>CM040433.1:4317286-5800169 GCA_022702705.1 Papilionanthe hookeriana x Papilionanthe teres | reverse complement strand
TATATATATATATATATATATATATATATATATATATATATATATCTATATATATAAACATATTTAAGTCTCTTATACAAATAATTAGCGGTTTAATTAAAGTTTAGTGGAGCAACAACTTAGTTAATTTTTTTTGGGAGCTTTAAAAACAATTTTAAAATTAATTATTACAATGTGCTTCAACGAACGTTCTAGGTTGAGAAAGGATTATCTATTTAACTCCTTCACACATAGTTTATAATCAAAATTCTAGCAAGAGCTATAGAATGATAAGTTCCATATTATATTATAGTTTTAGAAGTTCAAGCAAAATAGTTTATTGGGTGAAAGCATGCTACAGATAATAGGGGTGTAGACGAACCGAACATGAACGAATAGAGCTAGTGTTCATGTTCGTGTTCGAAATGTTCGAACACATCACTGTTATTGTTTGGTTCGTTTAACAAACTGAACGAAAAAAATTGTTCGTGCTTGTCTCGTTTACTTATCGAACGAATTGAACACGAACTGTTCGCGAACAACGAGCTTTTTTGATAGCCCTAGCTTTGATAGCATACTTCCTCAAAATGAAGCAAATTGATCAGGTATTCCGTACATATCAGGTAATCAATACTTCGTCAAAATGAAACAAACTGAATAAGGCGTTTAGGGTTTTGTTTAGGGTTTTATTTTAATATATAGTATAATATATTAA
This sequence comes from Papilionanthe hookeriana x Papilionanthe teres, assembly GCA_022702705.1. NCBI lineage: Eukaryota > Viridiplantae > Streptophyta > Magnoliopsida > Asparagales > Orchidaceae > Papilionanthe > Papilionanthe hookeriana x Papilionanthe teres. The sequence goes on along the minus strand of CM040433.1, from coordinate 5,799,475 downwards.
TTATAATATTTATATTAATATAATAAATACTATAATATTATTATTGTTATTAATAATTTATCATATATTATAATTTATAGAAGTTTAATTATTTAAAATATGATAAATTTTTATAATAATAATTATTTTTAAAGTAATAAATTTTTTTATATATAAGTATTTTAAATTATTTTATATTTCGAACAATAATGAACCGAACACGAACGAACACATCACTGTTTGTGTTGGGTTCGTTTAACAAACCGAACAAAAAAAATTGTTCGTGTTCGTCTCATTTGCATATCGAATGAATCGAACAACGAACTTCTAAGCGAACAAAACTCTAACTGTTCGCAAACAACGAGCTTTTTTGACAGCCCTAACAGATAATGAGAATAGTCTATTGTTTGAATCTAGTTTATGAACATGATTAATATAAATATTCAATAAATTATTATAATAAACATAATTAATAATTAGTTTTATATTTTTGTTATTCATAATTGACTGTAAATTTATTTCCACTTAATAAAATGTTCCTGGTAAATTTCTACTGTTTTTTAAAATGTTTTGGATAGAGGATTTGAAAACATTGGGCTTAAAATTTGATAATGTCAGGTTTCTATTTGATTGAATCTTCTAATTTTAGAAAATATTTTTTATTCAATTTTTCTAATTTTCTATAATAAACAATGGGCTTAAAAATCAGAATTATTTCTAATGTATTAAATTATATATAATACATTATTCTTACTTATCAGCCTGTTTTTGATCATTCAATTATATTTACTATGACTTAGAATATATTAATGAATATTTTGTTATTATATTCTCATCTACTATGTAATGTCCTTTGAGAGGGAATAATCCATTTATTTATCAATCTAGATTAGGAATAATTCTTAGGCCGTTTCAATGTTTGTAGGCCTTGCGTTCAATTGCTCTGTTATATGTCCATTGAGGAATTTGGACGGCGATTAATCTTTGACAAATGTTAGATTGACTTATGAAGTCATAAAAGAAAGAAAGTAAGAAAGAAAGCAACAAAAAATTATAAAAAAAAGAAAATTGGCTCGAAGCTTCATATGCATTAACAATCATGATTTTTTTTTAATTGCAATTGATTAAATTCCCAAATCGCATGATCTATGAATTTATTTTATTTTCGATTGATATCTACAATATTTTTGTGGAAAAAGTCTACATTTTTTAAGACATTTACATAAAATTGCATTGATAATATAATTTTTCAGCTTTAGCATGTAAATAAAAACATTTTATTTTAATTTTGAAAGTAGATTTTCTTAAAAAGAATTTTCATGTAATGTATAGGATATAAACCAACAATACTGCTAACCATAACAATGTCATAAAATTTAAAATATTATTTAAATTCATGATATATGAAGCATGTTGTCTTAAACAATACTGTTAACTCTTGCTTAAGCATGAAAGGAAAGGATTAAGCCTCCATATTTGACTTTTTTGTGCTAAAACGTCAAATGCTAGCTTGACTATCAGAGCTTGTTGAGTCAAGATGATAGGTTGACCCCAACACTCAAGAAGTCCGATTCATACTTAGTCATATGACATAATTGAGAAGGAATTAGAACTTTTATTTTAATATTAAAACCATGGAGAGCTAAAAAGCAAGCTCGGCCATGTTGCTTACTTACGTTTAAGAAAGAAAGATTCAAACTTGATTATTTAACTTTCTTGATCTAAGATTCAACATGATGAGTTAAATATAAGAGCTTGAAGGCTCAAGAATATAAAATTTAATTATATGAATAATTGACCCGACCCGCAATTACGTAGATATTTATACTTCATAAGATTGTCAAAAATTTGTCCCAAATTATATTTAGCAACTAATGTGAATAAATAGAATGATTTAGAAAATAAATAATAAGCCTTCACACTAGGGGTAGTATGCAAGTATACGTATCATTTCAAGTAATATAGGATTTTCTTATAAACCCCCAATATCGATCCCACAGAGAAACTGTAAATTCTAAATAATAACTAAAGAAAACTTATATCTAAATTGCAGTAAATATGATAGGAGAATTCAGTCGAAGTGTTTACAATGGATTAAAAGTAAATTTAAACAGAAAGCACGAACAAGATTTTACAAATTAATAAAGTTTAAAAGGCTAATAAAGTTTAAAAGAGTTAGAATGTTATGAAATTATTTTTCATCTTATGTAGGTTTCATTGATTCAAATTATAAAATGATGTATTATGACAAATAGGAGCATACACATCCTTTAACCTCTCTCGGTGCTAGCAAAGAACATTGGCTAACATTATGTTTTGTTCCAGCTTGTGTAATAGTGTTGAGTAGATTCTGTCCTCTCACTTCCAGATTACCCACTGTGCCCTCTCTATAGGACATACTAGGGACCCTTAGATCCAAACTCAAGACCGAATTGATAAAAGAATCTAGCATGTCACCTAGAAACATCAATTCTACGCCCATCAAAAGTCATCTCCCTATCTATTTGCACCCCCCTTAGACGATCACAATAGCTCTAACCAAAGTGATGTGTGGTACTCACTCGTTGGTGAAATCATAGTCCTCTAAGGTTATTAGGTTTCGCAATGAATTTTATCATTACAAATGGCTAGTTTGCAAAGTAAATTAAGAACCAATGAAAATATCATCACAATTTTTATAATAAAAAGAAATCTTTAAACCATCCCATTCCATATGATTAATTCCCATATGCAAGGAGAAAGAAAGAAAACTACTCAAAATTCATGGAGATAAAATAAAAACACATGATTTGTATTGAAAGCCAAGTCTTAAAAATAAAAACTCAAACACAAACATAAGATAAGTATCTTATGTCTTCTCCACAAACAATTCCTGAAGTCTCCCTTCAACAATTGGCCCTTTTAATAAACCTATGAAAATAATCAAGTGTTACTTCAAGCACCCCTTCAAAATTTGGCCACATTCAATGCACCTTATAGAATTTCGGTTACTAGTGCTATAGCGCCGCCTTCTCGTCATACCTAGTGCTATAACGCCAGGGCTAGCGCTATGGCGTTATGTATATTTTTGTCATTTTGCTCCATTTTGCCCATATTTTCCTTAATATCCATTCATTATACTTGAAACCAAATACATATAAAATACCTTTCTTTAAAGTGCAACATCATCAAAAATGTGCATGAAATGACATTAAATGTATATTAAAAGTGGGTAATTTTCAGGTGTATCATTAATTTCCATTGTTAGTTACTTTGTGTACTAAACTTCTTATTTCAATATTTTATTGTTTACTTTTTACTCCAGTATATTTAGAATTGCTTGTGTGTTTGAGTAGTCTTTTATTTTACAATTTTCATGTTATACATATTAATTTTAGATTTACTACTGCTCAGCACTTGTCTTTACTACCTGTATCTGTACTGTTCTCCTGTTTAGTTTAAATTTTTCTCTTTCTTCATGCTCATTATGAACTGTAATGTTTTAAATTACTTAAAAATTTAAGTTTTAGGGAAGAGAGAAAAACTTTAAAAAAATATTAAACCTTATTTGTCCTCAATAAACTATATTTCTTTTAAAATTATTTTAACATAACATGTGTTATGTGGTGTTATTTTAGGAGAAATATGTTTTTTAATTTTATAAATGTCATAGTAAACTTAAGTAATTTTTTTTAGTAATTTATAATATTTATAGAGTTAAGATATTTGATATGAAAGTATAGGATTATGCTTTTACTATTTAGAGTAGGAAAATTTATATTTTTGAAACACTTTGGGATATTGGATCTACACTTAAAAAAAAAGAGTTAGAGACTCTATGAAAAAAATCAATTTTGCACTAATACACGTTATCAAGTAAAGAAAAGTGAGAAATTTATAACTTTAAAAAGAGGACATCGAAGTTCAAAATCATTAAAGGCATAATAATCCTCACATAAAAAGAAAAGAAAAGAAAGAACTGAAAATGATCTAAAAAAAGAAAAGAAAAATCAAAAGAAAAATAAAAGCAAAAAGAAAATATGTGGGGAGAAGCTTGAGGAGATGCCTAATTAAAAATTGACTTTATTTGAACTTTCTTAAAGAAAAACACTTATTTACACTTCTGAACTTATTCTTAATGTTAAATGTATTAGTCAAATCTTTACTAGTAGAGATCTCATATAATTCTATCTTTAAATTTTTCTAAGATTGTTATGTGTGACAAATTATAATTATTTTTGAAATGAATAGAAAATCGGAATTCCTAAATTAAGTACTAAATATTCTTATACCCTACTTCTATCCTAAGTTATTGAAAATTTTTCAAAGGTTTCACGATCACATTTATGGAATAAAGATATAGTAATCTTTAATGAAACCCACTACCATAAGTTATAATAGTTTTACATATTAAAAATGTTACTTGAGGACAAGTAACATTTTAAGTTTTGGGAAATTGACACGCTTTAAATTACATATTTTATATGTACATTTTATGCTCGTTTTTAAGGATATTGCATTTTAATAAAAGGTATTTTGCGTGTTTTTTATATTAGGTGCAAGAAATAGAGTTTAAATGCAAAAAGAGCAAAATAAAGCAAAAAGAGGTCAAATGGAGCAAAAAGTGATTTGGCGCCAGGTAGTTACGAAGACTTTTAGAAGGTTAGTGCCTAGGCGCCAGAGACGGTTAGCTCTTTTATGCATTGAATTTGGATGAATTTTAAAAAGGTGTCTGAAGTGACCCATGGTGATTTTCAAAGCTTTATTTATAGAAAAGAATTCCAAATGAAAAGGGTGTCTTGGGGAGACTTGGAGAGTTGTTCTTGTGTTTTTTTAGAGTTATTGAGTCTTATATAAGGGGGCTGGCTAAACCACTTGGGGAGGCCAAACACTATAGTGTTTGTGAGTCTGTTGAGAGTCTATTGGAGTCAAGAACAGTCAGGGAACTTCAGAGGATTGCTTGGGAAAAGTTTGAGATAAATATTTGTACTTTTGTTTGTATGTTTAAGTTTTAATACAAATCATGTTTTGCTTTGTTATCTCTATGAATTTTGAGTAGTTTTTATTTTATTTCTCCTTGTAAATAAAAGTAATAATGTGGAGGATTTGATTGTTTAGAGTTTCTTTTATTTCTAAAAATTTTGATGGTAATTTCACCAGTTCTTCATTTACTTTGCAAACTGGTCACTTGTAATATTAAAATCTGTTGTGAAACATAATGATCTGAGATGGCTATGATTTCACCCAACTAGTGAATGTCATATTAAACTTACGATAGAGGGCAACCAAGATCTAAGGCGAGTGCAAATAAATAGGGGATAAGTTTTGATGGACGTAGAATTTATTTTTCTAGGGTGACATGCTATATCATTTACCGATTTGGTTTAGCATTGGAACTTGAGTCTCTGGTTGATCCTATAGGGAGATCATAGTGAGTAATCTAGAAGCAGGAGACCAGAATCTACTCAACATAACCATATAATCAGGAACTGACTTTAAATTAGCTAATGTTCTTTATGCACTCAGGAGAGGGTAAAGAATATGTATGATCCTTTTTGTCACAAAACATCTTTAAACCTTTAAACATTTGAAATTCTACATTGATTATGAATTAATTGCAAAGGGAAAGACTCTTTACATAATTTGATTCTTTCTACATTTAAATATTTTAGAATTTTTGCATTTACCTTCAGTTTTAGAATTGAACTTGCAGGAATTTAGTAACTTTATTTTACACCTGAATTTGCTATCTTATTTTCCTAGATTATTTTATGCATTTGAAGTAAAAGTTTCACTAAGTTATTATAAAGAGCTACAACTTCCCTGTGGGTTTGATACTGTGGTTTTTATAGAAAACTCTATATTACTTGAAACCATACATATACTTGAGTAGTACCCCTAGTGTGAAAGTTGTTAATCTATATTCTAAAACATTTCATTTGTTCACACTATCCGTTGAATATAAATTAGGTCAAGATTTCGACCATCTTTTGGAGTATAAATATCAGCATAATTGCGGGACGGGTCAGACGTTAAACCAAGCGCTACCTTGGGAGGCAACCCAAGTTTTTCTGTTGTGTTGAGCATATTTTACTTTCTACATCTGTTTCAAAATTTTCTCTGAAATCTCCTTTAAATTTTTACTTGAATAAATCTGAGCCTTGTCTCTTTACGAATTAATTTGTCTCTGATCTGGGGAATGAGTCAAAACCCCATTTTTTTTTCTTATTGATCTACTTTTTATATTCTACATGCTAAGTTTTGCTTTGTACTTTTTGAGTTTCATGTGGAATACAGAATTACTCACTTTCTTGTACTTATCTATTTATTTATTTATTTTTGTATCATTTATACATGTGTTGGAAAAAAGTAAGTTTGGGGAAAAAAATGTACCTTGTTGTGAACTTGAGAAGTAGCTCATATAACTCAATGGATGATTAACTTTCATTGGCAACTTCTACTAAAACTTATGATTGATTTAAACTACTTATCGTAGCCTACTAAAAGTAGATAAATGTTATTTACAAAAGATTAACTTTGATGAGTTACTAATAAGATTCAAAATTTAACAACTTCAAACTTTACCAAAAAGAACCGTAGATTATTAAAAATATGTAATAGTGTTAAGTAGAAAACAAAGAATATATTTAACTTTGTTTAGTTCATTTTAACCAAATTAATGTTATCATAAGTTTAACCTAAGAGATAGCTTGGAGAGGATCATTAAAAATTTCAAGTATTAAGTTTTGTTGCTTAAGTAACACTGCCCAACTTTATATTTAAAAGTAGAAAAGAAAAAGTTGTTAACTAGATATAATAATTCTCAGGAGAAAAAAAAGAAAAAAGAAAAAAACAAAGAAAAATGAAAATGTCAAAAGCAAAAAAATGAAAATATGAAAAAAACCATGAGAAGAAGCTTGAGGTTGGCACAACAATAATTCAAGAAGCGAAAAGGAAGAATCAGAAGGGCGTCTAGTGGGATTTACGTAATAAAGCTTTTCCACGATTCTTTAATAATATCTCTTCCTATTCATCCTTAAAAAAATATTTAAGTAATGTTAAATTGGCTAAAATTCACTAAAATTAAATTAAAAACATTTGAGGTTAGTGAAAGAGGCTTAAATTACATAAATATAATGATCTATAGTGTTTTCTTAACAATAAGAATAAGGCGAATTAAGAAAATGTCAAGTTATTAAGCATTAAAGATAATCAATAATATAATGATATTTAAAAACTATTATTTGGTTTAAATAATCAAGTTGAATATTTAGAAACCTACAGAAGTGTTAATTCAACTAATAGAATCCCAACTGAGCAGTGATATTACTTGAGGGCAAGTAATAGGGTAATTTTTTGGGTATTGACATCTGTCAATTTTTACGTGATTTTACTCACTTTAATCTGCATTTTATCTTTTATTTAACATAATTTATTATGATTTTATGCTTTTGGAAGGTTTTTGTGCTTTTTGCAAGTTATAGTACAAGTCATACAAGAAAAATAGAGTCAAACGATGCGAAACATGGCTATTTGGCGTTGTCACGCCTAATCTGGCGTGAACACGCTAGTTTTGGGCGTGATCATGCAAGTTTTGGTTGTAAATACGCCAATTTCTATCGTGACCACACCACCAGACGACCATAATCTGATTTTGAACGATTTCATGTCTGTTTTGGTCCTGTTAAGAGATTATTGGAGTGTGTTAATGCCTCTTTTGTACTTATTGACTGAATATGAGACATTCCATGCTTATTTTGGACTCACAATTTAAATGCCTCATATAAATTAATGTTTATGTCATAATAGAGGGTCTTCTTGGGCTCTTTGAGGCTTGGAAAAACATTCTGGATCAGAGAGGAGTTTGAGGCCGCTGGAGGCAACGATTATAGAGAATTTTAAGAGCTTTCCTCAAAGTCTTCTTCCTCCTTAGGTGGAAACCTTAAGGAGTGACTTTTTCCCTTATTTTGTATGTTGTGAGGGATTTGTATGAGAGGAAGGATTGTTGTCATTGTGGAGAGAACAAGTTATTGTAAGTTTTACATGTTTTTGTTTCTTGTAATGAATTTATTCATAGTTTTTCTTACTATGATTTTCTAGACGATACGTGGCTAATTTTATTCTCTGTATTCTATGATATAGGGGTAGTGGATTTAATTATGATTTTTGTCGTAATGTTTTTTCTGTAGTGTTTTCTTGTGCTTTCCTGGCTCATGTTGTTGGTTAATTTATAAACTTAATTTACTCATAGTCTGACTAACTAGGTTGTTAAAATATTTTGTGAAGCTTCAACCTTAACTGTTGAGTAGTAGAAATGAATGGTTAACCACAGAAATCTGAGACGATAGACATATTACAGTGGAATTTTATATTCATCTTGGAGGATCAGAACAGTTATGTCAAATGTCATGAGGATTGAGGAAGCCTCAACTTCATGGATTTTATGCTTTTTCTGACCTAGACATAGGCATAAGGGTTAACATATCCCATTGATAAAAATCACGTAGGAATACATTTAGGCAAGCCACGACCACCATGATCCCTAAATCACAGAGGCACGAGCCTCATCAATCTTGAAGTTACTCCTAAATACTTTCCTGTTTCTTCTATTTTCTTCTTTCAGCAATTTCCTTTGCTTTTTCTAGAATCTTAGGACTTAAACCATCTTTGCAAACACGCCAAGCTATGTTCACTAAATTTGTAAACTAAAGATTTTTCTTCATAAATAATTGCTAGACTTTCCTTATGGGATCATACACGGACTCTTAAACCTTATACTACTTAACACGTGCACTTGCGTTTTATGGCCGACTTACTTCGTAGTAAGATTTGGCACGTCAGAACCTTGAATGAAAAATATAAGAGATCAACTCAAAATAACTAATATTATTGGTCGATAGAGGATTGAACCATCTTCATTCAACATCCCCAAATGTATTAAAAAGAACTAACACTTAATCATATTGACGATATTATCCATGGATATTATACTCTCAAACATGTTTAAATGATTTGTACGATAATAATCTACTTGTATGTTGCTAGTTGAATGGTTTTAAACTTTAGTGAGACAAAACAATTTAGTAATTTAGATATTAAACGTTGTTATGTATGTGTTATCATCTTGGAAGTAGAGATTAGGTAGCATCTATAATGGTAGATTGACCCATATTTGAGTTTTAAATAAGTAGGATGCTTGAGGCAAGAGGCTACTTAAATATGCCTTAATAAGATCAACGAGATCGATGGTCTGTTGGAAAATATATTTGAGATTATAATAAAAGTAGTTGCAAATAAAAATTATTTGCTACACTAAGGACCCCTAACAAATGGAGAATTGATTCATAATGTTGATGACCCTCTACCATTGATACTTTCCATAATAAGAACATTAGTTTTTTTCTTCATAAGTTGACAACAAGAAGGAAATCCAAAATAGACAATAAAAGCTTGTTATCTTCATGAATACTCTACTAAAAGGCAAGAAGGGCAGAGGAGAGATAGAGAGACAAAACAATAAAAACTTTTATAGTGGATCACTTAGTCTACCTATGTTCATTATGTATTTTCCCAAAATGATTTCATGACCTTCTGATCAAATTATAATGACTAAAATCATTAATACAAAAGCACAACTAGAATAAGAAAAGTAATATACAATCTTTGTGGAGGTAAGAAAAGAATGTTTTCTTAAACATATTATAGAATGCTTTGTAGAAAATATTAAGAAATGAAGTAATTGGTTCAAGCTCTATTCATGGATCTCAAGCTCTAATCCAGGATGCCAATACATTGGGCATTGATGAAAGATGTAGTTGAGCCTATTATTAAGGCAAATTCAATTTAGATAGCTAAGCAACTCTTCCCCCAGTCAACCCAATCACCCTCATCTTCCATCACTTATATATAATTTTTTGGGTAGCTTCATTATACCTTAAGGTATGCTCATCAAATTTCAATGATAGTGGCATAAAGAAGCACTTATAATTTCATACTATTAGAAAGTGATATCATGGGTGTATGTATATGTGCTTGTAGAATCTCGTGATTATCGATCATTGGATTGTGGGAAAAAATTATGCTGAAATTGTGGGGATCTGGATAACACTAAATATGCAACAAAATGATAATTAATATGTTGATACAAAAGAGGTATACTAAGGCTTGCAAATTAATATTGTAATATCGTGGATGTTAAGGCTGCTCACTTATGCTCCATAGGTGTGCGAACTGTGTTAACAAAATGATGTTGTGTTTGACATTCCCAATTAAGATTGTCGTGATTGCTTGGATTGGGGAACTTTCTAAGAGTGTGGCTTAAGATGCAATTAGAGTATTTCTAATAAGGTTGTGAAATAATGGTGAAGAGATCAACCAATCCAAGGAACTTCTCATGGCCTCATTATGGAACATGATAGAGGACATTCCCAAGAGATTTCTCGAGGACACTTCCAAAGGGAGTGGGAACGACATATTAAGCCAAATTTTTTATCGCATATAGTAGTGATTAAATGTTGAGATGCTCTAAATACACGTGGCTAATAATTTTGGGTTAAAAAATGAGCGTAAAAATAATAATAATATAATAATAGAAAAAGAAGATAAATAAAAATATGAAGAATAAGATGAATAAATTGTATAAATAAAAAAATAAATTTAGAAGATAGAGAGATGGAGATCAATCATCAAATTATTGTAATATTTAATTTGTCCTTGAACATTATACCAAAATCCTTTCATTGACTCATAGCTTCAATCTTCTGATAAATTTGTTAGACATTAAAGAAAGATTATCATATGTCTTTTGTTCCAAATTCAAACATAAATATATTATATAAAAAATTAAAGGAGTAAAATATATTAACATTAAAAGATGCATATAATTATAAACTAAAATAATGAAAGATTTGACACTCATTATTATCAAGTATTGAAAAGGAAGACTTATTTAGGTGGGGGTTGAAAATCCAACCTTAATTCCCTTAAAAATCAAGCTTTTGAATTAGGATCCTCTTCCCAACCAATTATTGGCTACTTACTATTTGAAGTAATCTTCGTTCCTTCACTTTCCTTTGCACTTTCTTTTTGTTTATCTAATTCAATTTGAACTTGAACTCTAAGGGAGTATTTGGTAGCACAGCTTTAAGAAGATTTATGATTCAATTTAAGTTAAATGCATTAAAATATCAAAAAAATAAAAATTAAATCCAACATTCATACGTCAGTTTTGTCTGCATCTCATTTGTTTTTCTCTTTCCGTCTCTGTAACGACATAAATTTGGATTTAATAATCCGATCATACACATGATTTCTTCCGCCATTATTCGAACTCCATCTCTATCATGAGCTCTTTCTCTGTCGTCAAATTTATTATATTGATAAATTCTATTTAACATAAATTCACATTACACTCAAACACTGCCTTAATTTTAGGAAAAGAAATGGATAATTACATACATAGCGCCGAAGCTCTACTAATTATAAATCTAGCATCCTTTTTCTCAAATTCTCACTCAAACATCAAAATTCATGATAGAACCCAAACCGCATTCTTTATTTTTATTAAATTCTCAATGATTTGATCTTGACAAACGTATTGGTTCAGTAGTTCGAAAATATCACCTGATTGCTAGATTTTGCAGATAACAATGTTTCAGATGCTATGTAATCATTCAAAAAAAGAAGGAAAAAAACTCTCCCCCAAATTAGGGTTGTAAACAAGTCGACTCGAGTCGAGCTTAAGCAACCCTCAGCTAGAGCTTGGGATTGACTAATTTATCATGTTCGAACTTAAATCTACTAGTTCGAGCTGATCACGAGCTGGCTTGTTTAATAAAAAAGAGAGAAAATAATACTAATTTAAGATATTGTTATAATAGAAAAACAAATAAAATGAACAATTTAGAAAAAAATAATAAACAAATTATTTAATATAAAATATAAAATATTATTTTTAAAATATTATTAATATTTTAATTTAATAACTTTTAAGTATATTTTATATTAATATATATATTTTTTAGCTTAATAAACTTAATTCGCGAGCCACTTATCACTTATCAGATCGTCCGAACCGGCGGACAAGCTAATTAAACTTTTACACCTCTACGGCAAATTAGCAAAAAAAACACTGTTAATTTCGATGCTGACACGCGTCGACTCAGGAATCGAACAACAGGATATCATTCAAAACGTTACACGCGGCGCGGTATACGCGAAGCCTTCGATTTAAATTTTTTTCTTAAAAATTTAATAATTTTATTAACGAAAACATATAATACAATAAAAATTGGTCCGTTGTCCCCTTATTTAATATTTTTTTATAAAAGTAGGTTTGACGATTTGAATTGCCGAGCAACTTGGATAAGCCACCGACAGTGACTCGCCACGTCCGCAGTGCAGGATAACCCGCGGAATTGGTGATTCCAAATTACTGAGGCGGTTCAGCTCGTTTACTCGATACCCAAACATAATTGCCAAAGGTACACGTTCAAATCATATGTTTTATAATTTATTATTTATCATTTTATTTTTAAATTTTTTAATTAATCAAATAATTCACTCACAATTTTATAAACGTTGACAGTGTAAAAGATTTACAACGCAATTGAAATAAATAAAAAAAGAGATCCGGTTAATAATGAATTTTAACGTATGTTAATTATATTTATATTTTTTGTTTGGATTTAAATGAAAATTAGACTATTTATATTTTGTGCTCAAATGTTCTTTACTTTGATTGTAGTATCAATTAATTTTTAATGGAAAATTTTTGCATATATTGTACTCTATGTAAGGATATAGATATTGTGTTGTTCCCAAATAATTTAAGTGACTAAAAGAAATAAGTACATTTTCAATATATTTCAAATAAATAAATTATTTAATATAAAATATAAATATTATTTTTAAAATATTCTTAATATTTTAATTTAATATCTTTTAAGTATATTCTATATTAATATATATATATATTTTAGCTTAATAAATGCGGTAAAATAATCAACTTTGTAATACACCCATATAAGGGATTCTAGAGACTCATGACCTTGTATCACCACTCTCTACCCTCTTGTGCGAGCTCATGACTCCTTAAGAGTTAACTGGCTCTACACTATACTTAGGCATCCTTCCGTGATTTGTCTGCGCCACCTTTGACTCTCATAGAGCCCTTTAAATTTCACATCCACTCTCGACCCAATATAAGTCCTCGCATATAAGCCTTACTACTCCTGAGTTATTGCACATACCCTATGGCTTTACACTTTTCTCATTGCCTTTATATGCCCTAACCATACTACTGATACATGTTAACCTTGCCCTTACCCTTGCCTTTGAAAACCTGACCGCGATTTTTAATATATTTAAAAATATAAGAATTCAACACCACTACTAAAAGATCTAAATCCTCAGCAATAGCGCCAAATGACTTGACTTGGAGCGTAATTTTAATTTTAGTAACAATTATATATTATAATCTTTTAATCGCAGAGTTAGCTAACGCAAGTATACGTATCGCTCAAGTAATACATGGCTCTAATAAAGTCCTGGATATCGATCCCACAGGGAATATTTTAGAGGCTACAGACTAGGATTATAATAATCAATTCTAAATCACAACTTAATCAAATTGTCTATCTGTCACTAATACGCAATCGATACTAATATGAAATTTAAATTAAACTATTTTTACTAACAAATAACTAATACTACTAAAATTAAGTTCAAGTATATATAAGCAAGAATCTTTCTCCTTTGTTAAGATATTTAAGTGAATAAATAATTAGAATTAGTTTTTAATTGGTGTTGTGTCAAATAGGAGCATACATATTTTTTACCCTTTGGTCCAAGCATAAAGAACATTGACTAATCCTATGCTTGATTACTAAATCTGAGGCTAGGCTGGGAGGATACCGGCTCTCGGAGCTCCCAAGTTCCCCTCGCCTGAGGGCTAACAAGCTACACTTCAGCACCCAAACGATAGGACCGAATTGAGGATTTTAGTCTGTCACTCTAAAATCTCCAATTCTATGCTCGATTAATATTATTTCTCTATTTATTTGCACCATTCTTCCAAGGATTTTGATCTCCTTAAATCTCAGATGTAATATTAACTATAATTGTCCAACTCAACAGATTTTAACTTTTCAATTGGTCGGATTGAAAGTAAATTAAGATCTAAGTTAAAGATTATCACAGCCTATTTAAATTTTTTATGGCACATTAATTCTATTTATCATATCACAAAAATATCAAAATAAGGAGAAAGATAGAACAACTACTCATAATTCATGGAGAGGGTGCAATAAAACTTGGATTTCATATATAAAAGTAAAGTATTACAAACTAAAGTAAATAAACACAACTTATCTTAAATTCCTCTCCAAGCAAACTCCTTGAAGTTCTTATGAATCTCTTCCTTCTTTACAGTACGCGGAATTCTCCTTCGAATTGGCAATGCAGAAGAGATATCTCACTTCCCTTCCACTCTTACTATCTTTCGAAGAATTCCTCACAATCTCTATTTGAACTCATTAATTAACACTTACTAATAACAATGGACACTAGTGGACTCTCTAATTAAACACTAACTAACTATTAGAAGACTCTAATGGTACTTTTTACAGACTCTTAGTGACTTTTAGAGGACTTCAAAAGGACAATTTTTCGGACTAAAACGATTCTTTTTAAAGTTGTTGAAGAGTCTCGAAGGTTTTCCAAGCATCCCTTCGAAAATCTTCTAGATTCGACGAATATTGTGAAAGAACCGCCGATCCCGCTGTCAGCGGCCTCGAGCTGCACCGTCAGCGGCCTTCTAGAAGCTATGCTTTAATGTGACCTCGCCGTCGGCGGCCTCGAGCTTGCAATTAATTATGAACTCTCGGGAAACTCACGTCGTTGGCGCCCTCGACCTCGCCGTCGGCGCCCTAAGTCTAATTTGCATATTTTAGCCCTTTTTGCTTTAATTTTGCTCCTTTTGTATATTTTCACTCATTGGTCCTTAAATCTTCATACCTGTTGAAAAACACCAAAAATACCCTTCTTTAAAATGCAATATCATCAAAATCAGTATAAAATAGACATGAAAATCTTAATCTTTTTTCCTTGGGTCAAAATCCCCCAAATTTTAACCATTACTTATCCTCAAGTAATCTTTTAATATTATCTAAAAGTTATGATTCATTGTGGTAAAGTTTTAATTCAGAAATACCATAATTTTGATTTACATAAATATTATAGCAAAAATTCTTAGAAAGATTTTCAAGTAATTAGATTAATTCAGCAGGTATAAGGTTATCTAGTCATCAAGTCTAAGATTTCTAGTCTTCTATTTATTTCAAGAATGATTATATGTTGTAATATCAATTCACTTAGAATATTCAGAAGATAGGAATTTAATGAGAATTCCATTAAGTAAGAAACTAGTCATAAATATAAGTTCAGAAATGCTTTTAGTTTTCCTGTTAGGTTAATCCAAGTGAAGCCAATTTTTGATAAGATATTTCCTCAAGCTTCTCCTCACTTACTTTTTCTTTCTTTTGGATTGTTTTTCAATCCTTTTTTCTTTTTTTTTTCTTTCTTTTTCTTTTTCAAGTGAGGATTACTATATCTGGATAGCCTGTTAATAATTTTGAACTTCACTCTTCTTTTTCTAAATTTGAAACTTTCAAACATTCTTTACCTTATATGTACTTCATAGTTTTTACATCATTGAATTCCAATCTTTTCTTTCTCAACTAAATTCCTAAGATTTTTAATATTTCAAAATATAGTTTTCATTACTTTAAGTAGTTAACTATAGTCTTATCCTCTTATACTAAATATCTTAACCTACAAAAATTGATTTTCATTACTAAAAATATTTCTTTGAATTTTCTATAATATTTAGATAAAATCTAAACATAGTTATCTAAATTAAATTTTATTACAAAAAATCATATTATAATTTTTGAAAATATGTTATTTGAGAACATATAATAGTTAAAATTTTTCTTCCCGCCCCCAAACTTAAAGTTTTCTATAGTTAAAATAATATAGGGTAGAAAGAAAAAATTCTAAATATAAAAATTCATACCTTTGCATTTTAGACATTTTTGTTTTTTTGAAATTTACAGGTTCTTCTCAAAATATTCTTACTTCAACTGACCAGTAATATTTAAAAACCCTTCTACACACATAACAGTTTAGAAAAGTTGCTGGGGAAATGAAATTTTAAAAAAGTATAAAAAACTAAACATCAAACAACAACAAACTAACTAACAACACAGGACATACGCATTTCACAACACAGAACAACAATTTACTATTTTAAACTAAAAAGTTCAAAATTACAATTACATTCACAAATATCTCAATCATCTAAAAATGAAAATGCAAACTACTAAACCAACACATATCTCAGAAACAAGCATAATCCACAAAATACAATAAAAATCAAAGTACAACAACAAAACTAAAACAAACAACTACAACACATCACTATCACAAAGATCAATCAAAATCTCATACAACGTCCTCATCACCCTGGTTAGCGGGAGGATTGGGCTGATACTGAGTATATCGGAGGCATTCTGGAAAAATAACATTAGGCTCTCCTCTGTAGTACCTGTCCTGAGCATCATAATATGCCATCTCAAAATCAGAGTGTGTCTGATCTAAACCTTCAATCCTGTGATCAATTCTTTCCAATTTTTCATCCAACTGCTCAAAAAATTTCTTCTACAAGGTCATGGCATTCATCAGATCATATAAGTTAGGGGGACTAGAGGCAGGAGGGTCATAACTAGTAGAAGGAATATTTCTACTAGTAGAAGGTGCCTTGCTCCTACTCCCTGTTCTCTATTCCTCATGGGATTCATAAGTCTTTATATTTCCTTTACTAATGGGTTTCATCGGATACACCCATTCCTCATCATCTCTCGCTTCAACTCCAGATAATTGACAAAGTGCATAAATAAGGCCAGGATGCCCTAAATATCCACTTGTCTCACTTTTTGTAGTGGCCATAATATTCTTATAAATTATTCTCCCCACATTAATGCTTATGTTGTTCTGAATATAGAAATTCAGAATAGATCTATCTCTTGAGACTTCACTGTGATGGTAGGTGGGTAGCAGAGTCGAACAAATAAAATAATGTCATGCCTTAGCAGTGGCATTCATCATGGACAATGGAAAGTTAATCCGTTCACGATTTTTAATCTTCCAAACTCCTTTCCCATCAGTGAGAAAGTCGATAACATCGTTCAACAGACCTTCCATTGTACCAAATGTTTCATACTCGCTAGAAAAATAATCGTGAAGCTTGTAAAAAGAGTTAATGCGGTTATCATTAAAGTCGACAGAGAATCCTCTTACTTGTACTGGTTCATCCTCGAGTTGAGTCAGGTTAGAGTAGAACTCCCTCACCACTTCGATAGCAGCTCTATTGGTTGTGTAGCAACAGCTCTCTCAACCTCTCTCCATGATAACTCATTCCACTTCTCCTCCAGGATTTTCGAAAACTCAATCTTGGATACACTTCTTATTTTGAAATATTGAAGTATACCTTGATTGTGCTTTCGCGTTTATGAATCGAGTTTCGTCGTGTTCGAGTCTTCTCTTTCATTGTGGAGCCATTGTTCGATCTATCAAAATCATAAAAATCCAAACTAATCTCCAAAATAATAATACAATGGCTTCTAAATGGGGTTTAATGAAATCTAAAACAAGTTTCATGAATTCCTTCCAAGTAGTTTTTCCACATTTTCAAATTTCCCAAAATTTCTTAATGTGGAAGAAATTCATAGTGAAAATCAAAAAAATTTTACATAGGAGTGAAGCTCTTACCAAGGGAAGATGAAATCCGGTGTTAGATTTTGTTGAAATCACTCCAAATCCAAGATGTATCAAGCCCTAGGTTGACTTTTCGGTAAAAACGGTGAGGAAGAAGATGAATAGTGGCATTTGATCGGTCAAAATCGTGGTAAATAGGTCTTTTTCATGATCTCACCGTCGGCGGCCTCGAGCGCGCCGTCGGCGGGCTCTATTGAATTAAATTCCATTCTTCTCAAGAAAATCGCGCCGTCAACAGTCTCAAGCGCGCTGTCGGCGAGGTTCTAAAAAATTGATCATTTTTCAAATTTTTGCGATTTCGATCAATTTTAAGCCTCGTCGTCATCCGTTTGATCATTTTAATCATATATTTTAGTGATTAAGTGATGTATTAACAAAAATAAACATACACACAACAAAACTTCACATTTATATATTGGATCCAAGTGTTTACAACACACAATACATAACACTCATAAATAGGTATTTTCTCAACCTAAATCCATCTAATCAGCATCGCAATCCAAACCACAACACACAAAACGCTGAGAACAAAAATTTCAATCATTATCTCATCTATACTGAGATTAAAAAGCAAACTACGAAAGTAAACACATAAACAAAGTTCAAATCAAAAACAACATAACGAAACAAATAAGCAAATCAATTCTACTACTCTTCAGAATTTGTACTAGTTTCTCCTCTGATATCACCCATTGCTTGAACATGGACGAACAGGTTGTAAAGAGGTCTGAATGGGAATTCTTCAGTTGAATCTTCATCAATCCATCTCATCTTCTTCATTAATCATATCAAACTCGCTTCAGATTGCCCAGTATGATTAAAATGCTCTTTCATTCTCCAATTAATATGATCAAAGAAATCAGACATATTGTTAACTGTACTCATTAAATTTTATACTTGTTTTTCCAGGTTCTTAATTTGGTGTGAGATCATAGGTGTCTTGTACGCTACTAGAGGTTGAATAGGAACAAAATTTTGAGATGCTTGATCCATTATCACGCCCGTGTCATTCTCTTCATTATTGGCTGGGAACATACGAGTTGGGTCTGAGGGTTTCCAAGGTAACATAATTTTCTCCCAAATCTTGTACGAAACTTGAAACAAACTGCATATTGAAAATATCATGGAAGGATGTGCAAGCCCTTGAGATGATCCTTGAATGATCAGGCCAAACACAGACTTCACAATTATTGATCCAATATCAATGGGCCATCCCATTTAAATGCAGTAGTTCAAAATTGCACTTTCTTTAGTGACTTAGCGTTTCATCGTCGGCAATAATTTTGCAGATATGAAAAAGTGTCAGTTCTTTGAAATGAGATTTAAAAGTGTTGCAGAAAAATTAACGTACCTGTTTTCTCTAACTTCCCAGTCATCGGTTTCGTCCATAAAAAATTGGTATATTTCAATCATATTGTCTCTCATTGGCACGAAATTTAAATAGTGGCAGACAGAAACATTCTCAAACATATATAACTCATTAATTATTCCTGAATTAAATGTTATCTACCTACCTCGCACATAGACGCTTCCTTGGTTGATTCCATGAAAATTGGAGTATAATTCTTTAACCACTGGAACGACTACTGCGGCAGTAGTATAGCAAAACACTTCCCATCTTCGCCGCACAATCATTTCTTCAATTGGTCAAAGAATTGCATAAACCTCTGTTGAAGAATCCTCTTTCCTTCATTAGCCTTCTCCTGGACATCACCTTGTTGAAAAGTCGATGTGCCTCGGTACTGACAAACTCTCTCCGGTTGTAAACTTGATATCTAGGGTAATCTACTAAATTGGAGGCCATTAGAGAGGAATTGAAAGTGGTTTCCATTCATTTTTGGGATTTGAAGTGTTTAGGAACCATCCATGGGAGTTTATAAGGGATGAATTCGCTAAAAACCGCCAAAATCCGCCAATTCGAACTCGAAAAACTGCCCAATCTCCGATCCCGTTGTCGGCGGCCTCGAAGGCGCCGTTGGCGAGCCTAGTGCAATTAATTCCAGGGCTCTCGGGAAAAACTCACCGTCGGCGGCGTCGAGCGCGCCGTCGGTGCCCTAGGCAAAAATTTTGCACTTTACACCGTGGTCTTTCACGTTCCAAATTTTCTCTATGGATCCAAATTCTTGATGATCAAAGGTCAAATTCAAGTTGTAGAATTCAATATTACTACAAACTAACATCAAATTCAAACAAACACACATACAAATAAAGATAACTATGGGTTACCTCCTATAAAGCGCTTGATTTAACGTCGTCAGCCCGACCTATTCAGGTGTTATTCAGGTTGACTAAACATTAAAACCTCTTTATAATTTAGTCTTTTACCCTCAAAATATGGTTTTAATCTATGTCCATTCATTTTAAATCAATTCTCAGCCTTTTGATCTTCAATTTCAACAGCTTCATAAGTGTAAACCTGAGTCACAGTAAATGGTCCTAACCAATGAGATTTCAATTTCCCAGGAAATAATTTTAACCTTGTATTGTAAAGCAAATCCTCTTGCCCTGGTTCAAAGTTATTCCGGTTAATCTTTTGATCATGCATTATCTTCAGTTTTTCCTTATAAATTCTGTTGTTATCGTATGATTCATTTCTTAATTTTTTTAATTCATTCAATTGCAACAATCTCTTCTCACCAGCATTTTTCAAATTATAGTCAAATTCTTTAATTGCCCAATATGCTTTATGCTCCAATTCTACTGGTAAGTGACAAGTTCTTCCATATATAAGCCTATAAGGAGTCATACCAATAGGAGTTTTATAAGCATTCCTGTATGCCCATAATGCAGTATCCAGTCTCGCAGACCAATCTACTCTATTAGGATTTATAGTCTTCTCTAAAATTTGTTTAATCTCACGATTAGAAACTTCAGCTAAACGGCTGGTTCGAGGATGATAGACAGTAGAGAATCTATGAATAATATTAATTTTTTCTGCCAATCTTTGAATATATTTATTCCTAAAATGGGATCCTCTGTCAGTGATAATCACTCTCAGCATTCCTTATCTTGTGAAAATGTTTTTCATTAAGAATCTTGAAACACTTTTAGTGTCACAACAAGGTAAAGCTTGTGCTTCAATCCACTTTGATACACAATCAACTGCAATTAAAATATATAAATTCCCAAAGAAAGGAATAAATGGTCCCATGAAATCTAAACCCCAAACATAAACAAAATTACACTTCTAACATGAAATTCAGAGGCATTTCATTTCTTTTAGATATATTACCTACTCATTGGCATCTATCACAAGTTTTGATATATCTGTAAACGTCTATAAAAAGAGTAGGCCAATAAAATCCAGCTTGCAAAATTTTATGCGCAGTTTTGTTAATGCCAAAATGTCCTCCAAATTCAGAATCGTGGCATTTTTGAATAATCTGTTCAGTTTCTTCATAAGGCACACATCTCCTAATAATAAGGTCATTAAATTGCTTATTTAAATATAGTTCATCCAAAAAATATGCTTTTGCATCATGAACGAATTTTTTCTGTTGCTGTGAAGTTAGTATAGGTGGCAAAATATCGCTTACTATATAGTTAACAATATCAGCATACCAAAGTATTTTCCACTCATTTATATTATAAAGTTTTTCATCAAGGAAACTATCTGTAATTTCATTGTCGGTATCAGTTGATTCATGATATTCCAGTCTCGACAAATGATCAGCAATTTGATTGTCAGTTCCTTTTCTATCAATCACCACAAAATCGAATTCTTGCATTAAAAGTACCCATCTAATTAATCTTGGTTTAGTATCCTTCTTTGGCATCAGATATTTAATAGTAGAATGATCAGTATGCACAATACATTTAGTTATAATTAAATATGATCTAAATTTATCAAAAGCATACACAATAGCCAGTAACTCTTTTTCAGTAACTGTGTAGTTAATTTGAACATCGTTAAGAGTTCTACTAGCATAGCTTATAACTTTAAAAATTTTACCATATCTTTGACCAAGAACAACTCCAATAGCATAATCACTAGTATCGCACATTAATTCAAATGGTTTCTCCCCGTCAGGTGAAACTATTACAGGTGTTGTGATTAGTTTTTCCTTTAATAACTCAAAGGCATTCAAGCAGTCTTCGGTAAATTCAAATTTCTTGTCTTTTTCTAAAAGTTGGCATAGAGGTTTGGTAATTTTTGAAAAATCTTTAATATAGCGCATGTAGAAACCAACCTGTCCAAGAAAACTTCTTACTTCTCTCACTGTAGTAGGAGGTGGTAATTTAATTATTACTTGAATTTTTGCAGGGTCTAATTCCATGCCATTTTCTGAAATTTTATGTCCTAATACAATTCCTTCTACAACCATAAATTGACATTTCTCCTAATTTAGAACTAAGTTAGTTCTTTTGCATAACTCCAAAACTTTTTCAAGATGATTTAAGCATGCGTTAAATGATGTTCCAAACACAGAGAAATCATCCATAAATACTTTTATTCCATTATCAATTAACTTACTAAAGATAGACATCATACATATCTGGAATGTTGCAGGTGTATTACATAGTCCGAAAGGCATTCTTCGAACAGCAAAAGTTCCATAAGGACTAGTAAAAGTTGTTTTCTCTTGATCCTCAGGAGCAATAGGTATTTGGTGGTAACCGGTATATCCATCCAGAAAGCAATAATACTTGTATACAGCAAGTCTATCCAACATTTGGTCTAGAAAATGAAGAGGATAGTGATCTTTTCTGGTGGCGACATTAAATTTTTAATAGTCAATAAAAATACGCTAACCAAAAACTTGTCTAATAGGTATTAATTCATTATTCTCATTTGCTTCGACAGTTACTCCTCCTTTCTTAGGAACACAATGAATTGGACTTACCCAAGTACTATCCGAAATAGGATATATAATTCCAGCATCCAACCACTTTAAAATCTCTTTTTTAACTACATCTTTCATTATAGGGTTCAGTCTCCTTTGAGGATCAATTCTTGGTTTATATTCCTCATTTAATAAAATTCTATGCATACAAATCGAAGGACTAATTCTTTTAACATCAGCTCTTTTATATTTTTTTAATGTATCCATTAATTTTTGTTCTTGAATTTTATTTAAATTTGAGAATACAAATACTGGTAATGTTAAAAACTCTCCTAAAAATACATACTTCAAATGATTTGTTAGATTTTTTAATTTAAGTTCAGGGGGTTTTACAACAGATGGAATTAATGTTTCGTTTTCTGGTGCTGTTGAATTGAGCATTTCAAATTTCTCCTGAATATAATCAGCTTCTTCACTTTCAATTTCATCATAATTATCTTTTTCTATATCTTCTTTTTCTTCATAATTTTCCTTGAAATATTCTCTTTTTAGATAATCACATATATCCATTCTGAAACATTCATTATCTTTTTCTATTGAAGAATATTTCATTGACTTAGAGATGTTGAAGGTCACTTCTTGATCATTCACTCTCATTGTCAATTCTCCTTTTTGAACATCTATCATTGCTCTTCCTGTAGCTAGGAACGGTCTTCCTAAAATGGTCGATATTTCTTATCTTCTTCCATATCTAAAAAGATAAAGTCTACAGGAAAAATAAACTTATCAACCTTGACCAGAACATCTTCTACAACTCCCTTAGGATGTGTAATAGATCGATCAGCTAACTGTAGAGTTACAGAAGTTGGTGCAATCGCTCCAATTCCCAACCTTTTAAAAGTGGATAGAGGCATCAAATTTATGCTAGCTCCCAAATCACATAATGCTCGCCCATAAAATTTTTCACCAATAGCACATGGGATAGTGAAACTACCAGGATCTTTAAGTTTTTCAGGATGCTTTCTTCGAATTATAGCACTACATTCTTCACTGAGTGCAACAGTCTCATGATCTAGTAACTTCCTCTTTTTGTTGAGTATATCCTTCATAAATTTAACACAATCAGGCATTTGTTTCAAAGCTTCAACAAAAGGAATATTTATTGACAATTTTTTCAAAATGTCTAAGAATTTAGTAAATCTTTTTTCTTTATCTTGTTGCCTTAGTCTTTGAGGAAATGGTGGTGGAGGGTTTTCAATAGTAATCTTCATAGGTTTCAGAGGAAAATTAGGATATAAACTTTCGTTTTCTCTTTCAGTTTCTTCTTTTTCCTTTTCAACTACAGTTTTTTTTTTTGAACTCTTGTTTCCAACTCTTTTCCACTTCTCAATTGAATTGTCTTAATTTGTTCTTTTCCTTGATCTTTAGGATTTACTTCAACATTGCTAGGTAAAGTTCCAACAGGTCTATTGCTTAGTGTAGTAGCAATTTTCCCTAATTAGTTTTCTATGTTTTTAATAGCAACTCCTTGACTTTGTAATTGATTAGCCATATTCAAAACTAATTCTTCCATAAACAACTTCTTCTCCTTAAATTGTGAATTAATATAAAAACCCGGTGGATTAGAAGGACTATAATTAGAATTACCTTGGTTGTTTATATTTCCTAATGGGTTTACAGGATTGTTTCCCCACTGAGGATTAATAGGATTTACATTACCTTGGTTATTCCAATTAGAGTTTGGATGATTTTTCCAACCTAGATTATAATAGTTTGAATAAGGGTTATTTTGTCTATTATTTATTAAATTTATAGTTTCATATGATGATTGAGCATCTACAATTTGTCCTAATGAATTTTCTTCTAACACTGAAGATGTTTGAGAACAATTTATTCCGTATTGATCTATTTTCTTTGAAAGAGCAACAATTTGAGAAACTATCATAGTTAAAGAATCAGAATCATGAACACTGGCAACTCTCTTAAGATTTACCCTTTCAGCATGCCATTAAAAATTATTGGTAGTCATTTCTTCTATTAACGCATAAGCTTCTTCAACAGTTTTAGACATTAGTGATCCACCAGCAGCAACGTCAATAATACATCTAAGAGATCCTACTAATCCATTATAAAATGTTTGAATAATTAACCAATCTGGTAAAACATGATGTAGATATTTCCTAAGAAGTTCCTTAAATCTTTCCCAATATTCATATATTGATTCTCCCTCATACTGACTGAAAGATGTGATATCATTTCTAAGCTTAGCAGTCTTAGATTGTGGAAAATATTTTGGTAAGAATTTTTATGAAAGTTTTCCCCAAGTTCTAATAGATCCAGGTGCTAACGAATTTAACCAAGCCTTAGCCTTATCCTTTAGTGAAAAAGGAAATAGTCTAAGTCTGACAGCATCATCAAACACTCTATAGTACTTAAAAGTAGTTCTAAGAAACTTGTTAGATGTAAATTAGGATCTTCATTTGAAGTTCCACCAAATTAATTGTTTTGTACCATTTGGATAATTGCAGGTTTAAGCTCAAATGAATTAGCGGCTACATCAGGGTTTTGGATAGTTAAGTGAATTTCATCTAATGTAGGGTTAGCGTAATCTCTAAATGGTCTAGATTGATGTTCATTTTCTATTCTTTGGTTGTTTAAGTTTTTTTTCCATTGTTTCAGAATTTATAGGTTCTTTTCTCAGTTTTCTAATTCCCCTAACAGTGCGTTCTAATTCTGAATCATAGAGTATAAGATTTTCATAACCAAATTTACGCATACAATCGAAATCAGTACATAGTAAAACAATTAACTAAATAAGTTGCAATTCTATTAAAAAGTTTTCTAACAGTCCTAAGTTGTCTGTTACTCTAATTATATTCCCCAGCAACGGCGCCAAAAACTTGATTGTAATTTTTAATATACTTAAAAATATAACAATTCAACACCACTACTAGAAGATCTAAATCCTCAGCAATAGCGCCAAATGACTTGACTTGGAGCGTAATTTTAATTTTAGTAACAATTATATATTATAATCTTTTACTTGCAGAGTTACCTTTAAACGCAAGTATACATATCGCTCAAGTAATACAAGGTTCTAATGGAGTCCTGAATATCGATCCCACAAGGAATATTTTAGAGGCTACAGACTAGGATTATAGAAATCAATTATAAATCACAACTTAATCGAATTGTCTATCTGTCATTAATACGCAATCGATACTAATATGAAATTTAAATTAAACTATTTTTACAAATAAATAACTAATACTACTAAAATTAAGTTCAAGTATATATAAGCAAGAATCTTTCTCCTTTGTTAAGATATTTAAGTAAATAGATAATTAGAATTAGTTTTTAATTAGTGTTGTGCCAAATAGGAGCATACCTATTATTTACCCTTTGGTACAGGCATAAAGAATATTGACTAATCCTATGCTTGGTTACTGAATTTGCGGCTAGGCTGGGAGGTTATCGGTTCTCACTTCGGAGCTCCCACATTCCCCTTGCCTGAGGGCTAACAATCTACACTTCAGCACCCAAACGATAGGACCGAATTGAGGATTTTAGCCTGTCACTCTAAAATCTCTAATTCTATGCCTGATTAATATTATTTCCTTTTTATTTGCACCCTGCTTCCAAGGATTTTGATCCCCCTGAATCTCAGATGTAATATTAACTATAGTTATCAAACTCAACAGATTTTAACTTTTCAATTGGTCGGATTGAAAGTAAATTAAGATCTAAGTTAAAGATTATCACAACCTATTTAAATCTTTTATGGCACATTAATTCTATTTATCATATCACAAAAATATCAAAACAAGGAGAAAGATAGAACAACTACTCAGAATTCATGGAGTCGATGCAATAAAACTTGGATTTCATATATAAAAGTAAAGTATTACAAACTAAAGTAAAAAAACACAACTTATCTTAAATTCCTCCCCAAGCAAAATCCTTGAAGTTCCTTTGAATCTCTTCCTTCTTTACAGTACTCGGAATTCTCCTTCAAATCGGCAATGCATAGCAGATCTCTCCCTTCCCTTCCACTCTTACTATCCTTCGAAGAATTCCTCACAATCTCTACTTGAACTTACTAATAACAATGGACACTAGTGGACTCTCTAATTGAACACTAAGTAACTATTAAAAGACTCTAATAGTACTTTTTACAGACGCTTAGTGACTTTTGGAGGACTCCAAAAGGACAATTTTTCGGCCAAAAACGATTCTTTTATATTTGTTGAAGAGTCCTGAAGGCTTTCCAAGCATCCCTTCGAAAATCATTCATATTCGACGAATATTGTGAATGAACCGCCGATCCCGCCGTCTACGGCCTCGAGCTGCGGCGTCGGCGGCCTTCTAGAAGTTGTGCTTTAAAGTGGCCTCGCCGTTGGCGGCCTCGAGCTCCGCCGTCAGCGGCCTCCCTTGCAATTAATTCTGAACTCTCGAGAAAATCATGCCATCGGTGCCCTCGACCTCGCCGTCGGTGCCCTAAGTCAAATTTGCATATTTTAGCCCTTTTTGCTCCAATTTTGCTCCTTTTTGCATATTTTTGCTCCTTTGTCCATAAAACTTCATACTTATAGAAAAACACCAAAAATACTTTTCTTTAAAGTGCAATATCATCAAAATCAGTATAAAATAGGCATGAAAATCTTAACCTTTTTTCCTTGGGTCAAAATCCCAGACTTTTTTCTTCGTTGAGAGTGAGTTTTCAATATTTTTAATTTTTATCAAAATGAATAAATAAATAAATTCATGCATTTTAAATGTATTCAACTAAACATCGCCATTAAATTTAATATATTAGACATTCCATTTGCTTGATATTTTATTCTTTTATATTTAGAAAAGAAACAACCAAATGTCCCCTAAACGATTAGGGAGGCTAGTGTCCATTAAAAAAAAAACTTGCTTCACATTTCTAGCTGATTCTCCATTGAAATTTGATATAACAATTTTGACAACAAAAAGTTCACTCAAAATTAGGAGAAAAATTAATCAAAGTTTTTAACAAAAAAAAAATCAATTGTCATTCTGGCAAAATTTTCGACAAATTTCATGTTGATATTCATTTTTCTATTTCAAGTAAAATTTTAATTAAAATTTTATTAGAGCATTTTTAAATAGATTTTCAAGCATAAAACCTTTTCATAAGGGTCTTTTCTAGGATACATCAACTTGTTTGAAATTCATTAAAATAAAAAAAAATTGGCAAATTTCAATGATTATTCTATGCATTTTTCTGCCAAAAAAATATTATTTTCATGCAGAGTATGACATGATCTTAAAAATTGGGATTCTCTAACAAATATGTTTCATAAAGCAAGTTAATTGATGGAGCACCATATTCTCCATATATAATTTAAAATTTTGATAATACAATGTATGGGACATGTCATTAATTCCAACTTGATGGCCTTAGAGAAGGGAATTAATGTATTCCTTAAGAGATGTATAACCTTGAGTGGAATTTTAGTGGACTTTAGTGTTTTTAGTATAATATTCTGGAGGGAAGATTGACAAAAAAAATCACTCATAAGAAAACTTCTTGAGAGAGTTTTATGAGTGATTTCCCAAGAAATCTTTTATGGTGCATCCTATAAAGAGGTTAGGACAAGTTCAGTGAAATGTAAATAGGTTACAATCTATGTGGCAATAAAATATTAGTAAATTAATCAGTTTTTAAGGATAACACTTTATCTAGTTTTAAAGTGATATACATTAAATATGTGTGATTTTATTATGGAGAGTAGCTGTAGAGAGGGTTTTAGGGAGAGTTTTATTGTAAGAAGTTGTAGGATTCTTACTTAGGGTTTCTTCATACTTATCTTATTCCTAGTGAAAGCAAAGGTGAGCAGAGATTTTTTTAGTAAAAATCCATTGTGTTAGAGAGATTGAACCCTCTTGGGTTGGGCGACTAATCCAAGGGAGTCTTGTAAGAGAAAGGAAGAGATTCAAAGGAACTTCGAGACTTTTGGTGGAGAGGAATTTGAACATTAATCCAATTAGACTTAATAACTAGTTAGGTCTAATTAATCAAATAAACCTTACCTAAATTAGGTTTAATTAACATTTAAACCCTAATTAGACTTAATTAACTCTCAAGCCTTATTTACATTAGGCTTAAGTAACTTTAAACCCTAATTAAGTCTAACCCTAATTAGACTTAATTAACACTTAAGCCTTACTTACATTAGGCTTAAGTAACCCTAATCCCTAATTAAGTCTAACCCTAATTAGACTTAATTAACCCTTATGCCTTATTTACATTAGGCTTAAATAACATTAAACCCTAATTAATTCTAACTCTAATTAGACTTAATTAACTCTTAAGCCTTACTTAAATTAGACTTAAAATAACCTTAAACTTTAATTAAGTTTAATCCTAATTAGACTTAATTAAATCTTAAGCCTTACTTACATTAGGCTTAAGAAACCTTAAACCCTAATTAAGTATATCTTTAATTAGACTTAAATCAAACCATAATTTAGGTTCAAGTGAACTTAAACCCAACTCAAACTCAAAACATTAGGTTTAATCAACACTGGACCTAATTCAAAATTAACTTAGGTTCAACTTACATGGAACCTAACTTAATCTAAACTTATGTTCAACCTACATGGAACCTAACCTAATCTAAACATAGGTTCAACCTTCATGGAACCAAAAAAAATCTAAACTTAAGTTCAACTTACATTGGACTTAACTTAAACCAAACCTTAAGGTTCAACCTAAATTGAATCTAATCAAACTTAGGTTCAGCCTATATTGAACCTAACTCAAGTTCAACCTACATTAAACTTGATTCAAACTTAAATTTGGATCAATGATGCACCAAAAATATTTATGCTTTTTGCTATACGATTTTACTCATTTTTTGTGATATTACACTTTAAAAGAAAGATATTTTGTATGTTTTTTTATTTTAGGTACAAAAATGGTGATTGGAACAAAAATAAGAAAAAACGGTGCAATTTGGAGCAAAAACGAGCAAGAAAGCAAATTTTGGCTTGAAACTTTTCGATAAGTCTTTCTATGTTTAATCTATTTTACACTTCTTGAATATTTTTTAATGAGACTACACTTTAAAGAAAGGGTGTTTTTATGCTTGTTTTGTAGGGCTATCTGTTAGGAACGCAATGCAACTGAAACGGGGCGAATCAGAGCTGAAACGGAGCCAAACGGAGTAAAATGGTGGAGCTACGTAGGATGGGCGCTGAGGGCTCCCAAACCGGCGCCGGCGGCACCAGAAGCCCGAGAGCACGAAAAGAAGGGTGCTGGCAACGGCCGAGACGGCCTGGATGCGATATTGGGCGGTTTTTTGCCAAATACATAGAATCTGGACGCTTTTTGGAGGGATTTTTCATGCACCTCTTGGAAAATTCATCTCTACTCTATTTTAAGCCGAATTTGAAGCCAAAAATGAAGAGGAGATGTTAGGAAAAACTTGGAGAATGTTGGGAGATCTTAAAATAGAAGTAGAAATGTAGATTTCTACCTTTTTGGAGAGATTGGTGGGGGGATTTTGAGAGAATCTGTAAGGGAATGTTCTAGCATTGCATGGATCCGCGGGAGATTTTGTGGGAGAGATTTTCATCTTTCTTTCAAGGGGAAAAGCTAAGTATTGTGTTCTTCATTATCTTATGATTTTGTAAACACTTATTTTGTGGATTTGCTTTGAAATGAAGTTTTCTGTTGTGTTTTCTTCATGCTTTGTGATGTCTTTCTCTTACTCTTTCTTCTTATTTGGAAATAGTGGCATAAGAAGATTATGCCATTGTTTTTATTTTAATTTTCTCTTGTAATGAGTAGAATTCATGTGTAGGATGTTGAGATACATGCTAGAAAAAGTTTTATATATAAATGTGATGGTTTTTACTTACACTTCATTTACATTGCAATTAAGGCCTGTTGTAATGTTAAAATTTATTGTGAAAACATACGATCCGAGAGGGTTATGCTTTCTACAACTAAGTACAAACCACATTCAAATTCCATGGATGGTGAAGTTCAGGGGGATTGAATGTAAGTAAATAGGGAAATATAATTATTGGACGTAGAAGTGGAGATTTTAGAGTAACAGACTAAAATCCCCAATTCGGTCCTATTGTTTGAGTATTGAAGTGGAGATGTTAGCCCTCAGGCGAGGGGAAAGTGGGAACTCCGAAGTGAGAGCCGGTGTCCTCCCAGCCTAACCACGAATTCAATAAACAAGCATAAGATTAGTTAATGTTCTTTATGCCTGAACCAAAGGGTAAAGAATAGGATTGCTCTTATTTGGCACATACAATATTTAATGCATTTCATTCTTACACATTATCCATTACATTACTTAAGAATAGTAGTTTTTAGTATCTCGAAATTCTCCAAATCAATTCATCCAAAAAGGGTTATATTTAGAATTATTATTTGCATTTAGTTATAGTTATTATCTTTACATTAATATTTGCATTTAGGAGTAGTTATTAATCTTACATATAATCATCTACCTCTAGGAGTACTTGTTAGAATAACCACTTATATCGACCTTCCAATCTAAAGTCTGATAATTGTAGACTAGAATTTGATTAAGAACCTCTTATCTCGCTTCCTTGAGGGATTGATAAATGGGACTCCATTAGAGCCATGTATTACTTGATACGATACGTATACTTGCGTTTGAAATTGTGAATTTACAATATCATTATAAATATATAAATTCGAGGTCATAAATTCTTACATAAAAAAAGTCGCACCAAGTTTTTTGCGCTGTTGCCGGGGAAGCTTCGGTAAGAAATTTAGGAGAATTTTAGTTGAAGTAATTAGGCTTAGAATTGGAAAACTTTAGTGTTGTAAAATTGTGTTTGTGTGAAAAGTGTTTTTTTATGCAAAATTATTGTGAAAAACTCTTTGTGTGAAAAATAAGGTGTTTGTGAAAATGTTTTGTTGTGTTGAATATATTTTTCATTTTATTTATTTTATTGTTAATGTATTATTTGTTGTGTTACGTATGCAAAACAAAGGTTCTGTAGGACTTGTGCCTTATGATCCCGAGTTAGAAATATGGAAAAAATTCAAAAAACAGAAATGACTTGAAAAACTAGAAATGGAAATGCAAAACATTCAAAATTCTGACTTGAAAAATCATCATAAATCATTGAGGGATTATGTAAATCCTATGATAGATGAAATTCACTCAAGTATACAAAATCCTATCGTAGAAGCTGACTCGTTTGAACTAAATCCAACGATTATCCAACTTGTGCAGAATAACCAGTTTGGGGGAACTCCTTCGAAGGATCCCTATTTACACTTACCTAATTTTCTAGAACTTTATGCTACATTTCGTTATAATGACATGCCAGACGATGCTGTTAGGCTAAGGCTTTTTCCTTTCTCACTAAGGGATAAGGCTAAAATGTGGTTATACTCATTAGCACTTGACTCTATTAAAAATTGGGAGGAGTTAACTCAGAAATTCCTAGCTAAGTATTTTCCACCTTTAAGGACTACTCAACTTAGAAATCATATTATCTCATTTTGTCAGTATGAAGGGGAATCAATATATAAGCATGGGAAAGATTTAAGGAACTCCTAAGAAAGTGTCCACATCATGCTCTACCAGATTGGTTAATCGTTCAAACTTTTTATAATGGGTTAGTAGGATTCCTTAGGTCTATAATTGATGCTGCCGCTAGTGGATCATTAATGTCAAAACCATTTGATGAAGCGTATGCATTAATTGAAGAAATGGCTACAAATGAATTTCAATGGCCCTCTACAAGGCAAAATCATAAATATGTATCCAGTGTTCATGATACTGATGTGATTGCAATTTTTGCATCTCAGTTTGTCGCAATATCAAGGAAGTTGGACCAATTTGAAATGAACCAGCCTCAACTCACTCCAGTAAGTGAGGAAAGTTCATTAGGGTGTATGATTGATTCCAACTTATCATATAATGCTTTAAATAACATAAAAAACCCATATTCTAACTTTTACAACCCATGTTGGAAGAACCATCCTAATTTTAACTGAAATCATACTACTGAGGGTGGAAACCAACAATGGGAAAACAATCATGCAAATCCTAATGGAAGTTGGAATAATCAGGGGAATACACGCTATAGACCTTCACATCCACTGGACTCTAACAATGATCAACAATTTGATGATAAGAAGATGTCTATAGACAAAGTGGTATTGCAAATGGGAAACCAGTTGCAAAGTCAAATTCTGTAATTAGAAACATAGAGAATCAATTGGGACAAATTGCTAATTTACATAGCAATAGACCCCAAGGAACACTTCCTAGCAACATTGAGATCAACCCTAAAGAGAACACTAATGAACAAGTGGAAGCTGTTGATGCAGTAAAATTATATAAGATTTTTGCTATCTAATTTTACTCAATTTTGATGATATTGCACTTTAAAGAAAGGTATTTTTCATGATTTGTTGCAGGTATGATGATTTTAGGTGATTGGAGTGAAAAGAAGCAAAAAGGAACAAATCTGGAGCAAAAAGGAGCAAAATGGTGGAAAAAGTGTTCTGGTGCTGCCGGCGCCCAAATCTAGAGAGCACAAAATTAATTGGCAGGATAGAACGCCGTTGGTGCCCTATCTGGTGCTGCCGGCGCTCAAAGTCAGTTCAATTCAAATTTGAAGAGTTTCGGCAACTTTTTGAAGGGATGCCTATGGAAACTCTTGAGAATTCGTCCCTATCTTATAAGTAACTGTTTTTTGGACAAACATTGTGTGCTTCTTCAGTGGTTTTAGAGTAGTTTAGTGAGAGTGAAGTGTTAGGGTTTAGGAGTAGAGAGTGTAGAGTGAGGATTTGAGAGGGATTTTTCTTTAAGGAGGGGAGGAGAAGAGGTAAAGTGAGAGATTGCTTCTTCCTTTCCATTCTAAAGAGAGAATCAAGTGTTGTAAAGAGAAAGAGAAAAGGATTCAAAATAACTTCAAGGGAATTGCATAGGGGAAGAGAAAGAGATAAGTTGTATTTTCTTTTGTGGTTTGTATGACTTTTCTTTTATATATAAATTCCATATTTTATTATATCTTCTCTATGAATTCTGAGTAGTTTCCTTGTCTTTCTTCTTGCATAAGAGATGTGATGATGGATTGATGTGGATTTGATGTGCTTTTAATGAGATGAAGAAATCGTGATGGTTTTTCATTTAGAACTTAATTTACTTTCGATCTGGCCAATTGAAATGTTAAAATGTGTTGTTGAACATTAAGTTTGAAAGGATTTAATGTCCTCCAACAATGATGGAAGATCCATTCAATTTCCATAGATGAATTGTGTAGTTCATGGGAATTGAGTGCAAATAAATAGGGAAATGTGTTTTGATGGACTTCAATGTGGAGATTTCAGGGTGACAGGTTGAAATACCCAAATTGGTTCTAAGATTAGTAACTAAATATCAAAGGTTAGCCTTCGGGTGAAGGGTGAGTGGGAGCTCCGAAGTGAGAGCTGGTATCCTCCCAGCCTAGCCTTAGAGTTAATGACTAAAATTAGAATATGTCAATGTTCTTTTCTACTTAGAAGAGGGGATACTCTTTTAAGGGTAAAGAATCATCTATGTTCCTATCTGGCACAATAATATAAATATTTATTTCATATCAATCCACACATCATATTCTCCTTGCAAGAGAAAAGATACTTTTCTTATATATCAAAAAACATTTCAAAAACTTAATTTAGTGTGTCTATTAGTTTATTCTGTCATTAAAATAGTTAGAAGTATTTGTATTTTAATTAACTGTTACGGTTTTCTGCATAGTGTTAGCAAGAGTTTGTGTTAAACTTTAAGTGTTATTTAAATATAGGACTTTAGTGCCATCTTACTTATCTTAGGATTTCTTCCTTAAAACTTCAAACTTCCATGTGGGATCGATAACCAGGACTCCATTAGAGCTCTGTATTACTTGATACGATACATATATTTGTGTTGAATGCTTGGACTTATCAAAATCATTAAAAATATATAAATTTGAGTTCATAAATTCTTGCAATATAAGTCCCGTGCATCAAGTTTTTGGCGTCGTTGCCAAGGAAGGTAACGGAGTTAAGAAAGAAAAGTAACTAGAAAAAAATGAAAACATTTTTTTAGTATTGTGTAATTGTGTGTTTGTTTATTTTTATTAGAGTATTTGAGTTTGTATGCATAGTAGCGGATCTACAGGTTTAGTGCCTTACGATTCGGAGTTAGAGCGTACTGTCAGAAAAATTAGAAAAATAACAAAAACTAATTGAAAATCCTTACAAAATGGCGAATATTCAAGATAATAAATTGGAAATATGCCAAGACCTTTAAGAGATTATGCTAACCCAACAACAGATGAAATTCACATAACTATTCAAAATCGTGATGTTGCTGCTAATTCATTTGAACTTAAACCTGTTATTATTCAAATGGTACAAAACAATCAATTTGCTGGAACACCTAATGAGGATCCAAATTTACATCTCGTTAGTTTTTTAGAACTGTGTGCTACTTTTAAATATGATGGAGTGTCTAGTGACGCTGTCAGACTTATACTTTTTCATTTTTCATTAAGGGATAAAACTAAGGCGTGGTTAAATTTGTTAGCACCTGGATTTATTAGAACTTGGGGAGAATTATCTCAAAAGTTTTTATCAAAATATTTTCCTCCATCAAAGACTGCTAAGCTAAGAAATGATATTACATCTTTTTGTCAGTTTGAAGGAGAGTCAATATATGAAGCTTGGGAGAGATTTAAAGATCTTCTTAGAAAATGCTCACATCATGCTTTACCAGATTGGGTAATAATTCAAACATTTTATAATGGATTAGTAGGATCATTGAGATCTATTATAGATGCTGTTGCTGGTGGATCATTAATGTCAAAACCTTTTGATGAAGCATACACATTAATTGAAGAAATAACTACTAATAATTTTTAATGGCCCTTTGAACGGGTAAATCCTAAGAGAGTAGCTAGTGTTCATGATTCAGATATGATGACTATGGTAGTTTCTCATTTTGCAACTCTTTCAAAGAAAATAGATCAATATGGAATGAATTATTCTCAACCACCTCAAGTGTTAGAGGAAAATTCATTTGGACAGATAACAGAATCTCAAACACCTTATGAGACCTTAAATGCTATTAATAGACCTAACAATCCTTATTCAAATTATTATAATCCTAGTTGGAAGAATCACCCAAACTTCAATTGGAATAATAATAATTCTAATGTTAAACCACATTGGCCTAACAATTCTATGAATCCAATTGGAAATTCAAACTATCAAGGAAATTCTAATTTTAGTCCATCTTATCCCCCTAGATTCAATAGTAACCCACAATTTAAGGATAAGAAGTTGTCTACTAAAGAAATGATTCTGAATATGGAAAATCAATTTCAAGCTCAAGGTGTTGCTATGAAGAATATTGAAAATCAATTAGGACATATTTTCACTGCACTTAATAATAGACCTTCTGGAACACTTTCAAGTAATGTGGAGATCAATCCAAAAGATCAAAACAATGAACAACTTAAGGCTATTCAGTTAAGGAGTGGAAAAGAATTAGAAACTAATGTGCAAAAGAAGTTGAAATAGAAAAGGTGAAGGTGGAAATTGAAAAAGGTTCAAACAAGATTTATCCAAACTTGGATTATCCTCTTGAACCAATAAAGATAACTGTCGAAAAGCCACCACCTCCAATTCCTCAAAGATTAAAGAAACAAAACAGAGATAACAAATTTGGAAAATTTTTGGAGATCCTTAAGAAATTAACGATTAGTATTCCTTTTGTTGAAGCATCGGAACAGATGCCTGACTATGCTAAGTTTATGAAGGATATTCTGAGAAAGAAAAGAAAGTTTACATATCATGAAACTGTTGCACTTAGCGAAGAGTGTAGTGCAATAATTCAGAAGAAGCTTTCGGAAAAACATAACCTAGTAGTTTCACTATTCCGTGTGCTATAGGTGAAAAATTTTTCGGAAAAGCTTTATGTAATCTAGGAGCGAGTATTAATCTAATGACTTTATCAACTTTCAAAAGGTTGGGAATAGGAGAAATTTCTCCTACATCTGTGACTCTTCAGTTGGCCAATCGTTCGATTACTTACCCTAAAGAAGTGGTGGAAGATGTGTTAGTGAAAGTGGATAAAGTTATCTTTCCTGTGGATTTTATTGTACTTGATATGGAGGAAGATCATTCCTTGCTACTGGAAGAGCAGTAAATGATGTTCAAAAAGGAGAATTAACTATGAGAGTTAATGATCAAGAGGTGACCTTTAATATTTTAAAATCTATGAAGTATCTTTCAATGGAAAAAAATAATGAATGTTTTAGAATGGAGGTCTGTGATTACTTGAGAAACGATCATTTTGAAAATATATTTGAAAAAGAAGAAGAATATAAAAATATGTTCGAAGAAAAAAGTGAAGATGAAGAAAATTCAGATGAAAAAAAGAATGAAGATTTGGAGTATATTCAGGAGAGATTCAAAATATTAGACACTATGGAAGGTGGAAATAAAAGCGTAATTCCATCTATCATAAAACCTCCTGAACTTGAAATGAAAATTCTTCCTAATCATTGAAAGTATATATTTTTAGGAGAATCATCTACTTTGCCTATTATTGTATCTTCGGAACTAAAGGAATACCAAGAACAAAAGTTGTTGGAAACTTTAAAAAGATACAAGAAAGCTTTTTGATGGACTTTAGCATATATTAAAGGAGTTAATCCTTCGATTTGTATGCACAAAATTTTATTAGATGAAGAACATAAACCGAGAGTTGATACACAAAGGAGACTGAATCATATAATGAAAGAAGTAGTTAAGAACGAGATTTTAAAATGGCTGGATGCTGGACTTATTTATCCTATTTTGGATAGTGCTTGGGTAAGTCTAATAAATTATGTACCAAAAAAAGGAGGAGTGACTGTTGAAATGAATGAATGTAATGAAATTATACCCACAAGACAGATTAATGGATGGTGAATTTGTATTGACTATAGGAAATTAAATGCTACCACCAGAAAATATCACTTTCCTCTTCCTTTTCTCGATCAAATGCTACATAGACTTGTTGGACACAAGTACTACTATTTTATGGATGGATATACTGGTTACCATCAAATACTAATTGCTCCTGAGGATCAAGAAAAGACAACATTTACTAGCCCTTATGAAACTTTTGCTTTTTGAAGAATGCCTTTTAGATTGTGTAATGCACCTGCAACATTTCAAAGATGTATGATGTCTATCTTTAGTAGTATGATAGATAATGGAATAGAAGTTTTTATGGGTGACTTCTCTGTATTCGAGACTTCATTTGAAATTTGCCTAGAAAACTTAGCAAAGGTTTTGGAGCTTTGTGAGAAAACAAATCTAGTTATGAATTGAGAGAAATGTCAATTTATGGTTGCAGGAGGAATTGTGCTTGGGCATAAAATATCTGAACATGGTAAGGAGATCGACCTGCTAAAATTAGAGTGATAGAGAGATTACCGCCACCCACTACTATGAGAGAGGTGAGAAGTTTCTTAGGACATGCTGGATTTTACAGGCGATATATTAAAGATTTTTCTAAAATTACTAAACCTTTATGCCAACTTTTAGAAAATGATAGAAAGTTTGATTTTAATGACGAATGCTTAAGATCTTTCAAATTATTGAAAAAAAAATTAATCACTGCACCTATAATTGTTTCACCCGATTGGGAGAAACCATTTGAACTTATGTGTGATGCTAGTGATTATGCAATCGGAGTAGCATTGGGGCAAAGGCATGATAAAGTTTTCAAAGTCATTTACTATGCTAGTAAAACTCTTAATGAGGCTCAAATTAATTATACCACAACTGAAAGAGAGTTATTACTATAGTGTTTGCTTTTGAAAAATTTAGACCTTATTTAATAAGAGATAAAAGTATTGTGCATACAGACCATTCAGCTATCAAATATTTAATGCAAAAGAAGGATGCAAAACCTACACTTATTAGAAGGATACTTCTTCTGCAAGAGTTTATTTTATGATAGTTGATAGGCAGGGAGCTGATAATCAAATAGCTGATCATCTATCCATAATTGACTATGATAAATTGTCTGAATTTGAAAAAGAAATTACCAAAATTTTCCCTGATGAGCAACTCTATACTATTATGAGAAATAATTTGCCTTGGTATGCTGATATTGTGAATTATATTGTATGTGATATTGTACCATCTGATTTAACAAGGCTACAACAAAAGAAGTTTAAATATGATGCAAAATTCTATTTTTGGGATGAGCCCTATCTATATAAACAGTATAAGGATCTAATTATTAGGAAATGTGTGCCACAAGAAGAAACAAATTTTATTATTCAACGATGTCATGATTCTGAATTTGGAGGTCCTTTTGGTGTTGATAAAACTGCTTTTAAAATTTTACAATCTGGATTTTATTGACTACTCTTTTTAGAGATGTTTATAGATATATTAAATCATGTGATCGATGCCAGAAAGTAGGAAATATCTCTAGAAGAAACGAAATGCCTCTAAATTTTAACTTGGAAGTTGAAATATTTGATGTATGGGGATTAGATTTTATGGGACCATTTACTCCTTCATTTGGAAATCTATATATATTGCTTGTTGTTGATTATATTTCAAAATGGATTGAAGTTGTTGCTTTACCCAAATGTGATGCTCGGAGTGTTTCAAAGTTTTTAAAGAAAAATATATTTACAAGGTATGGAATGCCGAGAGTGATCATAACTGATGGTGGATCCCATTTCAGGAATAATCAAATTAGGAGATTAATTGAGAAATATAATATTATTCATAGAATCTCTACTGCTTATC
The DNA here is from genome assembly GCA_022702705.1 of Papilionanthe hookeriana x Papilionanthe teres. Taxonomy (NCBI): domain Eukaryota; kingdom Viridiplantae; phylum Streptophyta; class Magnoliopsida; order Asparagales; family Orchidaceae; genus Papilionanthe; species Papilionanthe hookeriana x Papilionanthe teres. The sequence continues at coordinate 5,760,073 of CM040433.1, read as the reverse complement.
ATCTCCAAACTAGTGGTTTAGTAGGTAATGTCTAATCGTGAAATTAAAAGAATTTTGGAGAAAATCATGGATAATCATAAATTAGATTGATTCGCTTCGATTAGATACTACTTTATGGGCTTATAGAACTGCTTTTACAACCCCTATTGGAATGTCTCCTTATAGACTAGTGTTTGGTAAAACTTGTCATTTACCAGTTGAATTGGAGCATAAAGCATATTGGGCGATAAAAGAGTTAAATTTTAATTTGAAAAATGCTGGAGAGAAAAGATTTATGCAATTGAATGAATTGGAAGAGATTAGAATTGCATCTCATCACAATGATAGGATCAATAAAGAGAAAAGGAAATTATTGCATGATCGGAAGATATTGAAAAAGAACTTGGAAAATGGACAAAATGTTTTATCAACGCAAAATCGAAGTTATTCCCTGGAAAGCTCAAGTCTAGATGGTTAGGACCTTATACAGTTGTAAAGTTCATTCTTTTGGAGCTGTTGATATTAAAGATCCTGATACTGGAAACATTTTCAAAGTTAATGGGCATCGATTAAAGGCTTACTTTGACAGGTTTCAACTTGATTTCAAAGTGGTTTTAATGTTGAGTCATCATGATTAACTGAATGGTTTGTCAGGCTGACGACGTTAAACCAAGTTCTTTATGGGAGGCAACCCATATGTATCTTTGTTGTGTGTTTGTTTGTTTGTTGTAGTTGTGCCTTTTTAGATAGTTGATTTTGAATCCTAATTACTCCTAAATAATTTTAAAAATTGATAAATGATGGATCAAATCAAGATATTGGAATATTTTGGATCGAACGAAGTTCGGTGAGAATTTTGATCATTGGCGCCGCCGGAGCCGGAATGGGCGCCGCCAGCGCCCTATCGTTTCTGTCATACTAAACTTAACTATTTGAGCGCCACCATCACCCTATCGAGCGTCACCAGCGCTTTATTGAGCGCCGTCAGTGCCCAATGTCTGTTTGACGGTTTTTAAGTTTCAAAATATGAGTTTTGGCGGTTTTTGGCGGGATCTTCGTCCTTATAACTCCCAAACTCCATTTTTGACTTCTTAACTCCAGAAAAACAAAAACCACCTATCCCAATTCATATTCTATGGATTCCTTTCCCATTGAAACCCCTCGATTTCGTGTTTTTAATCGAAGGAAGTTCATAAGTGTTGAAGCACAGCGTTTGTTCAACAAAGTGATGATGAAAAGAAGGATTATCAAGGAACGAGGCTTCATAAATTGAGGTATGGATAATCCTACTACTAGAGTTGAAGAAATTATTAAAGAGAGACGTTGGGAAGTGCTTTGCTACACTACCGCCGCGGTTGTTGTTTCTGTCGAGAAAGAGTTTTATGCAAATCTTCATGGGATTAATTAAGGGTTCGTATTTGTGCGTGGTAGATTTATGCAATTCACTCCTGCACGAATCAACTATCTCTTTATGATCGAGAACTTACCTATTTGCTATTATTCTAACTTCAATGCCACCAAGGACAATATGAATGATGTTTATCGATATATGACGGATGAGAATGAAGAATGGGAAGTTGGAGAGAATGGATACATGAGTTTCCCATCTGCATCTCTCAATCAAGTATCGAAGCAGTGGCATTACTTTATTTCGGCAAAGTTATTTCCAACATTGAAGATTAGCAAGGTAACCAAGGAAAGTGCCATTTTGAATTTTTGTATTCAAACTGGAAGGCCGGTTGACATTGGTAATATTATTGTGAGATCAGTACTTAGATTTATTGTGCATGGCTCCAAATATAGGCTTGGACGCTCATCCACCATATTTTTGTTATGTAGTCAGTCACAGGTTCCTTATGAAAGTTGAGAAAAAGTTCTTCTTCCATGGAGGCATATTGATCCAACTAATCCTCGCGACTACGTACAATTGGAGATGAAGATGACATGAATTTACTCGCTGATTAACTGACGCAGACTTAACGTACCGATTCAACCCTATTTTCCTGAAGGTTCCAGGATGATATTGCAGAGGATCAAACGATTGGAGAAAGAGGTACGAAATGTTATGAATGCGATCAATAACATTTCTGATTTATTCAATCATATAGGTTGGAGAATGAAAGAGCAATTCGATTAAACTGGTCGAATTGAGATGGGCTTGATCAATCTAATGAAAAAGAACGCGGTGATTGCTGAAGAATCATCTGACGAATTTTCATTTCGTCCATTCTATAACTTCTTTGTGCATCAGCAATCAATTGGAGACATTAGAGGAGAGGATAGTTCTGAAACTGATGTGGAGTAATTGATGCATTCTACTTATGTATGTTGTGTGTTTAGTTTGCTTTGCTTAGTTATGTTTGATTTATGTTGTATTTTCTTTTAGATTTGAACTTGGATTTGGTTGTGTTTACTTTCATTGTGTGCTTAGATATTCGTGCTTGCCTATCGTAGAGTACTTGCTGCACTAAACATCTAAGAAGTTGGTTTGAATGAACATATTTAGTGTCTTTGATGTAACTTGGATTTTATATATATAAGATTGTTGTGTTGTTTTTGTGAAATTTGGGTTAATTATTGCTTATGGGATGATGTAAATGCTTATTGAAGTGTTAAACATCATTGTGGACGTCGAAACATTGAAATTACGAAAAAATTTTTGGACCCAGAAAATGTTTTGAACTGGCGCCACCGGTGCTAGAATGGGCTCCGCCGGTGCTAGAATGGGCGTTGCCGGCGCCCAAATCCAAAGAGTTTGGCCATTTTTTTTAAATAGAGGGCCACCGGCGCTTGGCGGCGCCTAACCTAGAAAATGTCTAAAACCCTCTATTTTGCAATTTTTGCCTTGGGACCCGCAAAATTTTTACATTTCCTTCGTCTTCCTCCATCATTTTCGCAATTTTGAAAATCTAGGGCTTGCTAGATCTCCAATTTAAGGAGTTTTCAAGGCTATTAGACACTGAATTTACACTTCTCTTGGTAAGAGCTTTACTTTAAGTTAAAAATTTTAGATTTTCACCATGAAAATCTCTCACATTGCTTATGGTGGAATTTTTAGATTTTTAAAGACGTTTTAAGATTTCCATGATGAAATTTGCTCTTACTTGCTTAGAATAGTGTTTGGAGTTTGTTACATTGTGAATTTAGGATTTATTGGAATTTTCTTGCAAATTTTAGAAATTCACATGGCTCCAAGAGGGAAGAGGAAATTGGATTTTGATGAGGAGTGTTAACATCAAAGCCCAATTTCGCTATAACTCTATCCTTCACAACAAGAAGTGTATCCAGGATCAAGCTTTTGATAGTCCCGGTGGATCTGTAGAACAATTAATTGCAGAGCGAAACTCAGAGAGATTTTGTTATTTCACTGCGAATGCTGTTATGGGAGTTGTTAGAGAATTCTATTCTTACATACCCTGGACTGAGACTGAGCATGTGCTTGTTAGAAGAAAGATGGTTGATTTTAATCCTCAACTCATCAATGCTTTCTATCAGACTCGGGAACCATTGGTATGTGAGTATGAAAACTTTGACAGTGGAAGGGAGAATATGAGAGAAGTGATTGCTTTTCTAACTGACAGGCGAAGAGAATGGAAAGTAAGTCAAAAACGATTGATAAATTTCCTCGCCTCCACTTTGAATGTTGTTTCAAAAGTCTGGCATTATTTCATTTCTACAACATTATTACCATCTTATCACCATAGCGAAGTTACTAGAGATAGAGCGATTCCGAACTACTGTATACAGAAGATGAAAAAGATTGATATTGGAGCTATTATTTACAAGAATGTTCAGACAATTGCTAGAGGCGAGACAACAAAACATATTTATAAAGCTTTGAACCAAGTTACAAATACTTATCTAGAATGTTACTTCAAGTGATCCGTTGACTACTGACTTTAATGCAATGATGAAAGACTTCAACAGCAACAACACTAATAATCTGACACTTAACACTCAAAATAAACTAAAAATAAACTCACTAAATAATAAAGAAGGTGGTTCCCTAAAATGATTGGATGGCTAAATGGTTCTTGGGGACTATAGGATGCTAGAAGGGGTGAAAGGGGCCATTTTCTCTGTAGAATAGGCTCCTATTTATAGAGCTCTGAATTTAACCAGGGGTTGCTTAAGGCACCTCTTCAAAATTCATCCAAATACAATGTATCTTCTAGAAGGTAACTGTCGTGCCTAGGCGCGGGATGCCGGACTCCGTGACTAGGTCTTCGCACCTCTTCACTTTGGATCGCACCCCTTTGCGATTAAAACTGTTTTCCCGTATACAGATGCATTGCATCACATGTCCTATATATTAGGAGAAACTTCCAGTCTACTGGAAGTTCTAATAACCGCTTAACACCGTCAAAATAACTACCCAAATTCATCAAAAATCTTGTCTGCGTCTGTATCGAACTGGCGCTTAGGCGCCGGATTCTGGCGCCTAGGCGCCAGGCCTACAATTTCGACAACTTTGCTATTTAAGCTCCATTTTTGCTCCATTTTGCTTCTTTTTCCTTCTTGAACTCTTTTTTCATCACCTACATCCAAAAACATAAAAATACCTTTCATTAAAGCATAATATCCTTAAGAATTGAATCATAAAAAAGGCATAAAAATTGGTATTTTTTAAGTGGATCAAATTCCCCTAAACTTAAACGTTACTTGTCCTCAAGCAACCCTTTTAATTACATAAAATATATAACATTTGGAATGAATTTTAAATATTAAAGATTTCTTTTAATTTTTGGTTTTATAAAAACTTTAGCAAATCATCAACCAAATTTCACTAATTAAGGTTAATTTTAAGAATTTAAAGAATACTTAACTACCAAATCATAAGACTTCCAATTTTTCTTTTATTTCAAGAATAATGGTAATTTATTAAATTTAAGGTCACATAGAATATTTACAAGAAAAATATTTTCATGAAACATTTTTCTAATAAAAATATTTGTTCATAAAAATTAAGTTAAAAATGTAATCAGTTTTCTTCCTATAAGATAATTCAAGTGAAGCCAATATTTTATTAGGAATTTCCTCAAGCTTTTTCTCACATTTCTTTTTTTTTCTTTCTTTTGGATTGTTTTTCATTCATATAAATTTTTCTTTTTCTTTTCAGGAATTGTTTTTCAATCCTTTTCTCTTTTTTTTCTTTCTTTTTTTTTTCAAGTGAGGATTACTATTTTTGGATAGCATGTTAATGATTTTGAACTTCACTATCCTTAACTTATATTTAAAAACTTATACATTTTTTTACTTAATAAATATGACATTATTAATAAGTATTTTTGAAAAATTATTTCAATCTTTTCTTTTTCAAGTAATAATCTTAATTCCTTAGTATTTCTAAAATACAATTCTCTTTACTATAAATAGAAAAATTTTTAATCTTATTATTCTTTAAGTTAAATAAATTTATTCTTAAAATCAATCAAAATTATTGAATTTTTAGTTAAGTTTACTAAATTATTTATAAATTCAAAAATTTATGTAATCTTAAATAGATTTTTCATTCCTTATGTTATGTTAATATTTTTAAAGAAAATATTAGTTCATTAAGGACAAATAATATTTAAATTTGAAAAATGTTTTCCCTTCCCTCAAACTTCAGCTTTAGTGTAAAAATGAATCATAAAATTTTCTAAAGTATCAGAGAAAGAAAAAAACAAAAAATTATCTAGGTACAACGATAATGTAGAATAGGAAAAACTCTTTACTACTTCTACACATGCTTTAATATATATGTAACAGAAATTATTAAGCATATATAGAAAAGTTTGCAGAACAAAAGTTAATTTCTAAAAAAAAAAATTATATTTTTATTTATTTGTAAAACAATCAACATTAGTAACTATTCATGAATACTAAACAGTAGGCTGAAAGAGAAATAAACATTTATCATAGAAAATAAAAATTCATCCATATTTCAGTCTTAAACACATCAGATGCTCTAAAACAGTCTCAACATCAAAAAGTCCACACAAAGTTACTTAAACAAATCGACACTAGCAAACAACAAACTAATCAGTACTAACAAACAAGAAATAAACTAAAAACAGAATCAACATATCTCAAGAGGTAAATCAAGCTACTAATCACTATCTGTAGCCTCATCATCGTCATCACCAAAAGAAAATTCCATATCCTTCGGATCAACATACGGTGAAAATCTAGGACAGGTAGGAAACTGAATATCATGCTCACCCTTTAGGAATCTAACTAAAGACTCAGAATACTCAGCATCATAATCACTCTTCCTTTGGGTATACTCAAAGAGATGATCATACTTCTTATCGATCGTATCTACTATACAATGAGTTAGAAATAACTCATTCTGTTGTTTCATAAACTGATCATGCATGGATTTCCAGAAACTAGATGGTGGCTCAGTAGTAGAAGTAGAAGGTCTAGAAGTAGAAGCTCTACCAGAAGAAGGTAATGAACTAGAAGGTGCAGTAGAACTCTTACCTCGAAGTCGATCATAGATACTGACGCTTTCTCTTCCTATGGGCTTTGTAGACTTGAGCTTTTCCTCAGAAAGCTCAGCACTACTCCAGCACTTTCACACAGAGAATATATCAACGATGGAAATCTAAGTCCAACAAAAGTGCTAAAACGAGCAGTGGCCTCTACAAAATCATAAATGATACTCCCTACATCAATCGGCTTCCTCTCCTGAATGCAGTAGTTGAGGATAGCTCTATCCTTGGTAACCTCGCTCAAATGATTGGATGGATGGAGACAAGCAGAAATAAAGTAGTGACATGCCTTTGAAACACCATTAAGCTTAGAAGATGAAAAATTTACCCTTTTTCCGTTTCAGATCTTCCAAGCACCAGTACCATCAGTTAGGTAAGCAATAATCATGTCTAAATCTCCCTCAGATGGAGATAATCCGAAGTAATAACACTCGATGTTCGGTGGCAGGCCGTAGAAAATGTTGATACGCTTTGGAGTGAATCCTACTCCAACTCCTCTAACAAAAATCTCATACTCTTCAGCATCCATGAAATTGGCATAAAAATCCACAACGACAGGGCTAACAGCAACAGCAGTAAAATAGCAGAATCGTTGACAGTTGAGTGCAACGATCGTTTTCTCAATTCTTCCTCCCGGATTGTAAAAACTTCGTTCCGAGATCAACTTCCGAGTTGTAGCAAAATCATTATACTGGAAATGTGCAGCAGTAGTGACAAACTTGCTACGATCAAAATTTTCTCATTCCTTTCCTCGCATAGATTTGGGTGCCATCTAAACGTGAAATAAAAACACAAAATAAATTCATAGGATCAAAGAAAATAAAATAATTTATGCTTTTCACACTTGAAAGAGCTTAAAAATCCATGGATTTAAATCTAAAATCAAAGTTTTTCTCAAAATTTTGGTTTTCTACAATGTGAGTAAAATCCATGGTGAAAATCGAAAATAATTAGTTTAGAATGTAGATCTGACCTTAGGATGAAGAAAGCGAGTGATTACAAGCTCAAAAACTTGAAAATTCGGCCTCAAATGGGATCTCTAGGGTCTATTTTCGTGAAAACCAGAGGAAAAGGAAGCTTAGGCGTAAAAAATTGCGTGGGGGTGTTTAAGAAGATGAAGTTTCAAGTTCAGGCCGAACCGGCGCCTAGGCGCCGAATTCTCGTGCCTAGGCGCCAGACTCGCCTTTCCAAAAGTTCGATTTAAATTTTATATTTTCCACCAAAACTTATCAATTTCGACTCCTAATTACTCTTATGAGAGTATTAATCCAATTTATATCCTCCAAATATTTCCACAATCAATTTAAAATGATAACAAATATCCACATTTGAAACACAAAATTTAACTAAACTCTTCAATTCCAATTCACAATTTTCATTCCAAACTTCAATAAATTCCATAACAAGACTATAACAAGGTTCATCATTCTATAAATAACACAAATAACATAAATTCAAATCAAATTCCCAATCCAACAACACACATTGAACAATTAAGCAAACACACAAATTAGATAATCGACACACAAGAACTTAACTCAATCACACCTAGAACACATAAGAGATCTATTCAACACCGATCTTCAATTTCCATCACTTTCTCAATGAAGTTCGCTAGGACCGCCGAGATAGAAAACCAACGCCCTTGGAAATTCCAAAGCCTTCTTTTCATCGATCCACTTGTTCTTTGCATACATTGCTACTTGAGCGTCTTGATAGGCCGCCATATGATCAAATTGAAGTTTCATTTGTCATTCCATGTGCTCAATTTGATGATACATTTCATGTAAATGATTCCCAATGCTTTAAAGTTCCACTTCAATCTTTTCCAAACAACTAAACAATCTCTCCACACTAACTACGATAAAACCATTAAAATAAGGTTGAGGGTCTTTGAAGGATTTGTCTCTTACCTCATTTCCATGATTTCCTCTATCCATTGCTTCCAAACTCTTCTTAACTCCTCCAAAATAGATTGCTCTAGTCGAAATTAAGGTTTTTATGTGATTGGGGACGAAGATAGGTCGATATATAAGGAGATTTCATGTGAAAAACTGAAGATTTTCAGTTTTTTCACGACCTGTAACCGTGGAGCTTAGGCGCCGAATCTGGCGCCTAGGTGCCGGATAATCGATACGCGCAGGTAATTCTGGCGTTTAGGCGCCAACTTTTGGCGCCTAGGCACCGGAACCTCGATCGACTCTGATTTGCCTATCATCAAATTTACAAAGTTTCGGTCTTAAAAATAAGTCTAATTAAAGGGTGTGATCCACATACAAACACGATTAAGATAAATTCAAATCACAAAAATCACAATAATAATAAATGGGTTGCCTCCCACAAAGCGCTTGGTTTAACGTCGTCAGCTCGACTTAATTAATTAAATTAATCGGGAAGACTCTGTTCGTAAGCCTCTTTGTAATTTAGTTTCATTTCTCCCATATAAGGCTTCTGTCTTAATCCGTTAACTTTAAATATTTTTCTAGTTTTGGGATCTTTAATATTTACAGCTCCATAAGGGTACGCTTTCTCAATTATAAATGGTCCCATCCATTTAGATCTTAATTTTCCAGGAAAAAGTATTAAACGAGCATTAAATAATAACACTTCTTGTCCAGGCTGAAATATTTTCCTTAAAATCTTTTTTCATGCAATTTCTTCATTCTTTACTTATAAATCTTCGCATTTTCATAGGACTCATTTCTTATCTCTTCCATTTCATTCAGTTGTAATAATCGTTTCTCTCCTGCAGCATTCAAATAGTAATTGAACTCCTTTATCACCCAGTAAGCTTTATGTTCCAGTTCAACTGGTAAGTGACATTGTTTACCATAAACTAACTGATAAGGTGACATTCTGATTGGTGTTTTATAAGCTATTTTATAAGCCCATAATGAAGAATCATGTCTATCAACCATGTTAGTTCTTTTAGGATTAACAGTCTTCTCTAATATTCTTTTAATTTCTCTGTTTGATATTTCAACCATTCCACTTGTTTGAGGGTGATAAGTAGTTGCAATTCTATGTTTAATTCCGAATTTTTCCAGTAATGATTGAATTCTTATATTTCTGAAATGACTTCCCCCATCTGTGATAATTACCCTGGGCATTCCAAATCTTGTAAAAATCATATTCTTTAAAAATTTTGAAACACTTTTGGAATCACAGTTAGGTAAAGTTACAACTTCGATCCACTTTGAAACATAATCAACTGCTAATAAAATATAAATCTTTCCAGATGATGGTACGAAAGGTCCCAAAAAGTCTAAACCCCATACATCAAAAATTTCAATTTCTAATATAAAGTTTAGAGGCATTTCATCTTTTTTGGATATATTCCCCATTCTTTAACATCGATCACAAGTTTTCACATAATGTCCAACATCTTAAAATAATGTAGGCCAATAAAATCCAGAATTTAAAATTTTAAATGCAGTTCTATCCACTTCAAAGTGTCCTCCAAATTCAGAATCGTGACATTTTTGAATAATTGCAAAAGTTTCTTCACAAGGTACACATCTTCGAATCACAGAATCTCTTCCTATTTAAAATAAATGAGGATCTTCCCAAAGATATGATCTACAATCATTCCTAAATTTCTTAATATATTTGTTATTTAACCCATAATGTAAAATATTGCTAACCAAATAGTTAACTATATCTGCATACCAAGGCATTTGTAATCCTTGAATAACATATAACTATTCATCAGGGAATTTCTCATTTATATTTTCTTCATAAATCTTCGCACTATTATTTTTTATTCTCGATAAATGATCAGCAATTTGATTTTCAGTTCCTTTTATGTTTACAATTTCAAAATCAAATTCTTGTAAAAGTAAAACCCATCTGATCAATCTAGGTTTAGCATCCTTTTTAGACATTAAATACTTAATAGTAGAATGATCAGTATGTACGATACATTTCGTTCCAAGAAGATATGGTCTAAATTTATCAAAGGCATATACTATTGCTAAAAGCTCTTTTTCATTAGTAGTGGAATTTATTTGAGTTTCATTAAGAGTTTTGCTAGCATAATATATAACTTTAAAAATTTTCTCATATTGTTGTCCCAATACAGCTCCAATTGCATAATCACTTGCATCACATATTAATTCAAAAGGTTTACTCCAATCATGTGCAATAATAACATGTGCAGTGATTAAATTTTCTTTTAAAATATTGAACGCATTCAAACAATCTTCATTAAATTCAAATTTAACATCTTTTTCTAATAAATGGCAAAGAGGTTTATCAATTTTAGAAAAATCCTTTATATATCTCCTATAAAATCCAGCATGACCCAGAAAACTTCTCACTTGAGTAACAGTAATAGGTGGTTGAAGTTCAGCAATAATTTTTACTTTTGTCTGATCAACTTCCATCCCTATTTGTGAAATTTTATGTCTAAGTACAATTCCTTCTATGACCATAAATTGGTATTTTTCCCAGTTTAGAACCAAATTTGTTTCTTCACATCTTTTCAAAACTTTCATTATATTTTCCAAGCAAAACTCAAAAAAAAGTTCCAAATTCTGAAAAATCATCCATAAATAGTTCAATTCCTTTATCAATTAAATCACAGAATATTGACATCATACATCTTTAAAAAGTTGCAGGTGCATTGCATAAACCGAAAGACATTTTTCAAAAGACAAATGTTCCATAAGGACTTGTAAATATTGTTTTCTCTTCGTCCTCAAGAGCAACAGGTAATTGATGATAACCAGAATATCCATCCAGAAAACAGAAATATGAGTGTCCAGTTAATTTATCCAACATTTGATCCAAGAAAGGTAAAGGAAAATGATCCTTTCTAGTGGCGTTGTTTAATTTTCAATAATCAATGCAAATTTGCCATCCAGTAACTTGTCTTGTTGGGATTAATTCATTTTTTTCATTAACAATGACAGTTACAACTCCTTTCTTCGGAACACAATGAATAGGACTTACCCATTGGCAATCCAAAATAGGATAAATAATTCCAGCATCTAACCATTTTAAAATCTCCTTCTTTACAACCTCTTTCATAATTGGGTTCAATCTTCTTTGAGATTCAATAGTGGGTTTTCAATTTTTTTCCATTAAAATCTTATGCATACAGATTGAAGGGCTTATTCCCTTTATATCTGCAATAGTCCAACCAAAAGCTTTCTTATAGTTCTTCAGAACTCCTATTAATTTTTCTTCTTAATCTTTACTTAATTTCGAAGATATAATTACAGGTAAAGTTAATGAATTTCCAAGAAATGCAAACTTTAAATGTGCAGGTAACATTTTTAATTCCAGTTCAGAAGATTTTTCAATTGAGGGTAAAAGTTTATCATTTTTAGTCGTGTCTAAAATTTCCCAATTTTTATGAATATAATGAGTTTCTTCAGATAATTTTTCTTCATTTACTTTTTCAATTTCTTCAGTTAATGACTCATTATATATCACAGATTCATCATCTTTATCTTCAGAAATGACTTTATATTTTTCTTGATAATGTTTTTCAATTATATAATCAAAAATATCCATCCGATAGCATTTTTCTTTATCAGGACACCTCATTGATTTCAGAACATTAAATGTTATCTCTTGTCATTAACTCTCATCATTAATTCTCCTTTTTGCACGTCAATCATAGCACGTCCGGTAGCTAGAAAAGGTCTCCCTAAAATAATAGGTATTTCTTTATCTTCTTCCATATCTAGCACAATGAAATCCACAGGAAAGATAAATTTATCTACCTTAACAAGAGCATCCTCTATAACTCCTTTAGGATAAGTGACAGATTGATCAGCTAACTGAATGGTTACAGTGGTTGGAGAAATCTCTCCTAAATCTAACCTTTGAAAGATTGAAAATGGCATGAGATTAATACTTGCTCCTAAATCACATAAGACTTTTCCACAAAATTTTTTTCCAATAGCACATGGTATAGTGAAACCCTTTCATAAGGCCATTGCAAATTATTATTCGTCATTTCTTCAATTAAAGAATAAGCTTCTTAAAATGTCTTAGCCATTAAAGAACCACCAGCAGCAGCATCTATAATAGATCTAAGTGATCCAATAAGTCCATTATAAAATGTTTGAATAATTAACCAATCTGGCAAAGCATGATGAGGACATTTTCTTAATAGTTCTTTAAATCTTCCCCAAGCTTCATAAATTTTTCTCCATCAAATTGTGTAAATGAAGTTATATCATTTCTTAATTTAGCAGTTTTAGAAGGAGAAAAATATTTAGTAAGAAATTTTTGTGACATTTCTGCCCAAGTTTTAATAGAACATGTTGCTAATGAATAAAGCCACATCTTTGCTTTATCTTTTAAAGAAAAAGGAAAGAGTCTAAACCTAATAGCATCATCAGAAACATTATTATATTTAAAGGTAGCACAAAGTTCTAAGAAACTAGCAAGGTGTAAATTTGGATCCTCATTAGGTGTTCCTCCAAATTGATTATTTTGAACCATTTGAATAATAGAAGGTTTAAGCACAAAAGAATTAGCATCTACAGCTGGCATTTGAATTCTAATATGAAGTTCATCAGCTGTAGGGTTTGCATAATCCTTTAATGGTTTATAAACATTTTGTTCATTGATTTCTATTGGATTTTGATTATTGTTATGTAAGTTAGTCATTTCCTGATATGTTTTAATTTGTTTTTCTTTTTTAATTCTTTTAACTGTTCTTTCTAATTCAGAATCAAAAGGTAATAATCCTTCAGATTCAGAACTATGCATAAAAATAAATTAAAATCTTTTTGGTATTTTTGTTTTAAATATATATTTTTTTAATTTTTTTAAAGGAAATAAAGTATAAATTATTTTTAATTTGAAAAAATTTAAAAAAATTGTCTTTTTAACTTATTTTCTTTATTTTCCCCGACAACGGCGCCAAAAACTTGATGTGACTCAGCCTAACGGGGCTTTATATATACTTTCAAATGCAAGAATTTTATACCACTGCTAAAAGATTTAATCTCTGACAACGGTGTCAAAAAATTGATGTGACTCAACTTTTACTTATGAAAGTATTTATGAATTTATATTTAGATTTTTATAATAATTATTGTAAAAGTCACAATTTCAAACGCAAGTATACGTATCGTATCAAGTAATACAGGGCTCTAGTGGAGTCCTGGTTATCGATCCCACAGGAAAGATTTTTAGAATATTAAGTAATATTTTTAGATTTTTCAAATTAAAAGTAATTATTATTTTTATTTCTTTTCAAAGTTTTTATTTTGGATCTAATAAAATTTATACTAAATGTAAGTAAGCAATAATAAAATAAAAATTAATGCAGGAATAAATAAAACAACTTTCTCCTTTTCAACTAATCAAAGATTTTTAGAATAATTATCATTTGTGGAAAATTTAGATTATGGTATTGTACGAAATAGAAGCATTCCTATTCTTTACCATTCGATCCAAGGTATAAAGAACATTAACTAATTTATAGATCGGTTCGGGATGTTTTATTAAGTAGAATGGGTTAATCTGAGCTCACACTACTGGATGTCCAAGGGTGGCTATGGTCGGCCCTACCAGTGACCCGTTCCCTTTCTATAAACTAAATTATTAGAATTTAGTCTGTCATTCTAAAAACTAATTAATTCTGCGCCCAATAAATTATATCTTCCTATTTACTTGCACTTCTCCTTGAATAACACGCATAAAGCCTTTGATTACCCAAGGATTCATGTGATATCTACTAGTTAAGAACTCATCTCCGAATAGGTCTCAAAATTTTTCAACAGATTTTAACAATTTAAATGGCCATTTTAAAAAGTAAACTAAGATCAGGTATTAACATCATCATAATTTTTATAAATATTTTAAGTTAAATTCTCCAACAAAATTTTAATTATCTTATTATCTTTTCATAGTTGAAAGGAGAAAGAAAACTAACTACTCAGAACACATTGAATTCACACAAAAAAACATATTTATAAAACTTTGAACCAAGTTACAAATACTTACCTGGAATGTTCCTTCAAGTGATCCGCTGACTCCTACTGACTTCAATGCAATGATGAAAGACTTCAACAGCAACAACACTAATAATCTCACACTTAACACTCAAAATTAACTAAAAATAAACTCACTAAATAATAAAGAAGGTGGCTCCCTAAAATGATTTGATGGCTAAATGGTGCTTGGGGACTATAGGATGCTAGAAGGGGTGAAAATGGCCATTTTCTTGGGCTCCTATTTATAGAGCTCTGAATTTAACTAGGGGTTGCTTACGACACATCTTCAAAATTCATCCAAATACAATGTATTTTCTAGAAGGTAACTGTCGCGCCTAGGCGCCGGGATCTGGTGCCTAGGCGCTGGACTCCATGACCAGGTCTTTGCACATCTTCACTTTGGATCGCACCTCTTCGAGATTAAAACTGTTTTCCCGTTTCTAGATGCATTGTATCACATGTCCTATATATTAGGAGTAACTTCCAGTCTTCTAGAAGTTCTAATAACTGCTTAATACTGTCAAAATAACTACCCAATTTCGTCAAAAATCTTGGCTGCGTTTGTATCGAATTGGCGCTTAGGCGCCGGATTCTGGCGCCTAGGCGCCGGCCTACAATTTCAACAACTTTCCTCTTTAAGCTCCATTTTTGCTCCTTTTTGCTCCTTTTTTCCTTCTTGAACTCTTTTTTTATCACCTACGTCCAAAAACATAAAAATATCTTTCATTAAAGTATAATATCCTTAAGAATTGAATCATAAATAAGGCATAAAATGGGTATTTTTTAAGTGGATCAATGACCCTGCTGCTGATCTTGGTGGTGGAGACTGGTAGATAGTTTGTTTGTTTTATTTCTGTTGTTCTTAGTCTGTTGTGATGTACTGATGTGATATAGTTGATATTTACTTTTCATGTGATGTGTAATCCTGTGTTGTACTGTGTGATGTAGTGTTATTTACTTTTCATGTTGATCTGTTAGTTGTACTGTTAGTAGTGTGATAGTTTGTTTCATTTTATAATGTTATGTTGGATATTTAGATGTTTAATATAAAATTCTCTTTACCCATGTAAATATTTAAATTGTTATATCACTACTACTAATTGTTTCATGCCTACAAGATGTAAATTTTGATTAATACCAGATAGTTGTTGAAGATTTCAGAATCCCAGCACAGAAATGTTAGCTTTCTTTTACTCTCAACTATTTCAAATTTATTGAAAAACTTAAGTTTTGGGGAGGGTAGAGAAATGCTAAACTTTTATTTGTTCTCAATTATTATATTTTCAAAAATTATTATTATAACTTCAGGCGGTTAAACCTCATTGTAAGACAACTAAAACTTTTCATTTCAGTTGAATATTATGGAAGGATAGGATGGAAATTTTTGGTAATAAAGGCTAATTTTATAGAAGTAAGATATTTGGTATGAAAGGATTTGATTATAGTCAATTATTTAAAGTAAAGAAAAGTGTATTTTTGAAATATTAAGGGACTTAAAGTATTGTGTGTTAAGAAAAGATTGTAACTTTATGATGAATAATAAAGCTTGCACTTAACTATAAAGTAAGGAGGTGACTTAAGTTTGAACTTTAGAAAACGGAGAGTGAAGTTCAAAATTATTAAAGGCTATCCATATATAGTAATCCTCAAAAAAAAGGAGAAAAAGAGAAAAGAAAAGAAGGATTGAAAAACAATCCTAAAAAAAAGAGAAAGTAAAAGAAAAGAAAAGAAAAAGAAAGAAAAAAATATTTATGAGGAAAAGCTTGAGGAGATGCCAATCAAAAATTGGCTTCACTTGAGTCATCCTGAAGGGAAAACTTGATTTCATTTCTGAATTTATGTTTAAAGTACTAGCATACATTCTAATGAAGTTTGCATGAACTCCTTTTTCACATGGTCTTTTAAAGCACTCTTAATGTGATAAATTATGGTTCATCTTAAAATAAATAGAAGACTAGAACTCTTAAACTTGATTACTCAATATTCTCATACCTGTAATGTTAACCTGAGTTACTAAACTTTTTCTGAAATCTAACCACTTTATTCTTTTGAATGAAAAATTTTAGTCTCTTACAATTGAAAAGTACATTGCCTAGAGTTATATTTTATGTAGTAAAATGATTACTTGAGGACAAGTAATAGTTTAAGTTTGGGGGATTTTGATGCACTGAAAATATTTACAGTTTTTGCTATCCAATTTTACCATTTTTTGTGATATTGCACTTTAAAGAAAGGCATTTTTCATAATTTATTACAGGTATGATGATTTTAGGTGATTGGAGTGAAAAGAAACAAAAAGGAATGAATGCGGAGCAAAAGGAGCAAAAAGGAGCAAGATGGTGGAAAAAATGTTCTGGCGCCGTCGGCGCCCAAATCCAGAGAGCACAGAATTAATTGGCACGATAGCGCCCTATCTGGCGCTGCCGGCACCCTATCTGGCGCTGCCGGCACCCTATCTAGCACCGCCGGTGCCCAAAGTCGGTTCAATTCAAATTTGAAGAGTTTTTGCGACTTTTTGAAGGGATGCCTATGGAAACTCTTGGGAATTCATCCCTATCTTATAAGTAACTATTTTTGGATGAAAATGGTGTGCTTCTTTAGTGGTTTTAGAGTAGTTTAGTGAGAGTGAAGTGTTAGGGTTTAGGAGTAGAGAGTGTATAGTGAGGATTTGAGAGGGATTTCTCTCTAAGGAGGGGAGGAGAAGAGGTAAAGTGAGAGATTGCTTCTTCCTTTCCATTCTAAAGAGAGAATCCAGTGTTCTAAAGAGGAAGAGAAGAGGATTCAAAGGAACTTCAAGGGAATTGCATAAGGGAAGAGAAAGAGATAAGTTGTATTTTCTTTTGTGGTTTGTATGACTTTTCTTTTATATATAAAATTCATGTTTTATTATATCTTCTCAATGAATTCTGAGTAGTTTCCTTGTCTTTCTTCTTGCATAAGAGATGTGTTAATGGATTGATGTGGATTTGATGTGCTTTTAATGAGATGACGAAATTATGATGGTTTTTCATTTAAAACTTAATTTACTTTCGATCTGGCCAATTGAAATGTTAAAATGTGTTGTTGAACATTAAGTTTGAAAGGATTTAATGTCCCCCAACAATGATGAAAGATCCATTCAATTTCCATGGATGAATTGCATAGTTCATGGGAATTGAGTGCAGATAAATAGGGAAATGTGTTTTGATGGACTTCAATGTGGAGATTTCAGGATGACAGGCTGAAATCCTCAAATTGGTTCTAAGATTAGCAACTAAATATCAAAGATTAGCCTTCAGGTGAAGGGTGAGAGGGAGCTCCGAAGTGAGAGCTGGTATCCTCCCGCACCTAGCCTTAGAGTTAGTGACTAAACTTAGAATATGTCAATTTTCTTTTCTACTTAGAAGAGGGGGTACTCTTTTAAGGTTAAAGAATCATCTATGCTCCTATTTGGCACAATAATATAAATATGTGTTCAATATCAATCCACACATCATATTCTCCTCTTAAGAGGAAAGATACTTTTCTTATATATCAAAAAACATTTCAAAAACTTAATTTAGTGTGTCTATTAGGTAATTCTGTCTTTAAAATAGTTAGAAGTATTTGTAGTTTAGTTAACTGTTATTGTTTTCTGCATAGTGTTAGTAGGAGTTTGTGTTAAACTTTAAGTGTTATTTAAATATATGACTTTAGTGCCATCTTACTTATCTTAGGATTTCTTTCTTAAAATTTTGAACTTCTCTGTGGGATCGATAACCAGGACTCCATTAGAGCCTTGTTTACTTGATATGATATGTATACTTGCGTTGAATGCTTGGACTTATCAAAATCATTAAAAATATAAAAATTTGAGTTCATAACTTCTTGTAATATAAGTCTCGTGCATCAGCTGTCCAATTAAAAAGTGGAAGAGAGATAGAGGATGTGGTTAGAAAAGAGAAAGATGTTGTGAGAGAAACAAAGGAAACTAAAAGACCTGAATAACATGTTTCTAAGGATCTGCAAAAATTAATATCTCAAACTAAAATCAGTTTGGAAAGACCACCACCTCCATTTCCTCAAAGATTTAGACAGCATGAGTTGGATAATAAATTTTCAAAGTTCATGAAAGTACTTAAGAAGTTAACGATAAATATTCCTTTCAATGAAGCTTTGAACAGATGCCAAGTTATGCAAAGTTTATGAAGGAGATATTAAACAAGAAAAGAAAATTTGGGGATTACGGGACAGTTGCACTAAGTGAGGAGTACAGCGCTTTACTTCAGAAAAATTTTCCTCTGAAACTTAAAGATCCTTGTAGCTTTACAATTCCTTGTGCAATTGGAAAAAGATTATGTGGAAAAGCTTTATGTGATTTAGGAGTGAGCATTAATGTGATGCCTCTATTTATATTTAGAAGGTTAGGTTTTGTCGATATTTCTCCCACTATTGTAACCCTTCTGTTAGCTTATTGATCTATCATTTATCCAAAAGGAGTTATAGAAGACGTGCTTGTTAAAGTGGATAAATGTATCTTTTCTTTGGACTTTATTGTATTAGATATGGAGGAAGATAAAGAAATTCCAATTATTTTAGGGAGACCTTTCCTTGTTACTAGACAAACTATGATAGATGTGCAAAAAGGAGAATTGATTATGAATATTAATGACCAGGAAGTCACTTTAGATGTGTTGAAGACAATGAAATTTCCAGCTGAGAGAAAAGATGATGAATGTTTTTGGATGGATGAAATTGATTATCTAAGTAAAGAACATTTCCAAGAAAGTTTTGAGAGTAAGATAACAGATGAGGTTGGAATGAATTTTCATGATGATTCAAAAATGGTATTTAAAGAAGGTTGTATGTATATTCAAGAGAGGTGTGAAATGATGGACGCTACCAAAAATCGTAAACATTTAATTCCATCTGTTGAAAATCTCATGAACTTAAGATGGATGTACCCCAAACAATTTTAAAGCCTATCTATTTAGGGAATTCATCTACACAACCAGTCTTTATATCTTCATATTCAACGTAATTACAATAAAAACTTGAATTAAATGATGAACAAGATAAAGTTATTGAACTAAGACTTGGAAGAGAATTTGAGGATATATTTCAAAAGAACTTTGAGTTGAGAAAAGAGGATAAGGATATTGGAAGACCATTGGAAGGAATTCCTAAGGAATTCGAAAAACCTATTTCCTCAACTAAGATAGATCCTCCATCATTTAATAACTATAAAGGGGAAGAATTGGAAAATAACTTGAAACAAATGAGTGATATAGAAGAATTTGATCCAGAATCTGAATTATCTACAGAGAATCCGATCCAAAATTTGGGAGATCTTGAATTATCTTATAGAGATCCATTTCTTATAAATTTCAAGGATGATATTAATATGCAAATTCAGAAAATCAATATAAGAATATTGGATTTAGAAAGAAATATGAGGAACAAAGGTATGAATCAATTTGAAAAGGAGGAGCTGAATGAAAAATTATAATTTGAGGATTTTGTAGGAATTCTTGGATCTGAAAAGGATTGGGCGATTGATCGAGGATTACTTAATTGGAATTTTGATCCAGAAGGAATCATTTGTCGGGCCCACGACGTTAAAACCAAGCACTTTATGGGAGACAACCCATAGTTATCAATGTGTTTTGATTTAGTGTGCTTGAGAGTCATGATTGTTAGTGTTGTATTGTGTTTGCTTTAGTGTGGATTGATCAGTTTAATTCATGTTTCAATTAGTGGATTGACTTAATCTTTATGTGTCATTATGGATTGATAAGTTTGATTGTTGATTGGTTGATGTTTGGATTGTTAGTAGTTTGATTTAATCTTTGTGTGTCATGAGAGAGGTGATTCCTTAACTTCTTATTATGGTTAGACTTGTATGTTCTCTTGTAGTAGTTGGATTGACAAGTTCACTATGACTCGGGTCTTACTCAGACTTGAGTTTTACAGGAGTATCATGAATTCGAACAGTGTTAGATCCATCTTAAATTTGTTACTTTCTTTCTCTAACTTTGTTTTCATTTGGTAGGAGTCGCGAACCTATTTGATGAATAACATTAGGATGATCTTACACAATAATATGTAACTGTTAAAGGTGCTTAATTAAAGGGATTAGATGATGCCTGAGATTGGTGTCCGGAAACCAATTTATCGGGGATAATCTTATCTTTGGGATTATAATGTATAAAATCATTCTAAAATGTACCTAATTTATTAGTGTAGTGATTCCGTTAAAAATTGGAAGTAAATTAGTGAGATGTGATAAATTAATAGAAGAATTGACCTTATTTATCTTATGTGTTTATGTTTCTGTTACAATTTTTTATAAGACTTGAATAACATTTTTATATTCCCTTGTTGATACCTGCTATGCTAGTTAAACTTTTATTTAGTGAATTTCATTCTAGCATGATTAGTTTAGATTTACTTTCTGCTACAAATTGTTCTGTCCTAATTAATACTTGTAAATGGTTTTGATAGACATTTGTGGTAGATAGAATTTCTAAATTGTTTTTCTTCCTGCTTATATTTTCTGTACTAAATGATATATATGATAAAAATCAAGTTTGGGGGTAGGAAGAAAAATAAACTTTTAATGTAAAAATACTTCCTTTTAGTGTAATTTTATTACAAGCATGTTTTAGGTTAGATATACTTTCTTCTACAGTCATTCTATCCTGATTATGCATATATATGAAGTTGATAGGATGTTGTAGTAGTAAGTAGATTCAACATTTACTTTTTCATCCTGCTACATTTTATGGAATTAATTGCAAAATCTTTTAAAATTTAAGTTTGGGGGGAAGAAAAATATTAACTCTTATTTGTTCTCAATTGTTATATTTTCAAAAATCCTTAGCATAACTTCTAGCAGTTGAACCTCGCTTGAGATAACTAAAACTTTTTATTTCAGTTAAATATTATGGAAGGATTGGATAAAGTTTTTAGTAATAAAGGTTAATTTTATAAGGGTAAGATATTTGGTATGAAAGAATTTGATTATAGTTAACTATTTAAAGTAAAGAAAACAGTATTTTTGAAATGTTAAGAGACTTAAAGTATTGTGTGTTAAGAAGATATTGTGACTTTATGGTGAATAATAAAGCTCATACATAATTATAAAGTAAGGATGTGTTTCGAGTTTGACCTTTAGAAAGAGGAGAGTGAAGTTCAAAATCATTACGGGCTATCCAGATATAGTAATCCTCATTAAAAAAAGAAAAAAAAAGAGAAAAAGAAATGAAAAAATAAGAATTGAAAAACAATCCAAAAAAAGAAAATAAAAAGAAAAAGAAAAAGGAAGAAAAATATTTATGAGGAGAAGCTTGAGGAGACGCTTAATCAAAAATTGGCTTCACTTGAGTCACCCTAAAGGAAGAACTTGATTTCAATTCTGAATTTATATTTAAAGTATTGGCCTACATTCTGATGAAGTTTGCATGAACTCCTTTTTCACATAATCTTTCATGGCACTCTTAATGTGACAAATTATGGTTTACCTTGAAATAAATATAAAACTAGAACCCTTAGACTTGATTGCTGAATATTCTTATATCTGTAGTGTTAACCCGAGTTACGAAATTTCTTTCTAAAAGTCTAACTAATATATTCTTTTAAAAGAAAAATTTTAGTTTCTTACAGGTGAAAAGTATATTGTCTTGATTTATATTTTAATGTAGTAAAAGTGTTACTTGAGGACAAGTAACAGTTAAGTTTGGGGGATTCTGATGCATCAAAAATATATACGTTTTTTGCTATATGATTTTACTCATTTTTAGTGATATTACACTTTAAAAGGAATGTATTTTGATTGTATTTTTATTTTAGGTACAAAAATGGTGATTGGACCAAAAAGAAGAAAAAACAGTGTAATTTGGAGCAAAAACGAGCAAGAAAGCAAATTTTGGCTTGAAACCTTTCAATAAGTCTTTCTATGTTTAATCTCCTTTATACTTCTTGAATATTTTTGAATGAGATTACACTTTAAAGAAAGGTTTTTTTATGCTTATTTTGTAGGGTTATCTGTTAGGAACGCAACGCAACTGAAACAGAGTGAATCAGAGCTGAAACGAAGCCAAAAAAGCAAAATGGTGGAGCTGCGAAGGATGGGCTGTCGGCATATTTTTAGGTTGTGTGTTGTGTTTTTGCAAAGGGGATCGCCTAACAGAAATTGTCGGCGAACTTTAAATTTTAAATTTAATTTAAATATATATATATAATTTAGAAAGTAGTATTTGATTTTGAAAATAATTTTTAAATTTGAAAATTTTAAGATATGAAATCAAACCGATCTCACATCCCAAATAGTTTATATAAACGAGCACCGCATCACAAACCGTGTATCTATCCCGAAGAATAGTACACACTCGCTCGATGATGGGGCTAGATTAAATAAACTAGAAGATTTGTGACATCCGTTTGGTCCGCGAACCAATTTTATAAGTCGATAAGTTCCCTCGCTTAATATAAATGAATTAAGCGAGGTTTATATTACTGGGTTCTTAAAGATCCCTATAAGGGCAAGCCCCTATAGTTAATTACATCTTAAATGACGGGAATCATTTAAGAAAACTCTCGATAATGATTAGTGGTTTTGCTCTCAAGAATTTCAAAGTTTAAGGTTTTCAAAGGATTGAATTTTGAAATTTCAATAGGGAATGGATCAAATTTGGAATAGTTATTTTCAGGAGTCCAATGGAAGAAAAGTAGGAGAAGTTTAGGATCCAAGAAGAATCTTGGCAACTTCCCAAACTATCCTATTGTTTGGCTTGCATTTAGGAATTTTATTTGATGTTGCAATCTTGTCAATTTTAATTGATTAGGATTTATATTTGTATGACATGATCATGCAAATAACCTGGAAGATATGAGGGTTTATGTCATACTAAATGACTACCTCGGAATCCTGAGACAAGTTAGGACTTAATTTGCACAATATGATTACGCAAATGCCTAACGAAAAGTTGAAGATTTATGTTGCACTAAGCAAACTACCTACAAATCCTATAGCTTTGTTATTTAAAACTAAAGAATAGTTTAGCTGGAGTAGATCCGAGTTTTGCTGATGACGATGGCCGTGCTGCCCACCATGCTCCGAGCTCCTTGTTGTTGCAGAGGTTTAGTTTTAGAAGTCATAAATCAGGAGATGAGAGGAGTGTTTTAGTTTAGAGAAAATCTTAAAATCCAATTGTTTTTTAATATTTTAATTAAAACGAATCTTAAAGTTATTTAAACAGAACCAATTAAGATCCCACGGTTCCGTCATCCCGAGCACCGTTATTTTCATCGAATTCACTTAGTCCGGATGAATTTGCTAAACTCAATCGAATGAGTTCCACACTTTCATTTAGACAAGTGGGAAATCCCGTTAGCAACACGTGGGTTACATCATCCGAGGTATTCCCGATCATTCGACGAGACGTTTTAATTTGGTTGTAATTGTAGTTTTGTTGTTCGTTTTGTGATTAAATTTTGAGTTGTTTTATATTTTGGAATGTTGTGGCGGTGAATTTTATCTTACAATGACTTTTAATTTAGTTTTGGTTTCAGTTTAGGGACTATCCTAAAGGTTTTGGTTTTCATTCAACAGTCTTGTTTATCATGCAAGAAAAGTAAAGTACAATGCATGTAAGTAAATTACAATAAAGTGAATTGCAATAAAATAAAAGCGTACACTGGAGGGTCTTCCCGTCATCCCAAGTCGCACTTAAAGCACATGTTAAGGCATTTAAGTATTTCAATAGATACTCAGGTAAAGCTAAGGGAAGGGTTTTGGTTGTCTACCAAATTCCTAATCCCGTAACTAGTCATTTCCTATGACGTCCAGGTTGTTGGTTTGGTTTAAGGATGATTTTCTTCATCGAAGAACAATTAAATTCAATTGTTCTTCTAAAACATCCCGTCGTATTGAGGAAGTGCTTAGGACGAGTCCTAAACATCTTTTCAATATTTCTGGGATTATTGTGAGTCCAAATGAATTTCATTGTACTGGTGAATTGATCATCCAAGGGTTTGGTTAAGCTTTGTCTCTTGCTCAGTGAACTTAGGTATTTGATTACCCGATGAATGAAGTGACGTCTCACTTAATACTCTATTTAAGAGTTATAATGATTAAAGCCTTTAAGGGCAAGTTGGTTTATCGAGGATTTTAATCATTCTTAATTTAAACTTTAAGTTAATGATTTAAAGTGTTTTAATTTTATTACGAGGTTTTAAGTTTGGAATAGTGTTCAAATTATTTTTGATTTAATTCAAATCTTTGCACTTTTAATTATCTTAGTATTTCAAATTGATGTTTATGTTTTAAATTTACTTAGCTAGAAAGTGGTGTTGAAATTATTGATATGTTTTAATTTAACTCTTAATGATTTCACTTAATTTTGTTGTTAAATGATTTTAATTTAATTTAATTTGATTTTAATTTAATTTAATTTAATTTAATTTAATTTAATTTAATTTAATATAATTTAATTTTAATTTTAATTTATTTAATTTTATTTTATTTTAACTTAATTTAATTTTAATTTAGTTTAATTTAATTTAATTTAATTCAATTCAATTTTAATTTAGTTTAATTTTAATTTAGTTTAATTTTAATTTAGTTTAATTTTAATTTAATTTATTTTAATTTAATTTAATTTAAGTTTAATTTAAGTTTTAATTTTTAATTGGGATCATTATTATTTTATTTTATTATTTTTTTTAATTTAGAATTAAATATTGTTAAAGTGACTTATTTAGGGATTTTTAAATTAAAGAATAAATATCCTCTTAATAATATCCCTATTTTAATAATCCAAATTTAAAATATATTCCTTCCAAGATTTAAATTACTTAATTAATTAAAGTTTCATTTTGATATTTTCAAAGTGTTTAATGGGTTAATTTCCCTAAGTTTCAATCATCCAAAAGAAAATTAAAATCAAATATTTTACCCTACATTTTGATTAAACCTAAAGTTTTAATTAAGGGTTAAAATTTTTAATTACCTTTATGCCCTTTTTAAGCTTATTTATTTCATAACTCACTAAATTGAGCTCAAATGAATTTGAAATTTTTATGTCACCTTACTCACATGTCAATTAAGACATTAGAGGAGAAAATATGATTTTTCTGAATTTAATTTATTTACATAATTATTTTTAGTAGAAAATAAGGGTTTATAAAGAAAATTCAACAATATGACCAAGGAAAGGTTTCTGTCCTTAAGAAAATTATGGGATGTTCCTAATAACTAGGGAAACACTTGGACCAATTTTTGTAATTTTTTGAATTATATTTTATTTATTATAATTATTTTGAATTATAGAGTATTAATTAGTTTTAAAATAAAGTAAAAGTTGAAAAATAGAATTTATATTTTTCCTAAATTCCTCTGACCTCAAGGAGTCCAGAGGAACAAGTTTTATAATTTTTTGATTTTTCTTTGATTTATTAGAATTATTTTAGTGAAAAAGGTTGAAAATTCATTTTTTAATATTAAAAATTACATTAAGCCTTTAAAAATCAATATCTTATCCTAGGGATTTAGAAAAAATATTTGGTTTGTTCCTAAGTGATTAGGAGTCAAAATGTGACATTTTTTATATTTTTTAATATTTCTTTGATTTTTTATTATTATTAAATTATTAAAATATTAAAATATTGTGAAAAATCAACTTTTTTAGAAAATTCCAATTTTAATTTTCATGAACTCCCCTGATACCAGAGAAGCTCTAAAACCATTTTTGTGAATTTTTGAAAAGTATTTTTGGAGTTATGAATTTTTAAAGTTCCATTTTGCTTATGTGGCTTAATTAATCCATTTGGTGGGGTTAATCAAGTCCAATTGATTTCGAAATTTTATGTAAGGTTCCTCTGACCCTAAAGAGTAATGAAGAATTATTTTCAAGTCAATTTGATGTGTGGTTAACCCTAATTAATTGAAATTCAATTTTAGGGGTTTAGGCCAATTAAGGTTATTATGAATGAATTAACTCAATATATTTTTCATAGGGTCCTCTGGTCCTAAGAAACATAACCAAATTTTCCTAGAATTTATTTTACAACATGCTAATTATTGGAATTAAAATACCTAAAACATATGAACTTGAAAAATCAATAACTTTTCACAGAGATGGCCTCTGACCTTGAAAAATTCAGGGAATGTCCCCAAGATCAGAAGCTTCAAAAGCTCTATGGTTTCATGCTATGGTGAATTGTCTATGCAAATGGAGAATCAAAACATTTAAAACAGTAAATAAATTATTAAAAATAAAATACTCATCCAATTAACTTGATTTCTTTTCCACACTATTCTCCTCTCTTCACTGAGCAAGAGGGTATTTTTATTTTATTTTTGTGATTTTTCTATGCAAAGATATGTGTTTTTGAAGTTCAGGGCATTTAAATAATTCAAAAATACCCTAATTTCCTACTTATCCACGCGGCGCCGCGTCAACCTCGGCAGCTCCAAAAGCCCACGCGTCGCGCTGTGATTCGGCGTCGCCATCTGACTCAGTGCTCCAGGGCCTCGCGTTCATGTACCATTGCGCCGTCCGACTTGATCTCGACCGTCCGCTCGATACACGCGCGATCCAACGGCTCCTGGTCATCGTCTACGACTGGTGTGCACTCGTGACCGTCCACACTCAAACCCTAATATCTCTCTCGATTCTCAATGGATTTTCGAGTTCTTATGCTCTATCAACTCGTCTTGAAGAGACGAACACATCCATACGGTTTTTAGGCTATAAAATTAATCCAAACAAAATGGAGAAGTGCTGGAAGATCGGGAGGAAGAGTGAGTTCATACCTTTGCTAAGAGAAGTGAAGCTTTGATCTGAGAGTTGTGACACCTTTGATTGAGTCCAGGCAAGCTCCAGATGAAGTCTCTGGCTCTGGAGAATTGTTTAAGTATGAAAGTGACCAAGGTCGATCACAAAGCTTGGAGGCTGGAAGCAATGGCTGGCCCGGTGAGGGGGCTTTTGCTAAGGAACTTCTCCTCTTGGTCTGGTGAAGGTGTAGGGTCAATCAATTTGAAGATTGGCTCACTGTGGTGAAGTGTCATGTTTTTTGGGTGGATTTTAAACTCAGAAATTGAGCTCACAGAGAGGGTTTTAGGGTTGGATTTCAGTGGGAATCAAGTTCTCAATGTCTGGAGAGGGATCTGGAGTGATTTTGGCAGAGTTTTGGTAAGGTTTTGTTCAACACCCCCTTTGGCCGAGAGGTGGTGGTGTTTAAATAGAGGTGGCTGGAAGGCTTCCCAGGGACAATTGGAGGCTGGGATCAGCTGCTCAGGGGAGGAGAAGAACATCCATGGTGTCCATTTGGGTTGAGACAGCTCAGCCAAGAAGAATTGAAAAATTTGTCTCACATGGAGCTCTCGGCCATGGTGTTTTCCGGCGGTCGTGGTGGGCGGCCGCCGAGCATGGGTCACCATCCGACTCGGCTGGGGCGGGGTCGAATTTGGTGAAGTCAATCGGAGTTTGACATGTGTAAAGGGTTTGATTTAAAATAAGCATGGGGAGAAGGTCATTTTGGGTTCAAATGGGTCAACCCATGGTTTTGGGCTTGGTGCACCACCCAAGGCCCGGATTTAGGCCGAAAAGGTTCATTTGGGTCGCCCAAGAGGAAATGGCATAGTCTCCATCAAGGATTAGGTGGCTAACTTGGTTTAGTGTGTATCATGGATGGGGTTAAAAAGGCTTAAGGAAGGCTTAAGAAAGGGGCTCCTCCATTTGCCATTTATAGGATGGTCACATGTCAAACTTCTCATGACTTTACATGGGGCTTAAGGATGGCTTCATGGCTTCATTTGGGCTTGGGGATGGCTTGGCTCATTTACATGGAAATGGATTTTAGGATTTTTGATGAATTTAGGGGAAATTGGCATGAGGCCTAATTTAGGATAATTTGATGATGAGTTTGAAACTTAGGGAATGATTTAAACCAAAGGGATGATGAGAGGAAATTTCATGTGGGCTTTGGAATGGATTTTGGGCTTTTTGAATTTTGGTGAAAATGGGCTTTTAAAGGCTTTATGGAAGTGGGCTTTTTGATTTTAAAATGGGCTTTTGGATGAAAGTTTTGTGAAGAACCATGCCAAATAAATGTTGGGTTTAGTTTAGGGATGTGTCATGAGTGATTTGGAACAAATTTGAAGTGATTTTGAATTGAATTGGGTTTAATGTGGGCCTTTTAGTAAAGCGGCCAAAGTGGGTCAAATTGGGCTAACTTGGTTTAAGGTTGGGCTAAAGTTGGATTTGATGTAAAATTAATGTTGAGAAATATTCATGGGAGTGTCACAAAGAGTTTTCAACTTTGGTTGGGCTTTGATTTTGAGATTTGGGCTCATCTGGGTTAGGTTTGGGCTTCGATCAATTTAAGGGATTTTGGTTTTGGGTTAGGTTTGGGTGGAGTTTAGGTTCAAAATTTGGGCAAATCAAGTTAGTGTTTTGTTTATGGGGGTGTTAGGAAGGTTTTAGAAAAGATTTGGGGCCAATTGGGGTTGAATTGGGCTAGGTTTTACCTTAAGCCCCAAATTGGAATTGGGCCCAAATGTCAATCAAATTGGACTTGGATTTGATCTGAAATGACATTGGGGACATTGAATTGAAGTTTAGAATTGAATTGGGCCAAAATTGGGGTCAATTGGGGTGGTTTGGTTTGACATTGGGTTCACTTGGGTTAAAAATGGGTCAAATTGGGGGTTTTGGTAAAAGTGGGGTATATTGGAAAAATTGGCCCATGGTGTAGTTAAAAAAAATGAAATTGAGAATATTTGGGATTTTCTAGAATTTTCTGGGAATTTTTTGAATTTTTGGATTTTTGGGGTAAAAGGGTATTTTGGTAATTTTGGGGGGTTTAGGGGTATTTTTGGAAATTTTGGTATTTTTGGCCAAAGATGGTCAATTTGCATGGTGTGAAGTGTTTAGGTTTGATTTTGAGGGATCTTGGGTAATTTAGGAAATTTTGCAAATTTTGGGTCATTTCAAGGGTATTTGGTAGGTTTAGTGGGTCCGGGGCCCCGGGGGTCAAAAATTGAAATTTTGAAAAAATGAAGATTGATCAAATTTGAGTAAAATGGAATCACTTTGGTTGAGCCATGAAGCCATATTAAACCCCATGGGCCATGAGAGGACTCATTTGGGGTATTCACTATGTTGTTCCTAACCCTCTTAGCCAGGGGCTTAGGGGTTAAGGACCATCCATATGAATTACCTACATGTCAAGTTGGGTGAGAGTGTGGTTTTAGGACTTGGGATGTGTGTGAGAGTGTAGTGTATGTGCAAGTCAACCCTCACTGCACTGGTGCCACTGAAGAGTAGTCCTAAGGCCAGTAAGGTCCTATAGGGAACTCATCCTTTAAGCCTCCACATTTGATTTCAACCCTTTAGGTGATTAGGGGTCTACAATCAAGCTTGTGGGGTTTGCAGGGAGTTAAGAAGTAGTTCAAATTTCTAAATGGTGGGTTCCATTTCTAGTCCTCTAAGATTAGTCAAAGGAAAAGCCTAAGGCTAGATCCTAAGTACTAAAGAGAGAAGCAAAAGACCTCCCCAAAAATGACGTCAACAAATGGACCCCCAATAGGTGTGGTGTGCTAACCAAGCACACCGCGCGTATTGGCGTTGACCAAAGAGATCAGCAAAACCAACACAGATGTCCAAGTGACAAACTTAGGACGAAGTAGAAGAATTTCCGCTGGGGAGTATTAGGTATATCTCCAAGACTGGAGATTCCTGGACTCTCGCTGGGGAATGGAAAAGGAGGAGAACTCCAAACCACAAGATCTGGGGAATTCAATTTAGATTTCAGTTTACTTTTAAATTTCAAGTTTCAATATGTGAGTTCAGATTTCGATTTGTTCTGAGTCTCAATTTCGATTGAAGTTTAATTTAAAATCGATTTAAGGAAATTTTGAATTTTAAATTTGGATTTGAAATGAGAATTGAAACCTAGGTTTCAACCTTGGGATTGCGAAGAGAATTGGAATTTAGGTACCGAGCCTCGGAGCGAGAATCGTAGTTCAAGTATCGACGGAAAAGGGTGAGAATCGAATTTAGGTATCGATCTCGAGAGAGTGAGAATTGAAATTTAAGTATCAATCCTAAAAGAGAATCGAAATTTAGGTATCGATCTCAGAAAGAGAGTCGGAATTTAGGTACCGACCTCGGAATGAGAACTGGAATTTAGGTACCAGTCTCGAAAGAGAGGATTGAAATTTGGTATCAACCTCGAAAGAGAATCGAAATTTAGGTATGGATCTCGAAGGGAGAGAACTGGAATTTAGGTACCAGTCTCAGAATTTAGAATTGAAATTTAGGTATCAATTTGAAAGAGAATCGAAATTTAGGTATCAATCTCGGAAGGAGAGAACTGGAATTTAGGTACCAGTCTCTGAATTTAGAATTGAAATTTAAGTATCAATTCGAAAGAGAATCAAAATTTAAGTATCAATCTCGAATGAGAGTCAGAATTTAGGTACCGACCTCGAAGGAAGAGAAATGGAATTTAGGTACCAGTCTCGGAAATTTAGAATTGAAATTTAGGTATCAATTCGAAAGAGAATTGAAATTTAAGTATCGATCTCGAAGGGAGAGAACTGGAATTTAGGTACCAGTCTCAGAATTTAGAATTGAAATTTAGGTATTAATTCGAAAGAGAATCAAAATTTAGGTATCGATCTCGGAAGGAGAGAACTGGAATTTAGGTACCAGTCTCGGAATTTAGAATTGAAATTTAGGTATCAATTCAAAACAGAATCAAAATTTAGGTATCGATCTCGAATGAGAGTCGGAATTTAGGTACCGACCTCGAAGGAAGAGAACTGGAATTTAGGTACCAATCTCGGAAATTTAGAATTGAAATTTAGGTATCAATTCGAAAGAGAATCGAAATTTAGGTATCGATCTCGAATGAGAGTCGGAATTTAGGTACCGACCTCGAAGGAAGAAAACTGGAATTTAGGTACCAGTCTCGGAAATTTAGTATTGAAATTTATGTATCAATTCGAAAGAGAATCGAAATTTAAGTATCGATCTCGAATGAGAGTCGGAATTCTGGTACCGACCTCTAAGGAAGAGAACTGGAATTTAGGTACCAGTCTTGGAAATTTAGAATTGAAATTTAGGTATCAATTCAAAAGAGAATCAAAATTTAAGTATCGATCTCGAATGAGAGTCGGAATTTAGGTACCGACCTCGAAGGAAGAGAACTGGAATTTAGGTACTAGTCTCGGAAATTTAGAATTAAAATTTATGTATCAATTCAAAAGAGAATAGAAATTTAAGTATCGATCTCGAATGAGAATCGGAATTTAGGTACCGACCTTGAAGGAAGAGAACTGGAATTTAGGTGCCAGTCTCGGAAATTAGTGAGAAATGGAAACTAGTTCCAATCTCGAAGATTTATCTGTATGAAGAGGGACCCAGTCTCATGCCATCAGAACCAAATCGAACAAAGTTCGTGGCTCCGTGTCAATAGAATTAGTCAATCCCCTAAGACACAGAAGAAAGTGAATTGAAAGGAGCTGATAAGGGTGCCAAGCTGAAAAGACTTGACTTAACAATAAGTTGAGGAAAGTATTCAAATTTCAAAAGAGTTTCAAACAAATTTTGATTGAGAGAAGAACTGAAAGATTCGAATCGAAGGATTCAGATCGTAATTCAATTTGAGATTTAGATTCAATTTGTTTGTCCTTTAAAGATCCCATTTTTTTATTTTGTTTTTGTTTATTTAGTGTTCATGTAAATTTGAAGTTCATTTTAATATTCAGATTTTTTTTAGGAAAAGTTCTCATTTATTTTCTTTTCTTTTTTGTTCTTCGTTCAAAGTTCATTAAACTCTAATGGCGTTTCCCAGTCAATTTGCACAAAAAGAGGTGAAGGCAAAATATGACGTAGTTGTTTTCATTCCAACTTGCTGAAAGTACATCATACAACTTGATCTAGTCATGATGACATTTTCTTCAGAAATTTAATGTCTCATACAAACCATGTAAATCCAAAACGGACTGTATAAACTTCTTGTTGATCCATCCAAAAGCGTCTGTCAAAAAATTCATGTATGAATAGTAAGAAACATGGGCAATAACATCATCTTCCAAGCCACCCTTGGCAGGAATGCCGCATGGATGTGCATTGGAGGTGTGTTATTTCTCATGTAACTCACAGCTCGTAGGGCCGGAGACTCTCCAATTCTGGATCTGGTTGAAAGTGGTAAGGCATTTTTCTGTCGTCCATTCTTCTAAAAGTAACTGAGATCCGCTTCACAGGTACTCCTGGAATGCAATGCTTCGCAACGTCTGCTCCGTTTCCTTTTAACACCAGGACGGAACCTACCGGTAGTGGTATCTCCACCGGCCCTCGGAACTCACCGGGGCCTGCAATCCAGAGGTTAGATCCGAACATGATGTTGCACTGGTTGAGGAATGACACTGTGCAGAAGGGTCTAACAAAGTTATGATGGTCTATATGCGGAAATATGCAGTCGCCTTCCTTGTAGATGTTGATAATGCAACTAGTCGGGTATGCAACTCGCAGTGCAGTACCCTCCATGTTATCATCCTTTTCACCATTCTCTTGATGACTCTTGGCATCGGATCCACCTCACCGCGACGGAGTATCCCCGGTGGATTTCCTTCTCGTCCGTGGTAAAATTGTAGCAACATCCGCATTGGATTGTAACTCTTCCCTTTCCCGGCATCCATCTTCGGGGTTCGAATATGTCTTTTCTCTCAGGCGGCCAGCTCGACCCATTTTCTGCAATTCAAGGATGCAATCTACAATTTGTTGTTGCTCGTAATCTGAGAAAACATCTGTATGCAGCTCGAGGCCTTCCAAGATGTTGACCCTCTTGTTTCTAATTCTTTCAAAGTATTCAAAGGTTTTCTTCTCAACTAGTCGCATTTTCTCCAGCTTCGTATTCCGAGATTATCTGAAGTCCTCGGTGTCTAGTAACATACTGCGGGATGTATGGCTCAACCCTAGCATGTTCTTCTGCATGTCTCGGCTCCTCGGGGATAATCTCCGTAGGGACATCCTCCGGGGTTGCTTTCGCAACAAGACTCTTCGAATCTGGTACATCTGCTTGGCGTCGAGGTACTGACTCTATTTCTGCTTTTCTTGGTATTTCTTTTATCTGTTCCGACCTTCTTGGAGTTGACTTTCTTCTTTCTGGTTCCTGACGAACCTGTCTCCTTGGAGCATTTGCACTAACGGTATCCACTGTTTGTTTATGTTGATCTTCTGCTAACTTGGTTAGCATTTTGTGAATGCGACGATTCTTATTTCTTCGCTGGGCAGCAGTGAGGGTAGCTCTCCTTACCCCTTGAATTTCTGCGGGTGCGACGCTGACAAGCCTACCCTCTGCTGTGGCGACCATGGACTTAATTTTCTTATCTTCTCCGGTTGCATGCGCGGCGTTTGCTTTTCTTTTCTTGTTGCTGGATTGGTAGCTCGGGCCACCCATTTTCATCACTGTCTGGCTGTGAGGTTCTTCTCGATCAACTGGGATCCAATCATTTTCTTCGTATTGTAAGCCTACCGGTGTGAATTCCGAGTCAATCTCTATCATCGCTCCATCCCTCACCCTCTTTTCATCAAGTGCTAGACTCACGCCATTTCTAAAGTTTAGAACCAACCGCCCGTTCGACATTTCCCTGCAAAAAAACCAGGAAAGGATTAGGGGCTGTACTAAGAACAAGAACAATTAGAAAAACATTTAAAAATTCTTATTCATTTCTTTTAAATTTAAAGGAAGTAGGAAGAGATGAGAAAATACCAGGAATGAATGGAATTAAAAGGAAAGATTTGACATTTTATTATTATGATTTCTCATGTTTTCTCTTTTTTTTTGAACATTTTTGTTGATGAGATTTTTTTTATCATCTATTTTATTTTATTTTGGGTTCGGACCCAGTCATAAGTAATTACTGTGCCCGTGCTTCTAGGAGTGAGGATTCATCCTTCGAAATATCAGGTTGCATAATACTTCTTCAAATATATTGCATTGATTGGAAGCATGGGTCGTTCTCCAGGGCAATTCACCAGTTGGTAGGAACCTCCTGAGTAGACTGTCTCGACCACTAACGACCCTTCCCATGTTGGTTCAAATTTACCTCCTATTTTGCGATGTGCAAGAATAGGTCTTCTGAGAACTAAAACCAAGTCACCAACTTTGAAAGTTCTTGGGCGAACCAGTTTATCATGGGACTGGATCATCTTGGCCTGATACAGTTCCAAATTCTCGTCGTGCCGAAAGTCTTTTCCCTTCCAAGCTTTCCAATTCTTCCGGCCGTAGTCCGGCATTTTCTTCCGTAGTGATCTTTTCTGCAACTGCAATTCGGAGTGACGGAAGCTGAATTTCTAGGGGCAAGACGGCCTCGGACCCGTACACTAAAGCATAAGGCGTAGACTGAGTAGGAGTCCTAAAAGTCGTCCTGTAGGCCCATAAGGCTTCTAACAACTTCTCGTGCCAATTTCTTTTGTTGTCGTCCAAGGTTTTCTTTAAAATTTGGACGAGAGTTTTATTAAAAGCATCAGCCAAGCCGTTCGCTCTTGGGTAGTAGATCGTTGAGTAGCGCCAATCGATCCCGTGTCTCCTAACAAAATTGTTGATCTTTGTACTTTTGAATGCAGACCCATTATCTGAAATGATCCTACGCGGCACCCCAAAACGATAGACGACTTGGTTCCTGAAAAACTGTAGCACGTGGTGTGCCTTCACTTCTCTGAGTGGTACTGCTTCTGCCCATTTAGAAAAGTAGTTTGTGGCTGCAAGAATGAAGCGATGTCCTCTTGAAGAAGGTGGCTCTATCGGACCTACAATATCTGTGCCCCAACACTCAAATGGCCACGATGCGATTGTCGGATGTAGCACATTTGGAGGTTAATGTAGAACCACTCCATACACTTGGAACTGGTGACAAATTTTGGCAATCTTCATGCAATCGGTCATCATCGAGGGCCAGTAGTACCCTAGTCTTTTAATCTTCATTTTCATTTTCGGACCCGACTGATGAGCGCCACAAAGTCCTGAATGTACTTCTTTAACGATTTCACAAGCCTCGGACCCGCTCAGGCATCTTAGCCACATCTGATCAAAAGACATTCTGTATAATGTATTGTTAATTAATGCGTAAGACAGAGTTCTTTTCTTGATTTGATGGGCTAACGACTTATTGTCAGGTAGGTTTCCTGTTCGCAAGTAGTCCATTAATGGTTGTCGCTAATCTTCTGTATTTTCTATCACTGCTGCAATTGTTTCTTCTGTTTTTTCTGCTGATTTATGTATCGTATCCATGTCGAGCTGTGATAAGACCTGTCGTCCCTGAACTGACACTTCAACTGACTCATCCTGCGAGCAGGCAAATTCCTTTGCAAGGCGGGCTAACGCATCGGCAAGAGCATTTTATTTTCTGGAAATCTTGTAGATTGTTACGTTTGAATCTGTTCCAACAATTTCATGGCATACTGAAAGTATTGTTCGAGTTTTGGCTTTAGAATTTTGTATTGTCCCGCAACTTGCTGAATGATCAACTGAGAATCTCCGTAGATGTTGATATCTGTTATTCCCATCTGAATGGTTAATTCCAGTCCTGTTATGAGGGCTTCGTATTCTGCTTCGTTATTTGTACACGGCTCTGTTAAGTGGTAGGAGTACCTTAACATCCCCCGCTCCGGCGTTATAAAGATTAGTCTGTTTCCTACCTTACCAGGCACTATCTTTTGCGATTCTTTGTTCTTCTGTGCTGAGGTCGCACCGTCGAAGTATAGTTCCCAACGTCGATCATCGAGGTCTTCTAGGCTCATTATCTGCTCATTAGGCAAGTTGTCGTTGAGAGACGCTTCTGCCGGCAAAGGGTGTGCTGCGAGGAAGTCTGCTAGGACTTGTCCCTTTACGGCACGAAGAGGAACGAAAGTTTTGTCGAATTGCAATAGTATCATCGACCACCTGGCAAGTCTGCCAGAAAGCGTCGGTCGGGTCATCAAGTATTGCAACGGATTAATTCTCAAAAAAAGGTTGACCTTATGAGAAAGCATGTAATGCCTGAGCTTCTGTGTGGCGAAGATCAGGGCCAAGCAGTGCTTCTCAATAGGAGGATATTTTACTTCCGTCGGAATTAGACGACGGCTTAAGTAGTAGAGAGCATTTTCTTTTCCCTCATCATTGACCTGGGCTAGCAGGGCTCCAAGGGAGTCGTCTAAAGCTGCGGTATAAAGTATCAACAGTCTACCTGAGACTGGGGCTGCTAAGACAGGAGGTGTCATTAAATATTTCTTAACATCCCTGAAAGCCCGCTGGCATTTCTCATCTCAAACGAATTTGGCGTCCTTCTTAACCAATGCCGAGAAGGGCTGACACCTACCTGACAAGTTCGAGATAAAGCGTCGAAGATATGCCAACTTCCCTTGAAAGGATCGTAGTTTTTTCAAAGTTTTGGGAGGAGGCATTTCTAAAATAGCTTTAATCTTTTCCGGATCGATTTCAATCCCGCGATGTCGGACAACAAATCCTAAGAATTTCCCTGAGGTGACGCCGAAAGAGCATATCAAGGGATTCATCTTAAGGTTGTATTGTCTTAGTCGCTCGAAAACAATTCTTAAATCATACTGGTGATCTTCCTTCAGTTTACTTTTGATGACCACATCATCCACGTAGCACTCGACTAGGTTGTGAATGAGATCATCAAAAATTCTTGTCATTGCTCTTTGATAAGTTGCTCCTGCGTTCTTTAATCCAAACGGAATCACCGTGTAGCAGTATATTCCGATTGGAGTTCTGAAGGCTGTAAGCTTTTCATCTTCTGGTGCCATCTTTATCTGATTGTATCCCGAAGATCCATCCATGAAAGAAAAGATTTCATGCGTTGAGGCAATGTCGATCATCAATTCTGGAATTGGTAGCGGGAATTCGTCCTTTGGACATGCTTTACTCAAATCTATGAAATCCACGCAGATTCTGATCTGACCATTCTTCTTTCTGACTGGTACCACGTTGGCTAACCAAGTTGGATATTGTTCTTCACGGACAAATTTAGCGTCTATTAGCTTCTTAACTTCGGCTATTACTTGTTGCTCAATTTCTAGACGCATTCTTCTGGGGGCTTGTCTAACTGGAACGACAGTGGGATCCACTCCTAATTTATGAACTGCGACTTCTGGAGCTAATCCTGGCATTTCGTCGTAACTCCAAGCAAAACTGTCCTTGAATTTCATTAGTAGCTTGATTATTTCCTCAGAGTCTTCTTTATTGAGGAAGGAGCTAACAAAGGTAGGCCTAGGCTCTTTGCTAGTACCTAAGTTAACTTCCGTTAACTCGTCTATTGTAGATTTGATTTCTTCCTCGAATTATGGTGGAGCGTCGCCGATTGGTAGATCCTCAAGATCTTCTGAAGCTTCCAAGCACTCTTTATTAGGTTCGCAAGTGACGACCAAGCAAAACCCCATATCGTCAACAGACCCTACTGTGTCGAATCCGAGACCATGTTTTGAATTGGGAGGCCGACCGGCATTATTCCATAATTTTTCAAAGTGTTGTGATCGGCCTTTTGTCCATTGTCGAGGTAAGACACCACGTTGAATTAAATTTTGAACACAGGGAGAGTACCACTCAAAAGGTAGTTCCATTAATTCAGATGAAGTAACATCTTCAAATTGTACATCTTTTTCATTATTGGAAGAAGAAGCACCACGGTAGAACTTGATTGGCCTAATACCACCACCATGCACTTCCTTGACCACCATACCCTCGATCTTATTAAAATGGATCGGGGTCAGGGTCATAGTATGTACATAATGGTTAATCTTCTCGTACATTGATTTATACTCTTCATTCTTCTCATCTTCGAGAGAGATCTTGAACTGGGGTTTCTTTGACTTATTGTCGCTGCTTCTTTCTTAATTTCTTCTTCTTCTTCAGAACTGTTTTCCCAATCAACATCGATGACTGCTTTCTTCTGTCCAACTGTTCCAACATTTCTTCCACGTCCTCGTCCCCGGCCTCGACCTCGGGTGCGAGTCCTGGAAAAATCTTCACCATCTCGCCGTAAGGGAGTGGTGAGTAACTCGTTGGACTAGAACTTCGTGTTCTTCATCATCTCGAATTTATTTTGCTTCATTTGGTATAGTATTTCTGGAAAAGATTGTTTTCTTGGGGGCGCGTAGTAGGCTGCATCTTCATGAATTCCAATTTCGTGCACGGAGAATGGTTGTAAGTCACCTTTGATGCACTGTTCTCCTCCATCATAATACTTTATGCACTGGTGCAGAGACAACGGTACCATCCGGTTTTCATGGATCCATGGCCGACCCAGTAGAGCGTTGAACGATGTTTCAGAATCAATTATGTGGAATTTTGCGGTTGTCTTTGCTAAATCACCGGTCTTCATTAGTAGTGTTATCGATCCAAGAGCTCTTTCTCCTTTTTGATTGAAGCCTCTTAATAACATTTTGTCTGCTTTAAGCTCACGAGCATCAATTTCCAAATATGCTAGCGTCCGAAGATTCATTATGTTGATTGATGCTCCCGGATCATCCAACACTTTGGAGAGCGTAAACTTTCCAAAAGTGACTGAAATGTATAACGGTCGGTTGTGATCCGCTGTTCCCAGTAATAGATTATTGTCCATGAAGGTAACACCTCGTTGTTCTTTTAACGAGCAAACCTCGTCGAAGGAATTACCGGCCATTCGAGCTAAACAAATCTCCGGATCAAGCAGAGCCTCGATCGAGCTTCTCTCATCTCCTTCGACAGATCGAGCGTCGTATATGCTTAGTTTGGTCGGTAGCTTCCTAAGATGGGCTAGCACGTTGTAGTCCACTTTATTACCATGTTCCTCGGTTTCTTCTCGAATGGACAATTCCTCTGCTGGGGTTGGCTCTTCCTAAGCAACCACCTGCTTTCCTTTATCCTTTGGACCCATTCTTAGGGGTAGAACTTTTCCACTTCTTAAATTTACTTCAGTTATTTCTTCTGAATTTGGTGTTGAATCTACCGGTGTATCCTCTTGAATTGAAACAACTGGCTCTTCTGAAGTTGCTTCGATGTCTGATGGTTCTAATTCTATCGTGATCGGAGCTCCTCAAAATTCACAAATGGACTCGTTGCTTGTCGAGCTTTCGTAGCCTCCTTTGTGAACATCTTCTTCGTCGTGGTCGTCGAGGTTGTGTATGATTTGAGAATCGTTATTTGTATTGGAATTGAGGTCCAGATTAAGCCGGTTGTCGTTAGTTACGTAATCGTTAGAAAAAGTCAAAACGTAGTCAACGCCATAACCCTTATTATTATAAGATCCCTCTAGAGCGAGCAGATAATCATACAGAGTCAGGAGTTTGAGGGATTTCTCCCCCGAATCAGAAACAACCATCCTAGGATAAGCAGCCCCTAGTCGACCCTTCGAGGCTCGGTCTTCTTTTCTTCCACGATCTTCTCCTCCTTCTGGGGTGGTTCTTCAATCGCAAGTGATAGTGCCTGCTCGACAGGTTTCAAACTCTGAGTTGAAGCACGTACCGAAGCGGTCTGGATGTGATCCAAAATTTTCTTAGAAGACTTTGTCCAGACGGTACTCCATCCATCATCGGTCATGTAAGGGTTTATCGGACAATGGGATCCGTTGAAATAACATTGACGGAACCTCCTTTCTGGGGTTCCTTCATGTATTCCTTTGGGATCGTTATGTTCCATCTTCGGAGATTGTCATCAAGCCAACTCTTGAAAGTGATGCAATCCTCTATCTTGTGTCTGAGCATCTGGTGGTAAGGGCAATAGTTCGGATGATCTTTCTTATTGACTTCCCCCGGCTTCTTGGGCTCTGGCAACTGAAAATCCGATGTCTTCATTAAGCTGTGGAACATCTTCGCCACTACTTCAGTTTTGAATGGATATTCTTTATTTAGAAGTTCTCTTAAGGTACGCGATGAACACGACTGTTGTTCATAATGCTGGGGCGACTGATAGCTCGGACGAGATTGTTGATAGCTCTGCTGAGGTTGCTGATAGATCTGTTGAGGTTGCTGATAAGTCCATTGCGGTGGTTGTTAACTCGGCTGTGGTCGCTCTGACTGTATCTGAACTGGCTGCTTTCCCTTATCTACTGTCGCGACGATTCTGGATTTCTTTTCAAATGTTTTCACGGGCTTCTGCTTATCATTCTTGTCCACGAAACTTAACTGCTTTGCCTCTTCTTGCAAGCTCCCGGCCTTGCTAAGCAACTTCTCGAAAGTTTTGATTGTAAATCCTTTAAGGAGAAGTGCTATCGGGCCATGGATACTTTTAAATAGGATGCCGACTGCATGTTGTTCTTGAAGCTGTGGTTCACACTTCATGCTTAAAGTCCTCCATCGAAGTATGTAATCCACTAAAGTCTCGTTCGGCTTTTGTTGCTCCACCACTAGATCATTGATAGTGATTTGGTGCTGAGCCCCGACAAATTATTTAACAAAGAGATTCTCTAGTTCTGAAAAGGTCTTTACTGTGACGTTCAGCAATTCTGCGTACCAGTCGAAGGCAATCCTTGACAAACTGCTGATGAACTGACGGAAGAGTAAAGCGTCACTCCCACCGGCATTGCAGCAACTAGCACGAAAATGTGCGACATGCTGCCGGGGTTTCCCGTTCCATCAAAAGTCTTAAATAGAGGTGGTACGAAGCCTTTCGGGTATTGGACTGCATCGAATTCTTCGGGGTAAGGTCTACCCGTCTGAATAGATGCTCCACTCTTGGATTGTGCTAGGGCTTCTCGCACCTGTTGTTCTACCATGTTTTTAATGTCCTTTTACGGAATCATGCTTTGTGCAGGATCTTTCTTTGGTTGTTCGTCTCCGTTGACGGATGTGATCTCTTTTCCTCCATCTGCAATATGGATAATTTCTGGGGTGTCTCTTTCTGAGGTTGTACCTGACTCTGGAGAGTGGCTAAGGCAGCAGCCATCTCTTCCATCCTCTTTGCCATCTGGGAAATTGTGTCATCTCTTTCCCGAAGCTGTGCCCTCATTACTTTCGGTTCATCTCTTTCCGCAGCTACTGGAGCACCTTGTGAAGCGGATGATGCTCGTGTCTCAACCATGTTGATCTCGGCATACTCCTCATCCATGTACTCTGATGAGTCAACTTCATTCTCTAGTTCTTCTTCTCTTTCTTTTGCTAACCGTCGGATGTCGGTCCTTAACTTGTCCATGGCATCCTCTAGTGGCCTTTTCCTCACGGTCTCGCAGTTGTCTCGTGACGGTTGTTGAACTTCCTTTCCGGGAGTCCCCTTTATTGTAGTAGCACTTTCTTCTGATTCAAGTCTCCTGACGAGACTTTTCTTCTCAGGACATTGTTTTGGTCTCAGCTCGTCAGTAGTAGGTCGCCATACCATCCTTCTTGCTGCCAGAAGCCTAGGACTGGATGATCTGTCAGCTATATGCTGGAAGGTGGTATCCTCCCTAATTTTTAGACCCGATACAACAACGGGTGCACTGGCTTTTATCTTCTTCTTTGGTTTCTTTGTGGCAGCAACAGGCTCTATTCGCGGTCTGAGGCGGGATTTAGCTGACACTCGTCCTATCCTTCTTAAGATTTCTGACACAGGGCATCTTTCTTTTTTTGCCAATCTTTCTATCACAGCTTGCGATCGAGCCAATGGCGTAGTCTTATCCCTTTTCCTCTTGTAATTGCTGTAGTACGCAGGTCGGGGTAATGCAGCGGCGATCCTACGGACATTCTCTTCATCTAATGCTGCAGAGGGAGGGTGAAACCTGCTCCCCTCCAACAGAGGTATATACTCAGGCAGTTCTTCTCTTTCTTCAGAAATTTCTTCTAAAAAAGCAACTTCAGCAGCTTTGGCTTTCTTGGCGATCTTTATGCTTCTATTTCTCCTTTGAGTCCGAGTCAGGGGTGTAATTCTTGAACTGGACCCAATCTCAAAAACAGATGGTATTGTAGAAAAATCTGTACCCTCCACGGTGACAGGCTCATCACAAACTTGGATTTCCTTCCCCTTCAGTTTGGCAGAAGTCAGGGTAGGTGCAGAGATGACTAGACCAGTGGGGGTAGAGACAACAGTCCTCCTACGAATAGTAGTACTTTTTTCAACTGGAACCCTTTGCAGGGGAGGGAATTCTTGAGTCGATTTTAGGTTGAACTCAATCACGGGCTCTTCAATTTCTGACACTTTGTCCATTAGTGTGAAGTGAGTGACATCAGCAAACTTGATATCTGTGTTGCCGAATCCTTGTCCGAAACGGATGATTCCATTGTCGGCAGCTCATCCTTGTAAACGGCGAAGTCCATTCCATTGGTGAAGGAGAAGATTAACTTTGGGGCGATCATTTTCGCGAGGCAGATTCCGAATGTCAGTCCCGAATTATGCTTCTTTCATCGTAAAGTTTAGGACAAAAAAATAAAGAGTCCGAACACATTTTCGTTTATCTTAGTGTATTTGTGATTTTTTTTAAAGAGATTGTTTATTGGAAGGTTGTTTATTAGTGGGTTTGTTTGTTAGAAACAAAACGATTAAAGGAAAAAGGTTATTGACCCACTTTTTAATGTTTACAAAAATAGCAACGGCACCAAAAACTTGATCCCGCATAATATATTTAATTTTATGATGGAATGTATAATGTGGATTCTGCGCATATATACATATCGTATCAAGTAATACAGGGCTCTAGTGGAGTCCTAGTTATCGATCCCACAGGGAAGTTTTAAAAGATTTGTAACAGGTAAATTTAAAGGATTTACTTACTAATATAGTATACGGAATTTAGAATACTTAACTAAAGCAATCTAAAGTAAACTAATGCTTTAAATAAAGTTGATTTAAATATTTCAGAAAAAGTATCCTTCCCCTTGTTTTTAGAAACTTAAGTGAATGATGAATTCAAATAGATTTTTTTATTGTATTGTCACAAATAGGAGCATTCCTATTATTTACCCTTTGGTCCAGAGTGCAAAGAACATCGACTAGTCCCATGCTTCGATTACCGAATCAGCGGCTAAGTCGGGAAGATACTCGTCTGCCACTTCGGAGCTCCCACGTTCCCATCACTCGAGGGCTAACATCTACACTTCGACTCTCAAACAATATGACCAAATTGAATATTTTAGTCTGTCACACTAAAATGTCCAATTCTACGTCCGATAAATAATATTTCCCTATTTATTTGCACCCTCCTTCCAAGGCTTTTGACTTTCCTGAATATTGGATGTAATCTTTACTATAGTTGATAATTCAACATATTTTAACAATTCAATTGGCCAGATTGAAAGTAAATTAAGTTTTAAGTAAAAGATTATCACAATTTATTTTAATATATTAGGCACTTCTATTTAATTTCATCAATTCACATAATTTCATAAACAAGGAGAAAGACTAAGAAAACTACTCAGAATGCATAGGAATTAAACAAAGCATGGATTTCATTTAAAGTGAACAACAATAAACAAAGATACTTATCTCAATTTCCTCCCCAAGCATACTCCGTGAAGTTCCTTTGACTTTTTCTTCTAGTACAACACACTTCTTAACTCACTACTTACACTTACTCACACTAAACTTCAACTTAGACTCAAAAGCACACTAATAGAATACTCTAAGACTCCTAAAGTAGACACACTACATACTAAAATTCATCCTCTATTTATAGAGGTAGACAAAGGTCCAAGGGGTACTTAAGTACCTTTTCAAAAAGCGTCCAGGTTCAATCTATCTGGCATTTTGAATGGTCTCGCCGTCGGCGAGAAACGACCTCGCCGTCAGTGGGACTTCTAGAAGGTCTTCAAACAGCGCGATCTCGCTGTCGGCGGGCTCGGGCTCACTGTCGGCGAGGTAGTTGCAAACCTTTAAGAAATTCTCTTTATAATCTCGCCGTCGGCGACTTAGTTCATTTTGCGTGTATTTCTTCCTTTTTTATCCAAATTTGCTCTATTTTATGCTTTTTTTCTTCCATCACTAATAAATCTTCGTTCCTGTAATAAAATAAAGAAAATACCTTTCTTTAAAGTGCAATTTCATAAAAAATAGGTATGAATTTCTTAACATATTTTTCTATGATCAAAATCCCCCAAACTTAATTATTACTTGTCCTCAAGTAATTTTTATACTAAATAAAAACAATGATTTTTGTAATAGAGTTTTTTTAATTCAAATAAAATATAAATTAAATTTAAATAATATTATAGTAAAGTTAAATAGAAATATTTTTAAGTAATTAAATTAACTTCATAGATATAAGATTATTTAGTTATCAGATCTAAGATTTCTAGCTCTCTATTTATTTCAGGAAAGACTATATTTAAAAGAGTAATTTACTTAAGATATTTAGATGATAGGAAGTTCAAGAAAACACTATTTAGTAAAATACTAATCCATATATATAAGTTTAGAAATACATTTGAGTTTTACCCTTTAGGTTGATTCCATCGAGCCAATTTTTGATAAGGCATCTCCTCAAGTTTCTCCTCACTTATATTTTTCTTTTCCTTTTTTTTTCTTTTTGGATTGATTTTCAATCCTTCTCTTTTTCTTTTTCAA
Organism: Papilionanthe hookeriana x Papilionanthe teres; assembly: GCA_022702705.1. Lineage (NCBI taxonomy): Eukaryota > Viridiplantae > Streptophyta > Magnoliopsida > Asparagales > Orchidaceae > Papilionanthe > Papilionanthe hookeriana x Papilionanthe teres. Next base: position 5,715,177 of record CM040433.1, on the reverse strand, counting down.
GTGAGGATTACCGTAATCTGGATAACTTCGTTAATAATTTTGAACTTCAACTTTCTCTTCCTAAATTTGAAACTTAAAATATTTCTTTGCTTATATGTATTTCATAGCCTTTTACTTCATTGAGTTTCAATCTCTTCTTTTTAACTTAAATACTTAAGAATTTCAAATTTAGAATATAGTTTTCCCTTACTTTAAATAGTTTACTATATTCTTATTCCTTTTAACCAAATATCTTATTCTATTAAATTAATTTGAATTTCTAGAAATATTATATTCAACTTTCTATAATAATTCTATAAATTAATTCAAGTTACCGAATTAAAAATTATTACAGAAAATCAAATAATAATATTTTTTTTAAAATAGAAATTGAGAACAATTTAATAATTAAAATTGTATTTTTCCTCCCCCAAACTTAAATTTTTCTATCTATTTCTAAATGGTGAAAAGGAAAATATACAATGAATTTACATCATACCTTTGAGCTTTAGGTATTTCCTTTCCTTGAAATTTTTGCAGGCTTTTTCATTATTTAAAGAACCTGTATTGTTAGTATTCTTCCACATATATAGTATTTAAAAGAGAGTGTTGGGTAAAGAAATTTTGAAATAAGTTTAAAAACACAAATAGATTAAAACTTAATCTACTATTATACATCCAATCAACTGGGTTACTAAAACAATCTAAAATTAAAGTTCACAATTTATAAAACTTAAACAACACATTTAAAGAAAAACTAACATACTACCTTAAAGATAATTTGAATACTAATTTAACATATATAAAAAGTCTAACATCACAGCTTAAGCAATTTAAAACAATCACACCAACTCCACAGTCCACAGAAAGTACATAACAATTACACACAAAGTAATAAAGTTTTTTAAAATAACAATTAATCTAAACAAACCAAAATAAAGTCTCTAATCTTCAACATCAAAATCCCAAACTATATCATCTCCCTGATCTCCGAGCTAAGAAGGCCGAGCGGCCGATATCGTGTGTAGCGGGGGCATTCAGGAAAGACAACATCTAATTCACCTCTCCTGTAATGACGTTCAGCCTCATAATATGCTATTTCGTATTCTGAATGTCGCTGGAGATATTCACAATCATAATCATGTCTTCTCTCCAAGCCTCCAATCCTTTGGTCCATATGCTCCAGTTTTTCTTCTATTTTCTCAAAACTTTTCCGCTGTAAAGTCATCTCATTCATCAAATCTTGAAGGGTAGGAGTACTATAAGGAGGTGGGTCATAACTAATAGAGGGAATATCTCTACTTGAAGAAGGTACATAGTTCCTTGTCCCAGATCTCCATCCTTCATGGGATTCATTTTTCTTAATATTAGCTAGAGTAATGGGTTTCATAGGCTCAACCCATTCCTCATCATCTCTTGCCTCTACCCCAGATAATTGGCAGAGTGCATAGATAAGACCAGGATGTCCTAGTCCTCCTCCACTTTCACTTCTTGAGGTGGCTAATATATTCTTATAAATTACACTTCCCACATTAATACTTTTTGGGTTCTGAATAGAGAAATTTAGAACTGATCTATCTCTTGTTACCTCACTATGGTGGTAAGTAGGTAACAAAGTAGAATAAATAAAATAGTGTCAGGCTTTAGATGACGCATTTAACATAGAAAGAGGGAAGTCTACCCGTTCTCGCCGCTTTATCTTCCAAACTCCTTTCCCGTCGCCAGAAAGTCGATCACCTCTTCCAAGTGGTCCTTCCATAGTTCCAAATGTATCATACTCACTCGGTGTAGGTGTCTCGTTCCTCGTAATAAGCATTTATTCTTGCAGCACTGAATTCCACAAAAATCCTCTAACCTTAATCGGTGCATCTTCGACTCGTGTCAGTTCGCATAAAATTCCTTTACCACTTCTACAAGTGACTCTGTTGGTCATGAAACAGAAATTTTCCCATCCTCTTTCTTTAATTATTTGCTCAAGTTCTCCTCCAGGACTTTTGAAAACTCGATCTTGAATGCATGTTCTGGCTTGAATATTATGAAAATATCTTGATTGTGCCCTTGCATTCACAAAACGAGTTTCGTCGTCATCCAACCTTCGTCTTTGTCGAGGAGCCATTTCGTTCGATCTATGAAAATCTCAAAAATTCTAATTAAACTTCCAATTATTACTAAAATGGCTTCCTATAGCAACTAAAATTCATTTAAATAGATCTCCATGAATTTCTTCCAAGTATTTTCTCCATATTTCAAATTTTTCTAAAATTTCCCAATGTAGAAGAATTTCAAATTTTTCTAAAATTTCCCAATGTAGAAGAAATTCATGGTGAAAATAAAAAATTTTTACATAGGAGTGAAGCAGTTACCAAGGGGAGATGAAATCCGGTGTCAAAAAGTGTTGAAATCGCCTCAAATCCAAGATCTCACGAGCCCTAGGTCGGTTTTTTCGAAGTTTTGAGGAAGGGGATGATGAATAGTGTCGGTTGACTGGTCAAATATAGGACATTTCGCGATCTCGCTGTCGGCAAGATTTTTCTCGCCGTCGGCGAGCTAATTAATTTACCAAGGCCAAAGTTTCTGGAAAATCTCGCCGTCGGCGAGATCGTTCTCGCTGTCAGCGGGCTTTCCCTCGCTGTCGGCGAGCTCCCAAAAATTTTAAATATTTAAAATTCTTCAATCATTTTCAACCTCGATTTGGCCCTAATTAATCTTCCGATCACTTATTTTGATAATTTAGTATGAAGACTAGATACTTATACTCACAAAAAGTTCACATAAACAATATAACTTTATATATGAAATCCATAATACTTACAAACTTCACACCTTTAAACACTAACACTTAAGACTTCAATACTTCAAACTCACATAAATACTCAGCATTGCAATCCACACCACAACACTCTAAATGCTGAGACATAACAAATACATATAATTTCATCAAATCTGAGATGATCAAATTTAAAGTTTAAATCATAGTAAAACCTAAATCCAAATCAACACATATATACACACAAATATAACATAAGATAGAAATCTTTACTACTAACATCCTCTCTGATATTCCCGATGTGACGCAGGTGCACAAATAGATTGTAGAAAGGCCTGAAAGGGAATACTGCAGTAGATTCTTCATCAATCCACCCTTTTTGTCTCAGTAAATGAATAAAATTGGCCTCCAGATGTCTAGTATGATCAAAGTGCTCCTTCATCCTCCAGTCAATGTGATCAAACATATCAGGGATATTATCAATGGAATTCATCATGTTTTGCAACCCTTCTCTAATCCTTTAATATTTTTCAGAATGAAATATGTTTTATCAGTAAGGGGCCTCACTAAAGGATTGTTCTGTGATGCTCTATCAGAAATAATGGTAATCTCATCATTGTTATCCAAAGTTGGAAACATATCCGTAGGATCGAGTGGTTTCCATGGCAAAAGTACCTTTTCCCATGCCTCATAAGAAACTTGGTACTGACTGCATAAAGCAAATATAGTCGATGGGTGTCCAAGTCCATGAACTGACCCATGCACAATCAATCCCATTGCAGACTTTACTATAATTGATCCAACATCGATAGGTAGTCCAATTTGAATACAGTAATTTAATATAGTGCATTCCTTTGAAACCTTATTTACCCTCATAGTGGGTAATAACTTTGATGAGATAAAGAAATGCCAATGCTTCGAGACAGGGTTAAGAAGTGATGCAGAGAAACTGACATACCCGTCTTCGCGCAACTCCCAATCATCAGGTTCATCGGTCAGGTATCTATAAATCTCATTCATATTGTATCTTGAAGGAATAAAGTTTGAATAATGATAGACAGGGGTATTCTCTATAGAAAATAATTCGTTTACCCTTGAAGGAGTAAATGTTACCCATCTTCCTCTGACGTAGACACTTCCATTGTTGATCACATATAGATTAGAGTAAAACTCTTTAACTACAGGAATAACTACAGCGGATGTCGTATAGCAAAATACCTCTCAATGCCGCTGCACGATCATTTCTTCAATTTTTGTGGTGGAATTCTCTACTCCTCTGTTGACAAATCCCCTTTCTTTAATAAGTCGCTTCTTCATAAAAACTTTGTTGAAAATATGCTGCACCTCCGAACTGACGACTTTTCCTCGGTTGAAAACTCCAGTTTTTGTGGTTTCTAAGAGTTTGGTGGCCATTTCGGATTGAAAGGAATGGTCTCTAGTCGTTTCTAGGGAAGAAAACAGTGTAAAAATGAATTTGGGATGGTATTCTACAAAGAAATGGCTTTAGAACCGTCCAAAACCGCACATAAAACTTAAGAGACCAATTTTTCAACTGCCTCACCGTCGGCGGGAAGTTTCTCACCGTCGACGAGCTAGTTATAAAACTGATTTAAAGATATGGCAAGCGATCTCGCTGTCGGCGGGCTCGGGCTCGCTGTCGGCGAGATTCGGTAAAATTGCCCAATTTCGCTCTGGTCCGAATATTTTCTGATCTCATCATATAGGTTTGAATTTGTGATCATTCTAATTAAAAATTGAATAATAAGATTTATTTTAATATTACAGACTCACTAATTTGTCTATAATTAAAATAGAAAACTACTATGGGTTGCCTCCCATAAAGCGCTTGGTTTAACGTCGTCAACCCGACCTAATTTCAGTTAGTAATCAGGTCGACTAAGCATTAAAACCTCTTTAAAATTTGGTTTTCTACCTTTGAAATATGGTTTTAATCTATGTCCGTTTACCTTAAATCTATGTCCTGTTTTTGGATCTTCAATTTCTATAGTTCCATATGAAAATATTTGAGTTATAGTGAAAGGTCCTAACCATCGAGATTTCAATTTCCCAGAAATAATTTCAATCTAGTATTATATAGCAAAACTTCTTGTCCCGGTTCAAAATTTCTCCGATTAATCTTCCGATCATGCCACAATTTCATCCTTTCTTTATAAATCCTATCATTATCATATGATTCATTCCTTAATTCTTCTAATTCATTTAATTGCAACAATCTCTTCTCACCAGACTTCTTTCATATTATAATTAAGTTCTTTAATCGCCCAATATGCTTTATGTTCTAATTCAACCGGTAAGTGGCAAGTTTTTCTATATATAAGCTCGTAAGGAGTCATTCCAATCGGAGTTTTATAAGCAATCCCGTATGCCCATAATGCAGTTGTCTAGTCTTATATACCGATCCAATCTATTAGGATTTACAGACTTTTCTAAAATACGTTTAATCTCTCGATTAGAAACTTCAGCTAATCCACTAGTTTGTGGATGATAAGCAGTTGATATCTTATGAATAATATTATATTTTTCTACTAGTTTGTGAATATATTTATTTCTAAAATGAGTTCCTCCGTCAGTGATAATCACTTTCAGTATTCCAAACCTAGTAAAAGTATTTTTCATTAAAAATTTTGAAACACTTTTAGCATCACACCTAGGTAAAGCTTGCGCTTCAATCCATTTGGAAACATAATCAACAGCTACTAATATATATGAGTTTCCAAATGAAGGAATAAAAGGTACCATGAAATCTAATCCCCAAACATCAAAAATTTCAACTTCTAATATAAAATTCAAAAGCATTTCATTTTTTCTTGATATATTTCCTACTCTTTGGCATTTATCGCAGGTTTTTATATATCTGTATACATTTCTAAATAGAGTAGGCCAGTAAAATCCAGATTGTAGAATTTTATACGCAGTTTTATCTGTCCCAAAATGTCCTCCAAAATCATAATCATGACATTTTTGAATAATTGGTTCAGTTTCTTCATAAGACACGCATCTTCTAATAATTAGATCCTTACATTGCTTATATAAGTATGGTTCATCCCAAAAGTATGTTTTAGTATCATGAATGAATTTTTTTCTGTTGTTGCAAAGTTAACATAGGTGGTAAAATGTCACTTACAATATAATTTAGTATATCAGCGTACCAAGTTATTTTCCACTCATTTATATTATAAAGTTGTTCATCAGGAAAACTGTCTATAATTTCTTTATCGCATCGTATAATTCATGATATTCTAATCTTGATAAATGATCGCAATTCGATTATCGGCTCCCTTTTTGTTAACAATCTCAAAATCAAATTCTTGCATTAATAACATCCATCTAATTAATCTTGGTTTAAAATCCTTTTTTTGCAGTAAATATTTTATAGCAGAGTGATCAGTATGCACAATACATTTAGTTTCTATTAGATAAGGCTGAAATTTATTATACAACTGCTAATAATTCTCTTTCAGTAACCGTATAATTTATTTCAACATTATTTAGAGTTTTACTAGCATAATATATAACTTTGAAAATCTTATCATATATTTGCCCAAGAACTGCTCCTATAGCATAATCACTAGCATCACACATAAGCTCAAATGGTTTCTCCCAATTAGGTGAAACTATTATAGGTGTTGTAATTAATTTATCTTTTAATAATTCGAAAGCATTCAGGCATTCAGTTGTAAATTCAAATTTATTGTCCTTTTCAAGAAGTTGGCATAGAGGTTTAGTAATTTTTGAAAAATCTTTTATATAACGTCTGTAGAATCCAGCATGTCCAAGAAAACTTCTTACCCCTTTCACCGTAGTTGGAGGTGGTAATTTTGTTATAACTTAAATTTTTGCAGGGTCTACTTCCATGCCCTTTTCTGAAATTTTATGCCTTAATACAATGCCGCCTGCAACCATAAATTGACATTTCTCCCAATTAAGAACTAAATTAGTTTTCTCACATAATTCAAGTACTTTTTCAAGATGATTTAAGCATGTGTCAAATAATGTTCCAAATACCCAGAAATCATCCATAAATACTTCTATTCCATTATCAATTAATTTACTAAATATAGACATCATACATCTCCGGAATGTTGCAGTGCATTACATAATCCAAAAGGCATCCTTCGAAAAGCGAAAGTTCCATAAGGACTAGTAAATGTAGTTTTCTCGATCCTCGTGAGCAATTTGTATTCGATGATAACCGGTGTATCCATCTAAGAAACAAAAATACTTATGTCCGGCTAATCTATCTAACATCCGGTCTAGAAATTGTAAAGGAAGTGATCTTTCCTGGTGGCCGCGTTTAATTTTCTATAATCAATACATATTCGCCATCCAAGAACTTGTCTTATAGTGGATAAGATCATTATTTTCATTAGCTTTTACGGTCACTCCTCATTTCTTAGGCACAAAGTGAATCGGGCTTACCTAAGCACTCGTCGAAATAGGATATATAATATCATTATCTAACCATTTTAAAATTTCTTTTCGACTACTTCTTTCATTATCGAGTTTAATCTCCTTTGGGATCTAGTTTAGGCTTATGTATCTAAAATAATTTTGTGCATACGGATCGAAGGACTAATTCCTTTAATATCTGCTAAAGTCCAACAAAAAATTTTCTTATATTTTTTTAAGGTATCTAAAAGTTTTTGTTCTCGAGATTCATTTAATTCGGATGAAATAATAACTCGGTAGAGTTGAAGAATTACCTAAGTAAGCATATTTTAAATGATTAGGTAACATTTTTAACTCAAGTTCAGTGAGGTTTAATAATCGATGGAACTATATTTTTTTCAGATGTTTTCTCGTATTATCCAAAAATTCAAATTTCTCGAATATAATCTAGTTCTTCATTTATATTGGCTTTTTCAATTAATTCAGTATTTTCTTTTTCTAATTTTTCTTCATAATATTGCTTAAAATGTTCTTTTTGTAAATGATCGAGTACTTCCATTCGAAAACACTCATCATCTTTTTTTAGCGCAGGATATTTCATTGATTTAGCAATATTAAAAGTAACGTTTTGGTCATTTACTCTCATAGTTAATTCTCCTTTCTGAACATCAATCATAGCTTTCCTAGTGGCTAAAAATGGTCTTCCTAAGATGATAGGAATTTTTTTATCTTCTTCCATATCTAAAACAATAAAATCTACAGGGAAGATAAATTTATCCACTTTTACTAAAACATCTTCAATAACTCCCTTAGGATATGTAACAGAACGATCAGTAACCGAAGGGTTACCGAAGTAGGTGAAATTTCTCCCAATCCTAATCTCTTAAAAATTGATAGAGGCATTAGATTGATGCTTGCTCCTAAGTCACACAAAGCTTTTCCATAGAATTTTTCTCTAATAGCGCAGGTATAGTGAAACTACCGTGATCTTTTAATTTTTCAAGAAGCTTTTTCCGAATAATAAGCACTACACTCCTCACTAAGTGCAACCGTTTCATTATCGGTAAATTTTCTTTTTTTATTTAGAATATCTTTCATGAATTTTACATAGTTTGGCATCTGTTCTAAAACTTCTACGAAAGGAATATTTATTGTTAATTTCTTCAGAATTTCAAGGAATTTAGCAAACTATTTATCTTTTTTATGTTGATTTAGTCGTTGAGGAAATGGTGGTGGAGGTTTTTCAACGGAAATTTTCATTAGTATTAAAGGATTTTCTAAGTTCGGATCTTGTTGATTCTTTTCCTTTTCGATTTCCACTTCCTCTTTTCGACTTTCAAGTTCTTTCGAATTCGAGGTTCTAATTCTTTTCCACTTCGTAATTGTATCGCTTTAATTTTTTCCTTTCCTTTGTCTTTCGGATTTATTTCCACATTACTAGGAAATGTTCCGTGTATTCTATTATTAAGCGCGGTAGCGATATGTCCAAGTTGAGTTTCAATATTTTTAATAGTTGTTCCTTGATTTTGTAATTGGTTTCCTTGTATTTGTAATTGATTTCCTTGATTTTGTAAATGTTGACCCATATTTAATATTAATTCTTCTATAGATAATTTCTTATCTTTAAATCGAGGGTTATTATTATTAAATCCAGGTGGATAACTAGGTTTATAATTATAATTTTCTTGGTTAGAGGGATTTCCTAATGGTTGTGTTATGTTGTTCATCCATGGTTGATTAGTTGTATTATTATTCCAATTAAAATTAGGATAATTTTTCCATCAAGGATTATAATAGTTCGCATAAGGATTATTGGGTTTGTTATTAATAGCATTCATAGTTTCATATGAAGGTTGAGATTCTATAAGTTGTCCATATGAGTTTTCTTCTAATATAGTTTGAAAGTAATTCATTCCAAAATGATCTAATTTTTGTAGATATAGCAGCGATTTGCGAAGCTAACATAGATATTGCATCATTTTCATGAGTACTGGCTATCTTTTTTGGATTCATTCTATCAGCAGGCCATTGAAAATTATTGGTAGCCATTTCTTCGATTAGTGCATAGGCTTCATCAAATGGTTTTGACATTAATGATCCTCCAACAGCAGAATCGATGATTGATCTAAGAGATCATACTAATCCATTATAGAAAGTTTGAATAATTAACCAATCTGGTAACGCATGATGTCGGAATTTCCTAAGAAGTTCTTTAAATCTCTCCCAAGCTTCATATATTGATTCTCCATCAAACTGACTAAAAGAAGTTATATCATTTCTAAGCTTAGCAGTTTTAGATGGTGGAAAATATTTGGATAGAAATTTTTGTGATAACTCTCCCCAAGTTTTAATAGATCCAGGTGCTAACTAATTTAACCACATTTTAGCCTTATCCCTTAAAGAAAAAGGAAAAAGCCTAAGTCTAATAGCATCGTTAGATACTCCTTCATATTTAAAAGTAGCACATAATTCTAAAAAACTAACAAGATGTAAATTAGGATCTTCAGTAGGTGAACCACTAAATTGATTGTTTTGTACCATTTGGATAATTGCAGGTTTATGTTCAAAGGAGTTAGCAGCTACATCAGGGATTTGAATAGTTAAATGAATTTCATCTAATGTAGGGCTGGCATAATCTCTTAATGGTCTTTGTTGATTGATATTTTCATTTTCAGGAATATTAGCCATTTGTGTTAAATTTATAATTTCTCTTTTTTGTTTTCTAATTCTTTTAATTGTACGCTCTAATTCTGAATCGTAAGGTATTAAATTTTCATTTCCAAATTTACGCATACAATTTTGTAAAATAAATTTTTAAAATAGTCCATTACTTTAGTAAATAATTTCTTTACTTCCCCGGCAAAGGCACCAAAAACTTGACCCACTTTTTAATGTTTACAAAAATAGCAACGGCACCAAAAACTTGATCTCGCTTAATATATTTAATTTTATGATGGAATGTATAATGTGGTTTCTACGCAAGTATACGTATCGTATCAAGTAATACAGGGTTCTAGTGGAGTCATGGTTATCGATCCCACAGGGAAGTTTTAAAAGATTTGTAACAGCTAAATTTAAAGGATTTACTTACTAATATAGTATACGGAATTTAGAATACTTAACTAAAGCAATCTAAAGTAAACTAATGCTTTAAATAAAGTTGATTTAAAGATTTCAGAAAAAGTACCCTTCCCCTTGTTTTTAGAAACTTAAGTGAATGATGAATTCAAATAGATTTTTTTATTGTATTGTGACAAATAGGAGCATTCCTATTATTTACCCTTTGGTCCAGGTGCAAAGAATATTGACTAGTCCTATGCTTGATTACTGAATCTGCAGCTAGGCTGGGAGGATACCGGTCGCCACTTCGTAGCTCCCACGTTCCCCTCACCCGAGGGCTAACATCTACACTTCAGCCTCTCAAACAATAGGACCAAATTGAATATTTTAGTCCGTCACACTAAAATGTCCAATTCTACGTCCGATAAATAATATTTCCCTATTTATTTGAACCCTCCTTCCAAGGCTTTTGACTTCCCTGAATATTGGATGTAATCTTTACTATAGTTGATAATTCAACATATTTTAACAATTCAATTGGCCAGATTGAAAGTAAATTATGTTTTAAGTAAAAGATTATCACAATTTATTTTAATATATTAGGCACTTCTATTTAATTTCATCAATTCACATAATTTCATAGACAATGAGAAAGACTAAGAAAACTACTCAGAATGCATGGGAATTAAACAAAGCATGGATTTCATTTAAAGTTAACAATAATAAACAAAGATACATATCTCAATTTCCTCCCTGACGTACTCCTCGAAGTTTCTTTCGACTTTTCCTTCTAGTACAACGACACTTCTTAACTCACTACTTACACTTACTCACACTAAACTTCAACTTAGACTCAAAAGCACACTAATAGAATACTCTAAGACTCTTAAAATAGACACACTACATACTAAAATTCGTCCTCTATTTATAGAGGTAGAAAAAGGTCCAAGGGGTACTTAAGCACCTCTTCAAAAAGCGTCCAGGTTCAATGTATCTGGCATTTTGAACAGTCTCGCTGTCGGTGAGAAACTACCTCGCTGTCAGCGAGGCTTCTAGAAGGTCTTCAAACCACGTGATCTCGCTGTCGGCGGGCTCGGGCTCGCTGTCGGCGAGGTAGTTACAAACCTTTAAGAAATTCTCTTTATAATCTCGCCGTCGGCGGGCTCGATTTCGCCGTCGGCGACTTAGTTCATTTTGCATGTATTTCTTCCTTTTTGATCCAAATTTGCTCTATTTTATGCTTTTTTCTTTCATCACTTATAAATCTTCGTTCCTGCAATAAAATAAAAAAAATACATTTCTTTAAAGTGAAATTTCATAAAAAATAGGTATGAATTTCTTAACATATTTTTCTGTGATCAGTTATAGAAAAGGTAAAGGGCCCGATTTAGAATTGGAAAGGAAGAGAAAGTCTTATGCAAGACTTCTCGACTCGAAGGACCACTCCTAAACTAACACCTATTGGGGTTCCACCTCACCTCAGAAAAGAGGTAAAAGAATCTCGGAACTTCTCCGTTTAGGGGTGTCTAAACAGTGGCTCCTAAATCCGAGAGGAGTTGGTTATACTCGTTCAAGATAGAAATGAACGGTGTATTCCAACGGAAGAATGGTAGTTTGCTCCACCAGGGGCATGGATACACTACCGATTTAAGAAAGCAAAACAATCTAATCAAAATGGAGAGAGGTACTAGTCTCCAGCGGAGTCTCCAGAAGTTGTCGGCATATTTTTAGGTTGTGTGTTGTGTTTTTGCAAAGGGGGTCGCCTAACAGAAATTGTCGGCGAACTTTAAATTTTAAATTTAATTTAAATATATATATATAATTTAGAAAGTAGTATTTGATTTTGAAAATAATTTTTAAATTTAAAAATTTTAAGATATGAAATCAAACCAATCTCACATCCCAAATAGTTTATATAAACGAGCACCGCATCACAAACCGTGTATCTATCCCGAAGAATAGACACACTTCTTGATGATGGGGATCGATTAAATAAAATAGAAGATTTGTGACATCCGTTTGGTCTGCGAACCAATTTTATAAGCCGACAAGTTCTCCTGCTTAATATAAATGAATTAAGCAGGGTTTATATTACCTGGGTTCTTAAAGTTCCCTACAAGGGCAAGCCCCTATAGTTAATTACATCTTAAATGACGGGAATCATTTAAGAAAACTCTCTATAATGATTAGTGGTTTTTTTCTCAAGAATTTCAAAGTTTAGGGTTTTCAAATGATTGAATTTTGAAATTTCAATAGGGAATGGATCAAATTTGGAATAGTTATTTTCAGGAGTCCAATGGAAGAAAAGTAGGAGAAGTTGAGGATCCAAGAAGAATATTGGCAACATCTCAAACTATCCTATTGTTTGGCTTGGATTTAGGAATTTTATTTGATGTTGCAATCTTGTCAATTTTAATTGATTAGGATTTATATTTGTATGACATGATCATGCAAATAACCTGGAAGATATGAGGGTTTATGTCGTACCAAATGACTACCTCGGAATCCTGAGACAACTTAGGACTTAATTTACACAATATGATTATGCAAATGTGATCACAGAAAAATATATTAAGAAATTCATACCTATTTTTTTTGAAATAGCACTTTAAAGAAAGGTATTTTCTTTATTTTATTATAGGAACGAAGATTTATAAGTGATGGAAGAAAAAAAGCATAAAATAGAGCAAATTTGGATCAAAAAGGAAGAAATACATGCAAAATGAACTAAGTCGCCGACGGCGAAATCGAGCCCACGGACGGCGAGATTATAAAGAGAATTTCTTAAAGGTTTGCAACTACCTCACCGACAGCGAGCCCGAGCCCACCAACAGCGAGATCGCGCGGTTTGAAGACCTTCAAAAAGCCTCAGTGACGGCGAGGTCGTTTCTTACCGACGGCGAGACCATTCAAAATGCCAGATACATTGAACCTGGACGCTTTTTGAAAAGGTGCTTAAGTACCCCTTGGACCTTTGTCTACCTCTTTAAATAAAGGACAAATTTTAGTATGTAGTGTGTCTATTTTAGAAGTCTTAGAGTATTATTTTAGTGTGCTTTTGAGTCTAAGTTGAAGTTTAGTGTGAGTAAGTGTAAGTAGTGAGTTAAGAAGTGTGCTGTACTAGAAGGAAAAGTCAAAGGAACTTTAAGGAGTCTGCTTGGGGAGGAAATTGAGATAAGTATCATTGTTTATTATTGTTAACTTTAAATGAAATCCATGCTTTGTTTAATTCCCATGCATTCTGAGTAGTTTTCTTAGTCTTTCTCCTTGTTTATGAAATTATGTGAATTGATGAAATTAAATAGAAGTGCCTAATATATTAAAATAAATTGTGATAATCTTTTACTTAAAACTTAATTTACTTTCAATCGGCCAATTGAATTGTTAAAATATGTTGAATTATCAAGTATAGTAAAGATTACATCCAATATTCAAGGAAGTCAAAAGCCTTGGAAGGAAGGTGCAAATAAATAGGAAATATTATTTATCGGACGTAGAATTGGACATTTTAGTGTGACGGATTAAAATGTTCAATTTCGTCCTATTGTTTGAGAGCCGAAGTGTAGATGTTAGCCCTCGAGTGAGGGGAACGTGGGAACTCGAAGTGGCAACACGCATCCTCCCGCCCAAGCCGCAGATTCGCAATCAAGCATAGGACTAGTCAATGTTCTTTGCACTCGGACCAAAGGGTAAAGAATAAGAATGCTCCTATTTGTCACAATACAATAAAAAAATCTATTTGAATTCATCATTCACTTAAGTTTCTAAAAACAAGGGGAAGGATACTTTTTCTAAAATCTTTAAATCAACTTTATTTAAAGCATTAGTTTACTTTAGATCGCTTTAGTTAAGTATTATAAATTTCGTATACTATATTATTAAGTAAATCCTTTAAATTTAGTCATACAAATCTTTTAAAACTTCCCTGTGGGATCGATAACCGAGACTCCACTAGAGCCCCGTATTACTTGATACGATACGTATACTTGCGTAGAATCCACATTATACATTCCATCATAAAATTAAATATATATTAAGCGGGATCAAATTTTTGGTGTCGTTGCTATTTTTGTAAACATTAAAAAGTGGGTCAAAATGCCTAACGAAAAGTTGAGGATTTATGTTGCACTAAGCAAACTACCTCGAAATCCTATGGCTTTGTTATATAAAACTAAAGAATATTTTAGCTGGAGTAGATCCGAGTTTTGCTGATGACGATGGTCGTGCTGGCCCCCATGCTCCGAGCTCCTTGTTGTTGCAGAGGTTTACTTTTAGAAGTCATAAATCAGGAAATGAGAGGAGTGTTTTGGTTTAGAGAAAATCTTAAAATCCAAGTGTTTTTTAATATTTTAATTAAAACAAATCTTAAAGTTATTTAAACAGAACCGATTAAGATCCCACGGTTCCGTCATCCCGACACCGTTATTTTCATCGAATTCACTTAGTCCGTATGAATTTGCTAAACTCAACCGAATGAGTTCCACACTTTCATTTAGACAGTGGGAAATCCCGTTAGCAACACGTGGGTTATATCATCCGAGGTATTCCCGATCATTCAACGAGACGTTTTAATTTGGTTGTAATTGTAGTTTTGTTGTTCTGTTTGTGATTAAATTTTGAGTTGTTTTATATTTTGGAATGTTGTGGCGGTGAATTTTATCTTACAATGACTTTTAATTTAGTTTTGGTTTCAGTTTAGGGACTATCCTAAAGGTTTTGGTTTTCATGCAACAGTCTTGTTTATCATGCAAGAAAAGTAAAGTACAATGCATGTAAGTAAATTGCAATAAAGTGAATTGCAATAAAATAAAAGCATACCTGGAGGGTCTTCCCGTCATCCCAAGCTGCACTTAAAGCACATGTTAAGGCATTTAAGTATTTCAATAGATACCTAGGTAAAGCTAAGGGAAGGGTTTTGGTTGTCTACCAAATTCCTAATCCTGTAACTAGTCATTTCTTATGACGTCTAGGTTGTTGGTTTGGTTTAAGGATGATTTTCTTCATCAAAGAACAATTAAATTCAATTGTTCTTCTAAAACATCTCGTCGTATTGAGGAAGTGCTTAAGACGAGTCCTAAACATCTTTTCATTATTTCTGGGATTATTTTGAGTCCAAATGAATTTCATTGTACTGGTGAATTGATCATCCAAGGGTTTGGTTAAGCTTTGTCTCTTGCTCAGTGAACTTAGGTATTTGATTACCCGATGAATGAAGTGACGTCTCACTTAATACTCTATTTAAGAGTTATAATGATTAAAGCCTTTAAGGGCAAGTTGGTTTATCGAGGATTTTAATCATTTTTAATTTAAAGTTTGAGTTAATGATTTAAAGTGTTTTAATTTAATTGTGAGGTTTTAAGTTTGGAATATTGTTCAAATTATTTTTGATTTAATTCAAATCTTTATACTTTTAATTATCTTAGTATTTCAAATTGATGTTTATGTTTTAAATTTACTTAGCTAGAAAGAGATGTTGAAATTATTGATATGTTTTAATTTAACTCTTAATGATTTCACTTAGGTTTGTTGTTAAATGATTTTAATTTAATTTAATTTTAATTTAATTTAATTTAATTTAATTTAATTTAATTTAACTTAATTTTAATTTTAATTTAATTTAATTTAATTTTAATTTAATTTAATTTTAATTTAGTTTAATTTTAATTTTAATTTAATTTAATTTAATTTAATTCAATTTTAATTTAGTTTAATTTTAATTTAGTTTAATTTTAATTTAGTTTAATTTTTATTTAGTTTAATTTTAATTTAGTTTAATTTAAATTTAATTTATTTAATTTAATTTAATTTAAGTTTAATTTAAGTTTTAATTTTAAATTAGGATCATTATTATTTTATTTTATTTTATTATTTTTTTTTAATTTAGAATTAAATATTGTTAAAGTGACTTATTTAGGGATTTTTAAATTAAAGAATAAATATCCTCTTAATAATATCCCTATTTTAATAATCCAAATTTAAAATATATTCCTTCCAAAATTTAAATTATTTAATTAATTAAAGTTTCATTTTGATATTTTCAAAGTGCTTAATGGGTTTCTCCCCCTTAATTTCCCTAAGTTTCAATCATCCAAGAGAAAATTAAAATCAAATATTTTACCCTCCATTTTGATTAAACTTAAAGTTTTAATTAAGGGTTAAAATTTTTAATTACCTTCATGCCCTTTTTAAGCTTATTTATTTCATAACTCACTAAATTGAGCTCAAATGACTTTAAAATTTTTATGTCACCTCACCCACATGTCAATTAAGACATTAGAGGAGAATATGTGATTTTTCTGAATTTAATTTATGTACATAATTATTTTTAGTAGAAAATAAGGGTTTTCAAAGAAAATTCAACAACATGAATAAGGAAAGGTTTATGTCCTTAAGAAAATTATGGGATGTTCCTAATGACAGAGAACTACTTGGACCAATTTTTGTGATTTTTTTAATTATATTTTATTTATTATAATTATTTTTAGTTTTAGACTATTAATTAATTTTAAAATAAAGTAAACGTTGAAAAAAAGAATTTATATTTTTCTTAAATTCCTCTGACCTCAAGGAGTCCAGAGAAACAAATTTTATAATTTTCTGATTTTTATTTGATTTATTAGAATTATTTTAGAGAAAAAGGTTGAAAATTCATTTTTTAATATTAAAAATTACATTAAGCCTTTAAAATTCAATATCTTATCCTAGGGATTTAGGAAAAATATTTGGTTTGTTCCTAAGTGATTAGGAGTCAAAATGTGACATTTTTATGATTTTTAATATTTTTATGATTTTTTATTATTCTTAAATTATTAAAATATTAAAATATTGTGAAAAATCAACATTTTTAGAAAATTCCAATTTTAATTTTTCTGAACTCCCCGATACTCGCAGAAGCTCCAAAACCATTTTTGTGAATTTTTTAAAAGTATTTTTGGAGTTATGAATTTTTAAAGTTTCATTTTGCTTATGTGGCTTAATTAATCCATTTGGTGGGGTTAATCAAGTCCAATTGATTTCAAAATTTTATGTAAGGTTCCTCTGACCTAAAGAGTAACGGAGAATTATTTTCAAGTCAATTTGATGTGTGGTTAACCCTAATTAATTCAAATTCAATTTTAGGGGTTTAGGCAAATTAAGGTTATTATGAATGAATTAACTCAAAATATATTTTTCATAGGGTCGTCTGGTTCTAAGAAACATCACTAAATTTTACATCATTAAAATACCTAAAACAATGACATGAACTTGAAAAATCAATAACTTTTCACAGAGATGGCCTCTGACCTTGAAAGATTCAGGGAATGTCCCCAAGATCAGAGGCTTCAAAAGCCCTATGGTCTCATGCCATGGTGAATTGTCTATGCAAATAGAGAATCAAAACATTGAAAATAGTAAATAAATTATTAAAAATAAAATACTCATCCAATTAACTTGATTTCTTTTCCACACTATTCTCCTTTGTTCACTGAGCAAGAGGGTATTTTTATTTTATTTTTGTGATTTTTCTATGCAAAGATATGTGTTTTTGAAGTTCATGGCATTTAAATAATTCAAAAATACCCTAATTTCCTACTTATCCAAACGGCGCCGCGTCAACCTCGGCAGCTCCGAAAGCCTACGCATCGCGCTGTGATTTGGCGCCGCCATCTGACTCAGCGCTCCAGGGGCCCGCGGTTCACGTACCATTGTGCTGTCCGGCTTGATCTCGACCGTCCGATCGATACACGCGCGATCCAACGGCTCCTGGTCATCGTCTACAACTGGTGTGCACCCGTGACCGTCCACACTCAAACCCTAATATCTCTCTCGATTCTCAATGGATTGTCGAGTTCTTATGCTCTATCGACTCGTCTTAAAGAGACGAACACATCCATACGGTTTATAGGCTATGAAATTAATCCAAACAAAATGGAGAAGTGTTGGAAGTTCAGGAGGAAGAGTGAGTTCATACTTTTGCTCAAAGAAGTGAAGCTTCGATCTGAGAGTTGTGTCACCTTCGATTGAGTCCATGAAAGCTCCAGATGAAGTCTCTGGCTCTGGGGAATTGTCTAAGTATGAAAGTGACCAAGGCCGGTCACAAAGTTGGAGGCTGGAAGCAATGGCTGGCCTGGTGAGGGGGCTTTTGCTGGGGAACTTCTCCTCTTGGTCTGGTGAAGGTGTAGGGTCAATCAATTTAAAGATTGGCTCACTGTGGTGAAGTGTCCTGTTTTTTGGGTGGATTTTCAACTCAGAAATTAAGCTCACAGAGAGAGTTTTAGGGCTGGATTTTAGTGGGGATCAAGTTCTCTATGTCTGGAGAGGGATCTAGAGTGATTTTGGCAGAGTTTTGGTATGGTTTTGTTCAACACCCCCTTTGGCCGAAAGGTGGTGGTGTTTAAATAGAGGTGGCTGGAGGGTTTCCCAGGGACAATTGGAGGCTGGGATTAGCTGCTCAGGGGAGGAGAAGAACAGCCATGGTGTCCATTTGGGTTGGGACAGCTCAACCAGGAAGAATTGAAGAATTTGGCTCACATGGAGCTCTCGGCCATGGTGTTTTCCTAGTGGCCGTGGTGGCTGCCTGCCGTGCATGGTTCACCATTCGACTCAATGTGGGCAGGGGTTGAATTTGGTGAAGTCAATCGAGTTTGACATGTGTAAAGGGTTCGATTTAAAATAAGCATGTGGAGAAGGTCATTTTGGGTTCAAATGGGTCAACCCATGGTTTTGGGCTTGGTGCACCAGCCAAGGCCTGGATTTAGGCTGAAAAGGTTCATTTAGGTCAGCCAAGAGGAAATGGTATAGTCTCCATCAAGGATTAGGTGGCTAACTTGGTTTAGTGTGTATCATGGATGGGGTTAAAAAAGCTTAAGGAAGGCTTAAGAAAGGGGCTCCTCCATTTGCCATTTATGGGATAGTCACATGTCAACCTTCTCATGGCTTTACATGGGGCTTAAGGATGGCTTCATGGCTTCATTTGGGCTTGGGGATGGCTTGGCTCATTTACATGGAAATGGATTTTAGGATTTTTGATGAATTTAGAGGAAATTGGCATGAGGCCTAATTTAGGATAATTTGATGATGAGTTTGAAACTTAGGGAATGATTTAAACCAAAGGGATGATGAGAGGAAATTTCATGTGGGCTTCGGAATGGATTTTGGGCTTTTTTAATTTTGGTGAAAATGGGCTTTTAAAGGCTTTATGGAAGTGGGCTTTTAGATTTTAAAATGGGCTTTTGGATGAAAGTTTTGTGAAGGACCATGCCAAATAAATGTTGGGTTTAGTTTAGGGATGTGTCATGAGTGATTTGGAACAAATTTGAAGTGATTTTGAATTGAATTTGGTTTAATGTGGGCCTTTTAGTAAAGGGGCCAAAGTGGGTCAAATTAGGCTAACTTGGTTTAAGGTTGGGCTAAAGTTGGATTTGATGTAAAATTAATGTTGAGAAATATTCATGGGAGTGTCACAAAGAGTTTTCAACTTTGGTTGGGCTTTGATTTTGGGATTTGGGCTCATTCGGGTTAGGTTCTCGGCTTAGGTCAATTTAAGGGATTTTGGTTTTAGGTTAGGTTTGGGTGGAGTTTAGGTTCAAATTTTGGGCAAATCAAGTTAGTGTTTTGTTTATGGGGGTGTTAGGAAGGTTTTAGAAAAGATTTGGGGCCAATTGGGGTTGAATTGGGCTAGGTTTGAGCTAGGTTTAGGCCATGGGTCAAAATTGGGCCTTAAGCCCCAAATTGGAATTGGGCACAAATGTCAATCAAATTGGACTTGGATTTGGTCTAAATTTATATTGGGGATATTTACTTGAAGTTTATAATTGAATTGGACCAAAATCGGGGTCAATCGGGGTGGTTTGGTTTGACATTGGGTTCACTTGCGGTTAAAAATCGGTCAAATTGGGGTTTTGGTAAAAGTGGGGTAAATTGGCAAAATTGACCCATGGTGTAGTTTAACAAAATAAAATTAGGAATATTTGGGATTTTTTGGAATTTTCTGGGATTTTTCTGAATTTTTGGATTTTTGGGGTAAAAGTGTATTTTGGTATTTTTGGGGGTTTAGGAGTATTTTTGAAAATTTTCATATTTTTGGCCAAAGATGGTCAATTTGAATGGTGGGAAGTCTTTAGGCAATTTTGCATATTTTGGGTCATTTCAAGGGTATTTCGTAGATTTAGTGGGTCCGGGGCCCCGGGGGTCAGAAATTGAAATTTTGAAAAAATGAAGATTGATCAAATTTGAGTAAAATGGAATCACTTTGGTTGAGCCATGAAGTCATATTAAGCCTACATGGGCCATGAGATGACTCATTTGGGGTCTTCACTATGTTGTTCCTAACCCTCTTAGCCAGGGGTTTAGGGGTTAAGGACCATCCATATGAATTACCTACATGAGTCAGGAAGTCAAGTTGGGTGAGCGTGTGGTTTTAGGACTTGGGATGTGTGTGAGAGTGTAGTGTATATGCAAGTCAACCCTCACCAGTACTAGGCCACCTAGTGGTAGTCCTAAGGCCGTAAAGGTCCTATAGGAACTCATCTTTAAGCCTCCACATTCGATTTCAACCTCCAGGTGATTGTGGGTCTCACAATCAAGCTTGTGGGGTTTGCAGGAGTTAAGAAGTAGTTGGAATTTCTAAATGGTGGGTTCCATTTCTAGTCCTCTAAGATTAGTCAAAGGAAAAGCCTAAGGCTAGATCCTAAGTACTAAAGAGAGAAGCAAAAGACCTCACCAAAAATGAGGTCAACATGGGCGCCGGGGGCTCCCAAACTAGAGCTGGCAGCGCAAGAAGCCCGAGAGCACGAAAAATAGGGCGCGGACAGCGCCCTATTTAGGGTCGGAGGCGCCCGAGACAGCCTGGATGCGATATTGGGCGGTTTTTGGCAAATACATCAAATCTGGATGCTTTTTGGAGGAATTCTTCATGCACCTCTTGGGAAATTCATCCCTACTCTATTTTAAAACGAATTTAAAGCCAAAAATGAAGAGGAGATGTTAGGAAAAACTTGGATAATGTTGGGAGATCTTAAAATAGGAGTAGAAATATATATTTCTACCTTTTTGGAGAGATTGGTGAGGGTATTTTGAGAGAATCTGTAAGGGAATGTTTTAGCATTGCATGGATCCGCGGGAGACTTTGTGGGAGAGATTTTCATCTTTCTTTGAAGAGGAAAAAGCTAAGTATTGTGTTCTTCATTATCTTATGATTTTGTAAACACTTATTTTGTGGATTTGCTTTGAAATGAAGTTTTCGGTTGTGTTTTCTTCGTGCTTTGCGATGTCTTTCTCTTACTCTTTCTTCTTAATTGGAAATAGTGGCATAAGAATATTATGTCATTATTTTTATTTTACTTTTCTTTTGCAATGAGTAGAATTCATGTGTAGGATGTTGAGATACATGCTAGAAGAAGTTTTATATATAAATGTGATGGTTTTTACTTGCACTTCATTTACATTGCAATTAAGGTCTGTTGTAATGTTAAAATTTGTTGTGAAAACATACGATCCGAGAGGGTTATGTTTTCTACAACTAAGTACAAACCACATTTAAATTCCATGGATGGTGAAGTTCATGGGGATTGAATGTAAATAAATAGGGAAATATAATTATTAGACGTAGAAGTGGAGATTTTAGAGTGACAGACTAAAATCCCCAATTCGGTCCTATTGTTTGAGTAATAAAGCAGAGATGTTAGCCCTTAGGTGAGGGGAAAGTGGGGGCTCTGAAGTGAGAGCCGGTATCCTCCAGCCTAGCCACAGATTCAGTAAACAAGCATATGATTAGTCAATGTTCGTTATGCCAGGACCAAAGGGTAAAGAATAGGATTGCTCCTTTTTGACACATAAAATATTGAATGCATCTCATTCCTACACATTATTCATTTCATTACTTAAGAAGAGTAGTTTTTAGTATCTCTAAATTTTCCAAACCAATTCATCCAAAAAAGGTTATATTTAGAATTATTATTTGCATTTAGTTATAGTTACTATCTTTACATTTAATATTTGCATTTAGGAGTAGTTATTATTCTTACATATAATCATCTACCTTTAGGAATACTTGTTAGAAAAACCACTTATATCGACCTTTCAATCTAAAGTCTGATAATTGTAGACTAGAATTTGACTAAGAACATCTTATCTCGCTTCCCTGAGGGATCGATAAACGTGACTCCATTAGAGCCCTGTATTACTTGATACGATACGTATACTTGCGTTTAAAATTGTGACTTTACAAAATCATTATAAATATATAAATTTGAGGTCATAAATTCTTACACATAAAAAAGTCACATCAATCAACCAACATTAAACCTAACTTAAATCATACTTAGGTCCAATATGTCTAAGTCAAAATCTTTATATTCAAATGACACTGAATCAAATATTTAACTTAAACATCTTTAGATTCAAACGACATTGAATCTAAGATTTTACCTAATTTTAAGTCTAATATGACTTAATTAAATTACTTTAGATTCAAAAGACATCGAATCTAAAAATCTTAAAATCTAACTTATGTTAGATTTTATCTCTATGTCTAATTTATATTAGACTCAACACAAACATCTTTAGATTCAATAGACATTGAATCTAAAAATCTTAAAATCTAACTTATGTTAGATTTTATGTAAGTCTAATTTATATTAGACTTAACCCAAACATCTTTAAATTCAAAAGACCTTGAATCTAAATCTAGTTCATATTAGATTTAATTCAAAATCAACTAAATTAACAATTTAAAAAATAAAATTCACATTATTTTTTTAAATCATTATGATACTGTTTTCTTGTAGGTTGAAGACAAGTTCAGCTTTAGATTTACTTTGCATGTTATTAGGGTGTCCTAACTTTGTTTTTCAGGACGACATTCTAAAGACCTTACAAATGACAACAAAATAAAACAAAACCAAAACGACATCAAAATAATGACATTTAACAAAACAAAACAAAAAAAAAACCCTTGACAAAATAAAATCAAAATAAAAAACAACAAAATAAAACCTAAACTTTTAGGATAGTCACAAAACCCAAACTTTTAGGATAGCCACCAAAAAAATAACAAACTACAAGACAAAATGAAAATAAAATGACAAATGACAAAACATAAATAAAAATCAACATGACAAATGACATTGACAAAATCAAATCTTTAGGGTTGTACTTGACACTTAGAAACATATTACCTTTAGGATTGAACATTGATGGTTCTTCCCTTATTCTTGGAATTTCTTAAAAAATAAGTGTAACATTAATCAGAATTTTTCTTAGATAAACTTAAGTATCTAAGTTGTAATTAACTATAAGTGCTTGCTCCTATAGGAGAGTTAAGAACTCAGAATAGGTATCACACCTAGAAATCTCTGGTTATCAAAATTTTACATGTGATCCTCCTTATGTAAGGATTATCACTGACATTTCTTATTCTACTGTTTTCTATTTTATCGACCATGATCCGAAGAAATAAGAATTCTTAAAGATTAGGGCAATAAAATAGATAAACAGAGTGGCGAATCCAAATAGTGACATTGACATCAACACGAGAAAATCTCGGCAGCTCCGGATGCCACCATTCCCTTCTAGAGACATGAAGGTGAAACTCACCACACAGCTCACCGAAGCAGGAGGCAGTCATGCCAGACATTCAAGTGCTAAACCCTAAGTATTCTATGCGAGGACATTAACATGAGCATGTCTTATTATCGAACATGATCATTTTCTTTGAATTACAATCTATGTCTTACATGGAGCATGTTACACTAGCACCACACCCCAGACCCAGTCGACTTAACACTTTGGTTCGACTGACCGTTCTAGCTCAGTTAACTGGCCACTTTGGTTTGACCGTCCACTTTATTTTGGTCAGCCGACCACTTTGGTTTGACCAGCCACCCTGGTTCGGTCAATCAATCACTTTTACTACAACTGGCTGCTCTAACCTAGTTGACATCACTTTTACCTTGAATGTCTTCCCTGGCTCGATCGACATTACTTTCTACTTCGACTGGCCAGCCTGGCCCGGTTAACCGATCACTTTTAACCTGATCAGCTGATTTGGCTCTGTTGGCATCATTGTTGCCTCGATCGGTCACTCTTGTTTGATCAACGTAGAACTTTGGTTTAACCAGTCGCCCCAGCCGATCGACCGGTCACTTGGTCAGATCGTCTGTCCCGGCCTAGTAGACCAATCACTTGCATAATATATGCTTTGCATGTGTATGTTCTTTCATGTCTGATTTCTTGCTTGCATGATGCACCATAGCTTGCATGCGCTTGCCATTTACATGCCTGTTTGGTCATTATTGGGGCAAGGTGTAATTCTCTCCAGTGGCGTCCCATGCCCTAGGCCACCGAGCACAATACTTCTTGTGTTATGTGTCAAGCATGACATCTTGCATAGTCATGATCACATGATTGAGTTTCATTTTGAATGACCATTCATACACTCATCCCACTTGTGTAATTCTCTCTAATGAGGATCATAACCCTATCAGATCACTGCCTCAATGCAAATTCATTTTCCTGGTCACTACCTCTACGGCATACCCATCCGTCGGGCCAATGCCTCAATAGCATGCCACCTACATCTCATGAGTTGGTTTAAGAATTCTAAAATATATCTCACATCACAACATATGCATAGTTACTTCCATTTCTGTTATTTAGTATTATGACATTTAGTGTGTACAATTATTTAACACTCTACTTATTCCCAAATTATCATACTGATATAGTCATGGTCGAGACACTAGATGATCATAGAGCTACCCTAGAAGCATTTGATAAATTTGTTTCAAGTTATATAGCTAAGATTACTGCTATGGAATGTAAATTTCAAGAGCCATGGGTAGAGAGAATTGCTTTCTAAAATAAATCAAGGTGACCCTACCCAGTTTCTCTGTACTAACAAGTGTACAATGAGAAGTATGATGGGTCAAAAATTTTGAATATGAAAAGATGGACGACATCAAACTTTGCATCGATGAGAAATCTCTCTTTTCTATGTGGTTTTATATGAATCATTGAATTGACTTATAAGTTGGAAGTGCTAGTGATATGGGGGATGATGTAAAGCATGCATCGCTAAGTTCGTGCTAATATAGTTGCACTATGTCTCCTAACCCAATGACTTTATGAGGGTTTAGGGCTAGTACTACTATTCGCCAATATCTAATGTGAAGCTGTCCTAACTTTCTTATGCTGCTGGCGTCTCTAGCCCAACAATCTGAATGACCGGTGGACCATTTGATTTATAATATATATATATATATATATATATATATATATACAATAATAAAATAAATTCTTTTGTGGTGTTATTTTTTGGCTGTTGATGTCTCTGACAAAAATTTAATTCAATTATGTGCATGACAAATCAAGAATTTTGGGAGTTACCTTTTGTATATGCACTAGTCAGTTACTTTGAGTAGGACTAAGAGTTTTCCTCCTTTGATTGCCATGTTGGTATTTTGAATCCAGAATTGGTATTATGTACACTGATGCTTTGGATAGAAGAAGCCGTTCGGAGAAAGATTATTATGGCCAAAGGCTTGAAGCTGAGTCCATCCATAACTCAAGAATACTTATATCCAGTTTTGATCTTTTGTATACTTACCACCTAACTCCATATAAACATGCATGCTTATATTTTAATATACGTCACATCTAAGTCTCAAAACACTCCACAATTACCTAGTTCCCATATATTTACATGTTTAACATATAAGTTTAACCTCTTCGAAGAAGCGGCAGCTACACGCAACTACCTTTTCTTTTGTTGTGCTTGATTACAAATGCTTTGTTTAAATGCACAACATTGATATTCTTCTTACTTGCTGCATTCTTAGCATTTAAAAAGAGGCCATAGGGTAGAGGATATAGGACATATGTCTAGGTGGAAATTCTACGACATACGACCAAAACAGTAACTTGGAAAAATGTTAAACATTCCTAATGATTCCATAACAAAACTCTCTGATTAATTAAGAATGAAGATAATAATAATAATCATTACCTCAAAAGCACCTCCTAAAATAATGACAATAAAATAAATAACCTAGGATAGGCCGCTCAAGACATGGTTTCTCTTCCCTTCTCTTTTCGCAGGAATGATGCGATAACGCAAACGAGCAGCGGACAACATTTAGGTGACAATCAAGGACAAAACATGCAGTGAAGAAGGATCCCCAACTAAACTTTCCACAAACTTTAATAACATAAACCTTTAGGACCTTGAGGTTGGTCGTCTACTATGATGTAAATCCTCACACTGTCTTTTAGGCATTCACATAAATGTATGTTGTGCGATATAAGGCCTAACTCTTTCTAGAATCTCGATGTCACTGTTTGGTAGAACATAAACTCTCCCATCTTCTTAGGCAATTTACATGATTGTATATCATGCAAATGTAAGCCCTAAAATTTAAATAAATGGCATGAGTAAACATCAAAGAATATCATTTCTAAAATATAAAGTCAAATAGAAGGATAGTTTGGGAAGACATTGAGGTTCCACTCAAATGCTATGATGTCCCATACTTTTTACTCTTTTGGTTTTCAAAATAAATGTTCTAAATTATGCCCTTCCCACCTGATTTTCCTAAGAACATTCGTGACAACCAAACTTTGAATTCTTGAAGACAAAATCCCAATCTTAATCGAGTATTTTCTTAAGTGATTTTGGTCACTTAAGATGTAGTTTACTATAGAGGTTTGCACCTATAGAAGAATTAACTACCCATATAATCTAAACCATATCTAATCTTTATATTAGATAGGGGAATTATCTGTTGGAAATTTTGCAGACCAAATAAATATCATAAATTTCTTGGTTTGAATAGTTGAGATTATTATCGAGTGATTTTCTCATCTTTCGAGATGAGGTATTACTTGTAATATTGTGGTCAGCTATTTTGAAACGTTAAATATGTGTGATCTTTTTAATATCATTTTCAAAATTAATTTTTTTAAAATCAAAATGATATACATATTAAATTAAATTATATTTAATTAAAAAAACCAATGGATCACAAGTACTTTTGAATAATTATATCCAAGTGGATAATTCAATCGATGTGGGGTCTATAATTAACCTTTCCATCCATAACATGTTGAATGGTGGATCCACCATAGCTTTTGGGCATCCTTCGTCCATCTTTGCTCTGTATTTGAAGGTTGGGGTTAAGTATGAAAGCTAGTAGGAATCATTGTCTCCCCTTAATGGTAACACAGAGAAAAATATAAGGATTTATAGTAGAACATCCTCTTCATTGTTCGAGCAGGTGAGAGTTCTGATCATCCTTCTTCCTCTTATAGACCTTATCCTTATTCCTCTTGTAGACCTTGCCCTTCTGCTTCAATTGATTATATTTTTGAGTGTCTCGATACTCTTGTTGAAGATACTTCTATTATTTAGTTAGAGAAGTATGATTTGGTAGATCATTTCCATTATTATACAAAACAAAATAGGCTAGAGTTTGACAACTTAGATGAGTACCACACTACAGAGCAGGATATGTCTAGAAGAAATCAGTGGATTGCAGGGTCGAATCTGGTAGTATTTCTCACTCTGCCGCCTCTGCCACCTTATATTCCATATAATGATGCTCTGCCTATGGAGGAGGACTCTAAAGATGATGATGAGTGGTTCTGATTTGAGTTGTTCGCAATTGTGCTTTGGATCCTGATGGTTTTGTTGTTGCTATAATTAATTTGGAACTCTTATGTGAATGTCATTCCTGTTGATATTGGAACTATTTGATGTATATTTATGTTGTCTGTACTGGACTGTTATGATGTTGTGTTGAATCTGGATGTTATGTTTATATATGTTGATTTAGTTTGTGATATGTCTTAATACTGTTATGAAGATTTATGCGCTTTTTTACTTTGAGTAGTTATATGTTATAGTTTGCAGTTTATTTTGTGTAAGTTATTTACCTATGTTTTTTTATCAGTATAGTCTGCTAGCAATGAGTTTTGGGGAATGGCTATTTACTTAAAATTATTTATTGTCATTGTAGTTAAAAACTTAAAATTATGAATCTTTACTTAATAGAGGTGGGTTTTGGTTTAAGACTGAGGCAATTTGAAAGGTTAAAGAATACATAAATAGATGACATATTTATCAATAAAAGTTTAACTGAATAATTTGGAACTTAAATATTGATATTTGATATAATTCAAATCTATGCAATCAATTCTAGGTCATTTAGATGTAAGGTTAATTATTTATAAATGGTTTAACAAGTTTTACAAGTCTAGTCTCTATTTAATTGTGTTTAAGGTTATCATTTTTTAAGTTACAAAAAATTGAATTGGAAAATTGATGTAATGAAAATTTAATTTGTAGAAGGGTACTAAAATTCAAAATCTTTTAAGAGCTAATCCAAATATAGTAATCCCCAATGATAAGCAAAAAGAGGGAATCAAAAAGAAAAAAAAATCTAAGGAAAGTTTCAAAATCAAAAAGAAAAGAAAAAATGTTGAAAGAACCATTGGAGGGAAGCTTGAGGTGCAGCTCTACGTGAAAATTGGTTTCAATTTCTTTTCTTAAAATTAAAGATTCATTGATAGGTCCAACTTACGCTAAAATTTTCATTTATAAAATGAAAACCAGATCAAACTAAATAAAATAAATAGGTGGGTAAACTCTTCAAATCTATTTATATTAGTTAAGATTCAAATACTCATCTTAGGGTGATTATATAGATGCAGAAGGTTTATGAAAAAATTCAAGAGTTTAATGGTAAATCTTGAAGGTTTAACTTGATGGAGACATATGCTCACTAATATATGTGTATTCTTAAAGTTCTGGTTGCATTTGGTTGATAACTATTGCCCACGACTCTAATGATATAGCCTTAAATTTTTGGAGTTACTTGAGTGCAAGTAACTTTAATTTTGAGAGATTTTGATGTGTATATGTATGTGCTTATTTTTTACCTTAATTCTACCCTTTTTGTATGTTATATTATGCTTCTTGGATGGTTTTAGTTTTGTGTTACAAGATTCAAGAAAGGAATGTGAATAATGCTTGGAATATTGTAAAGTGGACCTAAGTGGGGTTGAAGTGCTGAGGGTCCATATGTAGGTCCAGATTATACAGAAAATAGAGTAGCAGGAAAGTGGGTGTCATGATAGTGGCACCTAGGAACTAGGACTAGGCGCCTAGGTGCTGCCAATGGATGCCTAGGTGCCGACTCACTCCTAATTTTTTTTTCAAAATATAAAGCACCCGAAAAGTAGGCACCATGACTGTAGCTAGTAGGCAACATACTTTTGAAGCCTAGGCACCGTGACTGTAGCTAGTAGGCGTCACATCCTTGGTGCCTAAGTGCTCGTTTCCCTAGATCTAGAATTGGTACCTAGCTCCTAGGCATCGTGCCACCAATGCGTAGGCATTATTTTTTACAAATTGATAATTTCTGCAGTTGGGACGCGTCTCTTCATCTGGAGAAGTATAAAAATGTTGATAACAAAGTAAGAGGGGTCTTTTTGGGCACTTTTGAGAGTGGAACTCTAAAGGAGAAGACTAAGGAAGTTTTACAAAATGTTTTGAAGAGAAGAAAGGAAAGTGTAGAGAGAATTAAAGTGTATAAACATTGCTTGTTTTCATTTCAATATTTCTACTTTGATAGAGAAGGCGATGAGTACACTTCAGTTTGAGCTTTTACTTGGATTTTTGTGTAAAACTTGTTGTATGATTTCTTTTTTTAATTCAAAGTTTGTTATGTTGAGTTTTATAATGGGCAGTGAGCAATTTACTTTGTTTCTTTCTTGGATTGGAAAGTGGTAGGATATAAATGAGGTTTTCTTTATGATCAGTATTTGAACCCTCTTAAATGTGTCGTGTTAACCATGAAATTTAACTTTTTTTCCACCTGGCAGTAGATTTGTTAAAATTATTCGTGAACTCTGAGATCCTGAAGGCCAATTATTAGAACGAAAAGGGTTAACCATATAAACTAATTGGAATAGGGTATTGCTTTTGAGTTTATGCAATCAATAGAGAGATATTATTTGCCTGGGCTGATCATTGGATTTAAGGAACTAATCTTTCTTAGACTTCTAAAAGGGAAAAAGAAAGAATTTGCTCCTGATTGACATTAGGATTTGATCACTTCCTCAATTCTATCCTTCACTAGACCAATGCAAGGGGAAACATATCTCAAATCTTGAATCTCTTTAAAAACTCTTTTTGCTTACTAGGCTAGTCTTGCTTTAAAAAAGAATTATGGTAGAAACTTTATTGAAATTTAAGAATTTAAACAATTCAGGCGAGGACCGATGATATTAAGCAATAATTTTTTTGAATTATGATTTATCGTATTCCCTGTAGGATCGATGCCCAGAACTCTATTTTAGATACTAATGATATGAAAAATATACTTGTGTGAGTCATTAATGCTTCGCTGCATTTGGTTCATATTAAAGGACTATTTTTAAAAAAACCTTGAGACCTTTTCTCACTTGCTACATCAACATTAGCTTACTATGCAACCATATTAAACTTGTCTATCATTTCCTTGACTTATACGGTCATGGGCACAAAATTTTCACAACCTGGTTCTTTAAGAACACCAATGTTCCTTTTTACTAAAAGTACTTGGAACATTTTTTTAGTGAAATCATTAGTAAATGAAACATCAGGAGTGGGCTGAATTTTAAATATGGATCACTTAATAAACAAATTCATGATAAGACAATTCTTATGAATATCATTGCTCTAAGGCCCATTCATATAACAACTTTGTAAAGATAAATAAGAAGATTATAATAACAAAACAAAAATAATCACCTAGTGAGCTGATTTTACTTCAGTACTATCCTCTCAAGGAAAAAAAATATTACATCAGGACTCTGCACGTAGAGTTGCGTGCGAAGTCCAATCACTGGAAGTTACACTAATCAAGCCCGCTAGAAACCCGACAACACCGCGGAATAACACCTGAATAACGCAGAATAACACAGAAAAATATTCCCATTGTTATTCCGTAGTGTTCTAGACCCACAACGGTGTTATGAGAATATTTTCGGTGTTATAATAATACAATAACACATCAATACCACAACAATAACACTTGAATAATACAAAATCATATGGGGGAATATTCCCTGTGTTATAAAAACACAATAACACATCAATTCCACCACAATAACACTTGAATAACGTGAAATATACGGGAGAATATTCCTATATTATAAATAACACAGGGGGAATATTCCTGTGTTATTTCGCAGTGTTACCAGAATATTCCTCCATGTTATTATGCATTATTTATGTGTTATTGTCTATTCCCTCGTGTTATTCCGCGTTATTCAGATGTTATTTCGTGTTATTCAGGTCGCAGTGTTATGCGCGACCAAGAATATTGGTCGGGTTTCGGTCGGGCCGGGTTCGCGTGTATAATTTTCCTTATTTTCTTTAGTGGGGCCGGGATTCCACGTGGCTCCTAATGATTGGATTCCGCACATAACTCTACTTGCGGAGTCCTGATGTAATATTTTTTCTCTCTCAAGACATATTTAACGATTTATTTATAGTGAATCAGATGATAGCCTTGCGTACTGACACACACATCCTTCTCAATGAAGTCCTCCATTATCATAAAATCATGAATTGTTGTCTTAGGTATAGGACGATTAAGAAAAGGTACAAAATCAATCAAAGTCCCAAGGTTGACATCATCCTTATACTTGTCTCAACAAGTTCATACTTTATTTTCTTTCAAGAAGTTATGGAACAAAGTGAATAAGAATGGAAATGACTTTAAAATAGACTCATTTGGGTCAATATTTATAAGCCTTTCTATCATTAATGTTAAAGCATGTGAAGAAAAGAAAATATAAAAATCCACCCAATCACCACAATCAATACACCAAACTCATAATTGATTGGATTGAGATTTTTAAGTTTTTTATTACATTTATTTTTATTCCTTAAAAAAAAAGGGAAATTAATATACATCCAATGTTACTTGTACCAATATAATGAAGTCTCAATGCCATTATGAATTGAGTCCAAGAGATATGATGAACTTGCCAACAAAATCATTGATTGGTTCCAAGTCATCAAATCTTTTCAAAATAACAACTTAACATGGCTAATCTTTTGCTCGGCTCCAAGATTAATGAAAGTTGCCCATGAATTTAGATATTAAAGTTGCTCAAACATCCAAAGCTACTCATCAGTTAATGATGAACGTCTCTACAGACGTAATCAAAGTTGCATTGTTCTCAACGAGCACATCGGCTGCCTAAAGTTCTTAAAAAATGAGGGATAATTACATACATACCATTCAAAATATTCATATTTATAAATTAAGAATTCAGATGATTTTTTGAACTACAAAATCGATGTATTTACAATCAAAGTATTGAGAATTTGACAAAATGAAAAATATGGTTTAGGATTTTACCATGAATTTTGATATTTGAGCGAGAATTTGAAAAATTGGATGAAAGAGGAGGGCTGATTTGTAAATAACAAAATTTTGCCTCAAAAATAATTATTCACTGATATCAAAACAAATTTAGCTCCAATGTAGCCCATTAAGGATTATATAATAATACTAATGATTTAAAAAAATAATAAATTTTCTCGATTTAAACTCCAATCCGATAGATATTTATTTAAAGAGGATTTTTTAATAACACTGCATCTAGTTTTTTAAATTTCACTCAAATATAAAAAGTTATGATAAAACCTCAAACGCATATTTTAAATATTTTTATCAACTTCTCAATAATATATGTTGTTTTTGGGGCAGCTCGTGCTATCCAGATAAGCTGCTTATCTGGAAACACGGACCGTAGGGTTCGACCCGCGTTCCGTATTTAGTGTGAATAACCAACTGTTTTTTCGGATAAACTGCTCAAATAAAATTTCCAAACAATAGGACAGCATTTTCAAAACAACTCTGCAGCGGATAAGCTGCCCCAAACGGAGTTTTACTTAAGACATGTATACATGTATCATTAGAATGGTTAAAAAAATTATTTAGATTGATTTTTATAAATATCAATGTTTTAGAAACTCTATATGTAACTATTCCTAAAATAAAATAATATAAATATAAATTTCATTTTGGTTGCAATTTGTGTGAATAATTTTTCCCAAAAAAAAAAAAAAAAAGATTTGTGAAGATATCCGCCGAAATTTCTGGTAGCGTCCCGGTATCGTGCTCCGCGCTTCAGTTTTCCCGCTTCATCTTCTTCTCTGACTTGGAAGGGGAAGAGAGGGACTGCCTTGTAGTATCCTCACAGAAATCCGAAGCTAACCAACCTCATTTATCTCATTTTTGGCAGAGGTAGCATCGACGCCTTATAAACCGTGCGATGCCCTCCCACTCCTTTTCTCCTCGTCCTCCACCCCCCACACAAACGCTACTGCTACTGCTCCAGCAGATCAGTTTTCAGGGCGGCGATGTTCGGGGATTGTGGACTTGGATTGCGTTCTTTCGGTCGTCACCGCCGCATACGGGATGGATCTAACGAAGCCGACAGGGAACCTGTGCTTCTTGTTTCCGGCATTGGGGGTTCCATCTTGAACTCGAAGCAGAAGAAGAACGGATCGCTTCTTCGAGTTTGGGTACGGATTCTATTTTCCAATTACGAGTTCAAGAAGTGCCTCTGGTCCATCTACAACCCAAAGACAGGCAAGTTTCTCTTCAGTTATTGGCGTTATTTGTTAAAACGAAGGCTTTCAATTGATGATGACTTTCTTGGCCTAGGGCAGGGTACACGGAGGCGCTTAATCCGAATATTGATATTGTAGTTCCCGAAGATGATTACGGCCTTTATGCAATTGACATTCTTGATCCTTCTTGGGTAAGCTGTATCGAATTTTGAAGCTACATCGTCTTTGTTCCTATAGTTACTTTTAGGCATTGTTTAGTTTTCTTTATTTCAGTCAATATCAATACTATATTGCTCCATGTGTTAGAGGATTTTTGGGGCGGTAAGGGCGTTGGGGAGAGTTTGCTACGGAATCTGTCGATTGGTTGTGACATGAAACGTTACTGCTTATTTTTGTTTTCTTATTGCTCCCACATCATTGTTGAAGTTGTATCTTTTTACTGGTTGAGCTGCTTAAAAAATTTCCATTTTGGTTAGAAATTTTCGGCCATGTTTAGTAGCATACTATTAATGATTTAGCTATGAATTTAACTTAAATCTAACTAGGAACCAAAAAATGAAAATTAAGGTTTGTTTGGGGGCAGCTGTAGCTTATTGAATAATCATTGATTAGCTGATTAAAAATAATCTGCTGATAAGTTAGATGCGGTGGCTATTACAAAATTTTATTTTTTTTGGAAAAGACAGACTGCAACCAGAAAACTGCCACCGCACTTAGATAGGTGCGGTGTGAAAAAGCTATTTTCTGCATTTTGAAAGCGCATAAACTGTCAAAACGCAGTTTACCCAAACAAGCCAGGTCCGTTTTTAAAACGCCACCGCACCAAATAAGCTGCCCGAAACGGACCCTAAATCAATGCTCCGTTAAATCGATTTTTCTCATGTTCCGTCTTTTTTTTTTCTCGCGTTTCATTTACGACGTAAATCCGGATTTACTAAATTTGATTGCGAGGTGGATTTATCATGTTGTTGCTTGCGAGCTCAATTTTTGCCGCACACTTGATTTGATAAATTTGGCAATATTTGATTTACTATGTTTGATGTTTAACTTAAATTTAGATTGCAGCCAAACTCCCCCTTAGGAACACATCAAACGTAGCTTAAAGAGAAGAATTAGGGAGTAAAGAGAAGATTAGGATCAAGAAGATTAGGAACACAAAGATTAGAAGAATGCCTTAAACAGAGGCAGGAATTAGAGGGAAAAAAAGCATTGAGAATATTGCTATAAGGAGAAGACATGCTAATCGTTATGAGAAAGAATATGAGAGAAAGTTTTATTTCTTAAATCATTAATTAATCAACCTAATTGCAATCTTTGGTGTACTATATATGACATACTTATCGTTTTTAATCTAATTTCAGTAACATAGAGATATATTGAGATAATGATAAGCATGTTCAAAATAGAAATTTCCATTTTATTTGTTTTCTTTGATAAACTAACGAATAAATTCAATTTTTGTGAGTATAACTAAGGAATAATGAAATAATAGGAGAGACTTCAACCATGATAAATGAAATCAAATAATAGACTATCATGACCCAGCTTGGACTTTAAATTAATTAATGTAAGTACAGGCGGTTGAACGATGTGAACTAAAATTTCAATATCGATTTTCTATAATTAGTTATCAACAAAATGAAAGAGTTGCTAATTAAATGAATTTAAAACAGTATTTTTAACTTTACCTCGTTACTGGTCGTACGCGTCTTCTATAAACATTTTCTCTTCTATCATTCATTTTTAATCAATTAAATTAACTTGAAAAGTTAGTTTAAAAATAACATTGAGCTAAACAAACAGTGAATACTCGTAATCCTAAACTACATTAATAGAAGAAAAAAAAAGTAATATGCATGCCAGTTAAAGATTTAGAAAATCAATAAATATAATTGGTGTTATATTAATAGCATATCAATATCATTCTATATCTGTACAACCATCACAAGAGCATAAAAAATTATACCACTTAAGATACTTCAATATCAACATTTTTTTCATATACGTGCACTTATATTTTAGTGTTTTCCCACAAGTATCATCTCTGGGTGATTCCATCATATCAGTCATGCACAAACAATCAATATATGCAAATCATATCATTCATGATTTCTCATCACTCAACATATATTACTATAATTTCATTAAATATTTTATAATATGAGATTATAAGTATTTACATTGAAATGACCGATAAAATTTAATAATAGAAAAATCAATTATATTAATCAAGCATAAATAACAAACTCTAAAACTAATTTACAAGAGATACCAAAATGATACTATAATTTAAGAATTTAAGTATTCATCTCAATGAAGATTAATTTGTCTTATCTTCGACTCTTTTATAATTGAAACCTAACATAAACATGATAATTATATTATCAAGCTTTAAATAAATTATTATCTTGATTGATTATTAACTTTACATTATTCATTTATAAAATTTTCATATTTTACTTTATATAAACCTGCTTATTTTTTCAATTCAATACACATTATATAAATATATTAATTTTGTTATTAAATCAAATAAATAAACCTTACCTTATTCGACAACCTCAATCCACATGGAGGATCCTCCCATACGGTATCTTTTCTTCGTGCGCGAGAACTCTGGCTTGGTTCTTCTTGCACGAGCTTCCTTCGATCGACATGGCCTGCTTCCTCGGAGAGCTTCTTTTAATGAAACCCTCACGTGACCGCCTCACTTAGCCTTCCATATAGCTGCTCGTTTTCTTCTCTCTTGAGCACACCAACTTCATCACCAAAATCGTACACGTGCAGAAAGCCATGGCTTGCGATCTTCTTTCCTTTGTAAGCGCACTCTCCTTTGGCCACTCAATCCCCCTTTCCTTACGAGAATAGCTTGATGATGCAAGCATGTCAATTTGTGATTCATATAGGCGAATTCGCCTCTTGTACTTCTTGACCTCTACTTGCTTCCTCTCTCACATTGTTCGACTTCCCATCACCTTACTTTCGCTTCTTCGGCTTCCGACTCATCGTTTCCTCACCTTCGATCATTCGTTTCCCCTCCCCTCCTGTAATAGAACCGTTACAATCTTCCCTTCCCCACTTACAAAAATTGTGTTCTCGAAATTTATAAATAGAACTCAAGCAAGTTAACATTAGCTATATATAAAACTAGTGCCATTCATTAAGATGAAAAATAATTATTGTAAAAGTAAAGACTCGATACAGGACAACTCAACTATACTTCGTAGAACAATATGCAATTACTGAAACATGGAAGTATGCTAGGAAATACGTCAAACCCTTCAAACCTTATCACTTTCAGCAGCAGTAGGTTCTTCAGACTCACTATAAATAAAGAAATAAACTCGAGGCTAAACAGGTTGCCTTGGTTGACTCTGGGTGGTAGCTGGAGATTCTATCCTTTTCTGCCCACCTGCAGCCTTCTGTGAAGGAACTCCCCTGATTTCTGATGTTCAACGCTCTTCTAGCCAAGCAATAGACAATATTTTGCCATATGTTCTGGCCGACGACAATAATAACATGTGTTGGAGCTCATTAAGCATTCACCTTTATGTTGTCTTTCGTATTTGGCAAAAGTGACTACAATATCTTGAGTCACACCTTTGCTAACTCCACCCGAATTATTCTTGGACTTCTTCTCATTGGATCCCTCTAAGTGATCCACATGTTCTTTTGCAAACTTCCGCTTGTGCATCTCGTTATGCTCAGAAGTAAGCTAATAATCAATCTCCACTCTTCTACCTCATTCTACTAGTATTGAATATTCATTAATCCTTAAAGGTACCAACGACTATCTGAT
The DNA here is from genome assembly GCA_022702705.1 of Papilionanthe hookeriana x Papilionanthe teres. Classification (NCBI taxonomy): domain Eukaryota; kingdom Viridiplantae; phylum Streptophyta; class Magnoliopsida; order Asparagales; family Orchidaceae; genus Papilionanthe; species Papilionanthe hookeriana x Papilionanthe teres. Next base: position 5,677,551 of record CM040433.1, on the reverse strand, counting down.
CGAATCCTTTAATCCCTAAAAAAATTTGTATCACTTTTCATCTGCAGTAGCTATCAATACTGGTGCATACCACAACAGTGCAATGAATTTCGCATCATATTGCATGATTTTATTCTCTCCTTGCCTTAGCTTGATGAACCTATTTTGCATTTGTCTTCCGAGCGGATAGGGGTACAAACTATTCTCTGAATAGCTCCACAAATTCCTCCCAACTGACCATCATATTGGGTATGTCCCCTAACCAGTCTTGACGCTGCCCACACCACTACCTTTTAACTTCTCCAATCAACACAAACATAGCTAGTGAAACTCTTATTTAATCTGGACAAACCATACTATCTAGTATCTTCTTTATTCTCATTAGCCAATTCTCCGTTTCAATCAAGACATCAGTTCCCTTAAATTAAGTGGATACAGCTCTTGAAATATTTTTTAGTACTTATCCACAACAATCGTATCATTTTCGGTAGGTTGCGATATGGATTCCTGAATTAATTGATTCATTGCTGTCATTAGTTGTATTAGGACATTTACGTTCATATTTAAAGTAGGTTGTAATTCATTTTCTATTGCATTCTCCTCTTTTATAATTTCTAGTTTATATGCCTGAATGAATATAATTAATAATCTGAGTTGACTTAAGTTTTTAGTTTTTATTAATATTAAGATTTTCTTATAATAATCATATCGGCTCTTTCAATTAAATTTCTTCAATTTATCCTAAACCTTAGCTTTGATACAACTTTTTTCACGACCCTGCCTGATTCTTATTAACCAAGGCGGGTACAGACAGTCGGATGGTGTTAATTAAAATTTTAATGTCTATTTTTTATAACTAGTAATTAACAAAATAAAAGAGCCACTGATTAAATAAATTTAAAAATTATATTTAACTTTATCGCATTACTGGGTGTTTGCATTTTCTTTGAACATTTTATCTTTTATAGTTCATCTTTTAATCTTTTAATTTAACTTAAAAGGTTTGTTTGAAAATAACAGTGAACTAAATATGTCAGTGAATACTTATACTCCTAATTTACATTAATATAAGGGAAATGAAAGTAATGTGCATGACCATTAAGTTTTTAATAGATATATATATATATATATATATATATATATATATATATATATATAATTGATGCTATTTAAAAAATCTTACTATAAAGAATAATATATAAATATCATTCATATCTGTACAATCATTAAATGAGCAACATTTAAAAATTATGCTTTTTAAAGTAGTTCAATATCAATATCATTTTTCATACATGTGCAAATGTAGCCTAGTGTTTCCCTATCGGTACCATCAAGAGATGACTTTATCATAGTCAGTCATGCACGTCCAATCAATCTATGTAAATCATATCATTCATAATTTCATATCACTCGGCATGCAATACTATAATGTATTAAATATTTCATAATATAAGATTATAAGCATTCGTTTCAGAATGACTGATAAAAATTAGTGATAGAAAAATCAATTGCATTTATCTAGCATACATGAAAAATCATAAAATTGCTTTGGAAGAGATGCCAAAATGATATTTTAATTTAAGAATAGGAGCATTCACATCGATGTTAATTAGTTTGTCTTCTTGTCAAATCTTTTATAATTGAAAACCCAACATGAAGATGATATTTATATTATAAAATTTTAAATAAATTATTATATTACTTAGTTATTAACTTTACAATTTTCATGTAATAATTTTAATATTTTACTTCACATAAACTCACTTAATTTTTCAATTCAATATATATATTAGTCTTATTATTAAATCAAATAAATAAACCTTACCTCATTTAGTAGCCCAAAATCCATGCGAAGACGGTTCCTCCCACATGCAAACTCTTCCCTTCGCCCGAGAGTTTTGGCTCAATTTTTCTCGCACGAGCTTCCTCTGACCAACGTTGCTTGCTTTCTGCGAGAGCTACTTCTTCTAATGAAACCTACATGCGATTGCCTCGCTTAGCCTTCCACCCACCTGCCTGATTTCTTCTCTCTAGCACACCGATTTCGTCACCAAAACCGTACAATTGCAACAACCCCTGGCTTGCGATCTTCTCAGCTTTGCAAGTGCACTCGCCTAAGGCCTAGCCGCTCGACCCCCCTTTCTTTACTAGAGTCGCTCAATGCTAAATGTTCTAGCAGGATAATAGTTTTTAGTGGATGTTGATTTTCCATTACAACAGGGATTTCTAAGACCATTTTTCAAACACACTACATTCCAAAATTCAAAAGAGCCAATCAAGTAGTGTGGAGAGAAAAAGAAATATTTAATAAGTGACATTCGTCATTGAATGGTGCGATTGAGAAAGCTTTGAGTTTGAAATAAATGGGCTATTATACGAGATATGCCAACATAATCTTTTAAAAAATAGGTTAAAATTATTGATGTAATAATGACACTTCATAATCACATAAATCACTACTTTTTGCATTTTGACGTTGACTTCGTTGGTGTAGATAAAAACGAATCAGTGCCTTCCGAAGCATATGAATATCGCTTGGGCAAATCAATGATGTATAATAATGATTATATTATCAAGCCCTAGTAGGCGATGAAGTTGTTGATAAGATGGTTGAGTTACGAGAGCATATCACTGATGCTTTAGTTAATACTTGATTTAATATTATATGGTTAGTTGTATGAGCAAGTGTTATGTAACGCAACTGATTTTGAAATTGTTATTTCTAATCATAATGTTTCATTGTGAATTTTAATTCTAATGTTTTGTTTCTTTTGTGAAATAAACACGCCTTCAATGTTTATGTTGCTTTGATTATCCTTATTTTATTATTTGGAAATTTACATAAGTAACACCAAATTCTTATGTATTTGCATGTTTACCAAAGTTTGGTGTGATAAATCTATGCAAAAAAATATTTATTTGCACTCTTTAAAGGGTGGGCATGATAATATTTTTGATGTAAAAGATTTGAGTGGCACGTGTGTATACATAAATGTTTAGGTGTTAGATATGTAATAGAAAGATAATAATAACATTGTGCACGTAAAGACTGCAATGACTTTGGGTATAGTTAGTATTTATAATACTGAAATTTATGAAAAATTAAATTAGGAAGAGTTACATATACACCACTCAATTCTTATGTTACATTGAATTTATCTTGACTAGGGTTCTACATACTTTCTCGTCCTCATATTTGAGTGTTATGCATACAAATATGAAAGTTTTGGAGTTTCATATTTAAATACATAACAATTGTGTGGTATGTAAAGAAATACCCCTAGATATAACCTGTGATGTTCTTTTTCTTTCCTTCTGAAATTAGATTTTTGCAACTATTACGGTGGATTAGAGTTGGCATGTTGCTACACTTGGTTATAAAATATTGCGGTGGAGACTAATGAGTGTTATTGTAATTTTTTCTATATTCTTTCTTTCACTATCCCTATATCCTATATCAAAAGACACAAAAAAGAATTTAGCTACGCATTGTCGAGAAAATCATAGACAAGAAAACTATGCAGATCTACATTGCAAGGCATAAATAAATGTTAAAATATACAATAAAAGCTTTTATTTTGCACAAGAGTAGAATATCTCCCTCTCATACAAAGCTCTCTTAAGAAATTAGAAGACAAAGATGTGGAAACTCAGCACCCTAAGGTTTCAACCCAAGGAGAGGAAGAACACCTAAGGAAAGAACTTTCTCTAATTAAAATCCCTCCTTTCTTAGCCTCTAGCCATCCTATATCTCTCTCCCCAAAATATGGCCTAAGAAATTTTTTTATAGCTTAATGCATACATTTGATAACAAAATTTCTTTGGCAAATTATTTTCAGCTCCGTTGGCGTGGTCATGTCGAAAAGTGGCATGGTCACGCTAGCCTTCTTAATCGAGCGGTGTGGTCACTCCACCTATCTGAAATTGTGGCGTGGTCACACAACTTTAGACCACATTTTGGTTTCTCTTTCCAAAATACACATATCTAATATCTGTAAGCTACACAACGTCAACAAAAACCTTCAGCTAGTGTAACTATGTGATAAATCATGTAAAATTGATGTGTCACTAAACATTCCCTAAGTGCAACTTTCTAAAGTGCTTTTCCTTTTAGAGCAACCAAAATGGGAAAGGCTTTCATTTTTTTTTGATACACTATTAACTAATTGTTTTAATAAAAAGAAATTATGAGAGAAATATGAATATAATGTCAGTTTAAAAAATTCTTTAGAAAAATAAATTGGATAAAATTATGTAATATATAATATGTTAATCATATATCAAGAAAACAAAATTGAATTAGTGTTGAATGTTATATGTAGAGGTAAAATTTAACTAAAATTTAAATATTTACAAAACTTGGAGATTTATGCCGGAATGGAGTATTGTGGTTCAAATATTTTTAATGAAATTTTGAAGGTTAGAATAATGTTAACTGGTTGGAGATTTTTTTTTTTTGGATAATATTTAAGAACATGGTATGTTCATGAATGTCATAACTATGTGATAATCAAATGTTTGAATTATAATTCATATAAGAAGTTATTAGAAAGTGCAATAAAATAATAGACAAAGGAAAAACCTTCTTTGTTTTGGGAATCAACTTTATTTTATTGATAGAAGATTATTATAGAGATGATTTTTGTTTTAAGAGAGTTATGAAAAAGTTAGTGTTACACCAATGCCTAAGGGAAATTTAATCTTTTTTTATTAATTATTGCAAAGTTATAAATAGGGCTAATGTGTTTAGTATTAGAGTTATGCATGAGATTATTTTCTTGAGTCTTATGGTTAGATTTTTTGGAGAGATCGTCTACCTCTTGAATTGTAAGTGATAGAGTTAAGATTTGGAATGGATTTCCTACATCTCGAATTGTAGTTGTCTGTTTTTTATGCATTTGAGTTGTTGGGTTCTCGAAATAAAATATTTTGTTGCCTTGATTTCTGTGGAATAACTTTGTAGTTCGTATCGAATTGGTATCAGAGTATCAATTGCCATGCTAGGAAACTTTCTTTCACTGGGACAGGGAGGAAAGCTGTGAATCATCACCGACCCTCACATATACTGTCATGATTCTAGCTAGTTGGAAATGACGGGATCGCAGACCTTACAATGTAGTCGTTATTGGTTGTCTTTGTCGTGATACAGTCGCTAGCTGGAAATGCAACAATCATAATATAGTCGCACGCTAGGTAGGAAGAGTCAAATTTCATGATACATTCATGATTGTAGCTAGCTGGGTAGCATCACGGCGTATTGGTGAATCTTGCGATAAACTCATGACCGGAGTTAGTTAGTAAGACTGAAAGGATAATGTCATATAGGTGCCACCCTTGCGATCAAATATCTACAAGTTCTAGGAAGCAATGTCGGGATTAGGTGTCCCCTAGTCACGATTTAGGGTACTTGGGAAGCCAACGACTGAATATCAACACATAGGAGTTTCGCCTTATATGATCGACAATCTTCCTAGGAGCTATGTACGCAAAAAAAGTGAGAAAAAATTACAGTAAGAAGTGAGCTAAATCAGATCGAAAATGGAGGAGCGTTTCTCTTCCATGGAGAGATGACTCTCGTATATGGAAGGGAGGATGGGGGGATTCACTACCCTGGAAGAAAACTGCTTGTCGTAAGATCGTGCGATAGTGTCGGTTATAGATGCAAGCGACATCACTTGGAAGAAATAGCACACCATTCGGAAGGCTGGAACAAATAGAAACAGATAGGATCGTGCGAAGGAGTCGGTAGCGAATTCAATCGACAATGTCTAAAGAGAATTGCACGACATAAGAAGGTTTGGAATGAGCGGTAGTAGGCAGAAAAGCCATGTGATTAAGGACTGGAGAAGATCACTTTGAAGGATTTCGGCTTGGGACAGGAAACCACGGTGGCAAGACACCGACAGATGGCCACATCCAATAGCGCTAGTCCCTTTTGTTGTGGCAGCTGTCCGGGAGTAATGCGATTCAGGAGTAAGAAAGGAACGAGACAAGTGGAGAAGAGCAGGGGAGTTTGTAAAGGATTGTTTTTTGATATTGCAGAATATTCAGGATAGAGACAAGATTGGAGTGCTTCACGGTGACCTTAATACGAGCAAGGTTTTCACGTCAGCGAATCTATTGAAGGTGACAACTTTATTGGAGTGGCCACTACTTAAGATTTTGATAGGGTTGGTAGGCTTTCTGGAACTTCCAGGATACTATTGGAAGTTCGTGCAGGGTTGTAATTCGATCGTGTGACCATTAACGGAGAAACTGAAGAAAGATAATATTTAGTGGGAGAAGGTGATATTGAAATTTTTGAGAAGTTAAAGAAGGCAATGACGAGTTTATCAGTGCAGGCTTTATTGGATTTTAGCCAGCATTTCATTGTAGAGGTATATGTTTCAAGCTATGGATTAGGCACGTCCCCATGCAGTGTGAACATCCTATTACTTATTTCAATCAAGTGACAATGAAGAGAGCCAGAATCATGTCAGTTTATTAGTGAGAGCCATACAAATTGATCCAATAACAGCTTCATTTTATTTCCCCTTGAGGATAATGTGTCTTTCTGAGAGGGAAGTATTGATACACCGGCGCCTAAGGGCAATTTAGTCTTTTGTTATTTATTGTTGTAGGGATATAAATAGAGCTAATATATTTAGGGTTTGGGTTGCGATTGTTGTTTTGAGTCTTAGGTTTAGGGTTTGGGAGAGATCTCTTATTGAGAGAGATCATCCCCCTCTCGAATTGTAGTTGTTTATTTTTATGTATTCAGATTGTGTTGTCTTGTGTTATTGAAGAAAATAATTATTTGCCCTAATTTTTGTGAAATTCGGATTGGTTCGCATTAGAGTTATTAAATGAACTTCTTATGCTTTAAAAACATAATAAAGTGTCTTGATAGTTGATTTGTTGAATAATAATAAAAATCTATATCTAAAATATATTTTAAAGTTATATAAAGTAGTGAGTAACATTTGATGTAGTTGTAGAACTTCTAAATAATTTTTTGATTTTTATTCATTTAGAAAAAGCTTACGATAAAGTTCAAAGAGATATCCTTTGGAGAGTTCTTGAGAAGAAAGACGTTGATATGACTTATATTCAAGTCATTAAAGATATGCATACTGGAGCTGTTACTTGTGTTCGAACTGAAGGAGGATTAACCAAATAGTTTCCTATTTCTGTTGGATTACATCAGGGATCTACTTTAAGCCCATATCTTTTTGCTTTAGTTATGGATGGTCTTACTGGGCATTTACATGAGGATTTACCTTGGTGTATGCTTTTTGCTGATGATATCCTTCTCGTGGATAAGACGCGAGAAAAAACCTAGGAAAACATGAATTATGGAGGTCTACATTGGAGTCTAAAGGCCTTAGCTTGAGTAGAACTAAAACTGAATACTTGGAATGTAATTTTAGTAATAGTAGCTCTAGTGACAAAAGTGTTACTTTGGGTGATCAAATTATCAAAAGGTGTGAACGATTTAGATGTCTCGGGTCTATTGTTCAAAGCGATGATGATATAGACGGGGATGTTAATAATAAAACTCAATTTGATTGAAGTAGAGGAATGCTTCAGGCCTATTGTGTGATAGGAAAGTACCGCTTAGACTGAAAGGAAAATTTTATAAGATGGTGATGAGACCTGCAATACTCTATGGTGCTGAATGTTGTCTTCTAAAAGAGAAGCATAATACTAAGTTATGTGTTGTCGAGATGAGAATGATTAGGTGGATGAGTGGCTTTACATTTAGAGACAAAATGCCAAATGAATATATATGTGATAGGATTGGTGTAGCTCTAGTGACAGACAAAATTAGAGAGAGTTGCCTTAGATGGTTTGGTCACATTAAATATCGACCATCTGATGATCCGATTAGCAGAGTAGATGTTTTAGATTCGACTTATGTTAAGAAAGGCAGAGGTAGATTTAGGAAGACTTGGGCTTATTGTATTAAAAATAATCTTAATTTATTAGAATTAAATGAAAATATGACACTAAATAGGACGCAATGGAGAAAAAGGATTCATGTAACCTCTCCACTTAGTGGGATTAAGGCTTTTTTGTTGTTGTAGTAGTGTTACATTGAGAATCATCATTACATTCTTTTTTGAAGGTGATCGTCATGCTAAAATGCTCATTGAAAATTGAAGAGTAATAAAGTAATCTCAATAGGCTAATATAACATGTATTTTAAAGTTGTATTAACGTAGTGAATGGCATTAGATGTAGTTATGAAGTTTCCAATGATTTATTTTTTATATCACATACTGGAAGGTCTATTATAGAGTTGATTTTGTGTTAAGGTGATTATTGAAAAATTACAGGATAATAAAATGATAATGTTATATGCTTTGATTGACCTTAAAACAATCTAATAGTGTCATGATAGTTGATTGGATGAAAAGTACAGAATATTTGTATAAAATTCATTTACAAGTTATATTATGGTAGTGAGTAGCATTCTTCCAATGAATTTTCATTGATAGAAGTGTTATATCGAGAATCAGCACCACTCTTTATTGTTTCTATTATACATATTACTGTAGAAGATATTTATAGTATTGACCTTGATGTCTAATATGCACAGATGATAGCTTTGATAGTTGATATCATTTTTGAAGTAATTCAAAAGTTAGAACAACTGGGGTAGTTTTTAGAAAGGAGAGTTCTGGATTAGCAATGAATTATCATATGATATGTTATTTTGATAGATTTATTTTCTATTATTTTTTTTAATTATCATTCAAATGCTTTTTACGCTTTGATGGATTTAAGTTCTTGAATTTTTTTATGAAAAATCAATGGGCTGTTAAGGGAGCATTTCCTTAAGAGTATGTAATAAGAGAATATCGTGTAGATTTAAAAGGTAATTTTAAAAATTTGTAGTTAGATTGCCTTTACTTTTTTGGGTCTGAGTTGGCAACAAAGAAAGTTTTTGACAATCAAGTTGAGTGTGACAATAATAGTGTGTTATAGTTGATGCTAATTCAATTAAGAAGGATATGTTGAGAAGAAATATTAAAGGAACAGTGGGATTAGCACCTATTCAATATAAAGTCGTGAAAAATAAAATTGGTTTTGGTCCTTTGGCCTGTACAATTAAAGGTGAGAGGCGTAGTGATAAGATAAATTTACTCTGAAAGGAATATGAATGACAAAAAGAAAAAAAAATGTTCAAATATTTGTTTGTGAAGTCAACTTGTACTTAGGAAGGAATGTAACAGAAGGATTCATAGATCAAGTCCGAAGTAGTTGGTCTAAGATTGATGATGATGATGAAAATGATGGTTTTGATGCTTTAATTTATTAACTAGTCTGTAACCATATAATATAATTTGAAGATGACACAGCGCCCTATGCTGTATTAGGTAAACGGCCAAATTCTACATTGTTGTATATAGCTAATCACTGCTTATTATCGAATGACATGCCATTGTCCTATACTTTTTGCCAAGTTTATCTAGTTCTGATTGTTTTGTTTTTTTTTTTTTTTAATTTATCTCCAGTGGGTAAAATTGCTGCACATCACTGATGTATATCATTTTCATGAAATGATTGAAATGCTCATTGATTGTGGCTACAAGAAAGGAACCACTTTATTTGGATATGGTTATGACTTTCGTCAAAGCAATAGGTGGGTCATTGACAAATTATTTGGAATATGTTGGCAATCATTGTAAACTGTCTAAATTGATAGATTACAGGGATTCTGCATTACTTATCAGAATTCTGTATGATTTAGATAGTCGTTTTTAGCAGGATTGGCAAAGCAATGGATGGTTTGAAAATGAAACTACAAACTGCTTATATAGCCTCTGGCGGGCAAAAGGTGAATGTAATTTCACATTCTATGGGTGGATTACTTGTTCAGTGCTTCATGTACCTTCATAAAGATGTAAGTCTTTTCCGAATTATGACAGGAATTAATTTCTTTTCTTGCCTAGGGATGGTGATGACACCAGTCCTGGAATTCTGTTATTACAGATTTCTTAATCTTTGAAATGATGTAACAGGTGTTTGCTAAGTATGTGAACAAGTGGATCACCATTGCCACTCCTTTTCAAGGTAACTGTTAAAGTATAGGATTCATATGTGAAATTTATCCATTTTAACATTTTTTTTAACCGTTTTTTTATGCGATTGATTGAACTTAGGGTATGCCATAGTTTGAGTCAATCAATGAGTGATATCTTGCAGTTGATTTCATGAGATATTTCTTTAGACTAGTAACTCTTGTGGAACTTGAAATCTATTTGACAGGTGCTCCTGGTTGCATCAATGATTCACTTCTAACTGGTTTGCAATTTATTTATGGCTTCAAAAGTTTCTTCTTTGTTTCTAGATGGACAATGCATCAATTGGTAATTTCCTTTTGTCTTATGGCTGACAATTAATCTTGTTTATGAGCACTTTAAATAATGATGGTGATGTCTGGCTTTAGCACAATTACTTTCAACACCGAAATTTTACTTGAAAAGTTGATTTGTTCTCTATTCACCCCTAAGAAAAATCAATAGAATTTTAATGTGAAGTTTGTCATATGGTTAAACACACTCATAGTTTCTATTCCAATCAAATCAACGAATCTTTCCGATCTTCTGCTTTTTATAGTGATGTGTGGGGACCTGTGAAGCATGGACACGATACGCTGACATGGCCACAACGGTATGCCATAACTAGAAAAATTTGTATACATCATGCTATAGGCTTAATGTTATATTTTATAAATAATTAATTTAAAATATGTAATTTATAGTGTTTTCTTTTAAATACGGCATGCAGTGAAGTATAATATAAAATGCATATATTCACAAAAGAATCTTAGTAATAACAAAAGAAAGAAATGTTAATAAATGAAATGCTTTATCACGTTCGTTGTTTGTCCCTTGCAAACATCACTCTACTTTTACCATTCATTGATTATTTTTAATTGATGTATAGCTTGCACTTGTATTGATATCTCATTGGTAGACCATACCTAACGTGATTGTCAAGCCACATTTTTATTGTGTTCAACTTTTATTAGAACCTAATTTTTTCTTAAAATGCTTCCTACTCAGATTGAGTATGTCATACATATATTTGGGCATGTTAAAGATGTGTCATTTTCAACACATGTTCAACTCAGAGACGAAGTATTTGAAGTATCCATGCTTTTTAGGTGGGGGCCATCAAGAGTAAACAAATATTTTCGGAGCTGGTTGATCATTTCCTTCATTCTTGATCACACTCTTCTCATTTGGGCTTTGTTAATGAATGATAAACATAAAATTAGATAATTTTTTAAACATTTTAACACAATATTTCACACTCAATTTCAATCTGAACTTCTAGTTCAAAAAACCAGCATTGTCAAAAAAAATATTTTGAATCAGTCTTAGAGATTATTTCCTACCTCAAGTAGTTTTCCACCAAAAGGATTCATGTCAACACCTCTCAATAATGTTGCTAAAAGAAAAGATTTTTACTTTTTAGGGGGGCTAGATTACCATTGTTCTCCACAAATTTTTCTGTCTGGCTAGAAACTTTCCTAATCACTACATTATCTCATGTGTATTTTAATTTCAAAGTTTTGTTAAAACCCTTCTCAATTTTTTTTCTAAGGTTAAAATCATTTCTTCTAATTCTTGAAAGTTTTTTTGGATGTTTATTCATCATTCATGTTTATTCTTAGTATAAGAATAAATTATACCATCTCTTTAGGGTTTTTTTATTGGATACTTCTTGAAAAAAGGTATATTCCTTGTCCACAGTAAAAAATTATGATCTCATGGATATTACTTTCCTCAAATGCCAACTTTATTGAGAACAATAATTTTATGGTTTTTAACTTATTTGATCATCTGTCATATTCTTTTGTCAAAGCATTGACAATGAATATTTTTCATTGCACCGCATTCCACTACTGGAGACTAACGTTAACTACAAACTCACTCAACATCTTGTCCATTTATTTAAGGCATTAAAATCACATCAGAATCATAGACTTCCTCATAACCTTTTTAGTAAATTCAATCTATGTAAAATGCACTTTATGTCCCTATATGGCCTTAAATAAGTGAAGCACTAATAAGACATGCAAACTTTGAAAAACTCTATATGGCCTAAAATAATTCACTTGCACATGTTATGACTGATTCTCAAAATCTATTGCGAAGTGTTGGTACATTCAATATTCTCTTTATCAAGCATTCGCCTAAAGGGAAAGAGGGTGATTCTGATTGTTACTTTAGATAATATTATATTCATTGGTGAGTTTAAGGAGAGTTGGTTAGATTAGAATGGTTTCTAGTTAGAGAATTTGAGGTTAAAAAAATGAGATTTAAATTTCTTTTTTGGTATGAAAGTTGTTTATCTCCTAAAAGAAGTATATTCTTGATTTACTACAAGAAATATTAATGCTTTATTATATGCCCATAGAAATTTTAATTTATCCAATTATGAGAATTGTGATTTGGACTAACAAGACTCTGCATTGTGGATAAACTTATCTACCCCTCTTTTCGTCCGTCTTGATATTGAGTTTCCTGTTAATATTATAAACCAATACATTAACAAATCTATTGAAGACTATATTTAAGTTATTAACCACATTCTAAGATACCTCAAGATGAGAAGTCATGGAATAAGTTTATCAAAAATTTAGTAAATGCTAATTGTGCGGAGAAGCAGTAGATCGAAGGTTGACATTTGGATACTATTTATGTACGAAAAAACTTGGTTATATGAAAAGTAAAAAACAAACTGTGGTTTCAAGATATATTTTTTAAGGTTAAAATCATAGCAATGGCATTTGATATTTTCGAAAGAATTTTGCTAACAAGATTATTAGAAGAATTAAACTATCAAATGGAAAGAGATCTAAAAAATTATTGTGACAACCAAATCACTATCAATTATTGCAAAAATTCTATCCACCATAACTCGAATAGACCCATTGGGTTAGACATTCATTTATTTCAAAAAATTGAAAAGGGGTTAGTGCATTTAAATTATGTTTCGACAAACTATCATATTTCTCTATCAATCGGTTCTTCAACACACTTGAACTCTAATTTTTTGGGTGTACGGCTTTTGTTCGCAACACTGCCCCTAATCGCAGTAACTTGATCCTAGGTGTTTAAAGTATGTCTTCCTCTGATATTCTACCACTCAAAAAGACTCTCAGTGTCTTGATGCTACCACAAATAAACTCTATGGAAGTGCAGATGTCTCTTTCTTTAATGTGTTCCCTACTTCCCTGTCACTGCCTCAACTAAGGTGGAATTTGATTTCTTGGACACTATTCCTTATCCAACCCTGTGGATATTTCTCCTACCACTATAACCGATGAGCCCTTTGTCCCTTTGGATACACCGCCTACCAAATAAGCAAAATCTCCTTCCAATCTCCCATTCTCCATGTCCCTTTGTCCCTACTTCCCTGTTGGTACATTCGTGGTCCCACTCTGGAGCTCTCTGAATCCACTCCGAGGGACATCCTTATAATTGGCATTACTTCGAATGAGGAGGTGACTTCTCTTGTTGAGGTATCTAATCAGGCAAAATCTCGTTATTCCATGGAAAAATATATCTCTTTCCACAGTGTATCGTGTGCTTATAAAGCGTTTGTTGCTGCCCCAACTGATCATCACCTCCCATACACTATTGAAGCATTAGCTGACCTTTTTGGAAAGATGACATAGTGGAAGAAATGAATGCCCTTTAGCGGAATCATACATGGCTTATTATGGTTCTTCCTCCAGTGAAGAATGCAGTAGGGTGTCCCAAGATTTTTAGCTCCAAATTTAACTCCATTGGATCCTTTAAATGAAACAAGGCACGATTAGTCGTTAAAGGCTACTCACAAACATATGAAGTTGATTATGAGGAGAAATTTTCTTCGGTTGTTAAATTAAACACGATTCGGGTCTTACTTTCCCTTACTATAAATTTGGACTGGCCTTTGCTTCAACTGTATATCAGAAATTCTCTTCTAAATGGGGATCTCACAGAAGAGGTGTACATGTGCCTCCCTCCAGGCATTGACTCTACTGTTCATTGGGGACAAGTGTCCCGACAACGAAAGTCCTACATACTAAAGTAATCTTAAAGGGTCTGGTTCGATAAGTTCACGAAGGTGGTAATGGGTCATGATTTTCAAAGGCCCAATTAGATCATATTATCTTCTTTTAGCATTTCTCCAATGTCAAAATTGCTTTCTTATCGTCTATGTCGATGATATTATGCTCACAGGTGATGTTCTGCCAACATTGGAATATCTGAAAAGTATTCTTGCTACTTCATTTGAAATGGATTTGGGGTCACTCCTGTACTTCTTAGGCATGAAAATTGTTTGGTCATCTCAAGACATCTGCTTGTCTTAGCGCAAATATGTGCTTGATTTATTTATAGTGAATTCATTCTTATTTGCAAACAAGTGACAGTCTCAATGGATCCCAGAGATAAATTAGCTGATGTCCCAATGCGGCTCTAGTAAACAAGACTCATTACCAACGACTTGTGTAGAAACTCATTTGTCTTGCGCATACTCGTCCCGACATTTGTCATACAGTAGTTATTGTGAGTCAATTCATGGATAATCCTTATGAGCACATTCTGCGAGCTGTTCAAATGATCCTTGCCTACTTGAAAGGCACATCGGGCTTAAGTTTGTTTTTCATGTCACACCTCTCGTTTTGTTACTGTTTATATAGACATGAATTGGGTCTGATTTGTGCATGATGGGCGATCCACCTCATGATATTGCTCCTTATTGTGGGAAAATCTTGTCACGTGAAGTAAAAAATAGTTTGCTGAGCAGTGTTGAAACCGAGTTTCGCTCCATGTCCTTGGGTATCTATGAAGCTCTGGTTATGTATCATGTTCCATGAATTGCGTATGCTAGTCTATGCTCCTCTCCAACTGTTCTGTGATAATAAAACAACCATTAGTATTTCCCATTATCCAGTCCAGCATGTTCAGATCAATCATATGGAGATTGATAGATATATCATTTAGGAGAAGTTTGATTCAGGAGAGATTTATATTCTATTTGTGCCATTTAATGGTCAATTAGCAGATATCCTTATCAAGAATCTTCCTCGGCTATTATTTGACGACTTCAAATTTAAGTTTAACATGATGGACAACTATTCTTCAACTTGAGGAGAAATATTAGAATCATTAGCCGAATTATTAGGCTAATTATTGCTACAGTTATATTAGCTTTTATTTGATTTTATTTACTCTTTTTCTGTTTTCATATTTATCTATTTTCTAGTTGGTCTATTTTTGAATTTATGTCTTTCCTTTATTTGCATTTAGGAATATATATTTTTACCACTCTTCCTATCAATAAACGTATGCAACACTATTCTCTAAATTTTAGGTGCTTATCTATGTCGCCTTCAATTTTATGATAAGGGTTTGGGAGAGATTGCCTATTTCTGGAATTTTAGGTGCTTCTCTTTAAGTATTTTAGTTGTGTTGCTTGGTGTCATTAAAATAAAATATTGGTTTCTTTAATTTACGTGGAAAACTTCTCTTGTTCCCATCAAATTAGTATCCGAGCAAACAATCTTTGGGAACTAAACGATGAGATCGCGAGATCGCGATACAAACGTGTCAACCTAATTAGGGATCACTATACATGATCGGAAGTTCTAGTTGGGAAGTCAAAGACCAGATCACGATATCTGGGAAGTCAAAGACTAGATCACGATAGCTGGGAACTTGACGCAGGATCACGTACATATATCAAATAAGAGAAGTCAACAAAGGGGTTGGGCTTGCCCTAGTCACAATCTGATATGTCAACAACGAGATTGGGCGAGCTCTAGTGATCGAACCTACCAAACTTGGAAGCCGATGATGGGCTTGCAGCATTCGTGTTCTAATACAGTCGCGATTCAGTCTAATTAGAAGTCTAACGAATGAGATTGCGATGTATAAATTTTGTCTTCATGATCAAAAATCTTTTTTTGCGAGTAATGGTTGCCAAAAAAAAAATAGATGCCCTAGAAAAAAAATTTGAGGAAGAGGTGAACCAAATCAGATATGAAATAGATGACCTTTTTTGTCCAAGGAGAGGATATTTACGACTCTGGAATAAATAATGAAGATCATGGAGTTTCATGCAAACTCACTGCCGCCTGTCGCGTGATCAAGCGATGGCGTCTGGAGCGGACATGAGTTGCAGCAATCAGAAGGTTTCGTGCGATATCAGGCTAGCATTCCTGTTTTAAGTTGATTTGGAGCCACACGATCGACTGCATGAATTAGGAGTGGACGCGAGCGACGACACTTGAAAGAAATAATGCAACATCTGGACAACTGAAAAGAACGAAAGTTGATGGGATCTAGCGAAGGAATTGGGAGTGTACTCAAGCTTGCAATCATCATGAGATGGGGGGGGGGTCTCTCCTCAGTGTGCGCTCATACTGCTACCTGCAAGTACAAAAGGCTAAGATCAAGATATTAATCCGAGAGATATTGGAGCCTAGGATCATACAACCCAGTATGAGGCCCACTCTAGCCTAATTTGGATATTTAAGAAGGATGGGAGCTGGTTTTTCTGTGAGAATTATTGGACATTGAATTAAGAAACAATACCCTACAAATTTTTCATCTTGGCTATTGATGAGATATTTGACAAGTTGCTTGGTACTGCAGTATCCTCCCAGATTGACTTGAAGTCAAGAAATCAACAGATTTGGATATGACCAAAGGATGTGCACAAGACAACATTTCAAATTCATGAGAGTTACTACGGATTTATGATTAAATAGAAATGATTGCAAGATGATGATGCCACATGAGAGTCATAGGACTTGATCCAACAAATGTTTTCTTTCTCCGCCTTGTGGATAAGATGTTTTTGAAAGGGGAGTATTATTGGGCACTGAATAAAGAAATAGTTAGACAAATTTTTCATCCTAGTGACTGGCGAGCTATCTGACAAATTCTTTGGGATTGCAATATCTTCCTAGATTGACTTGAAGTTTGGTACCAACGTATTTGGATATGACCAGACGACATTTCAAACTCATAAGAGTTACTACAAATTTATGATTAAATGGAAATGATTGCTAGATGATGATGCCATGTGGGAGTCATGCGACTTGACCCGATTGCAGTCTCCTTTTTTTTTTCTACTTTGTGGATAAGTTGTCTTTTTGAGAGGTGAGTAATATTAAACCGGCGTTTAAAGGCAATTTAGTCTTTTTTTAGTTATTATTGTGGGGGCATAAATAGAACTACTATGTTTAGGTTTAGTTATGCTATGAGATTTTTGTCTTGAGTCTTAGGGTTATGGTTTGGGAGAGATAAGCTATCTCTCGAATTGGAGGTGTTAGGGTTTGGGAGATGCTTATCTTTGTGCATTTGAATTGTGTTGCTTGATTTTATTGACATAAAATATTTGGTTGTCCTAATACTTTTATCTTTACGCACCTCTTTCTAACAGTCATGGTTTGTTCTCTCAGCAGGAGCAGCTTCCCTCTCTTGGCAGTTCCTAAGCTTCTGCTTGTGCCTGGGAGAGGGACAGCCAGTACTCACCAACCAGTTTTTTGGTCACATAAAACATGGAAGTTGTGCTGCTGGGAATTAAAATAACTCACCTCAAAGACGTTTTTCTATTTCTATTGTTTATTTGAACTATTTAAAGGACATATGTTTAGTGATAAGCTGTAGTGGAGTGAGAAAGTTTGATATGTGGGTCTTTTTGCTGGGAATGTTGAACATGCGTGGTCCTTGGTGCTTTTTCTTTCCCGGTTTACTTTGCGCTGAATTAGTTGTTATATTTTTTCAAATAATGAAATTACTTATGTATTTGTTTATGCTACTTTGCATTCTTATTAATCAAGTTTACCGTCATCACTCTCACAACTTTCATTCTTTATGATTCATATTTATAACCTTTATCTCAACTTTTCATGGAACTGCATTTTCTCTACATTTCAGCTGGTTGAATGCCCTTCTATTTATGAAATGCTCCCCAATCCCGGATTCAAATGGAAAGAACAACCTACGATTCAGGTTTGGAGAAAATATTCTGCGGGTGATGAGTCAGTTAAGTTGGAAGTGTACAAATTATTGGAATGCTTTGATTTGTTTAGAGGAGCTTTGAGAGATAATGAGGTAACTACATTATGCTTCCATATCATGTTGGCAAATTGAAGTTAGGATGTTGAACTAGTATATCTATTTATTTCCAGCAACATGATAATTTTAGTTGTTTTTTATTGGCATTTACACATTGATCTGAACTGTATTAAGTTTTTTACTACACAAGGGATTGCACTGTCATATCCCTCATAGCTGCAATCTATAAATTTGTGGGGAAATGCTCTAAAATTTAAAAGAGAAGTTGGTTCTTGCTTAATTGGATATTTTCTTCCAAATAGTTAGCCTTTTTATTTATGCTAATATTGTAGAAATATATTTAGGCTTGATAGTCATATATTTAGAAAATATTAGTTTTCGAGAGATGTTTTTATATCGGCTTAGTTCTAGGATATTCACCTATTTATTTATTTTTATTTCTATCATCATATGAGCCTATTTATAGACACTCAAGCTTTAGTCAATAGATAAAACAAATTCTCTCTTTTAACATGGTATTAGTGTGAGGTCTCTATGCTCTCTTACGTCCCACTTCCACACTTTTGTCTTCCCCCTTCCACTTATCTCATAGTTTGCAATTAGCTTGCCTATGTTTTGCACAACCAATCACTCTCATATTTGATGTGCTTGCGTGCATGTTGCTCCACTTGTTGCAAGCCAGCTTAGCCTAGTGATTAAAAGCTTTGCTTTCAATCATGTTGACGCAGGAGCTTCCCCGGGTCGCGACACTGTAGGTGCTGCAGTGCTGCAGACATGGTGGGACTATAGCTGCTGCAGTACCACTTTCCAACCCTTCTCCCCTTGTTCGTTTCCCTCCCTATTCCCTTTTCCATGATTCTCCTATTTTATTTCATACCTATTCTATGCCTATCTCTTCTATTTCTATCCTTTCTTGAGCATTACTTATTACATTTACAAATTCCCAATATATATGTACTGTTGAGTGTTTTAAGGTTTAGTTTTTGATGAGTGCAGAATTTTGAGTGCTGCCTTTGAGTTTTTCTTCCCCTTCAGGGGCTGTATCTGCAAACTGTTTTCTAGGTTGCTGTCCATTCTGCTGGTTGTTGTCCCAACCATCGACGACATCTTCCAGTTGCTGTCCACTCTTTTGGGGCTGTCCTGACCCCCACGAACCTCTTTCAGTGGTCCACCGCTTCGCCGATCGTCTTGAACACATCCCAACAGACTGCCCTTTCTGAATTTTGAACACGCCTTAGGGTTTTGTTTTTTATGAGTGTAGAATTTTGAATCCTGCCTTTAAGCCATTGTTACTCTCCAAGGGGTGTATCCGATGGCGAGAATGTGTTCTGGCTGTAACTCGCCCGAGATAGTGATAGTCTCCATGGGTCCGGGTGGTGCTCTAGCTGTAGCTCGACGTTGACGAGATATGTATCCTTTCGCAGCCCCCTTCGGCTCCACTTCCAGCAGCAGCAAACTATCTTCTCCGCTGCAGTACCTTCCTTCCAACCACCTACTTGCTATCACTGCCTTTTGCCGGCCACCCAAATCACCTTCCCTATTGCTGTTCATCGCTTCCAGTAGCTATCCTGCCGCCACCATCCCATCCCGCTCCTTCCAGGTTGCTATCCATTCTGTTGGGTGCTGTCTATTCTGCTAGGTGCTGTCTCGACCATCTTTCAAGTTGCTGTGCATGCTTCCAAGGGCTGTCCCAACCCCTGACAACCTCTTCCAGGTCGCTGTACACTGCCCACTGCACCATCCCAGCAAACTCTCTTCCTCTAGCTCCTTTCCGGTAGGCCGCCGCCCACCTTCAACACATCCCAGTAGACTGCCATTCCTCCAGCTCCCTTCCGGTAGGCCGCCGACCATCTCTAACACCTCCTAGTAGGCCGCCCTGCTGCCTCCAACGTTCACATCTGCTGCCCTAGCCCTAATTCTATATTTTGTCTTTATGATTGTGTTGTTTTTGGTGTCGTTTGTTTCCGTTAGGAGTGTTTTTATTTGTAACAGTTGCAATTCAATAATACTATCATTATTTTTGTTGGGTTTGGGCTTTCCTCCGGTATCACACGTGGTCCTGGGTACAATGCCTTGTATATGCGACCTGCATGCGTTTTCGTGTGTGTGCAGGAAAAAACTTTTGCTCCACTTGTGTGTTTTTGCAGTATCCACAACTACTGCTCTCGGAGTTCATCAACACTTGTCCAAAATGCTCTTTGGCTTGTCACGCCTTTCCCTCAAAACTAGCTCTAATTATGTGCTCACTCTATGCTCACTGGATTCACTTGTGGCTCATTATGCTCAACCTAATTTCACTTTAATTGTGCCTACAGTGCTTTCTTTGTTCACTTCCTACACTTGCTCGCACTATACCTGATACCAGAGTTAGCTCAAACCATGACTCCAAACAAGAGTAATTTTATTTCTGAATGTGAAAGACGAGTACAACAATGCTCCCTAACCAGCGAGGGCACAAACAACAACTAAAATGGGTACATAGACAATAAACAAGCACTTAAACATGAAAATGAAAGCGTAAATGCAGTAACTAGACTAAGCATTGGTCGGAAATAGTCTTTGACAGCGTTGACGGGCTGTTGAGACGACACCGAGGAGGTTGATGAAGAGGTGGCAGCGGCTGAGCGGATGTCGGAGTGATCGGTGGTGACAGGGGTAGTGCTGGGAACGTAAATGCAGTAACTAGGCTAAGCATTGGTCGGAAATAGTCTTTGACAGCGTTGACGGGCCGTTGAGACGACACCGAGGAGGTTGATGAAGAGGTGGCAGCGGCTGAGCGGATGTCGGAGTGATCGGTGGTGACAGGGGTAGTGCTGGGAAAACTTGGAAGGTCCGACAGACCGCAGAAGGTGATGCCGGAGAGGGTGACGGACTAGATGAGAGCTGCGGAGGGCTGCAACCTACTTGGAGAAGTGCATGGAGGAGGGGATCGCATCAAGGAGTTGAGAAAGACTAGGGCCTGCAGGATGAAGTCTGGCAAGTTGTTGGATAGCTGGTTGGAGGAGCGGAGAGTGGCAGTGGAGGAGGATGACGCCGAGAAGAGGGAAGGCAGTGGAGATACACACCATCTCGGCCAGATACAGCCGTAGCACCACGCCACCGAAGAATACAGCCTAAACAGAGAAAAACATCAAGAAACACACCTGAAATCAGAGAACACACCAAAAACCCCTTAGACCTGAGAAATAACATGTATAAATAGGGAGGAGAGGAGACAACCTTGGAAAGAAGGAGGAGAAGAAATGGAAAGGGTTTGAAGGGGCACGCAACGGCTAGGAGGAGGAGGGCAGGCAAAAACAATTAGGAGGGCATGCGGCAACAGCTAAGAGGTGGGCATGCGACAATGGCTAGGAGGCGCAGGATTAGGGCACGAGGCAGCATCAATCGCAGGAGATGAGCCGGGTGGGTGAATCGATTGTAGAAGATGAGCCGAGGGAAAAGAAGCATGCATCTTTTAATAGCATTGGACTGGTCCCCGGTCTCTCTCCTATCACGCCTAGTCGACGAGTGTGAGAAGCCCCGCATCAATACCTAATGGCGCTAGATCAATCTTTTTCTAAGCTCATGGCTTTACTCAAATTTTATAGATTCAACTACTCAGATTCTTTTATTTTTACCAATGATGTTATGACATCTCACACTTATCTCTATGATTCAAAAACCCTCCTCCACCATCAGTATCAACATTAAATTCATTGAGTTCAATTATCTCATATGGTCGAGGGACATTTGTTTGTTGGTTGGTTCCCACAACAAACTCCATTATCTTGATGTAATTTTCCAAACAACACTACAACTGTCAAGTTGTCAAAAAGACAAGACTCTGACTATGGTTTTCTGGTCAGGTTGCCCAATAGTGTTATATTTTCCATTGTCACAACAATCATGTTTCGGAACAATGCCAAAAACTTGTTGAACATTTTCCTTCCTCAACACCTTTCATCTTATCTTCTACCATTGAGCATCTTTCATAAAGCCCTCATATATTCAAGTTCACGTTTTTTTTACAGGTAAACGCCAATGCACCAACCATTCTCTTTAATAATGTTTGTCCTTTGGTTGTCTCTTTTCTTATGTTTGTGGGTTTTTCTAGTCACTGTCTACTTTTTTATTCTGAAGACATTCCAAGAAGCATTGATGGATCCTAAATGGAAGCGAGCTGTAGACCTTATAACTTGTGCTCATACTTCTGATTTGGTTTCATCTCTTGTTAAGGTTAAACCATTTCCTATCATTGATTTTTTTTACTATTATTCACCATGCTAATAGATCTATTGACTGCTATAAAGTTTTATATGCAGCAAAAGGATATACTTAAATCTATGATATGGACAACTTTGAGATTTTTTTTTTTTTAGGGATTTTTTTAACTTATACTTATATGCTTCTCATGTCACTAATGCTCTATGGAGATCTTATTAAAATATTTTATATTGAGCAACCTCTCAGGTATTTTGCCTAGGGGTAGACCAAAATATGCAAGCTTCAAAAAGCTAAATATGGATTGAAACAAAGCCCTCCATGCTTGGTTATATCGAATATGCAAGGTTCTTACTAAACATTGAACTAAATAATAGTATCGTTAATCACTTTTTTCTTATTGACATTCTTCTAGTACAGTACTTCTTAGCTATATATGTTGATGACATCATTACTGAATTAAAATAGTATCTAAAGATGTTTATCATTAAAGATCTTGGCCGCCAAATACATTCTAACATTAAATTTTTATGTAGCATGGATGTATTTCTTTCTCTTAAAGAAACTACGATACAAACCTGTCTAGTGAAACTGGCCTTCTTAGGTTTAAGCCTTGTTGGTTCTATTATAATGTAAGCTATGAAAACAATTCTAGCAATGTCATCTTCTTGGAAAATTTATGTCACTCGGCCAAACATTACCGTTCAGCGTTAATTTGGTCAGACAAAGTATGCAAAATTAAAAAATTATATGCTTTAGGAGACTCTTTAAAAAATTTTAAGGTCATCAAGAAATATTTAGGAAAATGTGTAATTCTACGCAAATATAATTATTCTAATATTGTGCTTTTTTGATTCAAACTATGTTGGATTTACTTGAGGTTTGCAAAAGTACTTTTGGATATTGTCCTTGTTGGTTGGCATCTCACATCTTTGAAAAGCAAACACAAATTGTTGTAGCTATATGACATATTGAAGTTGAATTCATGGCTATGATACATTTGCTGGTCAATTGATTTGATTTAGAACTATTTGAGATGTAGTTTTCCATTCACACAACTTATTATTCGTAATTATGATATCTGTCATATCTATATTGAAAGTAATATTTTCTTTCTACATAAGAAGCACACACGTTGACGTTAGCTGTCATTTCATTAAAACGTATTGTTAAAAAAAAAAGATTATCACTCGCCTTGCACAGAAAGTTCATCACTCTTCATGGCTTATGAAGAACAATGGGCTGATATTCTTACCAAAGATCTTGGCGATCAATGCTTTTCAATCTCTAATAAACTAGAATTTATACTTCAGCTTGAGGGGACGATTATTATAGGAAAATTGTTATATTGAAATGTTATATATCTGCGAAGTACTAATATTAGGGTTTTTATATCCTCTTAATTATGGTACTCACTGTTGTATTTCTTTATTTTTCTATATTCTTCTTATTTTTTTTTCTTAGACAACTAATTTCAGTCAATAAATTCAACAATTTTTTTCTTCTGACATATTTCTTATAAGGACCACCATATGAATTATTTATTTTATCATCTGGACATAAAAGTGGAATTTTTTTAGAAAATCAATAATTGATGCAACGGAAGGATCAACTCTATTAAATAAGGAAGAACTATTGGCTGAAAATTCGGGGGATGAATTGCAAGAGATATTTGATAATAAGAAAATTTTGTTTATTATAGGCTGTTGATTTAGTACCGAGTATTGTAGTATTCTTAGATGGGAAAATTTGCAAATGGAAAGAAAAAAATTTGGGAATAAAGGGTATAGATATATGAGACAACTTTCTTAAATAGCCGGAATGAAGAAAATTTGGTATCTTCGCGGAAGTGTCTTGAAACATGATTATTGAGGCTATGGAAGGATCAACTCTATCGAGTAACTAAGAGTAGTTTAGTCATAGCTCGCCCTAGTAAAAATTTAACGTGCCATTGAAGTAATAAATTAGATACATTAAGATGATGTAATTTGTTACATTAACCAATAAGCATGATAAAGGCTTGTGACCGTCATAAATGGCTATTATCATTGAATTTGATTGTTCTATTGAAGGTGGAGCAGGATTTTAAGTCATTGAATAGAGATAGAGATGCCATGACATTATTAAGCGAAAATTTGAGAATCTTATACTAGCTGAGTTTATTGGGGAGAGGAGATTCATAAAGGATCATGCCCTAAGTAATTGAGAAGCATCAACAAGTGAAATGGTTATTGCAATAATGGACGAGGAGGTCAATCAACTATGTAGAAATTCAATAGGGCTATGGATTGAGTGTGAGAGTAGATGAGGTTGCAAGCTAGATTGTGGTATGTAGGGCTTAGTGTGCTTGCGCGGGAGCATAGTGTGGGATAGTGAAAGTTGGCGCAAGCGAGAGCAGGTGAGCATGAGTAAAGTGCATGGCAATACATGAGTATTGGCGTGTAAGAACATTCACAAACGAGCATAAATGAGTGGGCACATGGGCTTATGTGGAATTCAGAGAGCAATGGAAATAGGATGGGGGCTCAAGAAAGAGGGTTGGTCAGAGAGATGAGAACTCAGGGGGGTAAGCTTTTGTCTACTCACCACTGACTAATATTGAACTGTTAGCACAACAATTATGAACTATTACAGTAGTCTGCGGTGGTCGAAAAACTAGCACGCGAGTAAATTGACATCCCCTACCTGTACCATTAGCGGGTGAAATCTTCCTCTGAGCATGCACATACAAGCATTAATATATAAACTATTTCATTCTTCATACATACATTTTTCTGGAACATCTTTATGTATGTACTAACATACATATTTATTTGGTTGTACAAATATTCATCAGACATCTTTCATATTAGTCATATATCTATCCCATGCATATCTCTTATTTATATCTATCTCATGCATACCTCTTACTTATATCATGCATATCTTTCTTACATGGCTTTCTGACATGTCTATCTTACGTATAATATCTATCTAAATATCATTAATCTCATGCATATCTTTTCTGCATGAATATATTTTTCTTTTATTGTTTATCATGCATATATTTCCTATCAACAATATGAAGAATATGATTAAATTAGAGCATACATGGAGTCAAAGATACAATTTGTAATAGAAGAGTATTGAAATTCAGAGATGAAATCATGAACCTCGGTTGCCACGCTAAACTCTTAATCTTCGACTATTAGCTAGAGAGTATGGTGACGTTTCTATTGAGCTTAAGAAAATATAAAACATAATATTTAAAATTTTAAAATTTAAATAATTTCTATTAATCAAATTAATTTTATTAGCTTAGGATTACTTTACCTGAATTCTAACGGAGTCGACCTATGACGATCATCTACACGCTTACTGAAACTTGTCGCCTAATGTAACCAAACTGATATCTAAACCGAATTAGGAATTCATTATATTAGTTCACTAGGTCATTTAACTTAAAAGATCATTGATTTTCCAAAATATATCTTAAACGGCTTTCTCAGGGACGAATCCTTTTCTAAAGCTGCCAAATTTACTTTCCAACACCTCTAACCGAACTTCTCCTACGTTGATATCGTGCTAGAACCCTTTTGGAAGCTTGCAAAAGACGCTTGACGCTTCCGACACACAATCAGCGCATTCGACGGCTACCTGAAAGGAAAAAGGGCACCAAACATGAGGCAAACTCAAAATGAAAGTGCGGGAAAGAAAAGTAATGTCTCAGATAGCGTGAAATAGGGATTCACACTTACAAAATTTGTCTCAGCACTCTAAATTTTGACTTGCGGTCTTCGTACGATTCGCCTAATCGTGCCCCCCACCCCCCCCCCCCACATATCGGGGAAGAGAGGAGTATAAATAGAGAGAGGGGAGTTGGTTGCGGATTACCAAGTGCAGCTCGCGTTTGCAGGCTTGCTGCGATCATATCTCCTCACAAGGGCTTTTGTCCCAAGAGCCAGGGAGAAGGAAAATCGGGAGGAGAAAAGAATGCAATGCTTTTGAGCAGTATAATACCGTATTGAGGAAATAAAATATGTGAGAGTCGTTTGTGAATAGTAACCATGCAAGATTAAAAATTAATTATGTTTAATTAGGTTAAATAAACTTATAACTCCAAATTTTTATTTCTCCCAATCTATTCATAATTAGCATATGATGCTTTATATGGAACTTATCGATTTTTTGTGTAGAATTTTATAAAATTATTTTTATTGAAATCGAAGGGGTGCGAAATTGGGTACAATTTAAGTCGCCAAAAATTTTTCTCCGATTTCTCAAAAATTGGTTATTACATCTGTTTACTCAATTGACTTGGCTGAAGTAGATATCAATTTGTGCTAGTTTGTCTTGCAACTTCATTATCAAGCATGAGCATTGACTCTAGCAAGACGCAGATACATAATAGCTGCTGATGAGAAGTTTTATTTTCAGAATTGAGAGGCATCTTGATGGATTTTGATGTTTTCCCCTTTGATCTGTATTTCATTTTGGGTTTAATTAATAAATAGATTCTGAGCACATTCTTCAACTTAATTATTCGCACTTACCTCTCTCTTCATTATTTTTATTGATTGTATTCTTATATTTTCTTTTCGCTCTCTAATGTATGATATGAATGATATCTTATTGGTCTTAAATTTTTTTTGATAGCTTACATACAATGGAAAATCGGTTGCTCTTCCTTTCAATCTTTCAATTCTTAAGTGGGCGGCTGATACCAGGCAAATGCTTGACAATGCAAAATTACCAGACAGTGTCGACTTCTATAATATATATGGAATGTCTTATGACACTCCACACAATGTTTGGTATGTTGAATACCTATGCAGGCTATCACTGTTTTTATCATGTGAAGCATCTCTTGTTTATCTGAGAGTGCTATTAATGTTCAAGATTGTAGAGTAGATGCTTTTGTTAATATCAATTGCTTTTTAATTTAACAATATCCTGAAATATGCACTGCCATTGGCTTTTATGCCATTCTATTTTGCGGATTTTTTGTTGGTTTTGTAATTCTTTGCTAGAGTTTTGTTGGAGTAGCTTTCTAGGCCACGCAAATCACACACGTGGTGCGTGAACACTTTACATTTAACTTGAACATGTTCTTGCCTACTGTATTTGTATATAATTTATAGAAGTAGATTCTATTATTTACATATTTTTTCATGAGGAATATAGATATACTCATTAGCCACTCAAGAAAACCAGTCACATGCCCATTCATTATATTCGTAGTGATTGAGTCATTGCTCATTGGTTCTTCATTCTTTCTAGTTAGAGCTAGGCACTCTTCAATGCTCTCTCGCTCAAAGTCTTCTCATAATTTTGTAGCTAGTTTTTATTGCTGGTGCTATTAACTCGTCATTCATAAGCTTCTTTTTGAGAATGCTCTTTTATATTTCATCTTCAAACACTCTCATTTCACGTGCCCCCTCATTTTGGTCTCTATATCTTATCACTTGAATCTCACAATTCTTAGTTGTTTATATATTTGATTCTTTTTTGTTGCTTTTGGATACATGAAAATTTACCATTATTGAACATATATATGATATTATAATATACAAATAGTAAATGATCCAGCTAATAAAAGCATTATTTCACTTTGCTTACAAGAACAAGAACAAGCCTTTACCCCACTATGTTGGGATCATTTCAGTTTGCATATTGAAGAAAAAGAGCCATTGTACATCTTGTCTATTTTTAATTTGTATGTTTATTTTTTTTTTTAATTTCTTATGACAATTTTAAAATTTGAATTTCCTGCCTTTTTGCACTTATTGATTAGAATTGATTTAATAATTTAGTTTTAAAACAAAGCAAGCATTGCCAATTTTATGTTCTTTTTTAAACGAAAAGGTTAGTTGTTTTTTTATCGTGTTTCTATGTTCATTTCATGTTATTACAACATTGAAGATTATTAATTTCCATTCAATGCCTTTCCTCTGATTTGCTTCTGGATTCCTACGAGCATCTCTTGAACAACAGAATACTATGTGATTATGCGTATTAATTTTGTGCAATATAAGTGCACAAAATGTTCTTGATGAAAATTTATCTATTATTTTATCATTTCAATCCTATTAAAAATCACCGAGGGGACGCCTCTTTTGCTTGCTTGAATGTTTTAATACTTATATTCTTTCTTTTTCAGGCTGTTATGCTACAAATCATCTTAAAGCATCTTTAGAATTGGTTTACCATTTTAAAATGAAAGCATGATGTGCCTGTCCATTTTTGTTACAGCTATGGATCTGAAGAATCTCCTATCGTTGACCTGCCAGAGATATGCCATACGATGGTACGTTTCTCAAAGGTTGATCCTCTTGTTTCAGTTTGTAATCCCAGTTGTCCCATTCACCTTTTAATGTGTAAAATGAGCTTTTGATTTTTCAGCCTGAATACTCATATGTCGACGGAGATGGAACAGTTCCTGCTGAGTCTGCAGAGGTAAGCTGTTACATTCTAATCTGATTATTCAAATAACATTATGAACTGAAGAAGCGAAATGGCATTGGATGTGAACTATACAATTGTTGACTGATAAATTAAACTGATAGCCTGCATTAATATGTGGTTTTGTTCTATTTGTTTTGTTTTTATTGAAGAATATATTTCTGTTTTGTTTTTTATTGCAGAATATATTTCATTTTTCATCGTTTAGGAAGTTCAAATATCGCATGATTGTGCTATTTATATTAAGGAAATTTTACATACTTAGCACACAATTCTGATGTATTTACATGTCTCACACCTTAACTTTCGTACTCATACACAACACATTGATGCTTTAATTCTATGCATAAAAAGGGGTATTTCATTTAAAAAAAATGATAATATTGATATTTTTTATATGATATTAAAAATTTGAGTGCTATATGTGTAAATATAAAATAGTAGGTGTGAGCTATGTAAATACGTAAGAATCGTGTGCTATTGCATGTAAATGCCTCTTTTATTAAACATTCTTGTGAGCAAAGGGCCTCTGTCATAAAGTGCTAAATATAATCTCTGTGCACTAAGCAAAAGAAGAGTGTGCAACAGGCTTGTAAGCAGTCAAAAGTCTTGAAACTCTAGGTGAGATCTCGTGGCATGATTTCCTATCACCATCACATATGATCAAGGGCACAAACGGCTTCCATCCAATGCCACAACTAGATTGCCATATGATTAAGTTCACTTAGCAGAACCTAAGGTACAATGCACTCTCTCTTCCAGTAGTTGAACTAGGGAAGCCAACCAAAATTGTATCATGATAGGCAAAGATAAGAAAACAAGGTTGATGAGCTTTGCCCTTATACAAACCGTTCCTATAACTACGGGTTGGCCTGTGGGTTTTCTCCTATTCTGTTTTCAATTTGTATTATTAGTTCATCCCTTTCTTTATTTTTTTTGTACGAGTTCTCCAGTCTTCATGAGATTTCACCAACTGGGTGCGGTTCATTCTTGCTCATCATATATTCATAGTACAAATTATATTGAAATTCTCAAAGAAAAGCCTAAATAAACCTACTAAATAAGGATTAGTAGGAAAGGTACTCTCGCAATCAAAATATGCATAACAAATCTTGTGGATTGAACACTAGCGGGTGCTAGCCCCCTATTCGAATAAACCGTGTTTAGAGGCACATAATCACGAGTCAGCTAGCACCTGCAATAAAATGTGTTAGTTTAATTAATTTTTAATAGTTTTCCCACTAAACACGTTCTCCTGCAGAAAATAAATATTAAACTATTGAAAATAGCTGCCCAAAAATTCAGTCTACGCAAAAGCAAGTGTCCTAGCATTCAGTTAAAATGGGCAATCAACACATCATAACAATCAATCACAATCCACTGTCATTGTCCTAACTTGAATCTATTCTGGTGGAATAACAATTAATCTAATGTGTGCATCTAGTGTGATATGACTATTCTTTTCTTTAGGTTTTAAGTTTTGTACTTTGATTTGAAATACATTTTGCCAAAGGATGGTTTCATTTAAATTGGTTAATGAATAAGTTAAATTTCAGCTTTTATGTTTCAGTTAAATCTGAGTTATAGACTTAAGTTCTCAAGGTTTTTATGACTAGGTGGACCCACCAAGAAGGGGTGATCTGTTCATGGCACTTTGGAACTAAAGAATCTCCTATCGTTGACTTGTTCATAGCACTTTGGTTATACTGGAGTGAACAGCCTACCAATAGGGGCAAAGACATTGTCCCAAAGATGACGAGTGATTTGAATATTTTTGCTTAATTCTGATTTGGTTTTAGATTTTAGTTTGGTTGGTTTAAGTTTTAAATTTTAGATTGACTTTCAATTTGAATTAGGTTTAAGTTTGATTTGGTTTAGTTTGGAATTAGGCTTGAGCTTGACCAACCCACAACCCTACACGTAAACTACCTAATGAGTTGGTAAAAGGAAACATAAGGGGTATTGAGATGAGTTATGAGGTTGGTGGTTTGCATAAGGACCTAAGATCTTGGATTATGTTAACTTAAATTTTTTATTAAATTAGAATTTTACTTTTAATAATTCTGTTTTTGATTCAGTGGGTGGAACACCTACTTAGGTTTTTTGGTTAGGATTGATATGAAATCCTTTAAGGAATTAAGGAACCATTAAGGTTATGTTGTAGAATTTTTTGAAATTTTAATTAGTTTAACTATGATTTAACATTTTATTTTGAAAAAAAAATCAAAATAATACGCAAAATATCATAAATGACTCATGAGATAATTCTATGAAGTCAAAGACTATCAGAGAAATCGTCCATGAAAATTTTGGAAATTTTGACCCTTATTTGAATTATCTAGGATTTAATGGTTATTTTAATTCTAAAAATTATTTAAAATTCAAATTGATTTTATAAATTATGAAAAATCATAGAGAAGGTTAAGAAAGAGTCCCAACACTCCTGTAAAAAGTTCACATCATTTGGGATCCATTTGAGTTAGTTATGATTTAATTTAGATTTATATTATTTATTGAGTTTTAATGATTAAAATATTATAATTTCAATTTTTTTAGAACTTTCCTTATTTTAGGGATTAAGTGTTTTAAGTTTCTTGAATTTTCTCCATTTAGATTAATTCCAATGAATTTTTAAAATTTTAGGTTAATTATACGGTATATTTTATTTAAGGATTAAGTAATAATAATATTTTAACTATATTTAAGGAAAAGTGCACTGAGTTTTGTCATTAAGTAAATTTTAAAAATCTTGAGAATTTCTCTTAAGAGTCAAATATCATGAAAGAATCATATCATAAATTTTAGGTTTAATTTTAGTTTAATTTATGTTTTTAAACCTTCTTAATAATTTAATTAGTTTAATTAGTTTAATTAGTTAAAATCCATATTAGTTCAGTTGTTAATGAAAATTTATAAAAGACTGGAAATAGGATTCAAATTTTCTCATAAAAATTTTATCCCATTTTGATCTCAAGGTTATGATAATCCATGATTTAAGATAACTATTTGAATTTTAAATTCTAAAAAATATTTAAATGATTCAAATATTTATCCATGTCCACACTGATACTAGCACTGACATTGACGCTTGGAACTGTAAATGTGGTTGGTGTTGATACTTGTGGTTGGTGCTGCTACTTGTGGCATAACACGCACTACAAGTGTCACAAAAGAATCTATTTTTCTATAGTCTCTCATCATTTTTATCATTTGTATGTGCATCATATGTTTTTGACATAATGACTAGGATATGGCATTACTTACTTATTTTCAACTCTAAGTCTACTACCTTTAATAGGTTCAATATTTTCAAAATTTTCAATTGCTTTATCTACCTGTGTTGATTGACTATTAGGTCATTCAAACTCTATTTTTGTCATAGTATTTGTAATTTATTATATTGTAAAATATTTATTTACAGATTCATAGTGATACTTTTAATATTATGTAAAACATGAAATTTAAGGTTATGGTGACTTGACACTCACATAGACTATTTTCATCTATGCTCCATAGTAATTATATCATATTAACTTTATTTTTCAAATAATATTAAATTTAATCAAGTTTTTGTAATTTTATCTTTAGAATTCAATTCCTTTGATACAACTTTCTATCTTGTCCCAACATAACTCTCGTTACCCGTCTATGCGGGATGCAATAGAGACGGTATCATTTTGCTGAATTAATATCTATTCGATGCCTATTCTGATATCCCACTCACCATAATAGAGAGAGAGATGGATTTTGGCACATAAATTCACCTAAACCAACACATAATACATTAAACCATTTTATATAAAGTTAATAAATTTAATTTTCAACTTAACTAGAAGCAATCTAAAAAACATTATTCAATTATATGTACAGACATCTAAACCCCAAAATGCTTAACAAAATTATAAATCTTATCTTTTGATTTACAAAATTTTTTCTCTATTTAACAGTAGCTGTAAACAAAAAAATATGATTACAAAATAAGCCTAATCCTACTTTGTCATAATCTTTTCGTCCTCTTTCCTTAAAAAAAAATGACAATCTAACGAGTTATAAGGCTCAAGAAGATAATTTTAATATAAAAATAACAGTAAATAATGTACATGCTGATTATAAATAGACAAAGTCATAAAATGAGTACATGTGATGTGTATATTACTCCAGCAATGAAGACATAAAATTTATAATTAAAGATTTGTACGAAAAGATAATAATATAATTTCATATGTAATTCAAATGCATCAAATTCTTAATTAATTTATTCATTTTCTTTTGCATTGTATTTCATTTTATCTTTGAAATATGTCATATACGGTTTTCTAGGTTATTAGCCATTATAACTTAACCCAGAGGTTTACATCATCAAGTTTAATAGAGTAGGTTGAACCTATCATTGCTATTGAATTATACTGAAAATCCTCCCTCATGTCTCTATAGGGGTCTCTTTTGCCTCCTTAGGGATCCTTTTGCACGACATGTGTAGGTATTATAATCATATTATTGCTAACATGTAAGCTCCATATATTTTTATAATTAAATATTTCAATATACATATCATTTATTTTAAAATGCTAAATAAATGTATATTCAAATGAACAATTTACATATATCAAATATTTTTTTTAACAATATTAACAATTATTAATCATTTTTATAATCAAAATATGATGCATATAGGTAAAGCGGGATATAAAAATGATTAACAATTATGGTTAATCCCGCTTTATCTCATTTTTATATCCCGCTTTATCTCATAACTTCAAAATGATTAACAATTATTAATGATTTTGCTTGTTGAACTATGAAACATATGATGCACTTGATAATATATTAATTTTTGTGGTAGCTAATGTTAACTTAAGTGTCCCTTTAGACAAGCTTCCACCTGAGGTATACAAACTTCCTTTGGACGAAGGAACTCATGATTGCTGAGACGGATCCTTTGGTTAGGTTAGGTCAACCATCTCATCTACCTAGATAGACTAGAGATCAGGATAATTTGGGATGATAAAACCATGAGATTCTGAGCGGTTTAGTCACCATCGTTCCCACCATCTGCTTTAAGCTAAGGATGTTAAACCTTTTAAATCCATAACCCAATTTTTATTATTATATGTTGTCTAATCATTTAGCGCTCTGATGAGTGGCTTTAATTGTATGATATCGATTTTTATCAAGAGGTATAATTAATTATAGGGGTTTGTGCCTATGAAAAATCTCTACATCAAAATATTCTTGCAAAATGAGCCAAATTTTTTGGTCATCTTCTTTAAAATCTAACTCGTCTTCTTAAAATTTGACCCAAAACTGTATAACTTCCAATAGTCCGGCGTACGAAATTTTGGAGTGTATAAAACCTCAATATGTCAAAAGAGCTGCTAATCCATAAAATTTACGTATTTGAACATTGCAATAAAACATACTATTGCTTTTATAACTTACTTGTATCTGTCATTTATTGCTCCATATCTTATATCAACAAATTTCTTTTTCTTACACATTCAATCTCCATAAATATTTTTTCTAATTACATATTAAGTTGCAAGTTTAAATTATGAATGCAACTCAATGGGTATATCGAGGTTCTAAATTATAATTATTTAAATGAATAGAGAAACAATACATATGGTAGTGATCGGTAAGTGAATCCGTATAAAATAAATAAGCATTTGCATTTTGTTCAAGCGTAAGCATGGAGAATAAATGCAACATTTTATTGGATGTTAATAACATGAGCGAGTAAAGGAGCATATTACGTCATATCATATATTTTCTTTTTTAATAATATACTCATCATAGTAGTGCCTTCTAATCTTACTTTTATATTTCAATATCAATAACCATTTTCAAACCTATCCTAATGCCAAAGTGAGAGTAGGCATTTAAAATATCTTCAACTACTATAAAGCATCTTTAGCTACTACAGTAAGAGGTAAACTCCACTTATATCAGCATATGCATAGAAGCAATGTTATGCACATCATATCACATGCATTCATGTCATCATACATGTTTATTATAATGAAATCCTGTACTATACAATCTAAATAATTGAACATAAAATGTAGCATATGTTACTTAATTCAACATGGGGAAGCATTTATTGATAGAGATAAATTATTTATGATATGAAATTTTAAATAAAAATTCAACGAAAATGTATCAATAATATATCATTCGATGCTTTTAATGTAGAAGAAAGTTATTATCATTATAAAATAGAAGTATAATTACCATCGTTTGCTATTAATACTCCAATTTATCTTTAGATGCAGCTTTCTTAGCTTACAATCTATACTATATTATTAAATGAAATGCTCATCTTTAATTAGTTTAAAGTTCTTCTATTTCAATTGACTTGATATTATTTTCTAAAATTTGTATTTCTTTCTAATACTAAAATAACATAAACATCCAAACTTTTTAGTTTATGCACATACCTAAAATATCTTTTCTTCCTTTTACTAAACACCAAATTCCATCTTCTCTTCCTTTGGTCTCCTTAACATAAACCCTAACCAATTAATCTGGAAATTAACAACTATAACTAGATTTTTCAATTCGTTCATTAAGAAAAGATAAAAAAAAATTTTATGCTTAGCTCTTATGTTGTTTGCAGAGGAGGCAGAAAAATATTTTTTATATATTCCTTTATGTTCAAACACTATCCCAGTTATTTGCCCTCACAGCTACAAATCCTCAGCCTTTGTCATTACTCTTGTGATGCATCAAGCCTTTGCTTTGTTGTTCTTGTCCTCATGCGAGGCTACAATCCTTTACTACATTCTCTTCCACTCTCTTCTTTTTGTCGCTCTCACTGTTGGAATGCGCAATCACCCACTGACATTAATTTGCTCATTTACCTGCTCCAATGATTAGTCTCTCTCATTTGTTCTCATTTTTAATATTGCTCTCACTCGACCACACCTGCATTCTCTTTCAAAGTATCTTTAAACTATGGTGGAGATAACTTTTAGTACAATTGAATAGACATCAACCTTTTTTTTTTCTTTCTAATCATTCTCTGTGATCTTTCCCTTTGATATAATCTCATTCTCGATATTTATATACATATCTTAATTGAAGTGATATGGAAAACATTCTTGGATATCTCCTCCATGTAACATTTTTCCCCCCTTCTCATGCTTCTATAAAAGTACAA
This sequence comes from Papilionanthe hookeriana x Papilionanthe teres, assembly GCA_022702705.1. NCBI lineage: Eukaryota > Viridiplantae > Streptophyta > Magnoliopsida > Asparagales > Orchidaceae > Papilionanthe > Papilionanthe hookeriana x Papilionanthe teres. Next base: position 5,641,695 of record CM040433.1, on the reverse strand, counting down.
AAAGTATAACTGGATTTCAAAGTTTTTTTATAACATGACTCGTCTTTTCTGACATCTATTTATGTAAGATGAGATTAATTGTCTATGGAATCTATGATAACCTTAATATGTATTTTTGAACTGTAGATATATGAAGCACTTTTTGCACTCCTTGCATATATTTTAGTAAAACTAGTTTGTGTGACATATTTAATTCATTCAAAAATTTCATTAAGACCTGCATATCATAGGCTTAGGGCTTGTTTGGGATCACTTTTGCTTTTTATTTTTGCTTTTGCTTTTATTTTTAACAAATCTTTGTTTATTATATTTCTTTACATTATTTGTATTTATTTTTTGTTTTCAAAAATAAATTAACTTGTTTTGAAAAACATCCGAAATAGCTACAAAATTATTTTGAGTATTTTTAAAAACAACTAAACATGTTGTACCATACCAAATATATTCTACTTTAAATCAAAACATAAACAAAGCAAATAAAAACAATAAACAAAAAAATGTGATCCCAAATAACCCCTTATTTTGTAAATTTTGCCATTGGACTTTGCATGTTAGCGCTTCTTGTGCTTTAGAGTTCCACCATCAGTCACACTCACTGTACATGTACTTATTCTTATAAGTTATTCATTCCATTTATTTAATATGGTATCTAATCGGGCAATGAGTTTGATTATTTACATCGTCTATGATAAATGAAAAATGTATTAGATTAGAATAAGAGTTCAAAGTATAATGGGGAAAGAGGTAGAGATGATTTACCAATTCATCTTCCTGTTAAGTGTAGATTTGGTTCAAAATCTCCTCGGATACAATTATAATTAAATTTCAAACCCACCAGCAATATTTGATATAGTAGTGTGCACCTTGATGATCTAAGGGAAGAGGAATGCCCTCCTCTTGACTTCCAGTGTCAGTCAGCATACTCGTGCTGCCATCCACTTTCTTCGTCGGATGAAATCATCTCTCATAATCCTTAAATGAATGACAAGGCAAAATTCTATGAGCACCTCATGATCTTGGCCAAGAACACTTTCTATAAAGGTGGCCTTGAAGAGTCAGCACTCCATGTATCGGCTGATGAAACACTACTTACATTGAGGATCCTTGACATTTGAAATGTTGAGAAATTTTATTATCTCCTTTTCCCGCGCATGAATTAGAGTTGGCAGCTCATGCAACCTCTCTTTTTAAGAGAAGGTGCAAGCATTCTTTATAATGAGAAAAATCATTGGGGCAATTCTTTGAAGAAACTTGTCGACAAGCTTAGCCACTTTGTTTTACTCTTTCAAGAGATGCATCCATGAGAATCACACTTGAACTCACAATAATTACTCAAGAGTCAACCTAGTCTCTATACTCTTTGAAGAAAAATTTCATTTCAAGGACGAGCACCATAGCTTTGCATAAAAAACAAGACAAGGCAATCTAGTATGTTATAGATATCTCTCAGTTCATAACCATGGAAATAGCTACCTTGCTTGTAAATTTATCTCTTAGATTGATATGTGGCGGTGGAGGAGAACATGATTGATCAATTTTTTTGGAGGCAAGAACTAATAGGTCATTGGGAAGTTAGAACCTTTTGCAAAATATTGCTTGGGTATAACTGGTGATGGCGGACATAATGTCAAGTGCTGCCACTCAGCCTACTTTTCTTTGATTTTCCTCTACGGTGAATTGTTTCAACTAGGCCATACCCTCTGACTTATCCTTTTGATTTTTCACAAAAATATCTTGCACTGCTATGCTATAGGATGTTTATCTATGTGTGGAAATTTTTTATAATGGTCATTTACATACATAGCACACAATTCTTATATATTTACTTATGTAACGTGTAAACTTTCATATTTACATAAATATAACACTCAAATGTTTAACATTGCATCAATAAAATCACTTTTACTGATTTTCTAAAAGTGAAACGCACCTTTTTACATACAGGTTTATGTCTCCTAAGTATTTTAAATGTATATATATCGAATTTCATGTGTTAGATATATAAATATATAAGATTTGTGTGGTATGTATGTAAATTTTCCTTTTTATAAATGTTAACATTTAACTCTTCTCTGGTATGCAAATTTTAACAAGTAAAAATTTCTCTTATGGCTATTGAAAATCTTCATTTGGATATAAAACTTCTCGTTTATTTTTCTATACACAGAATCATCTCCAAAACTTTCCATATAACTAGTACGTGGATAAATTCCGTTTACCGTTTTTTCATACATTCTAGTATTGTTTCTATGAACTTTCATTTGCCAGCGATGCCTTAATGTTCAAACATAGACTTGAAACTCTTCAAATTTCCTGTGGCAATGCAAGGAAAATAAACTAGGCCCATCTATAACAGAAATTTGATTCTTGCACCCCGCAAAGCTTCTTTACAAACTGTACCTTCTATTTTTATGGAAGATTTACATACATACCACCCAATTCTTATGTACATATATTACCTAAACTTCAATTTTACATACCTTGCCACATTCCCTATGGATGAAAATATGTATTTCACTTTTTAAAACTTAAAATGGTGGTCTTTTTTATTTGATAAGAAAGATTTGGGTGGTATAATGTAAAAAGTAAAGTTTAGTTGTTAGATATTTAAGTATTAGGAATAGGGTGATATATATATATGTATATGCCCTCTTTTTTGAACTCTTATTTTGGTTCATTATCGGTATTTGGCTTTCCCATTCTCGACTATTTTTCCTTCTTTTCATTATTTTTGGCATTTTCAAACTTTTTTTTTCCCTCTTTTATGTTGGTATAGGCCGATGGATTTAATGCAAAAGCTAGAGTTGGTGTAAAAGGTGAACACCGGGCATTGTTGAGAAATGAAGTTGTGTTTAAACTAATAAAGAACTGGTTGGGTTTGACGCAGCAATCCCAACAATCAGCACATTTTCAGAAAAAAGCTAAAGTTGTGAATGTTTTTCCCTGAGCTGATTCCTGCTCAAGAAAGCTGACAATAAAGCTTCTAAAAGCCTTCGTGAATCACTCGCTTGAAAGCAGTTGTGACTTTTTGAGTACTTCTTAGCTTCGCTGCACTCATTGGACATCTCCTGTGCCTGCTGCGGCGAAGATTTGATCGCAGGTGCTATTATTGGTTTTCTTCAGTAGCCTTCCCAGCATCATGTTTAATTTGCTCGATAGCGTTAAAATAAATTATTCGCTTTGCTTATATTGCACCCAGGATAGTCGCTGCAAAAGAGGAGGTATATTTGGTATTTTGGAAGTTATTAAAGAAGTTTGTAATTGTTTCTGTTAGAAATCATGATATATTTTCTGTTGTTGTTTATGTTATTGTTTTAGCATTATCTGAGAATCTCCTAAGCAACGATACGATACTGGCATGTTGGAGCTGATATTCGTTATATATGAAATAGTTGAGAAGGGAAAAATCTTAAGGCCCTATATAATTCAAATTGTTATATTAATATAGTTTAAGGGTCACAATTGTTGCCATTCAAAGAATTAGATGAGGCAATAATATACATGAGTCATGGAAGATATTTTTTTCTTTATGGTTGGTGTATCTATGTGTAATAGTTGTCATTGGGTGATGATAAGTGACCAATTTAATTGAAATCAGATTATAGGAAAGGAGACTGTTGGATGCTGGTTGATGAACATCAACTATTAGTAGGTGTCTAATAACTTTTGATGGGGAACATAAAAAATCAGGTGACAATTAGTCGACTTGGTATTAGAGGACTTGGAAGATGCCATTGAGCATTGATAGTTAATGAGTATCAAAGATTGATCATTAGTACTTTAACAATAGTTGATGCAAAGCATTGAACGTCTACAAATGTCAAAAGCTTTTGTGGGAGGGGTGACTAGTAGATTAAAATGATAAGAATCCAATGATGGTGATGATGACAAGCATCAATATTGGTTGATTGATGATGGTTGATGTCGATAGTGAATACATAGTTGATAGTGATAATTGTGAATGCTGTTAGTGAATAAATAGTTGGTAGTGATAATTGTGAATGTTGATTTTAGCCGATGTTCATTCTCATCATCAAAAGTTTTCTTAAATGCTTGGAAATATGATATAAGTTTATTGGTACATCATTTTGATTAAATATGCAAATATCTTTGTCCTATGTACATTTGGAATAGATCACCTTTAATAAAATCAAAATTTAGCAATCTTAGATATTTCAATTTTTTTTACAAAATCAAAATTTAACAATTTTAGACATGCCAAATTTTTGTCATCACTCATTTTGACAAGATGCATGTAAATTTAACAAATCGTTCGTCTTGCAAGCTATGTAGTTATTTTTATATGAAATTTTTAGTGGATTTAAAATCTAGTTTTAATCAAAATTTAAAATTTATTTCTTGTAGAGATCGCATTTTTGATTGGACATAAAAGTTTATTTGAATTTATAATCAAATATTTATACACATAGTTTCGTATTAAGATAAGTTATGTTTTGCTACCAGAATTATCATATATTTTCCGTCAAGACGTCAGCTATTTTTACACATCTGATAATTATCAATTCGTCCCGATTCCAACTGATAAAATTTAATTGAATATATAATCAAATATTTATACATCCATATTTATTTTAACAAGTTCTATGTTATTTGTATCTTCTGCTACTAAAATTATCAATTATTTTCCGCCAACCATCGATCGACATTAGCTATTTTTGTCTTTAAATTAAAAGAAGGGAAAAGGTTATAAAGGCTCATTTAATCCAAATCATTAATTAAAATTTCAATGTATCTGATAATTATCAAATTGCCCAGATTCTAGCTCTGATAATATGTCGAACCGAATAAATTTCAATAAATATGAATAATTTTCAGGAACATATGGGTGGTGGTTTATATTCTGCTTCCATAGGTTGACTCAGCAAAAGCCACAAATTCATTATGAGATTGTGGCCCAATAAATAGATTTTTTGAAAAAAAAAAAAAAAAAAAACTGCCATTCACATTCACTAATCTTATTCTAAATAAAAGAACATACCTTAGTAAGAAGAAATAAAATAAAAATGAAGAATCTAATACCTCAAGCCAACCCTTGCTCTATGAATATTAGTACAAAAAATAAAAAATAATAATAATAAAAACTTGCTCATCACAAAACAAACTAGATTAGGATCAGCATTTCACTCAAATGAAATACAAATCCGAGAATGCTATTAACCATATAGAATAAAAAGAAAAAGGCCTGGAATACACAGAGGCTTAATCTTAAATCACCATAAACCTTCTATACTTATCACATAAGAATTTAGAAAATAACATACAAGGAGAGAAAACACAGGCCCGATCTTGTAGCACAATCTCTTCCTTTTCTAAGCTCCGGGCCCTCCAAGGGTGAGAACCACCCCTTGTAGGTCGCTGTTGAGCCTCGCCGGGGGTTGGGCTTTCATAACCTGGACAGGGTTGGGACGCCTGACGTGGTGGCTGCCTTCTTTTAATGAAAAGCTGGTCTGCTGTGGTGGCCTGACAAGTATGGGGATTGATTGAGCTAGAGCTGGAGCTGTGGATTGCTGTGGAACACCTGCGGGGCTTTGAGGATGGCTTAGCTGTCTAGGAACAGCTACTACACTTGGGCCCTGTATTGAATCCAAAGTGTATGTTTAGATTCACTTTTCTTTTGTCTTGTTTTCATTAGTGGTATCTATTTAACTCGAATCACTACCCTACTTAGTTTCTGGACATTGATCTTCTACCATATCTCTAAAACTTGAGCTTATGTCACAGTTCATGTGATGGCTTTGATGACATTACCATTGTGAACACCTTTTTACTCCTAACCATATAATTTCTTTTTAAATAACATCTTTGTATTTAAAATGAAAAGAACCTTGATGCTCTGTATCAATTTTGCTATGCTAATCATGTATTCAATCAAGTTTTTATCCACAACTTTTCATGTGAAGGATTATAGGCAAAGGGCACGGCACCCCTTTTGATGGGGCAAGCTAAAAAATTGTGTATATATGATTAGCCAGTAACTTTGCACTTGTCACCCTCCACTTGTTTGTTTTTCTAACTATCAAAGATCATTTGTTCTTAATAACATCAATAGATTAGACCATATATCAACTTCAATTCTCAAGTATACTATTTCCTACTTCAATCAAGGCTTGTAATCTCAATCGCTGCCAACCCTCCCTTATTGTTTCTTATCAGTTTCTTGAAATATTATTCTAGATTTGTGGATCTCATCCATGAAAGCCTATGCTGGTTTCAAGTACTATGCTACTTTTGTCAATCATTACATCAAATACATGCGGTATTATCCACTTAAGCAAAAAATCTCATTTTTATATGCCTTAATCAGCTTCAAAGCTTTTAATTAAAAAAAAAAAATTGGTTGGAATGCAGATCTAAGCTCTTGATATATTTCTATCTCACTAGCTCACCACATAAATATGAACATGATAAATAAGATGAAAGTTGTTATCAACATATCATCAAAACTGGTCTGTCTTATGCCTCAAACATCCATTCCACCTTCTTCATGGATTATGCTTTCTCCTCGATAGTCTATATCATAATTTATTTGCCTACCCCGAAACTTCACCATCCTTCTCGACAAGTACTGCCAAAGATTAGGGTGATGTTTATGATTTGAATGGCATACCCATAAAAGTACAATGAAAAGAAGTTAATACATTCAACCATTTGTTTACTATGTAGACTATATATGCAAGATTTAATTCTTCAGTTTACCTCAAACATGTTTTCTTAATGCTCTAAATAAAATGATAAATTTATTTATTTTTTAATTTTTTAAAATAAAAATAAAAATAATAAAAAAAAAGATGTACATAGTAATCATAAAATATCTATAAGAACATTTAGAAAAATTCTCTAAATAAACTGGGAAGAAAATACTGCATTCAACCTTACCGGAGCAAACAAGACTCCCCTGAATATCTGACCCTTAACATTGGCAGTCATGAGGTACCCAGAATCAAAAGCTCCATCAACTATACCGTTAACCTCAGCTCCAAACTGCAAAAGTTATATAATTTGAAATGAGACTAATCAATGGAGTTGTTTTATCATCATGAAAGCATATGAACATATTATTCAAAAGTAGGCTCACCAGAAGAGGAATGGCCGGTCTTGCAGGCGGCAATTTCTGATCTGATGACAATAGCTGCATCTCATGTTGTGGAGGAATGACAGTACGAAGAAATTGCTCAGTCTTGGGCAATATTTTTTGGCCTTTGTTAGAGGAAGAAAGCCTCTGTACTGTATTCTGCTCTTGGTCTGAATGAGATGGCGAGGAGTGTTGAGATAGCGAAAGAGAGTGCTCTTCCTGCTCAGCTTCAATGTCAAATACTTTTGAATCATTGACTCTCCTTCTTTTAGCTCGCAAGTTATCTAATTAAATGATGATAGACAAACATAAAATTGAATTATTTTTTAGAGAGTGAAATAGAACTATAGTAATTCAGAAGAGAAAGATCAGGACTGACCTGGGCTGCGAAATATGGAGCCCTTCTGTTCAGCATCCACCTCAGGAGGCTTACGATTCGAGTTTCTAGTCTTCAAAATCACATTTTGCTAATTCATAATAAGTTTTAATCATCAATAAGGCAATTTGTTATTTGATAAGCATCAATTAATGCTATTTCCACTCACCAAATTATCTGCTCTTATAAATTTCTTTTTATCTTGGTTACAATGGCTACCAAAAATCTTGCACATCGATACATTGTAGCGACCGTTGGGGTGCTCTGATCCTAATTGCAGTATCAATAGCTCATTGAGCGGCCGCTCATCTTCTCCACAACTGCGAACCAAAATCAGATTCCAATTAGAAATAGCGATCATAGGTTTTATTTATGGACTTCGGTTAGCTATGCTTGTATACATTTGTTAAGATATACATAATTAACTCACAAAGCCTTTTTAGTGAAATAATAGGCATTGGCCTTTAGAACTAACCCTCCATAAATAGCAATATCAGCATTCGTGACTATGGCAGTATGAGAGAACCGCCCTTGAGGCTGCTGTCCGCGAATGTCGAGCTGAGCCCAAGCACAGGTAGCCACATCAAGTACCCAAACATCATTGTAATATTGCTTATCACCAACTCCACCAATAATGTATACCTATGAAGAACAAAGCCTCATACATGAGAAAAGTAATCTTAATTACCTCAAATGGAAACCTTCTCTTCCATGAACTCAATTCATCAATTAGAGACTTGCCTTTCTCCCTATATTAACAGCAGCATGTCCAGCTCTTACTCCAGGAGAAGATCCCTTAACTATTAGCTGTCAAAATAAAAAAAAAGGGGCATTTACATGCATAGCACAGAATTCCTATGCATTTTCATATCTCACACCTAAATTTTCATATTATACACATAGCACTCAAGTAGATATCACATAAAAAACAGCACTATTACAGTATTAAAACTTTTTATAAGTGAAATACACCTTTTTTATGCGTAGTTTTAAAGCACCACAGTGTTATGTATGTAAATATGAATGTATAGATGTTAGATATATAAAAACATAAGAATTCTCTGCTTCTTATGTAAATTTCCCAATCAAAAACAGATATTAGGAAATACTTCGGGACTCATGAGTGAACCATATAGTGGACAGATGAATGAAAATTCATACCTGTGACCACGACATGGTGTCGGTGTCGAGAGCATCAACTTCGCCGTGATAACGATCGCCGCAATCGCCACCATATATTAGAAGCTTATTGCCAATTGCAACCGCAGCATGGCTGTCTCTCGGGGCGGGGGGATCGCCTTTCACCTTTGGCGAACTCCATGTAATTGTCTTGAGGTCCAAGACATGAACATCATTCAAATAATTCGCTTCGCCTTCTCCACTACCTCCAAATATTACCAATCTATCTTCACCCACAAGAGTGGCGGTGTGGCTCTCTCGCGGACAGGGTAGGTTGCCTTTGCAAGTAGGTTTGCTCCATTCCTTGGTTAGAAGATCTAAGATGTGGAGATCATTGACCTTCTTCACACCATTTGTGCCACCAAAGACGACCATTTTTTGGCCTACAATGACTGCACTGTGACTATCTCGAGTGCCCGGTTTGTGGCCAGTGGTGGCGAGGGAGGTCCAGTTCATTGTATCAAGATTAAGGGTGAGCACATCACTGAAATGCAATCCACCACAGCATCCCTATGGGAAGAACAGTAATAGATAAGTAGCTAGGAGTTAGCTTCTTCATGTGATTATTTTTCATAAATATAAGTCTAAGGAAACAACAAAGGAAATTATGGCTTGAAGGGTAAGATGAAAGGAGGAACAATATTAAAATTTTCTGTACTGTCGAAAGGTTCAGTCAAGCTCTTATAAAATAAGAGAGGCTTTTTATAACACAAACATGTTCTGAGACTAATCAGGAAGCTGATATTAATGGTTTTGTAGGCTTATAATAGCAGATATGAGAGTTGTTTGGTTTTAAAAGAAACGCAAGAGAATGAAAGGGCAAAGTTTTACTTGCACAAGCCTTGTTTTCTCTGTTTTCTTTTTCCATAATCACAAAATACCACACAATTTCTATATATTCACAAATCTAACACCTGAAATTTGCTTTTTCATTTATATCACCCAAGACCTTCATATCAACGTTAAGAATATCACTATTTTAACTTGGAAAAAGTGAAACACGCATCCTTATGTACAGGTAAAGTGCATATATAAATGTAATCTGAACAAAGTCAGGTTTTCCTTGAAACATTGGGAAAAATAAAGAAAGCTATTGTATTTTTCTCTAAAGTTTGATGGCAAAGACAAATCGTCAAGAAAAAATCCTGTTATAAGATCAGCAACAGAGAAAAAACTGTGGAGGTTCTGCAAATTCATAAAGCTAAAAGTAGCGAAGAGTTAAACGAAGACTTGCAAATAGCATAGAAACTAAACTTAAAAAAAGAAGAAAAATTACTCAACAAGAAAGAAGAAACCATACGGACTCGTTTGATCCAATTGAAAAAAGGCATCACAAAAGCAGAAGAAAAATGAAAGTAGAATGAAGAGATTTCCATAAACTTACACCAAAAACATAAATCACACCATCTGCGAAGCAGGCAGAGTGCCCCCATCTCTCCGGCGGGTTAAATCCCCTCACCTTCGGGTAGAGCCACATTGCTTTTCTCCTCTTCACACCTTCCCCTCCTCCCAACGATCCCATTCTTCCCCAACCAAAAACAACAATAGCAGAACGAAAAACAGCGCAAGCCCTCTTCCACCTTATAACCTCCTCACCACCAACGCTGTACTTGACAAGATAGCAAAAAGAGAAAGAAGAGAAGATAGAGAGAGAGAGAGAGAGCCAAGATGGCAAGTGAGAAAACAAGATGTGAGCGCGACTGACAGGGAAAAGATGGGTGCTTTCACGTCGCTCAACCACTGCTGACACAGGAAGAAATGGCGGGGGGTGAAATCACAGTTAGAAAGGGAAAGAGGGAGAAAGAGACCAGAGGGAGATGCAAAGAAGGGATTGCCCCTGAAAATACAGAAAGTCCGCAGTTAGTATTAGTTCTTTGAGAAGTATTGACAGAGGTGACTGACAACATAATACATAGACTGAGAGCAGTAGAGAGTCATGGAAGAAGAGAGGGGGTGGGGCAGTGTGTAGCATGGGAATGTGGGAGGTGTCACAAATCTTTCATGATGTCTCACTTTAGTTTGGGTGCACCCATCGCTTTCCTGCACTTCAAACCTGTCTAACTGAAAATGATGGGAGGTGGGGTATCGGTCTGTGGGAAATGTGGAAGTTTTGGGTTTGGTGAGGTGAGTATTTCCTTTCAGAGGAGAGAGAGGGGTTTGCAATGGCGTTTTCCTGCACATTTATGCGAGGCCTGGGCTTACCAACTGTTTTATTTTCTTTTGTAGAATGCACAGCAATCTGATGATGCAGAAGCCTGTATCAAGATATGTAGCGGATGGAGTGTAAGAAATACATGGTATTTTTTACTAACTTTTATGTATTCATTTAATGTCACATATTAATTTAATCTTGTATTCTTATATGAGAAAAATATATTAGTTTTTTATTTCACAGATGAAAGATATAATTAGAGAATTGTCTTCCATAATTTGGATACATTAAATGTTGACTATCCGATATTGGATAAGTTATATGTCGACACTCTAATGATTCGATTAGGAGAGAATATATATATATATATATATATATATATATATATATATATATATATATATATATATATTGAAATAGGCAAGGTTAGAGAGTTATCTTCCACAATTTGGACACATTAAACGACGATACATTAAATGCCGACTATATGATAATCTTATTAGGAAAGTATATGTTTTATATTCGATGTATGTTAAGGAACGTAGAGATAGACCTAAAAAACTCGGGGCATGTTGTATACAAAAGGATCTTAATTTATTAGAATTAAAAATGAAAATATGACACTTGAGAGGACACAATGAAAAAAAAAAGGATTTAGGTAGGCAACCCTTTAGTGGGACGAAGATTTATTGTTGTATTATTTCATCATGAATCAAATTTGATGAAAATGGATGTTTAGATTAGTTTAATCCTAGTATGCTCAATCTAGCAGTAAGTTTTTACTACTTTTCATTCTGTCATGTGCTTTTTGGATGTAAAGAGAAATCAAGGGCTTCTCAGTAGCGATTTTGGTCTTTCTTAGCTTCCCTTATGTGTCGCGTCCAACTTTGATGCATGACTTTAATCATAGCAATATTTTACTTTTATAATAACTCTCCAAATATTTGCATAACGTAGTTACTATTGAGCCATAGATGGGTATCATTTAATATATATACAATGCGCTACCATTTACAATAACATGCTAATCCAAAAATATCTTATAGTCCATATTTTAATCAATATATATAACAAGAAAATATAATATATCGCAACATATATTTATTAGTAAGAAAAACTTTTTCTGCAGCTCTATATCTGAAACAAACACATACGCTTGTTCAGTATTGACCATAAAAATATGTAAATAAAAATAAAATAATAATCATAATAATAATAAATCAAGTTCTAGAATAAAAATTTTTTACATGTTAGGTAGCATATCTGGTCATGTACCGTTTTAATGCAAATTCATAGCTAAATACATACAGGGTGAAGAATTTATCATATACTAGTAGTTTATTGTATTGTATCTTGTGTGTTTTATGAATGATAATCATAAATATTTGTATGTATAGTAATGATATGCTGGAATCCAAATCATGCAACTAACATAGCTAATCATTTGAGGGTTGAGAAAAAGTAAAAAAAGAAGGTACTATTTTCATTATAAGCTAAATAACACGGTTAGTTGCTTCATGCACTAATGACCTTAATATATCACAAGCAACTTCCATTCAATGAGTTATTCAAATTATGGAAGCAACTCTAAAATTTACAAGGATATATATTTGTACTTATTTTCTATAAAGTTACTTGAAAACCCGACTCAGAGAGAATTCATCATGACAATGAGTCCTGACTGTAGGTTCAATTATTTACATTATTTTCGTGAGAACAGTGGCGATTAACTTTCATTTATAATAGTAAAACAATTTATATTTCTTTTTCATTGGGACACCGTTTATGTTGCTTGGCTAGATATTTTTCACATGGCACTATTAATGCAGCTTTGGATATCTGTTTATCCTCGAAAAAATTGTTATTTTATTTTTTCAAGTTTATTTATGATTTTTGTTTGTTAAGATAATGTTCTGATAGTAGCTAATTTGGTGATTCTTATATGGGGTTTCTCAATATAGAGTGAATAACATGGAAACACATAGAGAGAGGTGTAGAAGAAGAATTGCAGCTTTGATTTACTTGGTGTATGAGTATTATAACTTATATATAGCTTGATTTCCTTCCATGACATCTTCATACAATGGTGATAAATAGGATGGAGAGTTGCTTATAGGGCACATAACAAGATTTAGCAATATATTTCATATTACACCGCCCATAATCATTGATCTCGTAGAAGAACTACACAGGAATATTAGACTTCATGGCTCCTCTAGGATGAATCCTGAGAGGTGTTGGCAATCTTCTCGACATTTTATCACATAATGAATCTATGAAAAGAGCCATGGAGCGATTCCAACACTCATCTGAAACTACAAATAGATATTTTTCAATTAGGTTGAATGCTCTAGCTAGTTTCTCATCAGAAATTATTAAACCAAATGACCTAACATTTGAAAGGACTCCCATAGAGATTGCACTTGACCTGTGGTATATGCTATATTTTAAGGTAATTCTATTTATTCATTACATCTAGAATTCAAATGTTATACATTAATTTGCACACCCTTGTTAAATTTTTTAGAATTGTTTTGGAGCGATCGATTGAACACATGTGGATGCACATGTATTAAATAATAAAAAGATTGCATTTATTGGTTGATGTGGATCACCAACAAAAAGATGTAATGGATGTATCTGACTTTAACATGTGCTTTACTTTTGTTATGTTTGGTTGGCAAGGTAGTGCACATAATAGTTGTACTTCAAATTTGTCACTAGAACTCAAAAATATAACTTTCCTCACCCACCCCCATGTTTGCTCATCCTAAACCTTAATTAGATCTTTTTTAGTGAAATAGTAATTATTGTATTTGTGTCAGATAATATTATTTAGTCGATGTTAGATACCCAATAGAAAGAATGTTTCTGAAGCCATTTCCAAATAACAATTATTGCATACTTAATTTTGAAAGGGTCATGGTAGAAAAGAATGTTTAATAAGAGACACTTGTCCTCACGCAGTGTCATTGAAAGAACAATCAGAATGTGGAGAAAAATAGTCATATTGTGGGGATTGTTGACATATTTGTTTCCTAAATAAGTGCAGATTATGATGGCTACAATGACTCTCCACAATTAAATTCGATGACATCCTTTATGTAGTGACATTGACCTTAACTGGGCCGATGATGATCAATGACATGTCCCTACTGAAGTGTAAAACTTCTTCCTAAGACAATATGTATCATAGGCAGAAGATGAATTGCCTGAGAAATGAACCTAGAAAAGGGAAGGTGCAACAGAGATGATAAAGTTGAGAAAGTGAATTACAGATCCCATCGTTGGCTACTGAATGGGCCAATTTTATTTTATTTTTTTGCTACTTTATTTATAATGTTTTGTGAAATATTTTATTGTTTATTATATCGATGTTTTTTCCAATCATCTATATTTTGAATCTTAATTGTATTTCTCGCTATTTCTGTATGTATTCTTCCACACTTATATGGTCGATGAGGCATTAGTGGATATAATATGTAATATAAATTTTTATTGTATGTTTTATTTTTTATTTTCAAAGTCTATGATGAGACATTCGATCTTATGTGTTCTTCTGGTTGGCCTATATGTCACTATTTGTTCTTGTCCCATGTGAAATCTCAATGAAGGCAACCAATTTCCTCTACTTTTTTCACTTTTATGGCTTTGGAGTTCTTCTTGATGGATTTATTTGGTTGATATGCATATATGAAACATACAAGATCGGCATTATGTGGTTTAAAGGAATCCAAGAGCTCTTTTTTTATAAGGTTTGTTGTCTTCTTGTAGTGAAAGATTCGTTGGTTTATACTATGTTTTCTGAGACCTCACAGTGGAAAAAAACTTGCATTGATTACTTCTGACATTTTTTATGCTAATTTTGCATATAAGGATTTGTGCTTTGTTGCTTTAAACCTTCGACAAAAAAGTGCCTGAGAACTTATGGTACCTCCAAAGCATTGCACTGCTACTATGTTCTACAATGTTCTCTACTTACCTCGAGAAGACTACGTAACTACGGGAAACAGTTTTATTGGTGTCTGAGTAGAATATTAGAATGCTATAACTTCTTTAGGTGGAAAAATGGATTTTAGGAATCCACCTCTGATAGTGATCAGGTGTGATGAGTTTTTTTTGGAGGATAGTATATCTTGTGACATAAACCAATTACATTTTAAAAATAATATTATCACATTATTAATTTTTTTAATCGTATTTTTCTTAATTTTAATTGTTGTGATACTCACTATTTTGTGAGGTGTTTGTTTTTATTTTATATCATTTAAACTGAATATTTGTTTTCTAGTATTGTATATGTTAGTATGAATATTTTGTTATAAACAACACATAGTATAGGGACAAAAAGATCATTTACTCAGAAACAACTACAACATAGCTATTTCAAAACTATTAAAAATAAACACAGAGCCAGCTTCTTTGCAACGACTTCCTACCACAACTGGTGCGTGATTAAAGAAAAATGTATTGAGAAATTCATACCGATTTTACATTGATTTTTGATGATATTGCACTTTAAAGAAAAGTATTTTCTATATTTTATTGTAAGTATGAAAATTTATAGATAATGGAGTAAAAAGATGAGAAAAGTATCGAATCTGGAACAAAAATAACCAAAAGAGACAAAAATTGAACTTGGCCGCCGACAGCGAGGAATAGGCCGCCGACGGCGTGTTTTTCCTGAGAGCATACAAATAAATTATAAAAGAGCCCGCCGACGGCGAGATTGAGCCCACAGACAGTGAGCCTTAGCAGTTAGCCTATGTTCTAGAAGCGCGCCGACGGCGCCCATGAACCCGCTGACGGCGCCCATGAACCCGCCGACGGCGAGAAGGTCGATTCAAGCAAGATTCATCGAATCTGGATGCTTTTTGAAGGGGTGCTTAAGCAACCTTTGGAAATATTTATCCCTCTTTAAAAAGAGATGAATTTAGGCTGAAAAGGTGTCCTTTTTGTGTGTCTTTTTAGTGTCTTCAGTATCTTTAGAGTGTCATTAGTGTGTGTGAGTGTGTTCTAGAGAGTCTAATAGTGAGTTTAGTTGAATGTGTTGTACAAGAAAGAGTCGGAGGAACTTCGAGTGTACGCTGGGAGAAAATCCGAGATAAGTTGTGTTTATTATTTTGTAACTTTGATTTTATATGAAATCCAAGTTTTGTGTTATTCTTCCTATGCATTATGAGTAGTCTTCTCTGTCTTTCTCGTTGTTTTGAAATTTTGTAATGGAAAATTGAATTAGTTGTGTCTAAAATATTCAATAAAAATTGTGGTAATCTTTTTACTTAAAACTTAATTTACTTTCAATTTGGCCAATTGATCTGTTAAAATATGTTGATTTCACAACTAAAGAAAAGATTACATCTGAGATTTAGGGAAATCAAAGTCCTGGAAAGGAGGGTGCAAATAAATAGGGAATTATTATTTATCAGGCTTAGAATTGGAGATTTTAGAGTGACAGACTAAAATTCTCAATTCGGTTCTATCGTTTGGTTGCTGAAGTGTAAATGTTAGCCCTCAGGCGAGGGAAACGTGGGAGCTTCGAAGTGAGAGCCGGTATCCTCCCAGCCTAGCCGCAAATTCAGTAACCAAGCATAGAATTAGTCAATATTCTTTATGCCTGGACCAAAGGGTAAAGAATAGGAATGCTCCTATTTGGCACAATATAATTCTAACTAATTTAATTATTCGTTCACTTAATTCTCTTAACAAGGGGAGAGATACTTTTCTATATTGCAACTTTCCATTCAAGATTAGTAGTAGAATTTAGTATAATTATTCTTTATTTATGTTTACTAGATATTTATTTCAACTACTGTAATTAGTTCGTAATCTTTAAACTTCCCTGTGGGATCAATATCTAGGACTCCATTAGAGCCCTATATTACTTGAATGATACATATACTTGCATTGATAAGGGGTACCTTTGCTATTATTGAATATTAGTTTTACACTTGTTAACAATTATATAGTTACGCATCCACCCTGTCAAGTTTTTGGCGCCGTTGCCAGGGAAGAAGAGTAATTATTAAATTAATTAATAAAATAATTATTAAGGTAATTACTAGAGTAACAGACTATTTTTAAAATTACATAAGTTTTAATTTATATTGTGTATGCGCAAATTTGAAACCGAAAATTTAATACCTTACGATTCAGAATTATAACACACTATTAAAAAAATTAGAAAACAGAAAAGAGAAATCATAAATTTAAATCAAATGGCAAATAATCCAGCACTTGAAAATGCAAATCAACCGAGACCTTTATGAGATTACGTTAACCCTACATTAGATGAAATTCACTTAACTATCAAAACCCTGATGTAGCTGCTAATTCATTTAAGCTTAAACCTATAATTATCCAAATTGTACAGAATAATCAATTTAGTGGTTCACCAAATGAAGATCCTAATTTACATCTCGCTAGTTTTTTAGAACTTTGTGCTACTTTTAAATATGATGGAGTATCTAATGATACTGTTAGACTTAGGCTTTTTCCTTTTTCTTTAAGGGATAAGTCTAAGATGTGGTTAAATTCGTTAGCATCTGGATCTATTAGAACTTGGGGAGAATTATCACAAAAATTTCTATCCAAATACTTTCTTCCTTCAAAAACTGCTAAGCTTAGAAATGATATAACCTCTTTTTGTCAGTTTGATGGAGAATCAATATATGAAGCTTGGGAGAGATTTAAAGATCTTCATAGGAAATGCCCACATCATACGTTACCAGATTGGTTAATTATTCAAAATTTTTATAATGGATTAGTAGGATCTCTTAGATATATTATTGATGCTACTGTTAGTGGTTCATTAATGTCAAAACCATTTGATGAGGCTTATTTGTTAATTGAAGAAATCGCTACCAACATTTTTCAATGGCCTTCCGAAAGGCTAAATCCTAAAAAATAGCTAGTATCCATGATTTTGATGCAATATCTATGTTAGTTTCTCAGATTGCTGCTATATCTAAGAAATTAGATCATTTTGGAATGAATTATTCTCCTACTATACTGGAAGAAAATTCATCTGAGCAATTTGTGGATGTTCAACCTTCTTATGAAACTTTAAATGCTATTAATAATAGAACCAACAATCCTTATTCAAATATTATAACTCTGGTTGGAAGAATCATCCTAATTTTAATTGGAATAACAATTCTACTAATCAATAATGGGTGAACAACCCAGTAAACCCATTAGGAAATTCATCTAACCAAGGAAATTCTAATTATAAACTTTCTTATCCACCTGGATTTAATAATAACTCTCAATTTAAGGAAAAGAAGTTATCTATAGAAGAATTGATATTAAATATGGGTCAGCATTTGCAGAATCAAGGAAATCAGTTATAAATTCAAGGAAACCAATTACAAAATCAAGGAACTGCTATTAAAAATATTGAAACTCAACTTGGGCATATCGCTACTGCGCTTAATAATAGAATTCCTGGAACTTTTCCTAGTAATGTGGAAATTAATCCTAAAGACCAAGGAAAAGAACAAATTAAAGTGATATAGTTAAAAAGTGGAAAAGAATTAGAAACAAGAGGACAAAAAGAAACGTAAATTGAAAAAGAGAAAGTGGAAACTGAAAAAGAAAAGGATCAGCAAGATCAAGATTTAGAATATCCACTAATACCTATGAAAATTACTGTAGAAAAACCACCACCACCATTTCCTCAGCGATTAAAGCAACATGAAAAGGATAAAAAATTTTATAAATTCCTTGAAATCCTGAAGAAATTAATGGTGAATATTCCCTTTGTAGAAGCATTAGAACAAATGCCCAATTATGTAAAATTTATGAAGGATATTTTAAACAAGAAGAGAAAGTTAACATACAATGAAACTATTGCACTTAGCGAAGAGTGTAGTGCAATTATTCAGAAAAAACTTCTTGAAAAATTAAAAGATCCTAGTAGTTTCACTATACCTTGTGCTATTGGAGAAAAATTGTATGGAAAAGCTTTATGTGACTTGGGAGCCAGCATTAATCTTATGCCTCTATCAATTTTTAAAAGATTAGGATTGGGAGAAGTATCACCTACTTCAGTAACTTTTCAGTTAGCTGATCGTTCAGTGACTTATCCTAAAGGAGTTATCAAAGATGTGTTAGTAAAAGTGGAGAAATTTATCTTTCCTGTGGATTTTGTTATTTTAGATATGAAGGAAGATAAATAAATACCCATAATTTTAGGAAGACCCTTCTTAGCTACTGGAAGAGCTATGATTGATGTTCAAAAAGGAGAATTAACTATGAGAGTAAATGATCAAGAAGTAAGTTTCAACATTGCAAAATCAAGGAAATACCCTGCTATTAAAAAAGATGAATGTTTTCGAATGGAAATTCTTGAACATCTGCAAAATAAACATTTTAAAAAATATTTTGAAGATAAACATGAAATAGAAAATGCAGAATTATTTCAAAAAG
This sequence comes from Papilionanthe hookeriana x Papilionanthe teres, assembly GCA_022702705.1. Classification (NCBI taxonomy): domain Eukaryota; kingdom Viridiplantae; phylum Streptophyta; class Magnoliopsida; order Asparagales; family Orchidaceae; genus Papilionanthe; species Papilionanthe hookeriana x Papilionanthe teres. The sequence goes on along the minus strand of CM040433.1, from coordinate 5,622,465 downwards.
CAGAAAATGAAGAATTAGATTATATACAAGAAAGATTTGAGATGTCGGATGCTACGGAAAATGCTGAAAAGAATATAGTTCCGTCGATTATAAATCCTCCTGAACTTGAGTTAAAAATTTTACCTACTCATTTCAATTATGTATTTTTGTGAAATTCTTTAACTTTACCGGTTATTATATCGACAGAATTAAACGAATTACAAGAGAAAAAACTTTTAGATTCATTTAAAAAGTATAAGAAAGCTTTTGGTTGGACCTTAGTAGATATTAAAGGAGTTAGTCCTTCAATATGTATGCACAGAATTATTTTAGGTAATGAACATAAACAAAGAGTTGATCCCCAAAGGAGATTAAACCCGATGATGAAAGATATAGTCAAGAAAGAAATATTAAAATGGTTAGACAATGGTATTATATATCCTATTTCAGACAATGCTTAAGTAAGCCCAATTCATTGTGTTCCTAAGAAAGGAGGAGTGACTACTGAAGCTAATGAAAATAATGATTTGATACCTATCAGACAAGTTACTGGATGACATATATGTACTAACTATAGAAAATTAAATGCGGCCACCAGGAAAGATCACTTCCCTTTACCATTCTTAGACCAAATGTTGGATAGACTTGCTGGGCACAAATACTTTTGTTTTTTAGATGGATATACTGGCTACCATCAAATTCCTATTGCTCCTAAGGATCAAGAGAAAACTACATTTACTAGTCCTTATGGAACGTTTGCTTTCCAAGGGATGCCTTTTGGATTATGTAATGCACCTGCAACATTTCAGAGATGTATGATATCTATATTTAGTAAATTAATTGATGGTGGAATAGAAGTATTCATGAATGATTTCTCTGTATTTGGAACATTATTTGACGCATGCTTGGAGCATCTTGAAAAAGTTTTGGAGTTATGAGAAAAAACTATTTTAGTTCTAAATTGGGAGAAATGTCAATTTATAGTTGCAGGAGGAATTGTATTAGGGCATAAAATTATAGAAAATGACATGGAAGTAGATCCTGCAAAAATTCAAGTTATAGCTAAATTACCACCTCCTACTACAGTGAGAGGGGTAAGAAGTTTCTTGGACATGCTGGTTTTTACAGACGTTACATAAAAGATTTTTCAAAAATTACCAAACCGCTATGCCAACTTTTAGAAAAGGACAAGAAATTTGAATTTACTAAAGAATGCTTAAATGCTTTTGAATTATTAAAGGATAAATTAATCACAACAATGAATAATAGTTTCACCTGATTGGGAGAAACCATTTGAACTTATGTGCGATGCTAGTGATTATGTTATAGGAGCTGTTCTTGGACAAAGATATGATAAAATTTTTAAAGTTATATGTTATGCTAGTAAAACTCTTAATAATGCTGAAATTAACTATACAGTTACAGAAAAAGAATTATTAGCAATTGTATATGCTTTTGATAAATTTAGATCTTATTTAATTGGAACTAAATGTATTGTACATAGTGATCACTCTGCTATTAAATTTCTAATGCAAAAGAAGGATACCAAACCAAGATTAATTAGATGGATATTACTGATGCAAGAATTTGATTTTAAAGTAATAAATAGAAAGAGAACTGATAATCCAATTGCAGACCATTTGTCAAGATTAGAATATTGCAAATTATCTGACACTGACAATGAAATTACAGATTGTTTCCCTGATGAACAACTTTATAATATAAATGAGTGGAGAATACCTTGGTATGCTGATATAGTTAATTATATTGGAAGTGATATTTTACCACTCATGTTAGTTATGCAACAACAGAAAAAATTCATTCATGATGCTAAAGCGTATTTTTGGGATGAACCATATTTATATAAATAATGTAAGGATCTTATTATTAGAAGATGTGTGCCTTATGAAGAAACTGAACAGATTATTCAAAAATGTCACGATTCTAAATTTGGAGGACATTTTGGGACTGACAAAACTGTACATAAAATTTTACAAGCTGGATTTTATTGGCCTACTCTTTTTAGAGATGTTTATAGATATAACAAAACAAGTGATAAACTCCAATGAGTAGGTAATATATCTATAAGAAATGAAATGTTTCTAAATTTCATATTAGAAGTTGAAATTTTTTATGTTTGGGGATTAGATTTCATGGGACCATTTATTCCTTAATTTAGAAACTCATGTATATTAGTTGCTGTTGATTATGTTTCTAAGTGGATTGAAACACAGGCCTTACCTCATTGTGATGCTAAGAGTGTTTCAAAAAATTTAATGAAAATCATTTTCACAAGATACAGAATGTCGAGAGTGATTATCACTGACGGAGGATCCCATTTTAGGAATAAATATATTCAAAGATTAGCACAAATATTTAATATAATTCATAAAATATCTACTGCTTATCATCCACAGACCAGTGGATTAGCTGAAGTTTCTAATCTAGAAATTAAATGAATTTTAGAAAAGACTGTAAACCCAATTAGTTTAGATTGGTCCACAAGTCTAGACACTGTATTATGAGCATACATGACTGCTTATATAACTCCGATTGGAATGACTCCTTACAGACTTATTTATGGAAAGACTTGCCACTTACCGGTTGAATTATAACATAAAGCATATTGGGTGATTAAAGAATTTAATTATAATTTGAAAGATGCTGGGGAGAAGAGATTGTTGCAGATGAATGAATTAGAGGAATTAAGGAATGAATCATATAATAATGATAAAATCTATAAAGAGAAAATGAAGATATGGCATGATCGGAAGATTAATCAAAAGAATTTTGAACCAGGATAAGAAGTATTCTTGTATAATACAAGGCTAAAATTATTTCCTGGGAAATTGAAATCTCGATGGTTAGGACCTTTTACTATAACTCAAGTATTTACATACGGAGCTGTTGAAATTGAAGATCCGAATACTGGAAACAGATTCAAAGTAAATGGACACAGATTAAAATCATATTTTGAGGGTATAAGACCAAATTTTAAAGAGGTTTTAATGCTCAGTCAACCTGATTAACAACCTGAATAGGTCGGGCTGACGATGTTAAACCAAGCACTTTATGGGAGGCAACCCATTGTTATCTTTATTTATATGCAATAATAGTATATCTGTTTGATTTATTGATAATTTGTGATATGAATTAATTCTACTACGCTAATTTACCCTTATGATTATCACGATATTGGATCCATAGAAAAATATGGAACGCATTCGAACCAGAGCGAAACTGTGCAATTTTTGCCTTGGCCGCCGAAGGCGAGATCGAGCTCGCCGACGGTGAGTTTCTCCCTCCAAGTTCAGTTTGTGTTATTAAAGAATCCTGCCGATGATGAGGTCGGCGCCGCCGATGGTGAGTTTTGCGAGTGGACGGTTTAGGGAGTTAATTTAACGGTTTCTGGCAATTCTAAGTGGTTTTAACTCTTTAAAAACTCCTAGAAATCAATTTATAAACTATCTATATCCTAAAAACGAATTGAAACTTCACTAAAACTCATCCTTATGGCATCCAATCACCCTGAAATCCCTAGATCTTGAGTGTTCAATAGAAGAAAATTTATCAGTTGTGAGGCCCAGCGAATCTTCAATAAGGTACTGATGAAAAAGAGATTGATCAAGGAATGAGGATTCGTGAATCGACGATTGGAGAATTTGACGATTCCTATTGAAGAGATGATTGTACGGCAACGTTGGGAAGTGTTGTGTTATACCACCTCTGCAGTAGTCATCCCTGTGGTTAAAGAATTCTATTTCAATTTACACGGAATCAACAACGAAGTCGTCTATGTGTGAGGCGGATGGGTAACTTTTACTCCTAGAATTAATGAATTATATTCGATAGAGAATACACCCATTTGCCACTACTCTAAATTTGTCCCTACAAGGAATAATATGAATGAAATCTATCGTTACTTGACTGATGAAGCGGAAGATTGGGAAACAAGAGAAAACGGGTATGTCAGTTTTTCTGCATCACTTCTAAACCCCATTTCTAAAAACTGGCACTTCTTTATTTCTTAAAAATTGTTACCTACTATGAGGCTCAATAAAGTTTCTAAGGAGTGTGCGATTCTAAATTATTGTATTCAAGCGGGACTACCTCTTGATGTTGGTTTAATTATTGTGAAGTCTGCTTTAGGCCTGATTGTTCATGGATCAATTTATGGGCTTGGATATCCTTCTACAATTTTTACACTCTGCAGTCTGTACTAAGTTTCATATGAAGCCTGGGAGAAGGTACTTCTACCTTGGAAACCTTTAGATTCAACTGATATGTTTCCTACACTTGATGATGATAACGAGACATCCATTATTGTGGATCAAACATCCCAGAGTTCTTTTTCAATTAGGCCTTTGACTGATAAAACTGAGATGATATTACGGAAACTAAAAAGACTGGAAAAAGAGGTATAAAACGTGATGACTTCAATTAATAACATCTCTGACTTATTTGATCATATTGACTGGAGGATGAAAGAACACTTCGATCATTCTGGACATCTTGAAGCTAGTTTCATACGGCTTATGAGAAAGAAATGATGGATAGAAGAAGATTCTACTGAAGAGTTTCCTTACAGACCCTTCTATAATCTTTTCATTCATTTACGTTCAATGGGTGATATCAGAGATGAGTTTAGCACTGATCCTGACGAGTAGAAGACGTTCGTATCTGCTTATGTGTTGAATTAGTTTGAATTTAAATTTGTGTAATGTGCACTTTTGTTATTTTAGATTTTGATATTTGATCTCAGTATAGATGAGATTATGCATATTTTGTTTGTTTTCAGCATTTTGAGTGTTATGGTTTAGATTGCGACACTGAATTTGATGTATTAAGGTTGAGAAAATACCTTGTTATAGTATGTTGTGTACGAATATCGTAAACACTTGGATTTTATATAAAAATCGTGATGTTTGTGTTGTGTGAATTTATTTGAATTAAAATAATATCTAATCATTGTAAAATATGTTTAAATAGATTGATCAGATGTTAACGAGGCTTAAAATGAATTTAAAATTAGAAAATTTTGAAAATTTAAAATTTTCAAAAGGCCCGCAGACAGCACCCTCGACGCCACCGATGGCGGCTTTTTCCAAAGACTTAAACCTATTTGAATTAATTAGCCCGCCGACGGAGAGATTTTGCCCGCTGACTGCGAGGACCCAAAAAATACCTTTATTTGACTGGTCAACAGCCACTATTCATCGTCCCCTACCTCTAAACTTCAAAAAAACTGACCTAGGGCTTGAGAGATCTTGGATTTGGAGAATTTTCAACCCATTTTGACACCAAATTTCATCTTCCCTTGGTAAGAGCTTCACTCCCATGTAAATATTTTTGATTTTTACCATGTATTTCTTCCACATTTAGGAATTTTGGAAAAAAAATGTGGAGAAAATAGTTGGAAGAAATTAATGGAATTCATTTTAGATTACTTTAAGTCACCTTTGGAAGCCATTCTAGTGTTATTTTGGAATTTAGTTAGATTTTTGTAAATTTGATAGATCAAGAAATGACACCATGACAAAAGAGGTGACTTGACTTTGATGAGACTCGATTTGTAAACGCTAAGGCTCAGTCAAGGTACAACTCTATCATCAAAGCAAAAAAATGCATCCAGGACAAAGTTTTCAAGAATCCGGGAGGAGAAGTGGAACAGACAATTAAGGAGCGAAGATGGGAAAATTTTTGTTATTCGACGAATAGAGCTGCAGTAGAAGTTGTAAAGGAATTTTACGCCAACCTGACCCAGGTTGAGGATGGACCTATAAAGATTAGAAAATTTTAGTTGATTTTAATGCTGCTCGGATAAATTCTTTCTACGAAGTGCAAGATCCTTATACCAACGATTATGAGACGTTTGGAACAATGGAAGGACCGCTGGAGGATGTGATTAACTTTCTCACTGATGGGAAAGGGACTTGGAAAATGAAGCAGCGTGAACGGGTAAACTTCCCTCTTTCCATGATGAATGCCACCTCTAAGGCTTGGCAGTATTTTATTTGCTCTACCTTTCTACCTACTTATCATCATAGTGAAGTTTCAAGGGATAGAGCAGTTCTAAATTTTTGTATTTAGAATAATAGAAGTATAAATGTGGGAAATATTATTTATAAAAACATATTAGCCATTACAAAAAGTGAAACAGGAGGAGGATTGGGACATCCTGGTCTGATTTATGCACTCTGCCAGTTGTCTGGAGTAGAGGTTGGAGATGATGTGGAATGGGTTGAACCTATGAAACCCATTACAAAGGCTAATATAAAGACTTATGAATCCTATGAAGGATGGAGATCTGGGACTAGGAGCTCTGCACCTTCGACTAGTATGGATATTCCCTCTACTAGTTATGACCCTCCTACCTATAGTTCTCCTACACTTTATGACTTGATGAATGAACTAACTCTGCAGCGGAAAAATTTTGAGAAAATAGATGAAAGGTTGGAGCATATAGATAAGAGGATTAGAGGATTAGAGCGGATGTATGATTATGACAGTGAATATCTTCAGAGGCATTCTGAGTTTGAAATAGCTTACTATAATGCTGAAAATCGCTATAGGAGAGGGGAGCTTGATGTTATATTTTCTGAGTGCCCTCGTTATACTCACTACCAGCCTACTCCACCTGCTAAACAAGGAGATGAGGATATAGTTTGGGATTTTGATGTTTGAGATTAGATTCTGTGATCAGATATTTATTGTTAAGTGTTTGATTGTTTTCTTTATTTTAGTAATTCTGTTCTGAATCTGTGTTTTTGATTATTGTGATATATAAGTTAAATTTGTGTAGTTTTAAGTTTTATAATTCAGACTATGATTGTAACTCTAAAATTGAATTAGTAAAATGTATGTGGATGTTGTGTTAATTATGCTTAGTACTTTAATAGGTAAAACAATTAAACGTAGTAGGAAATTGTGTTAGTATTTTGTACTTATTTCAAAAATTTCCTTACCCAGCAAATTCTCTAATGTTATATGTGTGTAGAAAGTTATTAACAGTACATGTTAATTAAGTGATGAGAAGAACCTGCAGAACTTCAAAAAGAAATACCTAAAGCACGAAGGTATGATTTAAATTTACAATATTTTTTCTTTCCACCTATATGATTAGATAGAAAAAATTAAGTTTGGGGGAGGGAAAAACAAGATTGAATATTAAATGTTCTCAATTAAATATTTTAAAAATTTATTATAAAAATGATTTTCTAAAGTTAATTTAATTCAGTAAGCTAGAATTAATTTATTTAACTATTATAGAAGGTTAAAAGAAATATTTTTAGTGATTAAACTAATTTTGTGGATTAAGATATTTGAAATTAAAGGATAAGAATATAGTTAACTATTTAGAGTAAGGAAAACTATATTTTAAAATATTAAATTCTTAAGTATTTAGTTTAGAAAGAAAAGATTGAAACTCAATGATGTAAAAACTATGAAATACATATAAGGTAAGAAAATGTTTCAAGTTTCAAATTTAGGAAGAGGAAAGTGAAGTTCAAAATTATTAACAGGCTATCCAGATACAGTAATCCTCACTTGAAAAAGAAAAAAAAAGGAGGATTGGAAAACAATCCCTGAAAAGAAAAGAAAAAAAAAAGGATTGAAATCCAATCCAAATAAAAAGAAAAAAAGTAAGTGAGGACAAGCTTGAAGAGATGCCTTATTAAAAATTGGTTTCATTTGAATGAACCTAAACGATAAACTCAGTTATATTTCTGAACTTATATATATGGATTAGTACTTTTACTAAATAGTGTTTTCATGAATTTCCTATCATTTGAATATCCTAAGTTATTTAATATTGCAACATATAATCATTCTTGAAATAAATAGAAGACTAGAATTCTTAAACTTGATGACTAAATAATCTTACATCTATAGAATTAATTTAATTATCTGAAAACCTTTCTAATAAACTTTACTGTAATATTTATTTAAATCAAATTCATAGTATTTCTGAATTAAAGCTTTACTACAAATAATCATTACTTTTATGTAGTATAAAGTTTACTTGAGGACAAGTAATAGTTAAGTTTGGGGGATTTTGATCAAAAAAAATGTATTGAGAAATTCATACCGATTTTACATTGATTTTTGATGATATTGCACTTTAAAGAAAGATATTTTCTATGTTTTATTGCAGGTATGAAGCTTTATAGATAATGAAGCAAAAAGATGAGAAAATGATCGAATCTGGAACAAAAATCGACCAAAGGAGACAAAAGTTGAACTTGGCCGTCGACGGCGAGGAATAGGCCGCCGACGGCGTGTTGTTCCTGAGAGCATACAAATAAATTATAAAGGAGCCCGCCGACGACAAGATCGAGCCCGCCAATAACGAGCCTTAGCAGTTGGCCTATGTTCTAGAAGCCCGCCGACGACGCCAACGAGCCCGCCGACGATGAGAAGGTCGCTTCAAGCAAGATTCGTCGAATCTGAATGCTTTTTGAAGAGGTGCTTAAGCAAACTTTGGAAATATTTCTCCCTATTTAAAAAGAGATGAATTTAGGCTGAAAATGTGTCCTTTTTATGTGTCTTTTTAGTGTCTTCAGTATCTTCAGAGTGTCATTAGTGTGTGTGAGTGTGTTCTAGAGAGTCTAATAGTGAGTTTAGTTAAGTGTGTTGTACAAGAAGGAAGAGTCAGAGGAACTTCAAGGAGTCTGCTTAGGGAGAAAATTAGAGATAAGTTGTCTTTATTATTTTGTAACTTTGATTTTATATGAAATACAAGTTTTGTGTTATTCTTCCTATGCATTCTGAGAGCCGGTATCCTCCTAGCCTAGCTGCAGATTCAGTTACCTAGCATAGGATTAGTCAATATTCTTTATGCCTAGACCAAAGGGTACAGAATAGAAATACTCATATTTGGCACAATATAATTCTAACTAATTTAATTATCCATTCACTTAATTCTCTTAACAAGGGGAGAGATACTTTTCTATATTGCAACTTTCCATTCAAGATTAGTAGTAGAATTTAGTATAATTGTTCTTTATTTACGTTTACTAGATATTTATTTCAACTACTATAAATAGTTCGTAATCTTTAAAGTTCCCTGTGGGATTGATATCTAGGACTCCATTAGAGCCCTGTATTACTTGAATGATACGTATACTTGCGTTGATAAAGGGTAACTTTGCTATTATTGAATATTATTTTTAAACTTGTTAACACTTATATAGTTACGCATCCACCCTGTCAGTGCGCAATGCGCTTTTTAATAAGTTGTAGCTACCTTAAATAAACCTATAGTATGCCAACGACATTTTTTCCAAATCTTTTAAAAATATCATGAAGATTAACTATAGCAAACAGTGGTTAAAATTTTTGGCACAAAATAACTTATGGCCTATTTTTATGAAGAGGAGATATATTTTTAACTAACACCCTTAAACCTAGACTTGACGACTTTATAGCTTGGAAAGAAATTTCTAAAAATTAGAGAAAAAGCAGAGCATTTGCTTGTTTGAGAGCTGGTTACGGGGATATATATTTTTGGTATGATGACTGGACAATAGTTGGTTCTCTTTTTTCATCTTCATTGCAATAATAATGATAACAAACAATTTGTTGCCTTCTTGTAGTAATGCGATTCATTAGTTTATACTATGTTTTCTGAGACCTCACAGTTTAAAAAAACTTGCATTGATTACTTCTGATATTTTTTTGCTAATTTTGCATATATGGATTTGTGCTTTGTTGTTTTAAACCTTCAAAGAAGAAGAGCTTGAGAACTTATGGTACCTCCAAAGCATTGTACTGCTATTATGTTCTACAATGTTCTCTACTTACCTCGCGACGACCACATAACTACGGGAAACAGTTTTACTGGTGTCCGAAGAGAAAATTAGAAAGTTGTGACTTCTTTAGGTGGACAAATGGATTGTAGGAATCTACCTCTGATAGTGATCAGGCGTGATGAGTTCTTTTAGAGGATAATTTATCTCGTGACTTAAACTAATTACATTTTAAAAATAATTTTATCACAGTATTAATTTTTATTTTAATAGTATTTTTCTTAATTTTGATTGTCGTGATACTCACTGCTTTGTGAGGTGTTTGTTTTTATTTTATATCATTTAGTATTGAATACGCTAGTATGAATATTCTGTTATAAACAACACATAGTATAGGGGCATAAAGATTATTTATTCAGAAACAGCTGCAGCATAGCTGTTTCAAAACTGTAAAAAACAAATAAACAACCAACTTCTTTGCAACAGCTTCCTACCACAACTGGTGTGCAACAGCTTTTTAATAGGCTGCACCTACCTTAAATAGACCCTAAGTATGCTAACGACGATTTTTCCAAGTCTTTTAAAAATATCATGGAGATTAACTATTACAAACATTGGTTAAAATTTTGGGCACAAAATAACTTATGGCCTATTTTTATGAAAAGGAAATATATTTTTAAAAAACCCCGTCTAATCTAGACTTGACGGCTTTATAGTTTGAAAATAAATTTCTGAAAATTAGAGAAAAAGCAGAGCATTTGCTTGTTTGGGAGCTGGTAAAGGGGATATAAATTTTTGGTATGATGATTGGACAATAGTTGGTTCTCTTAATACCTTTTTTCCTCTTCATTGCAATAATAATGATAAGGCTTTAGAATTTTAGAGTGGTGGTGTAAGAAACTGCTCGAAGCTCTGAAACCTTGTCGGTTCATATTGGATGAATACTATTTCATATATACCTGTTGTTAGAGGTAAAACAGATTGTACTATATTGAAACGGAACATGTATACTTCAATTTCTAAATGCATTTTTAAACATAATCATTGCTGGATGTTGTGGATGGTTGTGATAAAATTTGGAACATGGTGGTAAAATCTTCACAAGGTTTATTTGCATGGCATCTCAATTTAAATATCTTCGTGTTGATGGCATTCTAAAGTTAAAAGGTTTAATTTTCCCTTCCATTTGTTTAGTTTGTTAGCAAGTGGAGGAATCTTTTCTTCATTTATGTTTTCGATGTCGGTTTGCTTCCCTAGTTTGGCTTTGAAATGGCCAAGTACTTTAAGGTTTTCATTTCATATGTTGGATATAATTCTACGGAACAATGCTTAGCCAATTGGATTGGCATGATAATGCAAGTCATCTACAATGTTTTGTGCTTTTTATATGTTTTTAGTTCGTTTGGATGGAAAGAAATAATCGAAAGCATACGAATATTTGTGTAATAGTTGAGAGGGTGATTATGTTCATTAAATCTTTTATTTATAAAGTGCTTAAATTTGATAGATGCAAACCATCAAAGGTTTTGAGCGTATTTCAAATTAAAAGAAAGATGGGTATAATTTGCCAGCCTTCTAGCCACTCCATTAACACCACTCGGGTCCTGTTGGTTTATTGATCTTGACCAAATTTTCCTACTATTAAAATTAATATTGATGTTTGTTATGTTAATGCTCGAGCTGGTTTGGGAGGTGTATTTCAGAATAGTTATGGTAAGTGCTTAATTTCTTTCGCTACTCCTTGCACCCCTATATCGGCTTTCCATTTTGAGGTACTAGTAATATTGTATTGTTTGATGGCAACAAGTAATTGTGGGATGTATAATCTCCAGATTGAAAAAAAATTGAAACTGGCGTATAATATTAGCAATAAAAGTTCGATTTCTCCTTGATATTGTATACATATTTGGAAGAAACTCTCTACATTTCTGCCTTTCTTTTCGAGTTAGATGGACACACAGCCACAGAAAAGCAAACATGCCAAGGGACTACTTAGGGCCCTTTTGTTTGGGCGTTTTATCATGCGGCGCTGCGCAGCGCCGTGAAAATTCGCGCAACGCGCCCTACGGGAGCGCGACTTCGCGGCAAAGCGCCGCGAAGCTGGGTGAAAGCTGACCGCGGGATAAACCCCGCGGCCACGGCTTTCAATTGGCTTCGAGGTTTTTTTTTCCTATCGTTGCCCTCGCTCCGCTGCGCTGCCCCCTCTCGAACTCCCTTTCTCCCTAGAGGTACTTGCGCCCCCGAAGTCGTTTTCTCATCTTCTTCCTCGATCGCGAACGAATCCAAGATAACTTCTTTTGATCTATCGAGGCCCCGTCCCCCTCTCCTTCTCTATTTCTCGTTTCCTCCATCTCGTTCTCTGGATCTTTCTTTGTTGATGAACGGTTCGTAGCACAAAGTAGGTGCAAATAGGGAGATGATCTTGTTAAAAATGGAAAATCGCAGTTGCTTAGAATTTTTTTTTTCATGGCCTAAATGCCTCTTGACCTAAATAAAGTGTTCTGGTTTACTGGTAAAGTTCAACCTGTATGTTATTTTGCATATACCCTCACTCTCCATGGCTTTCTGTATTTCGATGCATAAGGATTGCAATTTATAACTGTTTTAGCTTTTGGCGGTCGGATTAACAGAGAATGGAATTACTATACATTGGCTTTGGGCTCATTTCAGAATTCATATGTATTCAGTCAAAATTGGCATGGAATGGAACCTTGTTCTTCTTCTTATTAAGCTTACATACATATAAGTGGTGGTGGATGTGTTTCTGTGTGGTGGCTTGGGTGTGGTGGATGTGTGGTAGATTTGGTTTGAACTTTTATGCAATATTTACTAACTTAAGTTTTTTCCTCACTCTTTCTATAAAATGATGGGGCAAATGGAAAAGAAACAATGCCCCCTCACTCTTTATATCATTCTCCTCTATTAGTTTCTTTTTATATCTTCTTTTAAGCCTAAAATTCAACTTTTATCTATGAAAGTTTTGGAGCATTTGTTTTGGGTTCTCTTTATTTGTTCTGGGTGCAAAATGAAATTAATGGAGCCTTTGTTATGCTCTCTCTGAGGCTGAACTATGCATTCTATGCACTTACTTTGGGTGCGAAACGAAAATCTTATTTTGGAGGGTTAGAGGAAAAATCAAAATTGAAGAATGACATTGCTCGATGGTCTGATTCTTGGACTTTTTGAATTATATACTTTTTGATTTGTTACATGAGATTATTGAATGGATAACATTGAAGGTCATCCTTTAAGGTCTGTTTGGGGCAATTCTGATTTGTTACTTGAGCTCGGTATTGTGATTCGTTAGTGCTAAATTGATCCAGTTTTGATAAATTGTTATTTTTTTTGGGGCATTTTTGATTTGCTAGATTATCATTTCTGGATAGTGTTGGTGTTTGTTCAGGGTGCATTTTGTAGTTCCATCAACTTGATCATTCAAACAATTAGGAGTTCGTTGCATTCAAACAATTAGAATGCATCTACTATTTTTGATTCAGTTGATATCTAAAGACCAAATTTGGGTTGATCTGGATGTTTCTATTACATCTTCTCCACATGCAAATACCTTATAAAATTTTGTACAGTGATGGTCATATTTCTAATGCTCCTACAGTGATGCCCCTACAGTGATGCTGAGCATGAGAAAACTATTTCTAATGCTCATTGTGTAGGTAAGGTGGCAGAGAAGTAAAAAATTGAAGTTAAGAAGCATGGGAATTTTTGCTGAGCTTGGGAAATATTGTTGTTTTTGGGAAATAGCTTGTGGAATGAGCTGTAAATTATGTTTTTTAAGTTATAACGGGGTTGAGCTGTTGGCAACCCATTTGATTTAGATAACAGGGGCAGTCTGGTCATTTTCTGACCCGCAATGTTGTTTACCACACTGCAACTAAACAGACAATGCAAGCTTCCCCTAGTACTGTCTTGGAGCAGACAGCACGGTAGACTGCAAAGTTGAGAAGCTGCAGCCGAACCAAACAGGTCCTTAGCCAAATGGGACGCCACCTCGAGTTCTCTTACTATGTATGTATGTGCAGATTGGCCAAATTAATATTGGATGAATATTCCATAAATGTTGTATGCTGGAGCTGTTTTATTAGATATATAGTTCCCTATTTTTTTCGTATGTTTGTAATTTGGATGTGCATTTAATTAATTTAGGTGATTTGAATTACAATTTAGCTAAATCAACTGATTTTTATACACAAAATTCAAAATTTTGAATCAGCAAAAATAGTTTTTTCAAACCAAAATAAATTTAAATAATTTTTACTTTGCTCAATTTGATTTGATTTTGGATGAATCAAAACCTCTTTTACTGTAACAATGAACCAAATTATCTAACTTAAATAATGTAAACGAAAAAGAATATAGAGTAATTTTTGCTGAAATAAACAAACTTGTTTGATATCAGTTGTTTATTTATATTACTTTATAACTATATTTTTTAAATTTTAATAAACTTGCTGAATTCTTTTTATTGTATAGGATCCCATAATATTCGTGAGTACACACAACTCGATAAAAGATCATGGGTCTAGGAAAGAGTAACTAAAAGAGAGTTAGATCGAACGAGGATGAGAAGAGAATGATCCTGCAACTTCAAATGAGGATGTGAATTCAAATGATGAAAGGAGTTCCAGATCTAAAAGTGAGGAAATAATAAGGAAGAAAGGGCCCTTTCTTTCTTCGTCTCACCTCATTTTATACGTACCCGAGAAAGAAGCTATTAACTAATCTCAATAACACACCTTACACTGTATCATTGACATTTTCACGACATCTTGATAGAAAATCGATGTCATGGTTTTGACATATTGTCGGCTAATGCCAGATATTGTCTGTGTAGAGACTATCTATGGCACCTGGATGATGGGATTGAATCCACAGTATTAGGCAACACTTTAATTAAGAGAAGAATGGTGGTCTGGGATGGTCATAAATGTCTCCTCAAATTGTTGTCTTAGCTGGAATAGGTTTAAAAGTTGTCGTCTTGTGGAAGACGAAACATGAGTTGAATATGCTATTTTGGCACGTAGGACTGATCTAGCCACTTCGACGGGTAGGTTCTATTCGACCACTTCGGCAGGTGGGTTTGACTCAACGACTTTGACATGTGAGTTCGACTCAGCTGCTTTGACATGAGTTCGATACAGTGAGATAGAATTTTACAATGAAATTCTCATATATTGGCATTTGTGTATACAAAACTAATTTTTTTTTAATTTGATTAATTTATTAAAGTAAAAAAGAACAATTCAATAAAAAAAATATAAAAATATAATTATAATTAGGATCTACAATCAATAAAACTTAATTTGGTTTTCAAAGTTAATCTAGAAAATACATACCCCTGATTTGATGTTAATATTTGGACTGTATAGTGCTTTACCTTTCCACGAGCTTCCATATAATTATAGGTATTTCGGTGCATGTTAAGTATTCGTTACGTCACGCGAGACTTCAAATGATTACTTTAATTATAGGTATTTCCACGAGCTTCCATATATATATATATATATATATATATATATATATATATATATATATATATATATATATATATATATGTTTGTTTGTTTTTTGTTATCAAAGGAAATCGATATTTGGTAGATGCCAAATATCGATTTTCCATACGCATTCCAATGCCATGATGAGAGCCGCGCCATGTGCTTATAATTCGAGAGCCCCCGAACCACGGTGGTTAATACCCTGACCTGAGGGGACTGACAGTGACCCCGCCACCAACAGGCTAAGGTAAGCAGCACACACACACACACACACACACACACATGTATATATATATTTATATACTCAGTTTAAACTACAAACAAAATATCTTAGGAAACATGATCGCATTTTAATGTGTAAAAAGAAGAAACTAATTCTTACTAATTCAGTTTCAAAATTTAAATAAAATGCAAAATGTTCCTAAACTAGTTTAATGTAGAAGAGTTCAATGTGTATTTCCCATTGCAAAGAGATCATAATGAGTGTAGGTATCAAATGTTTAAAGGTTTAAGTTTAGTTTTGTGAAAAATATGAGTAATCATATTCTTTACCCTCTTTTGAGTGCATAAAGAACATTAGCTAACCTAGATTTCAGTTCCTAAATCTCAGGTTATGCTGGGTAGGTTTTAGTATGTCACTCTTTATTACCCACTGTGCCCACTCTTTAGGATTAACCCGTCCTTAGGTTCCAAACTCTACATCAAATTGGTTAAGGCTCTAGCCTGTCACCATAGAATCACCAATTTATACCTATAAAAAATTATCTCCTTATTTACTTGCACAAACCAATGAGCTATCTTATCACCCACGAGATTAATATGATTCATACTTGTTTAGGAATACATAGCCCTACCGGGTCATTTTGGACTCACAAAAAGTTTTAACAAACCAAATGACCAAATTCAATATGTAAATTAAGTACGAAGTAATGAATCATCACAAGTATGGAATAAGAGAAATCTTAATAAATTCAAATCCTCCACAAGATTAAATCTTTTTGCAAGGAGAAAGATAAAGAAAACAACTCGGATTTCATGAGATTACAAAATAAAACATGATTTATATTTAAAGTAAAGTTCACATAGTTAAACAAAAATGAAACAAAAATACAAAGTACTTTTCTCAAACTATTCACCCAGAAAATCCTCTGAAGTTCCTTTGATGACTTCTTTACTCCAATAGACTCACTAAAACACACACTGAAAAGACTATCACTCACAACACTCCACAACACACACATGCCACTCAAACCAAAAGCCTTCAAGAGAGTCAAAAGGTCCTCCTTTCATAGTTAAATAAGTCGACTTAGGGTTTCTTTACACTTTTCTCATTCCTAGTGAATGAGAAGGTGGGTAGGGATTCCTAAGTAAAAATCCATCGTTGTAGAGAGATTTATACCCTCTTGGGTTGGGCAATTAGTCCAAGGAAGACTTGTAAGAGAATGGAAGAGATTCAAAGGAACTTCAAGAGTTTAATGGAAAGAAACATGAGATAAGTTTTTAACTTTGTAATTCATTTAGTGTTAATTGAGACTTTTTGTTTTTTCTACATGGTTTCTACTTTTAAAACTTTATGTTGTTGTGTTTTCTCCATGGATTCTGAGTAGTATTCTTTATCTTTTTCTTTAAAATGAAAAGTAATTAAGTGTTGGTTGAAAGTTGTGGAAGTATTGATCTTTATTGTTGGAAGAATTTGTGTCGATTTAATCCTTGCACTTCATTTACTTCTTGATTTGACTAATCATGGTGTTAACATTTGTTGTTAGAACATGTAAGATCATAGTAGGTATTGTCTCAGTCAACAATATGTAGGAATCACATGGGATTATATGGATGCAAAAATAATTCATATAATTTTGTGCAAATATATAGGGAAATATATTTTGATGGGTGTAGAATTAGAGATTTTAAGGTGACAGACTAAAGCCCCTAATTTGGTTTATTATTTTAGGTTTTGATGCGAGAGTTAGCCCCAGGAGGAGGGAAAGGAGAGAACTTTAGAGTGAGAGCTAGTATCTTTTCTACCTAACCTGTCTTCAAAATTATTGAAATTTTAAACTAGTCAATGTTCTTTACAACATCTCTAGTAAGGGTAAAGAATAAAATTGCTCCTATTTGGTACAACACATTTTAAATATTTCCACAACAAAATTCCTGTACTTACTACTTATTCATGATAAGAAAAAAGATATTTTAATCTATACTTCTTTAAATCTTACAAAAATCTCATTATAATTAATAAATTATTTTCTTTATTTCATAATTTAAGAAAATGCTAAGAAGAATAGCATTACTAAAGTTATTTTATATCTAAAACTGTTTAAGTAAGAGTCTTTTCGAAATAGAATTTTTGATCTAAAAAACTTTTTATCTTTTAATATTCATAAAATTTCCCCATAGGATCAATATTTCGGGGCTTAATCAGAAAGTCATATATTACTTGATAATGATACACATACTTGCGTAAAATCCCTAAATTAAACTATTAATGTTTTATTCTTACTTACATCAGAATCAAGTTTTTTGCGTTGTTGTAAAGAAGGATATTTTTATATCAAAAGTATAAGTATAATTTGATTACCACAATCATAATTTTACTAGTATTCATCTGGTAGTAAATAAAATCGAGATCAAGTTTTTGGCGCCGTTGCCGGGGAAATTACGAATAATCAAATTTTCTTTGGATTTGAATTTACCATGTAAATTAAAAAGAATTTTTAGAAAAACAATATTTTTATTTGTAGAAATTTTTATTTAAACCTTATCTATTTATGTGTGTTTTTTTTATTGTTTTGTTGTAATAGTTGATGCGAAGTTCAGGTTCTGAAGAACTTGTTCCTTACGATTCTAAATTAGAACGAACTATTAGAAAAACTAAAAAAATTAAAAAAACATAAAAAAATAAAAAAATTTAAGAAATGGCAAATCAAATTAATCAAAATACTGAAATTCACCATGAATTAAGACCTTTAAGAGATTATGCAAACCCTATAGTGGATGAACTTCGTGGTAGTATTCAAAATCCTGTTGTAGCTGCTAATTCATTTGAACTTAAACCTGCTATTATCCAAATTGTATCTAATAATCAGTTTGGAGGATCTCAAATTGAAGATCCAAATTTACATCTTGCCAATTTTCTAGAATTAGGTGCTACATTTAAATATGATGGTGTTTCTGATAATGCTATTAGGCTTAGACTTTTTCCATTCTCACTTAAGGATAAAGCTAAGATATGTTTGAATTCTTAGCACCTAGATCTGTTAGAACTTGGGGTGATTTAGCATAGAAATTCCTTATTAATTATTTTCCACATAAAAAACTGCAAAGCTTAGAAATGATATTACATCTTTTTGTTAGTTTGAAGGGAAATCTATTTGTGAAGCTTGGGAACGATTTAAAGAACTCATAAGAAAGTGTCCACACCATGCTGTGACAGATTGGTTAATTATTCAAATTTTTTATAATAGATTAGCTGGATCACTTAGTATTATCATTGCCGCTACTGGCGGTTCATTGATTTCTAAACCATTTCCTAAAGCTTATGCTTTAATTGAAGAAATGACTACTAATAATTTTCAATGGCCTTCTGAAAGGGTATATCCTAAAAAGGTAGCCAATATTCAAGATTCTGAAGCTTTCTTCTATGCTAGCAAATTAAGTTGCTACAATTTTAAGGAAGATAGACCAATTTGGAATGAATTTTTTTGAACCAATTACAATGATTGAAGAGAATTGATTAAGCTAAATATTAGATTATCAAATATCAATTGAGACTTTGAATGCTATCAATAACAAATCAAATAACCAATATTCAAACTACTATAATCCGGGTTGGAAAAAACATTCTAATTTTAATTGGAATAACAATTCAAATGGTGTTAATGAATAATGGGGAAGCAACCAAGTAAACTCATTCAGGAACTGAAACAACTAAGGAAATAATAATTATAGACCAACCTATCCTCCAGGTTTCAATAATAATCCACAATTTAGGGATAAGAAGTTGTTTATATAAGAAGTGGTGTTACAAATGGAAAATTAGTTTCAAAGTCAAGGAGCTACTATAAGAAATATTAAGAATCAATTGGGTTACAAATTCATTGACTAAAAGTGCCTAAGGAACACTTCCTAGTAATACAAAAGCTAATCCTAAAGACCAGAATAAAGAGCAAATAAAGGTTGTTTAACTTAGAAGTGGAAGAAAGTTTGAAAGCAGAGTTCAAAAAGAGATTGAAGTAGAGAAAGAAAAAATTGAAAATTCTAAAGAGGACGCTCCATAAGATTTTGAGAGACCTATTTTTCCACTTATGTTTGATTTAGAAAACCGCCACGAACTCCATTTCCTCAAAGACTTCATCAACAAAAGTTGGATAAACAATTTTCAAAGTTTCTGGAAATCTTTAAGAACCTTGCAATTAATATTTCTCTGGGTGAAGCTTTAGAACAAATGCCAAGCTATGTGAAGTTTATAAAATATATTTTTAACAGAAAAGAAAGTTTGAAGATAATGAGACAGTTGCACTTAGTGAGGAGTGCAGTGCTATAATTCAGAAAAAACTTTCTGAAAAGCTTAAAGTTCCTAGAAACTTCACAATTCCATGTATGATAGGAGACAAATTTTTTGGAAAAACTTTATGTGATTTGGAGAGACCTATTTTTCCACTTAAGTAAGATTTTGAGAGACCATTTAAGGGGGCCTCACACCAATCTTGAAGTGCTGAGAAGAAAATTAGATATCTTGATCCATTTAAGGGGACCTCAAACTGATTTTGAAGTGTTGAGAAGAGAAATGGATGCCTTGCTCCATTTAACGGGTCTCACACCGATCTCGAAGTGCTGAGAAGAGAATCAGACACTTTACTCCATTTATGGGGGCCTCACACCGTTCTCAAAGTGCTGAGAAAAGAATCATATGCCTTGCTCTATTTAAGGGGTCCTCACATTGATCTCAAAATGCTGAGAAGAGAATTAGATGCATTGCTCCATTTTAGGGGGCCTCACACCGATCTCGAAGTGCCGAGCCTTGCTCCATTTAAGGAGGCCTTGCATCAATCTCAAACTTCTGAGAAGAGAATCAGACTCCTTGCTCCATTTAAGGGCACCTCACACCGACCTTGAAGTGTTGAGAAGAGAATCAGATGCCTCTCTCCATACACTGATCTCGAAGTGCTGAGAATGTCACATTAAGAAAGAAAGCACAGGGGCTCAATCCCAACCCAAGAGGTGACGAGCTACATTGAGAAGGAAAGCACATGGACTCACATCCAACACAAGAGAAAGTGAAAATGCTGAGAATGTCACATTAGGAAGGAAAGCACACTCACATCCAACCCAAGAGGTGACAAGTTATATTGAGAAGGAAAACACATTGACTCACATCCAACCCAAGAGGTAGCAAAAGTGTTGAGAATGTCACATTAGGAAGAAAAGCACAGGGACTCACATCCAATCTAAGAGGTAACAAGTTAGATTGGGAAGGAAGCACAGAGAATCACATCCAACCCAGTGATAGAAAAAATGCTGAGCTTATGGATTTATGAGTGTGAGAATTTGTTAAATCATGGTGCATGCGGAGTGCTACAAAGATTTTGTGATTTATTGGAAGGTGTTGTGGAATTTTGAAGATTCATAGAAGGTTGTGGGAATTGGAATTTGTTGGAAGTGGCATTGTGAAAACCAAAGTGAGCGAAAAGTGTGGGACTCATGAAATGAACAAAGAACGCAGAATTGTGGAGTAAGTGAAGAACTCAGGATTGTTAAAGAATTTGCTTATCATTTTTTTTATTTTCTCTTATTATTAAGATATTGTTAGAATTTGATTTTATTTTACTAATTTTCTTTTTAACTTTGAATTTTAATTTCATTCATTCTCATATTTTCTTTGTATCATTCTTTGTTTGTTATAATTCGAGACCAACTCATGGTCATGTGGCCTGTTATCAATCGCACAAACGTAGCAATTCAAGAGCACATGCTGAAGCTAAAAGAAATGATCCTTGTTAATTATTTTCTAAAACCAAAGCTTTCAAAAACAACGTCATGAGTACATCCATCTAGAAACTGTAATCTTTTATGTCATGTCCTCCCTGCTATGGCGCAACACAAAAGTAGTAAACATCTGTCCGTCCTTCGAGCCCTCACCCGGTCCATTATTCCTTTTACTTTTTGTTTCACTAGTTGTGTAATGTATTTTTGTGGAATTCCACTCTGGAAAGAATCTTTTTTTAGTACTTTCTTCAATTTCTGTCAGTTTTCTGTTATCCTCGAGAATATGTACACCCTCTGGTTGAATAATCTCAATGGATGGCAATGGTGGTGAACTTTGCAAATTGGACAATGCGTTCATCTCTTCAACTTTCTTTTTGAGATGATTGATCTATTTGTCTCATTGTTGTATGACACTTTATAATTCTTCTATCAAGTCTTCTTCACTTAGCGATGTTACTTCTCGTGCAGACGAGGTGGCCTGAGTCTCCACCATGTTGATTTCATTAAAACCTTCCTTTGTATTGTTAGAGTAGTTCTTTCTTCTATCTGCCATCAGTTCTCAATTTTTTGTAGTCTCTTTTCAACAGACCGAGAATTATCTTGTTGTATAGTAGATCGTGTACCCACAACATCCGATACTTTCTCTGATGGGCTACATATCTATAAAAAATTTTTAAGTGTGGGACAAGATGCCCTTAGAGATATGTTATCATGCTATTGATAGGAATGATCTCCAGTTTGTAGCTTTTGCACAAGTGAACTCATGCTAACAGATGCTTTTGGGCTCCTAAAAGCAACTCATCATGATCTGGTGGAGAAACTGGATAGTCAGTTTTTAATGGAAGATGAGAGATTTTGTCTTATTGTAGGAGTAGCAATGTCTGTCATTTTAGGTCCCAAACAAAGTTTAGCAGAGACACTGTCTGCATCTTTTGGGATATGTCAGCCTCCCAAACACTGTTTGGCAGAAATCTTAGAGGTAGCATATGATAGTTAATTTGCACACCCCATTTCACACAAGATTTGAGCAATCGAGTATCCCTCTTTTTGTTCAAGTGTTTCAAATAAGAACGTACCCTTAAAACAAATGGCTTCTTCTCTTTGTTGTTGTATCAAAGAGAAGATTAAGTGGACTAGTATCTTGTCTGCTGTGAATAGGACACAATGGGTGGAATCTACTTTCTTCTAAGAGAAAGTGATCCTTAGTAAATCCCATTTCTTCAAATTCATTGGGTTCAGTCTAGTTAATGTTGTTACTTTTCTTTCTCAAGGTTGAGCCAATTATATTTCTACATTGAGTACGAGTCAATGGTACAGTCTTGGAACTAGACCTGATTTAAGTTGTAGATGGTGGATAACACTCCTCTTCCTCTATGTGGATAGCCTTTCCTTTAAGTTCATCTTCTATAGTTTCAGTAGCAGGATCAACTTCATCAATCATACCAATAATGATAGAATTCAAAGTTTTTTTAATAGTATAAACCTTCTTCTTCAATGTCTTCTTAAGGCAGGTCTACTTGAGTGGAGGAAAGCCTTGGTTGGAGTTTACGTCATAGTCGATTGGTGGTTCAACATGTGGAGGTTTCATCTTCCAAATGGTTTGAAGATGACCATTAATTATTACCTCAAGTTCATCAAATCAAGACCTAAACTTGATGGAGGACCCTTTGTAACGTTAAATCTTACTACTCGATTGGTTAAGTCCTCTTTTGGAGTAAGAAAAGATTAATTTTAGAGCATACATTGCAGTGATTATATATTTTGTAAAAATTTGTCCCATTATGTAAACTGAGGAATTTTTGTTGAAATTTTTTTTCATTATTTTATGTTGTTATTTTATGATGTCAATTTTAGATCACTATTGTTTTGTCATTTTTTAAGTTTTAGATCCTAAGGTTTGTTTATTACGAACAAATTTAGGATCGAGAATATGCCGATGTGGTTTTTCCAAGATCAAATGGTGCAAACTATATCGACAAGATGAAGGATAATTGAGCCTATACAAACCACATTATCCTAGGTATGATAACATTTTTTGTTAACTAGAGATTGGGGGAGAAGAGGTCCTCAGTGGAGTCGTGAATCTCCCGTTGGCATCGATTTCCCACTCGCTATCTTCCTTCTGGTGGCGTCTATTTATCTTTCATCATTATTGCCATCAGTTTTCATTTAGTTGTTATTGTCGTTATCGTAGATTCATTAGTTTGTTACATGTTATGTTACCCCTTACCAAACTAATTTTATCATGAAGGATTAGAGGATTGGAGTAGATAATAAAAGTAAGAAATAAAAGGAATATATGAGGAGGCCTTCATGAAGATTAGTTACTTACATCTTCAAAGAATATATTGGAAATACCTTAAAGATAAAAATGCATAGGAATCTTTATAAAAATCAATAATCAAAGAATTCAAATTGATATGTTCATTATAGAGTCTTTGTCTTCCTATATGGGCAAGCCCCTACAGTTAACTACATCTTAAATGATAAATAATAGTTAAGAAAAACCCTTGATCAAGGTTAACAAAATGCTCTCAAAAAGTTTAAGTATTGTTGTCAAGTAAAGAAACATCAACATCTCATCCTAATGATATTAGAGCCTTGAAGATTCCAAAATATCCTATAGGTCAATGTTTAGTTGAAGTTCATCCTCTCTCTCGAATGATGGCGATGAAATATATGGATCGCATGTCGTCGCCGTCAATTCCTGTATCATGTCAAGGAGTCGCCACTCTCTTTCTCTATCTATCACCCTAATTCTTATACTTCCTAGATTTATTGTCAGAAGTCTTTGGAGAATTTGAAGAAGGATTAATCATGATAGAGATTGAGAGAAAAGGAGATCAAATGATAATCTCATAGAATAAGTCTTCAGATTGGGTAATTACTGAAGTTTTTCATATAAGAAAATCATATGAAGATCTTGGATAACCAAAGAGGCCTTGTAGGTGAAATACCTATCCTGAGTTCTTTAATCTCCTATAGGAGCAAGCTCCTATATTTAATTACATCATAAGCAAATAATATTGTATAGAAAAACTCCCAATTAAGGTTAACATTTATCCTCGAAAAAGTGTAAGTGTTGTCGTGGCAGTGCGTTTCTAAAGAATCGATACTACAAGAAAATTTTGTTTATGTTGAACATTTGTCATTTTGTCATTTTGTATGTCATGTCGGGTGTCATGTCAAGATGTCTTAACATGTGTGTCATATTGTTGTATGTAATGTCATGTGATGTTGCAATGTTATGTGATCGTGTCATTTTGTTATGTTGTGATGTCATTTTTTCAAGCTGCTATATTGTCATCATGACGTCATGATATTGTCTTGTCATGTCATTTGGTTTTATATTTGTTTTGTTTGTTTTAATCTCATCATTGTTTTGTGTTTATTAAGGTCATTTTGTCGTCGTTATGTTTTATTGTCATTCCGCTTGATTTATCATTATTTTGTTTGGCTATTGTTATTTTGATTTGTCGTTTGTTTTGGAAGTGCCGGTTTTATGTTAGATATCATGTCGATGTCAATGTCAACGATTTTGTCGTGTTATGTTAAGTGTCGATTTTCTTGTTTGTTTTGGTTTAGTATCATATCATGTCATGTGTTATGTCGGGATGTCATAGTTTGTATGTCGTGTTATGTCATAATGTGATGTCGTAATGTCATGTCATTTTATGTCGCGTCTTAATGTGAATCATAATGTCATGTCATTTTATGTCATGTCTTAATGTGATGTCGTAATTTCATAAGATGTCGTGATTATTATCTTGATTTGTCATGAGATATTTATCTCCTATGTCATTATTATGTCATGAGATACCTTCAATGATATCAAGAAGATATCATTACTTATTTATTTTTGTTATTTTGTTTATGATTCCATTTTGTTTTACATTTTGGTTTTGTCATGTCATTTTGTCATGTCATTTTGTGAATCATAATATCATGTCATTTTATGTCATGTCTTAATGTGATGTCGTAATGTCATAAGATGTCGTGATTAATATCTCGATTTGTCATGAGATATTTTATCTCCTATGTCGTTATTATATCATGAGATACCTTCTATGATATCAAGAAGATATCATTATTTATTTATTTTTGTTATTTTATTTATGATTTACTTTTCTTTTAAATTTTGGTTTGTGGTGTCATGTCATTTTGTCATGTCATCATTTTATTGTGGTATAGAAATGTCATTGTATGTTTTTGTTAATGTTGATGTTATATCGATGTCAGTGTTAATAATTTTGTCATTTTATTTCAGATTTTGTAGCTAACCTAAAAGTTCAGTTGTCTTTGTTGTCATGTCATTTTTGTTTTGTTGTTTGTAGAAAGTTTAGGTTTTATGGCTATCCTAAAAGTCCTGGTTTTGTTGTCAATGTTCCGTTGTCGACGTCCTGCAAAACAGAGTTAGCACACCCTATAACATGCAAAGAAAATCTAAACGAAACTTCACATCTTCATCCTGCAAGGAAAAAAATGTTAGAAATAGTGTCATATAGAAATATTTAGCTCACCTGGTCAAAGTGTCTGTTGATCCAAAGTTGTTGGATGTCCGAGTTTGGTTGAAATGTCGATTTAGGTTTATGTTAGTTTATGTTTAAATTTTGATTTGTCCTGAATATTGATTAGGGTTGGATTTTGGATTTTATATCGATTTGGATTTGATTTTGGATTTTATGTCAATTTGAATTTAATTTTATGTCGAGTTAAGTTCAACGTGGGTCGAACTATAAGAATTATGATGTCATATGTTAAGTTAAATTCAATACAGGTCGAACTTAAGAACTATGTCAGTTCATGTCGTGTTAAGTTCGATCATGTCGATTTATGTCGAATTATATCAATTAATATTGAGTTCTATTGAGTTTGGTTCGAAATGTCGGTTAATGTGATTTAATGTCGGTGTTTGTTGAATTTGATTTGAAATGTCGATTAAAGTCGGTTAATGTCGGTGTTTGTCGAATTTCGTTTGAAATATCAATTAACATCGGTTAGTGTCAGTGTTTGTTTAATTTGATTTAAAATGTCGGTTAATGTAAAATTATGTTTAAAATGTTAATTAATACAAATTATGTTTGATTATATTTGGAATGTTGATTAATGTCGAATTGAGTTTCATTTCAAATGTTGGATTTATGTCGAATTTGTTGAGTTTTGTTTGGAATGTCAAATTTATGTTGGTTATGTCGATTTTTGTTTTAAATATCAGATTTATATCAGTTATGTCGAGTTATGTTTGAAATGTTAGATTTATGTCGATTTAAGTTCAACTTTGTCTATCCTAAGGCTTATGTTGATTTAGATTCAATTTTGTCGATTTAGGTTCAATTTGAGTTGAACCTAAGGTTTATGTCGATTTAGGTTCAATTTGGGTTGAACCTAAGGTTTATGCCGACATTTGTCTGTTTAAATTTGGTTTCAGGTTTCGATCTTGATTTGAGTTTAGTTTTGGGTTTTATGTCGATTTGGGTTTGGTTCTGAGTTTTATGTCGATTTGAGCTTAGTTTTGAGTTTTTTGTCGATTTGAGTTTGGTTAGGTTCATTGTCAGTTGAACCTAAGATTTATGTCAAGTTGAATTGAGTTAGTTGTCATTTGAACCTAAGGTTTATGTCTAGTTGAGTTGAGTTAGGTTCATTGTCAGTTGAACCTAAGGTTTGGATTTTGACTTAGAGTTGAACTTAAGTTAGATTTTGGTTTAGATTCAAGTTAAGTTGAACCTAAGGTTTAGGTTTGGACTTAAGTTCAATGTGAATTGAACTTAAGTTAGGTTTAGGTTAGACTTAGGTTCATGTTATGGTAAATCTAAGTATGATTTGTCTTAAGTCTAATATAGGTTAGACTTAAGTTGGGTTTAGGTTAGACTTAGATTCATGTCAGGTTGAACCTAAGTATGGTTTGACTTAAGTCTAATATGGATTAAACTTAAGTTAGGTTTAGGTTTGATTAAGTATAATTTAGTTAAGACTTAATGGTTTAATTAGGTCTAATGGGTTAGACCTAGCAAGGGTTTAGGTTTGATTAAGTCTAATTTAGTTAAGACTTAATGGTTTAATTAGGTCTAATGGGTTAGACCTAATTAGGGTTTAGGTTTGATTAAGTCTAATTTAGTTAAGACTTAATGGTATAATTAGGTCTAATGGGTTAGACCTAATTAGGGTTTAGGTTTGATTAAGTCTAATTTAATTAAGACTTAATGGTTTAATTAGGTCTTATGGATTAGACCTAACTAGGGTTTTGGTTTGATTAAGTCTAATTTAGTTAAGACTTAATGGTTTAAATAGGTCTAATGGGTTAGACCTAATTAGGGTTTATGTTTGATTAAGTCTATTTAGTTAAGACTTAATGGTTTAATTAGGTTTAATGGATTAGACCTAATTAGGGTTTTGGTTTGATTAAGTCTTAAGACTTCATGATTTAATTAGGTCTAATGGGTTAGACCTAATTAGGGTTTTGGTTTGATTAAGTCTAATTTGGTTAAGACTTAATGGTTTAATTAGGTCTAATGGGTTAGACCTAATTAGGGTTTAGGTTTGATTAAGTCTAATTTAGTTAAGACTTAATGGTTTAATTAGGTCTAATGGGTTAGACCTAATTAGGGTTTTGGTTTGATTAAGTCTAATTTAGTCAAGACTTAATGGTTTAATATGGTCTAATGGGTTAGACCTAATTAGGGTTTAGGTTTGATTAAGTCTAATTTAGTTAAGACTTAATGGTTTAATTAGGTCTAATGGATTAGACCTAATAAGGGTTTTGGTTTGATTAAGTCTAATTTAGTTAAGACTTAATGGTTTAATTAGGTCTAAATAATTAGGGTTCTGGTTTGATTAAGTCTAATTTAGTTAAGACTTAATGGTTTAAATAGGTCTAATGGGTTAGACCTAGTTAAGGTTTAGAGATTACTTAATCCTAATGTAAGTAAGGTTTAAGTTTATTAATTAGGTTTAATAGGGGTTAAACCTAATTAGGGTTTAAGGGTTACTTAAACCTAATGTAAGTAAGGTTTAAGTTGATTAACTAGGTTTAATGTGGGTTAAACCTAATTAGGATTTATGGGTTACTTAAACCTAATGTAAGTAAGGCTTAAGTTGATTAACTAGGTTTAATGTGGGTTAAAGCTAATTAGGATTTAAGGGTTACTTAAACCTAATGTAAGTAAGGTTTAAGTTGATTAACTAGGTTTAATGTGGGTTAAACCTAATTAGGGTTTAAGGGTTACTTAAACCTAATGTAAGTAAGGTTTAAGTTGATTAACTAGGTTTAATGTGGATTAAACCTAATTAGGGTTTGTTTATTATTAAACCTAATGTCTTTAAGGTTTAATTATAATTTATTAAGTTTAAGGATGTTTTTAAACCTAATTACTGTTTGTTTATTAAACCTAATGTTTTTTAAGGTTTAATTATGATTAATTAAGTTTAAAGATGTTTTAAACCTAATTAATATTTATTTATTAAACCTAATGTCTTTTAAGGTTTAATTATGATTATTTAAGTTTAAGGATGTTTTAAACCTAATTAATATTTGTTTATTAGACTTAATTATATTTTAGACTTAATTTGCTCTGTCTTAAGTCTAATATGATTAAAGTCTAAGTGTATAACAAAGTCTAAGATTATTAGACCTAATTAAGTTTTAAAAGATTCTTTATAGGGTTAATTAAATATAAATTTATATTTATTCTCCCTTAGAATTTTAAAATGTCATTTTAAATTTTCAAGTAATTCAAAATTTGTTATTTAGGGTTTAACCTTTATTCCCTGAGTTTTTTAATCAACTTTCAATTCAATCTTTGTTTACATTCTTCATTTCTGATTTTTAGAATTATTATTAAAAATAATTACTAAATCTCATGAAAATTAGAAAATGTCATCTTAAAATAGTTTTCTGTCTCTAGAAAAATCAGAGATTGTTTCTAACGACCTAGAAATTAATCATCTAAAATTTCACAATTTTCTAACTTATAAATATTTTTTAATAATTAAAATACTTCAGAGAGTATTTAGTTAATTAAAAATTAATTAATAAGAATAAAATTATGATTTTAATTTTATAATTTTCTTCTCTTCAGGAACTTTCCATATGTATTTTTATTTTATTTTTAGGAGCTCTGGATCAAAAGATATGGATTTTTGAAGATTTTAAGGATCTTCTGAATTAATCCAGCCCAGAAAAATTCATAGCGCGACACGTGTCCTCGTACTGTCAAAGGGCGGGAGGATCAGGTGCATGTCGCAGAATAGAGGATGCGGCAGAATTAAATCAGCACCGTCCGTTCCAAAACACGGGAACGGACGGTGGAGATAAATTTCCCAAAAATTCGAAAAAAATTCGAACCGTCCAACTTCAAAACTCAATATCTCACTCATTTCTCTTCCATTGGTTAAGAAGAAAGGTGAGTGATGATTCATCAATCTCATTCTTTAAACCTATGATAGAAGCATGACACTTAAGCTTGCCTTCTCATCATGGTTATGATGGTTTTTTAACAATGGTGAAAGAGAGGTGAATGTAGTGTTTTCTTCTCATTGGGTGATCCATGAGGCATGGCATATCATCCTTAAGGTGGTCGACCACCTTATCTCATGCAAGGGAATGAGTCATGGCTTTGAAATGGAGGGAACATGCCACTTCATTTTGTTTAATGATGACCTTTAACCTAAGGTTAACCATGATGGTTAATTGATTTGTCCCATGGTTATTTTATGTCATAATGGGTCTCAATGAGTCATGAGTGACTCATTAGTGTATAATTTAATAAATTATGGGGTTCTTATGTCACATATGATGTTATATGTCAAAATGTTATTTTATGTCCTTTTTTATTTAATTTCCATTTTAATTAATTATGTCATTAATTAAAATTGTAGGAAATTATTTCATTAATCAATTTATTAATTAAAATAAAATTTAATTAATTATTTGATTAATTTTCATGTCATTTTTTTATTTGGATTTTGTCTCATTTCAAGGCTTTTTTTAATTTAGTTCTCATTTTAATTAATTATGTCAATAATTAAAATATGGAAATTAAATTATTGGTCAATTAATTAATCAAAAATAATTTTGGAATGAATTATTTGATTAATTCTATTATTTTTAATTAATTTGTGCATTTGATAATTTTTATGACTTTTAATTTAATTTTTCATTTTAATTAATTATGTAATTAATTAAAATTTTAAAAATTAAATCATTAGTCCATTAATTAATCAAAATAATTTTGAAATTAAATATTTGATTAATTTTATCATTTTTATTTCATTTTGGTGCATTTTGTCATTTTATGACTTTTAATTTAATTTTCATTTTAATTAATTATGTCATTAATTAATTAGTCAACTTAATTAATCAAAAATAATTTTTAAATTAATTATTTGATTAATTTTGTCATCTTGGGGTCTTTAACATGTTATTAAGTTAATAATTGGTCATTTGGTCCAAAATTGACCAGTTTGACCAAAGTTGACTTTTTAAGTCATTGGTTAACATGTTGGGTCAGTAGGTTTGGTTATTGGGTCAGATATTGACCATTTTGAACAAAGTTGATTTTTTAGGTCAAAAGGTTAACCTACGGGGTCAACAGGGTTGGTCATTGGGTCAGGATTCACCATTTTGACCAAAGTTGTCAATTTAGGTAAAAGGGTTGACCTGTGGAGTCAACAGGGTTAGTCATTGGGTCAGGATTGACCATTTTGACCAAAGTAGTCATTTTGGATAAAAAGGTTGACCTGTGGGGTCAACAGGGTTGGACATTGGGTAAGGATTGACCATTTTAACAAAAGTTGACTTTTTAGGTCATGGGTTGACCTGTTGGGTCAGTAGGGTTTGGTCATTGGGTCAGGATTGACCACTTTGACCAAAGTTGACTTTTTAGGTCATGGGTTGACCTGTTGGGTCAGTATTGTTTGGTCATTGGGTCAGGATTGACCATTTTGACCAAAGTTGACTTTTTGGGTCATGGGTTGACCTATTGGGTCAAAGGAGTTGGTCGAGACCTTTCATAAAAATGAGGTCAACAAAGGGGCCCCCAATATGTGTGGAATACTGCATAAGTATCCCACACATATTGGTGTTGACCGAGATGGTCTGAATGTTTGTTGTCAAGAAATGTTTCATAATAATCAGGAAAGGAGTGGGTGTCATATCATTCTTAAGGAATGTCAGATGTCTCATATGTCTGTTCTGAGAAGGAATGTCCTTTTCGTGTCTGAGAAAGGAACTTATATCCAATAACTGGAGAGAGAAATTGGATGCCATATTCAATTTCTCTAAATATCAATGTCGATATTTAGTTAAAGGAATGCCATGATTTCCTTGTAAAGAAAGGACTTACAACCAATAACTAGAGAGAAAAAATGGATCTCATATTCCATTTCTCGAAATATCAATGTCGATATTTAGTTAGAGGAAAACCATGATTTCCTTGTCAGAAAAGGACTTACATCTAATAACTGGAGAGAGAAAATTGATGTCATATTCCATTTCTCGGAATGTTAATGTCAATGTCGTGTTCAAAGAATGAAATTTCCATGTCAGGAAATGACTTACACACGATAGCAAAGGAGAGGATGAGTGTCAAACGTTGATATGTCAAATGTCGCAATGTCGATATGTCAGACGTCGATAACAATTATTGATATATCAAAGGTTGAAATGTCGATGTGTTAAATGTTGATAACAATTGTTGATATGTTGAAATGTCGATATGTCAAATGTCGAAAGATCGATACCTCAAATGTCGAAAATAAATGTTGATATGTCAAATGTCGAAATGTTGATATCTCAAATGTCGATAACAATTTTCAAAGGTCGAAATGTTGATGTGTCAAATGTTTATGATTGTTGATATGTTGAAATGTTGATATGTTAACTATTGAAAGATTGATATCTCAACTGTCGATAACAATTGTCGATATGTCAAATGTCGAAAGGTCGATATCTCAAATGTCGAAATGTTGGTACGTCAAATGTCGAGATGTTGATATGTCAAATGTCAAAATATCGATATATCAAATGTCGAATGTCTGTCGAATGTGGTGATGTTAAATTATGGGAATGTCATGATTTCCATGGCAGGAAAGGACTTTCATCTGAAAGTAATATAGAGAAAATGGATGTTGTATTCCATTTCTCAGAAATGTCAAATGTCAATGTCAAGTTATAGGAATGTCATAACTTTCGTGTCAGAAAATGACATATATTCGATAACTAGAAAGAGAAAATTGATGTCATGTTCCATTTCTCAGAAATGTCAAATATCAATATCGAGTTATAGGAATGCCATAACTTCCGTGTCAGGAATGGACTTACATTCGATAACTGAAGAGAGAAAATGGATGTCATATTCCATTTCTCGGAAATGTCAAATGTCGGTGTCAATTTAGAGGAATGCCATATTCCGTGTTAGGAAAGGACTTATATCCAATAAATAAAGAGAGAGTATATGACGTACTATCTCTTCAAATGTCAAATGTCGATCTTGAGAAGGAATGCTATGCGAATTACATCCTAGCTAATGGAATACCATATTTCCGTGTCAGGAAGGGACTTATATCCATTAACTATAAAGAGAGTGGCAAACTCAGAACAGAGAGTGTATCCGCTGGGGATTTGATTTATAGGTCGAAAGAAGTTATTCATCACACGTTTCTTCTTTTTTTATGTTATTTTTAATTCAAAGTCCTTATTTTGGCATTTTTGGAACTATCGATGTACTGTAGACAATTGAGGGAAGAGAGCAAATGTCATATTCAATTTTCTAAAAAAAAAGTTAATGTCAAAACGTCAATTTTGGAATATGAATGCGTATGAGACTTGTATCCTATCCAAAGAAAGATTGCTAAAGGAAAGCCAATGTCTGATGGTCTTTTATCCAATAGCGAGAAAGTGAGTAGATGTCATTTTCTATTTAAGGAGGTCTTACAATATGTCTTAGAAATGTCAATGTCAAAATGTTGATTTTGGAATAGGAATGCGTATGAGACTTACATCTTATCCAAAGAAAGATTGCTAAAGGAAAGCCAATATCTTGATGGTCTTACATCCAATAGCCAGAAAGAGAATAAATGCCATCTTCCATTTAAGGAGGTCTTATACCATCTCTTAGAAATGTCAATGTCAAAATGTTAATTTTGGAATAGGAATGCAAATAAGACTTATATCCTATCCAAAGAAAGATTGCTAAAGGAAAGCCAATGTCATGATGGTCTTACTTCCAATAGCGAGAAAGAGAGTAGATGTCATCTTCCATTTAAGGAGGTCTTACACTATTTCTTAGAAATGTCAATGTAAAAATGTCAATTTTGGAATAGGAATACAAATAAGACTTATATCATATCCAAATAAAGATTGCTAAAGGAAAGTCAATATCCTGATGGTCTTACATCCAATAGCGAGAAAGAGAGTAGATGCCATCTTCCATTTAAGGAGGTCTTACACTATTTCTTAGGAATTTTAATGTTAAAATGTCAATTTTGGAGTAGGAATGTGTATGAGACTTATATCCTATCCAAAGAAAGATTGTTAAAGGAAAGACAATGTCATGATGGTCTTACATCCAATAGCGAGAAAGAGAGTAGATGCCATCTTCCATTTAAAGAGGTCTTGCACTACCTCTTAAAATGTCGATTTTATTTTCTTTTGTCTTGGTTGTTTGTTTCCCAGTTTACAAAACAAGTCATTCATTTTTGTTTATGTCGCATATTTTTCAAATACTTCCCATTGATTGGGTGTATTATGTATTCTTGATAGTCTACCAACTGACAGGATTTTCCCAAATGTGTCTTCTTAACAAGCATTTGGGTCCTCCCATGAGGATAGGTGTTTGAAGTACTAAATTCAAATCCCTGATCTGAGTGTCATAGGTTGAACCAATTTATCATGGGCCCGTACAATGCTTGTCAGTCATGTAGGTTCATAAAGCTTCCATTAATCACCAATTCTATAAAGATCATTCAGATTGTCTTTCAAAAATCACTTTAACATTTCCAAATTGGGATTGGGGTTTGAACTTTGAAAAATTATGACTTCAGAGTATAATTTCCATTAATCTCCAATAACAAAGCCATTTACCTTAGTTCTTTCTTTCTGGGTCTTAAGAATTTTTCAAAAATGTGATCAAAATATCTTTTATCTTCTAAAGATATGTCTGAACCAATTAATAGTCAACCAAAAGATGCGATCACTTAATTCTTTCCTGAATATAATATCAGAAGAATTTTCTTAAGATAGTATTTTCAAGATTTATCAATTAAGGGAGAATTTGGACACCAATTTTTGATTTCATGCTCACCTTAAGCTTTTTCTCAGAGAATTACTATATATGGTGGAGCATATTAATGATTTTGAATGTTTGATTTAAGACACCAATTTTTGATTATATGGGTTATAACTTCCCTGAACTCAAACACCAATTTTTATTTGGTACTCACCTCAAGCTTCTTCGTAGAGAATTACTATATCTGGTGGAGCATATTTTAATGATTTTGAATGTCCAAACTCTCCTAATTTATAATTCTGAAATATTTCTTAAGAAGAATTCTGGGATATTATAACCCATTCAGAAGTCAGGACCCAATCACATGGCAGAAGATTAAGAGGCTCATTACATCTTTAGTCATTTACTTGTATTTTGAACACAACATTTTATTCTTTATTTAGGACCTGACCTCCGGCTGCAAATATAAGAATTCAGCCTCAGGGGAGAGCAGGGTAGAAATTTGAAGGATGTATATAATTGTTAAATTTAATAAAGTTATAAATGTTTTTCAGAGTAAAATAGCAATTGTACTCTCTCCCCTTTTAATCAACGCAAGTATACGTATCGTTCAAGTAATAAAGGGATCTATTGGAGTCCTATATATCGATCTCACAGGGAAGTTAGAGATTTAAAGTTTATTTTTTAGTAAAAGTCGATCACTAATCTAATTTAGTATAGTATACGAAAAATGAAGAACGCTTAAACTTAAAACTATTACTTAAGGGCAGAATATATAAGTTAATTTAGAAAAGTATATTTCTCCTTGTTAAGAGAATTGAGTGAATGAATAATTAAATGAGTTTAGAATTATATTGTGCCAAATATGAACATTCTTATTCTTTACCCTTTGGTCCAGGTGCAAAGAACATTGATTAATCCTATGTTTGGTTTCTGAATCTATGGCTAGGCTGGGAGGATACTGGCTGCAACTTCAGAGCTTCCACGTTCCCCTCGTCTGAGGGCTAACATCTACACTTAAGCTCCCAAATAATGGGACCGAATTGAAGATTTTAGTCTGTCACTCTAAAATGTTCAATTCTTCGGCCGATAATTAATTATTTCCCTATTTATTTGCACCCTCCTTCCAAGGCTTTTGAATTCCCTGAATCTTGGATGTAATCTTTACTATAGTTGAATAATTCAACAGATGTTAACAATTCAATTGGCAAAATTAAAAGTAAATTAAGATTTAAGTAAAAGATTATCACAATCTCTATTTAATATTATTAGGGACAACTCATTTAATTCTTCATTTCACAAAACCTCAACAACAAGGAGAAAGACAAAGAAAACTACTCACAATGCATGGGAAAAATAACACAGATCATGGATTTCATTTAAAGTTATAAAACAATAAGCAAATATACTTATCTCAAATCTTCTCCCCAAGCAGATTCCTCAAAGTTTCTTTGACTCTTCCTTCTTGTACAACACACTTAGAAACTCACCAAGACACTAAACACTAAATCTTACTATAAAAGAAAACACTAATTTGACATACACTGACACACAAAATTGTCTTTATTTATAGAAGGAGTCATATTTCCAAAAGTTGTTTAAGCACCTCTTCAAAATGTGCCCAGATTCATCGTATTTGGCTTGAATCAACTGTCTCGCCGTCGGCGGGCTCGATCTCGCCGTCGGCGAGCTCGATCTCGCCGTCGGTGGGCTCGATCTCGCCGTCGGCGGGCTTCTAGAAGAAAGGCTAACCGTTCAGGCTCGCTGTCGGCAGGCTCGATCTCGCCGTTGGTGGGTTTCTATTATAATATATTCAAAACTTTCGGGAAAATCTTGCCGTCAGCGGCCTAAATCTCGCTATCGGCGGGACAGTTTCATTTTCATCTATTTTCATCATTTTTGCTCCAGATTCGTGCCTCTTTGTTCTTTTTGCTCTCAGGACCTATAAATCTTCATTCCTGCAATAAAACACAGAAAATATCTTTCTTTAAAGTGTAATTTCATATGAAATTGGTATAAATTTCTCAATATATTTTCTTGTGGTCAAAATCCCCCAAACTTAACTATTACTTATCCTCAAGTAATTTGGTTACTACATAAAAGTAATGATTATTTGTAGTAAAGTTTTAATTCAGAATTACTATGAATTTGATTCAAATAAATATTATAGTAAAATTTTCTAGAAATATTTTTAGATAATTAAATTAAGTCTGTAGATGTAAGATTATTTATTCATCAAGTTTAAGATTTCTAGTTTTCCATTTATTTCAAGAATGACTATATTTTTCAATATTAAATTACTTAAGATATTTAGATGATATGAATTTCATGAAAGCACTACTTAGTAAAATACTAATCCATATATATAAGTTCAGAAATGTAACTGAAGTTTACCCTTTAGGTTGATTCAAATGAAGCCAATTTTTGATAAGACATTTCCTCAAGCTTCTCCTTACTTATATATATATATATATATATATATATATATATATATATATATATATATATATATATTCTTTTTCTTCTCTCTTTCTTTTTTTTTTTTTCAAGTGAGGATCACTATTTTTGGTTAGCATGTTAATAATTTTGAACTTCATTTTCCTTTTCCTAAATTTAAAACTTGAAACATTTACTTCTCTTATATGTATTTCAAAGTTTTTACTTTATTGAGTTTCAATCTTTTTATTCTCAACTAAATACCTAAGAATTTTATATTTGAAAATATGGTTTTCCTTACTTTAAATAGTTAACTATATTCTTATTCCTTATACTAAATATCTTTAATCTACAAAATTAGTTAATCATTAAAAATATTTCTTTTAACTTTCTATAATAATTAAATAAATTAATTCTAGTGAATTAAAATTACTACAGAAAATCATTCTATAATAATTTTTGAAAATATAATTTGAGAACAATTTAATAATTAAATTTGTATATATATTTTTTCTTCCCCCAAACTTAAATTTTTCTATCTATACAGAGTGAAAAGAAAATAAACTATAAATTTAAATCATACCTTTGTGCTTTAGGTATTTCTTCTTTTTGAAGTTCTGCAGGTTCTATCCAGTACTTAATTAACCTGTACTGTTAATATATTTCTACACACATAATATTAAAAGAAATAGTTGGGTAAAGAAGTTTTGAAATAAGTACAAAATATTATCACAACTTATATTTAATCTAATGCTAAACACACACAATTGACTATTTCAGTTTAAGGTTACAATAACAGTCTGAAATATTAAAATTTACAAACTATATAACTTTAACAACAATATTTAAAAAGTCTAACACCAAATCACAATCAAGTTCATCAACTGAACTTTATTATTGAAGTTTTAAGAAAGACATACAATCAATTATAACATCATAATAATCAAAGTTTATAAATTAAACAACTAAACAAATTTAACTTAAATAAACATAGAATCTAATCTTCTGCATCAAAGTCCCAAACTATATTGTCGTTTCCTTGATCGGCGAGTGGAGTAAGTTGGTAATGACCGTAATCTGGGGCACTCGGGAAATATAACATCAAGCTCTCCTCTCCTGTAACGATTCTCAGCATCATAATAAGCTATCTCAAACTCTGAATGTCTTTGGAGATACTCGCTATCATAATCATGCCTTCGCTCTAATCCTCCAATTCTCTGATCAATATGCTCCAATTTTTCCTCAATCTTTTCAAAACTCTTTCGCTACAGGGTCATTTCATTCATCAAAACTGGTAGAGGGAATATCCCTACTAGTTGAAGGTACGTAACTACTAGTACCAGATCTCCATCCTTCGTGGAACTCATAGGTTTTTATATTAGCCTGGGTAATGGGTTTCATAGGCTCCACCCATTCCTCATCATCGCTTGCCTCTACTCCAGATAACTGGCAGAGTGCATAAATTAGACCAGGATGTCCTAGTCCTCCTCCACTCTCACTTCTTGTAGTGGCTAATACATTCTTGTAAATAATACTTCCTACATTAATACTTCTTTGGTTCTGAATACAAAAATTCAGAACTGCTCTATCTCTTGTTACTTCACTATGGTGATAGGTAGGTAACAATGTAGAAAAAATAAAATAGTGCCAAGCTTTAGATATTGCATTCAACATAGAAAGAGGGAAGTTTACCCGTTCACGCTGCTTAATTTTCCAAACCCCTTTCCCATCAGTGAGAAATTTGATTACTTCTTCCAGCGGTCCTTCCATTGCTCCAAAAGTATCATACTCGCTGGTATGCAGTTCACGTACTTCGTAGAAAGAATTGATTCTTGCAGCATTGAAATCGACTAAAAATCCTCTAACATTTATTGGTGCATCTTCTATTTCAGTTAAGTTGGCAAAAATTCCTTCACTACTTCCACTTGCAGACTCTATTTGTTGTATAACGTAAATTTTCCCACCTCCTCTCTTTTATTGTTCGTTCCACTTCTCCTCCTGGATTCTTAAAGACGCGATCTTATATGCACTTCCTTGCTTGGATATTGTGGAAGTATCTTGATTGTGCTCGAGCACTTACAAATCGTGTTTCGTCATAATCCATTCGCCTCCTTTGTCGCGAAGCCATTTTTCGATCTATCAATTTTACAAAAATCTCAACTAATCTCCAAAATATTACTAAATGGCTTCCAAAGATGACTAAAATCACTCTAAATCATGTTCCATTAACTTCTTCCAAATCTTTTCTCCATATTTTAAATTTTTCCAAAATTCCTCAATGTGGAAGAAATTCATGGTGAAAATAAAAAATTTTTACATAGGAGTGAAGCTCTTACTAAGGGAAGACGAAATCCGGAGTCAAGATGTGTTGAAATTGCTCCAAATCCATGATCTATCAAGCCCTAGGTCGGTTTTTCAAAGTTTTGAGGAAGGGGATGATGAATAGTGACGGTTGACCAGTCAAAATATAGTGTTTTACGGAATCTCGCTGTCGGCGAGCTAATTAATTACATTGGTCTAAAGTTTCTGGAAAATCTCGCCGTCGGTGGGATTTTCGAATTTTTAATTTTTAATTAATTTTTTTAAGATTTATAATATTTCAATTCATTTTAAGCCTTATTTTATGTCCGTTCACTTTATTAAATATACTTTATCATGATTAGATTCTATTTTAACACATACATTTACACAACACAAGCATTATAACTTTTTATATGAAATCCAGGTGATTACAAATTTTACACATTACATTACTAACAAATTGCTTTAAAAATCTTAACACACACACAATTCAGCGTGCAATCCACACTACAATACTCAAAACGCTGAGACTAAACAAATAACACATAATCTTATCTAGACTGAGATTAACTATATAAAGTGCAAATAAAACTAAATTCAAACAATCACACACAAATAAGTACGAATGAATATCTTCTACTCATCAATATTTGAACTTAATTCTTTTATGATATTTCTGATAGAATGTAAATGTACGAACAAATTATAGAAAGGACTGAAATGGAATTCTTTGGTAGAATGTTCATCAATCCATCCCTTCCTTCTGAAAAGTCGTATAAAACTAGCCTCCAGATGTCCCGAATGATCAAAGTGCTCTTTCATTCTCCAGTCAATGTGATTAAATAAATCAGAGATATTGTTAATGGAATTCATCACATTTTGTATTTCATTCTCCAATCCTTTATGTTTCTGTAAGATCATGTTAGTTTTATCAGTCAAGGGTCCGATTGAAGAATTGTTTTGAGATGCTTGATCCGTAATAATGGCTGTCTCATTATCGTTATCCAAAGTAGGAAACATATCAGTCAGATCTAATGGTTTCCAAGGCAATAGTACCTTTTTCCAAGCTTCTTAAGAAACTTGGTATTGATTACAAAATGCAAAAATTGTTGAAGGATGCTGAGCTCGTGAATAGATCCATGCACAATTAGGCCTTAGGTAGACATCACAATAATAGTTCCAACATCGATGGGTAATCCAGTTTGAATACAATAATTTAAAATCGCACATTCCTTAAAGACTTTATTTAACCTCATAGTGGGTAATAATTTTGAGGAAATAAAGAAGTGCCAGTGCTTAGAGACGGGGTAAAGAAGTGATGCAGAAAAACTAACGTACTCGTCTTCTCGCATTTCCCAATCTTCTGGTTCATAAGTTAAATATTGGTAAATTTCATTCATATTATATCTTGTCGGGACAAAATTTGAATAGTGAAAAACAGGTGTGTTCTCAATTGAATACAACTCATTAATTCTTGAAGGAGTGAAAGTTGCCCATTTGCCTTGTACAAATACGCTTCCATTGTTGATTCCATGAAGATTGGAGTAGAATTCTTTAACTACGGGGATAACTATTGCATAAGTTGTATAACATAATACCTTCCAACGTCGTCAAATAATCATCTCCTCAATAGATGTTGTCGAATTCTCCGCTCCCCTATTAATAGATGTTGTCGAATTCTCCGCTCCCCTATTAACGAATCCTCTTTCTTTAATCAATCGCTTTTTCTTCATAACCTTGTTGAATATCCGCTGTGCCTCATAACTGACAAACTTTCTCCTATTGAACACTTGGGATTTCGTGATTTCAAGTGGATTGGATGTCATAATTTCTTGTTTTTGTGGAGTTTCTATTCGTTTCTAAGAAGATGAAAGTGAAGATTTCGAGTTCTAGGCGTCTTATATAGAGAAAAACACTTAAAATCGCCAGAAACTGCCAAAACAACTCCCTAAAACCGCTCTTATACCAGTCTCTCCATCGAAGGTAACAATCTCGCCGTCGGCTGGATAGTTATAATTTTAAATTGAATTAAGGCACACAGATCTCACCGTCGGTGACGTCGATCTCGCCGTCGGCGAGCTAAGGCAAAATTGCCCATTTTCGCTTTGGTTCCCAAAATTTTAATTTCTTTTGTTAATCTTAATATTGTGATGATTATAAAAATAAATATGAGTAGTAGAATTCATTTATACTATAATTATCAATAAATCAAGTAAATAAACTATAATTTAAGACTACTATTGGTTGCCTTCCATAAAGCGCTTGGTTTAACGTCGTCAGCCCGACCTAATCTGGTTGTTAATCAGGTTGACTGGACATTAAAACCTCTTTAAAATTTGGTCTTCTTCCTTCAAAATATGGTTTTAATCTATGTCCATTTACTTTAAATTTGTGTCTAGTCTTTGGATCTTCAATTTCTATAGTTCCGTAAGTAAATATTTGAGTTATAGTGAAAGGTCCTAACCATCGAGATCTCAATTTTCTAGGAAATAATTTTAATCTTGTATTATAGAGCAAAACTTCTTGTCCTGGTTCAAAATTTTTTTGTTTAATCTTTCAATCATGCCATAATTTCATTTTCTCTTTGTTGATTCTATCGTTATTATAAGATTCATTTCTTAATTCTTCTAATTCATTCATCTGTAATAATCTCTTCTCACTAGCTTCTTTTAAATTATAATTAAATTCTTTAATCGCCCAATATGCATTGTGCTCTACTTCAACTAGTAAGTGACAAGTTTTTCCATAAATAAGCCTGTAAGAAGTCATTCCAATCGAAGTTTTATAAGCAGTCCTGTATGCCCATAATGCATTGTCTAGTCTTGCAGACCAATCTAATCTATGAGGGTTTACAGTTTTTTCTAAAATTTGTTTAATTTCTCGATTAGAAACTTCAGCTAATCCACTGGTTTGTGGATGAAAAGCTGTTGAAATTTTATGACTAATGTTAAATTTTTCTACAAATTTTTGTGAACATGTTTATTCCTAAAATGGAATCCTCCGTCAGTGATAATCACTCTCGGCATTCCGTATCTTGTAAAAATATTTTTCATCAAAAATTTTGAAACACTCTTAGCATCACATCGAGGTAAGGCTTGTGCTTCAAATTTTAGAGGTATAAATTTTGAAACACTCTTAGCATCCATTTAGAAACATAATCAACAACAACTAATATATATGAGTTTCAAAATGAAGGTATAAATGGTCTCATGAAATCTACTCCCCAAACATCAAAAAATTCAACTTCTAATATAAATTTTAGAGGCATTTCATTTCTTCTAGATATATTACCTACTCGTTGGCATTTATCGCAAGTTTTGATATATCTATAAACATCTCTAAAAAGAGTAGGCCAATAAAATCCAGATTGTAAAATTTTATAAGCAGTTTTATCCGTTCCAAAATGTCCTCCAAATTCAAAATCGTGACATTTTTGAATGATTTATTCAGTTTCTTCATAAGCCACACATCTTCTAATTACTAAATCCTTACATTATTTATATAAATTTGGTTCATCCCAAAAATATGTTTTAGCATCATGAATGAATTTTTTCTGTTGTTGTAAAGTTAGCATGGGTGGTAAAATATCACTTACAATATAATTTACTATATCAGCATACCAAGGTATTTTCCACTCATTTATATTATAAAGTTGTTCATCAGAAAAAGGGTCTGTAATTTCATTATCAGTATCAGATAATTTATTATATTCTAGTCTTGATAAATGATCTGCAATTTGATTATCAGTTTCCTTTTTATTAACGATTTCAAAATCAAATTCTTGCATCAATATCTGATTAACCTTGGTTTGGTATCATTCTTTTGCATTAAATATTTAATAGCAGAGTGATCAGTATGCACAATACATTTAGTTCCAATTAGGTAAGACCTAAATTTATCAAAAGCATAAAAAATTGCTAATAATTCCCTTCAGTAATCGTGT
The DNA here is from genome assembly GCA_022702705.1 of Papilionanthe hookeriana x Papilionanthe teres. NCBI lineage: Eukaryota > Viridiplantae > Streptophyta > Magnoliopsida > Asparagales > Orchidaceae > Papilionanthe > Papilionanthe hookeriana x Papilionanthe teres. The sequence goes on along the minus strand of CM040433.1, from coordinate 5,579,336 downwards.
AGTTGATTTCGACATTATTGAGAGTTTTACTAGCATAGTATATGACTTTAAAAATTTTATCATATCTTTGTCCAAGAACAGCTCCTATAGCATAATCACTAGCATCACACATAAGTTCATATGGTTTCTCCCAATCAGGGGAAACTATTATAGATGCTGTGATTAATTTATCTTTTATTAATTCAAAAGCATTTAAGCATCCTGTTGTGAATTCAAAATTCTTGTCATTTTCTAAAAGTTAGCATAGAGGTTTAGTAATTTTTGAAAAATCTTTTATGTAGCATCTGTAAAAACCGGCATGTCCAAGAAAACTTCTTACCCCTCTTACTGTAGTAGGAGGTGATAATTTAGCTATAACTTAAATTTTTGCAGGATCTACTTCCATGCCTTTTTCTGAAATTTTATGCCCTAATACAATTCCTCCTGCAACTATAAATTGACATTTCTCCCAATTTAGAACTAAGTTAGTTTTCTCGCATACCTTGTTGACCTCATTTTACAATGGGTCAATACCATATGACCTAAAAAGTCAACTTTGGTCAAAATGGTCAAACCCGACCTAATGACCTACACTGTTGACCCCATAGGTCAACCCTATGACCTAAAAAGTCAACTTTGGTCAAAATGGTCAAAACCAGACCTAATGACCTACCCTGTTGACCCCATAGGTCAACCTTATGACCTAAAAAGTCAACATTGATCAAAATGGTCAAACCAGACCCAGTGACCAACCTAGGTCAACCTTTTGACCTAAAAAGTCAACTTTGGTCAAATTGGTCAAACTAGACCTAATGACCTACCCTGTTGAACCCATAGGTCAACCTTTTGACCTAAAAAATTAACTTTGGTCAAATTGGTCAAACCAGACCTAATGACCTACCCTATTGACCCCATAGGTCAACCTTTTGACCTAAAAAGTCAACTTTGGTCAAATTGGTCAAACCAGACCTAGTGACCTACCCTGTTGACCTCATAAGTCAACTGTTTGACCTAAAAAGTCAACTTTGGTCAAAATGGTCAAACCGACACACGTGACTCAACCCCGTTGACCCCATAGGTCAACCTTTTGACCTAAAAAGTCATCTTTGGTCAAAATGGTCAAACCGGACCCACGAATCAACCCTCGTTGACCCCATAGGTCACCCTTTTGACCTAAAAGTCAACTTTGGTCAAATTGGTCAAACCAGACCTAGTGACCTACACTGTTGACCCCATAGGTCAACCCTATGACCTAAAAAGTCAACTTTGGTCAAATTGGTCAAACCAGACCTAATGACCTACCCTGTTGAACCCATAGGTAAACCTTTTGACCTAAAAAATCAACTTTGGTCAAATTGGTCAGACCAGACCTAATGACCAGTCCTGTTGACCCATAAATCAACATTTTCACCCACTGACACATTTAGAACACCACAATGACAAAATCACAAGAATTAGACATCTTAAAGTCAATTTGATCAATTTGAGCTGACTAGGTCAACCCAAGTCAAAATCGATCAACACTTATCTATTTTGATTAAAATAGATAAAAATGAAATAAAAATAACAAAATTAATCAAAAAATTAATTTCAAAATTATTTTGATTAATGAAAATGATTAATGATTTAATTTTCAAAATTTTAATTAAATGACATAATTAAAATGAAAATTAAAATCATAAAATAACAAAAATGACAAAAATAATCAATTAAATAATTTGAAATTATTTTCAATTAATAAATTGATTAATAAGATAATTTTCACCAATTTTAGTTAATAAAATAATTAATTAAAATGGGAATTAAAGAAGAAATGAAATCATTTTTAGCCTCTTCATATTTAATTAGGCTAAACCATCTTAAAGGTTTATTTAACATATAATTAAGCCCATCTTAAGGCCCATTACCCATGGCTTAACATCCATGGTTATGCATGGGATGAGGTGTCACCACCTCCTTCATTCTAAACATACTCTCCTTAAGGTGGTCGGCCAACACAAGGCCATCTTCTCCACCTCCCAAGCCACCCAATGGGAGGAAAACTACACATGAAACCCTCCCCTTACCATGGTTAATGGTAATGATGAAGGCTAGGCATATGTGTCACCATTTGCCAAGTCTAAGGAGTGAGGTGTAAGCTTCTTAAGAGAGGTATAGGCAGCTCACCATTCACCTCCCACAATAGCCAATGGACAAGAGCCAAAGAGATGAAACTCATCATGGCAAACTTAGGGAGAAGCATCAAAGCTTATCTCCAGCCAATTGATCACCCAATCAGCTAATAGAGGAGGTAAGTAATCCTCTAGAACAGCCTAAGCCAAGCCAACACCATCCCCTTGCTATAAAAGGACCCCATGGCCGAAACTAGCAAGGAGGAGAAAATTATTTAGGGAGGTCCATAGGCTGCTCAAACCCTCTTGCTCCCAACATAAAACTTCTTCCTAAGAGCTTCCACAATCTTTTAGGATCAATTCCAAGCCTTAGTTTCAGCCCATTTGAGCCAATTTGATCAATTTTCAAAAACGACCCAAATTAAGCATCTCTTTCAAATTCCTCCCAAAGCCTGACTTCTGGAACAAATTGTTGTAGCAACTATCTTCCATTGGGGTCCTAAAAGGCAACCATAAAGTCTGATCTAGCTTGATTTGCTTGTGGCCAAGGTATGGAATTTATCTTTGCAAAATAAATCATGTTTTTGATAAATCATGTGCTATACTAGCTCAAAATTGTATCATCACCGTATGGATAGATACCTCTCATCCAGATGAGCATTTAAAAAAAAATCCACTCAATTTCGTCAAGAAATGAGTGAGATATTGACATTTGAAGTTTAAGGGTTTCAGAATTTTCGGAATTAAACCCCGAATTTTCTCAGCCGTCCGATCCCGCGCCTTTGGGATGGACGGCGCTGATCCGCGCGCATGGTGTCCGCTGTCCGGCCGTTGCACGGGATCCTCCAGCTCTTTCGACGATGCCGAGGACACGCGTCGTCCCCGGGGGGATTTGGCGGCGCAGAAATAAAAAAAAAAGAAAAATTTCTTTTTAACCCCTTAAACTTCAAAAATTCATATCGTTTTAACCAGAGGTCCTAAAAATAAAATAAAAATACCTCTGGAACGCTCTTGAAGAGGAGAAAATTATGAGACCAAAATCATAATTTTATTCTCAGTATTTAATTTTTAATTAATTAAATACTCTTTGGAGTATTTTAATTATTAAAAATTATTTACAATTCAAAAAAATATGAAACTTTGAGGCATTTATCTTTATGTTCTTAGGGACCTTCCATAATTTTTCTAAGGACAGAAAACATGCCTAGGATACTTTTCTTGAATTTTCAAGTTTCTTTGTAATTATTTCAAATAATAATTATAAAAATTTGAAAATTAAGAAAATAAAAATACAAATGACTAGGAATGATAGGGCAACAGACAATGACCCTAGGAAAAATATTTCTAAGTCATAGAAACAATCTTGAATGACATTTGAAAATTTAGGGTTAAAATCATTTATTAATTAAATAATTTTGAATCCTAAAATAACCCTTTGTAAAATTGAACTATTTTCATCAACAATCTAAGTTTGAAAATGGTTCTAGCCTATTATAGGCTAATAATAAACCTCACTTGAGTCTAAAATGACAAGATTAGATTCAATTAAGGCTTAAAATGACATTCAAACCCATTAAACCTTACCTAAGCTAGGTTTAATAAAAATTAAAATTTTTTTAATTAAGTTTAAGGACACACTAAACTTAATTAACCCATTAAACCTTACCTAAATTAGGTTTAAAAAAAATCAAACTTCTTTAATTAAGTTTAAGGGCACATTAAACTTAATTAGCTCATTAAACCTTACCTAAACTAGGTTTAATAAAAATTAAACTTTTTCAATTAAGTTTAAGGCCACACTAAACTTAATTAACCCATTAAACCTTACCTAAATTAGGTTTAATAAAAATTAAACTTCTTTAATTAAGTTTAAAGACATAATAAACTTAATTAACCCATTAAACCTTACCTAAAATAGGTTTTATAAAAATTAAACTTCTTTAATTAAGTTTAAAGATACACTAAACTTAATTAACCCATAAAACCTTACCTAAATTAGGTTTAATAAAAATTAAATTCTTTTTAATTAAGTTTAAGGACATATTAAACTTAATTAACACAAAACTAAACTCCCTTAATTAGGTTTAAAGACATACTAAACTTAATTAACCTCCTTAAACATAAGGTTTAATCAAATCTAAACCCTAATTAGGTCTAACCCTTAGACCTATTTAAACCATTAGACCTTAACTAACTAAGGTTTAATAAAACTAAAACCCTAATTAGGTCCAACCCTTAGACCTAATTAAACCATTAAACCTTAACTAACTAAGATTTAATCAAACCTAAACCCTAATTAGGTCTAACCCATTAGACCTAATTAAACCATTAGACCTTAACTAACTAAGGTTTAATAAAACCTAAACCCTAATTAGGTCTAACCCATTAGACCTAATTAAACCATTAGACCATAACTAACTAAGGTTTAATCAAACTTAAATCCTAATTAGGTCTAACCCTTAGACCTAATTAAACCATTAAACCTTAACTAACTAAGGTTTAATCAAACCTAAACCCTAATTAGGTCTAACCCATTAGACCTAATTAAACCATTAGACCTTAACCAACTAAGGTTTAATCAAACCTAAACCCTAATTAGGTCTAAACCATTAGACCTAACTAAACCATTAAACCTTAACTAACTAAGGTTTAATCAAACCTAAACCCTAATTAGGTCTAACCCATTAGACCTAATTAAACCATTAGACCTTAACTAACTAAGGTTTAATCAAACCTAAACCGTAATTAGGTATAAACCATTAGACCTAATTAAACCATTAAACCTTAACTAACTAAGGTTTAATCAAACCTAAACCCTAATTAGGTCTAACCCATTTGACCTAATTAAACCATTAGACCTTAACTAACTAAGGTTTAATAAAACTAAAACCCTAACTAGGTCTAACCCTTAGACCTAATTAAACCATTAAACCTTACTAACTAAGGTTTAATCAAACCTAAACCCTAATTAGGTCTAACCCATTAGACCTAATTAAACCATTAGACCTTAACTAACTAAGGTTTAATAAAACCTAAACCCTAATTAGGTCTAACCCTTAGACCTAATTAAACCATTAAGCCTTAACTAACTAAGGTTTAATCAAACCTAAACCCTAATTAGGTCTAACCCATTAGACCTAAGTAAACCATTAGACCTTATCTAACTAAGGTTTAATCAAACCTAAACCCTAATTAGGTCTAAACCATTAGACCTAATTAAACCATTAGACCTTAACTAACTAAGGTTTAATCAAACCTAAACCCTAATTAGGTCTAACCCATTAGACCTAATTAAACCATTAGAGCTTAACTAACTAAGGTTTAATCAAACCTAAACCCTAATTAGGTCTAACCCATTAGACGTAATTAAACCATTAGACCTTAACTAACTAAGGTTTAATAAAACCTAAACCCTAATTAGGTCTAACCCATTAGACTTAATTAAACCATTAGACCTTAACTAACTAAGGTTTAATCAAACTTAAACCCTAATTAGGTCTAACCCTTAGACCTAATTAAACCATTAGACCTTAACTAACTAAGGTTTAATAAAACCTAAACCCTAATTAGGTCTAAACCATTAGACCTAATTAAACCATTAAACCTTAACTAACTAAGGTTTAATCAAACCTAAACCCTAATTAGGTCTAAACCATTAGACCTAATTAAACCATTAAATCTTAACTAACTAAGGTTTAATCAAACCTAAACCCTAATTAGGTCTAAACCATTAGACCTAATTAAACCATTAAACCTTAACTAACTAAGGTTTAATCAAACCTAAACCCTAATTAGTGTCTAACCCATTGAGACTCTAATTAAACCATTAGACCTTAACTAACTAAGGTTTAATAAAACCTAAACCCTAATTAGGTCTAACCCATTAGACCTAATTAAACCATTAGACCTTAACTAACTAAGGTTTAATCAAACTTAAACCCTAATTAGGTCTAACCCTTAGACCTAATTAAACCATTAAACCTTAACTAACTAAGGTTTAATCAAACCTAAACCCTAATTAGGTCTAACCCATTAGACCTTAACTAACTAAAGTTTAATCAAACCTAAACCCTAATTAGATCTAATCATTAGATCTAATTAAACCATTAAGCCTTAACTAACTAAGGCTTAACTAAATTCAAATCCTAATTAGATCTAAACCTTAGACTTAATAAGACTATTAAGCCTTAGTTAACCAAGGTTTAATAAAAATCAAACCGTACTTAGGTTCAACCTGACATGAACGTAAATCAAACTTAAACCTAACTTAAGTCTAACCTACATTAGACTTAAGTCAGACCAAACTTAGGTTCAACCCACATCGAACCTAAATCAAACCTAAACCTAGCTTAAGTCTAACCTACATTAGACTTAAGTCAAACCAAACTTAGGTTCAACCCAAATTGAACCTAAATCAAACCTAAATCTAACTTAAGTCTAACCTACATTAGACTTAAGTCAAACCAAACTTAGGTTCAACCCACATTGAACCTAAATTAAACCTAAACCTAACTTAAGTCTAACCTACATTAGACTTAAGTCAAACCAAACTTAGGTTCAACCTGACATGAACCTAAGTCAAAATCAAACCAAACTTAAGTCTAACCCATATTAGACTCAAGTTAAACCAAACTTAGCCAAACCTAACTCGAGTTCAATCCAACTTGAACTCAAGTTAACCTAAACTTTAGGTTCAATCCACATTGAACCTAACTTAAACTCAAATATAACCTAACTCGAGTTCAATCCAACTTGAACTCAAGTTAACCCAAACTTTAGGTTCAACCCACATTGAACCTAACTTAAACGTAACCTAAATTGAGTCCAACCTAACTTGAACTCAAGTTAACCAAAACCTTAGGTTCAACCCAAATTGAACCTAACCTAAACCTAACCTAACTTGAGTCCAACCTAACTTGAACTCAAGTTAACCTAAACTTTAGGTTCAATCCACATTGAACCTAACTTAAACCTAACATAACTTGAGTCCAATCTAACTTGAACTCAAGTTAACCTAAACCTTAGGTTCGACCCACATTGAACCTAACTTAAACCTAACATAACTTGAGTCCAATCTAACTTGAACTCAAGTTAACCTAAACCTTAGGTTCAACCCACATCGAACCTAACTTAACTTTATACCTTAGGTTCAACCCATATTGAACCTAACCTAAACTGAACTAAACTTGAGTTCAATCCAACTAGAACCTAATTTAATCCAAGTCAAACCTTAACTTAGGTTCAACCCACATTGAACCTAACTTAAATTAAAAACTTAGGTTCAACCTGACATGAACCTAACCCAAAAACCTAACTTAAGTCTAACCCATATTAGACTTAAGTCAAACCATATTTAGTTTCAACCTGACATTAAGTCTAACCCATATTAGACTTAAGTCAAACCAAATTTAGAACCTAACTTAAACTCAAACCTTAACTTAAGTTCAACCCATATTGAACTTAAGTCGACCTTAAGTCTAGATTCAACCTGACATGAACCTAAGTTTAACACAAACCTAACTTAAGTCTAACCCATATTAGACTTAAGTCAAATCATACTTAGGTTTAACATGACATGAACCTAAGTCTAACCTAAACCTAACTTAAGTTCAACCTACATCAAATTTAATTCCAAATCAAAACCTTAGGTTCAACTAACAATGAACCTAACTCTACTAAACTGAACATAAACTTTAGGTTCAACCCAAATTGAATCTAAATCGACATAAACCTTAGGTTCAACCCAAATTGAACCTAAATCGACATAAACCTTAGGTTCAACCCAAATTGAATCTAAATCGACATAAACCTTAGATTCAATCCAAATTGAATCTAAATCAACATAAACCTTAGATTCAACCCAAATTGAATCTAAATCGACATAAACCTTAGATTCAATCCAAATTGAATCTAACTCGACATAAACCTTAGATTCAACCCAAATTGAATCTAAATCGACATAAACCTTAGATTCAATCCAAATTGAATCTAAATCGACATAAACCTTAGGTTCAACCCAAATTGAACCTAAATCGATATAAACTTTAGGTTCAACTCAAATTGAACTTAAATCGACAAAATTGAACTCAAATCGACATAATTAACATAAATTTTACTTTTCAAACATAAATTAACATGATCAACATAAATTTGACATTCCAAACAAAAATCAACATAACCGTCATAAAATCGACATTCTAAACCAAAATCGACATAATCAACATAAATTTGATATTCTAAACAATTTATCGACATAAATTTGACATTCCAAACATTTAATTGACATAACCGACATAAATTCGACATTTCAAACGAATATCGATATAATCGACATAAATTCGACATTTCAAACCAAAATCAACATAACCGACATAAATCTGACATTTCAAACCAAATTAAACAATCACCGATATTAAATGACATTAATCGACATTTCAAATCAAATTCAACATTAAATGACATTTCAAACTAAATTCAATAAACACCGACGTTAAATGACATTAACCAACATTTTGAACCAAACTCAATAGAACTCACCATAAATTGATATAATTCGACATAAATCGATATGATCGAACTTAACACGACATGAACTGAAATAGTTCTTAAGTTCGACCTGTATCGAATTTAACTTAACATATGACATCATAATTCTTAAAGTTCGACCCACGTTGAACTTAACTCGACATAAAATTAAACTGAAATTGACATAAAATCCAAAATCAAATCCAAATCGATATAAAATCCGAAATCCAACCCAAATCGATATTCAAGACAAATCAAAATTTAAATTGACACAAATTTAAATCGACATTTCAACCAAACTCGGACATTCAACAACTCTGGATCAACAGACACTTTGACCAGGTAATCTAAATATCTTGACATGACATTGTTTCTAACTTTGTCTTCCTTGCAGGATGAAGACATGAAGTTTCGTTAGATTTTCTTTGCATGTTATAGGGTGTGCTAACTCTGTTTTGCAGGACGTCGACGACGGAACATTGATAACAAAACCAGAACTTTTAGGATAGCCACAAAACCTAAACTTTCTACAAACAACAAAACAATCCACCGCGAAGGAACAACATAAACCCAATATAAATAAAACTTTCTGGTAGTATCGATTCTTCAGAAACGCACTGACACAACAACAGTTACACTTTTTCGAGGATAAATGTTAACCTTAATCGGGAGTTTTCCTAGGCAATATTAATTGCTCAGGATGTAATTAACTATAGGAGCTTGCTCCTATACGAGATTAAAGAACTCAGGATAGGTATTTTACCTACAAGACCTCTCTGGTTATCCAAGATCTTCACGTGATCTTCTTATATGAAAAACTTCAGTAATTACACAATCTGAAGACTTTTTCTATGAGATTATCATTCGTTCTTTTTTTCTCTCAATCTCTATCATGATTAATCCTTCTTCAAGTTCTCCAAAGACTCCTGACAATAAGTCTAAGTAGAATAATAATTAGGGTAATGGATAGAGAAAGAGAGTGGCGACTCCTTGACATTGACATGATACAGGAATTGACGGCGACGACATGCGATACCAAATATATATTTCATCGCCATCATACCTCTAAGACATTTTTAGGATGACTCAAGCATAAGTCAAATGATGTTCCAAATACAGAGAAATCATCCATAAATACTTCCATTCCATCATCAATTAATTTGCTAAATATAGACATCATACATCACTGGAATGTTGCAGGTGCATTACATAATTTCAAAGACATTCTTCGAAAAGCGAATGTTCCATAAGGACTGGTAAATGTAGTTTTTTCTGGATCCTCAGGAGCAATAGGAATTGATGATAACCGGTATATTCATCTAAAAAACAAAAATATTTGTGTCCGGCTAGTTTATCTAACATTTGGTCTAGAAATTGTAAAGGGAAGTGATCTTTCCTAGTGGCTGCATTTAATTTTCTATAGTCAATACATATACGCCATCCAGTAACTTGTCTTATAGGTATTAAATCATTATTGTCATTAGCTTTAACAGTCACCCCTCCTTTCTCAGGAACATAGTGAATTGGGCTTACCCAAGCACTGTCAGAAATACGATATACAATACCATTATCTAACCATTTTAATATTTCTTTCTTGACTATCTCTTTCATAACCTGGTTTAATCTCCTTTAGGGATCAATTCTTGGTTTGTGTTCATTATCTAAAATAATTCTGTGCATACAGATTGAAGGACTAATTCCTTTAATATCTGTTAAAGTCCAGCCAAAAATTTTCTTATATTTTTTTAATGTGTCCAAAATTTTTTGCTCTTATGATTCATTTAATTCTGCTGATATAATAACTGGTAAAGTTGAAGAGTTACCTAAATAAGAATACTTCAAATGAGTAGGTAAAATTTTTAATTCCAGTTCAGGAGGTTTAATAATTGACGAAACTATATTATTTTTGGTATTTTCTGTATTATCCAATAATTCAAATTTTTCTTGTATATAATCTAATTCTTCATTGTTTGTTTCTTCAATTAATTCATTATTTTCTATTTCTAGTTTTTCTTCAAAGTATTCTTTAAAATGTTCAATAATTTCCATTCGAAAACTTCATCATCTTTTTCTATAGCAGGATATTTCATTGATTTTGCAATGTTGAAAGTTACTTTTTGATCGTTTACACTGATACTTAATTCTCCTTTTTGAACATCAATCATAGCTTTTCCAATAGCTAAGAAGGGTCTTCCTAATATTATGGGTATTTCTTTATTTTCCTCCATATCTAGAAAAATAAAGTCTACTGGGAAGATAAACTTATCCACTTTCACTAACACATCTTCAATAACTCCTTTAGGATATGTGATCGAACGATCGACTAATCGAAGAGTTACTGAAGTAGGTGAGACTTCTCCTAATCCTAATCTTTTAAAGATTGATAAAGGCATTAGATTTATGCTGGCTCCTAAATCACATAATGCTTTCCCATAAAATTTTTCTCAAATAGCGCAAGGTATAGTGAAACTACCAGGATCTTTTAATTTTTCAGGAAGCTTTTTCTTAATAATTACACTACACTCTTTGCTAAGTGCAACAGTTTCATTGTCTGTGAATTTTCTTTTTTTATTTAAAATATCGTTCATAAATTTTACATAATTGGGCATTTGTTCCAATGCTTCTACAAAAGGAATGTTTACCGTTAATTTCTTCAAAATTTTAGGAAATTTAGAAAATTGCTTATTTTTTTTTATGTTGCCTTAGTAGCAAAGGAAATGGTGGTGGTGGTTTTTCTATAGAAATTTTCATAGGTATTAATGGATATTCTAGATTTTGATCTTTCTGATCCTTCTTTTTTTTTATTTCCACCTCCTCATTCTGACTTTCCGTTTCTTTCTGCATTCTTGTTTCTAACTCTTTTCCACTTCATAACTGTATCTCTTTAATTTGTTCTTTTCCTTGATCTTTAGGATTTATTTCCACATTACTAGGAAAAGTTCCAGGAATTTGATTATTAAGCGCAGTAGCGATATGTCCAAGTTTAGTTTCAATATTTATAATTGCTGTTCCTTGAGTTTGTAATTGGTTTCCGTGAATTTGTAACTGATTACCTTGATTCTGCAAATGTTGACCCTTATTTAATATTAATTCTTCCATAGTTAACTTCTTATCCTTAAATTAAGAGTTATTATTAAATCCAAGTGGATAAGAAGGTTTATAATTAGAATTTCCTTGATTAGATGGATTTCCTACTGGGTTTACTGAATTGTTCATCCATTGCTGATTAGCAGAATTGTTATTCCAATTAAAATTTGAATGATTTTTCCATCCAGGGTTATAATAGTTTGCATAAGGATTATTGGGTCTATTTTTAACAAAATTATTGTTTCATATGAAGATTGAGCATCTATAAGTTGTCCAGATAAATTTTCTTCTGTTATATTAGAAGAATATTTCATTCCAAAATGATCTAATTTTTTGGATATAGCAGCAATTTGAGAAGCTAACATAGATATTGCATCAAAATCATGTATACTGGCTATTTTTTAGGATTTAACCTTTCAGAAGGCCATTGAAAATTGTTAGTAGCCATTTCTTAAATTAATGAATAAGCTTCATCAAAAGGTTTTGACATTAATGAACCTCCAGTAGCAGCATCAGTGATCAATCTAAGAGATCCTACTAAACCATTATAAAAAGTTTGTATAATTAACCAATCTGGTAATGCATGATGTGGGCATTTCCTAAGAAGATCTTTAAATCTCTCCCAAGCTTCATATATTGATTCTCCGTCAAACTGACTAAAAGAAGTTATGTCATTTCTAAGCTTTGCAGTTTTTGAAGGAGGAAAATATTTGGATAGAAATTTTTATGATAATTCTCCCCAAGTTTTAATTGATCTAGGTGCTAATGAATTTAACCACATCTTAGCCTTATCCCTTAAAGAAAAAGGAAATAATCTAAGTCTAACAGTGTCATTAGATACTCCGTCATATCTAAAAGTAGCACATAGCTCTAAAAAACTCGCAAGATGTAAATTAGGATCTTCATTTGGTGAACCACTAAATTGATTATTATGTACCATTTGGATAATTGCTGGTTTAAGCTCAAATGAGTTAGCCGCTACATTAGGATTTTGGATAGTTAAGTGAATTTCATCTAATGTAGGGTTGGCGTAATCTTTCAAAGGTCTTGGTTGGTTTATATTTTCAATTTATGGATTATTTGCCATTTGATTTAATTTTATGATTTATCTTTTCTGTTTTCTAATTCTTTTAATAGTGCGCTCTAATTCTGAATCGTAAGGTTTTAAACCTTTGGTTCCAAATTTACGCATACATAACTAAAAATAATAATAAAATAGTCCGTTAATCTAGTAATTATATTTATATATTTATATATTTTTATTTGAATAATTACTTTTCTTCCCCGGCAACGGCGCCAAAAACTTGACCTCCGGCTGTAAATATAAGAATTCAGCCTCGGGGGAGAGCAGGGTAGAAATTTGAAGGATGTATATAATTGTTAAATTTAAAAAAGTTATAGATGTTTTTTAGAGTAAAATAACAATTTTACTCTCTCCCCTTTTAATCAACGCAAGTATACGTATCGTTCAAGTAATAAAGGGCTCTATTGGAGTCCTAGATATCGATCCCACAGGGAAGTTAGAGATTTAAAGACTAGATTTTAGTAAAAGTCGATCACTAATCTAATTTAGTATAGTATATGAAAAATGAAGAACGCTTAAACTTAAAACTATTACTTAAGGGCAGAATATATAAGTTAATTTAGAAAAGTCTCTTTCTCCTTGTTAAGAGAATTGAGTGAATGAATAATTAAATGAGTTTAAAATTATATTGTGCCAAATAGGAACATTCTTATTCTTTACCGTTTGGTCCAGGTGCAAAGAACATTGACTAATCCTATGTTTGGTTACTGAATCTCTGGCTAGGCTGGGAGGATGCTGGCTGCCACTGCAGAGCTCCCACGTTCCCCTCGCCTGAGGGCTAACATCTACACTTCAGATCCCAAATAATAGGACCAAATTGAAGATTTTAGTCTGCCACACTAAAATGTTCAATTCTTAGCCCGATAATTAATTATTTCCCTATTTATTTGCACCCTCCTTCCAAGGCTTTTGAATTCCCTGAATCTTGGATGTAATCTTTACTATAGTTGAATAATTCAACATATGTTAACAATTCAATTGGAAAAATTGAAAGTAAATTAAGATTTAAGTAAAAGATTATCACAATCTCTATTTAATATTATTAGGCACAACTCATTTAATTCTTCATTTCACAAAACCTCAACAACAAGGAGAAAGACAAAGAAAACTACTCAGAATGCATATAAAAATAATACAGACCTTGGATTTCATTTAAAGTTATAAAACAATAAACAAATATACTTATCTCAAATCTTCTCCCCAAGCAGACTCCTCAAAGTTCCTTTGACTCTTCCTTCTTGTACAACACACTTAGAAACTCACCAAGACACTAAACACTAACTCTTACTACAAAAGGAAACACTAATTTGACACAAACTGACACACAAAATTGTCTCTATTTATAAAAGGAGTCATATTTCCAAAAGTTGTTTAAGCACCTCTTCAAAATGCGTCTAGATTCATCGTATTTGGCTTGAATCAACTGTCTCGCCGTCGGCGGGCTTCTAGAAGAAAGGCTGACCGTTCAAGCTCGCTGTCGGCAGGCTCGATCTCGCCGTCGGCTGGCTTCTATTATAATATATTCAAAACTTTCGGGAAAATCTAGCTGTCGGCGGGACAGTTTAATTTTCATCTATTTTCATCATTTTTGCTCCAGATTCATGCCTTTTTGCTCTCATGACCTATAAATCTTCATTCCTGCAGTAAAACACAGAAAATACCTTTCTTTAAAGTGTAATTTCATATGAAATGTGGTATGAATTTCTCAATATATTTTCTTGTGGTCAGGACCCAGTCTCAGGATTTAAGATAAAGGGCCCAGTTATTAGAGCATTAATTTCATTTTCCCCTTGAAATCATAATTTTTTTGTCAAAATGTCAGAATTTTTGTCTTGGATTCTTCCTTTCCGAATTTTCTTTCTGTCATTAGATGGATAAAAAGAATATTTCCAAAGATATTAAATCCAATGATTTCAAATTTCATCCCTCATCAAAGATCAATTTGGATTTTATTTCCAAAGATATTAAATCTAAAGATTTCAAATTTCATCCCTCCTCATACATCAATTTTGATTTTATTTCCAAAAACATTAAATCCAAAGATTTCAAATGTCATCCCTCGTCACAGATTAATTTTCATTTCTCCACAGAGGACATGTTAGTTGACTAGTCCTAGAACTGGACTCAACATTCAACACATATCTGATTTTCATTCTAATTGATTTTTTTTCTTTTTGTCAAGTTTTTCTAATGAGAAAGGGAAATCCTTGATGGAATTCATCCAAAAACGATCATCTTCCTAAATTTGATTAATGATTTTGATAGTAGACTATTTGGTCGATTGACAAATCAGAACCTTGAAGGCAGGGAAAAAGATCAACTTTGGGGAATCCAGAGGAGTGGTTCAGAGGCTGCAAAAGCATAACCACGAAGAATAGGCTCATAGGCCATAAAGGCATAACTTATGGGGTGGTTCAGAGGCTGTAAATAGCATAACCACAAAGAATAGGTTCAGAGGCTATAAAGGCATAACCTAGGGGAATGGTTAAGGGGCTATAAAAAGCATAACCACGAAGAATAGGTTCAAAGGCCATAAAGGCATAACCTAGTGGAGTGGTTTAGAGGCTGTAAAAAGCATAACCACGAAGAATAGGTTCAGAGGCCATAAAGGCATAACCTAGGGGAGTGGTTCAGAGGCTGTAAAAAAGCATAAACACGAAGCCAGATAAACTGAACATGTTTGACTGAGAAAGTATTTTCCTGAACTTTTTCAAAACGGCAATATCAATCTGTATGACAACAAAATCGATGAAAACGCAGTACTTGACCATATTCAAAACAGTATGTGAGGACTTGTAATGTAAACTGGGTGGGAAGGGAGGGAATATATGTCATTTTTGTATGTCATTTATGTCATTTTGGTCTGTCGATTATGGAAATGTAAGATTCTAGGATTTGTTCGTCGTGAACAAATCTTTGAATCGAAGAGGTGTTAGTTCTATTTTACTCGAGATCGAGTAAGATATAGAACAAAAGAAAGGATGATTTAGCCCTTCAAAAGACATATTATCATAGTCACGAGGACAAATTGATTAACCGAAGATGGGGAGAGAGAATGTCCCCAGCGGAGTCGCCACTCTTTGATGGCGATGAAATATATGGATCGCATGTCATCGTCGTCAATTCCTGTATCATGTCAATGTCAAGGAGTCGCCACTCTCTTTCTCTATCTATCGCCCTAATTCTTATCCTTCCTAGATTTATTGTCAGAAGTCTTCGGAGAATTTGAAAAAGGATTAATCATGATAGAGATTGAGAGAAAAGGAGATCAAATGATAATCTCATAGAACAAGTCTTCGGATTGGGTAATTACTAAAGATTTTCATATAAGAAAATCATATGAAGATCTTGGATGACCAGAGAGGTCTTGTAGGTGAAATACCTATCCTGAGTTCTTTAATCTTCTATAGGAGCAAGCTCCTATAGTTAATTACATCCTAAGCAAATAATATTGTCTAAAAAACTCCTGATTAAGGTTAACATTTATCCTCGAAAAAGTGTAAGTGTTGTCTTGACAGTCCGTTTCTAAAGAATCGATACTACCAGAAAATTTTGTTTATGTTGAACGTTTGTCATTTTGTCATTTTGTATGTTATGTCTGGTGTCATGTCAAGATGTCTTAATATGTGTGTCATATTGTTGTATGTAATGTCATGTGATGACGCAATGTTATGTGATTGTGTCATTTGTCATGTTCTGATGTTGTTTTGTCAAGCTGCTATATTGTCATCATGATGTCATGATATTGTCTTGTCATGTCATTTAGTTTTATATTTGTTTTGTTTGTTTTAATCTCATCCTTGTTTTGTGTTTATTAAGGTCATTTTGTTGTCGTTATGTTTTATTGTCATTCCGCTTGATTTATCATTATTTTGTCTGGCTATTGTTATTTTGATTTGTCATTTGTTTTGGAAGTGTCGGTTTTATGTTAGATATCATGTCGATGTCAATGCCTATGATTTTGTCTGGTTATGTCAAGTGTCAATTTTTTTGTTTGTTTTGGTTTAGTATCATATCATGTCATGTGTTATGTCGGGATGTCATAGTTTGTATGTCGTGTTATGTCATAATATGATGTCGTAATGTCATGTCATTTTATGTCGTGTCTTAATGTGAATCATAATGTCATGTCATTTTATGTCATGTCTTAATGTGATGTCATAATTTCATAAGATGTCGTGGTTAATATCTCGATTTGTCATGAGATATTTTATCTCCTATGTCGTTATTATGTCATGAGATACCTTCAATGATGTCAAGAAGATATCATTACTTATTTATTTTTGTTATTTTGTTTATGATTCCATTTTGTTTTAAATTTTTGTTTTGTCATGTCATTTTTTCATGTCATTTTGTGAATCATAATATCATGTCATTTTATGTCATGTCTTAATGTGATGTCGTAATGTCATAAGATGTCGTGATTAATATCTTGATTTGTCATGAGATATTTTATCTCCTATGTCGTTATTACATCATGAGATACCTTCTATGATATCAAGAAGATATCATTATTTATTTATTTTTGTTATTTTGTCTATGATTCCTTTTGTTTTAAATTTTGGTTTGTGGTGCATGTCATTTTGTCATGTCATCATTTTATTGTGGTATAGAAATGTCATTGTATATTTTTTTTAATGTTGATGTTATGTCGATGTCAATATTAATAATTTTGTCGTTTTATTTCAGATTTCGTGGCTAACCAAAAGTTCAGTTGTCTTTGTTGTCATGTCATTTTTGTTTTGTTGTTTGTAGAAAGTTTAGATTTTATGGCTATCCTAAAAGTCCTGGTTTTGTTGTCAATGTTCCGTTGTCGACATCCTGCAAAACAGAATTAGCACACCCTATAACATGCAAAGAAAATCTAAACGAAACTTCATGTCTTCATCCTGCAAGGAAAACAAAGTTAGAAATAATGTCATATCGAAATATTTAGCTCACCTGGTCAAAGTGTCTGTTGATCCAAAGTTGTTGGATGTCCGAGTTTGGTTGAAATGTCGATTTAGGTTTATGTCAATTTATGTTTAAATTTTGATTTGTCTTGAATATTGATTTGGGTTGGATTTTATGTCAATTTGAGTTTAATTTTAAGTCGAGTTAAGTTCAACGTGGGTCAAACTTTAAGAATTATGATGTCATATGTTAAGTTAAATTCGATACAAGTTGAACTTAAGAACTATGTCAGTTCATGTCGTGTTAAGTTCGATCATGTCGATTTATGTCGGATTATATCAATTTATGTTGAGTTCTATTGAGTTTGGTTCAAAATGTCGGTTAATGTCATTTAATGTCGGTGTTTATTGAATTTGATTTGAAATGTCGATTAAAGTCGGTTAACGTCGGTGTTAGTCGAATTTCGTTTGAAATATCAATTAATGTCGATTAATGTCAGTGTTTGTTTAATTTGATTTAAAATGTCGGTTTATGTCAAATTATGTTTGAAATTTTAATTAATACAAATTATGTTTGATTATGTTTGGAATGTTGATTAATGTCGAATTGAGTTTCGTTCGAAATGTTGGATTTATGATGAATTTGTTGAGTTTTGTTTGGAATGTCAAATTTATGTCGGTTATGTCGATTTTTGTTCTAAATATCATATTTATATCAGTTATGTCGAGTTTTGTTTGAAATGTCAGATTTATGTCAATTTAAGTTCAATTTTTTCTATCCTAAGGCTTAAGTTGATTTAGATTCAATTTTGTCGATTTAGGTTCAATTTGAGTTGAACCTAAGGTTTATGTCGATTTAGGTTCAATTTGGGTTGAACATAAGGTTTATGTCGACTTTTGTCTGTTTAAATTTGGTTTCAGGTTTCGATCTTGATTTGAGTTTAGTTTTGGGTTTCACGTCGATTTGGGTTTGGTTCTGAGTTTTATGTCGATTTGAGCTTAGTTTTGAGTTTTATGTCGATTTAAGTTTGGTTAGGTTCTTTGTCAGTTGAACCTAAGATTTATGTCAAGTTGAATTGAGTTAGTTGTCATTTGAACCTAAGGTTTATGTCCAGTTGAGTTGAGTTAGGTTCATTGTCAGTTGAACCTAAGGTTTTGATTTTGACTTAGAGTTGAACTTAAGTTAGATTTTGGTTTAGATTCAAGTTAAGTTGAACCTAAGGTTTAGGTTTGGACTTAAGTTCAATGTGAATTGAACTTAAGTTATGTTTAGGTTAGACTTAGGTTCATGTTATGTTAAATCTAAGTATGATTTGTTTTAAGTCTAATATGGGTTAGACTTAAGTTGGGTTTAGGTTAGACTTAGATTCATGTCAGGTTGAACCTAAGTATGGTTTGACTTAAGTCTAATATAGATTAGACTTAAGTTAGGTTTAGGTTTGATTAAGTCTAATTTAGTTAAGACTTAATGGTTTAATTAGGTCTAATGGGTTAGACCTAGCTAGGGTTTTGGTTTGATTAAGTCTAATTTAGTTAATACTTTATGGTTTAATTAGGTCTAATGGGTTAGACCTAATTAGGGTTTAGGTTTGATTAAGTCTAATTTAGTTAAGACTTAATGGTTTAATTAAGTCTAATGGATATACCTAATTTGGGTTTTGGTTTGATTAATTCTAATTTAGTTAAGACTTAATGGTTTAATTAGGTCTAATGGGTTAGACCTAATTAGGTTTTATGTTTGATTAAGTCTAATTTAGTTAAGACTTAATGATTTAATTAGGTCTAATGGGTTAGATCAAATTTGGGTTTAGGTTTGATTAAGTCTAATTTAGTTAAGACTTAATGGTTTAATTACGTCTAATGGATTAGACCTAATTAGGGTTTAAGTTTGATTAAGTCTAATTTAGTTGAGACTTAATGGTTTAATTATGTCTAATGGGTTAGACCTAATTAGCGTTTAGGTTTGATTAAGTCTAATTTAGTTAAGACTTAATGGTTTAATTAGGTCTAATGTATTAGACCTAATTAGGGCTTTGGTTTGATTAAGTCTAATTTAGTTAAGACTTAATGGTTTAATTAGGTCTAAATAATTAGGGTTTTGGTTTGATTAATTCTAATTTAGTTAAGACTTAATGGTTTAATTTGGTCTAATGGGTTAGACCTAATTAAGGTTTAGAGGTTACTTAATCCTAATGTAAGCAAGGTTTAAGTTTATTAATTAGGTTTAATAGGGGTTAAACCTAATTAGGGTTTAAGGGTTACTTAAACCTAATGTAAGTAAGGTTTAAGTTGATTAACTAGGTTTAATGTGGGTTAAACCTAACTAGGATTTATGGGTTACTTAAACCTAATGTAAGTAAGGTTTAAGTTGATTAACTAGGTTTAATGTGGGTTAAACCTAATTAGGATTTAAGGGTTACTTAAACCTAATGTAAGTAAGGTTTAAGTTGATTAACTAGGTTTAATGTGGGTTAAACCTAATTAGGGTTTAAGGGTTTCTTAAACCTAATGTAAGTAAGGTTTAAGTTGATTAACTAGGTTTAATGTGGATTAAACCTTATTAGGGTTTGTTTATTATTATACCTAATGTCTTTAAGGTTTAATTATAATTAATTAAGTTTAAGGATGTTTTTAAACCTAATTAATGTTTGTTTATTAAACCTAATGTCTTTTAAGGTTTAATTATGATTAATTAAGTTTAAAGATGTTTTATTTATATTTTTTTATTAAACCTAATGTCTTTTAAGGTTTAATTATGATTAATTAAGTTTAAAGATGTTTTAAACCTAATTAATATTTGTTTATTAGACTTAATTATATTTTAGACTTAATTTGCTCTGTCTTAAGTCTAATATGATTAAAGTCTAAGTGTATAACTAAGTCTAAGATTATTAGACCTAATTAAGTTTTAAAAGATTCTTTATAGGGTTAATTAAATATAAATTTATATTTATTCTCCCTTAGAATTTTAAAATGTCATTTTAAATTTTTAAGTAATTCAAAGTTTGTTATTTAGGGTTTAACCTTTATTCCCTAAATTTGTTTACTTTCTTAATTTCTGATTTTTACAATTATTATTAAAAATAATTACTAAATCTCATGAAAATTAGAAAATGTCATCTTAAAATAGTTTTCTGTCTTTAGAAAAATCAGAGATTGTTTCTAATGACTTAGAAATTAATCCCCTAAAATTTCACAATTTTCTGACTTATAAATAATTTTTAATAATTAAAATATTCCAGAGAGTTTTTAATTAATTAAAAGTTAATTAATGAGAATAAAATTATGATTTTAATCTCATAATTTTCTTCTCTTCAAGAGCTTTCCAGAGGTATTTTTATTTTATTTTTAGGAGCTCTGGATCAAAAGATATGAATTTTTGAAGATTTTAAGGATCTTCTGAATTAATCCAGCCCAGAAAAATCCATAGCGCGACACGTGTCCTCGTACTTTCTAAGGGCGGGAGGATCAGGTGCACGTTGCAGAACAGCGGACACGGCAGAATTAAATTAGCGCCGTCCGTTCCAAAACACGGGAACGGACGGTGGAGATAAATCTCCCAGAAATTTGAAAAAAATTCGAACCGTCCAACTTCAAAACTCAGTATCTCCTTCATTTCTCAACGAAATTGAGTGAAAATTTTTTTTTAAGATGATCGTCTCAATGAGAATCACCCATCCATATGGTGATGCATGGGTTTTGAGAGGGTAAATGGTACATATTTTGGAATATATATTAAAGACAATAACTTTAATAATTGCTTCCATACCTTTGCCATAATGAACTTGAGCTCGATTAAGACTTGTTGGTCAGCCTCTGGTGGTCCTAGGGAAGTTCTTTCCCACTTCAATTTAGACTCGAATCGGGTCTATATAGGGGCAAGACCAAAGGTGGCTGATTTGTAATTTTGGGTTGGTTTGACCAAATTGGCTCGATAGGGTGGCTAATTGGGTCTAGTCTTGGCTGAGGCTTATTGTCTAGGCTCTAAGGAAGAATTTTAGTTTTGGGAGCAAGAGAGTTTGGGCAGCCTATCAACCTCTAGATCATTTTTTTTCTCTCTTTTGCTTAGGTTCGGGTATGGCCCTATTTATAGCCAAAAAAAGTTTGGGTAAACTTTGGGCTGGCTTAGGATCATCTAGGGGAATTGCTAACTTCCCATTTAATGCATGGGGATAAGATTTCAGTTATAGATAAAGGAATTTTTTTATTTCCAAGCCTAGGTGTCATGAATTTAACCATGGTGAAGGAGGATGATTTCACCGTGGTTTTCATATGGCTTTCTCATATTGGTTTGATTAGGAGGTGTATGGATTGGTCTCAAGGCTGTGGTTCAGCCTCCCCCACATGATTATTCCATACATTAAAGGGGGAAGTGACACCTTAACCCTCTTACTCACTCCATGCATGACTTAGGCATGATTGCACTTAGCCATGGTATGAGATGGGTTTAAACTTTGTTTCTCTTCCATTGGTTAAGAAGAAAGGTGAGTGATGATTCACCAATCTCATTCTTTAAACCTATGGTAGAAGCATGACACTTAAGCTTGCCTTCTCATCATGGTTATGATGGTTTTTTAACCATGGTGAAAGAGAGGTGAATGTAGTGTTTTCTTCTCATTGGGTGATCCATGAGGCATGGCATATCATCCTTAAGGTGGCCGACCACCTTGTCTCATGCAAGGGAATGAGTCATGGCTTTGAAATGGGGGAAGATGCCACTTCATTTTTATGTAATGATGACCTTTAACCTAAGGTTAACCATGATGTTTAATTGATTTGTCCCATGGTTATTTTATGTCATAATGGGTCTCAATAAGTCATGAGTGACTCATTAGTGTATAATTTAACAAATTATGGGGTTCTTATGTCACATATGATGTTATATGTCAAAATGTCATTTTATGACCTTTTTTATTTAATTTCCATTTTAATTAATTGTCATTAATTAATATTGTAGGAAATTATTTCATTAATCAATTTATTAATTAAAATAAATTTTAATTAATTATTTGATTAATTCTCATGTCATTTTTTTATTTGGATTTTGTCTTATTTCATGGCTTTTTTTAAATTAATTTTCATTTTAATTAATTATGTCAATAATTAAAATATGGAAATTAAATTATTGGTCAATTAATTAATCAAAAATAATTTTGGAATAAATTATTTGATTAATTCCATTATTTTTAATTAATTTGTGCATTTATCATTTTTATGACTTTTAATTTAATTTTTCATTTTAATTAATTATGTCATTGATTAAAATTTTAAAAATTAAATAATTTGTCCATTAATTAGTTAAAATAATTTTGAAATTAATTATTTGATTAATTTTGTCATTTTTATTTCATTTTGGTGCATTTTGTCATTTTATGACTTTTAATTTAATTTTTATTTTAATTAATTATGTCATTAATTATTAAAATATAGAAAATTAAATTATTTGTGAACTTAATTAATCAAAAATAATTTTAAATTTATTATTTGATTAATTTTGTCATCTTGGGGTCTTAAACAGGTTATTAAGTCAATAATTGGTCATTTGGTCAAAAATTCACCAGTTTGACCAAAGTTGACTTTTTAAGTCATTGGTTAACATGTTGGGTCAGTAGATGACCATTTTGACCAAAGTTGACTTTTTAGGTCAAAAGGTTGACCTATGGGGTCAACATGGTTGGTCATTGGGTCAGGATTGACCATTTTGACCAAAGTTGTCATTTTAGGTAAAAGGGTTGACCTGTGGGGTCAATAGGGTTGGTCATTGGGTCAGGATTGACCATTTTGACCGAAGTTGTCATTTTGGATAAAAATGTTGACCTGTGGGGTCAACTGGGTTGGTCAATTGGGTCAGGATTGATCATTTTGACAAAAATTGACTTTTTATGTCATGGGTTGACCTGTTGGGTCAGTAGGGTTTGGTCATTGGTTCAGGATTGACCACTTTGACCAAAGTTGACTTTTTAGGTCATGGGTTGACCTGTTGGGTCAGTATTGTTTGGTCATCGGGTCAGGATTGACCACTTTGACCAAAGTTGACTTTTTAGGCCATGGGTTGACATATTGGCTCAATGGAGTTGGTTGAGACCTTTCATTAAAATGAGGTCAACATCGAATTTTGAACATCCATCCCTTCAAAAAAAAGTTAACACATTCTAGTAACATATAAAGAAAATCTAGGGTGACAATCCGATTCTTGTCTTGGGTAGTCCTCTAAAACAAAGTCAGCAAAAAAAGTATTTTTTTTATTTATTTTGTTTGTTAATTTTAAATTTTTAGACAATCCGGTCAAGTTGTCTATGACTCCGTCATTTTGAGGTCGTCGAGTACCTGAATCTACATAGTCTGAAAGGTGGTTAAACTTACTTTGACCAGAAGATTTCTATCAGCAATCACAGATTGCATCGTCAAATAAATCATCATAGACTCAAGCAGCTGGGTTAAAGTTATGTTCAGTGATATTTGTTCATTGAGATTTCACTTAAGGTTTAATGACCAATTCGGATTTTAGTGTTAAAAATTTTAGGCTGCTTAAGACTTATTAGCCAATTAATTTTTGTCATTTTATTCTTTTTATAGATGTTCCAATTAAGATCCTATGGTTCCATCATCCTTGGTCATTTAGGTTTGAGGTTTGATTAGTCATAAGTGACTAGAAGACATTTTATTAGCAATCATGGGTTTCCTCCTCCAAAATATCATTCTAACAAAATTGCATTTTTGAGTTCAAGTTTAAGTTCTAAAGACTTTTAAGGCAAATTTTGGGTTTTTTAATACCTTAGCCCAAATTATTCTCAATTGAGGTAAAACATGCTTTATTTTCTCATAAAAGAAAAAAAACCTTATTTAACTTTCAATCACTTGGCGTAAAATTGTTTCTAGGGCAATTCAAGTTGAATTGAATTAATCTAAAGCAAGTTTCCAGATAATCTGAGTTTAACCTTGATTAGGCTAATTATCCCTCAAATCATTTTCAAGTTTAGTTGGTTTAACTAAAGCTCACTAGGATTGACAAAAGTTTATTAGTTTGATTGGAATCAAACTAATTAGATTAATTTGAGGTTTTTAATGTTCAAACTATTTAAAGTAAAAGAAAACCTAAGTTATTTTAACTTGAATTATACTTTAAGTCTAGGTTAGACTTAAATCATTCATAGATTATACTAAAGTTAAAGATTTCTAGAGTTGAGTCTAACCTTTTAAGTCGTTCAATTGAATTGAGGTAACCGAATCGGTCCTCATTTACTCTAGAATTAAATTAAAAAGAACCTAAAACATATTAGACTCCTAAGTACAAATTAAATTAAACTTAGATTTGGTATAGGTTAGTCTAAAGCCAGTAGAGTTTATGTTATGTCTAGGGTAAATTTGACCTATGATTTTAGCTCATCATGAACTAATTCTGATGTGGGTTAGAAATACTATTTAGGCACAATGTAATGTGCACCTAAAATTCCCGGTTAAGTCTAATGTATATTAGATTTACAGTCTTAGGCACAATAGATGTCTGGTTAAGTCTAATGTATATTAAACTTAAAGTCCTAGGCTCAATGTGGATTGAACCCAAAGATGTGTGGTTAAGTCTAATGTATGTTAAACTTAATTTCTTAGGCTCAATGTGGATTAAACCCAAAGATGCCTAGTTAAGTCTAATGTATGTTAGACCCAATGTCTTATGCTTGATGTGGATTGAACCCAAAGATTAAAGCTAAGCTCCGTTGGTTTGGACTTATACTTAGGTTCAATTTGAATTGAACCTAAGGGTAGAAACTAAGACCAAGTTAGCTTGTACTTAATCTTATGTTCAATTTGGATTTGAACCTAAGGGTTAGAAGTTTAAGTCCAAGTTCTTTTGGACTTAGACTTAGGTTAGCTTAAATCTAATTTTTATAATTTGAAGTCCAAGTTAGTTTTGACTTAGACCTAGGTTTAGTTTAGGTTGAACCTAAGGATTATATGTTTAATTCCAAGTTAGTTTGGACATAGATTTAGGTTCAATTTTTGTTAAACCTAATGGTTAGAAGTTTAAGTCAAAGTTAATTTGGACTTAGAATTTGCTTCAATTTAGGTTGAACCTAAGGGTTAGAATTTTAAGTCCAATTTAATCTAGACTTAGACTTAGGTTCAATTTATGCTGAACCTAAGGGTTAAGGATTTGTCTAAATTGGTTTATACTTAGATTTGAGTTCAATTTGAATTGAACTTAAAGAGTAAAATGAAGTCCAAGTTGGTTTAGACTTAGACTTAGGTTCAATTTTGATTTGAACCTAAATGTTAGAAGTTTAAGTCCAAGTTAAGTTAGACTTGGACTTTGGTTCAATTTAGGTTGAACCTAAGTGTTAGAAGTTTAACTCCAAGTTAGTTTGGACTTAAGACTTAGGTTCAATTTAGGTCGAACATAATGGTTAGGGTTAAATTTGGTTCAATTTGGATTGAGCCAAAAGATTAGGTTGAATTAGATTCAATTTGAGTTAATCTAATGGGTTCAAATTTACTTAAGTTAAATTTGGGTTGAACCTAAGATTTTGGTTGGCTTAGGTTCAATTTGGATTGAACTTAAGGTTTAGGTTGGCTTAGGTTCAATTTGGGTTAAACCTAAGGTTTAGGTTAACTTAGGTTCAATTTGTATTGAAACTAAGGTTCAGGTTGACTTAAGTTCAATTTGGATTAAAACTTGGGTTTAAGTTGGAAGTCAGGTCTAATATTGGTCAGACCGAGCATTTAGAGTTAGGTTCAAGATAGGTTGAACCTAAATTTAAGGGTTTAAGATAGGTCTAAAATGGTTAAACACAACATTTAGCCTTCAGTTCAAGTTATGATGAACTTAAGATTAATGGTTTAGGTTCGGTTTATTATAGGTTAGATCCAACGTTTAGGATTACATTCAAGTTGGGTTGAACCCAAGATTTAGGATTAGGTTAAAGTTGGATTAAACCTAGGGTTAAAGGTTTAGGCTGGGGCTAGGTGGGTTAGACCCAAGGTTTAGGGTTAAGTGTAAGTTAGGTCAGACTTAAGGATTAGGGCTAAGTTTAGGTCTAAGTTCAGTTAGACCTAAAGATTACAGTTATGTTTAGGTTTAAGATGGGTTAGACCTAAAGATTTTCTTTAAGTTTAGGTCTAAGATGGGTTAGACCTAAATGTTAGAGTTAATTTTAGGTCTTTGTTGAATTAGACCCTAAGATTAGGGTTAAGCCAATTTGATTAAGGCTTAAGGATTAATCTTAGGTCTAAGATGGGTTAGACCTAAAGATTAGGGTTAAACCTAATTCGATTAAGGTTTATGGGTCAGATTTAGGTTTAAGATGGGTTGGACTTAAAGATTAGGGTTAAACGTAATTTGATTAAGGCTTAAGGATTAAGCTTAGGTCTAAGGTGGGTTAGACCTAAAGATTAGGGTAAAAACTAATTTGATTAAGGCTAAAGGGTTTGGTTAGGTCTAAGATGGGTTAGACCTAAAGATTAGGGTTATGCCTTATTTGATTAAGGCTTAAGGGTTAAGTTTTGGTCTAAGATGGATAGGCCCAAAAATTGGGGTTAAGCCTAATTTGATAGGCTTAATAGCTCATTTTTGGTCTAGGATGGATTAGAACTAAAATTAGGTTAAGCCTAAGTTGATTAAGGATTAAAGGTTAAGCTCAGGTCTAAGATGGATTATACTTAAAGATAGGATTAAACTTAATTTGATTAAGGCTTAAAGGTTAATTTTAGGCCTAAAATGGCTTAGACTTAAAGATTAGAGTTAAGCCTAATTTGATTAAGGCTTAAGGGTTAAAGTTAGGTCTAAGATGGATTAGATCAAGAATTTAGGGTTAAGCTTTATTTAGGCTTATAGTTTAAGTTTTGATCTAAGATGGATTAGACCAAAAAATTACTGTTATGCCTAATTTGATTAAGTTTTAAAGGTTAAGTTTAGGTCTAGGATTAGACCAAAAAATTAGTGTTTAGCCTAATTTTATTAAGGCTTAAAGGTTAAGTTTAGGTCTGAGACGAAATAGACCTAAAATTAGGGTTATGTTAACCCTTTGACCACATTCATTCCTTTAAACCAATGGGTAAACCATGTTAGGGAAATTTTTGGCTAAGGTGTAAATTTTAAAATTTATAATTTTACCCCTAAATGTCTAAATTATCACTTTAAACTTTTTCAAAGATTGTAAACTTTATTTTAGGCAATAAATTGATTAGCTAAAATTTCCTAACTCTTCCCATGTGAATTTCTAATTTTCAGGTTTTTTTATAATTATTTTTCAAGAAAATTATAAGGTTGATAGAAAATTGGTGATTTTTAATTTAGGAATATTTTCTAACGTTGAGAAATACAAAGACTATTCCCACGGATGAAAGAAGTAATCCCTGTAAATTTTATAACTTTTGGATTTATATTAAATTTTTAATAATTCAAAAACAATCTAGAGTTTTTAATTAATGAAAAAATAAATATAGTTCATTTATTGTCTTTGTAATTTTCCTTTCTATCTCCTGAGTCCAACAGTATTTTTGATTTATTTTTGAGATTTTCTTGGCAGAGACATTATTATTTGAAAGTTATTTGATTTTATGGATTTAAATAAATAGGAACCACTAATTTCCTACTTATCTAACGTGGCTTCACATCCTACCTCGGCAGCTCTGAAGTCCACGCGGCGGTCTCCAGTTTGTGGCATTTTCCACATGAGTGCTGTGGTGGCCCAGAGTTTTAGTATCCTTTGTATGGATGAATCACCATTTCAATGCATTCAATGAAGCTCATTTCTGATGCAAGAAAATGAATGGCATCGGCTCATCTTTCCCATGGGATGATTAACTGATAACCGTTTGTGATCAAAACGTAATTTCTCCCTCGATTCTTCATGGAAGCTTACAGGATTTGTTTCCAAATCTTCGTCGAAGCAAGGAGAAAACATCCATACAATAAATGAAGTATGATATTTTCATCTCTTTCACAAAAGAATGAACCCAAGGTAATTTTTAGGGTTTTTGAACAATACCTTTGCCTAAGAGGTGTGGCCTCAATTGGGTTTTCCAGACATGATCTCCTTGACCCTATGCAGCTCTTCCTTAGCTCAATTTGATCTGAAATTGAGCCTGGGTATGAGTTATGTTAAATTGTGGCTTTCTTTGGTCTTGATCTTGGTTAGAGGGCTCGGGGAGGCTTAATTTCTATTGTTAATGTCTTCGTGAAGCTTAAGAAAGCTTTTGGGAGAGTTGGTTTAAAGATTTGGTAGAGTTCATATCAAACCCAAATTTTACCCTGGATTTGGTTTAGGAAATTAGGGTTTTTCATAGGGTTTAAGGCCTTGAGGAGATGGGGAATTGTACGGCTTATTTTTAGGTTGTGTGTTTCATTTTAAAAAGGGGGGTCGCCTACAGAAACTGTCGGCGAATTTTAAATTTAATTTACATATATATATAATTTGGAAAGTAGTATTTTGATTTTGAAAATGAAGTCAAACTGATCTCACATCTCAAATAGTTTATATAAACGAGCACCACACCACAAACCGTGTATCTATCCCGAAGAATGGACACACTGCTTGATAATGAGGCTCGATTAAATAAACTAGAAAAGTTTGTGACGTCCGTTTGGTCCGCGAACCAATTTTATAAGCTCGACAAATTCCCAGCTTAATATGAAGAAATTAAACGGGGTTTATATTACCTGGGTTCTTAAAATTCCCTATAAGGGCAAGCCCCATAGTTAATTAGATCTTAAGTGATGGGAATCACCTAAGAAAACTCTCGATAATAATCGGTAGTTACGCTCTCAAGAATTTCAAAGTTTAAGTTTTCAAGGGATTGAATATTGGAATTTCAATAGGGAATGGATCAAATTTGGAACATTTTGTTTTGGGAACTCAAATGAAGAAAGGTAGGAGAAATCACAGATTCAAAGCGAACTTCGGTAATTTCCCGACTCTCCTATTGTTTGGCTTGAATTTAGGAAAGTCCTAATGTTTATTTAATGTTTTGATCTTGCCAATTTTAATCAATTAGGACTTATATTCGTATGACACGATTATACAAATAGCCTTGAAGATATGAGGGTTTATGTCGTATCAGACAACTACCTCGGAAATCCTAAGACCGGTTAGGGCTTAATTTGCAATGTAAATGCCTAACAAAAGGTTGAGGATTTATGTTGCACTAGGCAAACTACCTCGAAGTCCTATGGCTTGGTTATTTAATTCTAAGGAAAGTTTTGCTGAAGTAGACTCAGGTTTTGCTGATGACGATGGCCGTGCTGCCCACCATGCTCCGAGCTCCTTGTTGTTGCAGAGGGGTTTAGTTATAGAAGGTGAAAATCAAGATATGAGAAAAGTGTTTTGGTTTAGAGAAGTCTTAAAATCCAAGTGTTTTTAGTGTTTTAGTTAAAACAAATCTTAAAGTTGATTATAACAACACCGGTTAAGATCCCACGATTCCATCCTTCCGGCATCGTTATTTTTATCGGATTCACTTAGTCCAGATGAATTTGCTAAACTCAACCTGAATGAGTTCCACACTTTCATTTAGACCGTGGGAAATCCAGTTAGCAACACGTAGGTTACATCATCCGAGGTATTCCCGATCATCCAACAAGACGTTTTAATTTAGTTGTAGTTGTAGTTTTGTTGTTCGTTTGTGATTAAATTTTGAGTTGTTTTATATTTTGAAATGTTGTGGCGGTGAATTTTATCTTGCAATGACTTTTACTTTAGTTTTGGTTTCAGTTTTAAGGACTATCCTAAAGGTGTGGGTTTTCATGCAACAGTTGTTTATCATGCAAGAAAAGTAAGTGCGATGCGATTAAATAAATTACAATAAGGTAAATTGCAATAAAATAAAAGCGTACCTGGAGGGTCTTCCCGTCATCCCAAGCTGCACTTAAAACACAATTAGAATAATTAAGCATTTAAAGCAAGTTCCTAGGTAAAGCTAAGGGAAGGGTTATGGTTTTCTACCAAGTTCCTAATCCTATAGCTAGTCACCTCCTATGACGTTTAGGTTCTTGTATTTTGGTTTGAGGACGATTTTCTTCATCAAAGAACAACTAAGTTCAATTGTCCTTATAAATATCCTATCATATCGAGGAAGTGCTTAAGACGAATCTTAAACATCTTTTCAATATTTCTAGGATTGTTTTAAGTCCAAGAGAATTTAATTATACAAATGAATTAACCGTCCGAGAGTTCAAGTTTGTTGTCTTGCTCAGTGAACTAGGACATTTGAATATCCTATAAGTGAAGTAACACTTCACTTAACGCTCCGTTTAGGAGTTATGACAACAAAAGCTTTCGAGGGCAAATGGATGTTCAAGTGGTTCATGATTTAATTTCAGTTAATGGATTTAAGTTTGGAATAGTGTTCAAGTTGTTTTAGATTTATTTTTGAATTCTTTATGTCTTAGGTGATGTTATACTTAATTTAATTTAATTTGATGTAATTTAATTTAATGTGGTTTAATTTAATTTAAGTTAATTTAATATAATATGATTTAATTTAATTTAATTTAATTTGATTTAATTTAATTTAATTTAATTTAATTTAATTTAATTTAATTTAATTTAATTTAATTTAATTTAATTTAATTTAATTTAATGTGTTTTAATTTTAATTTAATATTTTATTTCAAAAGGGTTTGATTTAAATAATTTAACTTTAATTTAATTTAATGATTAAGTCTTTTAGCATTTTAAATCTTAAGTTTGAATTATCATTTTAATTAGGAATTAAATATTATTGAGATGATTAATTTAGGGATCCTTAAATTAAAGAATAAATCACTTCCTAATGACATCCCTATTTTGATAATTCCAAATTTATTATTCTTCCAAATTTAATTAATTATTTTAATTAAAGTTCATTTCAATTATTTTTGAATTGTTTAATAGGTTCCTACCCTTTAATTATTTAAATTTCAATCATCCAAATCAGATTAAGATCAAATATTTTACTCTTTCATTTTATTAAGCCTAAAGTTTTAATTAAAGGTTAAAATTTTAATTACCATTTTGCCCTTCAAGCTTAATAATTTCATAACTCACTAAATTGAGCTCAAATGAATTTGAAATTTTTATGTGACTTCACTCATATGTAAATAAAGACATTAGAGGAGAAAATGTGATTTTTCTGTATTTAATTTATTTATGTAATTATTTTTGGTGGAAAATAAGGATTTCCAAGGAAAATTTAATAATATGACCAAGGAAAAGTTTCTATCCTTAAGAAAATTATGGGACATTCCTAATGACCAGAGGACCACTTGGACCAATTTTGGGGATTTTTTGAATTATATTATTTTTATTATAATTATTTTGAGTTTTGGAGTATTAATTAATTTAAAAATAAAATAAAGGTTGAAAAATGAATTTTATATTTTTCAAAAGTCTCTCTGGTATCAAGGAAATTAGAGAATCAATTTTTGTAATTTTCTGATTTTTCTTTGATTTATTAGAATTATTTTAATGGAAATGCTAGAAAATACATTTTTTTTATTTTAAAATTACCCTAGGGCTTTAAAATTTAATAACTCATCATAGAGACCTAAGAAAAATACGGAGTTTGTTCCTAAGTGATTAAAATTAAAAATGTGACATTTTGATGAATTTTATTATTTTTGTGATTTTTATTATTTTTTAATTATTAAAATATTAAAATAATACAAAAAATCAACTTTTTTAGAAAATTGAAATTTTAATTTTCTTAAATTCTCCTGATATCAGAGAGACTCCAAAACCAATTTAGTGAATTTTTGAAAAGTATTTTGAATGTTATGAATTTTTAAAGTTTAAATTGGCTAAATGGCCTAATCAACCCATTTAGTAGGGCTAACCAAGTCCAATTGACTTCAAACTTTTATGGTGGGTTCCTCTGACCCTAAAGGTCGAGTGGAGAATTGATTTCAAGTCAATTTGATGTATGATTATCTCTAATTAATTAAAGAGCTATTTTGGGTGTTTAAGCCAATTAGGGTTATTTCAAGTGGATTAATTCAAAACCTATTTTTCCTAGGGTCCTCTGGTCATAAGAAACATCACCAAATTTTCCTAGAATTTATTTCACAACATGCTAATTATTGGATTTAAAATACTCAAAACTGTAACATGAATTTGAAAAATCAATAACTTCTCATAGGGATGGCCTCTGACTTTGGAAAATTCAGGGAATGTTCCCAAATTCAGAGGCTTCAAAAGCCCTATGGTCTCATGCCATGGTGAATTGTACACATGCATGGAGAATTGAAAATGTGTATACAGTAAATAAATCATTAAAAATAAAATACTTGATGAAATTAAATGATTTCTTTTCCACATTATTCTCCTCTATTCACTGAGCAAGAGGGTATTTTTATTTTATTTTTCTGATTTTTCTACACAAAGTTATGCATTTTTGAAGTTTAGGGAATTAAATAAAAAAGAAAATACTCTAATTTTCTACTTATCCACGCGGCGGCGCGTCAACCTAGGCATCTCCGAAGCTCCACGCGGCGTCTCCTGATTCGGCGCCGCCATCTGACTCAGCGATCCGAGGCCCCGCGGGTCACGTACCAACGCGCCGTCCGACTCGATCCGTACCGTCCACTCGATACACGCTCGATCCGACGATTCATGGTCATCGTCTACGACTGGTGTGCACCCGTGACCGTCAACCTTCTAACCCTAATTTCTCACTCGATTCTCAACGAATTTTTGTGTTCTTATGCTCTATGAATTCGTCTTGAGGAGACGAACACATCCATACGGTAAACATGTATTTAAATTGACTCAAATTAAATGTAGAATCTCTGTAAACTCGGGAAGAAGAGTGAGTCCATACCTTTGCTCAGAGAAGTGAAGCTTCGATCCGAGAGTTGTGTCACCTTCGATTGGGTCCAAGCAAGCTCCAGCATGAAGTCCCTTGGCCTCGGTGAATTGTCTCAGCTATGAAAGTGACCACGGCCTATCACAAAGCTTGGAGGGCCGGGACAACTGGGTGGCTCGGAGATGGGGCTTTCGGTGGGAAACTTCTCCTCTTGGTCCGGTGAAGGTGTAGGACCAGTCGATTTGGGGATTGATCCACCGTGGAGAAGTGTCCCGGTTTTTCGTTGAAGTTTGAGCTCAAAATTGAGCTCACTGGAGGGAATTGGGCCGGAATCCAGTGGGGATCAAGTGCTCTATGTGTGGAGAATGATGCGGAATGATTTTGGCGAGTTTCCTTAAGGTTTGGTTCAAGCACCTCCCATGGCCGAGAAGGGGTGGTGTTTAAATAGGAGAGGGTGGAGGGCCACCCGGGGGAGTTAGGGCTTGGGATCAGCTTGCTCTTGGCAAGAGAAGAACAGACCATGGTGGCCATTGGGCATGGGGCGGCTCGACGAGTGAGAATTCCAAGTTTGGGCTCACATGTGAGCTCTCGGCTCGGTGGTTTCCGGCGGGCGTGGTGGTCGGCCGGCCGTGGTCGAGTCATTGTTGTCATCGGGGAGGTCGGGGTCGGGGCTTAGTGCAGTTAATTGGCATTAGCCATGTGTAAAGGGCTTGGATTAAAATGGAATGGGGATAAGGTCACTTTGAGTTCAAATGGGTCAACCCACCATTTTGGGCTTGGTGCACCCTTCCAAGTTCTGATTTTGGGCTCGGAGGATCATGTGAGTCAACCTAACAAAGGTAGTGAAGTCCACATCAAAGATTAGGTGGCAAAGTGTGGTTTAGAGTGTATCATGTTTAAGCTAAAAAGGGCTTAAGAAAGGTTTAAGAAAGAGATCCCTTCTCTTGCCATTAGTGGTTTGGTGAGGTGGAAAGTGGATTCCATGGCTCTCATGGCTCCTATGGGGCTCATGCATGGTTTCATGGCTCACCTTTAGCTTGGGGAAAAGCCAAGTCAATTTCATGGAAATGGGTTTAAGGAAATTTTGGCATTTTGATGGGAATTTGGCATATGGCTTGATTTGGATTTATTTTATCATGGATTTAGAACTTAGGAGATGGTCTTATCAAATGGATGATGATAGGGAATTGTCATGTGGGCTTTGGGCCCTTTTGAAATGATTTTTGATGGGCTTTTAGGAAGGCTAAGGGGATGGGCCTTTAGGTTTAAGAATGGATTCATGGATGGGAATTTTGTAGAAGTTTGGGCCAAATAATTGTTGGGTTTGGTTTAGGGATGTGTCATGAGTGATTTGAAATGAGTTTAGAGTGATTTAGGTTTGAATGGGGTTGGATTTGGGCCTCTTTGGTGAATGGGCCCATATAGGTCAAATTGGGCTAACTTGGGCCAATGTTGGGTTAGGGTTGAAGTTGATGTAAAATAAATGTTGAGAAATGTTTATGGGAGTGTTTCAAAGAGGTTTTGGCTTTGGTTGGGTTTTGATTTTGGGGTTTGGGCCTATTTGGGCTAGGTTTAGGTTTAGGTCAAAATTGGGCCTTTTAGCTTTGGGTTGAATTTGAGTGGGGTTTGGGTCCAAATTTTGGGCAAATCATGTTAGTGTTTTGTTTTTGGGGATGTTAGGGAAGGTTTAGAAAAGATTTGGGGTTAATTGGAGTTGAATTGGGTGAGTTTGGGCTAAGTTTGGGTCATGGGTCCAAATTGGACTTTAAGGTCAAAAGTGAAATTGGATTCAAATGCCAATCAAATTGGGCTTGGATTTGGTCTAGATTGGTGTTGTGGATGTTGAATTGAAGTTTAGAATTGAATTGGACCAGAATTTGGGTCAATTGGGTAGGTTTGGTTTGACATTGGGTTCACTTTGGGTTAAAAATGGGTCAAATTGGGGGTTTTGACAAAAGTGGGGTAAATTGACAAAATTGTCCCATAGTGTAGTTGAACAAAATGAAATTGGGAATATTTGGGATTTTGTGAAATTTTCTGGGAATTTTTTGAATTTTTGGATTTTTTGGCTAAGAGGGGCATTTTGGGTATTTGGAGGGTATTGGGAGGTATTTTTGGAATTTTTGGTATTTTTGGGTATGGATGATCAATTTGAGTAATGTGGGAATGTTTGGGATTGATCTTGAGGAATTTTGGGTAATTTAGGTGATTTTGCAATTTTTGGGTGGTTTCGAGGGTTTTGGGTAGAGCTTAGCGGGTGTAGGGTCCTGGGGTCAAAAATTGAAAATTTGGAAAATTGAAGCTTGGGTGAATGTAAGTGGAATGAAATCATTTTGGTTGAGCCATGAAGCCATATCAAGCCCACATGAGCTATGAAGGGACTCATTTGAGGCACCCACTATGTTGTTCCTAACCCTCTTAGCCAAGGGCTTAGGGGTTAAAGACCATCCATGTGAATCACCTGCATGAGTGAGGAGGTCAAGTTGGGTATAGGTGTGGTTTTAGGAGGTGTGTGTGAAAATGTAGTGTATAGGTGTAGTATGTGTGTAAGTCAACCCTTCACCAGACTAGGCCACCGTGGCGATCCTAAGGCCAAAGAGTCCTATAGGAACTCATCCTTTAAACTTCCATATTTGATTTCAACCCTCTAGGTGATTAGGGGTCTACAATCAAGTTTGTGGAGTTTGCGGGGAGTTAAGAAGTGGTTTGAATTTCTAAGTGGTGGGTCCCAATTCTAATCCTCTAGGATAGTCGAAGGAAAAGCCTAAGACTAGATCCTAAGTACTAAAGAGAAGAAGAGAAGACCTCATCAAAAATGAGGTCAACAAATGGACCCCGATAGGTGTGGTGTGCTAACCAAGCACACCGCGCGTATTGGCGTTGACCGAAAAGATCAACAAAACCAACACAGATGTCCAAGTGACACACATGGGACGAAGTAGAAGAATTCCCGCTGGGGAGTGTCAAGTATATCTTTGGGGCTGGAGATTCCTGAACTCTCGCTGGGGAAAAGAAAAGGAGGTGAATCCCAAATCACATGATTTGGGGGAATTTCGATTTAGATTTTAGTTGTTTCAGTTTAAGTTTTAATGTGTAAGTTCAGATTTTAGCTTGAGTTTCAATTTAGATTGAAGTTTTGTTAAGGTTAATTTGAAGGGATTTGAACTTGAAATGAAAATTGGAATTTTGTGGTTTTAGATGTAACATTTTCAACCTCAAAAGAAAATTGAATTGATTAGATTGAATCATTACAATGAGGAGAGTCTCAGAGCAATGCGGTATTGGATGTAAAATCCTTAACCTCAAGAGTTTGATTTTGATGTATTTCATCGCAATAGGGAAAGAATCCTAAAGCGATGTAGTCTCGGATGTAAAATCCTCGACCCCAAGAATTTGATTTTGATGTATTTCATTGCGATAGGGAAAGAATCCTAAAGCAATGCCAGTCTCGGATGTAAAATCCTCAACCCCAAAAGTTTGATTTTGATGTATTTCATTGCAATAGGGAAAGAATCCTAAAGCAATGCAGTCTCGGATGTAAAATCCTCAACCCCAAAAGTTTGATTTTGATGTATTTCATTGCGATAGGGAAAGAATCCTAAAGCAATGCAGTCTCGGATGTAAAATCCTCAACCCCAAAGGTTTGATTTTGATGTATTTCATTGCGACAGAAGAGAATCCTAAAGCAATGCAGTCTCGGATGTAAAATCCTCAACCCCAAAGGTTTGATTTTGATGTATTTCATTGCGATAGGGAAAGAATCCTAAAGCAATGCGATCTCGGATGTAAAATCCTCAACCTCAAAAGTTTGATTTTGAAGTATTTCATTGCGATAGGGAAAGAATCCTAAAGCAATGCGAGTCTCGGATGTAAAATCCTCAACCCCAAAGGTTTGATTTTGATGTATTTCATTGCAATAGGGAAAAAATCCTAAAGCAATGCGAGTCTCGGATGTAAAATCCTCAACCCCAAAGGTTTGATTTTGATGTATTTCATTGCGATAGGGAAAGAACCTAAAGAAATGCGATCTCGGATGTAAAATCCTCAACCCCAAGAATTTGATTTTGATGTATTTCATTGCAATAGGGAAAGAATCCTAAAGCAATGCAGTCTCGGATGTAAAATCTTCAACCCCAAAGGTTTGATTTTGATGTATTTCATTGCGATAGGGAAAGAACCTAAAGCAATGCAGTCTCGGATGTAAAATCCTCAACCCCAAGAATTTGATTTTGATGTATTTCATTGCGATAGGGAAATAATCCTAAAGCAATGCAGTTTCGGATGTAAAATCCTCAACCCCAAAAGTTTGAATTTGATGCAGGTTTGATTTGAGATTTGGAAAGATTGAATTTGAAATTTTATTTAAAATTTGATTTAAGATTTGGAAAGATTGAATTTGAAATTTGATTTAAAATTTGATTTAAGATTTGGAAAGATTGAATTTGAAATTTGATTTAAAATTTGTGGTCATTTTGTTTGTCCTTTAACGATTCAAATTTTATTTTATCGTGAATTTGGAGTTTATCCTTTTTTAGATTTTTAAGGAAAGTTTTCTTTTATTCTTTTTTTTTGTTTCTTTTCTGTTCTTTGTTCGAAGTTCATTTAACTTTAATGGCGTTTCTCAGTCAACTTGCACAAAAGAGGTGAAGGCCAAAAATGTGACATAGTCACTTTCATTCCAATCATGTTGAAGATACATCATACAACTCGATCTGGAATACATCTCATACAATCCATATAGACTCAAAACGGACTATGTATAATCTTTGTCGATCTATCCAAAAAGGTATCTGTCAAAAATCCATGTCTGAATAGTGAGGTACATGGTCAATAACATCACCTTCCAAGCCATCCTTGGCAAGGATGCCGTATGGATGTACGTTGGAGGTGTGATATTTTCCATGTAACTCACAGCTCGTAAGGTCGGAGGCTCTCTAACTCCGGGTCTGGCTGGAAGTGGTAAGGTGCTTTCCTGTCGTCCATCCTTCTGAAAGTAACTGAGATCCGCTTCACTGGTACTCCCGGTATGCAATGTTTAGTGACATCTGCTCCGTTGCCCTTTAGTATCATGACGGAACCTACCGGTAATGGTCTCTTTACTGGCCCTCGGAACTCACACGGGCTCGTTATCCGGAGGTCGAATCCGAACATGATATTACACTCGTTCGAAAAGAAACTGTGCAGAAAGGTCTGACAAAGTCGTGGTGATCTATGTGCGGGGGTATACAGTCACCCTTTTTATAAATGTTAATGATGCAACTGTTGGGTAAGCAATCTGCCGGCAGTACCCTCCATGCTATCATTCTTTTTATCATCCTTTTGATGACTAATGGCATTGGATCCACCTGGCCATGACGGAGTATTCCCGGTGGGTTTCCCTTCTCGTCTTCTGCGAAGTTGTAGCAGCATCTACATTGTATTGTAATTCTCCCCTTCCCCGGCATCCATCTCCGGGGTTCTGAGTAAGTGTTTTCTCTTAAGCGACCTGCTCGGCCCATCTTTTTCAAATCCCGGATGCAGTCCACGATTTGTTGTTGTTCGTATTCTGAGACCACGTCTGTATGTAGCTCGAGGCCCTCTAGTATATTGATCTTCCTGCCTCTGATTCTCTCGAAGTATTCAAAAGTTTTATTCTCGACATTCTTCATCCTTTCTAGCTCGTATTCTGGAATAATTTGCAAATGGCGAGGCCTGGTGACATATTGTGGGATATATGGCTCAATCCCTTCACGTTCTCCTGCATACCTCAGCTCCTCGGGGATGGTGTCCGTCGGGACATCCTCCGGGGTTGCTTCTGCAACAAGGTTATGCATTACCGGTGGCTTTGTCCGGTGGCGTAGTAGCCTTCTTTCTTCTATTCTTCTTGAGATTTCCCTGGTCTTTTCTGTTATCCTCGGAGCTAGTCTCCTTTCTTCAGGTTCCTGGTGAATTGGTGTCCTTGAAGTGTATGTACTGGCAGTAGCAACTGCCTCGTCGCGCTGGTCCGCTGCTAATTTAGTTAACATCTTGCGGATACGGTGATTTTTATTTCTTCGTTGAGTTGCTGTGAGAGTAGCTCTTCGTACTTCCTGAGTTTCTGTGGGCGCGGCGCTGACAAGCCTGCCCTCTGCTGTAGCGACTACAGATTTGATTCTCTTGTCTTCTTCAGTGTTTGTTTTTCTTTTCTTGCTGATGGATTGGTGGCTTGGGCCACCCACTTTCATTATCGTCCGTGCGGGCGGTTCCTCTCGGTCAATCGGGACCCGGTCACTTTCCTCATATTGCGAGCCTGCCGGTGCGAAGTCCGAGTCAATCTCTATTATCGCTCCATCTTTCACCCTCTTTTCATCAAGTGCAAGGCTTACGCCATTTCTAAAGTTCGAGACCAACCGCCCGTTCGACATTTCCTCGCGAAAAGACAAGGAAAAGGATCGGGGGCTGTACTAAGAACAAGAACATTAAGAAAATGCTTATTAAAGACAGTTTTTTCTTTCTTTTTTTTATTATTCCTTTTATATTTTTAAATTCAACAGGAATGAAATGGGAGAAGATCGAAAAAAGATTTTGATTTGGAAGAGAGAACAAGGAAAACTTTATTATCATGATTTTATTTATTTTAGCACATTTTTTTATTATTTTTGGGTTCGGACCCAGTCATAAGTAATTACTTTGCCCGTGCTTCTAGGGATGAAGAATTCATTCCTTCGAAACATCAGGTAGCGTAATACTTCTTCAAGTATCGTCCGTTGATCGGAAGCATATGTCTTTCTCCTTGGCAATTCACAAGCTGGTAGGAGCCTCCTGAGTAGACTGCCTCAACCACAAACGGTCCTTCCCAAGTGGGTTCAAATTTTCCTCCTAACTTGCGGTGTGCAAGAATAGGTCTCTTGAGAACGAGAACTAAATCACCAACTTTGAAGGTTCTTGGGCGGACCAGTCTGTCATGGGCTTGAACCATCTTAGCTTGGTATAGTTCTAAATTCTGCTGCGCTGCAAGTCTTTTCCCTTCTAGGCTTTCTAATTCCTCTAGTCGTAATTTGGCATTCTCTTCTGTCGTGATTTTGTTTGCAACCGCAATTCTGAGTGAAGGAAGTTGGACCTCTAAAGGTAACACTTGCCTCGGACCCATACACCGGAGCGTAAGGTGTAGATTGAGTAGGAGTTCTGAAGGTTGTCCGGTAGGCCCATAAGGCTTCTAATAATTTCTCGTGCCAATTTCTCTTATTGTCGTCCAAAGTTTTCTTTAAAATTTGAACGAGAGTTTTATTAAAAGCCTCGACCGGGGCATTTGCTCTCGGGTAGTAAATTGTTGAATAGCGCCGGTCGATTCCGTGTCTTCCGACAAAATTGTTGATTTGTGTGCTTCGAATGCCGACCCATTATCCGAGATAATCTCGCGCGGCACTCCGAAACGGTAGACAACTTGGTTCTTGAAAAATTGTAGCACGTGATGTGCTTTCACTTCTCCGAGTGGAACCGCTCTCGCCCACTTGGAAAAGTAATCTGTAGCCGCAAGAATGAAGCGATGTCCTTTTGAAGATGGTGGTTCTATTGGACCCACTATATCTGTGCCCCAACATTCAAATGGCCACGATGCAATTGTCGGATGTAGCACATTTGGAGGTTGGTGTAGAACCACCCCGTGCACTTGGCATTGGTGACAGCTCTTGGCGACTTTCATGCAGTCGGTCATCATCGAGGGCCGAGTAGTACCCTAGTCTTTTAATTTTCATTTTCATCTTCGGACCCGACTGGTGAGCGCCACAGAGTCCTGAATGCACCTCTTTAACAATTTCACGGGCCTCGGACCCGCTTAGGCACCTTATCCACATTTGACCAAAATACCTTCTGTATAATGTATTGTTTATTAATGCATAGGACAAAGTTCTTTTCTTGATCTGATGGGCTAACGACCTATCGTCTGGTAGTTTTCCTATTTGCAGGTAATCTATTAATGGTTGTCGCCAATCTTCTGTGTTTTCTGTCACTGCTGCAATTGATCCTTTTTCCTTTTCTGATTTGTGTATTATGTCTATGTCGAGTCGTGATAGGACTCGACGTCCATGAACCGACAATTCCACCGATTCATCTTGCGAGCGAGGCAAATTCTTTTGCGAGGCGAGCTAACGCATCCACTAAAGCGTTTTCTTTTCTGGGAATTTTTTAGATCGTCACATTCAAAATTTGTTCCAACAGTTTCATGGCATACTGGAAGTATTGCTCGAGTCTTAGCTTTAAAATTTTGTACTGTCCGGCGATCTGTTGAATGATTAACTGCGAATCCCCGTAGATGTTGATGTCCGTTATACCCATTTGAATAGTTAATTCCGATCCCGTTATGAGGGCTTCCTATTCTCGCTCGTTGTTCGTACACGGCTCGTCAGAGTGATAGGAGTATCTTAACATCCCCCGCTCCGGTGTTATAAAGATTAATCTGATCCCTGCCTTACCGGGCACTATCACTTGCGATTCTTCGTCTTTGTGTGCTGAAGATGCTCCGTCGAAATACAATTCCCAACGTCAATCATTAGGGTCTTCTAAGCTCATTATTTGTTCATCTGGCAAGTCGTCATTGAGAGGCGATTCCGCGCAGAAAGGTGTGCTGCGAGGAAGTCCGCCGAGACTTGTCCCTTTACGGCACGGAGAGGCACGAAAGTTATATCGAATTGCAATAATATCATTGACCATCCGGCAAGTCTGCCGGAAAGCGCTCGGACGGGTCATCAAGTATTGCAATGGATTAAATTTCGAAATCGGAGTTGACCTTATGAGAAAGCATGTAGTGCCCGAGCTTTTGAGCGGCGAAGATCGTGGCCAAACAATGCTTTTCAATTGCGGGATACCTTATTTCCGTCGGAAGTAAACGACGGCTTAGGTAGTAAAGAGCATTTTATTTACCCTCATCATCGACACTGGCTAACGAGGCTCCGAGAGAGTCTTCTAAAGCCGCGGTATAAAGTATCGGCGGTCTACCCGAGACCGGGGCTGCTAAGACGGGAGGTGTCATTAAATATTGTTTAATGTCCTCGAAGGCCCTCTCGGCATTTCTCTTCCTAAATAAATTTGGCGTCCTTTTTAACTAATGCCGAGAAAGGCCGACACCTACTCGACAAGTTCGAGATAAAGCGTCGAAGATATGCCGACTTCCCTTGAAAAGATCGTAGTTGTTTTAAGGTTTTGGGAGGCGGCATTTCTAAGATGGCTTTTATCTTTTCCGGATCGATTTCAATTCCACGATGTCGGACAACAAATCCTAAGAATTTCCGGACGTGACGCCGAAGGCGTCATTTTAAGGGATTCATCTTAAGGTTAAATATTCTTAATCGTTCGAAAACAATTCTCAAATCATACAGGTGGTTTTCCTTTACTTTGCTTTTGACGACCACATCGTCCACGTAGCATTCGACTTGATTGTGGATGAGATCATAAAAAATTCTTGTCATCGCTCTTTGGTAGGTTGCTCCTGCGTTCTTCAGTCCGAATGGCATCACTGTGTAGCAATATACTCCGATCGGCATTCTGAATGATGTGAGTTTTTCATCTTCTGGAGCCATTTTTATCTGGTTGTATCCTGAAGATCCATCCATGAATGAGAATATTTCATGTGTTGAAGCAATGTCGATCTTCAATTCTGGGATCGGTAGAGGGAATTCATCTTTCGGACATGCCTTGTTTAAATCTCTCGAAATCCACACAAATTCGATCTAACCATTCTTCTTCCCGATCGGTACCACATTGGCTAGCTAAGTCGGGTATTGTTCTTCACGGACAAATTTAGCGTCTATTAGCTTTTTAACTTCGACTATGACTTGTTGCTCTATTTCTAGACGCATTCTTCCGGGACCTTGTCCGACCGGGACGAAGTAGGATCCACTCCTAGCTTATGGATCGCGACCTCCGGAGCTAAACCTGGCATCTCATCGTAGCTCCAAGCAAAACAGTCTCTAAATTCCATTAATAACTTGATTATTTCTTCGGAGTCTTCTTTATTGAGTAAGGAGCTAATAAAGGTAGGTCTAGGTTCTTTGCTAGTACCTAAGTTAACTTCCGTTAACTCATCTATTATAGATTTGATCTCTTCCTCGAATTCTGGTGGAGCATTTCCAATTTGTAAATCTTCAAGTTCTTTTGTAACTTCCATGCAGTTTTCATTAGACTCGCAAGTGAAAACCAAGCAAAGTTCAGTATCGTTAACTGATCCTACTGTGCCGAATCCGAGACCATGCCTTGAATTGGGTGGACGACCGGAGTTATTCCATAAATTTTCAAAATGTTGTGATTGACCTTTTGTCCATTGTCGAGGTAAGAAACCACGCTGAATTAAATTTTGAACACAGGGAGAGTACCACTCAAAAGGCAATTCCATTAATTTTGATGAAGTAGCATCTTCAAATTGTACATTATTTTCAGTTTTGGAGGAAGGAGTACCACGGTAGAATTTGATTGGCTTTGCACCACCGCTACGTACCTCTTTGACCTCCATACCCTCGATCTTATTAGAATGGATCGGGGTCAGGGTCATAGTATGTAAATAGTGGTTA
The DNA here is from genome assembly GCA_022702705.1 of Papilionanthe hookeriana x Papilionanthe teres. Classification (NCBI taxonomy): domain Eukaryota; kingdom Viridiplantae; phylum Streptophyta; class Magnoliopsida; order Asparagales; family Orchidaceae; genus Papilionanthe; species Papilionanthe hookeriana x Papilionanthe teres. The sequence continues at coordinate 5,535,361 of CM040433.1, read as the reverse complement.
ATCTTCTCGAACATCGATTTATATTCCTCGTTCTTTTCATTTTCAAGAGAGATCCTGAATTGCGGCTTCTTCCGACTTATTGTCGTCTGCTTCTTGCTTGATTTCTTTTTCTTCTTCGGAACTATCTTCCCATTCAACATTGATGGCTGGTTTCCTCTCGTCCAACCGTCCTAACGTCCTCGCCACGACCTCGTCCCCGGCCTCGACCTCGGATGCGAGTTGTGGAGAAACCTTCACCATCTCGCCGTAAGGGAGTGGTGAGTGACCGTTGGATTAGAACTTCGGGTTCTTCGTCGTCCCAAATTTCCTTTGTTTCATTTGTCATGGTATCTCCGGAGAAGATTGTTTTCTTCGGAGGTGCATAATAAGCCGCATCTTCATGAATTCCAATTTCATGTACGGAGAACGGTTGTAAGTCACCTTTGATGCACTGTTCCCCTCCATCGTAGTATTTGATGCATTGATGTAGAGATGATGGTACCATCCGGTTTTCATGTATCCATGGTCGGCCCAGTAGAGCGTTGAACGACGTTTCTGAATCAATTATGTGAAATTTTGCGGTTGTCTTTGCTAAGTCACCGGTCTTCATTAGCAGTGTTATTGATCCGAGGGCTCTTTCTCCTTTGTGGTTGAATCCTCTTAATAACATTTTGTCCGCTTCGAGTTCGCGAGCATCAATTTCCAAGTATGCTAGCGTTTGAAGATTCATTATATTGATTGATGCTCCTGGATCCACCAATACTCTGGAGAGTGTAAACTTCCCAATTGTAACTGAAATGTACAATGGTCGATTGTGGTCTCGTCGTCCCAAGTAGTAGGTCGTTGTCCGTGAAGGTGACACCTCGCTGTTCCTTTAACGAGAAAACCTCATCTAAGGAATCTCCGGCCATTTGAGCTAAGCAAATTTATGGATCAAGTAAGGCCTTGATTAGAGCTTCTCTCATCTCCTTTGATAAGATGAGAGCGTCGTAGATGCTCAGTTTGGCTGGTAGTCTCCTAAGATGGGCTAGCACGTTGTAGTCCACTTTGTTTTCATGTGCCTCGTTTTCTTCTCGAATGGGTATTTCTTCGCCGGGGTTGGTTCTTCCCGAACAACAACTCCGCTTTCCTTTGTCCTTTGGACCCATTCTCGGAGGTAGAACTCTTCCACTTCTTAAGTTGACTTCGTGATTTCTTCGAATCTAGTATTGAGTTTGTCGATGCGTCCTTCTAAATTGGAATGACAGATTCTTCGAGATTAGCTTCGGAGTCCGAAGGCTCTAACTCTATCGTGATCGGAGCTCCTCGAAACTCGCAAATAGATTCGTTGCTTGTTGAACTTTCGTAGCCTCCTTGGTGGATGTCTTCTTTGTCATTGTGATCGTCGAGCTTGTGTATGATTTGAGAATTGTCATTTGTATCGGAATCGACGTCCGGATTAGGTTGATTGTCGCTAGTTACGTAATCGTTAGAAACAGTCAAAACGTAGCCAACGCCATAACCCTCATCATTATAAGATCTCACCGGGGTGAGCAGATAATCATACAGAGTCAGAGGTTCGAGGGATTTCTCCCCCGAATCGGAAACAACTATCCTTGGATAAGCAGCCCCTAGTCTTGCTTTAGGAGCCTCGGTCTTCTCTTCTTCGTCAATTTTCTTCTTTTCTTCAGTCGTCTCTTGTTGAGGTGGTTCTTCTATCGCAAGTGATAGTGCCGACTTGACAGTTTTCGAACTCTGAATTGAGGCTCGCACCGAAGCGGTTTGGATGTGATCCAAAATCTTCTTCGAAGACTTTGTCCAAGCGGTAGTCCATCCATCGTCAGTCGCATAGGGATCTATCGGAACAATGAGATCCGTCGAGATAACATTGACGGAACCTCCTTTTCGGGGTTCCTTCATGTATTCCTTCGGGATCGTTATGTTCCCTTTTCGAAGATTGTTGTTGAGCCAACTTTTGAAGGTAATACAATCTTCTATCTTATGCCCAAGCATCCGGTGGTAAGGGCAAAAGTTGGGATCACCTTTCTTGTCGACTTCTTCTGGTCTCTTAGGCTCTGGCAGTTGGAAATCTGGAGTCTTCATCAAACTGCGGAACATTTTCGGCACTGCCTCATTCTTGAACGGATACTCCCTGCTCAGAAGCTCTCTCAACGTACGTTGTGGACGAGGCGGTTGTTCATATTGTTGAGATGACTGATAGCTGTGTCGGGGTTGCTGGTAATTCTGTTGAGGTTGTCGTGGCCGTTCGACGATATTTGTATCGGTTGCTTGCCTTTATCGATCGCCGCAACGATCCCGGACTTCTATTCAAAAGTTTTTACGGGCTTCGTTTGTTCTGTTTTATCGGTGAAACTTAATTGCTTTGCCTCCTCTTGCAAGCTTCCGGCCTTGCTTAACAACTTCTCGAAAGTCTTAATAGTAAATCCCTCGAGGAGAAGTGCTATCGGGCCATGAATGCTCTTAAGTAAAATGCCGACCGCATGCTCGTTCTTGTAGTCGCGGCTCACACTTCATACTTAGGTTCCTCCATCGAAGTATGTAGTCCACCAATGTTTCGTTCGGTTTCGCTTCTCTACCACTAAATCACCTATAGTGATGTGGTGCTGAGCTCCGGCAAATCACTTGATGAAGAGGTTCTCTAGTTCTGAAAATGTCTTAACCGAACCGTTTGGTAATTCCGCATACCAATCAAAAGCGATCCCTGACAGGCTGCTGACAAATTGTCTAAAGAGTAATGCATCACTTCCGCCGGCGTTGCAACAACTGGCACGAAAATGTGCAACATGCTGCCGAGGGTTTCCGGTTCCATCAAAGGTCTTGAACAGAGGTGGTACAAAGCCTTTCGGATATTGGACAGCGTCGAATTCTTCAGGGTAAGGTCTACCCGTCCGAATGGATGTCCCGCTCTTTTATTGTGCCAAAGCTTCTCGCACTTGCTGTTCCACCAAGCTCTTGATATCCTTTTCTGGAATCATGCTTTGCATTGCATCCTTCTTTAATTGATCATCCCCGTTGACGGATGTAATCTCCTTTCCTCCGTCTACAATGTGAATGACTTCTGGGGGTGTCTCTCTTTGGGGTTGAACTTGACTCTGGAGAGTGGCTAGGGCTACGGCCATTTCTTCCATCCTTTTTGCCATTTGGGCGATCGTATCATCTTTCTCTTGAAGCTGCCTCCTCATTACTTCCGGTTCCTCTCTTTCTGCGGCTGCAGGGGCACCTTGTGAAGCTGACGAAGCTCGTGTTTCAACCATGTTAATTTCTGCATACGCATCATCCATGAACTCTGACGAGTCAATTTCATCTCCGAATTTCTCTTCTCTCTCCCTTGCTAATCGTCGAATATCAGTCCTTAACTTTTCCATAGCATCTTCTAGAGGTCTTTTCTGTACATCCTTGCGGTTGTCATGTGATAACCGTCGGGTTTCCTTCTCATGAGTCTCCTTTCTTGCAGGTAGTACTTTCTTCGGATTCAAGTCTCCTGACGAGACTTTCCTTCTCGAGTCGTTGTTTCAATCTTAATTGTCCAGTAGTGGGACACCATACCATCCTTCTAGCAGCAGGGGGTTTAGGACCGGATGGTCTGTCAGCCAAATGCTGGAAGGTGGTATCCTCCCTAATCTGTAGTCCTGAAACAACGACAGGTGGACTAGCTTTCATCCTTTTATTTGGCTTTTACGCAACGATAGCGGGTTCTACTCGCGGTCCAAGACGGGATTCGATCGGCACCCGCCCTATCCTTCTTAAAATTTCGATACGGGGCACCTTTCCTTCTTTGCTAACTTCTCTATCAAAGTTTGCGGTCGAGCGAAATGACGTAGTTCGGCCCTTTTCTTACGGCTATCGTTGTAATATACGGGTCGAGGCAATGCGGCGACAATCTTGCGAACATTTTCCTCATCCTCTGCGGCGGAAAGGGGATGGAATCTACTCCTTCCAATAGGGGTGTATATTCGAGCAATGGTATGTATTCGAGTAGTGGTGTGTACTCGAGGATTTATTCTAAGAAAGCGACTTCAGCAGCTCTGCCCTTCTTGGCAATCTTCCTACCTCTGTTTCTTCTCTGAGTCCGTGTTAGGGGGGACCCTTGAGCTGGACCCAATTTCAAAAACAGAAGGTCTTACACGGAAATCTGTACCCTCCACGGTAACATGCTCGTTACAAATTTGAACTTCCTTCCCCTTCAGTTTGGCGGAAGCCGGGGTAGGTGCGAAGACGACTAGACCAGTGGGGGTAGAGACAACAGTCCTACTTTGGACAGTAGTATTCCTCTCAGCTGGAACCCTTTGCAGGGGAGGAAACTCTTGAGTTGACTTAAGGTTGAACTCGATCAAAGGTCTCTCAGTTTCAGACACTTTGTTTGTCAGCGCGAAGAGAGTAATGTCAGCGATCTTGACATTTGTGTTCTCGAATCCATGTCCAAACCGGATGATCCCATTGTCGGGCAGCTCATCCTTGTAAACGGCGAAGTCCGATCCATTGGTGAAGGAGAAAATCAGCTTTGGGGCTTCCATTTCGCGGGGTAGATTCGATTGTCGATCCCGAGTTATGCTTCTTCTCATCGGGACGAAAAGAAAGGAATCGAAAAGTGTCCGAACACATTCTTGTTCATGTATGTATAAAAAAAGGTGTTATTTGTTAAAAGAGTCATTCATTAGAGGGTTTGTTTATTTAGAACGAAATGTTCAAAGGTTTAGAGAAGGTAATGAATCTGATTCAGAATTGGAAAGGAAAAGAAAGTCTTATGCAAGACTTCTCGATTCGAAGGATCACTCCTATACTAACACCTATTGGGGGTCCACCCCGCCTCAGAAATGAGGTAAAAGGATCTCGGAACCTCTCTGTTTAGGGGTGTCTAAACAGTGGCTCCTAAATCCAAGAGAATGTTGGCTATACTCGTTCAAGATAGAAATGAACATAGTATTCCAACGGAAAGAAGGGTAGTTTGATCCATTAGGGACATGGATACACTACCAATTTTTGAAAGCAAAACTATCTGATTAAAAATGGAGAGAGGAATAATCCCCAGCGGAGTCGCCAGAAATTGTACGGCTTATTTTTAGGTTGTGTAATTCATTTTGAAAAGGGGGGTCACCTACAGAAACTGTCGGCGAATTTTAAATTTAATTTACATATATATATAATTTGGAAAGTAGTATTTTGATTTTGAAAATGAAGTCAAACTGATCTCACATCTCAAATAGTTTATATAAACGAGCACCACACCACAAACCGTGTATACTATCCCGAAGAATGGACACACTTGCTTGATAATGAGGCTCGATTAAATAAACTAGAAAAGTTTGTGACGTCCGTTTGGTACGCGAACCAATTTTATAAGCCGATAAATTCCCTCGCTTAATATGAAGACATTAAACGGGGTTTATATTACACGGGTTCTTAAAATTCCTATAAGGGCAAGCCCCTATAGTTAATTACATCTTAAGTGATGGGAATCACCTAAGAAAACTTTCGATAATAATCGGTAGTTACTGCTCTCAAGAATTTCGAAGTTTAAGTTTTCGAGGATTGAATATTGGAATTTCGATAGGGAATGGATCAAATTTGGAACATTTTGTTTTGGGAACTCAAAGGAAGAAAGGTAGGAGAAATCACAGATTCAAAGCGAACTTCGGTAATTTCCCGACTATCCTATTGTTTGGCTTGAATTTAGGAAAGTCCTAATGTTTATTTAATGTTTTGATCTTGCCAATTTTAATCAATTAGGACTTATATTCGTATGACACGATTATACAAATAGCCTTGAAGATATGAGGGTTTATGTCGTATCAGACAACTACCTCGGAAATCCTAAGACCGGTTAGGGCTTAATTTGCAATGCAAATGCCTAACAGAAGGTTGAGGATTTATGTTGCACTAGGCAAACTACCTCGAAGTCCTATGGCTTGTTATTTATTTCTAAGGAAAGTTTTGCTGAAGTAGACTCAGGTTTTGCTGATGACGATGGCCGTGCTGCCCACCATGCTCCGAGCTCCTTGTTGTTGCAGAGGGGTTTAGTTATAGAAGGTGAAAATCAAGATATGAGAAAAGTGTTACTGGTTTAGAGAAGTCTTAAAATCCAAGTGTTTTTAGTGTTTTAGTTAAAACAAATCTTAAAGTTGATTATAACAACACCGGTTAAGATCCACGGTTCCATCCTTCCGACATCGTTATTTTTATCGGATTCACTTAGTCCGGATGAATTTGCTAAACTCAGTTGAATGAGTTCCACACTTTCATTTAGACCGTGGGAAATCCCGTTAGCAACACGTAGGTTACATCATCCGAGGTATTCCCGATCATCCAACAAGACGTTTTAATTTAGTTGTAGTTGTAGTTGTAGTTTTGTTGTTCTGTTTGTGATTAAATTTTGAGTTGTTTTATATTTTGAAATATTGTGGCGGTGAATTTTATCTTGCAATGACTTTTACTTTAGTTTTGGTTTCGGTTTAGGGACTATCCTAAAGGTGTGGGTTTCATGCAACGATTGTTTATCATGCAAGAAAAGTAAGTGCGATGCGATTAAATAAATTACAATAAGGTAAATTGCAATAAAATAAAAGCGTACCTGGAGGGTCTTCCCGTCATCCCAAGTCTGCACTTAAAACACAATTAGAATAATTAAGCATTTAAAGCGAGTTCCTAGGTATAGCTAAGGGAAGGGTTATGGTTTTCTACCAAGTTCATAATCCTATAGCTAGTCACCTCCTATGACGTTTAGGTTCTTGTATTTTGGTTTGAGGACGATTTTCTTCATCGAAGAACAACTAAGTTCGATTGTCCTTATAAATATCCTATCATATCGAGGAAGTGCTTAAGACGAATCTTAAACATCTTTTCGATATTTCTAGGATTGTTTTAAGTCCAAGAGAATTTAATTATACAAATGAATTAACCGTCCGGGAGTTCAAGTTTGTTGTCTTGCTCAGTGAACTAGGACATTTGAATATCCTATAAGTGAAGTAACACTTCACTTAACGCTCCGTTTAGGAGTTATGACAACAAAAGCTTTCGAGGGCGAATGGATGTTCGAGTGGTTCATGATTTAATTTCGGTTAATGGATTTAAGTTTGGAATAGTGTTCAAGTTGTTTTAGATTTATTTTTGAATTCTTTATGTCTTAGGTGATGTTATACTTAATTTAATTTAATTTGATGTAATTTAATTTAATGTGGTTTAATTTAATTTAAGTTAATTTAATATAATATGATTTAATTTAATTTAATTTAATTTGATTTAATTTAATTTAATTTAATTTAATTTAATTTAATTTAATTTAATTTAATTTAATTTAATTTAATGTGTTTTAATTTTAATTTAATATTTTATTTTAAAAGGGTTTGATTTAAATAATTTAACTTTAATTTAATTTAATGATTACGTCTTTTAGCATTTTAAATCTTAAGTTTGAATTATCATTTTAATTAGGAATTAAATATTATTGAGATGATTAATTTAGGGATCCTTAAATTAAAGAATAAATCTCTTCCTAATGACATCCCTATTTTGATAATTCCAAATTTATTATTCTTCTAAATTTAATTAATTATTTTAATTAAAGTTCATTTCAATTTTTTTTGAATTGTTTAATAGGTTCCTACCCTTTAATTATTTAAATTTCAATCATCCAAATCAGATTAAGATCAAATATTTTACTCTTTCATTTTATTAAGCCTAAAGTTTTAATTAAAGGTTAAAATTTTAATTACCATTTTGCCCTTCAAGCTTAATAATTTCATAACTCACTAAATTGAGCTTAAATGAATTTGAAATTTTTATGTGACTTCACTCATATGTCAATAAAGACATTAGAGGAGAAAATGTGATTTTTCTGTATTTAACTTATTTATGTAATTATTTTTGGTGGAAAATAAGGATTTCCAAGGAAAATTTAATAATATGAACAAGGAAAAGTTTCTGTCCTTAAGAAAATTATGGGACATTCCTAATGACTAGAGGACCACTTGGACCAATTTTGGTGATTTTTTGAATTATATTATTTTTATTATAATTATTTTGAGTTTTGGAGTATTAATTAATTTAAAAATAAAATAAAGGTTGAAAAATGAATTTTATATTTTTCAAAAGTCTCTCTGGTATCAAGGAAATCAGAGAATCAATTTTTGTAATTTTCTGATTTTTCTTTGATTTATTAGAATTATTTTAATGGAAATGCTTAGAAAATACATTTTTTTTATTTTAAAATTACCCTAGGGCTTTAAAATTTAATAACTCATCATAGAGACCTAAGAAAAATACGGGGTTTGTTCGTAAGTGATTAAAATTCAAAATGTGACATTTTGGTGAATTTTATTATTTTTGTGATTTTTATTATTTTTTAATTATTAAAATATTAAAATAATACAAAAAATCAACTTTTTTAGAAAATTGAAATTTTAATTTTCTTAAACTCCCCTGATATCAGAGAGACTCCAAAACCAATTTGGTAAATTTTTGAAAAGTATTTTGAATGTTATGAATTTTTAAAGTTTAAATTGGCTAAATGGCCTAATCAACCCATTTAGTAGGGCTAACCAAGTCCAATTGACTTCAAACTTTTATGGTGGGTTCCTTTGACCCTAAAGGTCGGTGGAGAATTGATTTCAAATCAATTTGATGTATGATTAGCTCTAATTAATTAAAGAGTCTATTTTGCATATTTAAGCCGATTAGGGTTATTTCAGTGGATTAATTCAAAACCTATTTTTCCTAGGGTCCTACGGTCATAAGAAACATCACCAAATTTTCCTAGAATTTATTTCACAACAAGCTAATTATTGGATTTAAGATACTCGAAACGGTAACATGAATTTGAAAAATCAATAACTTCTCATAGGGATGGCCTCTAACTTTGGAAAATTCGGGGAATGTTCCCAAAATCGAGAGGATTAAAAGCTCACATGGTCTCATGCCATAGTGAATTGTACATATGCATGGAGAATTGAAAATGTGCATACGGTAAATAAATCATTAAAAATAAAATACTTGATGAAATTAAATGATTTCTTTTCCACATTATTCTCCTCTCGTTCGACTGAGCGAGAGGGTATTTTTATTTTATTTTTCCGATTTTTCTACACAAAGTTATGCATTTTTGAAGTTTAGGGAATTAAATAAATAAGAAAATACACTAATTTTCTACTTATCCACGCGGCGCCGCGTTAACCTAGGCATCTCCGAAGCTCCACGCGGCGTCTCCTGATTCGGCGCCGCAATCTGACTCAGCGATCCAGGGCCCCGCGGGTCCGCGTACCAACGCGGCTGCCCGACTCGATCCATACCGTCCACTCGATACACGCTCGATCCAGACGGTTCATGGTCATCGTCTACGGCTGGTGTGCACCGTGACCGTCGACCTTCTAACCCTAATTTCTCGCTCGATTCTCGACGCATTTTCATGTTCTTATGCTCTATGAATTCGTCTCGAGGAGACGAACACATCCATACGGTAAACATGTATTTAAATTAACTCAAATTAAATGGAGAATCTCTGTAAACTCGGGAAGAAGAGTGAGTCCATACCTTTGCTCGGAGAAGTGAAGCTTTGATGCGAGAGTTGTGTCACCTTCGATTGGGTCCAAGCGAGCTCCAGATTAAGTCCCTTGGCACTAGTGAATTGTCTAGCTATGAAAGTGACCACGGCCGATCCACAAAGCTTGGAGAGGCTGGGACAATTGGGTGGCTCTGGAGATGGGGCTTTCGGTGGGAAACTTCTCCTCTTGGTCCGAGTGAAGGTGTAGGACCGATCGATTTGGGGATTGATCCATTGTGGAGAAGTGTCTGGTTTTTGTCTTTGAAGTTTGAGCTCGAAATTGAGCTCGATTTGGAGGAATTGGGGCTGGAATCCGGTGGGGATCAAGTGCTCCATGTGTGGAGAGTGATGCGGAATGATTTTGGCGAGTTTCCTTAAGGTTTGGTTCGGCACCTCCCATGGCCGAGAAGGGGTGGTGTTTAAATAGGAGAGGGTGGAGGGCCTCCCGGGGAGTTAGGGCTTGGGATCGAGTGCTCTTGGCAGAGAAGAACGGCCATGGTGGCCATTGGGCATGGGGCGGCTCGGCGGTGAGAATTCCAAGTTTGGGCTCACATGTGAGCTCTCGGCACTAGTGGTTTCCGGCGGGTGTGGTGGCTAGCCGGCCGGGGTCGAGTCACTTGTTGTCATCGGGGAGGTCGGGGCTGGGGCTTAGTGCGGTCGATTGGCATTAGCCATGTGTAAAGGGCTTGGATTAAAATGGAATGGGGATAAGGTCACTTTGAGTTCAAATGGGTCAACCCACCATTTTGGGCTTGGTGCACCCTTCCAAGTTCGATTTTGGGGTGGGAGGATCATGTGAGTCAACCTACCAAAGGTAGTGAAGTCCACATCAAAGATTAGGTGGCAAAGTGTGGTTTAGAGTGTATCATGTTTAAGGTAAAAAGGGCTTAAGAAAGGTTTAAGAAAGAGATCCCTTCTCTTGCCATTAGTGGTTTGGTGAGGTGGAAAGTGGATTCCATGGCTCTCATGGCTCCTATGGGGCTCATGCATGGTTTCATGGCTCACCTTTGGCTTGGGGAAAAGCCGAGTCGATTTCATGGAAATGGGTTTAAGGAAATTTTGGCATTTTGATGGGAATTTGGCATATGGCTTGATTTGGATTTATTTTATCATGGATTTAGAACTTAGGAGATGGTCTTATCAAATGGATGATGATAGGGAATTGTCATGTGGGCTTTGGGCCCTTTTGAAATTATTTTTGATGGGCTTTTAGGAAGGCTAAGGGGATGGGCCTTTAGGTTTAAGAATGGATTCATGGATGGGAATTTTGTAGAATTTTGGGCCAAATAATTGTTGGGTTTGGTTTAGGGATGTGTCATGAGTGATTTGAAATGAGTTTAGAGTGATTTAGGTTTGAATGGGGTTGGATTTGGGCCTCTTTGGTGAATGGGCCCATATAGGTCAAATTGGGCTAACTTGGGCCAATGTTGGGTTAGGGTTGAAATTGATATAAAATAAATGTTGGGAAATGTTTATGGGAGTGTTTCAAAGAGGTTTTGGCTTTGGTTGGGTTTTGATTTTGGGGTTTGGGCCTATTTGGGCTAGGTTTAGGTTTAGGTCAAAATTGGGCCTTTTAGCTTTGGGTTGAATTTGAGTGGGGTTTGGGTCCAAATTTTGGGCAAATCATGTTAGTGTTTTGTTTTTGGGGATGTTAGGGAAGGTTTAGAAAAGATTTGGGGTTAATTGGAGTTGAATTGGGTGAGTTTGGGCAAAGTTTGGGTCATGGGTCCAAATTGGACTTTAAGGTCAAAAGTGAAATTGGATTCAAATTCCAATCAAATTGGGCTTGGATTTGGTCTAGATTGGTGTTGGGAATGTTGAATTGAAGTTTAGAATTGAATTGGACCAGAATTTGGGTCAATTGGGTAGGTTTGGTTTAACATTGGGTTCACTTTGGGTTAAAAATGGGTCAAATTGGGGGTTTTGACAAAAGTGGGGTAAATTGACAAAATTGGCCCATGGTGTAGTTGAACAAAATGAAATTGGGAATATTTGGGATTTTCTGGAATTTTCTGGGAATTTTCTGAAGTTTTGGATTTTTTGGCTAAGAGGGGCATTTTGGGTATTTGGAGGGTATTGGGAGGTATTTTTGGAATTTTTGGTATTTTTGGGTATGGATGATCAACTTGAGTAATGTGGGAATGTTTGGGATTGATCTTGATGAATTTTGGGTAATTTAGATGATTTTGCAAATTTTGGGTGGTTTCAAGGGTTTTGGGTAGGCTAAGCGGGTGTAGGGTCCCGGGGGTCAAAAATTGAAAATTTGGAAAATTGAAGCTTGGGTGAATGTAAGTGGAATGAAATCATTTTGGTTGAGCCATGAAGCCATATCAAGCCCACATGAGCTATGAAGGGACTCATTTGAGACACACATTATGTTGTTCTAACCTCTTGCCGAGGGCTTAGGGGTTAAAGACCATCCATGTGAATCACTGCATGAGTCGGGAGGTCGAGTTGGGTATAGGTGTGGTTTTAGGAGGTGTGTGTGAAAATGTGGTGTATAGGTGTAGTATGTGTGTAAGTCGACCCTTCACTGGACTAGGCCTGTGCAGGGCGATCTAAGGCCGAAGAGTCCTATAGGAACTCATCCTTTAAACTTCCATATTTGATTTCGACCCTCTAGGTGATTAGGGGTCTACGATCAGGTTTGTGGAGTTTGCAGGTGTTAACCTCATTTTTGATGAGGTCTTCTCTTCTTCTCTTTAGTACTTAGGATCTAGCCTTAGGCTTTTCCTTTGACTATCTTAGAGGACTAGAATTGGGATCCACCATCTAGAATTTCAAACCACTTCTTAACTCCTGCAAACTCCACAAACTTGATCTGTAGACCCCTAATCACCTAGAGGGTTGAAATCGAGTGTGGAAGTTTAAAGGATGAGTTCCTATAGGACTCTTTGGCACTTAGGATCGCCTCAGGTGGCACAGTGCAGTGAGGGCTGACTTACACATACACTACACACACACTACACTTCCATACACCTCCTAAAAAAAACACACCCTTACCCAACTTGACCTCCTGACTCATGTAGGTGATTCACATGGATGCTCCTTAACCCCTAAGCCCTTGGCTAAGGGGTTAGGAACAACATAGTGAATGCCTCAAATGAGTCCCTTCATGGCTCATGTGGGCTTGATATGGATTCATGGCTCAACCAAAATGGTTGTATTCCACTCACATCCACCCAATATTCAATTTTCCAAATTTTCAATTTTTGACCCCCGGGACCCTACACCCCTTCTAACCTACCAAATGCCTTTGAAACTACCCGAATTTCTCAAAAATTTCCAAATTACCCAAAACTCTCCAAAATCAATCCCAAACATTTCCACATCACTTAAATTGATCATCCATACCCAAAAATGCCAAAAATTCCAAAATACCCCCCAATACCTTCCAAATACCCAAAATACCCCTCTTGACCCAAAAATACAAAAATTCAGAAAATTCCCAGAAAATTCCAGAAAATCCCAAATATTCCCAATTTCATTTTGTTCAATTACACCATGGGCCAATTTTGTCAATTTACCCCACTTTTATCAAAACCCCCAATTTGACCCATTTTAACCCAAAGTAAACCCAATGTCGAACCTAACCCACCCAATTGACCCAAATTCTGGTCCAATTCAATTCTAAACTTCAATTCAACATCCCCAACACCAATCTAGACCCAATCCAAGCCCAATTTGAGTGGCATTGGGATCCAATTTCACTTTTGGCCTTAAAGCCCGATTTGGACCTATGACCCAAACCTAGCCCAAACTCACCCAATTCAACTCCAATTAACCCCAAATCTTTTCCAAACCTTCCTTAACATCCCCATAAACAAAACACTAACATGATTTGCCCAAAATTTAGACCCAAACCCCACTCAAATTCAACCCAAAATCAAAAAGCCCAATTTTGACCTAAACCTAAACCTAGCCCAGAATGAGCCCAAATCCCAAAATCAAAACCTAACCAAAGCCAAAACCTCTTTGAAACACTCCCATAAACATTTCCCAACATTAATTTTACATCAATTTCAACTCTAGCCCAACTTTGGCCCATGGTAGCCCATTTTGGCCCACCTTAGCCACTTTACCAAAAGGCGCATATCCGACCCAATTCAAACCCAAATCACCTCAAATTTGTTTCAAATCACTCATGAAGCATCCCTAAACCAAACTCAACAATTATTTGGCCCAAGCCTTTACCAAAATTTCATCCCAAAATCCATTTTAAAATTCAAAAGCCCACTTTCCTAAACCATTTTAAAAGCCCATCTAAAACCATTTCAATGAGCCCGAATCATCCTAAAGCCCACATGACACTTCCTTTCATCATCCATTTAATCAAAATCACCCCTAAGTTTCAAAATCATTATTTAAACCATTCCAAATCAAGCTTCATACAAATTTTCACCAAAATATCCAAAATTCTTAAAACCCATTTTTATGAAATTGACTAAACTTTTCCACTAAGCCAAAGACAAGCCATGCAAGCCATGGACAAGCCACATGAAGCCATGGAGAGTTTGACATGTGATCAAGCCATTAATGGAAAAAGGAGGACCCCCTTTCCTAATCCTTCTTAAGCCTTTTTTTACCTTAAGCATGTCACACTCTAAACCATGCTTTGCCACCTAATCCTTGATGGAGACTCCACCACACATGGGAGATTGACCCACGACCTCCTCGGCCCAGAAACCGGGTCTTGGGGAGGTGCACCCAACCCATTTGCATGGGTTGACCAAAATAAGCTAAAATAGCCCCTTCCCCTTTCTACTTTGATTCAACCACTTTACACATGTCGAACCTCGATTGAATGCACCAAACCCCAGCTACGACCCACTGAACAAGATGGTGACCGAGTGCACGGCCGGCCGGCCACCGGAGCCGCCGGAAAACACCATGGCCGAGACCTTGGGAGGAGCCAAATTTTGGAATTCCACCTTGCTTGAGCTGCCTCACTCCAAATGGCCATTGCGAGCTGTTCTTCTCCTCACCGGAAGCAGTGATCCCGACCATTAAACCCCCACAGGAGAGCCTCCGAGCCATGCTATTTAAGCACCACCCCCTCTCGGCCATGAGAAGAGAGTTGCACAAACCTTGCCAAAACTGCGCCAAAATTGTTCCGGACCCCTCCCCATACACGAGCACTTGATCCCCGGTGAGATCCCCCTGCCATTTCTTCTCTGCGAGCTCGATTTCGGAGTTGAAATTCCACCCAAAACCGGGACACTTCTCCACAGTGGACCAATCCCCAAATTGATTGGTCCTACACCTTCACCGGACCGAGGGAAGGTGTCCACCGGCTAAAGCCCCATCTCCGGGCCACCCGGTTGCTCCGGACTCCAAGCTTTGTGATCGGGCTGTGGTCGAAGTCCAACTTAGACGATTCACCGGACCGGGAGACTTCATGCGGAGCTTGCTTGGGATCCGATCGAAGGTGCGACAACTCTCGGATCGAAGCTTCACTTCTGCGAGCAAAGGTATGAACTCATTCTTCTTCCCGAGCTTACGGAGATTCTCCATTTCATTTGAGTAAATTTCGATGCATGTTTACCGTATGGATGTGTTCGTCTCTTCGAGACGAATCCATAGAAGCATAAGAACACGAAAATCCATTGAGAATCGAGTGAGAAATTAGGGTTAGAAGGTTGACGGTCACGGGTGCACACCGGTCGTAGACGATGACCGGGAGCCGTTGGATCGCGCGTGTATCGAGCGGACGGATCGGATTGCGGCGGACCGAGAGAATGTTACGTGAGCTGCGGGTCCGGGACGGGCGACTCGGATGGCGGCGCCCAATCACGGCGCGACACGTACCGTTTCGGAGAGGCTAAGGTTGACGCGGCGCCGACTCGGATAAATAGAAAAATAGGGTATTTTCCGATTTATTTAATTCCCTAAACTTGGAAAATTCATATCTTTGTATAGGAAAATCGGAAAAATAAAATAAAAATACCCTCTTGCTCGAGTGAACAGAGGAGAATAATGTGGAAAAGAAATCATTTAATTTCATTAAGTATTTTATTTTTTATAATTTATTTACTCTCTGCATACATTTAATTCTCCATGCATGTATACAATTCACCATGGCATGAGACCATAGGGCTTTTAAAGCCTCTGAATTTGGGAACATTCCCTGAATTTTCCAAAGTCGAGAGCCACCCTATGAAGAGTTATTGATTTTTCAAATTCATGTCACTGTTTTGAGTATTTTAATTCCAATAAATAGCATGTTGTGTAATAAATTCTAGGAAAATTTGGTGATGTTCCTTATGACCGAGAGAACCCTAGGAAAAATAGGATTTGAGTTAATTCACTCAGATTAACCCTAATTGGCTTAAACACCCAAAATAGGCCTCTAATTAATTAGAGTTAACCATAAATCAAATTGACTTGAAATCAATTCTCCACTGACCTTCAGGATCAGAGGAACCCACCATAAAAATTTGAGGTCAATTGGACTTGGTTAGCCCCACTAATTGGGTTGATTAAGCCACTTAGTCATTTTAAACTTTAAAAATTCATAACTTTCAAAATATCTTTCAAAAATTCACCAAATTGGTTTTGGAGTCTCTCGATATCAGGGGAGTTTAGGAAAATTAAAATTTCAATTTTCTAAAAGAGTTGATTTTTAATATTATTTTAATATTTTCAATAATTAAAAAATAATAAAAATCACAAAAATAATAAAATTCACCAAAATGTCACATTTTGAATTTTAATCACTTAGGAACAAATCCCATATTTTTCCTAGGTCTATTTAGTGAGATATTAATTTTTAAAGCTCTAGGGTAATTTTAAAATTAAAAAAAAATGTATTTTCTAGCATTTTCACTAAAATAATTGTAATAAATCATAGAAAAATCAGAAAATTGTAAAATTTGGTTCTCTGGAATCCTTGATATCAGAGAGAATTTTAAAAATTATAAAATTCATTTTTCAACTTATATTCTATTTTTTAAATTAATTAATACTCCAGAACTTAAAATAATTATAATAATTAAAATATAATTCAAAAAATCACAAAATTTAGTCCAAGTGGTCCTCTGGTCATTAGGAATGTCCCCTAATTTTCTTAAGGATAGAAACTTTCCTTTGGTCATGTTATCAAATTTTCCTTGAAAATCTCTATTTTCTACTAAAAATAATTATATAAATAAATGAAATACAGAAAAATCATATTTTCTCCTCTCATGTCTTTATTGACATATGAGTGAAGTCACATAAAAATTTCAAGTTCATTTGAATTCAATTTAGTGAGTTATAAAATTATTAAGCTTAAAGGGCAAAAATGGTAATTAAATTTTAACCCTTAATTAAAACTTTAGGTTTAATAAAAAATTAACAAGTAAAAATATTTGATCCTAATCTGATTTGGATGATTGAAATTTAAATAATTAAAGGGTAGAAACCCATTGAGCAATTTAAAATGATTAAACATTAATTAAATAATTGATTAAATTTGGAAGAATAATAAAATTGGAATTATTTAAAATAGGGATATTATTAGGAAGAGATTTATTCTTTAATTTAAAAATCCCTAAATTAATCATCTCATTAATATTCAACTCTTAATTAAAATGATAACTCAAATTTAAAATATTAAAAGACTTAATCATTAAACTAAAATTAAATCATTAAACTCTTTCAAAAATTTCAATTAAAATTAAATTAAATTAAATTAAAAAAATCAAATTAAATTAAGTAAATTAAATTAAAATTAAATTAAATTAAATTAAATTAAAAATTAAATCAAATTAAATTAAATTAAATTAAATTAAATAAATAAAATTAAATTAAATTAAAATAAATTAAATTAAATTAAATAAAATTAAATAAATTAATTAAATTAAATTAAATTAAATTAAAAATTAAATCAAATCAAATTAAATTAAATTAAATTAAATTAAATTAAATTAAATTAAAAATTAAATCAAATCAAACTAAATTGAATTAAATTAAATCAAATCAAATTGAATTAAATTGAATTAAAATAAATTAAATTAAATTAAGTTGAATTAAATAACATCACTTAAGACATAAATCTAAAATAACTTGAACAACTATTCTAAACTTAAATCATTAATTTGAACTTAAATTTGGATCACGAAATCATTAGATACTTATTTTGCCCTTAGGAGCTTTTACTTATTATAACTCCTAAATGGAGTATCAAGTGAAATGTTACTTCACTTATAGTACATTCAAATATCCTAGTTCACTGAGCAAGTTAATAAAACTTGAAAACCTCGGACGATCGATTTATTTACACAATTAAATTCATTTGGACTTAAAACAATCCTAGAAGTATTTAAAAGATGTTTAAGATTCCTCTTAAGCACTTCCTCAATATGATAGGATATTTACAAGAACAACTGAACTTAGTTGTTCTTTGATGAAGAAAATCGTCTTCAAACCAAAAACACAAAGAACCTAGACGTCATAGGAAATGACTAGCTATAGGATTAGGAACATGGTAGAAAACCATAACCCTTACCTTAGCTTTACTAGGAACTTGCTTAAATGTTCTAATTGTGTTTTAAGTGCGGCTTGGAATGACGGGAAGACCCTCAGGGTACGCTTTTATTTTATTGCAATTTACTTTATTGCAAATGCACTTTACTTTTCTTGCATGATAAAACAACAGTTGCATGAAAACCCACACCTTTAGGACAGAAACCAAAACTGAAACCCTAACTAAATTAAAAGACACTACAAGATAAAATTCACCTCCACAACATTTCAAAATATAAGACAACTCAAAATTTAATCACAAACAGAACACAAAACTACAATTGCAACTAAATTAAAACGTCTCGTTGAATGATCGGGAATACCTCGGATGATGTAACCCACATGTTGCTAACGGGATTTCCTACGGTCTAAATGAAAGTGTGGAACTCATTCGATTGAGTTTAGCAAATTCATCCGGACTAAGTGAATTCGATGAAAATAATGGTGCGGGATGACGGAACCAGTGGGATCTTAATCGGTTCGTTTAATCGACTTTAAGATTTTTTTAATTAAAATATTAAAAACACTTGAATTTTAAGATTTTCTCAAACCAAAATACTTCTCTCATCTCTCGATTTATGACTTCTACAACTAAACCTCTGCAACAACAAGGAGCTCGGAGCATGGCGGGCAGCACGGCCATCGTCGTCAGCAGAACTTGAATCTACATCAGCAAAACTTTCCTAGAATTAAACAACAAAGCCATAGGACTTCGAGGTAGTTTGCCTAGTGCAACATAAATCCTCGACTCTTCGTTAGGCATTTGCATTGCAAATTAAAACCCTAACCGGTCTTAGGATTTCTGAGGTAGTCGTCCGATACGACATAAACCCTCATATCTTCCAGGCAATTTGTATGATTCTATCATATAAATATAAGCCCTAATTAACTAAAATTGGCAGGATTAAAACATTAAATAAACATTAGGGCTGTCCTAAAATCAAGCCAAACAATAGGATAGTCGGGAAATTACCGAAGTTCACTTCGAATCCGTAATTTCTCCTACTTTTCTTCCTTTGAATTCCCAAAATAAAATGTTCCAAACTTTATCCATTCCCTATTGAAATTCCAAAATTCAATCCCTTGAAAACCTTAAACTTTGAAATTCTAGAGAGCAGAATTATTGATTATTATCGAGATTTTTCTTAGGTGATTCCCGTCACTTAAGATGTAATTAACTATAGGGGCTTGCCCTTATAGGGAACTTTAAGAACCCGGGTAATATAAACCACCGCTTAATTCATTTATATTAAGCGGGGGAATTTGTCGGCTTATAAAATTGGTTCGCGGATCGAATGGATGTCACAAACCTTTCTAGTTTATTTAATCGAGCCCCATCATCGAGCGGTGTGTCTATTCTTCGGGATAGATACACGGTTTGTGATGCGGTGCTCGTTTATATAAACTATTTGGAATGTGAGATCGGTTTGATTTCATATCTTAAAATTTTCAAATTTAAAATTATTTTCAAAATAAAATACTACTTTTCAAATTATTTATTTAAATTAAATTAAAAGTTCGCCGACAATTTCTGTAGGCGACCTCTTTTCAAAACAAAACACCCATACCTAAAAATAATGCCGACATATTTCTGGCGACTCCGCTGGGGACTAGTTCCTCTCTCCATTTTAATCAAATAGTTCTGCTTTCAAAAATCGGTAGTGTATCCATGTCCCTAATGGATCAAACTACCCTTCTTTCCGTTGGAATACTGTGTTCATTTCTACCTTGAACAAGTATAACCAACATTCTCTCGGATTTAGGAGCCATTGTTTAGACACCCATAAACGAGAGAGGTTCCGAGATCCTTTTACCTCATTTCTGAGGTGGGGTGGACCCCTAATAGGTGTTAGTTTAGGAGTGATCCTTCGAGTCGAGAAGTCTTGCTTAAGACTCTCTTTTCCCTTCCAACTCCGATTCCTTACCTTCTCTACACCTTTGAACACTCCGTTCTAAATAAACAAACCCTCTAATAAGTGATTCCTTTAATAAGTGATTCCTTTTTATAAATACATGAACAAGAATGAGTTCGGACTCTTTTCAATTCCTTTCTTTTCGTCCTAAAGAAAAGAAGCATAACTTGGGACTCGACAACCGAGAATCTACCTGCGAAATGGAAGCCCCGAAGCCGATTTTCTCTTTTACCAATGGACTGGACTTCGGCTGTCTATAAGGATGAGTCTGCCCGACAATGGAATCATCCGATTTGGACAAGGATTTGAAAATACGAACGTCAAGGTCACCAACGTCTCCCTCTTTGCACTGATGAACAAGGTATCTGAAGCTGAGGAGCTGCTGCTTGAGTTCAACCTTAGGTCGACCCAAGAATTCCCTCACTGCAAAGGATCCCGACTAAGAGGAATACCGATGCCCATAGAAGGACCGTTATCTCTACCCCCACTCTGGTCTAGTTGTTTACGCACCTACCCCGACTTTTGCCAAATCGAAGGGGAAAGAAATCCGAGAATTATGATGGACTCGTTACCGTGGAGGGTACGGATCTTCTGTAAGACCTTCGTTTTCGAGATCGGGTCCGAGTTCGAAGATTCCGTCAGCGACAAAGACCCAAAGAAGAAACGAGAAATAGAAGGATCGCTAAAGAAGCGTAGCTGCTTGAAATTGCTTTCCTAGAAGAAATTCCGAAGCTGCCGGAATATACACCGCTGCTCGAATACATACCACTCGTTGGGAGGAAGCGGGTTTCATCCCTCTCCGCCGCGGAAGATGAAGAAAATATTCGCAAGATTGCTTGCCACATTACCACGGCCCGCATATTACAACGATAGCCGCAAGAAAAGAACTAGAACTACGCCGTTTGCTCGACTGCAAACTTTGGTAGAAAAGTTAGCAAAGAAGGAAAAGCGCCCGTGTCGAAATTCTACGAAGGATAGGGCGGGTGCCGGTCGAATCCCGTCTTGGGCCCCGAGTAGAACCCGCCATCATGACGGAAAAGCCGAGTAAAAGAATGAAGGCTAGTCCGCCCATTGTCGTCTCGGGATTACAAATTAGGGAGGATACCACCTTCCGGCATTTGGCCGACGGACCATACGGTCCTAGACAGCCTGTCGCCGCAGAAGGATGGTATGGCGTCCCACTACTTGGGCGATTGAGATTGAAACGAGCGGCCGAGAAAGAAAGTCTCGCCGGGAGACTTGAATGCGAAGAAAGTGCTACCGCGATGAAGGGGACTCGTGAGAAAGGGACCCGGCGGCCTATCGCACGACAACCACGAAGACACACAGAAAGCCCCGCTAGAAGATGCCATGGAAAAGTTGAGAACCGATATCCGACGATTGGCAAAAGAAGAGAAGAAAAGTTCGGAGATGAGATTGATTCATCGAATTTATGGACGACGAATACGCGAGAAATCAACATGGTTGAGACACGAGCTTCATCGGCTTCGCAAGGTGCTCCTGCGGCCGCGAAAGAGAGGAGCGGGAACTAATGAGAAGACGGCTTCGGGAAAAGACGACACGATCGCTCGAATGGCGAAAAGGATGGAAGAGATGGCCGTAGCTGCGGCCACTCTCCAGAGTCAAGTACAACCACATAGAGAAACACCCCCAGAGGTCATTCACATTGTAGATGGAGGAAAGGAGATTACGTCCGTCAATGGAGATGATCAATTAAAGAAGGATGCAACACAAAGTATGATTCCAGAAAAGGATATCAAGAGCTTGGTAGAACGAGCGAGTGCGAGAAGCCTTAGCACAATCGAAGAGTGGGACATCCATTCGGACGGGTAGACCTTACCCGGAAGAATTCGACGCTGTCCAATACCCGAAAGGCTTCGTACCACCTCCGTTCGAAGACCTTTGACGGAACGGGAACCCCAGACGGCATGTGGCACACTTTCGTGCCGGTTGTTGCAATGCCGGCGGGAGCGATGCATTACTCTTCCGACGGTTCGTCGGCGGTCCGTCGGGAATCGCCTTCGGCGGGTATGCGGGATTACCAAACGGTTCGGTAAAGACATTCTCGGAGCTAGAGAACCTCTTCATCGAGCGATTCGCCGGAGCTCGGCACCA
This sequence comes from Papilionanthe hookeriana x Papilionanthe teres, assembly GCA_022702705.1. Classification (NCBI taxonomy): domain Eukaryota; kingdom Viridiplantae; phylum Streptophyta; class Magnoliopsida; order Asparagales; family Orchidaceae; genus Papilionanthe; species Papilionanthe hookeriana x Papilionanthe teres. Next base: position 5,513,317 of record CM040433.1, on the reverse strand, counting down.
CATCACTATAGGTGATTTAGTGGTAGAGAAGCGAAGTCGAATGAAACTTTGGTGGATTACATACTTCGATGGAGGAACTTAAGTATGAAGTGTGAGCCACGAGTTACAAGAACGACACGCGATCGGCATTTTACTAAAAAGCATTCACGGCCCGATAGCACTTCTCCTCGAGGGATTCACTATTAAGACTTTTAAGAAGTTGTTAAGCGAGGCCGGAAGCTTGCAAGAAGAGGCGAAGCGATTAAGTTTCACCGATAAAACGGATAAACAAAAGCACTGTAAAGACTTTTGAAAAGAAGTCCGGGATCGTTGCGGCGGTTGACAAAGGCAAGCAGCCGATGCAAATACCACCGAGAATGGCCGCGGCAACCACAACGAGATTACCGAGCAACCCGGCCCGGCTATCGGTCATCTCCGCCGGTATGAACAACCGCCTCGTCCGCAACGTACATTAAGAGAGCTTTTGAGCGAGAGAATATCCGTTCAAGAATGAAGCAGATGCTGAAAGTGTTCCGTAGTCGATGAAGACTCCGGATTTCCAGCTGCGAGCCTAAAAGACCGGAGGAAGTCAACAAGAAAGGTGATCCCAACTTTTGCCCTTACCACCGGATGCTTGGGCACAAAATAGAAGATTGCATTACCTTCAAAAGTTGGCTCGATGACAACCTTCGGAAAGGAAATATAACTATCCCGAAGGAGTACATGAAGGAACCCCGAAAGGAGGTTCCGTCGATGTTATCTCAGTCGATCCCGTCATTCCGATAGATCCCTATACGGCCGACGATGGATGGACTACTTGCACTGGACAAGGTCTTCGAAGAAAATTTTAGACGAGCATCCGAACCGCCTCGGTGCGAGCTTCGATTCGAGTTCGAAACACGTTAGGCCGGTACTTATCACTTGCGATGGAAGAACCACTTCGACGAGGAGACGATTGAAGAGAAGAAGAAAATCGACGAAGAAGAGAAGAGCGAGGCACCTAAGGCTAGACTAGGGGCTGCTTATCCTAGGATAGTTGTTTCCGATTCGGGAAGAAATCCCTCGAACCCACGACTCGTATAATTATCCGCTCACTTCGGTGGGATCATATAATGATAAGGGTGATGGCGTTGGCTACGTTTTGATCTGTTTCTAACGATTACGTAACTAACGGTAATCCGGATATCGATTTCGATACCAACGACAATTCTCAAATCATACACGATCTCGACGAGCAAAATAACGAAGAAGACATCCATCGGGGAGGCTACGAGAGTTCAACGAAGCAACGAATCTATCCGTGAGTTTCGAGGAGCTCCGATCACGATAGAGTTAGAGCCTTCGGACTTCGAAGCTAATCCGGAAGAGCCTGTCATTTCGATTCAAGAAGAGACACGGCAAGCTCGACAATAGATTCGGAGGAAATTACGGAAGTCAACTTAAGAAGTGGAAAAGTTCTACCTCCGAGAATGGGTCCAAAAGACAAAGGAAAGCGGTGGTTGTTCGGGAAGAACCAACCCGGCAGAAGAAATACCCATTCGAGAAGAAAACGAGACACATGAAAACAAAGTGGACTACAACGTGCTAGCCCATCTTAGGAAACTACCAGCCAAGCGAGCATCTACGACGCTCTCATCTTATCAAAGGAGATGAGAGAAGCTCGATCAAGGCCTTACTTGATCCGAGAAATTTGCTAGCTCAAATGGCCGGAGAGTCCTTAGATGAGGTTTGCTCGTTAAAGGAACGACGAGGTGTTACCTTCACGGACGACGACCTACTACTTGGAACAGCGAGATCACGACCGACCGTTGTACATTTCGGTTACAATCGGAAAATTTACACTCTCCAGAGTATTGGTGGATCCAGGAGCATCAATCAATATAATGAATCTTCGAACGCTAGTATACTTGGAAATTGATGCCCGCGAGCTCGAGGCGGACAAAATGTTATTAAGAGGATTCGACCGGAAAGGAGAAAGAGCCCTCGGATCAATAACACTATCGATGAAGACCGGTGACTTAGCAAAGACAACCGCGAAATTTCACATAATTGATTCGGAAACGTCATTCAACGCTCTGCTTGGGCCGACCATGGATACATGAAAACGAGGATGGTACCATCATCTCTACATCGGTGCATCAAATACTACGATGGAGGGGAACGAGTGCATCAAAGGTGACTTACAACCATTCTCCGTACATGAAATTGGAATCCACGAGGATGCGGCTTATTATGCGCCACCGAAGAAAACGATCTTCTCCGGAGATACCATAACAAATGAAGGAAAGAAAGTTCGGGACAACGAAGAACACTGAAATTCTAGTCTAACGATCACTCACCACTCCCTTACGGCGAGATGGTGAAGGTTTCTCCACAACTCGCATCCGAGGTCGAGGCCGGGGACGAGGTCGTGGTAGAGACGTTAGGACGATTGGACGGAGGAAACCGACCATCAATGTTGATTGGGAAGATAGTTACGAAGAAGAAAAAGAAATTAAACAAGAAGCAGCAACAATAAGTCGGAAGAAGCCGCAATTCAGAATCCCTCTCGAAGATGAAAGAAACGAAGAGTATAAATCGATGTACGAGAAGATTAACCACTATGTACATACTATGACCCTGACCCCGATCCATTCTAATAAGATTGAGGGTATGGAGGTCAAAGAGGTACGTAGCGGCGGTGCAAAGCCCATCAAATTCTACCATGGTGCTCCTTCCTCCAAAACTGAAAATAATGTACAACTTGAAGATGCTACTTCATCAGAATTAATGGAATTGCCTTTTGAGAGGTACTCTCCCTGTGTTCAAAATTTAATTCAACGTGGTTTCTTACCTCGACGAGTGGACGAAAGGTCGATCACAACGTTTTGAAAATTTATGGAATAACTCCGGTCGTCCACCGAATTCAAAACATGGTCTCGGATTCGGCACGGTAGGATCGGTTGATGATGCGAGTTTTGCTTGGTTGTCACTTGCGAATCTAATGAAAACCGCATGGAAACTACGGACGAACTCGAAGATTTACAAATTGGAGACGCTCCACGGAATTCGAAGAGGAAATCGAATCTACGATAGATGAGTTAATAGAAGTTAACTTAGGTACTAGCGAAGAGCCTAGACCTACCTTTGTTAGCTCTTTACTCAATGAAGAAGACTCCAAAGAAATAATCGAGTTATTAATGGAATTTAAAGACTTGTTTTGCTTGGAGCTACGATGAGATGCCGAGTTTAGCTCCGGAGGTCGCGGTCCATAAACTAGGAGTGGACCCTACTTCATTCCGGTCGGACGAGGTCCCGGAAGAATGCGTCTAGAAATCGAACAACAAGTCATAGCTGAAGTTAAAAAGCTAATAGACGCTAAATTTGTCCGTGAAGAACAATACCCGACTTGGTTAGCCAACGTGGTACCGGTCGGGAAGAAGAATGGTCGGATCGGAATTTGTGTGGATTTCGGAAATTTAAACAAGGCATGCCCGAAAGATGAATTCCCTCTACCGATCCCGAATTAATGATCGACATTGCTTCAACACATGAAATATTCTCATTCATGGATGGATCTTCGGGATACGATCGGATAAAAATGGCTCCGGAAGATGAAAAGCTTACGGCATTCGAACGCCGATCGGTGTATTTTGCTACACGATGATGCCATTCGGATTGAAGAACGCGGGAGCAACCTACCGGAGAGCAATGACAAGAATTTTTGATGATCTCATCCATAATCGAGTCGAATGCTACGTGGACGATGTGGTCATCGAAAGCAAAGTAAAGGACAACCACTTGTATGATTTGAGAATTGTTTTCGAACGATTAAGGCAATTTAACCTTAAGATGAATCCCTTAAAATGCGCCTTCGGCGTCACCTCCGGGAAATTCTTAGGATTCGTTGTCCGACATCGTGGAATCGAAATCGACCGGAAAAGATTAAAGCGATCTTAGAAATGCCACCTCCCGGAACCTTAAAACAACTACGATCTTTTCGAGGGAAGCGGCATATCTTCGACGCTTTATCTCGAACACTGTCGAGTAGGTGTCGGCCTTTCTCGGCACTAGTTAAAAAGGACGCCAAATTTATTTGGGAAGAGAAATGCCAGAAGGCCTTCGAGGAAATTAAACAATACTTAATGACACCTCCTGTCTTAGCAGCCCCAGTCTCAGGTAGACCGCTAATACTTTATACCGCGGCTTTAGACGACTCTCTCGGAGCCACATTAGCCGGAGTCGATGATGAGGGTAAAGAAAATGCTCTTTATTACCTAAGCCGTCGTTCTTCGCCGACGGAAATAAGGTATCCCGCAATTGAAAAGCATTGTTTGGCCCCGATCTTCGCCGCTCAAAGCTCGGGCATTACATGCTTTCTCATAAGGTCAACTCGATCTCGAAGTTTAATCCATTGCGATACTTGATGACTCGTCCAACGCTTTCCGGCGGACTTGCCGGATGGTCGATGATATTATTGCAATTCGATATAACTTTCGTGCCTCTTCGTGCCGTAAAGGGACAAGTCTTAGCAGACTTCCTTGCGGCACACCCTTTGCGGCGGAATCTCCTCTCGATGACGATCCGCCGGATGAACAAATAATGAACCTAGAAGACCTTGATGATCGACGTTGGGAATTATATTTCGACGGAGCATCTTCGGCGCACAAAGACGAAGAATCGCAAGTGATAGTGCCGGTAAGGCGGGAATCGGGCTAATCTTTATAACACCGGAGCGGGGGATGTTAAGATACTCCTACCACTTTACGGAACCATGTGCGAACAACGAAGCGGAATACGAAGCCCTCATAACGGGATCTGGAATTAACCATTCGAATGGGGATAACGGACATCAACATCTACGGGGATTCACGGTTGATCATTCGACGGATCGCCGGACGATGACGAATTTTAAAACCAAGACTCGAACAATACTTCCGGTATGCCATACAGTGTTGGAACGGATTCCGAATGTGACGATCTACAAAATTCCCGAAGAAAACGCTTTAGCAGATGCGCTAGCCCGTCTCGCAAAAGAATTTGCCTGTTTACAAGATGAATCAGTGGAAGTGTCAGTTCACGGACGCCAGGTCCTATCACAGCCTGACATAGACACGATACACAAATCAGAAAAGGAAAAAGGATCAATTGCAGCGAGTGACGAGAGAACACGGAAGATTGGCGACGGCCATTGATGAGACTACTACCGCAGCGGAAAGCTACCAGATGATAGATCGTTAGCCCATCAGATCAAGAAAAGAACTCTGTCCTACGCACTAATAAACAACACATTATACAGAAGGTCTTTTGATCAAATGTGGCTAAGGTGCCTAAGCGGGTCCGAAGCCCGTGAAATTATTAAGGAGGTGCATTCGGGACTGCGTGGCGCTCATCGGTCGGGTCCGAAGATGAAAATGAAAATTAAAAGACTAGGGTACTACCGGCCCTCGATGATGACCGATCGCATGAAAATCGCCAAGAGTCGTCATCGGTGCCGAGTGCGCGGAGTGGTTCTACATCAACCTCCAAATGTGCTACACCCGACAATTGCGTCGTGGCCATTTGAATGTTGGGGCATAGATATAGTGGGTCCAATAGAACCACCATCTTCAAAAGGACATCGCTTCATTCTTGCGGCTACAGATTACTTTTCCAAGTGGGCAGAGGCAGTTCCACTAAGAGAAGTGAAAGCACATCACGTACTACAATTTTTCAAGAACCAAGTTGTTTACCGTTTCGGGGTGCCGCGCAGGATCATCTCAGATAATGGGTCAGCATTCAGAAGTACAAAGATCAACAATTTTGTCAGGAGACACGGAATCGACTGGCGATACTCAACAATTTACTACCCAAGAGCGAACGGCCTCGGCGAGGCTTTTAATAAAACTCTCGTTCAAATCTTAAAGAAAACCTTGGACGATAATAAGAGAAATTGGCACGAGAAGTTGTTAGAAGCCTTATGGGCCTACCGGACAACCTTCGAACTCCTACGCAAGCTACACCTTACGCTCCGGTGTATGGGTCCGAGGCGATGTTACCTTTAGAGGTTCGGCTCCCTTCACTCGGAATTGCGAGTTGCAAATAAAATCACAACGAAGAAAACGCCAAATTACGACTCGAAGAATTAGAGAGCACCGGAAGGAAAAGACTTGCGGCGCAACGGAATTTAGAACTGTACCGAGCTAAGATGGTTCAAGCCCATGACAAGGCGAGTCCACCCAAGAACCTTCAAAGTTGGTGACTTAGTTCTTGTTCTCAAAAGACCTATTCTTGCACACCGCAAGATAGGAGGAAAATTTGAACCTACTTGGGAAGGACCGTTTGTGGTTGAGGCAGTCTACTCAGGAGGCTCCTATCAGCTAGTGAACTGCCAGGGAGAACGACATATGCTTCCGATCAATGGACGATACTTGAAAAAGTACTACGCTACCTGATGTTTCGAAGGAATGAACTTTCCATCCCTAGAAGCACGGGTGAAGTGATTACTTATGATTGGGTCCGAACCCAAAAATAAAAAATGTGCTAAAATAAATAAAATCCTGACAATAAAATTTTCCTTGTTTTCTTTTCCAAGTCAAAATCTCTTTCCTGATCTTATCCCACTTCATTCCTATTAAGTTTGAAAATATATAAAAAAAAATGTCTTTAATAAACATTTTCTTAATGTTCTTGTTCTTAGTACAGCCCCTGATCCTTTTCCTTGTCTTTTCGCAGGGAAATGTCGAGCGGGCGGTTGGTCTTGAACTTTAAGAACGGCGTAAGCCTTACACTCGATGAGAAGAGGGTGAAAGATGGAGCGGTAATCGAGATTGACTCGGATTTCGCACCAGCAGGCCTACAGTACGAGGAAAGTGACTGGGTCCCGGTTGACCGAGAAGAACTGCCTGGACATACAGTGATGAAAGTAGGTGGCCCAAGCCACCAATCCAGCAACAAGAGAAGAAAGACAAACCTTGAAGAAGATAAGAAAATGAAGTCTGTAGTCGCTACAGCAGAGGGCAGGCTTGTCAGCGCCGCACCCACAGAGATTCAAGAAGTTCGGAGAGCTACTCTCACAGCAACGCAACGAAGAAATAAGAATCGCCGTATCCAGTAAGATGTTGACAAAACTAGGCTGCGGATCGGCACGACGAGGCGGTTGCTAATGTCGGTGCATACACTTCGAGGACACCGGTTCACCGGGAACACGAAGAAAGGAGGCCGGCTCCTAGGATGACGGAAAGAACCGGAGAAATCTCACAAAGACCGGAGAAGAAAGAAGGCTACCACGCCACCGGATAGAACCACCGACGACGCATGACCTTGTTGCGAAGCAACCCCGGGGGATGTCTCGACGGACATCATCCACGAGGAGCCGAGGTATGCGGGAGAACGTGAAGGGATTGAACCGTATATCCCACAATATGTCACTAGGCCTCGCCATCCGCGGATCATTCCGGAATACGAGCTGGAGAGGATGCGGAGATGTTGAAAAGAAAACCTTTGAATACTTCGAAAGGATTAGAGGCGGAAGAATCAATATGCTTGGAGGGCCTCGAATTACATACGGACGTATTCTCGGAGTATGAACGACGACAAATCGTGGATTGCATCCGAGATTTGAAAAGAATGGGCCGAGCGAGGCCGCCTAAGGGAAAACACATACTCGAGCCCGGAGATGGATGCCGGGGAAAGGAAGAATCACGATACGATGTGGATGCTTGTTACAACTTTGCCGAGGACGGGAAGGGAAACCCGCCGGGAATACTCCGTCATGGGCAAGTGGATCCGATGCCATTAGTCATCAAAAGAATGGTAAAGAGATTGATAACATGGAGGGTACTGCTGACGGATCGCATACCCAATAGTTGCATCATCAACATCTACTAAGCGGAGGTGATTGTATACCCCCACACATAGATCACCATGACTTTGTCGAGCCTTTACGCACGATCTCTTTTACGAGCGAGTGTAACATCATGTTCGGATCCGACCTCCGGATAGCGAGCCCGGGTGAGTTCCGAGGGCCGATAAAGATACCACTACCGGTAGGTTCCGTCATGATGCTGAAGGGTAACGGAGCGGATATCGCCAAGCATTGCATACCGGGAGTACCGGTGAAGCGGATCTCGGTTACGTTCGGGAGGATGGACGACGAAAGACACCTTACCATTTCCGGCCGGACCGGAGCTAGAGAGCCTCCGGCCTTACGAGTCGTGAGTTACATGGAAAATATCACACCTCCAATGTACATCCATACGGCATCCTTGCCAAGGATGGCTTGGAAGGTGATGATATTGACCATGTATCTCACTATTCAGACATGGACTTTTGACAGATACTTCTTTAGATGGATCAACAAAGATCATACACAGTCCGTTTTGAGTTTACATGGATTGTATGAAATATATTCCAGATCAAGATGTATGATGTATCTTCTACATGATTGAAATGAAAGTGACTATGTCACATTTTTGGCCTTCACCTCTTTTGTGCAAATTGATTGGGAAACGCCGTTAAAGTTAAATGAACTTCAAACAAAGAACAGAAAAGGAAAAAAAAAAAAGAGAATAAAAGAAGACTTTCCTAAAAAAAAATCTCTCTAAAAAGAAAAAAATGATGAACAACGAATTCACATGAACATTAAATAAAACAAAATTTGAATCGTTAAAAGATAAACAAAATCAACATAAATGTTAAATCAAATTCTCAATCAAATTTCAAATGTGATCTTCCACATTTCAAATCAAATCTTAAATCAAATTTCAACCGAGTTCAAACTCATCCTTCCAAATTTCAAATTCAATCTTTCCAGATTCCAAATCTCTTGCAAATCTCAAATTCGATCTTTCCGGATCTCACATCAAACCTCAATTAAATTCAAACTTTTGGGTCGAGGATTTTACATCCAAGACTGCACTGCTTTAGGATCCTTTTCCTATTGCACTGAAATACATCAAATTCAAACTCTTGGGTCGAGGATTTTACATCCAAGATCGCACTGCTTTAGGATCCTTTTCCTATTGCACTGAAATACATCAAATTCGAACTTTTGGGTCGAGGATTTTACATCCAAGACTGCACTTGCTTTAGGATTCTTTTCCTATTGCCTTTGAAATACATCAAATTCAAACTCTTGGGTCGAGGATTTTACATCCAAGACCGCACCGCTTTAGGATTCTTTTCCTACTGCATCTGAAATACATCAAATTCGAACTTTTGGGTCGAGGATTTTACATCCAAGATTGCACTGCTTTAGGATTCTTTTCCTACTTGCACTGAAATACATCAAATTCGAACTTTTGGGTCGAGGATTTTACATCAAGACGCATCGCTTTAGGATTCTTTTCTGTTGCACTTGAAATACATCAAATTCGAACTTTTGGGTCGAGGATTTTACATCCAAGACTACCTTGCTTTAGGATTCTTTTCCTACTGCACTGAAATACATCAAATTCAAACTCTTGGGTCGAGGATTTTACATCCAAGACTGCACTGCTTTAGGATTCTTTTCCTACTGCACTGAAATACATCAAATTGAAACTTTTGGGTCGAGGATTTTACATCCAAGACTGCACGCTTTAGGATTCTTTTCCTACCGCACCGAAATACATCAAATTCAAACTCTTGGGTCGAGGATTTTACATCCAAGACCGCACTGCTTTAGGATTCTTTTCCTGCGCACCGAAATACATCAAATTCAAACTTTTGGGTCGAGGATTTTACATCCAAGACTCGCATCGATTTAGGATTCTTTTCCTATCGCATCTGAAATACATCAAATTCAAACTTTTGGGTCAAGGATTTTACATCCAAGACTGCATTGCTTTAGGATTCTTTTCTATTGCACTTCGAAATACATCAAATCGAACTCCCGAGGTCGAGGATTTTACATCCAAGACTGCACCTTGCTTTAGGATTCTTTCCCTATTGCACTTTGAAATACATCAAATCGAACTCTTGAGGTTAAGGATTTTACATCCAATACCGCATTACTCTGAGATCTTTCCTCATTGTAATGACCCAATCCAATCGATTCGATCCTCTTTTGGGGTTGAAGATGTTACATCAAAAACTTCAAAATTCCGATTTTCTTTTCAAATCAAATCCCTTCAAATTAATCTTGACAAACTTCAATCTAAATTGAAACTCCGAATCGAAATCTAAACTCATACATCGTGACTTGAACATGAAATAAAACCTAAATCGAAATTCTCCCAAATCATGTGATTTGGGATTCACCTCCTTTTCCTTTCCCCAGCGAGAGTTCGAGAATCTCCAGTCTTAGAGATATACTTGACACTCCCCAATGAGAAGCTCTTCTACTTCGTCCTAAGTTTGTTACTTGGACATCTGTGTTGGTTTTGTTGATCACTTCGGTCGACACCAATATGCGCGGTGTGCTCACGTCGACTCACCACACCTATTGGGGGTCCATTTGTTGACCTCATTTTTGATGAGGTCTTCTCTTCTTCTCTTTAGTACTTAGGATCTAGCCTTAGGCTTTTCCTTTGACTATCTTAGAGGACTAGAATTGGGATCCACCATCTAGAATTTCAAACCACTTCTTAACTCCCTGCAAACTCCACAAACTTGATCGTAGACCCCTAATCACCTGAGGGTTGAAATCGAGTGTGGAAGTTTAAAGGATGAGTTCTATAGGACTCTTTGGCCTTAGGACCTGCACAGGTGGCTCGAGTGCAGTGAGGGGCCGACTTACACATACACTACGAATGAATTAACCGTCCGGGAGTTCGAGTTTGTTGTCTTGCTCGATGAACTAGGACATTTGAATATCACTATAAGTGAAGTAACACTTCACTTAACGCTCCGTTTAGGAGTTATGACAACAAAAGCTTTCGAGGGCGAATGGATGTTCAAGTGGTTCATGATTTAATTTCGAGTTAATGGATTTAAGTTTGGAATAGTGTTCAAGTTGTTTTAGATTTATTTTTGAATTCTTTATGTCTTAGGTGATGTTATACTTAATTTAATTTAATTTGATGTAATTTAATTTAATGTGGTTTAATTTAATTTAAGTTAATTTAATATAATATGATTTAATTTAATTTAATTTAATTTGATTTAATTTAATTTAATTTAATTTAATTTAATTTAATTTAATTTAATTTAATTTAATTTAATTTAATGTGTTTTAATTTTAATTTAATATTTTATTTTAAAAGGGTTTGATTTAAATAATTTAACTTTAATTTAATTTAATGATTACGTCTTTTAGCATTTTAAATCTTAAGTTTGAATTATCATTTTAATTAGGAATTAAATATTATTGAGATGATTAATTTAGGGATCCTTAAATTAAAGAATAAATCTCTTCCTAATGACATCCCTATTTTGATAATTCCAAATTTATTATTCTTCTAAATTTAATTAATTATTTTAATTAAAGTTCATTTCAATTTTTTTTGAATTGTTTAATAGGTTCCTACCCTTTAATTATTTAAATTTCCATCATCCAAATCAGATTAAGATCAAATATTTTACTCTTTCATTTTATTAAGCCTAAAGTTTTAATTAAAGGTTAAAATTTTAATTACCATTTTGCCCTTCAAGCTTAATAATTTCATAACTCACTAAATTGAGCTTAAATGAATTTGAAATTTTTATGTGACTTCACTCATATGTCAATAAAGACATTAGAGGAGAAAATGTGATTTTTCTGTATTTAATTTATTTATGTAATTATTTTTGGTGGAAAATAAGGATTTCCAAGGAAAATTTAATAATATGACCAAGGAAAAGTTTCTGTCCTTAAGAAAATTATGGAACATTCCTAATGACCAGAGGACCACTTGGACCAATTTTGGTGATTTTTTGAATTATATTATTTTTATTATAATTATTTTGAGTTTTGGAGTATTAATTAATTTAAAAATAAAATAAAGGTTGAAAAATGAATTTTATATTTTTCAAAAGTCTCTCTGGTATCAAGGAAATCAGAGAATCAATTTTTGTAATTTTCTGATTTTTCTTTGATTTATTAGAATTATTTTAATGGAAATGCTAGAAAATACATTTTTTTTTATTTAAAATTACCCTAGGGCTTTAAAATTTAATAACTCATCATAGAGACCTAAGAAAAATACGGGGTTTGTTCCTAAGTGATTAAAATTCAAAATGTGACATTTTGGTGAATTTTATTATTTTTGTGATTTTTATTATTTTTTAATTATTAAAATATTAAAATAATACAAAAAATCAACTTTTTTAGAAAATTGAAATTTTAATTTTCTTAAATTCCTCTGATATCAGAGAGACTCCAAAACCAATTTTGTAAATTTTTGAAAAGTATTTTGAATGTTATGAATTTTTAAAGTTTAAATTGGCTAAATGGCCTAATCAACCCATTTAGTAGGGCTAACCAAGTCCAATTGACTTCAAACTTTTATGGTGGGTTCCTTTGACCCTAAAGGTCAGTGGAGAATTGATTTCAAGTCAATTTGATGTATGATTAGCTCTAATTAATTAAAGAGCTATTTTGCATGTTTAAGCCAATTAGGGTTATTTCAAGTGGATTAATTCAAAACCTATTTTTCCTAGGGTCCTCTGGTCATAAGAAACATCACCAAATTTTCCTAGAATTTATTTCACAACAAGCTAATTATTGGATTTAAGATACTCAAAACAGTAACATGAATTTGAAAAATCAATAACTTCTCATAGGGATGGCCTCTAACTTTGGAAAATTCAGGGAATGTTCCCAAAATCAGAGGATTCAAAAGCCCTATGGTCTCATGCCATGGTGAATTGTGCATATGCATGGAGAATTGAAAATGTGCATACAGTAAATAAATCATTAAAAATAAAATACTTGATGAAATTAAATGATTTCTTTTCCACATTATTCTCCTCTGTTCACTGAGCAAGAGGGTATTTTTATTTTATTTTTCTGATTTTTCTACACAAAGTTATGCATTTTTGAAGTTTAGGGAATTAAATAAATAAGAAAATACACTAATTTTCTACTTATCCACGCGGCGCCGCGTTAACCTAGGCATCTCCGAAGCTCCACGCGGCGTCTCCTGATTCGGCGCCGCAATCTGACTCAGCGATCCAGGGCCCCGCGGGTCACGTACCAACGCGCTGTCCGACTCAATCCATACCGTCCACTCGATACACGCTCGATCCGACGGTTCATGGTCATCGTCTACGACTGGTGTGCACCCGTGACCGTCAACCTTCTAACCCTAATTTCTCACTCGATTCTCAACGGATTTTCATGTTCTTATGCTCTATGAATTCGTCTTGAGGAGACGAACACATCCATACGGTAAACATGTATTTAAATTAACTCAAATTAAATGGAGAATCTCTGTAAACTCGGGAAGAAGAGTGAGTCCATACCTTTGCTCAGAGAAGTGAAGCTTTGATCTGAGAGTTGTGTCACCTTCGATTGGGTCCAAGCAAGCTCCAGATGAAGTCCCTTGGCCCAGTGAATTGTCTAGCTATGAAAGTGACCACAGCTCGATCACAAAGCTTGGAGAGCTGGGACAATTGGGTGGCCTGGAGATGGGGCTTTTAGTGGGAAACTTCTCCTCTTGGTCGCGGTGAAGGTGTAGGACCAGTCAATTTGGGGATTGATCCACTGTGGAGAAGTGTCCTGGTTTTTGTGCTGAAGTTTGAGCTCAAAATTGAGCTCAGCTGGAGGGAATTTGGGCTGGAATCCAGTGGGGATCAAGTGCTCTATGTGTGGAGAGTGATCTGGAATGATTTTGGCAGAGTTTCCTTAAGGTTTGGTTCGAGCACCTCCCATGGCCGAGAAGGGGTGGTGTTTAAATAGGAGAGGGTGGAGGGCCTCCCGGGGGAGTTAGGGCTTGGGATCGACTGCTCTTGGCAAGAGAAGAACGACCATGGTGGCCATTGGGCATGGGGCGGCTCGGCGAGTGAGAATTCCAAGTTTGGGCTCACATGTGAGCTCTCGGCTACAGTGGTTTCCGGCGGCTGTGGTGGCTAGCCGGCCGGGGTCGGGTCATCGTTGTCATCGGGGAGGTCGGGGCGGGGCTTAGTGCGATCGATTGGCATTAGCCATGTGTAAAGGGCTTGGATTAAAATGGAATGGGGATAAGGTCACTTTGAGTTCAAATGGGTCAACCCACCATTTTGGGCTTGGTGCACCCTTCCAAGTTCGATTTTGGGCTGGGAGGATCATGTGAGTCAACCTACCAAAGGTAGTGAAGTCCACATCAAAGATTAGGTGGCAAAGTGTGGTTTAGAGTGTATCATGTTTAAGGTAAAAAGGGCTTAAGAAAGGTTTAAGAAAGAGATCCCTTCTCTTGCCATTAGTGGTTTGGTGAGGTGGAAAGTGGATTCCATGGCTCTCATGGCTCCTATGGGGCTCATGCATGGTTTCATGGCTCACCTTTGGCTTGGGGAAAAGCCAAGTCAATTTCATGGAAATGGGTTTAAGGAAATTTTGGCATTTTGATGGGAATTTGGCATATGGCTTGATTTGGATTTATTTTATCATGGATTTAGAACTTAGGAGATGGTCTTATCAAATGGATGATGATAGGGAATTGTCATGTGGGCTTTGGGCCCTTTTGAAATTATTTTTGATGGGCTTTTAGGAAGGCTAAGGGGATGGGCCTTTAGGTTTAAGAATGGATTCATGGATGGGAATTTTGTAGAATTTTGGGCCAAATAATTGTTGGGTTTGGTTTAGGGATGTGTCATGAGTGATTTGAAATGAGTTTAGAGTGATTTAGGTTTGAATGGGGTTGGATTTGGGCCTCTTTGGTGAATGGGCCCATATAGGTCAAATTGGGCTAACTTGGGCCAATGTTGGGTTAGGGTTGAAATTGATGTAAAATAAATGTTGGGAAATGTTTATGGGAGTGTTTCAAAGAGGTTTTGGCTTTGGTTGGGTTTTGATTTTGGGGTTTGGGCCTATTTGGGCTAGGTTTAGGTTTAGGTCGAAATTGGGCCTTTTAGCTTTGGGTTGAATTTGAGTGGGGTTTGGGTCCAAATTTTGGGCAAATCATGTTAGTGTTTTGTTTTTGGGGATGTTAGGGAAGGTTTAGAAAAAATTTGGGGTTAATTGGAGTTGAATTGGGTGAGTTTGGGCTAAGTTTGGGTCATGGGTCCAAATTGGACTTTAAGGTCAAAAGTGAAATTGGATTCAAATTCCAATCAAATTGGGCTTGGATTTGGTCTAGATTGGTGTTGGGAATGTTGAATTGAAGTTTAGAATTGAATTGGACCAGAATTTGGGTCAATTGGGTAGGTTTGGTTTGACATTGGGTTCACTTTGGGTTAAAAATGGGTCAAATTGGGGGTTTTGACAAAAGTGGGGTAAATTGACAAAATTGGCCCATGGTGTAGTTGAACAAAATGAAATTGGGAATATTTGGAATTTTCTGGAATTTTCTGGGAATTTTCTGAATTTTTGGATTTTTTGGCTAAGAGGGGCATTTTGGGTATTTGGAGGGTATTGGGAGGTATTTTTGGAATTTTTGGTATTTTTGGGTATGGATGATCAACTTGAGTAATGTGGGAATGTTTGGGATTGATCTTGATGAATTTTGGGTAATTTAGATGATTTTGCGAATTTTGGGTGGTTTCGAGGGTTTTGGGTAGAGTGTAGCGGGTGTAGGGTCCGGGGGTCGAAAATTGAAAATTTGGAAAATTGAAGCTTGGGTGAATGTAAGTGGAATGAAATCATTTTGGTTGAGCCATGAAGCCATATCAAGCCCACATGAGCTATGAAGGGACTCATTTGAGACACCCATTTATGTTGTTCACTAACCCTCTTGCTGAGGGCTTAGGGGTTAAAGACCATCCATGTGAATCACCTGCATGAGTCAGGAGGTCAAGTTGGGTATAGGTGTGGTTTTAGGAGGTGTGTGTGAAAATGTGGTGTATAGGTGTAGTATGTGTGTAAGTCAACCCTTCACCAGACTAGGCCACCCAGGGCAGTCCTAAGGCCAAAGAGTCCTATAGGAACTCATCCTTTAAACTTCCATATTTGATTTCAACCCTCTAGGTGATTAGGGGTCTACGATCAAGTTTGTGGAGTTTGCAGGTGTTGACCTCATTTTTGATGAGGTCTTCTCTTCTTCTCTTTAGTACTTAGGATCTAGCCTTAGGCTTTTCCTTTGACTATCTTAGAGGACTAGAATTGGGATCCACCATCTAGAATTTCAAACCACTTCTTAACTCCCTGCCAAACTCCACAAACTTGATCGTAGACCCCTAATCACCTAGAGGGTTGAAATCGAGTGTGGAAGTTTAAAGGATGAGTTCCTATAGGACTCTTTGGCCTAGGACCGCCTCAGGTGGCCTGGTCTGGTGAGGGGCTGACTTACACATACACTACACACACACTACACTTCCATACACCTCCTAAAAAAAACACACCCTTACCCAACTTGACCTCCTGACTCATGTAGGTGATTCACATGGATGCTCCTTAACCCCTAAGCCCTTGGCTAAGAGGGTTAGGAACAACATAGTGAATGCCTCAAATGAGTCCCTTCATGGCTCATGTGGGCTTGATATGGCTTCATGGCTCAACCAAAATGGTTGTATTCCACTCACATCCACCCAATCTTCAATTTTCCAAATTTTCAATTTTTGACCCCGGGACCCTACACCCCGCCTAACCTACCAAATGCCTTGAAACTACCCGAATTTCTCAAAAATTTCCAAATTACCCAAAACTCTCCAAAATCAATCCCAAACATTTCCACATCACTTAAATTGATCATCCATACCCAAAAATGCCAAAAATTCCAAAATACCCCCCAATACCTTCCAAATACCCAAAATACCCCTCTTGACCCAAAAATACAAAAATTCAGAAAATTCCCAGAAAATTCCAGAAAATCCCAAATATTCCCAATTTCATTTTGTTCAATTACACCATGGGCCAATTTTGTCAATTTACCCCACTTTTATCAAAACCCCCAATTCGACCCATTTTAACCCAAAGTAAACCCGATGTCAAACCTAACCCACCCAATTGACCCAAATTCTGGTCCAATTCAATTCTAAACTTCAATTCAACATCCCAAACACCAATCTAGACCCAATCCAAGCCCAATTTGAGTGGCATTGGGATTCAATTTCACTTTTGGCCTTAAAGCCCAATTTGGACCTATGACCCAAACCTAGCCCAAACTCACCCAATTCAACTCCAATTAACCCCAAATCTTTTCCAAACCTTCCTTAACATCCCCATAAACAAAACACTAACATGATTTGCCCAAAATTTAGACCCAAACCCCACTCAAATTCAACCCAAAATCAAAAAGCCCAATTTTGACCTAAACCTAAACCTAGCCCAAATGAGCCCAAATCCCAAAATCAAAACCTAACCAAAGCCAAAACCTCTTTGAAACACTCCCATAAACATTTCCCAACATTAATTTTACATCAATTTCAACTCTAGCCCAACTTTGGCCCATGGTAGCCCATTTTGGCCCACCTTAGCCACTTTACCAAAAAGGCCATATCCAACCCAATTCAAACCCAAATCACCTCAAATTTGTTTCAAATCACTCATGAAGCATCCCTAAACCAAAATCAACAATTATTTGGCCCAAGCCTTTACCAAAATTTCATCCCAAAATCCATTTTAAAATTCAAAAGCCCACTTTCCTAAACCATTTTAAAAGCCCATCTAAAACCATTTCAATGAGCCCAAATCATCCTAAAGCCCACATGACACTTCCTTTCATCATCCATTTAATCAAAATCACCCCTAAGTTTCAAAATCATTATTTAAACCATTCCAAATCAAGCTTCATACAAATTTTCACCAAAATATCCAAAATTCTTAAAACCCATTTTTATGAAATTGACTAAACTTTTCCCTAAGCCAAAGACAAGCCATGCAAGCCATGGACAAGCCACATGAAGCCATGGAGAGTTTGACATGTGATCAAGCCATTAATGGAAAAAGGAGGACCCCCTTTCCTAATCCTTCTTAAGCCTTTTTTACCTTAAGCATGTCACACTCTAAACCATGCTTTGCCACCTAATCCTTGATGGAGACTCCACCACGCATGGGAGATTGACCCACTCGACCTCCTCGGCCCAAAACCGAGGTCTTGGGGAGGTGCACCCAACCCATTTGCATGGGTTGACCAAAATAAGCTAAAATAGCCCCTTCCCCTTTCTACTTTGATTCAACCACTTTACACATGTCAAACCTCGATTGAATGCACCAAACCCTGGCCACGACCCACTCGAACAAGATGGTGACCGAGTGCACGGCCGGCCAGCCACCGGGCCGCCGGAAAACACCATGGCCGAGACCTCGGGAGGAGCCAAATTTTGGAATTCCACCTTGCTGAGCTGCCTCACTCCAAATGGCCATTGCAGTCGTTCTTCTCCTCACCAGAGCAGCTGATCCCAACCATTAAACCCCCGTGGGAGAGCCTCCAGCCATGCCTATTTAAGCACCACCCCCTCTCGGCCATGAGAAGAGAGTTGCACAAACCTTGCCAAAACTCTGCCAAAATTGTTCCAGACCCCTCCCCATACACGAGCACTTGATCCCAGAGTGAGATCCCCCTGCCATTTCTTCTCTGCGAGCTCGATTTCGAGTTGAAATTCCACCCAAAACCAGGACACTTCTCCACAGTGGACCAATCCCCAAATTGATTGGTCCTACACCTTCACCGAACCGAGGGAAGGTGTCCACCGACAAAAGCCCCATCTCCGGGCCACCCGGTTGCTCCGGACTCCAAGCTTTGTGATCGGGCGTGGTCGAAGTCCAACCTCGGACAATTCACCGGACCGGGAGACTTCATCCGGAGCTTGCTTAGGATCCGATCGAAGGTGCAACAACTCTCGGATCGAAGCTTCACTTCTCCGAGCAAAGGTATGAACTCATTCTTCTTCCCGAGCTTACGGAGATTCTCCATTTCATTTGAGTAAATTTCAATGCATGTTTACCGTATGGATGTGTTCGTCTCTTCGAGACGAATCCATAGAGCATAAGAACACGAAAATCCATTGAGAATCGAGTGAGAAATTAGGGTTAGAAGGTTGACGGTCACGGGTGCACACCGGTCGTAGACGATGACCGGGAGCCGTTGGATCGCGCGTGTATCGAGCGGACGGATCGGATTGCGGCCGGACCGAGAGAATGTTACGTGAGCTCGCGGGTCCCGGGACGGCTGACTCAGATGGCGGCGCCCAATCACAGCGCGACACGTACCATTTCGGAGAGGCTAAGGTTGACGCGGCGCCGACTCGGATAAATAGAAAAATAGGGTATTTTCTGATTTATTTAATTCCCTAAACTTAGAAAATTCATATCTTTGTGTAGGAAAATCAGAAAAATAAAATAAAAATACCCTCTTGCTCAGTGAACAGAGGAGAATAATGTGGAAAAGAAATCATTTAATTTCATCAAGTATTTTATTTTTTATAATTTATTTACTCTCTGCATACATTTAATTCTCCATGCATGTATACAATTCACCATGGCATGAGACCATAGGGCTTTTGAAGCCTCTGAATTTGGGAACATTCCCTGAATTTTCCAAAGTCGAGGCCACCCCTATGAAGAGTTATTGATTTTTCAAATTCATGTCACTGTTTTGAGTATTTTAATTCCAATAAATAGCATGTTGTGTAATAAATTCTAGGAAAATTTGGTGATGTTCCTTATGACCAGAGAACCCTAGGAAAAATAGGATTTGAGTTAATTCACTCAGATTAACCCTAATTGGCTTAAACACCCAAAATAGGCCTCTAATTAATTAGAGTTAACCATAAATCAAATTGACTTGAAATCAATTCTCCACTGACCTTCAGGATCAGAGGAACCCACCATAAAAATTTGAGGTCAATTGGACTTGGTTAGCCCCACTAATTGGGTTGATTAAGCCACTTAGTCATTTTAAACTTTAAAAATTCATAACTTTCAAAATATCTTTCAAAAATTCACCAAATTGGTTTTGGAGTCTCTCTGATATCAGGGGAGTTTAGGAAAATTAAAATTTCAATTTTCTAAAAGAGTTGATTTTTAATATTATTTTAATATTTTCAATAATTAAAAAATAATAAAAATCACAAAAATAATAAAATTCACCAAAATGTCACATTTTGAATTTTAATCACTTAGGAACAAATCCCATATTTTTCCTAGGTCTATTTAGTGAGATATTAATTTTTAAAGCTCTAGGGTAATTTTAAAATTAAAAAAAAATGTATTTTCTAGCATTTTCACTAAAATAATTGTAATAAATCATAGAAAAATCAGAAAATTGTAAAATTTGGTTCTCTGGAATCCTTGATATCAGAGAGAATTTTAAAAATTATAAAATTCATTTTTCAACTTATATTCTATTTTTAAATTAATTAATACTCCAGAACTTAAAATAATTATAATAATTAAAATATAATTCAAAAAATCACAAAATTTAGTCCAAGTGGTCCTCTGGTCATTAGGAATGTCCCCTAATTTTCTTAAGGATAGAAACTTTCCTTTGGTCATGTTATCAAATTTTCCTTGAAAATCTCTATTTTCTACTAAAAATAATTATATAAATAAATGAAATACAGAAAAATCATATTTTCTCCTCTCATGTCTTTATTGACATATGAGTGAAGTCACATAAAAATTTCAAGTTCATTTGAATTCAATTTAGTGAGTTATAAAATTATTAAGCTTAAAGGGCAAAAATGGTAATTAAATTTTAACCCTTAATTAAAACTTTAGGTTTAATAAAAAATTAACAAGTAAAAATATTTGATCCTAATCTGATTTGGATGATTGAAATTTAAATAATTAAAGGGTAGAAACCCATTGAGCAATTTAAAATGATTAAACATTAATTAAATAATTGATTAAATTTGGAAGAATAATAAAATTGGAATTATTTAAAATAGGGATATTATTAGGAAGAGATTTATTCTTTAATTTAAAAATCCCTAAATTAATCATCTCATTAATATTCAACTCTTAATTAAAATGATAACTCAAATTTAAAATATTAAAAGACTTAATCATTAAACTAAAATTAAATCATTAAACTCTTTCAAAAATTTCAATTAAAATTAAATTAAATTAAATTAAAAAATCAAATTAAATTAAGTAAATTAAATTAAAATTATATTAAATTAAATTAAATTAAAAATTAAATCAAATTAAATTAAATTAAATTAAATTAAATAAATAAAATTAAATTAAATTAAAATAAATTAAATTAAATTAAATAAAATTAAATAAATAAATTAAATTAAATTAAAAATTAAATCAAATCAAATTAAATTAAATTAAATTAAATTAAATTAAATTAAATTAAAAATTAAATCAAATCAAACTAAATTGAATTAAATTAAATCAAATCAAATTGAATTAAATTGAATTAAAATAAATTAAATTAAATTAAGTTGAATTAAATAACATCACTTAAGACATAAATCTAAAATAACTTGAACACTATTCTAAACTTAAATCATTAATTTGAACTTAAATTTGGATCACAAATCATTAGATACTATTTTGCCCTTAGGAGCTTTTACTATTATAACTCCTAAATGGAGTATCAAGTGAAATGTTACTTCACTTATAGGACATTCAAATATCCTAGTTCACTGAGCAAGTTAATAAAACTTGAAAACCTCGGACGACCGATTTATTTACACAATTAAATTCATTTGGACTTAAAACAATCCTAGAAGTATTGAAAAGATGTTTAAGATTCCTCTTAAGCACTTCCTCAATATGATAGGATATTTACTGAGAACAATCGAACTTAGTTGTTCTTTGATGAAGAAAATCGTCTTCAAACCAAAAACACAAAGAACCTAGACGTCATAGGAAATGACTAGCTATAGGATTAGGAACATGGTAGAAAACCATAACCCTTACCTTAGCTTTACCTAGGAACTTGCTTAAATGTTCTAATTGTGTTTTAAGTGCAGCTTGGAATGACGGGAAGACCCTCCAGGTACGCTTTTATTTTATTGCAATTTACTTTATTGCAAATGCACTTTACTTTTCTTGCATGATAAAACAACAGTTGCATGAAAACCCACACCTTTAGGACAGAAACCAAAACTGAAACCCTAACTAAATTAAAAGACACTACAAGATAAAATTCACCTCCACAACATTTCAAAATATAAGACAACTCAAAATTTAATCACAAACGAACACAAAACTACAATTGCAACTAAATTAAAACGTCTCGTTGAATGATCGGGAATACCTCGGATGATGTAACCCACATGTTGCTAACGGGATTTCCTACGGTCTAAATGAAAGTGTGGAACTCATTCAGTTGAGTTTAGCAAATTCATACGGACTAAGTGAATTCGATGAAAATAACGGTGTCGGGATGACGGAACGAGTGGGATCTTAATCAGTTCTGTTTAATCAACTTTAAGATTTGTTTTAATTAAAATATTAAAAACACTTGAATTTTAAGATTTTCTCTAAACCAAAATACTTCTCTCATCTCCTGATTTATGACTTCTACAACTAAACCTCTGCAACAACAAGGAGCTCGGAGCATGGCGGGCAGCACGGCCATCGTCGTCAGCAGAACTTGAATCTACATCAGCAAAACTTTCCTAGAATTAAACAACAAAGCCATAGGACTTCGAGGTAGTTTGCACTAGTGCAACATAAATCCTCAACTCTTCGTTAGGCATTTGCATTGCAAATTAAAACCCTAACCGGTCTTAGGATTTCCGAGGTAGTCGTCCGATACGACATAAACCCTCATATCTTCCAGGCAATTTGTATGATTCTATCATATAAATATAAGCCCTAATTAACTAAAATTGGCAGGATTAAAACATTAAATAAACATTAGGACTTTCCTAAAATCAAGCCAAACAATAGGATAGTCGGGAGATTACCGAAGTTCACTTCGAATCCGTAATTTCTCCTACTTTTCTTCCTTTGAATTCCCAAAATAAAATGTTCCAAACTTGATCCATTCCCTATTGAAATTCCAAAATTCAATCCCTTGAAAACCTTAAACTTTGAAATTCTAGAGAGCAGAATTATTGATTATTATCGAGAGTTTTCTTAGGTGATTCCCGTCACTTAAGATGTAATTAACTATAGGGGCTTGCCCTTATAGGGAACATTAAGAACCCAGGTAATATAAACCCTGCTTAATTCATTTATATTAAGCAGGGGAATTTGTCGGCTTATAAAATTGGTTCGCAGATCAAATGGATGTCACAAACCTTTCTAGTTTATTTAATCGAGCCCCATCATCAAGCAGTGTGTCTATTCTTCGGGATAGATACACGGTTTGTGATGCGGTGCTCGTTTATATAAACTATTTGGAATGTGAGATCAGTTTGATTTCATATCTTAAAATTTTCAAATTTAAAATTATTTTCAAAATAAAATACTACTTTTCAAATTATTTATTTAAATTAAATTAAAAGTTCGCCGACAATTTCTGTAGGCGACCTCTTTTCAAAACAAAACACCCATACCTAAAAATAATGCCGACAGCAGGGAGTTAAGAAGTGGTTTGAATTTCTAAGTGGTGGGTCCCAATTCTAATCCTCTAGGATAGTCAAAGGAAAAGCCTAAGGCTAGATCCTAAGTACTAAAGAGAAGAAGAGAAGACCTCATCAAAAATGAGGTCAACAGGAATCTACTACTTATTTCTCGGAGGAGATTTTATCTCTTGAGGGCCAGAGGTTTGGGAATCTAATTTAGGAGCATGATCCTTCTGTATGGCTAAAGGGTTTGGTTAGGTCTAAGATGGGTTAAACCTAAAGATTAGGGTTATGCCTTATTTGATTAAGGCTTAAGGGTTAACATGGATAGGCCCAAAATTTAGGGTTAAGCCTAATTTGATAGGCTTAATGGCTCAGTTTAGGTCTAGGACGGATTAGAACTAAAATTAGGTTAAGCCTAAGTTAATAAAGGATTAAAGGTTAAGCTTAGGTCTAAGATGGATTAGACTTAAAGATAGGATTAAAATTAATTTGATTAAGGCTTAAAGGTTAATTTTAGGCCTAAAATGGCTTAGACTTAAAGATTAGAGTTAAGGCTAATTTGATTAAGGCTTAAGGGTTAAAGTTAGGTCTAAGATGGGTTAGATCAAGAATTTAGGGTTAAGCTTTATTTGATTAAGGCTTAAAGTTTAAGTTTAGATCTAAGATGGATTAGACCAAAAAATTACTGTTATGCCTAATTTAATTAAGGTTTAAGGTTAAGTTTAGGTCTAGGATTAGACCAAAAAATTAGTGTTTAGCTTAATTTTATTAAGGCTTAAAGGTTAAGTTTAGGTCTGAGATGAATTAGACCTAAAATTAGGGTTATGTTAACCCTTTGACCACATTCATTCCTTTAAACCAAAGGATAAACCATGTTTGGGAAATTTTTGGCTAAGGTGTAAATTTTAAAATTTATAATTTTACCCCTAAATGTCTAAATTATCACTTTAAACTTTTTTAAAGATTGTAAATTTTATTTTAGGCAATAAATTGATTAGCTAAAATTTCCTAACTCTTCCCATTTGAATTTCTAATTTTCAGGTTTTTTTATAATTATTTTTCAAGAAAGTTATAAGGTTGATAGAAAATTGGTGATTTTTAATTTAGGAATATTTTCTAATTTTGAGAAATACAAAGACTGTTCCCACGGATGAAAGAAGTAATCCCTGTAAATTTTATAAATTTTGGATTTATCTTCAATTTTTAATAATTCAAATACAATCGAAGTTTTTAATTAATGAAAATATAAATATAGTTCATTTATTGCTTTGTAATTTTCCCCTATATCTCCTCAGTCCAACAGCATTTTTGATTTATTTTTGAGATTTTCTTGGCAGAGACATTATTATTTGAAAGTTATTTGCTTTTATGGATTTAAATAAATAGGAACCACTAATTTCCTACTTATCTAACGTGGCTTCACATCCTACCTCGGCAACTCTGAAGTCCACGCGGCGGTCTCCAATTTGTGGCATTTTCCACGTGAGTTCTGTGGTGCCCAGAGTTTTAGTATCCTTTGTATGGATGAATCACCATTTCAATGCATTCAATGATGTTCATTTCTGATATAAGAAAATGAATGGCATCTACTCATCTTTCCCATGGGACGATTAACTGATAACCGTTTGTGATCAAAACGTAATTTCTCCCTTGATTCTTCTTGGAATCTTACGGGATTTGTTTCCAAATCATCGTCAAAGCAAGGGGAACACATCCATACAATAAGTGAAGTATGATATTTTCATCTCTTTCACAAAAGAATGAACCCAAGGTAATTTTTAGGGTTTTTGAACCATACCTTTGCCTAAGAGGTGTGGCCTCAATTGGGTTTTCCAGACACGATCTCCTTGACACTATGCAGCTCTTCCTTAGCTCAATTTGATCTGAAATCGAGTCTATGTATGAGCTATGTTAAATTGTGGCTCGCTTTGGTCTTGAGCTATGTTAGAGGGCTCGGAGAGGCTTAATTTCTATTGTTAATGTCTTCGTGAAGCTTGAGAAAGCTTTTAGGAGAGTTGGTTTAAAGATTTGGTAGAGTTCATATCAAACCCAAATTTTACCCTGGATTTGGTTTAGGAAATTAGGGTTTTTCATAGAGTTTAAGGCTTGAGGAGATGGGGAATCTACTACTTATGTCTCGGAGGAGATTTTATCTCTTGAAGGCCAGAGGTTTGGGAATCAAATTTAGGAGCATGATCCTTCTTTATGGCTCTCAGGTTTGCCCTTTTTATTGCCATGAGAGAGTGAGGAAGATGCCAAATGAGGCATAAGGAGGTTTTTATGACCCCTCGAAGAGTTTGCAGAAGCATGAGAAGGAGTTATTGTGGGAATTCCATCTTTTGGATATTTTGGCCAAGTTTGCTCCAATGGAGGAAGGGAGAGAAATCCATGGCATAGATGCATTGGCGAGGGCTTAGGTGGGATTTATTGGGCTTGGCAGAAGTTTTCCTTAACCCAAGCTTTAAGAGACTTGTATCACTTTAACGAGGGTGCAAAGTATGAGGGGGAGTTGGTAGGCATAACTTCCTTTGTCCTCCCTCCCATATTTTATTTTTGATTTTGGTCTCCTATGAATATATGTTATTTAATGGTCTAATGGGTTGGTTTAGGTCATGAATAACCTATTGGGTTATGGGCTTAATCCATGGGCTTGGATCATGGGTTAAATCCCTTGGCTTTAGGCTTTAGATCAGGATTTTACAGTTAAACCTTGGCTTAATGGATCTTAAATTCATCCCTTTCAATTAATTAATTAATTAATTAATTAATTATGATAATGAAAATTGACCATAAGACCGTGAGTGGACTAGGTGATTTAGGGTTATTGGACCTATATTGACCATTTAGACCGTAGGTTGACCAATTGGACCATGGGTTCACGAATTAGGCTATGGGTAGACCAAAATGATTAATTTGACCATATGAAGGTTTGGTTGACCCTAGAGTCAATTGGGTTGATCAAATAGTCCAGTGTTGACCATATCGACCAATGGGTTGACCAGGGTGGTCATCTTGTGGTTAAGATGACCATATTGTGATGTGTTGACCATATGGTGGTTGGGTTGACCATAGGATCTGTTGACCATATTGAACAAGGGTTGACCAGGGTGGCCAAGTTGACCGTATGTCCATCCGGGTCAAGAAAAGATTAAGTCTCATTTGATTTGACCACCCTGAAGTTTTATTCTTTTTTGGGATTGAAAAGGGAAAAATTAGTGTTTTGATATGAAATTTAAGGTTCGGCAAGGATATATGAACCTTGGGCTGGCTTAAAGTGTCAGTTTAGGCACACTCTTTTCCAAGATGGATTTGGTTATCATCATAACCTCTAGGGTTTGTGGAGAGACTCCTAGTGGTTTAGAATGATTTAGGTGACTCATGAAATGTTCTGTTAAAGTAATTTCTAAGCTTAGTGAAAACCATAAGCCATCCCAAACTTGAAGTCAGAGGGTTTGCGATTGCTGAAGTGAATTCTTATTAGTCAAAGTTCTGATATAAGATCAGAAACAAAAGGGTATGATATGTCCTCACAAAAGCGAGGTCAACAGCTACAGTTGGTTCAGATGAAAAAAACTGTTCTTCCCTTATGTATATAATTTATCTAAATAATTACAGTTTCTAAAATAATTAAAACAGAATAACAAAAATATTTCTAACAATATAGGAAAGACAAGAGTCCAAATTTCTTCGATACATCGACTGTGAACAGTCATTTCATGCATACAACAATAATAATAAGAACAAAAAAATAATCAAAAAAGAAAAAATGATGTTTGCTTTCAAGTCCATACAATCAATTGTCATGGGACCTATTTCTGGGACAGTAATAAAATCTCCTCCCCTATCTATCTTCTCTTCTTAATTTATACACAGAAACTATGTACATAGTGGTAATGCATAGCTCTTGAAGTACTTAATAATCTTAAACTCCTTTTTCTTGTGACTACGATATATATAAAAATTAGACTAATACACAATAGGAAAATAAAAAAAATATTTAGTTTCATAATAACCAAATATATATAAAAAGTTGACATCAAAAAATCTTCAATTCAAAATGCTCCATAAATATTAAAAGTTAACATCTAAAAATCTTCAATACAAAAGAAATAGTAAAAATCTACAAGAAGGCAAGATAAAGTGCTACATAAATACAATCGATAATTTCATCAAAGCATATGTAATCCCTTCTCTTAACTGGATCATCTCTTAAACACTCTCCTCTTCATATATGTTAAAATGATTTGTACCGAAGTGTTCATCGGGCATTGATTGTCGAACCCGATGTTTAAATGCTTCCAAAGGTGTGATTTTTTTATCTTAATTTAAGACCCTGAAATCAATATCTTCTCGAGATAGATGCCTCCGTATAAAATTATTTAGCTTTGTAATTGCAGTAACTTTTGTCACCTATTTTTGGAAAGAATATGTCAACATATCTTGGAGTAAGACCCACTTCTTCTTCCATATACTGAATACTCTCTTGATGATACTTTGCAATGACTTGTTTTATTGAATTATTCATTCCTACCTCTATTCACTTAGCTATTGTGCTCAAAATCAAGAAGATGATACCGCATGTCATGGAAGAGCTTTAAGATACCACATGTAGAAATTTGTATTCATGTCACCGGGTTGTAAATTTGAGTATTCCACTATCATGAGCACTCCCTTCCAATTTAACCATCATGAATTTAAAACACATAATATAATCATAAAGTTATTATGTAGCTCCACACAATTTGATATATGCAACATTGTCATCATTACCAGCACGTGAATCTACAATTGTGCCATCAATTACTCTGATGCAATTCTTTTTATAAAAATGTTAGACCATTATTCTTTTGTTATAAAATACTAGTATCAAAATAAATAGGTATATTTATAGCTTGAATAATGGCATGTATGTCATATCGTTATATATTTCTCTTTTGTTTGTGCAAAAAAAGGATATATGGGACTAAAATATCAGTTGAAAATTTTACCAAAGATTTAACCTTAATATCGATATACCTACTAATCATCTCTGTGGAGTGTTGTAATCGCTCAGAAGCATCACAAAGTACTTATTTTGTGACATAATATATAGTGTGATAGCTAGAACTTCCCTGGGTGTAAAGTGGGACAATCCATTTAAAACATAATTACTCTGCATTCATCTAGCAAATCACAAAAAAAAAATATTCATGACATCCAAATCATACTATGAATTCTGCTTGAATGAGCTTTGAGCAGCTCAGCAACTCACTTGTCACCCATCGATGATGATGACACAAGGTGTCTTGCAAAAAAGTTTGATGATATTAATCTTTAAGAAGACATACTATCTTTATCAAATTTGTTGCTCATTTAATTAGCTCTATAGTTTCTTCTTCATCAGATAGGTCCATTTGGCTACTGTTTGCATGTTAGGACATAAATGTTGAAATGACTAGTATTAAAATACTACAAGTAGTGTAAATCAAAAATACAAAATGTCATATAAACATGGCACAATATATTATTCAACATAAAAATAAAAATTATTATAAACTACAGTCTTAAACAGTAATAAAAAACAAACTAAAAAGATTGATTATCTAAAAAATATCGAAGTTAAGAAATCCTCTATTTTAGCAACAACATGAAGAAAGCCTCCCTCTTATTTTGATCCTCTAAAAGTTTAATATCAAATAAATATAAGGATGTGCCATTACATCTCTTAGGAGTAGAGTCCAATAGCTTCACAACTTGTATCCTACCTGGGTATCCCTGTAGAGCTGTGTGAGCACTAGATGTGATACTGGTGCTAAGCGTAATGAGTTGTGATATTTACTCATAAAAATGTCACCCTAGTCTTCATTTTCTCTTTTCTTTCTTGGGTGGAGGGTGCATGGTGCTTGGAATGACTTGATTCACCTTCAGCCAAGACATTGGTGTCCGCAGCCACAACACTCATAAATATAATATCAAGCACTCCTCTAGATCAAAGTCCATGCCATAAAGTTTAAATTTATTTTTCATTGGGCAAGACCAACAAATGATAAAAAATACATGTTCAATAAAATTGCAATTAAAAAAAATCATACTTTAATAGAACATTTTCTACTTACTGAATTTGTTTCCCTTCACCACTCCTCTTATGCATTCACTTTTTCTAGCAAGGTCTCAACCTAATCTAGTAGCCCCTCTTCAACATCTTTCATAATTTCCATTCTTTTTTATCAGTTTATCTCATTTGCTCTTCGATTGAGTTTTTTCATGCAATCTTTTTATTTTTTTCCTGGAATTTTTTTGTAGTGTTTTTCCAACCTCCCTTATTGAATTATGTGGTTAGTATATTTCTAATTTTTATCACTCTTAAACAGAAATCATAAAATATGATCTTTGTCTCTTTATCTAGAATGGTTGATATCTCACATTCCTTTTGGATCTATCATGTAGTTATAATATTTAGTAAAATAAATATTAATTAGCTATTAAATAAATAATTATAAAAGCTAAAATAAAATTTTAATTAGAGCTAAGTTAGATCATTTGATAAAAGATTGCTCCATCTAGGATCTCCAATTGTATCAAACAGGCTTTATGATAAGGGAGTATCTATGATTAACAATGACATGTGTGATCTAAAATCAGGTAGTATTCATGATTAATGGTGGCATGTGTGATCTAAGACCAAGTAGTATCTGTTGTTAATAGTGGCATGTATGATTTATGACCATACAGTATCTATGTCAAACAGTGGAATGTGTGATCTAAGACCAAGTAGTACTCGTAGTTAATAGTGACATGTGTGATCTAAGGTAGTATCTATGACAAACAACGACATGGGTTATCTAAGAACAAGTATCTATAGTTAAATATGAAATGTGTGATCTAAGGACATGTATTATGTGTGTCAAATAGTGGCATGTGTGATCTAAGACCAAGTTTATCCATAGGTAACAATTGCATGTGTGATCGAAGTCCAGGCAGTATCATTGACAAAAACTGGCATGTGTGGTTAAAAATCATGTACTATATGTAGCTAACTGTGATATTTGTTATCTAATACCATGTAGTACATGTGTCAAACAATGGCATGTGTGATCTAAGAGCAAGTACTAATTGTAGTTAACTGTGGCATGTGGGATCTAAGACCTGGTAATTACCGTGGCAAATTGATGGGGACAATTAAATAAGTGACAATTGTTGTTAGGTTGAGCTCTTTGTTTTTTTCCCATCATTGCTCTATATAAAATTATAAAATCAAAGGTGTAAAAATTATAAATGTAAACCCACAACTAGAACCAGATTAACCCTTACCAGTAGCTAATATTACAAAATTTCAACCATGCCCACAACCAACAACCAACAAAGACAATTAAACCAAAGTCACACCCACAAAGAACAAACAAGAGAGACCAACACTCAAATCATTAGCATTACATAAATAATTTTTAGATGCTAGATATTTCTATGCATAAGAATTGTGTGACGTGCATGTGATGAATTTTATTTTTGGGAATTTACATACATATCACTCAATTATTC
This sequence comes from Papilionanthe hookeriana x Papilionanthe teres, assembly GCA_022702705.1. NCBI lineage: Eukaryota > Viridiplantae > Streptophyta > Magnoliopsida > Asparagales > Orchidaceae > Papilionanthe > Papilionanthe hookeriana x Papilionanthe teres. The sequence continues at coordinate 5,482,411 of CM040433.1, read as the reverse complement.
TGTATTTACATATCAAATAGCTAAACATTTCTATTCAATATAAAGATTCCTACATCCATTTCATATTTTATGGGAATTCAAATTGTAACATGCCTTTCATTCAAACAAGTTAACTAAAACCAAACTTAGAGCAATACTTTATGGTAGCCAATCTTAAAAGGAAGAGTAAAAACATTACCCCGGTCAAAATATTGTAGCGAAACATTATCAAAATCTCTTATTGAAACATGTAAAGGAGTTAGGAATAAAGCCTATAAGATTATATATTAATAAGTCATTTTTGTAAATAATGTAAAAGAAATAAATTTTTCAAAACCACAAACCTCTGCCATTGAAAACACACTGAATGCAGAGTCATATCAAAAATTGAAATGTTGGGAATCATTTTAGGATCTGTTTATATAAAATCCAATATTTTGATGAATTTCTTTTTGAGACATTTACATACATACTACTCAATTTTTTTATATTTATATATATTGATTATATGATTAAATATTTGATTGTCATTTGGTCTTCCCGGTTAATACTCTAAGCAAATTCAAAAAGATAAAAGTAGACTATAGTAAGGATGGAAAAGTCAAGAATTTGCATGAAACCACCACCAACACAAAATAGGGAAGCCCCGTTGGCACCACCTAAGCACCAACTACCAACATGAAGGAAAATTAAGAAGCTCAACTAGGAAAATAAAATTGTAAAATGGAAAGCAACACTCCAGCACACAATAGGATTACCGAGAAGCTCCATCATAACCACCTTAAGCTCTAAATCATCTCAAACAACATACCACTTCAAGCACCTAAGCACTAAACCAACTCAAAATGCAAAGCAACATACCACCTCAAACACCAAACTGCCAAAAGGTAAACCAAGAAGCTCGACAGAAAAAATAAATATATAGAAGGGATAGTAACATACCACCACCACAGAGGACAATCAGGGAGCCCCATCGACACTATGATTTATAACCTCAAACAACAAGCACCAAACTATCTAGAAAAGAAAAATTGAAAAGAGTGATAGGCCAACGACATAGGTAAAATAGAAAGAATCAAACCACCACCATGAAAGAAAACCGAGAACGAAATGAATGTGAAGACTAAATACAAAGACAGACAGCCAGAGGCAGCAGCAATGAAGATGAACATAGGGGAGAAGGGGCGAAGAACCAAATTTTCCCTGAAGACATAGTTAAAGTCGAATGGAGGGAGAAAGGGTGAGAGGTATCATGAGGGACAAAGGAGGTCACTTAGCAAATTATAGAGGGGTAGGTTAGTAATTTCACACCTAGACTACACTCTGTTCCACAGAACAGAGGCACCGTTGGTCACTCGAGATTTTGTCATTTAGAGCATGCGTAACAAGATAAAACAGGCAAAAACACACTCCCAAAAGGACATATGTGTGTTTTCAAAACAAAAGCAGCTGAAACGCCATCCCAAACTGGTCCTTACTCCACCGATTCATCCCATCAGTTCGTAGTATTTTGAAAATAAACTTGGCTAATACTAAAGGGTACCAATGACTCTTACATCAAAGGGTCAATTACTTCTCTTAATTAGAGTTTGAGTCTATTGTAAGGTTACATATAGCTTGTAACTTTTTTTATTATTTAATACATGTATAGTACATCTTATTATAACACCTATGGCTTAGATCTCTACTTATAAATATGAGATTTTGGGGAGAGCATATTTTGCTTTCTTCGAGTCCTACATCTTGTATTATACTCACTTAAGTTAACATTTATTAAAATAGTTTGTGTTTTGGATGGCTTACTATTCACAATGGGAGTGTGTAATCAATCAAGTTAGATGTTTCCAATTACAGTTGAGTTAAACCAAGTATTATGAAAAACTTGAAATAAATAAAAATAAATCAAGCAAAGTATAACTAAAGTTACTTTAAATCAAGCCAAAGTATAATTCAGTTTAATTAGGTCAATTTTCAACAAACCAAGATTTAATATTGGGCCAAACATTATTAAAAATCAGTTATACCTTTAAAGTAGAACTGTCACACTAACTCATAATAAATATATTATGTGCTTAATATATTTTTTTCAAGCCATGATAATTACTTTTTTTAAATCCTAATATTAATTGATTTTTATATCAATATTGATATGAAATTTGAAAGCTGAATATTAAAATCTTTAAAATTAAAAACTAAAATATTATTTTAAAACTAAATCAAAATACCTAAAATATTTCGATTCTATATAATTCTCAATTTTAATTAAGGAATAAACATCCTTAATACGCAAGGACCGTTTTGGTTATTAGTTATTATGATTAATTTTAAATCCAACAAATATTTAATTAAAATAGAAAGAATTATTTAGCAATATTAAATTTGAAAATAATTATACCATTAGCATACGAGCTCATATAAATTGCCAATAAAAATATTTTAAAAATACATCATTTTATATTATAGTTATTAAAATATATTATAGCATTCAAGTGATTAAAAAATAAAAGATAAAACAGAGAGACCTAGTTATGGTTGACACTGAGTCTTGAGAAGCGGCATCTACGCTGCGGAACAAGACTACCCGCAGAACAAATCGGCATGCGTGCCATGCAGCACAACTCCCGGACTCTTTACTTGTGCCCCGCGCACACTCAACCTCGGTTGCAGCTCCGCACGATCGCCGAGGGGAAGTTTTTATTTGAACTCTGATCGGTTTTCATGCTACCACTTTCTCTTCGTAACTCGCTCTCCTGCTAGTCGATACCTTGCAATGACGTCACTTGCCCGATAAACCACAGACCGAGGTGAAGTCTCATTTGCGTTGTGAATAAGTGCACGAATCTCAAAGCAGATCTTATTTTTATGGTTGAAGAGGAAAACAATATTCAAAGGGCCGTCAATTTAAATTATATTATTAGTGAACTTGTTATTCTTAGAAAGAAAAATCTCTAAAATTAAAAGTGGTTAAATTTTTAATAATATAAATGATTTTGTACTCATATAAATGATAATTGGTATATTATATATTATTATATATAAGTTTTTCTTAAACTTAAATGAGAAAATTTTACCTTAGCTCTATTTGATTCCAAAGAGAATCTTCCATTTACATAATCAGTATGTAATTACATCTGAGTTTGTGCATAATAAATGCTTTACTTCTTGGAATGAGAGCTTGCGTTGAAGAATGCTTATCCTAATATTTGCTCGAGCCATTCTACATGACCCTCAATTGTTATATACTTATGTATCTAATATTTAAATAATCTTTTTTACATCATACCACCCAAAGCTTTTAATCACTGCAAAAATATATCTATTTTAAAATTTAAGAAATACAATAGGATAGCTTGATATAAAAATTAAAACTTTGTTGTGAGCTACTTGTTTATTACAAATAATTTTATCAAAACTTTTGGTTCAAGTTTGATAATGTGTGCATCAAAATTATTACCATGAATCTCAAAGCAATCAAACAGTCAAGGAAGATAGCCGAACAATCGATGCGTCGGGCTAAACGGGCTTGACTTAACCAGCCATCTAATGCCTGAGCTTTCGATCAAATCGGCCAACATACAATGTTGGTGTATGCAATCGGTGGATTATGTCAAAGGTGTCGACTCCCTAAGCGTCTCACAGGGAAGTCCGACCACAACTATTCGACTGATTGGCTGTATCTTGGCAGGAGCGATTGTCACGTGAACGGTCGCCTCAGTCGACCAAACTCAAATACATTACTAGCTGATAGTCGTTGTATTGCACTCAAATTGTGACACAAATCTGATATTAAATTATTACATTAATTGTATTAAAAGTGTTTTCCATAACTGTTCTGTTCTTTAATTTTACAAATAGTTTCCTATAAATAAGGGGCCGAAAAAAGATTTAAAAGAATTTTCCCTCGACTTCTCCACTTGGAATTCTCTTACTGTTATAGTCTCTCTTCCTTCTTCTCACTAAACTCCAACTCTCGAGATCTATCTAACCAAATGTCAATTTAGGATTGAACACCATGAAAGGATGTGTAGTGAGTGTGGACATGCCCCAGTTGAGAAACAATGCCAATTACGAGGAGAAACTTCGTAGAGAGACGTAGCATCCATGGAATTTAATAGAGAAGCGGCACATCCAAAGATCATTGAATAGGTCATGGCATTGTGCGCACAGATGATGGACCAGGTCAAAGCCCTCTGCGAGGTGATGAATCATAGAAACGATTAATCGCCTCTCTTAGAGGGAGTCTCGAGGAACTTGCTCCCAAAGAGTTCCTCACGAGAATTTGCTTGCGCCCAGCGGTGAGGCTGACAATCAAACGATGAATGGAAAAGGTACTCCAGGCTTGAAAACGGCGTAGCGCCTACATCGATAGTCATGCATCAAACGAATTGGTTTGGAGCACCTGCCTAACCGACTGAAGGTAAATGCTTTCACTCTGCAGATCCTGGAAACCATACTTGTGGCGAAGCTAAGGATTCCCCATTTGGATCCTTGTAAGAGGTAGAGTGACCCGGCTGACCACGTGGCTTTCTTCAAATCATCGGTTGGAGTTCTGCAGATTGGTGATGTTATGAAGTGTTGACCTTTCCTAGCCATGCTAAAGGAAGGTCATGCTTCAGTGGTTCAACAGCCTGCTGGATGGAATCATCCAATCCTTCTACGAGTTCAGAAGGCTCTTTTTGCCATGCTTCGCCAAAGTGTAGAAGCCAAGAAAAGATAATGATACTCTTCTCCTGATCAAGTAATAAGAAAATGAAACCCTGAGAATTTTAATCACTTACTTCCAAAAGGAAATGTTCGAAGTAAAAAACCTGGGGCTTTTCATCGTCCGAACTACCTTGAAGCAAGGAATCTACTGCAAACACCTTAGGTACGACCTAAACTTTTTAAAAATAAAACTTTTTGTCGATGTCTTGGAACTAGCTAACAACCATATCGCCGCCAAGGAGGACCATATGGACACCTCAAAAAGCAAACCAGTGTCATCTGATCGCCTGAAACAAAAGCAGAAGGATCAGGGCAACGATAAAATGTAGAAGAGAGATTGAGCCCCTAATGGTCGGTAGAAAGGCAACCTCGGTCCCAAGATTACCAAAGGGGTGATCGTAGCAACAAGGGTCATGGGTATCACACTGACCAGCTGTCAGCCTAATACTATGAGTGGCTGTATGTATACTGATTCACTAAAAATATATACGGTTTTTTATTTATGATTTTACTCATTTTTTGGTGATATTATACTTTAAAGAAAGGTATTTTTGATTATTTTTTGTAGGTATGATGATTTTACGTGATTGGAGTGAAAAGAAGCGAAAAGGAATGAATTAGGAGCAAAATGGTGCAAAACATGTTCTGGCGCCGCCGGCGCCATTTTCAGAGACAACGACATTATTTTGAGGATAAAGCGCCGCCGACACCCTTTTGGGAGCTGATGGTGCCCGAAGTAGGTGGAATTGAAATTTAAAGAGTTTTGGCGACTTTTTGAAGGGATGCCTATAGAAACTCTTGAGATTTCATTTCTAACTTATAAGTAACTGTTTTTGGACCAAAATGGTGTGTCTCTTATGTGTGTCTTGTGTCTTTTAGAGTGGTTTAGTGTGTGTTAAGTGTTAGGGTTTAGGAAAAGAGTGTGTAGAAGTGAGGATTTAATAGGAACTCTTCTCTAAGGAGTGAAGGAGAAGGAGTAAAGTGAGAGATTGCTTCTTCCTTTCCATTCTAAAGAGAGAATCAAGCGTTGTAAAGAAGAGAGAAAAGGATTCAAAGGAACTTCAAGGGAATTGCATTGGGGAAGAGAAAGAGATAAGTTGTTTTTTCTTTTATGGTTTGTATGACTTTTCTTTTATATATAAAATCCATGTTTTATTGTATCTTCTTCATGAATTTTGAGTAGTCTCCCTTGTCTTTCTTCTTGCATAGAGATGTGATGATAGATTGATGTGGATTTGATGTGATTTTAATGTATTGAAGAAATTGTGATGGTTTTTCATTTCGAACTTAATTTACTTTTTGTGTTGGCCAATTGAAATGTTAAAATATGTTGTTTAACATTAACTCTGAAAGGATTTAATGTCCTACAACAATAATGAAAGATCCATTCAATTTCCATGGATGAATTGCGTAGTTCATGGGAATTGAGTGCAAAAAGATAGGGAAATATGTTTTGATGAACTTCAATGTGGAGATTTCAGGGTGACAGACTAAAATCCCCAAATTGGTTCTAAGATTAGTAACTAAATATCAAAGGTTAGCCTTCAGGTGAAGGGTGAGTGGGAGCTCCGAAGTGAGAACCGGTATCCTCAAAGCCTAGCCTTGAATTTAGTGACTAAACTTAGGATATGTCAATGTTTTTTTCATGCTTATAAGAGGGGGTACTCTTTTAAGGGTAAAGAAATATCTATGCTCCTTTTTGGCACAATAACATAGATAATTTTTCCATATCAATCCACACATCATATTCTCATTGCAAGAAGAAAGATACTTTTCTCATATATCAAAAACCTTTCAAATACATAGTTTAGTGTGTCTGCTAGTTAATTCTATTTTCAAAGTTATTAGAATTAATTGTATTTTGATTTAATTTTACTATTTTCTGCAGAGTGGTAGTAGAAGTAAGTAGTAAACTTTAAGTGCAATTTAAGTATCAGATTTCAGTGCTATATTCTATATATTGTGAAACACTTTCTTATACTTCGAACTTCCCTATGGGATCGATAACCAGGACCCCATTAGAGCCTTGTCTTACTTGATACGATACATATACTTGCGTTGAGTGTTCAGACTTTACAAAATCATTATAAACATATATAAATTTGAGTTCATACATTCTTGCATATAAAAATCCGCCGCATCATATACTGAGAAATATTAGAATCGACTCCCCTGAATGTGTTTATGGTCGAGCTAGTTCAAATCATTCAAAACAAGAACTATTTTAAGAAGGCGTGTCTCTTGAAAGCTACACCAGCCATCAAAAACCTAAAGAACTAATGTGCTTATCACCGAGACCATGAACATGATATGAAGGAGTGTTGACATCTCAAGAATTAGGTTGAAGAGCTCATCAATCCCAGAAAATTAAAGGAATGAATCAATGTCTAAGGTCACACATTGAGATAGGGGAAGGCCTCAACAGACGAGCCCACGGATGGATCCATCCGACCAAACAAAAGCTATCTTGCTATGATCATTCAGCTATCTTCAGAGGAAGCGGAGAGTCATCCCGACAGTCACCCAGAAGAGACCTCCATCAGGGAGGTTTGTTCCGTCGCCTCTTATGATTGTACTCACCCTCAGATGTTTTTACATATGCAAATCTTTCATCTAAGAGAAACCACACAATCATCCTCACTTTACTTTTAAATAACGACCTGGTTGGTAGCATCCTGACCGACACTTAAAGTTTGATGAACATTCTATTCAAAGCATTGTTCAACAAGTTGAGACTCAAAACTGACTAATTGGTAACATTGATAAGTCTGCATTTCGGCTTCTCAGGTGAGAGGAAAGTGGCCTTGGGCATGATTGCTTCAGTCGTCTCATGGGGTGAGTGAGAGAAGCAGTTCACCAGCATGGAAAAATTTCTGGTGGTATAATCACTATGACTTACAATTTAGTTTGGTCGAGCATTATTGAATGGTTACCAAGCGATCACTTCAAGTTACCATGTGGCCGTTAAGTTTTCCAAAGATGGGGAAATAATCACAACCTGAGGGAACTTAGAGTAGGAAGCTGCTATCTTCGGGCGGTCACTAATGTCAATCACAGGTTGCTTTACATTTAGATCCATAAGGAAGGTGACCTTGAGACTAACGAGATTGCCCTTCGAGTGCTCGTGACTAATGAGAGAGAGCCCAATAAAGTTTTTCTAATTAAAGAAAATTTTATGTAGGACACATGGATCCGCTGAATCAAACCATTCGCACACATCGGAACATCTTCTCTTAGATAGCCGCAGAGATGACCAGGTCCCAGTTGGTGTTGGATGCCATTAGCTCAATATCATCCCTTCACTCAATTGGTGTAACAAAAGCTTCGATCTATTACAAGAACATTAGGAAAGCCAATATCAGTGGAGGTTCAGTAACTAAAGGATGTTGGCTACATCTGGGAGGTGTAGTATCCTAGTGATCCACCTAAAAATTACCTATTTTCAGTATACTTTTTATAAGCACTTAATATACACTTTTTATGATATTACGCTTTAATGGAAGATATTTTGCATGTTTATGGTTTCAGGTACATGGAATGGACCTTTAAAGAAAATGAGGGAAAAATAGAGCAAAACTATGTTACTTTGTGTGGCACTATAGTGACACCCTTGGCTCCATAGCGCAACCCTTCAAGTGAATTCAACGCTATATCACCAAATCCTGGTGCTATAGCACTAGTAACCAACTTTCTAGAATATTCAAGGAATTGGCCAAATTTTTAATGGGTGCTTGAAGCAACCTTGGTTATTTTCGGTGCTCTATTAAATGGAAACATTTTAACCAAAAATATGAGAGAAAAATATAACTTTTTTAGAGTTTTAGAGACTTTTTAGTGAGATTTTTAGTGTTTTTTTTAGTGTGTGTGAGTGTGTGTGAGTAATTGTTATGTAGGAGTTTGGAGATTGTTGGAAGAAAACTCAAAAAATTTGCTTAGGGAGAAGACATAAGGTAAGTTGTGTTTGTGTTCATGTTTTTTTTGTAAAACTTGAATTTCAATGCAAATCATGTGTTTTTGTTTTATCTCCATGAATTCTAAGTAGTTCCTTTTCTTTCTCCCAACAGATAAGAATTAATCTTGTGTGATGAATGTGATTTAAACACTTCTTTTTACGGTTAAAACTTGTGATAGTATTTTCACTGATTCTTAATTGATTTAGCAAATTGGCCACTAGAGATGTTAAAATCCTTTGAGAAACATAAAGGCCTGGGAGGGCTATGATTTAACCCAACTAGTGAAAACCACACTTCTTTCTAGGCAGAGCCATTGCGATCACCTAAGGGGAGTGAAAATAAATAAGGAAACAAGTCTTGATAAGCATATAATTGATTTATCTAGGGTGAGAGACTAGATTATTTTATCAATTCAGTTTAGAGTTTGGATCACTAGTAGGTCATATGGAGAGGGCACAATGGGAAATTGGAGGTGAGATTCCAAAATCTACGTATCACTATTAGACAAGCTGGTGAAAAACTCTAAATTAGCCAATGTTCTTTGCTAACAACAAATGGTGTAAGAATATGAATATTTTTATTTGTCACAATACCACATTTTGTAATTTAAATCATTCAAATCCTACACAGGTTAACATCTCATTGAATGGAGAAAGATCTTTTCATATTATTCAAACTCGTTAGTTTACTTTATTAAACTTTTAAACTTAGTTGTTACTTGTTGTTTAAATTTAGTAGTAACTTTTTGCAAACATATCGACACTATTCTCTTATTAATTTTATTTGCAATTAAGGTAAAAATTTTACATGTTTATATTAAATGTTACACTTTTCTTCGTAGGATTGATATTGGGGTTTTTAGGAACAAAATTTATATTACTTGAAACGATACGTATACTTGCATAGTAACCCTAGTGTGAAAATTTATTATATATTTTTTGAATCATTAAATTTATTCACATTAGCAGCTAAATATAATTTTGGACAAGTTTTTGGCAATATTTTGGAATATAAAATTACACGTAATTGTGGGTCGGGTCAAGTTTTTGACGTCATTGTCGGGTATAGTGTCGAAATTTTTTAACTTTGGAGTTATACCTGAATTATAGATTTATTTTTAGGAGATCTAATTTTAGTGCTTTTTATTTTTTCAAAACTTCAAAAATCCAAAAAAAAAATCAAAAGAACGAACACCCAAATATTTTAAAAATATTTTCATTTTTAGTGTGATATTTTATTTTCTTTAATTTTTTTTGTGCATGCGTGGTTCTAGATCTGAAGGATTAATGTCTTACAATTTTGAATTAGAACGAACTATAAGGAGAATTTGAAAACAAGGAAGACTTCATAATTTTCAAGAAATGACAAACACATTACAAAATAATATCAAATTCAAAATGTTAAAAATGAACATTATAATTTATAAAACCTTTATGGGATTATGCGAACCCCAACAGTAGATGAAATTCATTTAAAGATTCAAACTCATACTATAGATGATAACTCATTTGAACTTAAACATTCAATTATACAAATGGTGCAAAATAATTAGTTTGGGGGATCACCATACGAGGATACAAATTTACATTTAGCAGGTTTTTTAGAACTGTGTGCAACATTTAAGTATGATGACGTATCAAACGATGTCGTCAGACTTAGACTTTTTACTTTTTCATTAAGGGATATAGCTAAGATGCTGTTAAATTCATTGGCACATGGATCTATTAGAACTTGGGGAGATTTAGAACAAAAATTTGTAGCTAAGTATTTTCCACCTTCAAAAACTGCTAAGCTTAAAAACGACATTACTTATTTTATTAAGTATGAAGGAGAGCCAATATATGAAACTTGAGAAAGATTTAAGGAAATCCTTTGAAAGTGTCCACATCATGATGTATCAGACTGGTTAATCATTCAAACTTTTTATAAAGGGTTAGTAAGATCTATCATAGTTGCTACTGTTGGAGGTTCAATAATGTCTAAACCATTTAATGAAGCATATTCATTAAGTGAAGAAATGGCGATAAATAATTTTCAATGGCCTTCTGAAATGTTAATTATTAAGAAAGTGGCCAGTATTCATGATGACACTAGTTCAATGGTTGCATCTCAAGTTGTATTTAGGAAGATAAACCAAATTGGAATGAATTTTTCTCCAACATCTCATGTGATTGAAGAAAATTTATTAGGAAAAATGATTGATTCTCAAACTTCATTGGAAACTATAAATGTTATCAATAGACCCCATCTTCTAATTATTACTACCCAACAATGGGGGAACACTCAAGTAAACCCATTAGGAAACTGGAACAACCAGGGTAGTGCTAACTACAGACCTACTTATCCTCCTGGCTTTAATAACCAACAAGTTAAGGAAAAAAACTTGTCTAAAGAAGAAGTGGTGTTAAAATGGGTAATCAATTACAAAGTCGAAGTGCTGCTATTCGAAACACAGAGAATCAATTGGGACAAATTGCTAATGCACTTAGCAATAGGCTTCAGGGAATACTTCCTAGTAATGCTAAAATCAATCATAAAGGAAAAGGTAAAGAGCAAGAGCAAGTTAAAGCTGTCCAACTAAGGATTGGAAAGGAATTAAATGTTGGAACTCAAAAAGAGATTGAAGTTGAAAGATAAGATAAAGAAACTGAAAAACCTGAAAAAACTATTTCTAAGGAAGTAGAAACACCAGTCTCCCCAACAAAGATTAATTTAGAAAGACCACTACCACCTTTTCCTTTGAGCCTTAGACAGCAGAAATTGGATCAACAACTTTCAAGATTTTTTGAGATATTTAAGAAGCTTACAATTAATATCCCTCATGTAGAAGCTTTGGAATAGATTCCAAGTTATGCAAAATTTATGAAAGAAGTTTTAAATCAAAAGAGGAAGTTTGATGATTATGAGACTGTTGCACTTAGTGAAGAATGTAGTGCAATAATTCAAAAAAGGCTTTTGAAAAACCCAATAATCCTTGTAGCTTTTCTATACTTTGGGCAATTGGAGAAATTTTTTGTGGAAAAGTTTTATGTCATGCCATATCTTTATTTAGAAGGTTAGGTTTAGGAGGAATATTTCCCTTTAGTGTAATACTCCAGTTAGCTGATCGATCTATCACTTATCTTGAAAGGGTTATAGAAGATTTGTTGGTTAAAGTGGATAAATTTATTTTCCCTATTAATTTCATTGTATTAGATATGGAAGAAGATAAAGAAATTTCTATTATTTTGAGGAAACCTTTCCTTGCTACCTGACATGCAATGATAGATGTGCAAAAAGAGGAATTAACTCTAAGAGTGAATGATTAGGAAGTTACATTTAATGTGCTTAAAATAATAAAGAATCCTGATGGAAAATGTTATAGAATAGATATCATTGATTATATGATTGTTAGTCAATTTCAAAAATGATGTGAAGCCATTTCAGATAAAAATAATGAAGTCATTTCAGAATAAAAAGAATTATAAAATTAAATAGAAACTGATTTTGAGGATGGATTAAATGTTGGAATTCAAAAAGAGATTGAAGTTGAGAGATAAGATAAAGAAATTGAAAAACCTGAAGAAACTATTTCTAAGGAAGTAGAAACACAGTCTCCCCAACAAAGATTAATTTAGAAAGACCACCACCACCTTTTCCTCTGACACTTAGACAGCAGAAATTGGATCAACAACTTTCAAGATTTTTTGAGATATTTAAGAAGCTTATAATTAATATCCTTTTTGTAGAAGCTTTGGAACAGATGTCAAGTTATGCCAAATTTATGAAAGAAATTTTAAATAAAAAGAGGAAGTTTGAAGATTATGAGACTGTTGCACTTAGTGAAGAATGTAGTGCAATAATTCAGAAAAAGCTTCCTAAAAAACTCAAAGATCCTGGTAGCTTTACCATACCTTGTGCAATTGGAGAAATGTTTTGTGGAATAGCTTTATGTCATGCCATTATCTTTATTTAGAAGGTTAGGTTTAGGAGGAATATCTCCCACTAGTGTTAGCTGATCGATCTATCACTTATCTTGAAAGGGTTATAGAAGATTTGTTGATTAAAGTGGATAAATTTATTTTCCCTATTGATTTCATTGTATTAGATATGTAAGAAGATAAAGAAATTCCTATTATTTTGGGGAAACCTTTCCTTGCTACCGGACATGCAATGATAGATGTGCAAAAAGAAGAATTAACCATGAGAGTGAATGATTAGGAAGTTACATTTAATGTGCTTAAAATAATAAATAATCCAAATGGAAAATGTTATAGAATGGATATCATTGATTATATGATTGTTAGTAAATTTTATAAATGATGTGAAGTCATATCAGATAAAAATTATGAAATCATTTCAGAATAGAAATAATTAAAAAATGAAATAGAAAGTGATTTTGAGGACGAATCAAATGAGATAATTACTAAGGATTTAAATTATGGTCAGGAAGATTTTGAAATTTTAAATACTATTGAAATAGTAAAACATCTGATTCCTTCGATTGAATAACCTCATAAATTAAAGATGAAGGTTCGACCTACTCATTTAAAATATACATTTTAGGGCACTAATCTACATTACTAGTTATTATATCCTCAGAATTAGTTGCAGAACAAGAATAAAAAAAAATTGTAGACTTTGAAAAATCATAAAAAATCCTTTGGATGGACATTAGCCGATATTAAAGGAATTAGTCCTATAATCTGTATGCACCGAATTTTGATGAAAGATAATTATAAGCCTAGGGCTGATCCTTAAAGAGTATTAAGTACTATAATAAAAGAGGTTGTTAAGAAAGAAATTTTAGATACTAGGATTATCTATATGATTTTCAGACAGTTCTTTGGTTAGTTCATTTTCATTGTGTTCCTAAAAAGGGTTGAGTGGCTATTGTTGTTAATGAAAGAAATGAATTAATTTTGACAAGGCAAGTTACTAGATGACAAATTTGTATGGATTATTTAAAATTAAATGCCACCACTAGGAAAGACCACTTTCTTTTACCTTTTTCAGATCAAATGTTGGATAGATAAATGGGCACCATTATTTTTGCTTTTTGGATGGATAAGTTGGATGCCATCAAATACCTATTGCTCTTGAGGATCAAGAGAATACAACTTTTACTAATCTATATAAAAGTTTTGCTTTAAAATAATTTCATTTGGATTATGTAATGCAACTCCAACTTTTCAAAGATGAATGGTGTAAATTTTTTATGATTTAATTGAGAAAAGAATTGAAGTTTTTATGGATGATTTCTGAGTTTTTGAAACTTCTTTCAATGCATGTTTAGATCATTTAACAAGAGTTTTAAAATGTTGTGAAGAAACAAAATTTGGTCTTAATTGGGAAAAATGTTAATTTATGATTTCAAGAAAGAATTTTGTTAGGGCATAAAATTTCTGAGAAGGGCATGGAAGTAGATCCCACAAAAATTCAAGTTATTGCTAAATTACTATCTCCTACTAATGTGAGGGGATTAGAAGTTTTATAAGACATGTTGGTTTATACAAAAGTTCTATTAAAGATTTTTTTTAAATTTCCAAGCCTTTATGTAATCTTTTGGAAAAAAGATTCTAACTTTGATTTTAATGATGAATGCTTAAATGTTTTCAACTTATTAAAAGAGAAATTAATCACTGCACCAATTATTGTTTCACCTGATTGGACAAAACCTTTTGAACTAATGTGTGATGCTAGTGATTATGCTATAGGGGATGTTTTAAAGTAGAGATACAACAAAATAATCAAAGTCATATACTATGCTAGTAAAACCCTTAATAAAGCTCAAATTAATTATACTACCATTGGAAAAGAATTATTAGCTATAGTGTTTGCTTTTGATAAATTCAGACCTTATATTATTGAAACCAAATGTATTGTGCATACTGATCGTTCTACTATAAAGTATTTAATGATGATGAAGGTGTTGGTTGGGGAAATAGAATTTTTCAGTCGCCGAAATGGGAGTGTCGTCACCCGCTTTAAAATATTTAACTTAATATATATATAAATTTGGAAAGGAGTACTTTAATTTTAAGAATATGAGACTGAACTGATCTCGTATGTTTAATAATTTAGAAAAATTAGAATTACATCACAAACCATGCATATACCTGAGAAATAGACACATTTCTTGATAATGAGCCTCGATTAAGTAAACTAAAAAATTTATGACATCCATTTTAGTCTGCGAACCTTTATTTTGACCAACAGGTTCCCTTATCTAATATGAAAGATTATATAAGTTTTATATTAAGCTGGGTTCTTAATGATTCCTATGAGGGTAAGCCCCTATAATTAATTTTATCTTAAATGACCGAAGTCACCTAAGAAAACTCTTTAATTAGATCAGAGATATTGTCTTCATGAATTTCAAAGTTTAGGGTTCTCAAGGTCGTACATAAAAAATCCAAGTGAGAAAGGATTAAATTGCAACAGTTATTATGGTATCCAAACGAATGAAAGGTAGGGGATGTCACGGATAGTGAGGAGAAACTCGATGATTTCCCAAACTATCGTATAGTTAGCCTTCAATTTTGAAGAGATTATATTTAAAAGTTCATCCATCCAAGTTTATTATGTAGGGCATATATTTAAATGATACCGGTCACACAAATATCTTAGAAGATAGAAGGATTTACGTCGTACCAAACGACTACCTCAGAATCCTAAGTCGAGTTAAGACTTGTACTGTTCAGCATGCTTGTGTAAGATCCTAAATACAAATTGAGGATTTATGTTTATCGATCGCCAAATTAGAAAGTTTTGGGTCATAGGAATGGAAATCCCATCGGTAGTTTTGAAAATATAGTTTAATTTAATATATGTATACATATAATTTTGGAAAGTAACATTTTGATTTTTTAATTAAAAATATAAGACCGAACTCATATCATATATTTAATATTTTAAATGATCGAGTACAACAGTGCAAATGATATACTTATCCCAAGGAATAGACACATTACTTGATTGTGAGCCGCGATTAAATAAACTATAGAATTTATGATATTTGTTTCAGTTTACGAAAATCATTTTATGTTGACAAAAAAGTTCCTTTATTTAACATAGAAGATTAAATTGGGTTTATGTTAAGTTGGGTTCCAATGTTCCCTATAAAAGCAAGCCCCTGTAGTTATTTATATCTTAAGTGACCAAAACCGCTTAAGAATACTCTTGATTCATATTAGTGGTTTTTCATTCAAGAAGTCCAATGTTTAAGTTCTCAAGTGCGGATAAAGAAATATCAAATGGGAAAAATTAAATAGGAACATATATTTTCATAATCCAAAGGCGAGAAAACTAGGGGATGTCACAGATCCTGAGGAGAACCTTAGTGACTTCCTGGACTATCCTATGCTTTGGGTTCATATTTGAAGTGAATTTATAAGATGCTTCATCTTGACAGTTTTAATTTTTTCGGGCCTACAGTTGTATGATATCGATAATGCGACTAGCCTGAAAGATAGGTGGGTTTATGTCATAACAAACGGTAACTTCAAAATCCTAAGATGAGTTAGAACTTAAATTGCACAACATGATTGTGCAAAACTAAGAGATAAGTTGAGGATTTACATCATACTACACAGACTACCACAAAACCCTATGGCTTGTTGTTTAATTCTAAAGGAAATTTTTTTTTTTACAATTGTAGACTTGTTTGCTCTCTTGAAGATGTTCTTTTACAAGTCCTCTTCATGCTACCCACGGTGCTTACTCTAACTCCTTGTCAAAGTAGCAGAACTAAAGTCTAAGGTTCAGAATGTTTTACTGTTTATATGTTAACTTTTGTTGTTTTTGTTGTTTTGTTTAATTTGGGGAGATTTTAATTTAATTAGAGCAACACTCGTTATGATCACATTGTTTCCTCATTCCAACATCACTATTTTATTTCAAATTTACTTAGTCTAAAAAAGTTGTCAAGCTAATTTAAATCAGGGAAATCTCATTAGCAACCATAGGTTACCTCATCTGAGGGATTCCTGTAATCCAAAAGGATTGATTTAAGGGTGTTCACTATGTTTACAAATGTATGTTTAATTTTGAAAATGGATTTTATTGTTTGTTTTCTTGAAAATGTTTAAGTTTAATTTTAAGAATATTTATCTTAATTTATAATTTTTTTCTTTGAAAATGTCTCAATTAAACATGCATGATATATTGAAGTTGTAGTAAATTGCGGGAATAAAATGAAAGTATAGAAACTGTAAATGCGTACCTGTCATCTTCTCGCTGCTCTCGCTGAAATGTTTGCATCATGTATTTATTGCAAACTAAAACCAACTACTAAGTAACAGTGAAGCCCTAATGGTTTAAGTTCAAAAGTGGGTCCCTAAAGGTTTTTTTATGGTGATCTTCTTTAACAAAGCAGAATAAGTTCAATTTCTCTTCAAAAATATTCAGAAGATTATAAGAGTGTTCAAGGTATAACCCTGAATAACTTTTTAAGAATCCTATGAACCATTTAGAATTCGTTTGAATTTATTATGTTATTGAATAGATCTCCCCGAGGATCATTGGGCTTGACCTTTGCTCAATATCTTTATCTCAATTGGCCCATGTGAGAGGGAACATGCATGTTTGTGCTCGTAGTGTTTGAAGAGAATTTAAACATGGTTTATCTTTTAACTAACCCTCAAGTATCTTTAGATTGAACTTAGCTCACTACAATGCTATTAGGACTATGGGGGTAAATGTGTAATTTAGGAAAAGTCAAATTTAAGAAGAATTAATTATAAAATTAACCTATGGTTCAACCATTGGTCTGGGACTATAGATTAGTATATTATTGACTTCCTAACTTATGTCAAAAACATTTAAGCTGTTCAAGTCAATTTCATCTCCCAATGTTCAACAATTTGAATAATTACATCTTTACCCTTCTTTTCGAAAAAAGGATGTTAAGTGGTTTCTACCTCTTACCCTTATATTTCAATAACTTTAGAACATTTCTTAGGCTTAAATATTACCCTTTAAACCCTAGCTTGACCTAAATTTTAATTAATGCGTGAAAAAGTGCTAATTACAATTTTTCCCATAAGGCTCCTATCTTCATTTAAATTAGTTCCTATGGGATTGATTGAAATATCAGAGATGAAATAAAATTATTTCTAATTTTTATTTTATTTTTTATAGTTTTTTTAATGCCAAATTAAGAATTTCCAAAGTTAATTCATTTTATGAAACAAATTAAAGTTTATGTTCTTGGGAAAGTTATTGGAGGTTCATCTATGTTATATGGCTACTTAGGTTAAATTTCATGAATCTTTAAATTATTTTTTAATTTTTATAATTATATGTTTATTTTGAGAATTAGTTAAACAAAAAACATTTTATTTTGAAAATTAATTTTATATTTTTCTTTGTTCTCTCTCACTTCAATGAACTCAGAGAAATATATTTTATATTTTTCTAATAATTATTTTATTTTTTATAATTATTTTAGTAAAAAATAGGAAAATACATATATAGGCATTTTAAAAAATCATTTCTTTATTTAGAAAAATAGAAAAAAATATCATAATTGATCCCAAGTGGTTAGGGGACAATGACAAACAATTTGAAACATTTTAGTATTTTTGTGATAGTTAATTATCTTTAATTATTTAAATCTGAAAAATAGGTCAAAAATGAAATCTTTATTTTAATATTATTTTTTTTTCTTGGGTGCCCCTGATCACAAGGATCGCTAGAACCCACTTTTTATAATTTTCTTAATTATATTTTATCTTTTATAATTATTTTAGTGTGAATATCTTATTTTTCTTGAAAAATTAATTTTCATGGTTAAATCAATTCATATTAATTTCAAATTTTTACAAAAGGTTAATGTATTCATTTTCTTCATTGTTAATCATTTTTTATGATTTTTTAAATTTTATTTCATTTATTTGATTTTTTATGGGTTTTGGTGATTTGAATCAAGAAATTACATTTTAAAAGCATTTAATTTTATGTTTTATTTTCATATACTTCTCTGACTACAGTGAACCTACCAAAGTAAACCTTATATTTTCCTAACCTTTATTTTAATTTATATAAATATTTTAATCAAAAGGGTGACCTAACTTTAAAAATTTGGGTTTACCACATTAGAAGAGCTCTCCCAATTTGGAAAAATCAGAGAACGTCCCTAATAACAGGGAGGACAAACCATCTAAATCTCATATTATTTTGATTAATATTCGATTAATTATGAATTACAAAAAATTATGGTATTTAGTTAATTTAAAAATAAATAGATGATTTTTTATTTTTAGTCCACATGATTCTCTTCTATTCACTGAGAATAGGGGTAATTTTATTTTATTTTTATGATTTTTTACACAAATTTATGAATTTCTAAGTTGTTTGAATTATTTAAATAAAAAATAGGCTATTTTCTTACTTATCCACGTCGGTGCCACGTCCTTCCTCGGGAGCTTTGAAAGACAACACGGTGTGCTCCCATTTGACGCCACTTTCTAAATCAGCTGCAACGCATCCCACCTTTACCTCTCCATCCATTTGTCTAACATAATCTAGTATGTCTGTCCGATACACGTGTGATCGAACGGCTCCTGGTCTTCGTCCTCAACCAGTGTAACCTGTAAACCGTTCATGTTTTAAACCTAATGTCTCCCTAGATTCTTAACTAAGTCTTTTAGGGTTTGTTCCTACACCGTCATCTACTCGAGATAAGCATATATATATATATAGGTTGATTGGGTATAAAATAAAAGTTTGTTTCACAAAGGCTCAAACCGAGTCCAAAATTGGGGAAAATGGTTCATACCTTGGTCCAAGCTGTGTATCTTCAATTAGAATGATTCTACGTGTTTGTTGTGGTATGGAGAACCTCCTCCAAGTGTTACATTGAGCTAGGGTTGGGGCTGTGTAGGACTTCCATCAGCAGGTGGCACGACTTATTTAAAAGTCTAGTACAGAGAACACAATTGATGGTGATTTCAGTGGGGATCTTCCTTTCTTACTCTGGTGAATCTCACGAGTCAGTCAATTTGGGGAATTGATTGAGTTCCTGAAGTGGTAGTGAAATGATCTGGATTTCAGGTCTGAAGTTAGGGCTAACCAGAGGGAATTAGAGCACGAGAATTATGGGGATTAACTTTTCTAGACTACTAGAGGCTTTGGAGAAATTTTAACAAAGTTTGTTTAAGTTTTGTGCACACTTCCTTACTTGGTTGTGGAGGTGTTCTTATTTATAGCCATGGCCATGGTGGCCAAAAGGGCATGCCAAGGTGACAGAGAGGCTGCTTAGGTGGAAGGAAGAAGAGCACTAGTAGCCAATTGTGTTAAGCCAGCTCAGGTGGGTTTAATTTTAGGTTTTCCCCAATTGGAGCCTCTCATGGATGGTGTTTTTTGGCAGTTGTGGTGGACGTCGTCAGGTCACCTCGAAGTTCAGGGTGGTCGGAAAGATTGAGTGGTTAAGTCAATTTGGTCTCAAGGTGGCTCCATGGTGAACATCAAAAGTGGAAATGAGGTTTGGGTAAGTTGGGCTAGGTTGGGTTCAACCACTTTATCACATGGCTAAACTTGGTCCCAAGGTGGTTTGAGTTAATCCTAAGACCCTTGAGCAATTTTTAATGGAGTGAAATGGCTGGTTTGGGGCATAAAACCAAGGTTAGAGTTTGCATTGGAATGGTGAATCTAAGTGAAGGGGGAACTGGGAGTGGTCATCTGAACTTGCCAAATTTGGAAAATTGACTTCATGATGCCCATGGAAGGCTCCATGAGGCATGCCATGTTATGTTTGAGGCCATGGAATAGTTTCATCCAAATGGAATTTTGGATTTTATGATTTTTTTAATGAAAATCATCAAAATGCCTAATTTGGATAAAGTTTGATGTGCATGTATGGTATGCTTGGTATGGTGTTATGGTTAGATGCCTTAAGTGCTGTGAGATGATGAAAAGGGATTTTTTATCATGTGGGCTCAAATTGGGCTTTTACAATTAATCCAATCAGCTCATGAAGATCATTTATGCAAGTGGGCTTTTAATCATGCATGAAGGACTTTAAACTTTTGGAATTGATCATGAGCTAATAAAATGAGCTTTGATTTGATTGAAACTGAATTTAAACTTTAAATTTAGGTAGAGTATGAGTGAATTGGATGAAAATTAGGGGGTTGATTTGGTTCATTGGGTGCAAATTGGGGTTTTGGGCCTTTAGGAGCAAAATTGAGATTTTTGTCAAAACTGGTCAATTTGGTCAAATTGGGCCCATTAGGTGGTTTGGATTGGTTTAGGCGATGTTTGGAATCATTTGGGAGGTTTTGAGAACTTTTGGGGAAATTGTGGTGTTTTGGTCAATTTGGATAGTTTGGAGTTGTTATGATTTTCTGAGAGAATTTTAGGATTGAGCTACTTGTCGAAATTTTTGGGTTCCAAGGCCATGTTAGTAATTTTGGTGAATTTTACCAAAATTAGGTATTTTATGTGGATTTAGGGTTTGGGAGTATTTTTTCATGTGTCTTAACCACTCTTAACCAGCTTTGGACCTAGCCTAGCCAAATGGCAACCCCTTTATGAATCTTCACATATTGATCCTAGCCATCTCAATCAAAGACCAAAGGCTTGGGGCCATTCATGTGATTTTCTTAAATTAGAAGGAGGTTGGTCTAATGGATGGGATTTAGGGCTTTGGGAAAAGTGGGTAGTTGTGATGTGCTTGAGTGTGTGAAAGACTAAGACATAGCCATCCAGAGTTGTCCTATGTCCAACTGTCTTATGGGGACTCATTTTTGAATCCTCACATGTTGATCTCAACCTTCTAATTGTTGGACATTCATGATCATTTATGTGGGTTCCAAAGAAAGTAAGAAAGTGGTTTGAATTTCTATATTGGTAGGCACCATGTCTAGTCTTTTAGAATTGTCATAAGGAAATTCCTAGGGTGCAATCCTAAGCATAAGAGGATGGAAAGTCCTAGGGTCCGATCCTAAGCATAAGAGGAAGGAAAGTCCTCATCAAAATTGAGGTCAACAAATGAACCCCATTAAGTGTGGTGTGCTAACTAAGCACACCATGCGTATTGACGTTGATTGAGAGATCAACAGAACCAACATAGATGTTCCAATCCAACACACTTCAAACAAAATGTAGAAAGAGTTAAGAAGGTTTACACTGGGGAGTATTAGATGAATCTTTCATCGAAACTAAAGATTCTGAAACTCTCACTGAGAATTAGCAGGTGAACCTTTGAATCGGCATATTCCAAAAGTGGATTTGAAATTAGTGCTATGATTTCGTGTTCGTAAACCCTTATGAAAGGGTGTTTTATGAATTTATAAAGACAACCGTCAGAGGAAGCTGGCGGCTACAACGAAGATATGATTCGTTTCATTTCATTTCTTTTTTTTATTTTGTTTTGATTTTAGTTGAAATTTGAGTTTTGATTTCGATTTCAAGGAGATTTTAGGATTTTAGAATAAGTGATGAGATCGGCTCGAGATGAAAAGTACATGGAATCACATCCAACACAGAAGATAGATCAAGTAAAAGTGTACTACATTGGGAATGAAAGCACTGGGACTCTCATCCAAACTAAGAGGTAGCGAAAGTGCAAGCCACATTAGGGAGGAAAAGCATAGGTAACTCACATCAAACCTAAGAGGTAACTCACATGCAACTTAAGCAAAAATTCATATTTACTAGAAAATTGATTTTTATATCAAAAATAATTTTAATAACCTTAGGATTTTAGAGGAGCCTCACAAAGTGGTAAGCTTCAATTTGGCCTATTTTGGTGATTATTTGAATTATTTTGTATTTTTTCCCAATTTTTGGTATTTTTCTTAATTTTAAAATATAAAATATATTTAAAATTTTAAAAATCCAATTTTTATTTTTCCTAGGTTCCTCTGACCATGGTAAACTTACAAACCTATTTTTATAATTTTCTGATTTACATTTTATTTATTATAATCATATTATGCAAAAAATAGTGATTTACCCTGAAAATTAGGGTTTCTAATATTAGAGATGCTCTATGACTTTGAAAAAAATATAGAACATCCATAAACATAAGAGGAATGAATCCCCAAATTTTCATATTTTATTATTATTATTTAATTATTTATAATTAAAATTATTTATGCAATATTTATTTAATTAAAGATAAAATATTTAAAAGAAAATTTTGAATTTTAGTCCTTAATTTGATTCTCTACTTACTGAGCACAAATGTATTTTTATTTTATTTTTATGAATTTTCTGCACCATGTTATGATTTTTTGAAGTTTTAGTATTTAATTAAATCAGAAAATGCAGTATTTTTCTACTTATCTACGCGGCTGTGACCTCAATCGACGATGGCTCCGAAGCTATGCGTTTTGTGTTCCCATTCAACGCTGCCATCCACATCAATTATACGTGACTTAATGTTTTTTTGTTCATCTTTTCATCCGGTGCAATTTGAGCCGTCCATCCAATACACGTGCGATCCAACAGTTGCGCGACTTTGTCCCCAACTGACCTAACCTGTAAATCGTCCACTTCTAGACCAAAGATCTTACTATATACACAACTAATTCACATGGGGTTTATTCTTACACTTTCATCTCGTCCAAACAAACACATATATACAGTTAATCAAGCATGAAATTAAGATCTTTTTTAAAAAGGCCCAAACCGAGCTCGGATCTTGTGTTTTGATGCAAACCTAAGCTCAAGAGGTGATGTCTCAATTGAAATGGTTTTGAAGCTTCATTAGGAGCTGGCCTCCTCCAAGTGTTGGTTCGAGCTGGTTAAGGTTGTATAAGAACTCTTCCTGCAGATGGCACGACTTAGGTAGAAGTTAGGTGCAGAGAGCTCTAGGGATGGGGATCTCTGTGTGGATCTTCTTCAATTGATCTAGAGACTGTTAAGGTCCAATCAATTTAGAGGCTGGTGGAGGTTTATGGTATGATCGAGAAGTGTCCTGTTTTAGGTGATTTTTTGGGTGGTGAAATTGGGCTCAAGCAGTGGAGGAGATGGCTGTAAAACAATGAGATTGCACTAAGGAGGGTGATACACCTAAAATATATAATGTTTTTATGCGCATTTTTATACATATTTTTGATGATATTGCACTTTAATGGAAGTATTTTTTTTATTTTTTTTGCAGGTATGATTAAAATGAATGATTATGATGAAATGAGCAAAAAAAATCAAATTTGGAGTAAAAATAAGAAGTGTGAAAAATTAGCCTCTAACGGCTAAGCGCCAAGTGGTGGCGCATAGGCGCGATAATTAAAAGTGGCGAATTAAATAAAATTTGGGGCTATTTCCAAGGGGTGTTTAAAGCAACTTTTGGTTTAAACTTCGTAACTTCTTTTGAGCGGCAAATTTGAATGAAGAGTTGCATACTTTGATAGATGCATTGAATCTGGACATGATTTGAAGAGATACCAAAGCACATTTTAAGATATGAACAAATATTTTTCATTTACCTTTACCTAAGAGAATTATAAACTTTAAATTGGTCTCATTTACTAAATTTTTTTCTAAATTGGACTATAACATTTCTAAAACAAAATTTTAGAAACTCTTAAAGAAACTCTTCACATAATTTACTTATATGATTTTTATATGATTAAAGTGTCACTTGAGGATAAGTAAAATTTCAAGTTTGGGAGATTTGATACACCTAAAATATATAGTGTTTTTATGCATATTTTTATACCTATTTTTGATGATATTACACTTTAATGGAAGATAATTTGTGTATTTTCTTGCAAGCATGATTAAATGGATGAATTTGATGAAAGAAGTGAAAAATGATCAAATTTGGAGAAAAAATGAAGACATTTGCAAAAGTGATCTGTGGTGGCTAAGCGCCGGAACTCGCGCTTACGCACGAAGTCCTAGCGGATATGCGCTCAGATCTGGAGCTTACGTGCCAGAAGCACTGCGGCTAAGCGCCGAGACCTCGTGGTTATCCGCAGCAGTTACTAAAGAGGAGTTATTTAATTGTAGGCACCATTTTGAAGAGGTATTTGACACAAACCTTGGTAAGAACGTGGGTAACTTCCTATTGGTGCTAAATACAATTCAAAACACTCTTGAATGGATGCATCTTTTGGAAGATACATTGAATCTAGACAAAATTTGAAAAGATACGAAGACGTTTGTTGGAAATTATAAAAAGATGACTTAAAGATGAGAAAAGTGGTTAATGTTGGAGAGTGTGGTTTATGTTTATTGTGTTAGAGAGTTATTTTAGAAACACACCACTCCACTTTACCATTTTTACTTTACTTTACTATACTTTATTTTAGGATTAGAAGTGAGAATTGGAGTCCTTTGAGTTGGGTGCCAACCTCTAAGGAATATTATAAGGGAAAGTAAAATTTTCAAAGGAACTTCAAGAGTTTGGTGGAGTGGATTTTCATATAGTTATTTATCTTTATTATTACATTTTGTTTTTAATTAAGGCTTCTTGTGTTTTAAACATAATTTCAACATTTAAACCAATTTGTGAATGTATTTTCTCCATGAATTATGGGTAGTTTTCTTTATCTGTTTCCTTAAAATGATGAAGTATTAAAGTTATGGAAGAATGTTATGTGAAGTATAGGAAATCAATGTTGGAAGAAGTTGTGATGATTTAAAATCTTGAACTTCATTTACTTCTTGATTTGGTCAATTAAGATGTTAAAATTTATTGTGAGAACATGTAAGAACCAGCATGGTATTGTCTTAATCAACAATTGGTAAGAATCAAATGAGATTATATGTGTTAGAATGTAGTCCATATGATTGAATGCAAATAACAAGGAGATACATTTTAGTGGGTGTAGAATTAGAGGACTTTAGAGTGATAGGCTAAAACTCCCAATTTGATTTATTATTTTATGTTTTGATACGAGATGTTAGCCCCCAGGTGGAGGGAGAAGAGGAAACTCTAGAGTGAGAGCTAGTATCTTTCTTGATTAACCCGTCTTCAAGATTTATAAAACAATAGATTAACCTATATTCTTTATAGCATCTCTAATAAAGGTAAAAAATATAATTGATCCTATTTCACGCAACACATTTAGCCTACTTCCAAAATTCCATGACTTATTACTGATTCATAATAAGGGAAAAGATATTTCATTTGCATTAGTTTTAATCTTACAAAAATTTAGTTAAAGTAGTTGCTTACTTTTATTTTAAATTATAAAAATTAACAAAAAGAATCGAATTTTATTTTTAAGAATATTATCTTTAGTTTGGGTAAGATCATTTCTAAAAAAATTAAAAATTTATTTTTTTTTATTTTCTTTGCTAATAATATAAATCTATATTTAATACTATCACCGTGGGTTCGATATCTCGGGGCTTAATCAGAAAATCCTATATTACTTAATAATGCTATGTATACTTGATCGTATCCTAATTTAAAATATATTTTAAATCTCTTATATACATTAGCATTAAGTTTTTTGGCGTCATTGTAAAGAAAGAGATATCATTAAAGAGAAGAATCAATTCATATATAAAACATAAGCATAAATATCAAAAATCAATTGTGTAGCTAGTTTTGAATTTTAAATCTTAAAGTGTCTATATTGCATTCATGATTCCCAGAAAAACTATAGAAATAATCAGCGAAGCAAAACAAACATACAAGCACGTAATGAGGTATGAAAACAAGAAAAATAAAAGATAATAGCAAAGGTCGGTGCTGCTGGGTGGTAACTTATCTTAGGAAAGCATGATAGGTGGTCGGACTCCATATATACAAGCCCAGTCTAAGATCTAAACAAAAACATATAATTTAGACTTAAGATATGGGAGACGAGCTGCCGCTCTTGGTCCCTACCATGTGGTTCTATGTGTCTTCTACCTTGAAACCCATCTCTGTACCTTATTTTTGATACAGTCTCAGCCTAAGACCTCTATCAAATACTTTTAAAAGAGAAAATAAAGACTTAACTTGCTTGAAAATAATGTTAGCAGGAAAGCCAAAAGACATGAAAAGTATAATAAATCATTTCTTTTAATTGGGAGAGTTAAATGTCACCTGCAAGCAAAAGGTGGGAATCATTATGTGGTCCCCCTTCATGATGCATGTGTGTTTGCAAATGTATAGATACGACTCCCTGCAGAAGAACGCCCTAATTCACTACTATTCATATTAAGTACACTGGCATACCAAAAAGCACAAAAGTGATGCATAGCTAGCACAAGCAGACCAGTAGAGAATAATATCCAGAGGCAAAAAAGAAAAACTACCTAGCATCCTAAATTCTAGCTTAGCACACCATCTAACAAGAAGCATCCTAACCAACATCTAAGTGCAGAGTAAGTCTCCAAGTACATATGAATTTGATGAGGTCGCCTTTCCAGCCCTATTCAAAAGATCCAAGAGATCTTAAAGGGTGTCCCCAAAGATAGATTTCGAGAAGGGTTGGCCTTATATGACCTAGTTTGCTACATGCATAATTTTAAAATTATGACAAATGTAATAAGAAGAATTTTTCTTTTAAATTTTAAAATAAGGCCATTAAATACAAGCCCGTAACATGTAGGGTGACATGAATTAGATCCCTTGGATCCTTAGCACACTCATAATCGTATCAATCCCAATGCTTTATCTCCCATTACTCACCAAGATCAACCCGACAAGCAATGCTCGTTAAGGCATCGAAACCAACACGGGGTCACTCGCCTACTGAGTCTAGCTAGCTATCCATGAACACATGAAAATGCAAATGCAAATAGTCATGTGAAAATTGGTGAGTTTTTTGAGGAGGTAGTGACTCAGAAAGATGAGTGTGTCGTGAAGGCAGTAACTCGATGATGAGCATGTCGTGAAGATATAGACACGATGGATGGGTGTGTCGAGGAGGCAGTGACCTGAAATGGTGAGCATGCAGTGGAGGCAGTGGCCTGATGGATGGGTACGTCATGAAGGTAGTAGCCCAAAAGAATAGGTATGTCGTGGAAACAGAGTTTTGATAGATTGGTGTGCCTTAGAGGTAGTGACCTGAGAGAGTGTGTATGTCAGGGAGGCAACGCCTGTAAGATGTGTGTGTCATAGAATTAGTGACCCAAAGGATTGGGCGTACCATGTAGGGAAAGGCTTGACGGATGGGTGTGTCGTGAAGGTAGAGACTCAAAGGAGCATGATCGCTATGGAGGAAGAGATCCGAGGAAGGGCGTGTCATGGAGGTAGTGACTCGAAGAAGCGGGCGTACTGTGGAGGCAGAGGTCTGAGGTCAGGTGCGTGTACAAAGTGGAAAATAATAAATAAAATAAAAATACCCCTGAAGAGAGGGAAAAATAATAAAATAAAATGGATAATAATTGAATTATATTAAATTTTTAACTAATTAAATACTCTATGGTTTGTTTTAATTATTAAAAATTAGATATAAATCTAAAAATTATGAAAATTTTAGGGATTGTTCCTCCCACCTTTGGGAACATTTCTTCATTTTTCCAAAGTCAGGGGAACTCCATAACATTAAAACAATCAATTTTCCACCAAATTTATAATTATTTTTAAAAATAATGAAAAAATAAAAAATTGAAAATTAATGATGGAAAGTGGCTAGAATATTCAAGGACATGAAATTGACTCTAAAATGAGAATTTACACCTTTGTGAAACCTAAAATGAAAAATAGAAAATTAGGGCTAAAATTATAAATTTTAAGTTTCACATTTTAGCATAAATTGTCCCTAAACTTGGTTTAAGACATTAAACTAATATGAAAACTTTGATTATAATGGGTAAATATCATGGTTGCCCTATTAATCATTCCTAGTGGTTTAAGGTTAGCCTAACCTAAGCCTACACATGATTTAGGCATAACATGGCTTAATCCAACCTATGTGAGTTCATGATTAGATTCACTCTAGTTGGAGTCAAAGCAGGCTTTAGATGACTCATGTGCAATAGCCAACCTTAGATCTAACCCAATTTGGACCTAGCCTTCAAACATTAGGTTCAAACAAACCTGAACCTAACTCTATGCCCAACCTAAATTGGGCCTGACCTTCAAACCCGAGGTTTAAATCAACTTAAACCTAACCTATGGTTCAAACCAATTTGCACCAAACTCTAAGTTCAAACCAACTTGAACCTATCTAACATGTCTAAAAATATTCGACTTTTATATACATGTTAATGCTTATTCTTAGTGATATTGTACTTTAAAGGAAGGTGTTGTTATGTTTTTATTGCAGGTACACTAAGTTTATATAGTTGGATCTAAATAAAGCAAAAAGAAAGGAATTTCGAGTTAAAAGGAGGCTTTTTATAAAAATTAAACTCACGCCTAAGCACCACTTTACAGAGAAGATGAAGCCTAGGCACCAAGATATGGCACCTAAGCACCATTATACAAAAAGGATGGCACCTAAGTACCTGCTTACGGTGCCTAGGCACAGGTTTTGGCGCATAGGTGCCAGAGATGCTTTTTTTCCAAATTCATTGAATTTGGATGAATTTTTTAAAGGGTGCCAATAGTGACTCTTGGATCCTACACTATGTAATAGTGATTTTATAACAAAAAAAGGGGGATGTTTAGAGAAATTTGGAGGAGTTTGGCGTGCCTCTTCAAGGAGGTGCGCGCACGTGTGTGTGTAAGAGGAGAAGTCTCTTGTAGATTCTTAGTGGCTTTTGGGATGTTGGAAGAATTGTAAGGAATTTTTATTTACTGTGCAAGAAGGGCATGACTCTTCTTTAAAGATAGGTCGTGGACTCTTTTGTATTTACTTTGAATTATTGGAATATAGTTGTTGTTTTTGAATGTCATCTGCAATGAAGAATCCATGTGTTTTCTTCATGCTTAGATAGTAGTTTTTCCTTATTCTTTATCCTTGTGATGAGAATTAATCATGTGTAGGATTATAATTTTTTGAAGTATTCTTATTCAAAATTGTGATGATATTTTCATTGGTTCTTAATTTACTTTGCAAACTGATCACTTGTAATGTGAAAATCTTTTGTGAAACATAACGACCAGAGAGGGTATGATTTCACCCAACTTGTGAGTACCACACTAATATTATGAGGAGGGAGACCAAAATATATGGTAAGTGCAAATAGAAAAGGAGATAAGCTTTGATGGGTGTAAATTGGTGATTCTAGTGTGACGGGCTAGAACATCTAATTTGATCAAGAAGTTGAGAACCTAGGCTATATGTTAGCCTTCAGGCAGATGGATAGTAGGAACTCTAGATTGAGACCTAGTATCTTTCCAGCCTAACCAAAGATTTAGGAACTTGACTCTGGATTAGCCAATGTTCTTTATACACTTGTAAGAGGGTAAAGAATAGGTATGCTCCTATTTGTCACAAAACTACATTTTTAACTTTAAACATTTGATTCCTTTACTGATTATAATCTCATCACAAGGAGAAAGGGATAATTATATAAGAAATTTCCAAAATTTAACCAATCTCCTTAGATTGGGTTTTTATATAATTTAGTTAACTTTAATTATATAGTACATGGGTAAATTTAGGAAAACTAAAATTTTCAAAAATTTTAAACTATGATCTGATAGTTGTAGACTAGAATTAGGCTAAGGTATTTCTTACCTCTCTTCTCTGAGGGATCGATACTAGGGTCTCTAAGGAAAAATCTATATTACCTGAAATGATAAGTATACATACGTAGTACACCTAGTGTGTAAAATATTTCTTAAATTTTATAACATTTCGATTTTGCACACTAACCGCTAAGTATAAATCGGGTCAAGTTTTTGGACATCTTTTGGAAGTTAAATTACTATGTAATTGTGGGTCGGGTCAAGATTTTGGCGCCGTTGTGGGGGAAGCTACGGTAAGAACTTTAGGAGAATTTTAGTTGAACCTGAAGAATTGGATTTAGAAATTTTAGTTTTATTATATAGTGTATTTAAATATTTTGTGTTTATATTAAAGAAAAAAATTAAAAATACCAAAAATATTTTTGAGATTTGTCCTATTAGTTAAGTCTTTAGATTTGTATGCATAGTTTAGGAGTTGCAGACCTTGAATTATATGACTCGGATTGAGAGAGAACAGTTAGGAGGATTATGAATCAAAAAAGACTCCATGAATTTATGGCAGAAAAGGCGGATCAACAAAATAATGAATATTTCGTTTTGGATTATAATGTTAGTAGTTTCGATAAAGTTTACTATTTCAACTTCTCAAGTTGCAGATATTATGAGGAAGTTAGATCAATATGTAGAAAGCTACCCCTAAGGGCCCCTAAATATTGAGGAAAATTCATTTCGACAATTGATCGAGAAAAACTCTTTTGAAATTAGCCATGAGAAATACAATTTTTATTCTAATTATTACAACTCAGGTTGGGAGAATCTTTCAAACTTTAACTAGAAAAAAAAATTTAGAGGAGAAAACTAACTGTGAGAAGATAAACAATTTAGGGCCCGTTTGGAGCAGCTTATTCGGGGTGCAGTGGCATTTGGAAAACTCCACCGTTGTGTTTGGAAAAGATGATCGACCCGCTTATTTTTGCTGCTCCCATACGCGCTTCCATCTTATGTTAATAGAAGGCAAAGTGGAGAAGTACTAGTGTCCGGCTTCTGCTTCTTGTGTTAGGTAAGGAAGTCCTTCGTTCACCCTCGCCTTCCCCGATTCGTTTTGCTCCTTTACCCTCGTGAACCACACCTCTCTTATTGAATCTCTTTTATTAAAGACCACTCCCATCAACGAGCGTTGCAAACACCGGTGACACCCACGCTTCCCTGTTCACGCAGCAGCAACCTGTCTTCTTCCCCACACACAAAAGCTTTACTTTCCCTTCTACCACTCCTTCTAGCCACAAAAAAAGTCCCATTCTCCACCTACTTGCAACTCCACTCACCCATTCTCCACCTATCTCCTTACACGTCATCCATATGAATCCCTCTTCCCTCCTCTCTGGATTTACCCGCAAGCTACCTTAGCCTCTCTACTCTCTCTCCGTCAACAGCGAACCGATAAAACTCATTTTCGCAGGGCAAGGTAATAAGATTCTCAAGGATTTATAGTTATCATTTTTACCATAAATTTTGTTTGAATTGATTAATGCTATGCTGATGACTCATTTTTGTTGGGATGGGGAAGTAAAATCAGAAATTTTTGGGTACTGATGTGTGATTGATAATTTTTTATCTTCTTCATTATACACCTTGAAAAAAAATTTCTAGCCTTATTAATTTCTATAATTGTTGCTTTTTTCCATATTATTTGTACTTTTAACAGGCTTTCATAGTCAAAGGACTTGTAATTGATGAGTGAAAACCAAGTGGAATATAAGCATCTTGGCTTATAATTTCTTTCTTTTATATTATAATTCCTACATTAATTTTTGTTAGCATATTGGTTGAGGTTTTTTATGCTTTCTTCATTTCAACAGGTATTGATTGGGTCAACAATTTATTGAGTTGCATGTTTATATGTGTAATTAATAGTTTTGTTAACCTACTATAAATTTTAAACATTGGATATTGAGGAAGGGAGTAATTAGTATGTTTTTTATCTTGTTGAAGCATGTTTATTTGTAATTGTTTTTTTATCTTGAAATTCAAAGAAATGAAAATTATTTTTTTTGATACTCACGAGAGTGTGAGCACTCTATGTTATCTTTTTGAACTAGTCTTTAATGATTTGCATCTTCTGTTTTATCTAATATTGTACTCATACAGTTCTACTACAAATAGCTTAACTAAATAGGGGCAAAATGGTCTTTTATCCAGCAACAGCTGCCAATAAGCTATTCTGAATAAGCTCCCTCAAACAGCAAGCTAGTTTATCTTAATAATCTGTAGATTATCATATTATCAGAATAATATGCTTATCAGCATATTATAATTAATCTGCAGCTGCCCCAAATAGACTCTTAATCAAATATGTAATTGGAATAATCAGGAACACTTTAGTGATTGACTTTCCTTTCATCTAACATTTAACTTCAACTCACAAAATGAGAAGGATTTATTGTTATAAGAGGTTGTTATTCAAATGGAGAGTTAGTTGGAAAGTCAAGGAGCCGTAATTAGGAATATAAAAAATCAATTGGGGCAGATTATTAATTCAACTAACGGTTATTTTCAAGAAATTTTACTTAGTGACACTAAGATAAACCTTGATGAGAAGAATAATGAGCAAGATAAAGCTATCCAACTAAGAAGTGGGAGAGAATTGGACCTTTTGTTTCAAGATAATATTGAGTTGAGAATGAGGGATAGAAGATTAAAAAACCAAAGGAAGAAATTAATAAAGAATTAGAAAATTTTATTTCATCAACTAAGATAAATATAGAAAAACCACCTCCAACATTTCCTCAACCCCAAGGGAAAGAAATAGATGATAACTATAGAAAGAAGAGCAATCTAATAGAAATTGATCCAGTATTTGAATCATTTAGAGAGAATCTAATCCAAAACTTAGGAGACATTTAATTATCATATAAAGATCCACTTCTTATAAATTTTAAGGATGATATTAATATTAAAATCAAGAAAAACATTAGATGAATATTGGATCTAGAAATAAATATGAGGAATTATAATTTGAATCAAACTGAAAAGGAAGAGCTGAAAGGAAAATTACAATTTGAGGATTTAGTAAGAATCTCATGATCTAAAAAAGATTGGACAATTGACCAAGGATTACTTAAATGGAATTTTGATCCTATTGGAATCCTTTGTTGGCTGGCGACATTAAACCAAGTGCTTCGTAAGAGGCACCCGATGGTTATCTTTGTTGGTGTGCATGTTAATGAAAGTTTGTCTTTGTTTATGTGTCAAACTCTGTCATGTGGGTGTATTTAGGATTGTTGATTGTCTGGATTCACATATGTGTGTTGTATTCTTATATCTTTGTTTTTATGCAATTAATGTTTGTGTTATCTATGTTAGATAGACTTATCTTTATATTCAAGCCTTATTTGTTATATAACAATTCCTTCTATTGCAAACTTGAAAATTTACATGTTTACTTTTATACTTAGTACATGTACTAGAGTTTATGCTTCATTTTTAGTTCAATTTAATTTTAGTATCTATTTTTCAATTTTTAAACTTTTCTTCCTATCCTATTTATTTGTACTTCTGGAAAATATTTAAAAATTCAAGTTTGGGGGAAGAAAATTTTTTAAAACTTAACTTTATTTGTCTTAGGGAGCCAATATTTAATTTGATATCACTTTTAAAATGACTTGTGGTATGTGGTGTTACCTTTAGGTTACTATAATTTTGATTTTAGGTCTAACCCACCTTAGACCTAACTTAATTCTAACCTTACTTAGACTTAGTTGAAATTGAATTCAACCTTAGGTCTAACCCTACCTAAACCTAACCTAAGTCTGACCTAACATAGACTTAGTTCAAGTTGGGTTCCCCTTTAGCCCAGCTCAATTTGAACCTAGTATAAGTCTAACTTAACTTGGAATTTGTTCAAATCAACTAAATTATTGGGAAACTAAACCTAACTCATTTTAACCTAAATTAGCTGAATCACCGGGTCAACCTGACCTAACTCAAGTTAACCCAAATGAACAAAATCACTAGGTTAACCCGACATAACTCTGGTTAACCCAAATCAACTAAATTAACGGGTCAACCTAACCTAACTCGAGTTAACCCAAATCAACTAAATCACTGAGTCAACCTGACTTATCTCAGATTAACAAAAATCAAATAAATTATCGAGTCAAAACGAACTAACTCGGGTTAACTCAAATCAATTAAATCACTAGGTCAACCCAACCTAACTCAGTTAATCCAAATCAACTGAATAACTAGGTCAAATTGACCTAACTTGGGTTAATCTAAATCAACTAAATCACCGGGTAAACCCAACCTAACTTTGCTTAACCCAAATCAATTGAATCATCGAGTCAACCCGACCTAACTCGGGTTAACCTAAATCAGCTGAATCACCAAGTCAACCTAACCTAACTCGGGTTACCCAAATTAACTAAGGTTGACCTAACTCGGAGTTAACCTAAATCAACTAAATCACTGAGTCAACCCAACTTAACTCATGTTACCCAAATTAACTAAATCATTGAGTCAACTCGACCAAACTAAGGTTAACCCAATTCAATTAAATCACTAGGTCAATCCGACCTAACTCGGTTTAACCCAAATCAAATAAATCATCAGGTCAACCCGACCTAACTAGGGTTAACCCAAAATCAACTCGAACCACTAGGATGACCTGATCTAACTCAGGCTAACCCAAAAACAGCTTTTCTTTAGAGTAATTAGAATGAAATTCTGATTAACCCGATCTAAGACTCAACTTTAAGCTTAACTTAAATCTTAACCCTCATTTAATCAAGGATTAATCAAGTCTAAATTAACTTAAAATTCACTCAAATCTATGTTAACTTATGCTTTATTTAACCTAATAGTTTAACATAAAACATTCTAGCTCAACCTGGTTTTTTCCCAAATTAATGGTTTAAACTTGGCTTAATTTAAGTCAATCTAAACAAACTAAAGACCGATTTTGACCCCAATTAAATTAAGCTAACCTGGGCTATCCTATTAAACTTTAGTCGGTTTAAAAAAGTTTAAGAACAATCTGAGAGAAAATTAAACTACCCAAGGACTCAACCTGTAATAGTTCCACTTAAATTAAGTTAACCAGAATCAACTTAAACCAAGGTGACTGGAGACTGAGTAGGGTTTGACTTCTCATATGAGAATAAAAGAACACTTAGCATTAGTCAGGGACAATTTGAGCTAAAATACCAAATCATAAAATGATATAAAACCCACCCTAAAAGATATTAAATCTTAAACTTGAACTAGAAAAATGCAAGTTGGTTTAAAAAGGCATTTTGGAGGAGACAACCCAGGGTTGCTAACAAAATATCTTTCAGTCACTTGTGACTAATCAAACAATAAACTTAATGATATCGGGACAACGAAACCACAAGATTTTGACCAGTTCTTTCCCAAATTATGAATCTAAAATAACAAAACAAATAAAAAATAAATCAGCTAAGAATTTTTAAGAAACCTATAACTTTTAACCCCTAAAATTAAAATAGAGAC
Organism: Papilionanthe hookeriana x Papilionanthe teres; assembly: GCA_022702705.1. Classification (NCBI taxonomy): domain Eukaryota; kingdom Viridiplantae; phylum Streptophyta; class Magnoliopsida; order Asparagales; family Orchidaceae; genus Papilionanthe; species Papilionanthe hookeriana x Papilionanthe teres. The sequence continues at coordinate 5,446,810 of CM040433.1, read as the reverse complement.
ATCAAAACTTAAATGAAACCCTAATAAACAAAGATCACTGAATGCGACTTGAACCAAAGATATCCAGGTCTATGAAGATCTCTCCGACGACACAATCCGTGGATGCTGACAAGAATCTTCCAGTTGGAGTAGGTTTAATTAACTTTTAGACTAAGCAGGTCAGGGTATCTGATGACCCCTGGATGATGGAGCCACAGACTTCTTGACCAGTTTTCTAAAAATTTAACAAAATAAACATATACAAAATATTCTACTAACTTTATTTACAGGACTGTTGTAAAGATGAACGTCACCTTAGATTTACATTACATGTTATTAGAATGTGATAAGTCTATTTTTCAAGAATGATTATTTAAGCTACTTAAAACCTGGAGGAAAGGATGAACCTTAACCAAATCATTAACAATAAAAGAATACTCTAAGATAGTTCAGAATCTTTAGTAATCTACTAACTTTAGGATAGAACTTTGGCATTCCTTTCTTTGAAAACAAAACTTTAACTTTTTTTTGAATAGAATATAATCTTAATCGACAGTTTTCTTAAGTAATCATACTACTTAAGATGTAATTAACTGTATGGATTTGTCCTTATAGTTAATTAGGTACATCAACCTGAATTCTCTAGTAGTTTGCTTTCATAAGTTTCTTTCATAGTTGTGTCTTCAAAGCATACCAAAGTGATTTCATTTTGGATCCATGATTTGAAACTATTAATACAATAAATCACCTCATGAAGGTTTCCCATACACTTCGTTTGATTGTTCCCGTTATTATCTACCCCGGTCTTCCAATTACTTCTCTCTTAAAATCATGAACATGACCCGACGAAGAATAATTCAGAGAAGAGGGTAACATAATAGTAAACAAATTAATGACACCTCAAACATAACGAAAACATTATATAACCGATGGAAATGAAGATCGGTAGCACGATCCAGATGGCCATCATCTTCATGGCTGTCCACTCTGAAGATGCATCAATCAGGGGTGGTATGCACATTCACCACTTACTCTCATATGCACTTCCTAATAATTTTTACAGATGTGGATCACCCACCGATAGCTAACCCATATAATGAAACTATCGCCGTTATGATGCTCATACAAAACTATCAAGTGGGTAGTATTTTGGTCGACACTATAAGTTCCGTGAATGTCTTATTTAAAATAGTATTTAACAAGATGGGCTTAAAACTGACAATATCGATTGGTTCTCTATTCAACCTTTAGGGCGATAAAAAGAGAAACTAGGCTTAATTTCTTTGTTTGTCTCGTGGGATAAGCGAGAGAAGCGGTTCATTATCATAGATAGCATTTTGGTGGTAAATTCCTTTCCAACTTACAATGCAATAGTATAGACCACTATTGAATAGTTACCAAGCTGTGACTTCAACTTACCACGTGGCCATAAAATTTCTTGGAGATGGAGAAATAATCACTATTCGAGGGAACCTGGAACAGTCAAGAGGCTGCTACCTTTAAGCATCCACTACTGTTGACCACTAGCTCTTGACATCTAAATCTAAGGAGAAAGGGGTCTTTAGACCAGTGAGACTATCCTCTAATTTCCCACAATCGATGAGGAAGAGCCTGGTAAGATCTTTCTAATTAGTGAGAATTTTGTTGCATGACACAAGGACCTACTGATCCAGATCCTCTAGGTGCATAGGGACTTTTGTATGGACAGCTGTGGAGATGACCAGAGTTCTGATTGATGTCATATTCCACAAGCTCATCATCAGCCTATTATCTTGACCAATACAACAAAAGCTTCAATCAATAACAACAACTCTCTGAGCCAATCACAGCAGAAGCCAAGATGATGAAGTTGGCAGGATGCATCCGAGAGGTACATTATCCAACCTGGCTCTTGAATGTGGTGATGGTTTGGAAGCCAGTGCCAAATGGAGAATATATGTCGACTCCATCAACCTAAATTCTACCTTTTTGATGGACACATATTCATTGTCGAGAATCAACACCTTGGTGGACACAACGGTAGGCTAATATGTAAAAAGCTTCCTCGATGCATTATTAGGATACCATTAAATAAAATTGCATCAGACCGACAAAGAAAAGACTTGTTGTATTACTGCACAAGAACTTTTTTTTGTTTTGATGTAACTCCCTTTAGGCTAAAAAATGTTGGGACGGCCTACCAATGCCTCATGGATGTAATTCTTTTCAATTAAAAAGGAAAGAATGTTGATGTGTATGTAGATGATTTCCTTGTGAAAATTAAATCTATCGAACAACGGATGGAAGAGCTAAGGAAAACATTCAAAACCATTATAAAGTTTAACATTAAGTTGTACCCTTTGAAATGTACCATCTGACATCGACCAACAAATTCCTTAGTTTTCTATTAACTACCAATGCTCTATAAGGCATCTAGAGAAAATTCAGACGATCCAGACATGCTCTCCCCATGGAGCACCAAGGAGGTCTATAGATTAGCTGGACGAGAAGAAGGACTTGGCCATTTCATTTTTAAAGCTTGCAATAGATATACGACATTCATCAAAGAGTTAAGGAATGATTGGTACTTCGAGTGGACAACTGACTACAAGCCAGCATTCAAAGTCCTAAAGGACTCACTAGCATCATCACCACTGCTCCAAAATTTAAAGCCCACAGAGGAACTGTCAATGTATCTCAGGGTAGGACCGGAAGTGATCATCTCGATGATATTTCGGGACGATGTAGGGAAGCAATTTTCAATGTATTACACTAGCCAGACTCTTCGAGGTATGAAAAAAAGGTACCATATTATGGAAAAACTAACATTTGCATTAATAATTTCTTCTCATAGGCTCCGACCCTTTTTCCAGACACACTCGATCTGAGTTATCACGGATCACCTCTTGACGTTTGTACTCACTTAGCCTGAGCATATTTGTCGATTGTTAAAATGGGCAATGGACTCAATGAATATGACATCCAATATGTCTTTCAAACATCTATCTAAAGCACAAGTGATCACCACTGCAGACTTCTCTGAAGAAAAAGATCCCGACGAAGAAAGTCATACCAGCAATAGGACTTGGATACTGCACAATGGAGCATCCAAGGAAACGATTGCCTAACCAAGACGAGTGCTAAGTACCCATCTGGGGAGCATTACTACCATTCATTTTTGGTAGAATTTGAAGTTACAAATAACCAGGAAGAGCACGAAGCTTTGATTGTCGGGCTTCACTAAGCTTATGAAATAGGCGCACGGGACCCTTTGGTGAGGTCGGACTCCCTCTGATTGTCAAACAAGTCAATGAAGCGTTCGAGGTCCAAGATGAGCTGCAGGCTAAGTACCTCACCAAGACATGTAATAAAATAAAAAGGTTCAAAAGCTTTTGAATAGATCGTGTGGGCCATGAGGAAAACCACACTATCGACATTTTATCCAAGTGCATCTGTTTGAGCAAGACCCCACAAAGGCTCAATCAAACTGTAATCGAGGAACTGGAAACGATGGAAGTATTTGTCAAAGGAAAAAAATGCTAGATGGATCCCTACATCCTATACCTATAGATAGGAAATGCCATTAGATTTTACGGATTTGAGATTCTTCAAAATTAAGGTGGTGTTGTACTAGATAATAGAAGGAAAGCTCGTCAGGTGATCAGGGACCTCAGTGTATCTGATGTGGTTAAGGCAGGATGAAGCATTGGACATTCTCTAGAAGGAATACTCTGGGGAATGTGTGAGTCATTCTAGAGGTAAAACACTTGCTTATGGAGTATAACGACAAGGCTACTTCTAGGCGACTCTCTTCAATGCTGCTAAAGATTTTTCAAGGAAATATGAGCAATGTTAGAAGTATGTTCCCCTACATTACCAACCAATGCACAAGCTCCAATCGATTACAATTCCCTGGCCTTTCACCACATAGGTTTTGAACATTTGGGTCTTTTTATTCCATCTAAAGGCCAACACATGTTCCTTATAGTGGCGGTTAACTACTGTCTAAGTGGATCGAACCTAAACCTTTCACTTAGATAACCCATAAAATGGTGTGAAACTTCATTTTGTTGGATCTCCTATGTAGATATAGACTACCGCTAGTGATCATGACTGACAATAGGAAACAATTCTTGAATCAATGCATAAGAGGCTTTTGCACGAGTAAAGAAATTGATTCATGTTTCTCTTTATTCCATCACCATCAGACAAAAAGACAGGATGGAGCAGTTAATAAAATTATCCTAAACTTGTTAAGGAAGAAAGTTGAATGACCAAAGGGAATTAGGAGGACCTACAACCATCTGTACTTTGGGCAATTCAGACGATGCAGTTATTGTCGACTGACCAAACACCATTCATGTTAACTCATGGAATGGAGGCTGTGTCACCGATTGAGTAGAACCATCATAGTCAAAGGATCATCACGACCACGTCACTTGAAAAGGAGAACCTAGTCGAACAATAGGAATCAAACATCAATGGTGCAATGTTGGAGCATGTTCTGGCAGAAGAAAAGTGAACTGACTCAGCGCTTTGATAAGAGGAGTTCAAAAGACAGGCATTACATACTTCAACAAATACATCGAAGAGAAAGTGTTTTTCTTAGGGTACTTAATTCTGAAGAAAGTCGGCCTGGCCGCTCGAGGGCAGTCAATCAGTAAGTTGGACCAGACATGGAGGGGGCCATACTTAATCAGCCAAAGGGTAGCTCTGGGGAATTACAATCTCAAGACATACACGAGAAAGGGACTCCTTCGAATATGGGGTGGAGACGACATGAAATAATTTTTTCCTTGAAAATTTATATGTAAACATAAAAGGATGTATCATCACCAATTTATAAATTTAATGGGTCACTAATTTACCTCGAATTATGCACATGCCCTACTGACACTTAGGGAACACCTCATGGTTAGATCACAGCTGGCTTCTCGATCGAAACCCTGGATTCCAACAAGATCGGAGTTGGATCTGTCGATAATGTTTGTTCTATCAAAATCTCTTTAGAGATAAAGAACAATGCCACAGTGTAAACTGATTGATCACACAACTAACAAACTGAGAAAAGAATCTACAACCATAAAAAAAGGAACATTTTATTTATCTCGATCAAAAGCTACAAAACTTTCATGTAACAATAAATGCAAAAGGTATATCTATTACACACCCTCAAAAGAATCGAAGGCTCTGTGTTGAAACTCACCCTCGATTCCTCCTCCTTGCTCTTATCTAAAGCACCTATTATCCTCACCCCCCGTTTATTTGCATATTCTTTTTAAGGAAGAGTTAAAGCTGTGAAAGTAACTAGGGAAGAGAATGATGTTGCTCGATGCCCTTTCACAACTGAAAATTTTTCAAAGGGTCGGCCAAGGTCACCAGGCAACTGTTGTCAAACGAATGGGATGCCTCTTAAAGTAGCTTACAATACGCTTCTGCTGGGCACCATATCCGTTCATTGAGATGATATCACGGTAGTTCTCTGCATGGGTCTATCCTCATCTAGTAGCTACCCATATTCTTAGAATTCTTCCTCCGAAACCTAGAAGTGAGAGAGAGTGTAAAAATGAGTACTTGCTACCAGAAAACTTGCGGGTTTGACTCCTCCCCATCAGCTCCTCAGAGTCAACCAAGCTTCTAACGACTGGTACTAAACATAATTGTTGTGCTCTTTAGGCACTTATTGCCAGTGTAGCACATCCCTTGGGATATGCCCGTTCGCAAGGTAGGATGACCTTGGTAGTACACCTAGTATGGTGTCTCCTTTGACACCCAACTTGAAAGGAACTCCCTCCTTGACAAACTACTAGAAGAAATAGAAAGTCAGTACATGACCCATGGAAGGCCCTTCACTCCTGTCGAAAGAAGGTCACCTTTGCCTTTGGTCCATCGTCAGGGCGTCCGTGCTCTAAATTTTATCTGAAAATAATTTTTCTTGAAGTGTGAGCATAGGAGAAAATGGAATAGTGATCCAAAATAGTGACTCATGACAAAAACTCTTCCGGGACCCACTGTGGAAAGGATAATTAGATATAATGATAGGATTGGTCAATGGCGGATTTCTCAAAAGGAAAAGAGAAAGGGGATCCACATCACCATCAATGTAGCCTTTAGTACCGACCCACCGAGGCCACGTGAAGTAGCGATAACACCAAACTCACTGAAAAGGTCAATTGTCGTTTCTCAATGTTTAGGGAACTCGACCAGACTAAGGGCACCACAAAAGCCACCTGGCTACTGATTTTAAAACTCTTGGATTACGGGTACATCGAATGGAAGAAGAACTATAAAAAGATGTAAATGTGCCTAAATGTACACGATGATGTGTGTGATCCTAACGGTCGATTACGACAAAATGATTGATTTCATGCACCACTTTCGCATTGTAAACCTAAGCTTCTAATATCAAAGAGTTCATGCCCCCATAGATGGTTATCCACTCACTAGTGAAAAAATCCGCAAAAGAGCATGTGTAAATCATCCGAAAAATGAGTCTCTAAGGGTGACCTAACATGTGATGACAAGACTGCACTTAGTAAAAGGAACAAAACCAATCGAGGCAATGGCTTGATCGACCAAACAAGGTAAAGAAAATCAATAACTTAGGCTTTGTACCAACCAACTAGTCTACATGCATTAATCAATCACTTTAAAAAAGCAGATGGGAGCACGATTCAACTCGAAATCGATGATTGCAGCTGAATGAATTCCTAAAGAGTTAAAGTCTGATCGATTGAAATGTGATGCCAAATGTTCGGTATCTACCTCTAGAGGCAATCAAGACACATGTTAGCAACAAAATCCATGGTGATTCATAAAGGTTACCTCAAACATGAGTCACTCCAGAGGGGGATTAACAAACTATCCCATTCAGTCGACCAGTGTGATACACTAATTCACAAGACGAGCACCCAATAAAACAAATCAAAATCATTACGAAACAAAGCAAAACTAACGGGTTTATCTCATATATCCCAAAATGAAATACAAATGATTTCTTTTGATGCCTTAAAAAGAAATGCAAGTCCCTTTTTTTTACAGCAGGATGCTAGAGGGCGACTGATCCACCATCGCTGCCCGAACTATCCTCATCTTTAGAAAACTCTTCCAACTTGTCTAGAATCAAGGTGGAGAAGAGGCTGAAGAGCCCTCCACATCATCGTCTCCTCACAGGTGGCTTGTATAGTCACAAGAGTCTCTTCATGGCTCTTGAGAGAATTTTTCATATCTAAGTTCCAGAAGGTCCTAATTGTCAAACGTCCTCCCCAGTTATGCCTCTAAAGAGGCAACTTTCTTCCGAAGCATATCCAAAGATCTCGCCACCTTAGACAAGGCCAACCCTTAGAAATGAGCAACCAGCATCGGCATCAGGTGAAATTATTCCACACTCATACCAAGATATCAGTGGCTAATACCAAATAAAGACTTGTGGAACCCCTTAGATCATAATAAACCAAGCAGAAGTGAGGACGTGCTTATGTTCTCAGTGTGGGAAACAATCACTTGATGTGTCTAAGAGATTGAATTGCTTAGTTGCATCAAACCACATCCACCCATATTCCTACATACCGGATGCCATTCAGAAGCCTCCATACTTCCATTTAGCAGAGGAGGTGGAGGAGGAACATATGTTTCCTCTGCCAGCTCTTTTCCCCACCGGCAAACTGTTTCTCGTTCTAAAGAAGGTGAGGTTATGTAACTTGAAGACGAGGACGCTTCTTCTGATGATGATGTCGGTGAGGCTGGGGAAATAGGTCGGTTGGCCTTTACCCTCTTAGATAGGGTGATAGATAGGGAACCACCGACTCTATAACCCAACAGACCCACTATGGGCGGTCACACACTAGTTTATTTGTTGGATCTAGATGTGGAAGGGGTTGTAGCTGAGGCCTTTTCTGGAGTCCCTTTAAAATCTGAGTCTCCACCAACACCTTTCTCTGCATCAACAAAATGAGAAGCAAATTTTGGAGCAATAGTTGTAATCACGTCGGTCACCATATCTTGAATAACTACAGTAGATTTGGACATGGAGGAAAGATATCTTGAGGCCATGCTATACGGGAGTGGGTCCTCATCCTCTACGGGGTTACCTCTCGACTTGGGAATCATCTTAGCCTTCGTTACCTTGGCTCTGATTGCCTCATCAATATCTGGGAGACACCGCTACTCCTCGGTCATCTTGCCCTGCAACATCGAGGTGACCATCGCCTTGGCCTTGTACTGTGGGACCAAAAGGTGTTTATCGGTCAGCATCGCCTCTGTAATATGCATTCCTCCAGAAGGGACTTCACCTTGGTACTCCTCAGCTTCGATGGTTTGGTTTGATCCCCAATCACTAGAGTAGGAGCCGATTTGATACTATATTTGCCAATCCATTATATTATTTTCAACCTCCAACAATCAGAGTTTCTTTCTAGTGGAGGTTATGGTGAAATCTTCATTGGCAACTTCGAAAGTATATATTTGAACAGGTTGATCGTCTACGAGACCTTCACTTGATGGAAAAAAAAGGAAGAATTTCATTATCACAACTATAGAATTTGGAAACATCTGAGATGGATGACCCTATAAGTACTAAAGACTGTTAACCGCTCGTTACACAAGGGAAACCGAAGACCATATTTGAACTGGTCCTGATAGAAGACCAGGTACTTGCCCACATTATCCATCTCACACGCCGATTCTAGCATCAGTAAAAGGAGAATAATTCCATCCAAGATGAACCTCCTCTGCAACTCCTCCATATTGTTCTTTTGTCAGAAACGAAGGGTTAGTGTCCCCAACTGAACCAAAGAGTGTGGGAGAGTACTTAGGTGCCATTGTAACATGAAAAAAAAACTAGGAGAGGATAATTGGGAGATGAAAGAAGAAGAAGAAGAAGAAAAGTTGAGAGATGCAAAATAAAAAATTGAAGAACCTAAAGAGTAGAAAGCTCTCCCTCGCCCTATTTATTAGGTGGGTCCATGAAACTAGGCGTTATATAATGATAAGTGTAACATGAAACATCTTTTCAAATTTATCTAAATATCACTTTATTACAACTAACATTATTATAGATCTCGAATGAAGTACTTTATAAATGGGTTTTCCCTAGCTTTAGTCGGGGTATACCACTTTCGAATTAGACAAAGGAGGACCAACTCTCCACCTAGCCTCATGTGATCCACCCGATTAGTGGCACACGGGAACTCGATCAAGGCGGATGACTCACGAAATGCTCCTAGCTCGCACCCATGCCTGCCAGCCTGCTACAGAACGCAGTGACCTCTGTCCAAAATACTGTCACCTCTGAATTTGTTGTCTCTAGTCAAGCTGACAACTCCCTCACAAGATCTACAGTCAAGCCTCCGACCGCTCCCTCAGAAGAATCAATTGGCAATGCTGAAGGTTTGCTTTCTTCTACTTGTCGTTCAATGAATCTAGGGGAAAGCGGCCGCCACCCTATTCACTCTTATTGGTGGCCTTCCATTAGCAAAAAGGTAGACAGGTACCACCATTGATCAGTTGATGGTAGAAGCTTGACATATTTAGCCTACAAACTAGTCACCGCAGAGGATGTAGACTCTTCAGCATATTTCAAAGGCCCGCCATCTTCACAGCCCTCCAACCTTGCCGATTCATCTGCCTCTAAGAAAATGTTTATAGAGGTGTTAAAAAACTGCTAACTACCAAAGAGAGTTTTTGCATAACTAAAATTTTGCCCATTTCAGAAAGGGCTCATGAGAGCTTCTCTATCTCTTGCGATGAGATACCTCCATCTTATACGGTAAAGGCTAGGAAGAACCAACTACTATCACTCCCATTAGTGCCTTTTCCTCGACCACAGTCTCTTCGACAGCCGGCATTGCTAGCCGGCCTTACTAGCTTTCATCGATCGTACTTACGTTTGGCTCAGACGCCAGAACGACTTGGCAAAGCCTTTCCAGCGATAGACCATTTGCGCTGTCAGATGAGTTGACTATATCGACAATGCAGGTTCTAGTTTTGACCGTTTATCTTTATTAAAGATCTTCCTCTTCTTTACAGAGGCGAGCATTTGATAGCTCGCCAAAGCCAAGATTTTGGGATTCGTCTCGCTCTGATTCTTACCCTCAGCCATGGGAACACTCAAATTGTTCGGGGATCGCTAACAACAAAGAACACCATCCAATCCCATGACCCTATTTATAGGGCGCAACGAGCACGAGACCCAAGGGAAAGTCAATTACTCGATCAATTCTCTTAGCCATTAGTTGTTTAATAGTTTCCTTGTCCTTATAGTTGTTGTTACTATCATGAGGTAGAAAAACTCAAGAAACTAATATGTATACACCTGCTAGCATAAATATCAAAGAAATCAGGTGGCTAAGCACAACGATCGAAAAATTTAAGCGACAGGCAGAGGTAGCACGATCTGAACTAGCAGGTCGACAACTGACCGGTCTATCGGGTCGGCGGACCCACGCTGTTGAGGGGTTCAATTGCATATCGTGCTTACGGTCCCAACTACCCATACTTCTTTTAGGGGCTCTTGATAAATCGATCCGTCGGCTTTGCCTTTACTCCCTGGATGGCCGAGCTAACTGCATGGATCTAACAATTGTATAAAACTTAAATAGCAGTGATTTTTGTATTAAATTAGTACATTAACTAATTGAAAGTGTTTTCAATAACAATTCTCTCCTTTCATTAATTAAGGGCAGTTTCCATAAATCTCCATCATTTGTGTAATTATACAAAAAGGCATTCTATGAATAGGAGGCCCAATGATGAAAAAATAGATTTTTTCCCCAACTTTTCTCTCGAAAATTCTTTGTCGGTCTCTCTTTCTCTCTCCTACCCTGCTTCTCCAGACTCCAACTCTCGAGGCGTGTTTCATCATAAGGAAAATCTGAGATTCAATGCATACTAAACATTTATAAATATAAAAAAGCAAACTTTAGGATGCAGATAAAAAAATATTCATAAAAAATGAGCGGTATATATATATATATATATATATATATATATATATATTGATAATTTCTATTCTGATCGAGAAGAGATTATAAACCAATGTTTAATAGAAGTTTTGAGTTTCATCACACAAAAATGAAAGATTACTATTACTATTCACAATATGTCTAATACCCAAATTTAATTTAAATTTTTTTGTTTCATCCACACCATAATTATATATTAGGCCAAATTATTTAAACAATAGAACAAAAAATTTACTCCTTAGGAGAAGGACATCTTTCCTTCCCTAAAAACGTTTGTTCCTTAATTATCTTTTTCCCTTTCTTTTATTTATTTCATTTTTTTTCATTACGTACAACATTTTTATTTTCACGAGCAATTCACCATATCATCTTGAAATACCACCGTCCAATCGCCGTCACAATCTACTTCGACACGTCACTTCATACGGCCCCACGCGGGCCCCTAGAATCAATGACCTGCGACCCGAGGCCACGCCCGCAAACCACGGCCCATTTTGCGAACCCGACTCGAAACGATAAAATCTTATCCCGAGAACCGTGCCGAGATAAACGCGAATCTTTTTGCCGGATTGGGAAAGATTGGAGGCAATATAGGCTTCTGAATTTGCCATAAAAGTTAGGAACGAGGAGACGGTGATGTAACTGTGATTTGACGGAGGGTTGGACGTCGCTGCAGTGGGTTGAGGAGGCGGGTGGGGCTGGTCCCGTCGCCTCGGTTGGCCGATTTGATTGACGCGTGACGGCGTGAGTGACTGATGGGAGAAATTTTGGGGAACGGTGAGGGTATGGTAACCGTAGGGAGGACTTGTATTGGATTGTTTCGCGAGCTGTGGAAGAGAGTTTGAACGGAACTGGGCTGTCTATTTTGTTGTTCGACGTTAATGGTAAACGGGCTGGACTGATGCAGGTAGTTCAAGGACTGTGCGTAAATATTGGATTCAATTATTTTAGAGAGTAGAACGGAAAAATAAATGATGAAGCAGTTGTGACATAACCTAAAGTCGGCCAAAAAAAAAAAAAGGGTTAATAAAAAGAAAAGTGCTCTCTCAAAGTTTATCCAAATAATTTGTAATGTACTTTTTTTAAGAGTGGCAATATTCATTTATATAACATAAATGCTAGCACGAATCTCGAAATGATCGAGTGAAAAGGATTTGGGTCATACACATGGGTCCCAAACAATAAATTGTAGAATCCATTAGTAAAATCATCGACTGATTCGATGGCGCAACTGATCGACGAGGCCAGCCAACCGAGAGGAATAATTGTCTAAGTGAAGTCAGTCAACCAACGAGCCTATCGATCGAGAGGCCGCCGTCAAAATCCACTCAACTTGATCCAGCAATCGAATCTTTAAATGGAATATAGTTAGTCATTGCGGCTGACAAGTGATGCCCGAATATTTATGCTTACGATTTTCACTTTATATTTCTTTCCAATGATATTATTTCTTTCTTTGCAACAACGTCAAAAACTTGACTCAGAAGCAAATAAGAAATATATTTTAATTATTTATAATACGGGATATTATGCAAGTATACTTATCATTTTATCAAATAATATAGGACTTTTTGATTAACCCCGAGATATCGAACACACAGGGAAATGTCTAAAATTTTAAAGAAATAGAAAAATAACATTTTACTTTTTAAAATGATTTTGTAAAGTATGTTTTAACATATAAAGTTTTTCAAATTTGTTTTTGGTGTTTTCTGAATAAAAAGTAAAGCAAACAGCTAAAGTTAACTCAACTATAAAATATTATGAAAGCAAATGAGAATAAAATATCTTTTTCTCTTTCAATGAATCAGTAATAATTATGGAATTTCGTTGTGGAAGTATGTAAATGTGTTGTGCCAAACAGAAACAATTATATTCTTTACCCTTACTTCGTTCTATAAAGAACATTGGTTAATTTGAAGTTTTGAAATAATGTAGATGGGTTAGGCATGAAAGTTACTAGCTCTCACTCTAGAATTCTCTCGATTCCCTCCATCTAGAAGCTAACATCACATAATAAAATTTATAACATCAAACTAAATTAGGGGGTTTTAGCCTGTCACTCTAATGCCATCTAATTGTACTCCTCATTAAAAACATATCTTCTTATTTATTTGCACCGAACCATATGAACTATAATTCTCACCCATACAATTGCATCTGATTCATTCCAATTGTTGATTGAGACAATATCACATTGGTTCTTACATGTTCTCGCAACAAATTTTAACATATTAATTGGCCAAATGAAGGGTTAAATGAAGTGCAAGATAGTGAATAATCACAACTTCTTCCAACATTGAAATTCTATACTTCACACAACTTCATTCCATAATTTAATTACTTCATCATTTAAAAGAAAAAAAATAAAGAAAACTACTCATAACTCATGAAAAAAACACAATTACAACTTGATTTGAAAGTAGAATTCATAGTGAAAACACAAACAAGTCTTACTTTAAAACCAAATGTAAAACAAAGATAAATACTTCTCTGAAAATCCTCTCCACAAGACTTGAAGTTCCTTTGAAACTTTGTTTTCCCCTTACAAGACACAATAGAGGTTGGTGCCCAGCTCTGTTGACTTCAAATCTCTATTCCACTCTTAACAAAAACTAGATACAAGTGATAATAAAAATAAATGAAGTGGAAAATTGTGCTCTTAATAACTCTCTAACATAAACTTGACTCTTAACACTAATCACATCCTCCAACAACAACCCTTTTTCTGATTATCAAGTCTTATTTTTAAAATTATCCAAAAAGTATCTTGGTGTCTCTTCAAATCATGTCCAGATTCAATGTATTCACCAAATAATGCATCTATCCATTCAATTCTGCCGCCCAAAAGAAGTTAAGGATGTTTAATCCAAAGTTGCTTCAAATACCCCTTGAAAATGACGCCAAATTTGAGTTAATTCTTATTTTTTAACTGTGGCGCCTATGCGCCAAGGGTCAAGCGCTTAGGCGCCATAGGCCAAATTTTTCATTCTTCAAATTTTGCCCAAATTTGATCATCTTTCGTTCATTTCATCATAGTCAGTCATTTTAATCATGCCTACAATTAAAACACAAATATACCTTCCATTAAAGTGCAATATCATCAAAATTAGGTATAAAAATGCATTTAAAAACACTATATAATTTAGGTGTATCAAAATCCCCCAAACTTAAAATGTTACTTGTTCTTAAGTGACACTTAATCACACAGAAAATCTTAACATGCAAATTATGTAAATGAGTTTCTTTAGGAAGATTTCAAAATTTTATTCTAGAAATGAAATAATTCAGTTTAGAAAAATTTGTAGTAAATGAGACCAACTTAAAGCTTAGAAGGTTCTTAAGTAAATGATAATGAAAAATATTAGTTCCTATCTAATTCTGAAATACTTTTAGATTTTTCAAAATAAAGGATTCAAGCATTTTATCTTACTCACTTAAAAATTTTCATTTGGAAATAATTTTATTTACTATATTATAACCTTAAGCTTTAGATTTTCTCAAAGCTTATATTTTAAACTTTAGGTATTGAACCAATTTTTTATTAGGCCTTTAAATCCTCAAGCTTCTCCTTCCTTTTTACATACTATTTTTCTCTCTTTTTTCTTTTTCTTTTTCTTCTCTTTTTATTTTCCTTCTCTTTTTTTTTATATGACAAGGATTACTGTATCTGGATAGGACTTTAATGATTTTGAATTTCACCGTTTCATTTACAACAAAGGTCTGATATATATACTTCACTTAAAAATCATAATAATAGTGTTGAAAATTATTTCTCAATAAAAGAAATTTAAGCTTTGAAAAATAAAAGTCAAATATTATATTTATCTAAAAATACAGCACTTCTTACTAAAGATAGTTTAATTATGTTTAACATTTCTTTACTAAGAAAAATTTAACTTAAAATAAATTCTCTTATTTATTTCTATATTCAAAATTTTGCTTCCCTAATATAAATTCATATACATAATTATTTTCAATAAAAAATCTAATTTTATTTAAGTATTCTTGAGAACAAATAAGATTTTAGTTTTTGAAAATTTGTTTTTAAATTGCCCCCAAACTTTAATTTTTAATTAGGATAAAACATTTAAGCATAAAAATGATACATGGGCAAGAATTAAAAAAACTAGAATAACGTGCTTGCATGGATTTTCATACCCTAAATATGCAAGTATAACAGTTTAAAAACAGAAGTAAACAGTTGATCAAATTCACTTTTTCAGTTTTTTATAAAATAGAAATTTTAAAATTTCAAAGGACTTTTACAATAGCGGAGGTTTTCAAAGCAAATACACATCAACTTAACATAACAAAATTCACAACTTATTCGAAAATAAAGGGTAGCAATTTTTGAAAAGTTTAAACATGCTATATAAATAATGGTTTCTAATAGTGTTCTAAAATTTTCTAATATTTATAGAAATTAAATTAGACACTACTAAAAACTCAAACACTAGAAACACATAAAAAAATTTACTATCACAAACACATCACATATTACAACATAAAACATCTGAATGTGCATAAAAGCAATAGTCTAATTATAGCTTGCACAACATCAGAGTTCACACCAAAATACATCACATCACATATAAGAATATGAAATAAAAACATCACAACACATAAGAAAATCACATCACAATATCACAAACTCAACATAACAATCCTAATCATCATCCTCGTCATCATCATCTTCATTTTGGTCTCTGGATGACACATAAGGTATATAAAAGGATGAGCGGGCATCTCAGTACTGTGATCTCCTCCAATCACTCTGTCCATATATTGCTGATAATTATCCTCATATTCATCATGTTTTACAATATACCTTTCAATATTTTCAATCTTACCATCAATATATCTAACATGCTCTCTCGTAAGACTCACCTTCTTCAAAATTATCTGCAATAATCAAGTTTGTGAATCTCTGGAGGATAAAGCATGTGCAGTAGATGCACGAGAAGTACAAGCAGTAGAAGCAGAAGCACTAGAAGCTCTAACAGATCCTTCTTTCCAGCCAAATACTGAATGTACAATGTAAGTGTTCACATTTACACTGGTAATAGGTTTAAGTGGCTGAAGAACCTCTTCCCATGTTTCAGAGTTAACACCAACTGCTCACAAAGTGAATAAATCAGTGAAGGAAATCCCATACCTGCTGTAGTAGTAGCTCTGGCACAGTTCAATACATAATAAAAAATAATAGTTCCTTTATCTAAAGGCTTTCCCTGCTGAATATAATGGTTCAGAACAACTCTCTCCCCTATAACTTCACTGACATGACTTGAAGGCAGAAACTTAGATGACATGAATTAATGTTACGCCTTTAAGGTGGCATTCAACTTAGAGGCTTGAAAATTCACTCTTCTTTCATTTGTAATCTTTCACAAACCTCTTCCATTAGTAAGAAAAGCCATATCCCATTTAACTCACCCTCCGAAGGATGATAATATACATAAAAACAAAACATCTCAGGAGGTAATTGGTAAAATGTATTAATTACAGCAGGTGAAAAATCCACTTGTTGCCCCCTAACCATCAACAAATTATCTTCTCGAAAGTTGGTATAGAACTCTCTCACCACAGAAAGAGCTACAGCAACAGAGAAGCAACAATATCTTTACCAATTCCTTCTAGCAATCATCTCTACAATATCTCCTCCTGGCTTGCTAAAAACTTGTTATGTAATCAATTTTTATGATGCAAGTGCATCGACGTAATGATTCTCTACTCTAAAGCTGAAAATTTTGTAGGTATCAAATTTTGCTTTTTCTTTAGAGCGTTTTGACTTTGGAGCCATCTCTAAAAATTCACAAAAAAGTCACCATAAATTCCAAATTTAAACTAAACTTGTTAACTCAACTTCCAAAGGCAAACTCCACTAAATCCAAGCAATTTCTCATGCTTTTCCTCAAATTTTCACCATGAATAGTGAGTTTTGGTTTTTCAATAATGTACTCAAAACGCATGATGAAAATAAAAAATTTTTACTTAGGTGTAGTGATCATACCTTAAGAAATTCAAATCCAACAAATTTCGACGAAATCGGCTCTAAAATGATCCAATTTAGTGATGCCCTAGGCTCCTATTTCGCGAAATCTAAAGGTTGAAGGTGATGGGGTGTTAAAAATGACAAATTTCGGGTTTTTAACTGCTGAAAATCAATTTTTGTGAACCGGTGCCTATGAGCAAGACATACGACGCTTAGCCGGGAAATCTGGCGCTTATGCACTGTCGGTTTAACGCTTAGGCTCCACTGCCCAAATTTTGACAATTAAGTTAATTCCATCAAATATTTGAGTTAATCACCTTTAATCAATAATTAATTCTCCCCATAAACTCTTCTAATACTTCAAAAGTACACTTTAATCTCTAATGATTCCACACAAATTTCACACAAACACAAACTTATATTACTTAAATATCAAAACACACTTAATACAAACTACAAATTTCTATCCAAACAATTTGGATGAAATTCCTGATCACAGAAAAATATGTTAAGAAATTCATACCTATTTTTGATGAAATTGCACTTTAAAGAAAGGTATTTTCTTTATTTTATTGCAGGAATGAAGATTTATTGGTGATAGAAGCAAAATGCATGAAATGGAGCAAATTTGGATCAAAAAGGAAGAAATTCATGCAAATATAACTACTTCGCCAACGGCGAGATCGAGGCCGCCGACGGCGAGATCGTGAGGAGAAATTTTGAAGGAATTATAACTACCTCGCCGACAGCGAGCCCGAGCCCGCCGACAGTGAGATCGCGCGGTTTGAAGACCTTCTAGAAGCCCCGCTGACGGCGAGGTCGTTTCCCGCCGACGGCGAGCTAGTTCAAAATGCATATACATTGAACCTGGATACTTTTTGAAGAGGTGTTTAAGCACCCCTTGGACCTTTGCTTACATCTATAAATAGAGGCCGAATTCTAGAGTCTTGGGTGTGTCTTTTAAGTCTTCTGTGAGTCTATTTCTAGTGTCTTAAGTATAGTTTGAGTGAGTTTAGTGAGTTTATTAGTTTAATTAAGTACTATTTAGTTGTTGTACTAGAAGGAAAAGTCAAAGGAACTTCAAGGAGTCTGCTTGGGAGGAAATTAAGATAAGTATCTTTGTTTATTGTTTTTAACTTTAAATGAAATCCATGTTTTGTTTTATTCTCATGCATTCTGAGTAGTTTTCTTGGTCTTTCTCCTTGTTTATGAAAATTATGTGGTTTGATGAAATTAAATAAAGGCACTTAATATAATATAAATAAATTGTGATAATTTTTACTTAAAACTTAATTTACTTTCAATCCGGCCAATTGAGTAGTTAAAATATGTTGAATTATCAACTATAGTAAAAATTACATCCAATATTTAGGGAAATCAAAAGCCTTAGAAGGAGGGTGCAAATAAATAGGAAATATTAATTATCGGGCGTAGAATTGGATATTTTAGTGTGACAGACTAAAATACTCAATTCGATCCTACTGTTTGAGAGCTGAAGTGTAGATGTTAGCCCTCAAGTGAGGGGAACGTGGGAGCTCTGAAGTGGCAGCCGGTATCCTCCCAGCCTAGCCGCAGATTCAGTAATCAAACATAGGATTAGTCAATGTTCTTTGCACCTGACCAAAGGGTAAAGAATAGGAAAGCTCCTATTTGTCACAATACAATTAAATTCATCATTTCACTTAATTTTCTAAAAACAAGGAGAAGGATACTTTTTCTGAATTAATTAAATCAAGTTATTTCAAGCATTAGTTTACTTTAGTTTATTATAGTTACTTAGAATTTCTGTTTACTTTATTAAGTAATTCCTTTAAATTTAGCTGATAACAATTCTGTTAAAAACTTCCTTGTGGGATCGATAACCAAGACTCCACTAGAGCTCTGTATTACTTGATACGATACGTATACTTGCGTAGAATCCACATTATACATTAAATCATATTCCTATATTTAAAGCGGGATCAAGTTTTTGGTTCCGTGGCTATAAACATAAATTACATAAATACAAAAAGTGGGTCAAGTTTTTGGCGCCGTTGCCGGGGAAGTAAAGAAATTATTTACTAAAGTAACGTACTTAGCTAAAAATTTATTTTAAAATTGTATGCAAAAATTTGGAAACGAAAATTTAATACCTTACGATTCAGAATTAGAGCGTACAATTAAAAGAATTAGAAAACAAAAAAGAGAAATTATAAATTTAACACAAATGGAAAATATTCCTGAAAATCAAAATAACAATCAACCAAGACCATTACGAGATTATGTCAACCCTACATTAGATGAAATTCATTTAACTATTCAAAACCCTGATGTAGCTGCTAATTCATTCGAACTTAAACCTGCAATTATCCAAATGGTACAAAACAATCAATTTAGTGGTTCACCTACCGAAGATCCTAATTTACATCTTGCTAGTTTTTTAGAACTATGTGCTACTTTCAAATATGAAGGAGTATCTAACGATGCTATTAGACTTAGACTTTTTCCTTTTTCTTTAAGGGATAAGGCTAAAATGTGGTTAAATTCGTTAGCACCTAGATCTATTAAAACTTGGGAAGAATTATCACAAAAATTTCTATCCAAATATTTTCCACCATCTAAAACTGCTAAGCTTAGAAACGATATAACTTCTTTTAGTCGATTTGATGGAGAGTCAATATATGAATCTTGGGAGAGATTTAAAGAACTTCTTAGGAAATGCCCACATCATGCTTTACCGTATCGGTTAATTATTCAAACTTTCTATAATGGATTAGTAGGATCTTTAAGATCAATCATCGATGCTCGTCTGCGGAGGATCATTAATGTCAAAACCATTTGATGAAGCCTATGCACTAGTTGAAGAAATGGCAACTAATAATTTTCAATGGCCTGCTGATAGATTAAATCCGAAGAAAATAGCTAGTATTCATGAAAATGATGCAATATCTATGTTAGCTTCACAAATTACTGCTATATCTAAAAAATTAGATCATTTTGGAATGAATTACTCTCCAACTATATTAGAAGAAAATTCATCTGAACAACTTATAGAATCCCAATCTCAATATGAAACAATTAATGCAATTAATAACAGACCCAATAATCCTTATGCAAATTATTATAATCCTGGATGGAAAAATCATCCTAATTTTAATTGGAATAATAATACAACTAATTAACCATGGATGAATAATATGACACAACAATCAGGAAATCCATCTAATCAAGGAAATCCTAATTATAAAACCAATTATCCACCTGGATTTAATAATAATAACCCTCAATTTAAAGATAAGAAATTATCTATAGAAGAATTAATATTAAATATGGGTCAAAATCTACAAAATCAAGGAAATCAATTACAAATACAAGGAAATCAATTACAAAATCAAGGAACAGCTATCAAAAATATTGAAACTCAACTTGGACATATCGCTACTACACTTAATAATAGAATACTGGAACATTTCCTAGTAATGTGGAAATAAATCCTAAAGACAAGGGAAATGAACAAATTAAAGCGATACAATTACGAAGTGGAAAAGAATTAGAACCTCAAATTCGGAAAGAACTTGAAAGTCGAAAAGAGGAAGTGGAAATTGAAAAGGAAAAGCATCAACGAGATCCAAATTTAGAAAATCCTTTAATACCTATGAAAATTTCTGTTGAAAAACCTCCACCACCATTTCCTCAACGACTAATTCAACATAAAAAGACAAACAATTTGCTAAATTCCTTGAAATTCTAAAGAAATTAACGATAAATATTCCTTTCGTAGAAGCTTTAGAACAGATGCTAAACTATGTAAAATTCATGAAAGATATTTTAAATAAAAAAAGAAAATTTACCGATAATGAAATGGTTGCACTTAGTGAAGAATGTAGTGCTATTATTCGAAAAAACTTCCCGAAAAATTAAAAGATCCTGGTAGTTTCACTATACCTGCGCTATTGGAGAAAAATTTTATGGAAAAGCTTTGTGTAACTTAGGAGCAAGCATCAATCTAATGCCTCTATCAATTTTCAAGAGATTAGGATTGGGAGAAATTTCACCTACTTCAGTAACTCTTCAGTTAGCTGATCGTTCTGTTACATATCCTAAAGGAGCTATTGAAGATGTATTAGTAAAAGTGGATAAATTTATCTTCCCTTTAGATTTTATTGTTCTAGATATGGAAGAAGATAAATAAATTCCTATCATTTTAGGAAGACCATTTTTAGCCACTGGAAAAGCTATGATCGATGTTCAGAAAGGAGAATTAACTATGAGAGTGAATGATCAAAAAGTAACTTTTAATATTGCTAAATCAATGAAATATCCTGCGCTAGAAAAAGATGATGAGTGTTTTCGAATGGAAGTACTCGATCAATTACAAAAAGAACATTTTAAGGAATATTATGAAGAAAAAATAGAAAAGGAAAATATTGAATTAATTGAAAAATCCGATATAAATGAAAAATTAAATTATATTCAAGAGAAATATGAATTTTTGGATAACACAAAAAACACTGAAAAAAATATAGTTCCATCAATTATTAAACCTCCTAAACTTGAGTTAAAAATGTTACCTAATCATTTAAAATATGCTTACTTAGGAAATTCTTCAACTCTACCAGTTATTATTTCATCTAAATTAAATGAATCTCAAGAATAAAAACTTTTAGATACATTAAAAAAATATAAGAAAATTTTTGGTTGGACCTTAGCAGATATCAAAGGAATTAGTCCTTCAATCTGTATGCACGGAATTATTTTAGATAATGAACATAAACCTAAAGCAGATCCACGAAAGGAGATTAAATCCGATAATGAAAGAAGTAGTTAAGAAAGAAATTTTAAAATGGTTAGATAATGGTATTATATATCCTATTTCCGACGATGCTTCGGTAAGCCCAATTCACCGTGTACCTAAAAAGGAGGAGTGATTTGTCAAAGCTAATGAAAATAATGATCTTATCCCTATAAGACAAGTCACCTGGATGGCGAATATGTATTGATTATAGAAAATTAAACACGACACGCAGAAAAGATCACTTCCCTTTACCATTTCTAGACCAAATGTTAGATAGATTAGCGGACACAAATATTTTTGTTTCTTAGATGGATATACCGGTTATCATCAAATACAAATTGCTCCCGAGGATCAAGATAAAACTACATTTACTAGTCCTTATGGAACTTTCGCTTTTCGAAGAATGCCTTTTGGATTATTTAATGCACCTGCAACATTCCAGAGATGTATGATGTCTATATTTAGTAAATTAATTGATAATGGAATAGAAGTATTTATGGATGATTTCTCTGTATTTAGAACAACATTTGACACATGCTTAAATCATCTTGAAAAGGTATTTGAAGTATGTGAGAAAACTAATTTAGTTCTAAATTGGGAGAAATGTCAATTTATGGTTACAGGCGACATTGTATTAGGGCATAAAATTTCGAAAAAGGCATGGAAGTAGACCTCGCAAAAATTCAAGTAATAGCTAAATTACCACCTCCAACTACGGTAAAAGGGGTAAGAAGTTTTCTTGGACACGTTGGATTCTACGTGCGCTATATTAAAGATTTTTCAAAAATTACTAAACCTCTATGCCAACTTCTTGAAAAGGACAAGAAATTTGAATTTACAATCGAATGCCTAAATGCTTTTGAATTATTAAAAGATAAATTAATTACGGCACCTATAATAATTTCACCTAACTTGGGAGAAACCATTTGAACTTATGTGTGATGCTTAGTGATTATGCTTATAGGAGCGATTCTTAGGCAAAGATATGATAAGATTTTCAAAGTTATATATTATGCTTAGTAAAACTCTAAATAATGCTCGAAATAAATTATACGATTATCGAAAGAGAATTATTAGCAGATTGTATATGCTTTTAATAAATTTAGGCATTATCTAATAGGAACTAAATGCATTGTACATACCGATCACTCTGCTATAAAATATTTAATGCAAAAGAAGGATTCTAAACCAAGATTAATCGGATGGATATTATTAATGCAAGAATTTGATTTTGAGATAGTTAACAAAAAGGAACCGATAATCAAATTGCTTGATCATTTATCAAGATTAGAAAATCCTGAATTATCCGATACGATAACGAAATTTTAGACGATTTTCTCCGATGAACAACTTTATAATATTAATGAATTGAAAATACCTTGGTATCTTGATATAGTAAATTATATTGTAAGTGACATTTTACCACCTATGTTAACTTTGCAACAACGGAAAAAGTTCATTCACGATACTAAATCATACTTTTGGGATGAACCATACTTATATAAGCAATGTAAGGATCTAATTATTAGAAGATGTGTACCTTATGAAGAAATTGAACCAATTATTCAAAAATGTCATGATTCGATTTTGGAGGACATTTTGGGACGGATAAAGCTGCATATAAAATTCTACAATCTGGATTTTACTGGCCTACTCTATTTAGAGATGTATATAGATATATAAAAACTTGCGATAAATGCCAAAGAGTAGGAAACATTTCAAGAAAAATGAAATGCCTCTGAATTTTATATTAGAAGTTGAAATTTTTGATGTTTGGGGATTAGATTTCATGGGACCTTTTATTCCGTCATTTGGAAACTCATATATATTAGTAGCTGTTGATTATGTTTCCAAATGGATTGAAGCACAAGCTTTATCTAGGTGTGATGCTAAAAGTGATTCAAAATTTTTAATGAAAAATATTTTTACTAGATTTGGAATGCCGAGAGTGATTATCACTGACGGAGGAACTCATTTTAGAAACAAATACATTCACAAACTAGTGGAAAAGTATAATATTATGCATAAGATATCGACTGCTTATCATCCACAAACTAGTGGATTAGCTGAAGTTTTTAATCGAGAGATTAAACGTATATTAGAAAAGTCTGTAAACCCTAACAGGTCAGACTGGTATATAAGACTAGACACTGCATTATGGGCATACAGGACTGCTTATAAAACTCCGATTGGAATGACTCCTTACGAGCTTATATATGGAAAAACTTGCCACTTACCGATCGAATTAGAACATAAAGCATATTGGGCGATTAAAGAATTTAATTATAATATGAAAGAAGGCTAGTGAGAAGAGATTGTTGCAATTAAATGAATTGGAAGAATTAAAGAATGAATCATATGATAATGATAGGATTTATAAAGAAAGAATGAAATTATGGCATGATCGGAAGATTAATCAGAGAAATTTTGAACCAGAACAAGAAGTTTTTCTTTATAATACTAGATTGAAATTATTTCCTGGGAAATTGAAATCTCGATGGTTAGGACCTTTCACTGTAACTTAAATATTTTCATATGGAACTATAGAAATTGAAGATCCAAAAACAGGACATAGATTTAAAGTAAACGGACATAGATTAAAACCATATTTCAAAAATAGACGACCAAATTTTAAAGAGGTTTTAATGCTTAGTCAACCTGAACACTAACTAAATTAGGTCGGGCTGACGACGTTAAACCAAGCGCTTTATGGGAGGCAACCCATAGTAGTCTTTTATTTTTATATATCTACATAATAGTGAATCTATATTATTAAAATAAATCTTACTACTCAAATTCTTATTTAGAATCATCACAAAAAATTGAATTTATTATATGAGATCAGAAAATATTCAGACCAGAGCGAAAACGGGCGATTTTTACGAATCTCGCCGACAGCGAGCCCGATCCCGCCGACGGCGAGATCGTGGACCATTACTCATTCAGTTTTATAACTAAGTCGCCGACGGCGAGGAACTTCTCGCCGACGGCGAGGTAGTTTAAAATTTGGTTTCTTAAAGATTTTTCGTGCGGTTTTGGACGAATTTAAGCCATTCCTTCGTAAGAAATTATTCCAAATCCGATTTTACACCATTTTCTTCCTTAGGAACGACTAGAGACCAATCCATTCCATCCAAAATGGCCTCAAAATTCCTAGAAACCACAAAAACTGAAGTTTTCAACCGGCAAAAATTTGTTAGTTCGGAGGCACAACGAATCTTCAACAAAGGTTTGATGAAGAAAAGACTTATCAAAGAAAGAGGATTTGTCAATAGAGGAGTAGAGAATGCTACTACAAAAATCGAAGAGATGATCGCACAGCGGCATTGGGAGGTATTTTGTTATACAACTTCCGCTGTAGTTATACCAGTAGTCAAAGAGTTTTACTCTAATTTACATGCGATCAACCATGGAATTGTGTACGTCAGAGGAAGATGGGTAACATTTACTCCTACAAGGGTAAATGAATTGTTTTCTATAGAGAATACCTCTGTTTGTCATTATTCCAACTTTGTGCCTTCAAGATATAATATGAACAAGATCTATAGATATCTGACTGATGAACCGGATGATTAGGAGTTACGAGAAGACGAGTATGTTAGTTTTTCTGCATCACTTCTAAACCCTGTCTCGAAGCACTGACATTTCTTTATATCATCAAAATTATTACCTACCATGAGAGTAAATAAAGTTTCAAAGGAATGCGCTATTTTAAATTATTGTATTCAAATGGATTACCTATCGATGTTGGATCAATAATAGTAAAGTCACGTATGGGATTAATCATGCATGGGTCGTTGCATGGACTTGGACACCCATCTACTATATTTGCTTTATGCGATCGATACCAAGTTTTTTATGAGGCTTGGGAAAAAGTACTTTTACCATGGAAACCCTGGATCCTACTGATATATTTCCCACTTTGGATAACAATGATGAGATCACTGTTATTTCTGACAGAGCATCACAGAACAATCCTTTAACAAGACCTATTACTGATAAGACTAATTTTATTCTGAAGAAGATTAAAGGATTGGAAAAAGAATTGCAAAATGTGATGAATTCCATTGACAATATCTCTGATATGTTTGATCATATTGATTGGAGAATGAAGGAGCACTTTGATCATACTGGACATCTGGAGGCTAGTTTTATTCATCTACTAAGACAAAAAGGATGGATTAATGAAGAATCTACTGCAGAATTCCCTTTCAGGCCTTTCTACAATTTATTTGTGCACCTGCGTCGCATCGAAAATATCAGAGAAGATATTAGTTCAGACACGAAGGAGTAGGAAGGATTTATATGTTTATGTTATATTTGTATGTGTGAGTGTTTGTTTTGGGAGTTTAAGTTTTATTATGAGTCGAACTTTAGATTTGATAAGATTTTATGTAAATTGTTATGTCTCAGCATTTAGAGTATTGTGGTTTGGATTGCGATGCTGAGTGGTATGGATTTGAACAATTAATTTAAGTATGTGTGAAGTTGTTAATGTGAAATTTGTAAGTTTAATGGATTTCATTTATAAAAATATTTTGTTTGTTTTGTGTGAATTTTTGTAAGTATAGTACCTAATCTTCTTATTAATATTCAAATTAAGTGATCGGAAGATTGATTAATGGCAATTTGAGGTTGAAAATGATTTATGAAATTCAAAAATTGAAATTTTTAGGACTTCGCTGACGGCGAGAATTATCTCGCCGACAGCGAGAAAACCCGCTGACAGCGAGACCGAGCTCGCCGACGACGGATTTTTCCCCAAACTTTTGCCTTATGGAATTAATTAGCTCGCCGACGGCGAGAAAAATCTCGCTGACAGCGAGAACGCTAAAAGACCTATATTTGACCGGTCAACCGACACTATTCATCATCCCCTTCCTAAAATTTTCGAAAAAACCGACCTAGGGCTTGAGAGATCTTGGATTTGAAGTGATTTCAACACTTTTTGACACCGGATTTCATCTTCCCTTAGTAAGAGCTTCACTCCTATGCAAAAATTTTTAATTTTCACCATGAATTTCTTCTACATTGGGATATTTTGAAAAATTTTGAAATGTGAAGAAAATACTTGGAAGAATTTCATAGAAATCGATTTAAATGGATTTTAGTTGTTGTGGGAAGCCTTTTTAATAATATTTTGGAGTTTAGTTAAAATTTTTGTAAATTTCACAGATCGAGAAATGGCTCCACGACAAAAGCGACGATTAGATTTTGACGAAACTCGATTCATTAATGCGAGAGCACAAACACGATATTTTCAAAATATTCAAGCAAGAAAGTGCATACAAGATCGAGTTTTCAAGAATCCGGGAGGAGAAGTAGAGCGAGTTATAAAGGAGCGAGGATGGGAAAACTTCGTTTCGTTACCAACGAGCAAATTGTGGAAGTAGTAAAAGAATTTTATGCAAATTTAACACAAGTCGAAGATGCACCAAGTAAAGGTTAGAGGATTTTTCGTAGATTTCAGCACTGCTAGAATAAATGCATATTATGAAGTTCAAGACACCTGGAGCGAATATGAAACTTTTGGAACTATGGAAGGACCACTGGAAGAGGTGATTGACTTTCTCACTGATGGGAAAGGAGTCTGGAAGATAAAGCAGCGAGAACGGGTAAACTTCCCTCTTTCTATGCTAAATGCAACATCAAAAGCCTGGCATTATTTTATTTGCTCTACTTTGTTATCTACCTACCACCATAGTGAGGTAACAAGAGATATAGCAGTTCTGAATTTCTGTATTCATAACCAGAAGAGTATTAATGTGGGAAATGTTATATATAAAAACATATTAGCCACTGTTAGAAATGAAAGTGGAGGAGGATTAGGACATCCTGGTCTTATCTATGCACTTTGCCAATTATCTGGGGTAGAGGCAAGAGATGATGAGGAATGGATAGAGCCTATGAAACCCCTAACTCAGGCTAATATAAAGAAATATGAATCACACGAAGGATGGAGATCTCGGACAAGGGATTATGTACCTTCTTCAAGTAGAGATATACCCTCTACTAGTTATGAACCACCCCCTCAGTACACTACTCCTACCCTTCAAGATCTGATGAATGACTTAACCCTGAGTAGAAAGAGTTTTGAGTCATTTGGAGAAAATATGGAAAAAAGATTTGAGCATATAGATCAAAGAATTGGAGGCTTGGAGAGAAGACACGATTATGATAGCGAATATCTCCAGCGACATTCGGAATACGAGATTGCATACTATGAAGCTGAACGTCGTTATAGGAGTGGTGATTTAAATGTTGTCTTTCCTGAGTGCCCCCGATATTCACAGTACCAGCCTGCTCAGCCTTCTCAGCCTGGAGATCAGGGTGATGACATGGTTAGGGATTTTAATGTAGAAGATTAGAATCTTTGTTTGCTTGATTTGTTTAGATTTGTTGTTTTGCAAACTTTATTATTTCTATGTGTAATGTTTTAGTACTTTCTGTAGACTATGGACTTAGTATGTTTTGTTTGTTTGATTGAGCTATGATGTTATATTTCTTATGTGTGTTGCAAATTTTTATATATATAGGATGTTAGTTTTCTTTAATGTATTATTGTAAATGTATGTGTAGTAACAAATTAAGTTTTCTATGTTATGTTTGATACTTATTTTAAAAATTTCCATCCCTGCACTTTCTTTTTAAATATTATATATGGAAGAATACTAACAATACAGGTTCTGTAAGTAATGAAAAAGCCTGCAAAAATTTCAAAGAAACGAAAAACCTAAAGCTCAAAGGTATGATGAATTTTATATACTTTCCCTTTTTCACTATATAGTATAGATAGAAAAATTTAAGTTTGGGGGAAGGTAAAAATATAAATTTAATTATTAAATTGTTCTCAAATTATATTTTCAAAATTTATTAAATGATTTTCTATAGTAATTTTCAATTCAATAAATATGAGTTGTTTTATTTAATTATTATATAAAGTTACAGAAAATACTTCTAGTAATTCAATTAAATTAATAGAAGAAGATATTTGGTTAAAAGGAATAAGAATATAGTAGACTATTTAAAGTAAGGGAAACTATATTCTAAAAATTGGAAATTCTTAAGTATATAGATGAAAAAGAAAGAATAGAAACTTAATGAAGTAAAAATTATGAAATATATATAAGCAAAGAAGTATTTTAAGTTTCAAATTTAGGAAGAGAAATTGAAGTTCAAAATTATTAACAGGCTTTCCAGATACAGTAATCCTCACTTGAAAAAGAAAAGAAAAGAAAAATATAAGTGAGGAGAAGCTTGAGGAGATGCCTTATCAAAAATTGGCTTCAATGGATTCAACATAAAGGGTAAAACTTAACTATATTTCTAAACTTATATCTATGGATTAGTATTTTACTAAATAGAGTTTTCTTGAATTTCCTATCATCTAAATATCTTAAGTAATTTATTAATTTTTAATATTGTCTTTCCTGAAATAAATAAAAAGCTAGAAATCTTAGACCTACTAACTAAATAATCTTATCTCTACAAAATTAATTGAAATTACTTATAAATATTTCTTTTTAACTTTATTATAATATTATTTAAAATTAATTCATATATTCTTTGAGTTGAAAAATTCTATTATAGAAATCATTATTTTTATTTAGTATTAAAATTACTTCGAGGACAAGTAATAATTATGTTTGGGGGATTTTGATCACGTAAAAATATGTTAAGAAATTCATATCTATTTTTGATGAAATTGCACTTTAAAGAAAGGTATTTTCTTTATTTTATTGCAGGAATGAAGATTTATTGGTGATAGAAGCAAAATGCATGAAATGGAGCAAATTTGGATCAAAAAGGAAGAAATTCATGCAAATATAACTACTTCGCCGACGGCGAGATCGAGGCCGCCGACGGCGAGATCGTGAGGAGAAATTTCGAAGGAATTATAACTACCTCGCCGACAACGAGCCCGAGCCCGCCGACGGCCGAGATCACGCGGCTCGAAGACCTTTTAGAAGCCCCGCCGACGGCGAGGTCGTTTCTCGCCGACGGCGAGCTAGTTCAAAATGCATATACATTGAACCCGGACACTTTTGAAGAGGTGTTTAAGCACCCCTTGGACCTTTGCTTACATCTATAAATAGAGGCCGAATTCTAGAGTCTTGGGTGTGTCTTTTGAGTCTTCTGTGAGTCTATTTCTAGTGTCTTAAGTGTAGTTTGAGTGAGTTTAGTGAGTTTATTAGTTTAATTAAGTACTATTTAGTTGCTGTACTAGAAGGAAAAGTCAAAGGAACTTCAAGGAGTCTGCTTGGGAAGGAAATTAAGATAAGTATCTTTGTTTATTATTTTTAACTTTAAATGAAATCCATGCTTTGTTTTATTCTCATGCATTCTGAGTAGTTTTCTTAGTCTTTCTCCTTGTTTATGAAAATTATGTGGTTTGATGAAATTAAATAAAGGCACTTAATATAATATAAATAAATTGTGATAATTTTTACTTAAAACTTAATTTACTTTCAATCTGGCCAATTGAGTAGTTAAAATATGTTGAATTATCAACTATAGTAAAAAATTACATCCAATATTTAGGGAAATCAAAATCCTTAGAAGGAGGGTGCAAATAAATAGGGAAATATTAATTATTGGGCGTAGAATTGAATATTTTAGTGTGACAGACTAAAATACTTTAAACTAATAAACTTTAAGTAATTCCTTTAAATTTAGCTGATAACAAATCTGTTAAAAACTTCCTTGTGGGATCGATAACCAGGACTCCACTAGAGCTCTGTATTACTTGATACGATACGTATACTTTCGTAGAATCCACATTATACATTAAATCATATTCCTATATTTAAAGCGGGATCAAGTTTTTGGTTCCGTGGCTATAAACATAAATTACATAAATACAAAAAATGGGTCAATTCCCCAATACATAAGTTCATACAAATGTAATTTAAACACAAACTTACATCATTAAGATGTAATAAACACATGTAAAGTGCAACAAAACACAAACATTAAAAAAACACACACTTAAAACACTAAACACACATAATGAAACCACAAGACTACACATAATTTAATTACAATCTCCATTAAGTGTATTATATTCAGAACCACCATTAGTTCCATTTGAACCATCTGAAATGTAAATCTGATAAAACGGGCGATGATTGAAAGCTCTTACATCTTCTTCTATCCATTTGTTCTTCAGAAACATCGCTCTATCCGCTTCTTCCACTTAACTTGTATGGCTGAATTGCATTTTGAGTTGCCATCCAATGTGTGCTAAATTTACATTAATCTCATTTATCTTTGCATTAATAGACTCCACATCAGCCTCGATCTTCGTAATCATTTCTGTTATTCCTTGGATACTTACAGCCAAAAATCCATTATATAACTCTTGTGCACTATCACAAATAAACTTCTTCTTGTTGACATCCTCTTTCTTCTTAATTTCACTCTCCCAAGAAGGCATTTTTGCACTCAAAATTCTCTTTTTAAGACTCAGAAATGAAAATAAGAACTAGGGCAAGTATTTCATAGATTTAAGGCCTTTTTATAGACTTAGGATGCCTTAAAACCAACCCTAGACATTTTAAAAGTCCTTAATAACTTCAAAACCTACTCACCCACGATTTAGGCTTCTAAAACCTCATTTTTCACGTTTTTTATAACTATGAAACCTATGCGCCAACTAGTGGCGCATAGCCGCTAATGCACATTTTTGCATAGTTCCGCCAAACGTCAAAATCTTCATTCTGACTCCTCTAAGTCATCAAATAAGGTCAAATAAACACCATTATAACATAAAAACTCTAAAATGCTACCATATTTCTCAAATCAAACCAAATAAAAGCATACAGAGCAAAGATAAAGTAAAGCACACTGATAAATATGGGTTGCCTCCCACAAAACGCTTGGTTTATCGTCTTCAGCCTGACATTCCCTGAGCTTATTCTGAGTGACCCAATATCAGATTCTCATCAGGTTTAAATTGATCGACTAAAAATTAAGGTTTAAGTCTATGACCGTTCACTTTAAATATTTTTCCAGTCTTAGGATCTTTAATATCCACAGCTCCATATGAATAATATTTCATCACAATAAATGGGCACATCCACTTGGACTTAAGTTTTCCAACAAAAATTCTCAATCTAGCATTACATAGTAAAAATTTTCTCCTTGGCTCAAGTTTTTTAGTAAGAATCTTCCGATCATGCCACAACTTCATCTTTTCTTTATCAATCTTATCATTTTCATAAGATTCATTCCTTATCTCTTCAAGCTCATTTAATTACAACAATCTCTTTTCTCCAGCATCTTTCAAATTATAATTGAACTTTTTAATAGCCCAATATGCTTTATGCTCAAGTTCAACTGGTAAATGACAAGCTTTTCCAAAAATTGGCCTATATGGGGACAATCCTATAGGAGTTCTGTAAGCAGTCCTATAAGCCCACAATGCATAATCCAATTTGATTGACCAATCCTTTTTATTTGGATTAACAATCTTTTCCAATATTCTTTTAATTTCACGGATGGATAATTCAACCAAACAACTTGTCTGCAGGCGATAAGCAGTAACAATGTGACGGTTAATATGATATTTCTTTACTAACTTCTCTATAATCACATTCTTAAAATGGCTTCCCTCATCAGATATAATTACTCTTAGTATTCCAAATCTGCAAAATATATTCTTATTTAATAACTTTGCAACACTTTGAGCATCACATCAAAGTACAGCAACAGCTTCTATCCATTTAGATACATAGTCTACTGTTATTAAAATGTATGTATTTCTGAAAGATGGTATAATGGTCCCATGAAATCTAATCTCCAAACGTCAAATATTTCAACTTCCAACATATAATTAAGGGGCATCTCATTTCTTCTAGAAATATTTCCTACACGTTGACATCAATCACAATTTTTAATATAAACTTTAATATCCTTAAAAATTGTAGGTCAATAAAATCCTGATTGTAAGATTTTATATGCAGTTTTATCAACTCCAAAATGTCTCCCATAATCAGAATTATAAAATTTTTGAATAATTTCATAAGTTTCTTCTAAAGGCACACATCTTCGAATAATCAAATCCTTTCTTTGTTTATATAAAAATGGGTCATCCCAAAAATAAGTTATGGCTTCACATAAAAATTTTTTCCTCTCCTGGTATATCAAACAATAGAGTAAAATATCACTGACAATAAAGTTTACAATGTCGACATACCACGGAACACACCACTCATTAACATCAAACAATTTTTCATCAGGAAAATTTTCATTAATTTCTTCAGCATCACAAAGAGATTTTTCAGGTTCTAGCCTAGACAAATGATCAGTAATTTGATTATCAGTACCCATCCCATATACTATCTCGAAATCTAATTCTTACAAAAGAAGAATCCATCTAATCAATCTTGGTTTGCATCCTTCTTCTTCATTAAGTATTTAATAGCTGAATGATTAATATGCACCACACATTTAGTTCCAATTAAATATGATCTGAATTTATCAAGGGCAAATACTATAGCTAATAACTCTTTTACAGTAGTGGTATAGTTAATTTGAGCTTCATTAAGAGTTTTACTAGCATAGTAAATCACTTTGAAAATCTTATCATATTTCTGACCTAAAACAGCTCCAATAGCATAATCACTAGCATCACAAATCAATTCAAAAGGTTTTTCCCAGTTACGTGAAACTATAACAGGTGCAATGTTGATTTTTCTTTTAAAGTTTCAAAAGCTTTTGGGCAATCATCATCAAAATTAAAAATCACATCTTTTTCCAGTAAACAGCATAAAGGCTTCGAAATTTGTGAAAAGTCTTCAATATAACTCCTGTAAAATCCAACATGTCCCAAAAAACTTCTAATTCCCTTACATTAGTTGGGCAAGGTAAATTAGAGATCACTTAAATTTTTGCAGGATCTACTTCCATACCATTTTCTGATATACGATGTACCCAAAAAATTCCTCCTGCTACCATAAATTAACATTTCTACCAGTTAAGGACTAAATTAGTTTCTTTAAAGCGTTTCAAAACTTTAGATAGATGTTCTAAACATAATTCAAATGAAATTCCAAATAAGCATCCATAAAAACTTCAATACCTTTTTCAATTAAATCACAGAAAATTGTCATCATACATCTATGAAATGTAGCAGGGGCATTACATAAATCAAAGGGCATTCTTCTAAAAGCAAATGTACCATAAGTATTTGTAAATGTTGTTTTCTCTTGATCCTCAGGAGCAATTTGAATTTGGTGGTATGTAGTATATCCATCTAGAAAACAAAAGTATTTATGCCCAGCCAGTCTATCCAACATCAGATCTAGAAAAAAAGTAGAAAATGGTCTTTCCTGGTGGTAAGGTTTAATTTACTATAATCAATGCATATTCGCCACCCTGTAACTTGTCTTACTATTATTATTTCATTTTTTTCATTCACAGTCAAAGTAACTCCTCCTTTCTTAGGTACACATTGAATAGGACTTACCCATGCACTATCTGAAATATGGTAGATAATTCCAGCATCCAACTACTTTAAGATTTCTTTCTTGACAACTTCTTTCATGATAGGATTTAATCTCCTTTAAGGATCAGCCCGAGGTTCGCAATTATCCTCTATAAGGATTCTATGCCTACAAATTGAAGGACTGATTCCTTTAATATTAGCTATTATCCATCCAAAGGCTTTCTTATATTTTTTCAAAATTTCAAGCAAACTCTCTTCTTCTCTTTCAGTTAATTGAGAGAAAATTATAACTGACAAAGTTGAGGAATCACCTAAAAAGGCATACTTTAAATGATTAGCAATCATCTTTAAATCAAGTTCATGAGGTTTTTCAATTGATGGACCAAAAGATTCATCTTTTTCAGTCATTTCCAACATTTCAAAATTTTCATGAACATAATTTAAATCTTCCTCATAAAAATCTTCAGAATCTTGTAATTCCTCTTCTTGCTTGTGTTCCAATTTTTTACTTTCACATTTCTCTTAATAATTTGATAACATCGATCCTATAACATTCATCCTCTTTACCTCTCGTAGGATATTTCATTGACTTTGAAATATTGAATGTAACATTTGACAACCTCAGGGGAGAGCAGGGCAGAAAGTGAAGGGTGTATATGTTGGTTAAGCTTTTATAAATGTTATAAATGTTTTTCAAAGTAAAATAGCAATTGTGCTCCCTCCCCTTTTTTCAATGCAAGTATACGTATCGTTCAAGTAATAAAGGGCTCTAATGGAGTCCTAGATATCGATCCCACAGGGAAGTTAGAGACTTAAGGACTAATTTTAGCAAATGCAATTACTATCTACTATACGGAAATAACGAATGCTTATACTAAACTCTATTTCTTAAAGATTAAATAAAAGATTATATATTTGAAAAGTATCTTTCTCCTTGTTAAGAGAATTAAGTGAATAAATAATTAAATTAGTTAGAATTATATTGTACCAAATAGGAGCATTCCTATTCTTTACCCTTTGGTCCATGTGCAAATAACATTGACTAGTCCTATGTTTAGTTACTGAATCTGCGACTAGGCTGGGAGGATACCGGCTGCCACTTCAGAGCTCCCATGTTCCCCTCGCCTGAGGGCTAACATCTACACTTCAGCTCCGAAACGTTAGGACCGAATTGAATATTTTAGTCTGTCACACTAAAATGTTCAATTCTACGCCCGATAATTAATATTTCCCTATTTATTTGCACCCTCCTTCCAAGGCTTTTGACTTCCCTGATTCTCGAATGTAATCTCTACTATAGTTGATAATTCAACATATGTTAACAATTCAATTGGCCAAATTGAAAGTAAATTAAGATTTAAGTAAAAGATTATCACAATTTTATTTAATATTTTTAGGAACAACTGATTTAATTCTTCATTTCACCAAATCTCAACAACAAGGAGAAAGACAAAAAAAACTACTCGAAATGCACAGGAAGAATAACACAAAACTTGGATTTCATTTAAAGTTATAAAACAATAAACAAAAAAAAACTTATCTCGAATCTTCTCCCCAAGTAGACTCCTTGAAGTTCCTTTGACTCTTCCTTCTTGTACAACACACTTAATTAAAAAGACTCACCAAGATACTAAATAAAACACTAGCTCTCACTAAGGACACTAATAAAAAACACACTACGACTACAATTTTGGCCTAAATTCATCTATATTTAAAGAGGAATGAATATATCCAAAGGTTGCTTAAGCATCTCTTTAAAAAGCGTCCAGATTCAATGTATTTGGCTTGAACCGACATTCTTGCCGTCGGCGGGCTCGATCTCGCCGTTGGCGGGCTTCTAGAACAATGGCTAACCGCTAAGGCTCGCTGTCGGTGGGCTCGATCTAGCCATCGTCGGGCTCGATCTCGCCATCGGAGGGCTCCTTTATAATATATTCAAAACTTTTGGGAAAATCTCGCCATCGGCGGCATATTCCTCGTCGTCGGTGAGATAGTTCAATTTTCATCTATTTTAGTCCTTTTTGTTCCAGATTCACTCATTTTTGCTCTTTTTGCCTATAAATCTTCATTCCTGCAATAAAACATAAAAAATAACTTTCTTTACAGTGCAATTTCATTTAAAATTAGTATAAATTTCTTAATACATTTTCTTGTGGTCAACAGTTTGATCATTAACTTGCATCGTCAATTCCCCTTTTTTCACATCTATCATCGCTCTGCCTGTGCCTAGGAATGGTCTCCCTAAAATTATGTGTATCTCTTTATCTTCCTCCATATCCAACACAACGACATCAACAAGGAAAATGAATTGATCTACTTTCACCAAAACATCTTCTATAACTCCTTTAGGATATGTGATCGAACGATCAGCTAATTGCAGAGTTACAGTAGTAGAGGTTATTTCTCTGAATCCCAGTCTTTTGAATATTGATAATGGCATAAGGTTAATGCCTGCACCCAAATTATATAATGCTTTTCTAAAAAATCTGTCTCCGATTGCATATGGAATTAGGAAACTTCCAGGATCTTTAAGCTTTTTAGGAAGCTTTTTCTGAATTAGAGTGCTACACTCTTCACTAAGTGCAACAGTCTCATTATCTTAAAACTTCCTCTTTCTGTTGAGAATATCCTTCATAAATTGCAAATAGTTTGGCATTTGTTCTAAAGCTTCAGCAAATGGAATATTGATTGTAAGCTTCTTAAATATCTCCAAGAATTTTGAAAATTGCTTATCCAATTTTTGTTGTCGAAGTCTTTGAGAAAATGGAGGTGGTGGCTTTTATAAATCAACCTTAGGTGCAGAAATAGGTCTTTCCAAACCTTTCAGAGAGGCCTCTTTTGGTTTTTTAATCTCTTCTTTCTCTACTTCAGTCTCTTTTTGAACTTTACCTTTGAACTCTCTTCCACTTCTCAACTGAATAACTTCTACTTTCTCTTTAGACTTTTCTCTTGAATTTACTTCAGTAATACTAGGAAGCTTTCCTTGGGATCTAGTACTTAATGAATTGTCAATCTGTCCCAATTGATTCTCAATATTTCTAGCTCCCTTGACTTTGTAATTGATTTCCCATTTGTAACACCACTTCTTCAATAGAAAACTTCTTCTCCTTAAATTATGAAGTATTGTTAAAACCTATATGATAGGATGGTCTATAATTATTATTGCCTTGGTTGTTGCAGTTTCCCAATAGGTTTACTTGGTTGTTCCCCCATTGTTGATTACTACCACCCTAATTATTGGTATTCCAGTTAAAGTTTGGATGGTTTTCCAACCTGGATTATAGTAATTGGAATATGATTTATTAGGCTTAATTATGGCATTCAAGGTTTCTGATGAAGTTTGAGAATCAACCATTTGACCTAATGATTTTTCTTCAATCATGGAAATTGGCTGAGAAAAATTCATTTCAAATTGGTATATCTTCCTTAAAATTACAGCTTATTGCTAGCATTGCAAAAACATCATTTTCATGAATGTTGGCTACCTTTTTAGGATTTAACCTTTCAGAAGGCCATTGAAAATTATTAATAGTCATTTCTTCAATTAAAGCATAATTATCAACAAACTGTTTATACATCAATGAACCACCAGCAGTGACATCGATAATAGATCTAAGAGATCAAACTAATCCATTGTAAAAAGTCTGAATTATTAACTAATATGGTATCGAATGATGTGGAAACTTTCTTAGGAGATCTTTAAAACGTTCCCATGCTTCATATATAGAATCCCCTTCAAATTGACAAAAAATGTTATATCATTTCTAAGCTTCGTAGCCTTTGATTGTGGAAAATATTTAGCAATGAATTTTTGTGCTCAATCACCCCAAGTTCTGATAGATCCAGGTGCTAACAAATTTAACCAAATCTTAGCTTTATCCCTTAGTGAAAAAGGAAAATTCTAAGTCTAATAGCATAGTCCGAAACACCATCATAATTAAAAGTAGCACACAATTCTAGAAAATTGGCAAGATGTAAATTAGGATCTTCAGTTGGTGCTCCCCTGAACTGATTATTAGATACCATC
The DNA here is from genome assembly GCA_022702705.1 of Papilionanthe hookeriana x Papilionanthe teres. Classification (NCBI taxonomy): domain Eukaryota; kingdom Viridiplantae; phylum Streptophyta; class Magnoliopsida; order Asparagales; family Orchidaceae; genus Papilionanthe; species Papilionanthe hookeriana x Papilionanthe teres. The sequence continues at coordinate 5,408,647 of CM040433.1, read as the reverse complement.
TGGATAATAACAGGTTTAAGTTCAAATGAATTAGCAGCTACAACAGAATGTTGAATACTACCGTGAACTTCATCCACTGTAGGGTTAGCATAATCTCTTAAAGGTATAAATTCTTGATGGATTTCAACATTTAGATGATCTTGATTTGCCATTTCTTGAATATTTTTATCTTTTCTGTATTTTTTAATTTTTTTTGATTTTTTTGATAGTTCTCTCTAATTTAGAATCGTAAGACATAAGTCCCTCAGAACCTAAACTATGCATACACAATTAACAAAATAAAATAAAACACACTAACAAAAAATGAAAAGCAAAAACTTAATTTTTCTTAAATTCTCTTTAAATGATATTTTAATTAATTTCCCCAACAACGGCGCAAAAAACTTGATCCCTGAATATTTATGTTTACGATTTTTAACTTTATATTTCTTTCCAATGATATTATCTCTTTCTTTGCAACGACGCCAAAAACTTGACTCAGAAGCAAATAAGAAATATATTTTAATTATTTATAATATGGGATACTACGCAAGTATACATTTCATTTATCAAGTAATATAGAAATTTTTAATTAAGCCCCGATATATCGAACCCACTGGGAGATGTCTAAAATTTTAATAAATAAGAAAAAGAATTTTTTTACTTTTTAAAATGATTTTGTAAAGTATGTTTTAAGATATAAAGTTTTTAAATTTGTTTTTGGTATTTACTGAATAAAAAGTAAAGAAAAGAACTAAAGTTAACACAAATATAAAATAGTCAAAGCAAATGAGAATAAAATATCTTTTTCCTCTTTCAATGAATCAGTAATAATTATGGAATTTCGTTGTTGAAGAATCTAAATGTGTAGTGCCAAATAGAAGCAATTATATTCTTTACTCTTACATGGTTCTATAAAGAACATTGGTTAATTTGAAGTTTTGAAATAATGTAGATTCGTTATCCACTGAAAATTTGATAGCTTTTTATGGTCCATTTCATACCAATTTTTGTTGATATTGCACTTTAAAAGAAAGATATTTTTTCATGATTTCATGTAGGTACAATGATTTTAAGCCTTTGGAGCAAAAGGAAGCAAAAAGGAGCAAATTTGGAGTAAAATGGAGCAAAATGCATTTTATTAAACTAGCGCTGAGCAGAGCTGTCACCAGCACCAGACCGAGCAAATTTATAGAGAGTTTTGACCAGAAGGCAGAAAATAGCGCCGGACGGTGCCCTATCCTGCGCCGGACCGTACCCTATCCCGATTTTAAACTATATTTAATGTATTTGGCTGGATTTTGGAGAGATGCTTAGGAAAACTCTTGAGAAATCAGTTAAAGCCGAATTCAAACTATTTTGGAGGCAAGTTTAGAGAGGGAGAGAGTCATTAGAGTGTGTGAGTGAAGAGTGGGTGTGTCTTTTCATTGTTTTAGTGTAGAGAGCCAATCTAGGGTTTGTGTGTATTCTCTTCTAACGAGTGTAGGAGGAGAGGAAAAGTGAGATTTCTTCTTCCTTACTTATCTAAAGAGAGAATTGTGTGTTGTTGTGAAGAAAGAAGATGAGTCAAAAGAATTCCTTGAGATTCGCTTGGGGAAGAGTTTGAGATAAGTTGTCTTTTCTTTACTTTGTTTGTATGACGTTGCTTTTATATATAAAATCTATCTTTTATCGTCTTTTTCTCATGAATCTTAAGTAGATATCTGACCCACAATTATATATTATGATATTTTTAATTTAATTGCAACGACGCCAAAAACTTGACCCCGCTATTTATATGTATAGAATTGTAATTGTTTATGTTGTGGATGCTACGCAAGTATACGTATCGTATCAAGTAATACGAGGCTCTAGTGGAGTCCTGGTTATCGATCCCACAGGAAAGAGAAAATTAAATAACAACTAATTTAAAATAATAATAATAATTTTTAAAATAGTATACGAAAATTTGGACTTCTAAATTTGAGCGCAATAAAGTAAACTAAGTATTTTAATTAGGTGACTTAACTAAGTAGAAAATTAATACGTATTGAAAGTGCAGGAAATTAAACTAATTGCTAAATAAGTCTTAACTATTCGTAAAAAGTATCTTACCCCTTGTTTAGAAATTTAAGTGATTAATGAATTTAAATAGATAATTTTAAGGTATTGTGACAAATAGGAGCATTCTTATTCTTTACCCTTTGGTCCAGGTGTAAAAAAATATTGACTAATCCTATGTTTGATTACCGAACTCGCGGCTAGGTCGGGAGGATACCGACCGCCACTTCGCAGCTCCCACGCTCCCCTCGCCCGAGGGCTAACATCTACACTTCGCCTCTCAAACAATAGGACCGAATTGAATATTTTAGTCCGTCACACTAAAATACTCAATTCTACGCCCAAAGGATATTATTTCCCTATTTATTTGCACCCTCCTTCCAAGGCTTTTGAATTCCCCGAATATCAGATGTAATTTTTACTATAGTTGATAACCAACATATTTTAACAATTCAAATGACCAGTTTGAAAGTAAATTAAGTTTTAAGTAAAAATTATCACAATTTATTAATATATATAAGTATCTCTATTTTAATTTCATCAAGTCACTTAATTTCATAAACAGGGAGAAAGGCTAATAAACTACTCATAATGCATGGGAACTAAACTAAGCATGGATTTCATTTAAAGTTAAAAACAATAAATACAAATACTTACCTCAATTTATCCCCAAACGTACTCCTCGTAGTTCCTTTGACTCTTCCTTCCAAGCACAACACGACTCACTAATTACTCACTAAACTTACTAAAAGACTCACTAAAGACACACTATCGCTCACAAATTACACTTAGAACTCACAAAAGACTAAAAGATTGCACTTAGAACACAAAAGACTGCACAAAACTAACTCACAAAAGACTGATTTTTGGCCTCTATATATAGAGGTGAGCAAAGGACCAAGAGGTGTGTAAGCATCTCTTCAAAAAGTGTCCGAGTTCAATGTATCTCGTGCCATTCGAACTACCTCGCCGTCGGCGACGAACTACCTTGTCGTCGGCCGAGGCTTCTAGAAGATCTTCAAACCGCTCTATCTCGCTGTCAGCGGGCTCGGGCTCGCTGTCAGCGAGACAGTTATAAATCCTTCAAAAATGTCTCCTCGTAACCTCGCCGTCGGCGACTCAAAGACAAATTGCATGATTTTGCTCCAAATTTGCTCCTTTTTATGATTTTTGCTTTTATCACCTAAATTATTCATTCCTGCAATAAAATAAAGAAAATACCCTTCTTTAAAGTGCAATTTCATCAAAAATAGGTATGAATTTCTTAATAAATTTTTCAGCGATCAATATCTTTGCCTTCCTCCTTTTCATGTGATGTGTTGATGTTGTGATATGGAAATGATGTGCTGATTTATTATGGAGAATTTGTGATGATATTTTCACTTCGACTTCATTAACCTTTTGATCTGGCCAATTGAATTGTTAAAGATTATGTTCCGAAAGGATTATGAGTTTCACAACAAAAGTGAAGGTCACATTTAACGTCCATGAATGAATGACATAGTTCATGGGGGTTGGGTGAAAATAAATAGGGAAATATATTTTGATGGGGGTAGAATTAGAGATTTTAGAGTGACATGCTAAAATCCTCAATTTGGTCCCAAGGTTTGGAAACCAAAGTGAGAGTTAGCCTTCAGGCGAAGGGAAGTGGGAGCTCTGAAGTGAGAGCTAGTATCCTCCCAGCCTAACCACGGATTTGGGGACTGAACTTAGGATTAGCCAATGTTCTTTATGTGCTTGAAAAGGGGTAAAGAATAGGAATGCTCCTATTTGGCACAATACATTTGCATCACTGATCTATATCACTAAATCATCACATTATTATCGGAGAGGAGGAGGATTCATTTCTACAATTGAACTTTTTTTATAAATTTAGTCTTGTGTTAATTAACTTTGTTAGAAAATTAGAACGTACTTTAGTAGAGTTATTAACAACAACTATTTGTTCATCTTTTATTATTAGTAATTATTGCAATTGTGCTGTGATTCGTGAAGTGATTTATGTGCTACATTATCAAATTAATTTCCTCCTCGTGGGATCGATAACCAGGATTCCATTAGAGCCCTGTATTACTTGAGCAATACATATACTTGCGTTTAATAATGTGACTCAATAGAAAACTAAATCAATATATATATATATATATATATATATATATATATATATATATATACATATATATATATATACATATACATATATATATATATACGAGTTCATAAATTTTGGTAATTTAAAAAAGTCACACCAATGGGTTAGGCAGGGAAGATACTAGCTCTCACTCTAGAGTTCCATTGATTCCCTCCACCCGGGGCTAACATCACATAACAAAATTTAAAATATAAAATCAAATTAGGGGGCTTTAGCCTGTCACTCTAAACTCCTCTAATTTTACTCCCCAATAAAAACATTTCTTCCTATTTATTTGCACCCAACCATATGGACTACAATTCTCACTCATACAATTGCTTGTGATTCATTCCAATTGTTGATTGTGACAATATCTCATTGGTTCTTAAATGTTCTCACAACAAATTTTAACATCTTAATTGGTTAAATCAAGAGGAAAATGAAGTGCAAGGTAGTGAATCATCACAACTTCTTCCAACATTGAAATCGTATACTTCACATAACTTCCTTCCATGATTTAATTACTTCATCATTTAAAAAGAAAAAGATAAAGAAAACTACTCTGAACACATGGAGAAAACACAATCACAACTTGATTTGAAAGTAGAATTCATAGTGAAAACACAAAAGTATTATTTTAAAACCAAATGTAAAACAAAGATAAGCACTTATCTAAAAATCCTCTCCACAAGACTCTTGATGTTCCTTTGAAACTTTGCTTTCCCCTTACAAGACGCAATAGAGGTTGGCGCCTGATCTATAAAAAAATACCTATTTCTTTATGTCTTAAATCTTATCAATTTCTAAGGATATTATGCTTTAATGAAAGGTATTTTTTGTGTTTTTGGATGTAGGTGATGTAAAAAGGTCCAAGAAGGAAAAAGGAGCAAAAAGGAGCAAAAAGGAAAAAAAAGGAGCAAAAATGGAGCAAAATACGAAAAGTATAAAAAAATATGGCTCGGCGCCAGCGCGTAACTCGGCGCCTAAGCGCCGTACTCGATACGTAAACCGGTCAAGTTTTTTACAACGTTTGAACGGTTATTTTGACGGAGTGAGTGGTTATTAGACATTCTAGAAGACTGGCAGTTGTTCCTTGATAATAGGACATGTGATACATTGCATTTGGACGCTCCAAAACGGTTTTAATCGCGAAGAGGTGCGAAGAACTGGACGCGGTGTCCTACGCCTAGGCGCCAGATTCCGACGCCTAGGCGCCAGACAGACCTTCTAGAAGATTCATTGAATGTGGACATGTTTTGAAGAGGTGCCTCAAGGCAACCCTTGAAGCCTATAAATAGGAGTCCATTTCTTCGTAAAAATGTGCCCCCCATCGTAACCCCTTTCTCTTATCCACTTTAGGATCTCTCATCCTTAGAGAGAGAAATAGAGAGAGAAATTTAGGGCCACTTTTGTTTAGTTTAGTGAGTTTATTTTCAAGTTGTTGCATCCGGAGTTCATTACACCGTGGAGTCGTAGGAATCGAAGATCTGTAGAAGGAATATTTGAGATAAGTATTTTATATTTGATTCAAAGTTTATTTATTATGTTTTGTTGTTTATATTCAATGTGTTCTGAGTAGTTAGTTTACTTTCTTCCTTCAATTATGAAGAGATAAATAAGATAATAAAAGATTCGATGGAGAATTGAAATTCAAAATATTTTCAAAACATTGTGATGACATTAATACTCGATCTTATTTTACTTTTTAAATTGGCCATTTAAATTGTTAAAACCCGTCGAAGAGTTTTGAGACCTAGAAGGAGAAAAACTCTTAACTTGTAAGTGTCACATGAATCCTTGAGAAGTCGAAGGCCATGTGCGGGCTATTCAAGGTGAAGTGCAAATAAATAGGAATATAAGATTTAAAGGGCGTAGAATTGATAAGTTTTTAGAGTGACAGACTAAATTTTTATAATTTGATTTATAGATTAGGAAAGGGTCACTAGTAGGGCCGACCATAGCCACCCTTGGACATCTAGTAGTGTGAGTCTAGATTAACCCATTCTACTAACAATACATTCGGACCTGATCTGTAAATTAGCCAATGTTCTTTGCATCTGGATCAAGGGTAAAGAATAGGAATGCTTCTATTTGGCACAATACCATAAATCAAATTCTCCAACGAATATTAAATTATCTTAAAAATCTTAGATTAATTAAAGGGAAGAAAGTTGTTTATTTTATATAGTTTTCATAAAATCATTATCTTATTATTATTTTCTTTATTTGCATATAGTAAATTAATAGTAATTTATAGTTAGATTAAAATATAAAAAGATTTTTGAAATACAATATTTAGAAATTTATTACTATAATTTTTCCCCGTGGAATCGATACTGGGGTCTTTGTTTCAAAGCCCTATATTACTTGAAACGATACGTATACTTGCGTAGTACCCAAAAAGTATATAAAATATTTTCTTTTTAAAATTATATTTTGCTATATAAACATATATTTAAAAAAGTTTTATTTGGTACACATCTATATAGCAAGTTATTACAGGTCAAGTGTTTCGCGCCTTCGCCAGAAATTAAATTTTCTAGCAGTGGTAACAAATTCTTGTATTTGGAAGTACAAAAATCGAGTTAAGTTTTTGGTGCCGTTGCCGGGGAAGAAATAGAATAGTTATAAATTTTTTTTTAAATATTATATTTCCAAAAATATAAAAAAAAATATAAAAAAAATATATAAAGAAAAAATATATATATAAAAATTTTATTCCTTGTTTTATGCGAAGATTTGGTTCTGAAGGATTAATACCTTTAGATTCTGAATTAGAAAGAACAATTAGAAAAATTAAAAAGGGAAAACAAATTCAAAGATTTCAAGAAATGGCTACTTTACAAAATCTAACTGAACTTAATGATCAAAATGTTTATAAACCATTAAGGGATTATGCTAACCCTACAAACTTGATGAACTTCATAGTAGTATTCAAATACCCACCGTAGATGCCAATTCTTTTGAACTTAAACCGTCTATTATTCAAATAATGCAAAACAATCAATTTGGTGGAACACCAAATGAGGATCCAAATTTACACCTTGTTAGTTTTTTAGAACTTTGTGCTACCTTTAAATATAACAATGTTTCTGATGATGCTATTAGACTTAGACTCTTTCCTTTTTCTTTAAGAGATAAAGAAAAGATGTGGTTAAACTCATTAGCGACTGGTTCTATTAAAACATGGGCTGAAATGGCACAAAAATTCCTTGCTAAATATTTTCCTCCTTCTAAAACTGCTAAATTAAGAAATGATATTACTTCGTTTAGTCAATTTGACGGGGAGACAATATATGAAACTTGGGGAAGATTTAAAGAACTATTAAGAAAATTTCCTCATCATGCTTTACCTGATTGGTTAATTATTCAAACATTTTATAATAGATTAATTGGATCTTTAAAATCTATTATTGATGCTGTTGCTGGAGGTTCTTTAATGTCTAAATCATTTGAAGAAGCTTACACTTTAATCGAAGAAATGGCTAATAACAATTTTCAATGGCCTTCCAAAAGGATTAGTCCTAAAAAGATGGCAAGTATTCACGATAATGAAGCCTTTTCTATCTTAGCTTCACAAGTAGCAGCAATGTCTAAGAAATTAGATAATTTTGCAATTAATATTTCACATAATAACTCTGCTTATATTGAAGATTCTCAAACTATTGAAACTTTACAAGCTATTAAAAGTAAAAATAGTCCTTATTCAAATTATTATAATCCTGGGTGGAAAAATCATCCTAATTTTAACTGGAATAATTCACAACAACAATGGGGTAATAATCAATCTCATCCCACTGGAAATTGGAATAATCAAGTTAATCCAAATTGTAAACCTCCCGTATTTAATAATCAACAGAAAAAGTTATCGTAGAAGAATTAATTTTACAAATGAATAATCAATTACAAAATCAAAATACTGCTATTCGTAATATTGAAAATCAAATGGGGCAAATTGCTACTTTAATTAATAATAGACCTGTAGGAACACTTCCTAGTAATGTTGAAATTAATCCAAAGAACATGAACAAGTTAAAGTTGTGCAACTTAGAAGTGGAAAGGAATTAAAAAAAAAGAATGCAGAATGAAATTGAAAAAGAGATTGAGGTTGAAGAGATTGAAAAACCTAAAGAAACTCTCTCTTCTAGTCAAGATCAGACTGTTATACCTGTTAATGTGAAAGTTGAAAAACCACCACCACCTATTCCTCAAAGACTTAAACAGCAGAAACTAGATCATCAATTTTCTAAGTTCTTTGAAATATTTAAGAAACTTACTATTAACATACCTTTTACTGAAGCTTTGGAACAAATGCCAACTTACGCAAAATTTATGAAGGATATTTTAAGCAAAAAATGAAAATTTGAAGCTTTTGAAACTCGTTGCATTAAGTGAAGAATGCAAGTGCAATAATTCAAAAGAAATTACCCGAAAAGCTTAAGGATCCTCGAAGTTTCACTATACCTTGTGCTATTGGAGAAAAATTTTGTGGAAAAGCTTTATGTGATTTAGGAGCAAGTATTAATCTCATGCCATTTTCTATCTTTCGAAGATTGGATTTAGGAGATATTACTCCCACCACTGTAACTCTTCAGTTAGCTGATAGATCTATCACTTATCCTAAATGAGTTATAGAGGATGTCCTTGTTAAAGTGGATAAATTTATCTTCCCCGTAGATTTCATAGTACTTGATATGGAAGAAGATAAAGAGATACTTATTATTTTAGGGAGACCTTTTCTAGCTACCGGACGAGCTATGATTGATGTGCAAAAGGGAGAACTAACTATGAGAGTTAATGATCAAGAAATTAAATTCAATGTTCTTAAATCAATGAAGTACCCTGATAAAGAGAAATGTTATCGAATGGATATAATTGATTATTTAATTGAAAAACATTATTAAGAAAAATGTAAAGTCATTTCTGAAGAAAAATTTGAATTTTTAATTGATGAAAATGTAGTAGAAGAAGAAGAGACTCATTTTATTAAAGATAATTGGGAAACTTTAGACATAACTCAAAATGATATACTTTTACCATCAATTAAAAGAGCCCCTGAACTGGAATTAAAAATGTTACCTTCACATTTAAAATATGCATTTCTTGGAAATTCGTTAACTTTACCTGTTATTCTTTCTTCTGAACTGAGTAGAGATCAAGAAGAAAAACTACTAGGTGTGTTAAAGAATTATAAGAAAGCTTTTGGTTGGACTATTGATATAAGAGGAATAAGTCCTTCCATTTGCATGCATAGAATCTTAATGGAAGAAAATTTTAAACCTACTATAGAATCGCAAAAAAGATTAAATCATATCATGAAAGAGGTTGTTAAAAAGGAAATTATTAAGTGGTTAGATGCTAGTATTATTTATCCTATTTCGGATAGTCAATGGGTAAGTCCTATTCATTGTGTTCCGAAGAAAGGAGGTGTAACTGTCATTGTTAATGATAAAAATGAACTAATTCCTACAAGACAAGTTACTGGATGGCAAATTTGTATTGACTATAGGAAATTAAATAAAGCCACTAGAAAGGATCATTTTCCTTTACCTTTATTGGATCAAATGCTCGATAAATTAGCTGAACACCCATATTTCTGTTTTCTGGATGGATATTCTGGTTATCATCAATTACTTATAGATCATGAGGACCAAGAAAAGACAACATTTACAAGTCCTTATGGAACATTTGCTTTTAGAAGAATGCCTTTTGGTTTATGTAATGCACCTGCAACTTTTCGAAGATGTATGATGTCAATATTTTGTGATTTGATTGACAAAGGAATTGAAATATTCATGGACGATTTTTCGGCTTTTGGAACTTCTTTTGAATCTTGTTTGGAAAACATAGCCAAAGTTCTGAAAAGATGTTAAGAAACAAATTTAGTTCTTAACTGAGAAAAATGTCAATTCATGGTCACAGAAGGCATTGTACTTGGTCACAAAGTGTCACAAGAAGGGATGGAAGTAGATCAAGCAAAAGTGAAAATTATTGCTGAATTGCAACCACCTAATACTGTTACTGATGTGAGAACTTTTCTAGGTCATGATGAATTTTATAGAAGATTCATAAAGGATTTTTCTAAAATTACTAAACCTTTTTTTTATTTATTGGAAAAAGATGCGAAATTTGAATTTAATAAAGAATGTATTAATGCTTTTAATATTCTAAAAGAAAAATTAATAACTGCACCTATCATTGTTGCACCTAATTGGAATAAATCTTTTGAATTAATGTGTGATGCAAGAGATTTTGCAATTGGAGCTGTATTAGGACAAAAATATGAGAAAATTTTCAAAGTTGTATATTATGCTAGTAAAACTCTCACTGAAACACAAATAAATTACAATACCACTGAGAAAGAGCTTCTAGCTATAGTATATGCCTTTGATAATTTAGACCTTATCTCCTTGGTACTAAATGCATAGTTCATACTGATCATTATGCTATTAAATATCTATTATCTAAGAAGGATTCTAAACCTAGACTTATAAGATGGGTTTTACTTCTACAAGAATTTGATTTTCAAATAGTAAGAAAATATAAATGAGAAATTTCCTGATGAATCTTTATATGTTATTCAAGGATGCAAAACACCTTGGTATGCTGATATTGTTGACTATTTAGTTAGAAATATTTTGCCTTATGACTTAGATAACAAATTTATTAAGAAATTAAAATATGATGCTAAATCTTATATTTGGGAAGAACCTCATTTATTTAAAATTGGTAAAGATTCTATGATTCGAAGATGTGTACCTTATGAGGAAACTTTTGCTATTATTCAAAAATGTCATGATTCTGATTTTGGAGGATACTTTGGCATAGATAAAACTGCATTTAAAATTTTAAATTCTCGATTTTATTAGCCTACCTTATTTAATGATGTGAGACATTATGTGAAAACATGTGATCGATGTGAAAGGATGGGAAATATATCTAGGAAGAATGAAATGACTTTAAACTATATATTGGAAGTTGAAATTTTTGATATATGGGGTTTAGACTTTATGGGACCATTTGTTCCATCATCTGGAAAAATTTATATTTTATTAGTAGTTGATTATGTTTCAAAGTGGATTGAAGCTGTTGCTTTACCAATCTGTGATTCCAAAAGTGTTTCTAAATTTTTAAAGAAAATGTTATTTTCAAGATTTGGAATGCCTAAGGTAATTATCACTGATGGTGGAAGTCATTTCAGTGAATATAAGAATTCAATCATCACTACAAAAATTTGGAATCAAACATAGAATTGCAACTCGCTTATCACCCACAAACAAGTGAAATGGTCGAAGTATCAAACAGAGAAATTAAAATAATTTTAGAGAAGACAGTTAATCCTAAAAGAACTGATTGGGTTGATAGACTTGATTCTGCATTATGGGCTTATAAAACAGCTTATAAGACACTAATTGGAATGTCACCTTACCGGTTAATTTATGGTAAACAATGTCACTTACCTGTAGAACTTGAACATAAAGCTTATTGGGCGATAAAGGAGTTTAATTTTAATTTGAATAAAGCAGGAGAAAAGCGATTATTGCAATTAAATGAGATAGAAGAAATAAGAAATGAATCATATGAAAATGCGAGGATTTATAAAGAGAAAATGAAGATGTTGCATGATAAGAAAATTTCAGGAAAAATTTTTGAACCTGGACAAGAAGTATTACTGTTTAACTCTTGTTTAAAACTTTTTCCTAGAAAATTAAGATCTAAATGGATTGGACTCTATATAGTTGAGAAAGTATACCATTATGGAGCTGTGGATATTAAAGATCCCAAAGCAGGAAAAATTTTTAAAGTAAATGGATTAAGATTGAAGCCTTATTTGGGAGATATTAAAAAGATTTATAAAGAGGCTTATGAATTGAGTCAACCTGATTAAAGATTTACTTAAGTTGGGCTGACGACGTTAAACCAAGCGCTTTGTGGGAGGCAACCCATAATTATCTTTTGTTATGAGTGTTTTTGTGTTTTAATGTAAGGTTATGCCTCGATCTTGATTAATTTTACATTACTTTAGAAAAATTTGATGCTCATAAGTCTTTGTTGACTTAGGCTGAAAATTATTTTGAAGTATGTAAGATTTAGAAATTGGATCACTCTATTCTGAATATGAGTAAAAAGGAGATCAAGTTAACCTTCATTATGATTGTTTACAATGTGAGTTATTGAGTCTAAATTACTCTTACCAATATAATTTACCTATCTTGGAGAACGAAATTTTGAAATTTGACGATTAGGCGAAACGGAGTTGAACATAGTTCTGGCTCCTAGGCGCCAGAAATCGGCGCCTAAGCGCCAGAATCACACTAATAGGTTCGGAGCCTAGGCGCCAGATTCGGCGCCTAAGCGCCACGGTTACTGGGTCATGCAAAAACAGAAAATTTTCAGTTTTTCACATGATTTTCACCTTTAAATCAACCTATCTTCTTCCCTAACCATCAAGCAATCAAAATTACATCCCTTGCACTTCATTCTTGAGAGATTTGAGAAATTTTTGAAGAATATGGAAGGAAGAAATCATGGAGAAGAAGCTAGGGACAAGGTCTCAAAGGATCCTCAACCCTACTTCAATGGTTTCATCGCTGTAAGTTTAGAGAAAATTTCTAGTCGTTTGGATAAGTTCGAAGTGGAATTTAAAAGCATCGGAGATCGCCTTCATGAGATGTTTCATCAAATTGAACATCTAGAATGGCAAATGAAACTTCAATTTGATCATTTTGCGGCTTATCAAGATGCTCAAGTTGAAATGTATGCGAAGAACAAGTGGATTGACGAAAAGACGGCTACGAATTTCCCGAGAGCTTTAGTGTTCTTTCCAAGTGGAATACACAATTTCCTTGTGAAGATTAGAATATTCTCGTAATGAGATAGTTATTATATGGTTTGTTGAGTCGTTGTATCGATTTAGAGAATCGATTGTGTTTGTTTGTGTATTTGCTTTCATGTTTAATGTGTGTTGTTTTTGCTTAGAAATTGTTGTGTTTGAGTATGTATTAGGAACTTGAATCAAGTATTATACTTATCTGGAATGTATTGAGTCAATATTGAAGATTATAAATGGAATTTAGTGAGTTTGATTTAAACTTTATGTTTGATTGGTGGATTAAATATTTAATTTTTATAAATTTTTGAAAAATGTTGTGGAAGTTAGAAACTGAAGCCCTACTCTGATATGAGTAATTGGAAGTTGAATTTATGAATTTTGGTGGAAAATTAAATTTAAAAATAATTTTTTGTGAAAGGTGAGTCTGGCGCCTAGGCGCCAGAATTCGGCGCCTAAGCGCTAGTTCGGCCTGTACCCAAAAATTTACTTAAATAACCCCCAAAAGCCATTTTTGACGCCTAAGCTTCATCTTCTTCCCCATTTTCACAAAAATATACCTTTTAGATCTATTTTGAGGTCAAAACATCAAGGATTTGAGCACTAAACCACTCGATTTCTTCGTCTCAAGGTCAGATCTACACTTTAAACCATTTATTTTCGATTTTCACCACAGATTTCCCTAGGTTTTGCTAAGAACCAAAATTTTGAAAAACAAATTTGATTTTTAGTGATTTCTTTGGATTTTTAAACTTATTTTAAGTTTTATAAACTTAAAAAGAGTTTAAATCTTTGATTCCTAAATTTGTTTTTGTTTTCTTTAACGTTTAGATGGCTCTGAAATCTAAACGCGGGAGGGCACGAGATAACTTTGATAGCAGTAAATTTTCTACTGAGGCTGTGCATTTTCGCTTCCACGAATTTGCGACGTCCAGGAAGTTCATTTCAGAACGAAGTTTCTATCATCCGGGAGAAATGATTGAAAACACTATCGTTGCACACAATTGGCAACGATTCTGTTATTTCACTGCTGTTGTTGTTATCCCTATTGTTCGAGAGTTTTATGCAAATTTTCTGGATGTCAAAGATTATGAAGTCTTTGTCGCAGGTATCGGAGTAGGATTTAGTCCTGAAAGAATCAATATATTTTATGTCCTGCCACCAACTATTGAATGCCATTAATCTGGATTATCTCCATCTGAGGGAGATTTGGATATGATCATTGCTTATTTGACTGACGATACTGGATCTTCGAAGATCAGGAACGGAAAAAGGGTAAACTTCAAATCATCCAAATTAAATGGTATTTCTAAAGCATGGCACTATTTTATTTCTGCAAGATTGTTACCTTCCAACCACTGAGTGAAGTGACTAGAGATCGAGCGATCTTAAACTACTGCATTCAGGAAAGGAAACCTATTGATGTCGGCAGTATTATTTATGATTCTGTGGATTCTACTGCGAGATCCAGCACTTCTGTTGGATTGGGATTCCCATCTCTGATTTATTCATTATGTGTTAGTAATGGAGTCACTGCTGATATTTCTAAGGAGAAGTTAAAGTCTACCAAGCCAATTGGACAGGAGAGTATTAGTATCTATGATCGTCTTCGAGGGAAGAGATCGATCTCTCCTTCTACTTCCGCACATACTCCAGGTAGAACATCTACTTCTCGACCCTCTACTTCTGCTGAGCCACCATCGAGTTTCTGGGAATCAATGCATGATCCGTTTTTAGAGCAGCAGCAGGAGTTATTTCAAACTCACTACAGGATTGATACTATTGATAGGAAACTTGATCATTTATCTGATTATACCCAGAGGAAGAGTAGATATGATGCTGAGTATGATGAAGCCCTAGTCAGATTTCTGAAGGGTGAACATGATGTTAGTTTCCCTACTTTTCCTAGTTTCACACCATTTGTTAATTCTAAGGACGTAGAATTTTTCTTTGGTGACGATGATGATGATGAGGCTACAGCTAGTGACTAGTAGTTATAGATATTTATGATGAGCTACTCTGTTAGTTTGTTTTATTTGGATTGTTTGTTTAGTTTTGTGTTTAATGTATGTTGATTTGTTTAAATATCTGTGTGGATTGATTAGTGTTAAGATTCTGATGTTAAAATATTCTTAGTATATTGTGTTGAGACCGAAGTTAGAGTTAATTTATGATATGTTTGTTTTAGTCTACTCGTTTAGTAATTAATAATTTTGCTCTGCTTTAATTTTGTTTCAAATTTAGTATAATCATAAAAATTAGCCTGCTTACTTTTTATACATGCTTCAATTTTATCTTAATTATTCATAAAAACATGAGTAGAAGTTAATTTTATCTTTTTAAGATTATTTTTACATACTTATAAAAATTCTTATGATTTTCTTTCTCTCATACTTTCAAATTATCATAGTATACCAAAACTTAAGTATGGGGGAAGGGAAAATACATTCAAATTTATATTTTATTTGTCCTTAAAGAGCTAATATTTTCATAAAAAGAAAATTTTTTTAACATAACGTAAGGAATGAAGAATTTATTTGAGATTACTTTTATTTTTGAAATTATAAACAATTTAGTGAAATTAACCAAAATTTTAATAACTTTGATTGATTTTAAGAATAGAATTATTTAACTTAAAGAAGAATAAGGTTAAGAAATTTTCTATTCATGATAGAAATAATAGAATTTTAGAAATATTAAGTAATAAAAAATTATCACTTGAAAAAGAAAAGATTGGAAATCTTTTTGAATTCTTATTCATGTTATAATAATTAAGTGGAAATGTATAAGTTTTGAAAATATAATTTAAGGATAGTGAAGTTCAAAACCATTAACGAGCTATCCGGATATAGTAATCCTCTATATATATATATATATATATATATATATATATATATATATATATATATAAAAGAAAAAGAAAAAAAAAGAGAGGAGAAGCTTGAGGAAATGCCTAATCAAAAATTGGCTTCACTTGAATTATCTTATAAGAAGAAAACTAGTTACATATTTTACTTAATTTTTATACATGAATATTTATTTAGTAAAGATTTTTCAAGAAGTTCTTTTTCTTGTAAGTAATCTATGAGATCTTAATATAATAGACTTCTATTATTTTCAAAATGGATGAAAAGTTTGAAATCTTATGATTTGGTAGTTAAATATTCTTTAAATTCTTAAAATTAAACCTAGTTAGTGAAATTGGGTTAATAATTTACTAAAAACTTTATAAAATCAAAAATTATAAGGAATCTTAAATATTTATCTTTTATTTCAAAGGTTATACATTTTATATAGTAGAAAGAGTTACTCGAGGACAAGTAACATTTAAGTTTGGGGGATTTTGATCTATAAAAAAATACCTATTTCTTTTTGTCTTAATTCTTATCAATTTCTAAGGATATTATGCTTTAATGAAAGGTATTTTTTGTGTTTTTGGATGTAGGTGATGTAAAAAGGTCCAAAAAGGAAAAAGGAGCAAAAAGGAGCAAAAAGGAGAAAAAATAGAGCAAAATACAAAAAGTATGAAAAAATATGGCCTGGCGCCTAGGCGCTAGAAGTTGGCGCCTAAGCGACAGACTCGATACAGAAACTGTCAAGTTTTTTACAACGTTTGAACTGTTATTTTGACGGAGTGAGCGGTTATTGGACATTCTAGAAGACCGGCAGTTGTTCCTTGATAATAGGACATGTGATACATTGCATTTGGACGCTCCAAAACGGTTTTAATCGCGAAGAGGTGCGAGCCAAAGTGAAGAGGTGCGAAGAACTGGACGCGGTGTCCGGCGCCTAGGCGCCAGACAGACATTCTAGAAGATTCATTGAATGTGGACATGTTTTGAAGAGGTGCCCTTGAAGCATATAAATAGGAGTCCATTTCTTCAGAAAAACGTGCCCCCCATTGTAACCCCTTTCTCTTATCCACTTTAGGATCTCTCATCCTTAGAGAGAGAAATAGAGAGAGAAATTTAGGGCCACTTTTGTTTAGTTTAGTGAGTTTATTTTCAAGTTGTTGCATCCGGAGTTCATTACACTCGTGGAGTCGGTAGGAATCGAAGATCTCGTAGAAGGAATATTTGAGATAAGTATTTTATATTTGATTCAAAGTTTATTTATTATGTGCTGTTTATATTCAATGTGTTCTGAGTAGTTAGTTTACTTTCTTCCTTCAATTATGAAGAGATAAATAAGATAATATAAGATTAGATGGAGAATTGAAATTCAAAATATTTTCAAAACATTATGATGACATTAATACCTGATCTTACTTTACTTTTTAAATTGGTCATTTAAATTGTTAAAACCTGTTGAAGAGTTTTGAGACCTAGAAGGAGAAAAAGTCTTAACTTGTAAGTGTCACTTGAATCCTTGGGTAGTTGAAGGCCATGTGCGGGCTATTCAAGGTGAAGTGCAAATAAATAGGAAGATAAGATTTAAAGGGCGTAGAATTGATAAGTTTTTAGAGTGACGACTAAATTCTTATAATTTGATTTATAGATTAGGAAAGGGTCACTAGTAGGGCCGACCATAGCCACCCTTGGACATCTAGTAGTGTGAGTCTAGATTAACCCATTCTACTAACAATACATCCGGACCTGATCTGTAAATTAGCCAATGTTCATTGCGCCTGGATCAAAGGATAAAGAATATGAATGCTTCTATTTGGCACAATACCATAAATCAAATTCTCCAAAGAATATTAAATTATCTTAAAAATCTTAGATTAATTGAAGGGAAGAAAGTTGTTTATTTTATATAGTTTTCATAAAATCATTATCTTATTATTGTTTTCTTTATTTGCATCTAGTAAATTAATAGTAATTTATAGTTAGATTAAAATATAAAAAGATTTTTGAAATATAATATTTAGAAATTTATTACTATAATTTTTCCCCGTGGGATCGATACTGGAGTCTTTGTTTCAAAGCCCTATATTACTTGAAATGATACGTATACTTGCGTAGTACCCAAAAAGTATATAAAATATTTTCTTTTTAAAATTATATTTTGCTATATAAACATATATTTAAAAAAGTTTTATTTGGTACACATCTATTTGGCAAGTTATTCCAGGTTAAGTTTTTCGCGCCTTCGCCAGAAATTAAATTTTCTAGTAGTGGTAACAAATTCTTGTATTTGGAAGTATAAAAATCGGGTCAGCACCCAACTCTGTTGACTCCAAATCTTTATTCTACTCTTAATAAAAACTAGATACAAGTGATAATAAAAGTGGATGAAGTGGAAATGTGTGCTCTCAATAACTCTCTAACATAAACTTGACTCTTAACACTAATCACACCCTCCAACAACAACCCTTTTTCTAATCTTGAAGTCTTCTTTTTAAAAGTTTTCAAAATGTGCCTTGGTGTCTCTTCAAATCATGTCTAGATTCAATGTATCCACCAAAGAATGCATCCATCCATTCAAATCTGCCGCCCAAAAGAAGTTAAGGATGTTTAAACTAAAAGTTGCTTCAAACACCCCTTAAAAATGACGTTAAATTTGAGTTAATTCGTATTTTTTAACTGTGGCGCTTATGTGTCAAGGGTCTGACGCTTAGGTGCCAGAGGCCAAAATTTTTCATTTTTCAAATTTTGCTCCAAATTTGATCCTCTTTTGATCATTTCATCATAGTCAGTCATTTTAATCATACCTACAAGAAAAACACAAATATACCTTCTATTAAAGTTCAATATCATAAAAAATAGGTATAAAAATGCATTTAAAACACTATATATTTTAGGTGTATCAACTAACACACGATAAGAGATAATTTTTCAAAAATTGAATGAAATTTGGTTCACGTTTAAGGCCATGATCATCTATAAAATCAAGGGAAAAACCTACCCAATTATTATAGATACAATCAGTTCTTCATATAATAAGGAGGTTCGCATAAGACAAGCAACACAATGGTGAAACGTTGAGGTGGGATGATTATAAAGTGGTGGATCAACTTTAGGGATGCAAATTGATGAATTGGAATGATAACCACACTGGATGAATGTGATGACAAGCATTGGCGTGAGTTGGTCTTGGAATTGTAGGATGTTGATAGGGATGCAATCAACATAAGTGGTCAATCCTAAAGCATTGGTCAACCGACCAGGCGTCAACTCTCATTATCAATATCATGTAATTTGAATAAGAATAGTTGAGACAGTTATAGAAATTGTCCTCTTCATACATGTACTTGTATTTTAAGACTCCTATAAATATGAGGTCCTGACATCAATAAAGGGGCTTTTGAACTCTCAGACATTTGGATTATAGTGCTTTAGAATCATCACAGTCATTAGTTATGACACCTAAATATTCTCTTGCTTTACTTAGCTCTCTCTCTCTCTCTCTCTTTCTCTCTCTTCTCTCTCTCTCCCCCTCTCTTCTCTCCTCTCAGCTCAAACTCTCGAGCCATGTTCACAACAAACAATCCCATTTTCAACATCCTAAAAGATGATGCGGTGAGCGTGGACATACCATAGATGAGAAGCAAACCCAATTACGAAGAAAAATCACAACAGAGACGAAATTTAATAGTGAATATATGAAACAAGAAATCCAACGACAGATTCAAGGTCCTTCGAAAGGCAATTTTGCAAAGGAAAGATCAGCCTGCACTCCTGGGGGTTGAATATCAGAGAATTTTTCCTCAGAAGGTTCCCCCAAACCACTTTCCAGTGTCGATTGAATGTCTTGACAACCAAGCAGTCAAGGGAGAAGGAGGCTCCCAACAACAAGCCAGTACTAGATCAACGCCGGTGGTTAAACATTTGGGAGACTGCATTGAGGTACCCTTTTCAGCCTGCTATTGAATGTGCCTTCACTCGACAGATTCTGGAGACGTTACCGACAATGAAGCTGCAAATTTTGCTTCTAGACCCCAATAATGTTAGAAGTGATCTGATTAACCACCTGGCATCATTTGAATCATATGTCGGTATCCTATAAATTAACAATGCCATAATGGTTGCATCTTCTTGAAGAAACTTAAGGAGTCAGCTCTTCCTTGATGCCGGTCAGAATCATCTTGACCCTTGCTGAATTTAAGAAGCTTTTTTTGTCATATTTTGCTAACATTCAAAAGCCGAGAAAGAAAACATAGGCTTTGCTTTGGTTAAATAGGGGGAGAACGAGAGCATTCGATCATAAATCCATTTTTTCTAGAATGAGATGTTGGAAGTACAAGACTTACAACCGTTGATAGCCTAGATCGCTCTAGGATAAGGGGTTAGAAACGAGAGTTTTAAATATTATCTGAATATGCTTGAACCAACGTTTCTTTCCCAGATGCTCGAAATGGCTAACAACCATATTGATAGTGAAGAATCCTTCACAGACTCTTCCCTGATTGGTTTAGCATCAGTTGACCTGCGGTTAAATAAGAGAAAGTCTGGAGATGTAGGACAGAGTTTGAAGGATGATTAGAACCCCTCAACTCATCAAAATTGAAGTAATGTTTAATGATTATGAAAAAACCAAGGCCATCAAAGCCAAAATCAGAGTTTGGATCTGCGGCTACCTTGGTACCTCGAACGACCATACATGCACTGAGAGATGCAGAGTTTGACCTCACTAAATGTCTCGAAGGCGGAATTAGTGGAACCCATTCAAGGTAGAGAATATTTCAGGGAAGCCCCTCTGATGAAAGCCAGACCTACACTCAAAAACCCAAACAAATAATTTGATTACTATCGAGGCCATGGTCATGACACAAAGGAATGTCATCACCTCAGAAACCTAGTGAGGAATTAATTAAAGCAGGGAAGCTGAAGAAATCTATTGTGGTTGGCAAATAGATGTGGCATCAAGTAAGGGTCCCTAATGAGAAATCATCTGATGGATAAGTCAGAGTGAGCAAGTTTCATGTCGTCAAAATCATCCTAGCTAACTTTAATGGTGGCAGAGGAATATCCCGATGATCTGGGCAGAAGAGGCATCGATCGGGTGAGGTACATTCTATTGCTTCTTACTAGCATAACCACCCGCATATTGGCTTTACAAATGAAAACCTCCTAGCGAAGAAAAATCTTTATAACGACACAGTCTTAATTACAACATTTATCAACAAATACTTGGTGGGAAACATCCAGGACGAAACCGAAAGCTCAGTAAACATTTTTTTCATGATGGTGTTCAATAAGACCGGCCTAAAAATCAACTAGTTGGCAACACCAACCGGTCCACCGTTTGGCTTCTTCAACAAGAGAAAAGAAGCCTTGGGTATCACCGCACTGGCCATCTCATAGGGGGAACAAAAAATTCATAACAATATAAGGGATTTTATAGTAGTCGAACCTCTCCAACATACAACGCCATATTCAGCTGACCATTACTGAACAGTTGTTGAGCAGTTGTTTCAACCTACCATATAGTTGTGAATCTTCCTGACGACAGAAAAATTATAACCATTTAAGGGAACGCAGAGCAGTCGAGGAGTTGTTATCTTTTGGGTAGTCACCAGTGTGAGTCAAGAGCTGCTTGATATTTAGAGACAAAGGGAAGGGGGACTAGAGACTAGCAAGACTATCCTTTAATTACATGCTACCAATGATAAGAATGTGGTAAAATTTTTGTAATAAGTGAAAGTTTTGATGCAAAACATAGAATTGTGTTGATACAGACTCTTCATGAGCACTAAGGTGTCTTCTCTTGGACCGCCATGGAGATGTCATGGATCCTGATCGTTGTAGATTACAATTGACTAAATCTCATCGAACCGCTTAACCGATCCAACATAAGAAGAGGTCGAAAGCCAGAACACTAGCTGAACCAATATCAATGTAAGTACAGAAGTCAAAGATGGCTAATTACATCCATGATGTTTAATACCCAACTTTGCTCTCGAACATTGTGATGGCTTGAAAACCCAACGAAGAATGGATAATGTGTGTTGACTTCACCAACATCAATGTTGTGTGTCCAAAGTACAGATACCCTCTACCAAAGATCAATAATCCGATAGATACTGCAGTCGGTAACTCTATAATGAGTTTCCTTGGCGCTTTCTCCATATGCCACCAAATAAAAATGCATGTGGTCGATATTGAAAAAAAATCACTTTCAATATTTCATAAGGAGTGTTTTGTTTCGATGTAATGCCCTTCAGGTTAAAAAATGTTGGGCGACCTATTAGTGCCTCATTAATGTAATTTCTTCAAATTAAAAACAAATAAAATGTTAAAGTGTATCTGGTTGAAGTCCTAATTAAAAATAAGTCGATCAAACAACACATAAACAACTTAAAAGAAACATTCAGAAACACTTAAAAATATAATATGAAGTTAAACACCTCAAAAATCTTTTAGTACGTTTACCGGAAAGTTCGTGGGCATTTTACTTACTATCGAAGGAATAAAAGCCAACCCTAAAAAATTGCGAGCCATTTTGGATATGTCATCTCCTAGGAATGCCAAATAAGTTCAAAGGCTAACTGGTCAAATCACATGTTTTATCCAGTTCATCTCAATACCGGTAATAGATGCGTAGCCTTCCTCAGATTCCAAAGGAAAAGTCAGTGTTTTTCAAGGACACCTGAATGCCAAGATGCATTTAAGACTTTGAAAATATCTCTAGTATTGCCTACACTGTTTCAAAGTCCAACGTTGGCAGAAGAACTTTCTCTGTATCTCAGCGTTGGACGAGTTGTTGTCAGCTCAATGCTGCTTCAGGAAGAAGCCGATAAGCACTTACCTGTTTAGTACACCAGTCGAACACTCAAAAGTGCCAAAATCAGGTACTTAAATATGGAAAAACTATCATTTTATCTTGATTGTTTCAGCTCGCGGGCTTCAACCGTATTTTCAAATGCATCTGATTCGGGTCTTCACTGACCATTTGCTGAATTCGGTACTTATGCAGCTGGAACATTATGACTAATTGCAAAAATGGTCGGTACAACTTGGTGAGTTTGATATAACTTTTATACTATGGATCGCAATCAAGGCCCAAGCAATCACATATTTCATGGTAGATTTTCCTAATGCAAAAGAATCGATCAAGAAAAACATTGACGGAGATTAAATGTGGACTTTATACATCATTGGAGCCTCCAAACAAGTGACCCCTAGTCTAGGGCTAGCATTGAATAGCCCAGTCGAAGAACACCTCTATGAGTCGATCTTGGAAGATTTTGATGTAAACAATAATTTAGCTAAATATGAAGCCTTGATATTAGGGCTCTATTTGGCATACAAAATCGGTGCTTGAGATTTACTAGTAAAGTCATACTAATTGCTACTTGTAAAATAGGTCAATGGAGAACTTGAGGCGAGAGACAAATTAATGGAAAAATAGCTTGCCAAGTCAAAGTAAAAAATTGTGATATTTAGAAATTATTGAATTGAACACGTTGGTTAAGAAGATTCATGTCGCAGACATCCTGCCTAAGCATGTTCGTTTAGGTGAAGCACCGTAAAGACTAGTTCGACCAATGATTGAGGAACTTCAGGTCATGGAGATAACATTTGATGGGAGTGATGGATTCGTACATCCTCTACTTAGAGACGTAAAATATATCGAAAGACATTATATATACAAGGCATTTCAAAATCAAAACCATGTTGTTACAGATGATCAAAGCAAGGCTCTTCAAACTATTGGAAACCTCGGTGTACTTGAGATGCCTGAAAGAAAATGAAGCATTGAATGTTCTCAAGAGGTACACTCCGAAGAATGCATGAGCCACTCCAGAGGGAAAACTCTAGATTATCATATACATTGACAAGCCTATTTCTGGCTCATACTCTTTAAGGATGGTGAGAGTTTCATTAAGAAATGCAAGCAATGCAAAAGCACACCTCTACATTATTAGCTAGCTCACAAGCTTTAGTTGATTTTAATTCCATGGCCTTTTGCCACTTGGGGTTAGACAACCTAGGTACTTTTCACCCATGGGCAATAAAAGTTTCTTTAAGTAGTGGTCGACTACTTTTCCAAGTGGGTCAATGCTAAATTGCTCGCCTCAATTATCGCTGAAGTGGTGCCAAAATTCATTTGGTTTGACCTCATATATAGATACGAACTATCGTTGGCCATCATCACTGACAATTGAGCATAGTTTTCACATCATCATGTGAAAGATTTCTGCTTGAGTCAAGGGATTGATTTAAAGTTTCCTTCGGTCCATCTCCCCAAAACAACCTGACAAGTTGAGGCAACTAACAAGATTATCCTAAATTTTCTAAGGAAGAAAGTCTAAGGTGACCTACAGCTGTCAGTACTTTGAGCCATTTGGAGGATTCCATCATCAACAAACGACCAAACACCATTCATGTTGACTCATGGAATGGAGTCAGTGTTAATGGTTTAATATAACCATCATATTCAAAGGATCGTCATAGCTGTGTCACTCAGAGAAGAAAATCTTATCAGATGTCAGGAAGCAAACATCAAGGGGAGTTATCTAATTTTACTCAAACAGTGTCCAGGTCTCTCTAACACTTGAGAAACTCAATCTGGTTGATCAGATAACAACAGTTAAATTTTTAAACTCAAAAAATGTGTTCTTAAATGATTGATGTTGGGCAATCATTTTTCATACCTACCAAGCATAACACAATTAATCAATGCAGTCGCTAAATTAAAATACTAATAAAGATACAAAGAAGTAAGTAAAGGAAAAGGTAGGTTGACAGGGTCGGATTTAAAGCGTATAACTATATAAATGATTAACCAGTATAAAAAGAATATTCAATAATAGAAAGTTACCCCTTTTATCAACGCAAGTATACGTATCGTTCAAGTAATACAGGGCTCTAATGGAGTCCTAGATATCGATCCCATAGAGAATTTAGAGATTATCAACTAATTTTAGCAGATGCAATTACTATCTAGTATACGGAAATAAAGAACACTTACACTAAGCTCTATTACTAATTTTTTAATGGAATATTGCAATTTAGAAAAGTATCTCTCCCCTTGTTTAAGAGAATTAAGTGAATGGATAATCAAATTAGTTAGAATTATATCGTGACAAATAGGAGCATTCCTTTTCTTTACCCTTTGGTCCTGGCATAAAGAATATTGACTAATTCTATGATTAGTTACTGAATCTGTGGCTAGGTTAGGAGGATACCAGCTCTCACTTCGGAGCTCCCACGTTCCCTTCGCCTGAGGGCTAGCATCTACACTTCAGCACCCAAACGATATGACCGAATTGAAGATTTTAGTCTGTCACTCTAAAGTATCCAATTCTACACCCGATAAATAATATTTCACTATTTATTTGCACCCTCCTTTCAAGGCTTTTTCTTTCCTTGAATCTTGGATGTAATCTTTACTTTAGTTGTGAAATCAACAGATTTTAACAGTTCAAATGGCCAATTTGAAAGTAAATTAAGTTTTAAGTAAAAGAAGATCACAATTTTTATTTAATATTTTAGGCACAACTAATTCAATTTTTCATTTCACAAAATCTCAAAAACAAGGAGAAAGACAGAGAAAAACTACTTAGAATGCATAGGAAGAATAACACAAAACATGGATTTCATATAAATTTAAAGTTATAAAACAATAGACAAAACTTATTTCGAATTTTCTCCCCTAGCAGACTACTTGAAGTTCCTCTGACTCTTCCTTCTTGTACAACACACTCAATTAAACTCACTAATATACTCTCTAGAATACTCTTACACTCTAATTACACTAATTAGACACTTAAAAATGACACACCAAAGACACAAAAAGGACACACCTTCGGCCTAAATCTGTCTCTATTTAAAAAGGGAGAAAGATTTCCAATGGTTGCTTAAGCACCTCTTCAAAAAGCGTTCAGATTCAATGTATCTTGCTTGAACCGATCTTCTCACCGTCGGCGGGCTCATTGGTGTCGTCGGCGGGCTTCTAGAACATAGGCCAACTGCTCAGGCTCGCTGTCGGCGGGCTTGATCTCGCCGTCGGCGGGCTCCTTTATAATATATTCAAATGCTCTCAAGAAAAACACGCCGTCGGTGGCCTATTCCTAGCCGTCGGCGGCCTATTCCTCGCCGTCGGTGGCCTATTTCTCGCCGTCGGCGGGCTAGTTCAATTTTTATCTATTTTAGTCCTTTTCGTTCCAGATTCGCTCCTTTTTCCATCTTTTTGCTCCATTACATATCAATCTTCATACCTACAATAAAACATAAAAAATACATTTCTTTAAAGTGCAATTTCATCAAAAGTTAATATAAAATTAGTATGAAATTCTCAATACATTTTTCTCTGGTCAAAATCCTCCAAACTTAACTATTATTTGTCCTCAAGTAATCGATACTATATAAAAGTATTGATTATTTTGTAGTAAAACTTTAATTCAGAAATACTATGAATTTGATTTAAATAAATATTATAGTAAAGTTTATTATAAAGATTTTTAAATAATAAAATTAATTCTATAGATGTAAGATTATTTAGTCATCAAGTCTAAGATTTATAGTCTTCTATTTATTTTAAGAATGATTATATATTACAATATTAAATTACTTAGGATATTCAGATGATAGGAAATTCATGGAAACACTACTTAGTAAAATACTTATCCATATATATAAGTTCAGAAATGTAACTGAGTTTACCTTTTAGGTTGATTTAAATGAAACCAATTTTTGATAAGGCATCTCCTCAAGCTTCTCCTCACTTACTTTTTCTTTTCATTTGGATTGTATTTCAATCATATATATATATATATATATATATATATATATATATATATATATATATATATATATATATATATATATATATATATATATATATATATTTCTTTTTCTTTTCAGGGATTGTTTTTCAATCATTCTTTTTCTTTTTCTAGTGAGGATTACTGTATCTGGATAGCCTGTTAAAAATTTTGAACTTCATTTTTCTCTTCCTAAATCTGAAACTTGAAACATTTCTTTACGTTATATGTATTTCATAGTTTTCCCTTCATTGATTTTCGGTCTTTTCTTTCTCAACTAAATACTTAAGAATTTAATATTTTAAAATATAGTTTTCCTTACTTTAAATAGTTAACTATATTCTTATCCTTTGTCGGCATATTTTTAGGTTATGTGTTGTATTTTTGAAAAGAGAGTCGCCTACAAAAATTGTCGGCGAATTTTAATTTAACTTAAATAAATAATTTGAAAAGTAGTATTTGATTTTGAAAATAATTTTGAATTTGAAAATTTTAAGATATGAAATCAAACTGATCTCACATCCCGAATAGTTTATATAAACGAGCGCCGCACCACAAACCGTGTATCTATCCCGAAGAATAGACACACTCGCTTGATAATGGGGCTCGATTAAATAAACTAGAAAGGTTTGTGACATCCGTTTGGTCTCGCGAACCAATTTTATAAGCCGACAAATTCCCTCGCTTAATATGAAACTATTAAACGAGGTTTATATTACTCAGGTTCTTAAAGTTCCCTATAAGGGCAAGCCCCTATAGTTAATTACATCTTAAGTGACGGGAATCACCTAAGAAAACTCTCGATAATAATCAATAATTCCGCTCTCAAGAATTTCAAAGTTTAAGTTTTCAAGGGGTTGAATTTTGGAATTTCAATAGAGGAATGGATCAAATTTGGAACATTTTTATTTTGGGAATTCAAAGGAAGAAAAGTAGGAGAGATCACGGATTCGAAGCGGACTTCGGTAATCTCCCGATTATCCTATTGTTTGGCTTGAATTTAGGAAAGTCCTAATGTTTATTTAATGTTTTAATCTTGCCAATTTAGTTAATTAGGGCTTATATTTATATGATAGAACCATACAAATTGCCTGGAAGATGTGAGGGTTTATGTCGTATCGGACAACTACCTCGGAATCCTAAGACCGGTTAGGGCTTAATTTGCAATGCAAATGCCTAACGAAGAGTCGAGGATTTATGTTGCACTAGTGCAAACTACCTCGAAGTCCTATGGCTTTGTTATTTAATTCTAAGAAAGTTTTGTCTGAAGTAGGTTCAAGTTTTCGTCGACGACGATGGCCGTGCCGCCCACCATGCTCCGAGCTCCTTGTTGTTGCAGAGGTTTAGTTTTAGAAATCATAAATCAAGAGATGAGAGAAGTGTTCGGTTTAGAGAAGTCTTAATTTCCAAGTGTTTTTTGTGTTTTAATTAAAACAGATCTTAAAGTTGATTAAACGAACCGATTAAGATCCCACGTGTTCCGTCATCCCGAGCACCGTTATTTTCATCGAATTCACTTAGTCCGGATGAATTTGCTAAACTCAACTAAATGAGTTCCGCACTTTCATTTAGACCGTGGAAATCCCGTTAACAACACGTGGGTTACATCATCCGAGGTATTCCCGATCATTCAATGAGACGTTTTAATTTAGTTGTAGTTGTAGTTTTGTGTTTTGTTTGTGATTAAATTTTGAGTTGTCTTATATTTTGAAATGTTGTGGAGGTGAATTTTATCTTGTAGTGTCTTTTAATTTAGTTATGGGTTTCAGTTTTGGTTTCGTCCTAAAGGTGTGGGTTTTCATGCAACCGTTGTTTATCATGCAAGAAAAATAAAGTGCGATGCGATTAAATAAATTGCAATAAAATAAATTGCAATAAAATAAAAGCGTACTCGGAGAATCTTCCCGTCATTCCAAGCCGCACTTAAAATACGATTAGAATATTTAAGCAAGTTCCTAGGTAAAGCTAAGGGAAAGGTTTATGGTTTTCTACCAAATTCTTAATCCTATAGCTAGTCGTTTCCTATGACGTCTAGGTTCTTTCGTGTTTTTGGTTCGAAGACGATTTTCTTCATCAAAGAACAATTAAGTTCAATTGTTCTCGTAGAATATCCTATCATATCGAGGAAGTGCTTAAGAAGAATCTTAAACATCTTTTCAATATTTCTAGGATTGTTTTAAGTCCAAATGAATTTAATTGTGTAAATGAATCAATCGTCCGAGGTTTTCAAGTTTTGTTAACTTCGCTCGATGAACTCAGGACATTTGAATGTCCTATAAGTGAAGTAACATTTTATTTTAATGTTCTATTTAGGAGTTATGATAACTAAGGCTCCTAAAGGCAAAATGATATTTAATGATTTGTGATTCAAATTTAAGTTCAAATTAATGATTTAAGTTTGGAATAGTGTTCAAGTTATTTTAGATTTATTTCTTCATGTCTTAAGTGAGGTTATTTAATTTAACTTAATTTAATTTAATTTAATTTATTTTAATTTAATTTATTTAATTTAATTTGATTTGATTTAATTTAATTCAATTTAATTTATTTGATTTAATTTCTTAATTTAATTTAATTTAATTTTAATTTAATTTAATTTAATTTTTAATTTAATTTAATTTAATTTAATTTAATTTAATTTAATTTAATTTAATTTAATTTAATTTAATTTAATTTAATTTAATTTTATTTATTTATTTAATTTAATGTATTTAATTAATTTAATTTAATTTAATTTGTTTATTTAATTTAACTTAATTTTAATTTAATTTAATTCAACTTTTAATCTTAATTTAATTTAATTTAATTGAGATTTTTTTGAAAGAGTTTAATGATTTAATTTAATTTAATGATTAAGTCTTTTAATATTTTAAATTTGAGTTATCATTTTAATTAAGAGTTGAGTATTAATGAGATGATTAATTTAGGGATTTTTAAATTAAAGAATAAATCTCTTCCTAATAATATCCCTATTTTAATAATTCCAAATTTATTATTCTTCCAAATTCAATTAATTATTTAATTAAAGTTTAATCATTTTAAATTGCTTAATGGGTTTCTATCCTTTAATTATTTAATTTCAATCATCCAAATCAGATTAAGATCAAAATATTTTACTTGTTAATTTTTTATTAGACCTAAAGTCTTAATTAAGGGTTAAAATTTTAATTACCATTTTGCCCTTTAAGCCTAATAATTTCATAACTCACTAAATTGAACTCAAATGAACTTGAAATTTTTATGAGACTTCACTCATATGTCAATAAAGACATGAGAGGAGAAAATGTGATTTTTCTGCATTTAATTTATTTATATAATTATTTTTAGTAGAAAATAGAGATTTTCAAGGAAAATTCAATAATATGACCAAGGGAAAGTTTCTGTCCTTAAGAAAATTAGGGGACATTTCTAATGACCAGAGGACCACTTGGACCAAATTTGGTAATTTTTTGAATTATATTTTATTTATTAGAATTATTTTAAATTCTGGAGTATTAATTAATTTAAAAATAAAATAAATGTTGAAAAATAAATTTTATAATTTTTAAAATTCTCTCTGATATCAAGGATTCCAGAGAACCAAACTTTGCAATTTTCTGATTTTTCTTTGATTTATTATAATTATTTTGGTGAAAATGCTAGAAAATATATTTTTTAATTTTAAAATTACCCTTGAGCTTTAAAAATTAATATCTCACTAAATAGACCTAGGAAAAATATGGGACCTGTTCCTAAGTGATTAAAATTCAAAATATAACATTTTAGTGAATTTTATTATTTTTGTGATTTTTATTATTTTTTAATTATTAAAAATATTAAAATAATATTAAAAATCAACTTTTTTAGAAAATTGAAATTTTAATTTTCTTAAACTCCCCTGATATCAGAGAGACTCCAAAACCAATTTGGTGAATTTTTGAAAGATATTTTGAAAGTTATGAATTTTTAAAGTTTAAAATGGCTAAGTGGCTTAATCAACCCAATTAGTGGGGCTAACCAAGTCCAATTGACCTCAAATTTTTATGATGGGTTCCTCTGACCCTAAAGGTCAGTGGAGAATTGATTTCAAGTCAATTTGATCTATGGTTAACTCTAATTAATTAGAGACCTATTTTGGGTGTTTAAGCCAATTAGGGTTAATTTAAGTGAATTAACTCAAATCCTATTTTTCCTAGGGTTCTCTGGTCATAAGGAACATCACCAAATTTTCCTAGAATTTATTTCACAACATGCTAATTTTTGAAATTAAAATACTTAAATCAGCAACATGCATTTGAAAAATCAATAACTTTTCACAGAGATGGCCTCCGACCTTGGAAAATTCAGGGAATGTTCCCAAGTTCAGAGGCTTCAAAAGCCCTATGGTCTCATGCCATGGTGAATTGTATACATGCATGAAGAATTAAAACAATGCAGGGAGTAAATAATTAATTAAAAATAAAATACCTGGACAAAATTAATTAATTTCTTTTCCACATTATTCTCCTCTCGTTCACCGAGCAAGAGGATATTTTTATTTTATTTTTGTGATTTTTCTACACAAAGATATGGATTTTTAAAGTTCGGGAATTTAAATAAATAGAAAATACCCTATTTATCTACTTATCCACGCGGCGCCGCGTCAACCTCGGCAGCCTCCGAAATGCCGCGTGGCGCGCTCCCATTCGACGCCGCCATCCGAGTCGGCAACCCGGGCCCCGCGGTTCTCGTACCGTCTCCCGGTCCGACGCCATCCGAGCCGTCCGTCCGCGCGTGTATTAAATGGACGGCATCCGTTCATCGTCCATGACCGGTGTGATCCCGTGACCGTCCACACTCTAACCCTAAGAACTCACTCGATTCTCAATGGATTTTCGTGTTCTTATGCTCTATCGATTCGTCTCGAAGAGACGAACACATCCATACGGTAAACATGCATCGAAATTAAGGCATTTGAAATGGAGAATCTCCGAAGCTCGGGATGAAGAATTAGCTCATACCTTTGCTCGCAGAAGTGAAGCTTCGATCCGAGAGTTGTCGCACCTTCGATCGGATCCTCGGCAAGCTCCGGATGAAGTCTCCCGGTCCAGTGAATTGTCTAGGTTGAACTTCGACCACAGCTCGATCACAAAGCTTGGAGTCCGGAGCAACCGGGTGGCCTCGGAGATGGGGCTTTTGCTGGTGGACACCTTCCCTCGGTCCGGTGAAGGTGTAGGACCAATCAATTTGGGGATTGGTTCACCGTGGGAAGTGTCCCGGTTTTGGGCTTGGATTTCAACTCGAAATCGAGCTCACGGAGAGGAAATGGCAGGGGGATCTCACTCTGGGATCAAGTGCTCGTGTATGAGGAGGGGTCCGGAACAATTTTGCGCAGTTTTGGCAAGGTTTGTGCAACTCGCCTTCTCATGGCCGCGAGGGGGTGGTGTTTAAATAGGCATGGCTCGGAGGGCCTCCTGTGGGAGTTAGGGCTTGGGATCGACTCGCTTCGGTGAGGAGAAGAACAGCCATGGTGACCACTAGGCATGGGGCAGCTCGGCAAGGGAGAATTCCAAAGTTTGGCTCCTCCCAAGGTTTCGGCCATGGTGTTTTCCGGCGGCTCGGTGGCCGGCCGGCCAGTGCATCGGTCACTATCTTGCTCGAGTGGGTCGTGGCTGGAGGCTTGTGCAATCAATCGAGGTTTGACATGTGTAAAGGAGTTTGATTTAAATGGAATGGGGGAAGGCTCACTTTGGCTTGGTTTGGGTCAACCCACCATTTTGGGCTTGGTGCACCCTTCCAAGCTCGATTTTGAGCTGAGGGAATCATTTAGGTCGGCTTAGAAGGAGTGGTGAAGTCTCCATCCATGATGAGGTGGCTAAACATGGTTTAGTGTGTGACATGCTTAAGGTAAAAAAGGGTTTAAGAAGGATTAGGAAAGAGCCCCCTCTTCTTGCCATAAATGGACTAATGACAAGTCAAAGCCCTCATGGCTTCATGTGGCTCATGCATGGCTTCGCATTTGGCTTCGAAAAAAGTTGACTTGTTTCATAAAAAAAGGGTTTTAGAAATATTTGACATTTAGGGGGTAATTTGGCATGAGGCTTAATTTGGAATTATTTGATGATTGATTTGGAACTTAGGGAATGATTTTGATCAAATGGATGACAAATGAAAATGTCATATGGGCTTTAGAATCAATTTTGGGCCTTTGGATGTGGTAAAGGATGGGCTTTTAAATGGTTTAGGAAAGTGGGCTTTTAAATTTTAAGATGGATTTTGGGATGAAATTTTGGTAAAGGCTTGGGCCAAATAATTGTTGAGTTTAGTTTAAGGATGTGTCATGAGTGATTTGAGACAAGTTTGAAGTGATTTGGGTTTGAATTGGTTTGAATTTGGGTTTAATTGGTAAATGGGCTAAAGTGGGCCAAAATGGGCTACCATGGGCCAAAGTTGGGCTAGAGTTGAAGTTGATGTGAAATTAATGTTGGGAAATGTTTATGGGAGTGTTTCAAAGAGGTTTTGGCTTTGGTTGGGTTTTGATTTTGGGGTTTGGGCTCACTTGGGCTAGGTTCTGGGTTTAGGTCAAAATGGGCCTTTTAGCTTTGGGTTGAATTTGAGTGGGGTTTGGATCAAAGTTTTGGGCAAATCATGTTAGTGTTTTGTTCATGGGGATGTTAAGGAAGGTTTGGAAAAGACTTGGGGTTAATTGGAGTTGAAATGGGTGAGTTTGGGTTAGGTTTGGGTCATAGGTCCAAATCGGGCTTTAAGGCCAAAAGTGAAATTGGATCCCAATGCCACTCAAATTGGGCTTGGATTGGGTCTAGATTGGTGTTGGGGATGTTGAATTGAAGTTTAGAATTGAATTGGACCAAAATTGGGGTCAATTGGGTAGATTTGGTTTGACATTGGGTTTACTTTGGGTTAAAATGAGTCAAATTGGGGGTTTTGACAAAAGTGGGGTAAATTGATAAAATTGGCCCATGGTGTAGTTGAACAAAATGAAATTGGGAATATTTGGGATTTTCTGGAATTTTCTGGGAATTTTCTGAATTTTTGGATTTTTGGGTCAAAAGGGGTATTTTGGGTATTTGGAAGGTATTGGGGGTATTCTTGGAATTTTTGGTATTTTTGGCTATGGATGATCAATTTAAGTGATGTGGAAATGTTTGAGATTGATTTTGGAGAAATTTGGGTGATTTGGAAATTTTTGAGAAATTTGGGCTATTCAGGGCTTTTGATAGGGTTGGTGGGTGTAGGGTCCCGGGGGTCAAAAATTGAAAATTTGGAAAATTGAAGATTTGGTGAATATAAGTGAAATGAAATCATTTTTGTTGAGCCATGAAGCCATATCAAGCCCACATGAGCCATGAAGGGACTCATTTCGAGGCATTCACTATGTTGTTCCTAACCCTCTTACCAGGGCTTGTGGGTTAAGGACCATCCATGTGAATCACCTACATGAGTCGTGAAGTTAAGTTGGGTATGAGTGTGCTTTAGGAGGTGTGTGAAAGTGTAGTGCATAGGTGTAGTGTATGTGTAAGTCAGCCTTTCACTGCACTCGAGCCACCTGTGAGCGGTCCTAAGGCCAAAGAGTCCTATGTGAACTCATCCTTTAAACTTCCACATTCGATTTCAACCCTCTAGGTGATTAGGGGTTTATAGTCAAGTTTGTGGAGTTTGCAGGGAGTTTAGAAGTGGTTTGAATTTCTAAAAGGTGGGTCCCAATTCTAGTCCTCTAAGATAGTCAAAGGAAAAGCCTAAGGCTAGATCCTAAGTACTAAAGAGAAGAAGAGAAGACCTCATCAAAAATGAGGTCAACAAATGGACCCTCAATAGGTGTGGTGAGCCGACGGAGCACACCGCACGTATTGGTGTTGACCGAAGTGATCAACAAAACCAACACGGATGTCCAAGTAACAAACTTAGGACGAAGTAGAAGAATTTCCACTGGGAGTGTCAAGTATATCTCCGAAACCGGAGATTCTCGAACCTCGCCTGGGAAAGGAAAAGGAGGTGAATCCCAAATCACATGATCTGGAGAATTTTGATTTAGATTTTATTTTATTTCATGTTCAAGTCACGATGCGTGAGTTTAGATTTCAATTGGAGTTT
Organism: Papilionanthe hookeriana x Papilionanthe teres; assembly: GCA_022702705.1. NCBI lineage: Eukaryota > Viridiplantae > Streptophyta > Magnoliopsida > Asparagales > Orchidaceae > Papilionanthe > Papilionanthe hookeriana x Papilionanthe teres. The sequence goes on along the minus strand of CM040433.1, from coordinate 5,373,946 downwards.
CAATTTAGATTGAAGTTTGTCAAGATTAATTTGAAGGAATTTGATTTGAAATGAAAATTGGAATTTTTGAAGTTTTAGATGTAACATCTTCAATCCCAAAAGAAGATCGAATCGATTGGATTGAGTCATTGCAATGAGGAAAGATCTCAAAGTAATGCGGTATTGGATGTAAAATCCTTAACCTCAAGAGTTTGATTTCGATGTATTTCAGTGCAATAGGAAGAGAATCCTAAAGCAGTGCAGTCTTGGATGTAAAATCCTCGACCCAAGAGTTTGAATTCGATGTATTTCAGTGCAGTAGGAAGAGAATCCTAAGCAAGCAGTGCTTGGATGTAAAATCCTCGACCCAAGAGTTTGAATTCGATGTATTTCGAGTGCAGTAGGAAAAGAATCCTAAAGCGAAGGCAGTCTTGGACGTAAAATCCTCGACCCAAGAGTTTGAATTGATGTATTTCAAAGGCAGAGAGAAAAGAATCCTAAAGCAATGCGGGCCTCGGATGTAAAATCCTCGACCCAAAAGTTTGGATTGATGTATTTCAGGTGCAATAGGAAGAGAATCCTAAGCAAAGGCAGCCTTGGATGTAAAATCCTCGACCCAAAGGTTTGAATTGATGTATTTCAGTGCAATAGGAAGAGAATCCTAGCAAAGGCAAGTCTGGATGTAAAATCCTCGACCCAAAAGTTTGAATTTGATGTATTTCAGATGCAGTAGGAAGAGAATCCTAAAGCAAAGGCAGTCTTGGATGTAAAATCCTCGACCCAAAAGTTTGAATTGATGTATTTCAGTGCAGTAGGAAAAGAATCCTAAAGCAGTGCAGTCTCGGATGTAAAATCCTCGACCCAAAAGTTTGGATTTGATGTATGGTTTGATGTGAGATCTGGAAAGATCGAATTTGAGATTTGAAATTTGACTGAGATTTGAAATTTGGAAAGATTGAATTTGAAATTTGATAAAGATTTGGTTTAAGATCTGGAAGATCGAATTTGAAATTTGAAAGGATGAGTTTGAACTCGGTTGAAATTTGATTTAAGATTTGATTTGAAATTTGGAAGATGAAATTTGAAGTTTGATCGAGATTGGATTCGAAATTTGATTGAGAATTCGATTTAACATTCTTGTTGATTTTATTTATCCTTTAATGATTCAAATTTTATTTTGTTGTTTATTTAATGTTCATGTGAATTTGGTGTTCGTCATTTTTAGATTTTTTTTTTAAAAAAAAAGTTTTCTTTTATCTTTTTTTTTTTCTTTTCTGTTCTTTGTTCGAAGTTCATTTAACTTTAACGGCGTTTCCCAATCAATTTGCACAAAAGAGGTGAAGGCCAAAAATGTGACATGGTCACTTTTATTCCAATCATATCGAAGATACATCGTACAACTCGATCCGGAATATATTTCATACAATCCATGTAAACTCAAAACGGATCGTGTATGATCTTTGTCGATCCATCTAAAGAAGCCTCCGTCAAAAATCCATGTCCGAATAGTGGGGCACATGGTCAATAACATCACCTTCCAAGCCATCCTTGGCAAGGATGCCGTATGGATGTACATCGGAGGTGTGATATTTTCCATGTAACTCACAAGCTCGTAAGGCCGGAGGCTTTCTAGCTCCGGTCCGGCCGGAAATGGTAAGGTGTCTTTCTCGTCGTCCATCCTCCCGAACGTAACCGAGATCCGCTTCACCGGTACTCCCGGTATGCAATGCTTGGCGATATCTCGCTCCGTTACCCTTCGCATCATGACGGAACCTACCGGTAAAGGTATCTTCACCGGCCCTCGGAACTCACTCGGGCTCGCTATCCGGAGGTCGGATCCGAACATGATGTTACACTCGCTCGGAAAGAGACTCGTGCGAAAGGCCCGACAAAGTCATGGTGATCAATGTGTGGGGGTATACGATCACTCCGTTTGTAGATGTTGATGATGCAAGCATTGGGTATGCGTACCGTCGCGTACCCTCCATGTTATCAATCTCTTTACCATTCTCTCGATGACTAATGGCATCGGGTCCACTCGCCCATGACGGAGTATTCCCGGCGGGTTTCCTTCCCGTCCTCGGCAAAGTTGTAACAAAGCATCCACATTGTATCAGTGATTCTTCCTTTCCCCGGCATCCATCTCCGGGGCTCGAGTATGTGTTTTCCCTTAGGCGGCCTGCTCGGCCCAGTCTTTTCAAATCCCGGATGCAATCCACGATTTGCTGCTGCTCATACTCTGAGAATACGTCCGTATGTAGCTCGAGGCCCTCTATTATATTGATTCTTCTGCCTTTAATTCTTTCGAAGTATTCAAAGGTTTTCTTTTCAACATTTTGCATTCTCTCCGACTCGTATTCCGGAATGATCCGCGGATGGCGAGGCCTTGTGACATATTGTGGGATGTATGGTTCAATCCCTTCACGTTCTCCCGCATACCTCGGCTCCTCGTGGATGATGTCCGTCGGGACATCCCCCGGGTTGCTTCCGCAACAAGGTCATGCATCACCGGTGGTTCTATCCGGTGGCGTGGTAGCCTTCTTCTTCTGGTCTTTGTGGGATTTCTCCGGTTCTTCTCGTCATCCTAGGAGCCGGCCTCCTTTCTTCCGGTCCTCGGTGAACCGGTGTCCTCGAAGTGTATGCACCGACATTAGCTACCGCCTCGTCGTGCTCGATCCGCAGCCTAGTTTTGTCAACATCTTACTGGATACGGCGATTCTTATTTCTTCGTTGCGTTGTCGCGAGAGTAGCTCTCCGAACTTCTGAATCTCCGCGGGCGCGGCGCCGACAAGCTCGCCCTCCGCCGTAGCGACTACGTACTTCATTTTCTTATCTTCTTCAAGGTTTGTCTTTCTTCTCGTTGCTCGGATTGGTGGCTTGGGCCACCTACTTTCATCACCGTATGTCCGGCAATTCTTCTCGGTCAACCGGGACCCGGCCACTTTCCTCGTATCGTAGGCTCGCCGGTGCGAAATCCGAGTCAATCTCGATTATCGCTCCATCTTTCACCCTCTTTTCATCAAGTGCAAGGCTTACGCCATTCTTAAAGTTCAAGACCAACCGCCCGCTCGACATTTCCCCGCAAAAGACAAGGAAAAGGATCGTGGGCCGTACTAAGAACAAGAACATCAAGAAAATGTTTATTAAAGACATCTTGTTTTATTATTATTTTTTATATTTTCAGACTTAACAGGAATGAAGTGGGATAAGATCAGGTAAGAGATTTTGATTTGGAAAAGACAACAAGGAAAATTTTATTATCAGGATTTTATTTATTTTAGCACATTTTATTATTTTTGGGTTCGGACCCATTCATAAGTAATCACTTCACCCGTGTTTCTAGGGATGGAAAGTTCATTCCTTCGAAACATCGAGTAGCGTAATACTTTTTTAAGTATCGTCCATTGATCTGAAGCATATGTCGTTCTCCTCGGCAATTCACTAGCCGGTAAGAACCTCCCGAGTATACCGCTTCAACCACAAACGGTCCTTCCCAAGTGGGTTCAAATTTTCCCCCATCTTGCGGTGTGCAAGAATAGGTCTTTTCGAGAACGAGAACTAGATCACCAACTTTCAAGGTTCTCGGGCGGACCAGCTTATCATGAGCCCGAATCATCTTAGCTTGGTATAATTCTAAATTCTCGTTGCGCCGCAAGTCTTTTCCTTCCAGTGCTTTCTAATTCTTCGAGTCGTAATTTGGCGTTCTCTTCATTGTGATTTTATTTGCAACTCGCAATTCGAGTGAAGGGAGCCGAACCTCTAAAGGTAACACTCGCTCGGACCCATACACCGAAGCGTAAGGTGTAGCTTGTGTAGGAGTTCGAAGGTTGTCCGTAGGCCCATAAGGCTTCTAACAATTTCTCGTGCCAATTTCTCTTATTGTCGTCTAAAGTCTTCTTTAAAATTCGAACGAGAGTTTTATTAAAAGCCTCGGCTAGGCCGTTTGCTCTGGGTAGTAAATTGTTGAATATCGCCGACCGATTCCGTGTCTCCCGACAAAATTGTTGATTTGTGTGCTTCGAATGCCGACCCATTATCCGAGATGATCTCGCGCGGCACTCCGAAACGGTAAACAACTTGGTTCTCGAAAAATGTAGTACGTGATGTGCTTTCACTTCTCCGAGTGGAACCGGCTCGCCCACTTGGAAAAGTAATCCGTAGCCGCAAGAATGAAGCGATGTCCTTTCGACGACGGCGGTTCTATTGGACCCACTATATCCGTGCCCCAACATTCAAATGGCCACGATGCAATTGTCTGATGTAGCACATTCGGAGGTCGGTGTAGAACCACTCCGTGCACTCGGCACCGGTGACGCCTCTCGGCGATTTTCATGCAGCTCGGTCATCATCGAGGGCCGTAGTACCCTAATCTTTTAATTTTCATTTTCATCTTCGGACCCGACCGGTGAGCGCCACGTAGTCCCGAATGCACCTCTTTAACAATTTCACGGCTTCGACCCGCTTAGGCACCTTAGCCACATTCGATCAAAAGACCTTCGTATAATGTGTTGTTTATTAATGCGTAGGACGAGTTCTTTTCGATCCGATGGGCTAACGACCTATCGTCCGGTAGTTTCCCTGTTTGCAAGTAATCTATTAATGGTTGTCGCCAATCTTCCGTGTTTTCTGTCACTGCTGCAATTGATTCTTCTTCCTTTTCTGATTTGTGTATCGTGTCTATGTCAAGCTGTGATAGGACCTGGCGTCCGTGAACTGACACTTCCACTGATTCATCTTGCAAACAGGCAAATTCCTTTGCGAGACGAGCTAGCGCATCCGCTGTAGCGTTTTCTTTCGGGAATTTTGTAGATTGTCACATTCGGAATCTGTTCCAACAACTGTATGGCATACCGGAAGTATTGCCCGAGTCTTGGTTTTAAAATTTCGTATTGTCCCGCGATCCGTTGAATGATTAACCGTGAATCCCCGTAGATGTTGATGTCTCGTTATCCCCATTCGAATGGTTAATTCCAGCTCCGTTATGAGGGCTTCGTATTCCGCTTCGTTGTTCGTACATGGTCTCCGTCAAGTGGTAGGAGTATCTTAACATCCCCCGCTCCGGTGTTATAAAGATTAGCCCGATTCCCGCCTTACCGGCACTATCACTTGCGATTCTTCGTCTTTGTGCGTCGAAGATGCTCCGTCGAAATATAATTCCCAACGTCGATCATCAAGGTCTTCTAGATTCATTATTTGTTCATCCGGCGCATCGTCATCGAGAGGAGATTCTGCCGCAAAGGGTGTGCCGCAAGGAAGTCCGCTAAGGCTTGTCCCTTTACGGCACGAAGAGGCACGAAAGTTATATCGAATTGCAATAATATCATCGACCATCCGGCAAGTCCGCCGAAAGCGTTGGACGAGTCATCAAGTATCGCAATGGATTAAACTTCGAGATTAGGTCGACCTTATGAGAAAGCATGTAGTGCCCGAGCTTTTGAGCGGCGAAGATCGTGGCCAAACAATGCTTTTCAATTGCGGGATACCTTATTTCCGTCGGCAAGAAACGACGGCTTAAGTAATAAAGAGCATTTTCTTTACCCTCATCATCGACTCCGGCTAACAGGGCTCCGAGAGAGTCGTCTAAAGCCGCGGTATAAAGTATTAGCGGTCTACCCGAGATCGGGGCCGCTAAGACAGGAGGTGTCATTAAATATTGCTTAATGTCCTCGAAGGCCCTCTCGGCATTTCTCTTCCCAAATAAATTTGGCGTCCTTTTTAACTAGTGCCGAGAAAGGTCGACACCTACTCGACGAGTTCGAGATAAAGCGTCGAAGATATGCCAGCCTTCCCTTGAAAAGATCGTAGTTGTTTTAAGGTTTTGGGAGGCGGCATTTCTAAGATGGCTTTAATCTTTTCCGGATCGATTTCAATTCCACGATGTCGGACAACGAATCCTAAGAATTTCCCGGAGGTGACGCCGAAGGCGCATTTTAAGGGATTCATCTTAAGGTTAAATTGTCTTAATCGTTCGAAAACAATTCTCAAATCATACAAATGGTTGTCCTTTACTTTGCTTTTGATGACCACATCGTCCACGTAGCATTCGACTTGATTGTGGATGAGATCATCAAAAATTCTTGTCATTGCTCTTTGGTAGGTCGCTCCTCGCGTTCTTCAATCCGAACGGCATCACCGTGTAGCAAAATACTCCGATCGGCGTTCCGAATGTTGTAAGCTTTTCATCTTCTCGGAGCCATTTTTATTTGGTTGTATCCTCGAAGATCCATCCATGAATGAGAATATTTCGTGTGTTGAAGCAATGTCGATCATTAATTCGGGATCGGTAGAGGGAATTCATCTTTTGGACATGCCTTGTTTAAATCTCTCGAAGTCCACACAAATTCTCGATCCGACCATTCTTCTTCCCGACCGGTACCACGTTGGCTAACCAAGTCGGGTATTGTTCTTCACGGACAAATTTAGCGTCTATTAACTTTTTAACTTCAGCTATGACTTGTTGTTCGATTTCTAGACGCATTCTTCCGGGACCTTGTCCGACCGGAATGTAGTAGGGTCCACTCCTAGTTTATGGACCGCGACCTCCGGAGCTAAACTCGGCATCTCATCGTAGCTCCAAGCAAAACAAGTCTTTGAATTCCATTAATAACTTGATTATTTCTTTGGAGTCTTCTTTATCGAGTAAAGAGCTAACAAAGGTAGGTCTAGGCTCTTCGCTAGTACCTAAGTTAACTTCTATTAACTCATCTATTGTAGATTTGATTTCTTCTTCGAATTCGGTGGAGCGTCTCCAATTTGTAAATCTTCGAGTTCGTCCATAGTTTCCATGCAGCTTTCATTAGATTCGCAGTGATAACCAAGCAAAATTCAGCATCATCAACCGACTCTACCGTGCCGAATCCGAGACCATGCTTTCGAGTCAGGTGGACGACCGGAGTTATTCCATAAATTTTCAAAACGTTGTGATCGACCTTTCGTCCACTCGTCGAGGTAAGAAACCACGCCGAATTAAATTTTGAACACAGGGAGAGTACCACTCAAAAGGCAATTCCATTAATTCCGATGAAGTAGCATCTTCAAATTGTACATTATTTTCAGCTTTGGAAGAAGAAGCACCACGGTAGAATTTGATTGGTTTTGCACCACCGCTACGTACCTCTTTGACCTCCATACCCTCGATCTTATTAGAATGGATCGGGGTCGTGGTCATAGTATGTACATAGTGGTTAATCTTCTCGTACATCGATTTATATTCTTCGTTTCTTTCATCTTCAATAGGGATTTTGAATTGCGGCTTCTTTCGACTTATTGTCGTCGCTTCTTGTTTGATTTCTCTTTCTTCTTCGTAACTATCTTCCCAATCGACATTAATGGTTGGTTTCCTCTCGTCCAATTGTCCTAATGTCTCTACCACGACCTCGTCCCCGCCTCGACCTCGGATGCGAGTTGTGGAGAAACCTTCACCATCTCGCCGTAAGGGAGTGGTGAGTGATCGTTGGACTTAGAACTTCGTGTTCTTCGTTGTCCCGAACTTTCTTTGCTTCATTTGTTATAGTATCTCCGGAGAAGATCGTTTTCTTCGGCGGTGCATAATAAGCCGCATCCTCGTGGATTCCAATTTCATGTACTGGAGAATGGTTGTAAGTCACCTTTGATGCACCGTTCCCCTCCATCGTAGTACTTGATGCACCGATGTAGAGATGATGGTACCATCCCGTTTTCATGTATCCATGGTCGGCCCAAGAGAGCGTCGAACGACGTTTCGAATCAATTATGTGAAATTTCGCGGTTGTCTTTGCTAAGTCACCGGTCTTCATCGACAGGCGTTATCGAGCCGAGGGCTCTTTCTCCTTTCTCGGTCGAATCCTCTTAATAACATTTTGTCCGCCTCGAGCTCGCGGGCATCAATTTCCAAGTATGCTAGCGTTCGAAGATTCATTATATCGATTGATGCTCCCGGATCCACCAATACTCCGGAGAGTGTAAATCTTCCGATTGTAATCGAAATGTACAACGGTCGGTCGTGATCTCGCCGTTCCAAGTAGTAGGTCGTCGGCTCCGCGAAGGTAACACCTCGTCTGTTCTTTTAACGAGCAAACCTCATCTAAGGACTCTCCGCCCATTCGAGCTAAGCAAATTTCCGGATCAAGTAAGGCCTCGATCGAGCTTCTCTCATCTCCTTCGATAAGATGAGAGCGTCGTAGATGCTCAGCTCGGTCGGTAGTTTCCTAAGATGGGCTAAGCACGTTGTAGTCTACTTTGTTTTCATGTGTCTCTCGCTTCTTCTCGAATGGGTATTTCTTCCGCTCGGGTTGGCTCTTCCCGAACAACCACCGCTTCCTTTCGTCTTTTGGACCCATTCTCGGAGGTAGAGCTTTTCCACTCCTTAAGTTGACTTCGTAATTTCCTCCGAATCTATTGTCGAGCTTGCCGGTGTCTCTTCGAATCGGAATGACAGTGCTCTTCCGGATTAGCTTCGCAGTCCGAAGGCTCTAATTCTATCGTAACCGGAGCTCCTCGAAACTCGCAGCATAGATTCGTTGCTTCGTTGAACTCTCGTAGCCTCCTTGATGGATGTCTCCTTCGTTATTTTGCTCGTCGAGATGGTGTATGATTTGAGAATTGTCGTTGGTATCGAAATCGATATCCGGATTACCGTTAGTTACGTAATCATTAGAAACAGTCAAAACGTAGCCAACGCCATCACCCTTATCATTATATGATCCCACCGAAGTGAGCAGATAATCATACAGTAGTCGGGGTTCGAGGGATTTCTCCCCCGAATCGGAAACAACTATCCTAGGATAAGCAGCCCCTAGTCTAGCCTTAGGTGCCTCGCCTTCTCTTCTTCGTCAATTTTCTTCTTCTCTTCAATCGTCTCCCGTCGAGGTGGTTCTTCTATCGCAAGTGATAAGACCGGCTTAACAGTGTTTCAAACTCGAATTGAAGCTCGTACCGAAGCGGTCCGGATGCCGTCTAAAATCTTTTTCGAAGACCTCGTCCAAGCGGTAGTCCATCCATCGTCGGCTGTATAGGGATCTATCTGAATGATGGGATCGCCTGAGATAACATCGACGGAACCTCCTTTCCGGGGTTCCTTCATGTACTCCTTCGGGATCGTTATATTCCCTTTCCGCAGTTGTCGTCGAGCCAACTTTCGAAGGTAATACAATCTTCTATTTTGTGCCCAAGCATCCGGTGGTAAGGGCAAAAGTTGGGGTCACCTTTCTTGTTGACCTCTTCGGTCTTTTAGGCTCGTGCAGCTCGGAAATCCGGAGTCTTCATCGACTACGGAACATTTTTGGCACTCGCTTCATTCTTGAACGGATATTCTCTCGCTCAAAAGCTCTCTTAATGTACGTTGCGGACGAGGCGGTCGTTCATATCGCGGAGATGACCGATAGCCGGGCCGGGTTGCCGGTAATCTCGTTGTGGTTGCCGCGGCCGTTCGGTGGTATTTGCAGACGGTTGCTCGCCTTTGTCAACCGCCGCGACGATCCCGGATTTCTTTTCAAAAGTCTTTACAGTGCTTTTGTTTGTCCGTCTTGTCGGTGAAACTTAATTGCTTTGCCTCCTCTTGCAAGCTTCCGGCCTTGCTTAACAACTTCTCGAAAGTCTTAATAAGTAAATCCTCGAGGAGAAGTGCTATCGGCCATGGATGCTTTTTAGCAAAATGCCGATCGCATGCCGTTCTTGCAGCTTGTGGTTCACACTTCATACTTAAGTTCCTCCATCGGAGTATGTAATCCACCAAAGTTTCATTCGGCTTTCGCTTCTCTACCACTAAATCACCTATAGTGATGTGGTGCCGAGCTCCGGCGAATCGCTCGATGAAGAGGTTCTCTAGCTCGAGAATGTCTTAACCGAACCATTTGGTACTCCCGCATACCGCCGAAGGCGATTCCCGACGCATCGCCGACGAACCGTCGGAAGAGTAATGCATCGCTCCCGCCGCATTGCAACAACCGGCACGAAAGTGTGCTACATGCCGTCGAGGGTTCCCTGCTCCGTCGAAGGTCTTGAACCGCAGGTGGTACGAAGCCTTTCGGTATCGGATGGCGTCGAACCCTTCGGTAAGGTCTACCCGTCCGAATGGATGTCCCGCCTTTCGATTGTGCTAAGGCTTCTCGCACTCCGCCGTTCCACCAAGTTCTTGATATCCTTTTCAGAATCATACTTTGTGTTGTATCCTTTTTCACTCGATCATCCCCATCGACGGACGTAATCTCCTTTCCTCCGTCTACAATGTGAATGACCTCTCGGGGGTGTTTCCCTTTGTGGTCGTATTTCGACTCGGAGAGCGGCCGCAGCTACGGCCATCTCTTCCATCCTTTTCGCCATTCGAGCGATCGTGTCGTCTTTCTCTTGAAGTCGTCTTCTCATCGCTCCGGCTCCTCTCTTTCGCGGCCGCAGGAGCACCTTGCGAAGCCGATGAAGCTCGTGTCTCAACCATGTTGATTTCTCGCGTATTCGTCGTCCATGAATTCCGATGAATCAATCTCGTCTCCGAACTTTTCTTCTCTTTCCTTTGCCAATCGTCGGATATCGGTTCTCAACTTTTCCATGGCATCTTCTAGCGGGGCTTTCGTGTGTCTTCGTGGTTGTCGTGCGATAGCCGCCGGGTCCCTTTCTCACGAGTCCCCTTCATCGCGGTAGCACTTTCTTCGCATTCAAGTCTCCCGGCAAGACTTTCTTTCTCGGCCGTCGTTTCAATCTCAATCGCCCGCAGTGGGACGCCATACCATCCTTCCGCGGCAGCAGGTCTAGGACCGCATGGTCCGTCCGCCAAATGCCGGAAGGTGGTATCCTCCCTAATCTGTAATCCCGAGACGACAACAAAGCGACTAGCCTTCATCCTTTTACTCGGCTTTTCCGTCATGATGGCGGGTTCTACTCGGGCCCAAGACGGGATTCGACCGGCACCCGCCCTATCCTCCGTAGAATTTCGATACGGGCAGCTTTTCCTTCTTTGCTAACTTTTCTACCAAAGTTCGCAGCCGAGCAAACGGCGTAGTTCTAGTTCTTTTCTTGCGGCTATCGTTGTAATATGCGGGCCGTGGTAATTTGGCAAAGAATCTCGCGAATGTTTTCTTCATCTTCTGCGGCGGAGAGGGGATGAAACCCGCTTCCTCCCAAGAGTGGTATGTATTCAGCAAAGGTGTATATTCTGCAGCTCCGGAATTTCCTCTAGGAAAGCGATTTCAAGCAGCCTCCGGCTTCTTTAGCGATCCTTCTATTTCGTTTCTTCTCCGGGTCTTTGTTAGTGACGGAATTCTTGAACCGGACCCGATCTCGAAAACGAAGGTCTCACAGAAGATCCGTACCCTCCACTGTAACGTGTCCATCATAATCTCGGATTTCTTTCCCCTTCGATTCGGCGAAAGCTCGGGCAGGTGCGTAAACAACTAGACCAAGTGGGGTAGAAAGAACAGTCCTCCCGTGGACACCAGTAATCCTCTTAGTCGGATCCTTTGCAGAGGAGGGAATTCTCGGGTCGACCTAAGGTCGAACTCAGCAGCGGTTCTTCGACTCGTATACCTTGTTCATCGATGCAAAGAGGGAGACGTCGGTGACCTCGACGTTCGTGTTTTCAAATCCTCGTCCAAATCGGATGATTCCATCGTCTGGCAACTCATCCTTATGGACAGCCGAGGTCCACTCATCGGTGAAAGAGAAAATCGCTTCGGGGCTTCCATTTCGGCAGGTAGATTCCGGTTGTCGATCCCAAGTTATGCTTCTTTTCTTTAGACGAAAAGAAAGGAATCGAAAAGAGTCCGAACTCATTCATGTTCATGTATTTATAAAAAGGAATCACTTATTAAAGGGTTTGTTTATTTAGAACGGAGTGTTCAAAAGTGTAGAGAAGGTAAGGAATCCGAATCGGAGTTGAAAGGAAAAGAGAGTCTTAAGCAAGACTTCTCGACCCGAAGGATCACTCCTAAACTAACACCTATTGGGGGTCCACCCCACCTCGTAAATGAGGTAAAAGGATCTCGAACCTCTCTCGTCTAGGGGTGTCTAAACAGATGGCTCCTAAATCCGAGAGAATGTTGGTTATACTCGTTCAAGCGTAGAAATGAACACAAGTATTCCAACGGAAAGAAGGGTAGTTCGATCCATTAGTGACATGGATACACTACCGATTTTTGAAAGCGTAACTATTCGATTAGAATGGAGAGAGGAACTTGTCCCCACCGGAGTCGCCGAAAGTTGTCGCGCATATTTTTAGGTTATGTGTCGTATTTTGAAAAGAGAGTCGCCTACAAAAATTGTCGGCGAATTTTAATTTAACTTAAATAAATAATTTGAAAAGTAGTATTTGATTTTGAAAATAATTTTGAATTTGAAAATTTTAAGATATGAAATCAAACTGATCTCACATCCCGAATAGTTTATATAAACGAGCGCCGCACCACAAACCGTGTATCTATCCCGAAGAATGACACACTCGCTCGATAATGGGGCTCGATTAAATAAACTAGAAAGGTTTGTGACATCCGTTTGGTCTCGCGAACCAATTTTATAAGCCGACAAATTCCTCGCTTAATATGAAACTATTAAACAAGGTTTATATTACTCCGGGTTCTTAAAGTTCCCTATAAGGGCAAGCCCCTATAGCTTAATTACATCTTAAGTGACGGGAATCACCTAAGAAAACTCTCGATAATAATCAATAATTCCGCTCTCAAGAATTTCAAAGTTTAAGTTTTCAAGGGGTTGAATTTTGGAATTTCAATAGTGGAATGGATCAAATTTGGAACATTTTTATTTTGGGAATTCAAAGGAAGAAAAGTAGGAGAGATCACGGATTCGAAGTGGACTTCGGTAATCTCCCGATTATCCTATTGTTTGGCTTGAATTTAGGAAAGTCCTAATGTTTATTTAATGTTTTAATCTTCGCCAATTTAGTTAATTAGGGCTTATATTTATATGATAGTAACCATACAAATTGCCTGGAAGATGTGAGGGTTTATGTCGTATCGGACAACTACCTCGGAATCCTAAGACCGGTTAGGGCTTAATTTGCAATGCAAATGCCTAACGAAGAGTTGAGGATTTATGTTGCACTAGTGCAAACTACCTCGAAGTCCTATGGCTTTGTTATTTAATTCTAAGAAAGTTTTGTCGAAGTAGGTTCAAGTTTTGCCGACGACGATGGCCGTGCCGCCCACCATGCTCCGAGCTCCTTGTTGTTGCAGAGGTTTAGTTTTAGAAATCATAAATCAAGAGATGAGAGAAGTGTTCTGGTTTAGAGAAGTCTTAATTTCCAAGTGTTTTTTGTGTTTTAATTAAAACAGTATCTTAAAGTCGATTAAACGTAACCGATTAAGATCCCACGGTTCCGTCATCCCGGCACCGTTATTTTCATCGAATTCACTTAGTCCAGTTGAATTTGCTAAACTCAACTAAATGAGTTCCGCACTTTCATTTAGACCGTGGGAAATCCCGTTAGCAACACGTGGGTTACATCATCCGAGGTATTCCCGATCATTCAACGAGACGTTTTAATTTAGTTGTAGTTGTAGTTTTGTGTTCTGTTTGTGATTAAATTTTGAGTTGTCTTATATTTTGAAATGTCGTGGAGGTGAATTTTATCTTGTAGTGTCTTTTAATTTAGTTATGGGTTTCAGCTTTGGTTTCTGTCCTAAAGGTGTGGGTTTTCATGCAACTCGTTGTTTATCATGCAAGAAAAATAAAGTGCGATGCGATTAAATAAATTGCAATAAAATAAATTGCAATAAAATAAAAGCGTACCCTGGAGAATCTTCCCGTCATTCCAAGCCGCACTTAAAATACAGCTAGAATATTTAAGCAAGTTCCTAGTAAAGCTAAGGGAAAGGTTTATGGTTTTCTACCAAATTCTTAATCCTATAGACTAGTCGTTTCCTATGACGTCTAGGTTCTTTGTGTTTTTAGTTCGAAGACGATTTTCTTCATCAAAGAACAATTAAGTTCAATTGTTCTCAGTAAATATCCTATCATATCGAGGAAGTGCTTAAGAAGAATCTTAAACATCTTTTCAATATTTCTAGGATTGTTTTAAGTCCAAATGAATTTAATCGTGTAAATGAATCAATCGTCCGAGGTTTTCAAGTTTTGTTAACTTGCTCAGTGAACTAGGACATTTGAATGTCCTATAAGTGAAGTAACATTTTATTTTAATGTTCTATTTAGGAGTTATGATAACTAAGGCTCCTAAAGGCAAAATGATATTTAATGATTTGTGATTCAAATTTAAGTTCAAATTAATGATTTAAGTTCGAATAGTTGTTCAAGTTATTTTAGATTTATTTCTTCATGTCTTAAGCGAGGTTATTTAATTTAACTTAATTTAATTTAATTTAATTTATTTTAATTTAATTTATTTAATTTAATTTGATTTGATTTAATTTAATTCAATTTAATTTATTTGATTTAATTTCTTAATTTAATTTAATTTAATTTTAATTTAATTTAATTTAATTTTTAATTTAATTTAATTTAATTTAATTTAATTTAATTTAATTTAATTTAATTTAATTTAATTTAATTTAATTTAATTTAATTTTATTTATTTATTTAATTTAATGTATTTAATTCATTTAATTTAATTTAATTTGTTTATTTAATTTAACTTAATTTTAATTTAATTTAATTCAACTTTTAATCTTAATTTAATTTAATTTAATTGAGATTTTTTTGAAAGAGTTTAATGATTTAATTTAATTTAATGATTAAGTCTTTTAATATTTTAAATTTGAGTTATCATTTTAATTAAGAGTTGAGTATTAATGAGATGATTAATTTAGGGATTTTTAAATTAAAGAATAAATCTCTTCCTAATAATATCCCTATTTTAATAATTCCAAATTTATTATTCTTCCAAATTCAATTAATTATTTAATTAAAGTTTAATCATTTTAAATTGCTTAATGGGTTTCTATCCTTTAATTATTTAATTTCAATCATCCAAATCAGATTAAGATCAAAATATTTTACTTGTTAATTTTTTATTAGACCTAAAGTCTTAATTAAGGGTTAAAATTTTAATTACCATTTTGCCCTTTAAGCCTAATAATTTCATAACTCACTAAATTGAACTCAAATGAACTTGAAATTTTTATGAGACTTCACTCATATGTCAATAAAGACATGAGAGGAGAAAATGTGATTTTTCTGCATTTAATTTATTTATATAATTATTTTTAGTAGAAAATAGAGATTTTCAAGGAAAATTCAATAATATGACCAAGGGAAAGTTTCTGTCCTTAAGAAAATTAGGGGACATTTCTAATGACCAGAGGACCACTTGGACCAAATTTGGTAATTTTTTGAATTATATTTTATTTATTAGAATTATTTTAAATTCTGGAGTATTAATTAATTTAAAAATAAAATAAATGTTGAAAAATAAATTTTATAATTTTTAAAATTCTCTCTGATATCAAGGATTCCAGAGAACCAAACTTTGCAATTTTCTGATTTTTCTTTGATTTATTATAATTATTTTGGTGAAAATGCTAGAAAATATATTTTTTAATTTTAAAATTACCCTTGAGCTTTAAAAATTAATATCTCACTAAATAGACCTAGGAAAAATATGGGACCTGTTCCTAAGTGATTAAAATTCAAAATATAACATTTTAGTGAATTTTATTATTTTTGTGATTTTTATTATTTTTTAATTATTAAAAATATTAAAATAATATTAAAAATCAACTTTTTTAGAAAATTGAAATTTTAATTTTCTTAAACTCCCCTGATATCAGAGAGACTCCAAAACCAATTTGGTGAATTTTTGAAAGATATTTTGAAAGTTATGAATTTTTAAAGTTTAAAATGGCTAACGGCTTAATCAACCCAATTAGTGGGGCTAACCAAGTCCAATTGACCTCAAATTTTTATGATGGGTTCCTCTGACCCTAAAGGTCAGTGGAGAATTGATTTCAAGTCAATTTGATCTATGGTTAACTCTAATTAATTAGAGACCTATTTTGGGTGTTTAAGCCAATTAGGTTAATTTAAGTGAATTAACTCAAATCCTATTTTTCCTAGGGTTCTCTGGTCATAAGGAACATCACCAAATTTTCCTAGAATTTATTTCACAACATGCTAATTTTTGAAATTAAAATACTTAAATCAGCAACATGCATTTGAAAAATCAATAACTTTTCACAGAGATGGCCTCCGACCTTGAAAATTCTGTGGAATGTTCCCAAGTTCGGAGGCTTCAAAAGCCCTATGGTCTCATGCCATGGTGAATTGTATACATGCATGGAGAATTAAAACAATGCAGGGAGTAAATAATTAATTAAAAATAAAATACTTGGACAAAATTAATTAATTTCTTTTCCACATTATTCTCCTCTCGTTCACCGAGCAAGAGGGTATTTTTATTTTATTTTTGTGATTTTTCTACACAAAGATATGGATTTTTAAAGTTCTGGGAATTTAAATAAATAGAAAATACCCTATTTATCTACTTATCCACGCGGCGCCGCGTCAACCCTCGGCAGCCTCCGAAATGCCGCGTGGCGCGCTCCCATTCGACGCCGCCATCCGAGTCGCGCAACCCGGCCCCGCGGTTCTCGTACCGTCTCCCCGGTCCGACGCCATCCGAGCCGTCCGTCCGCGCGTGTATTAAATGGACGCGCATCCGTTCATCGTCCATGACCGGTGTGATCCCGTGACCGTCCACACTCTAACCCTAAGAACTCACTCGATTCTCAATGGATTTTCGTGTTCTTATGCTCTATCGATTCGTCTCGAAGAGACGAACACATCCATACGGTAAACATGCATTGAAATTAAGGCATTTGAAATGGAGAATCTCCGTAAGCTCGGGATGAAGAATTAGCTCATACCTTTGCTCGCAGAAGTGAAGCTTCGATCCGAGAGTTGTTGCACCTTCGATCGGATCCCGGCAAGCTCCGCATGAAGTCTCCCGGTCTCGTGAATTGTCTAGGTTGAACTTCGACCACGCTCGATCACAAAGCTTGGAGTCCGGAGCAACCGGGTGGCCCGGAGATGGGGCTTTTGTCGGTGGACACCTTCCTCGGTCCGGTGAAGGTGTAGGACCAATCAATTTGGGGATTGGTTCACCGTGGGGAAGTGTCCTCGGTTTTGGGCTTCGGATTTCAACTCGAAATCGAGCTCACCGAGAGGAAATGGCAGGGGGATCTCACCTGGGATCAAGTGCTCGTGTATGAGGAGGGGTCCGGAACAATTTTGGCAGCAGTTTTGGCAAGGTTTGTGCAACTCGCCTTCTCATGGCCGCGAGGGGGTGGTGTTTAAATAAGCATGGCTCGAGGGCCTCCTGTGGGGAGTTAGGGCTCGGGATCACCGCTGCCTGTGAGGAGAAGAACAGACCATGGTGACCACTAGGCATGGGGCAGCTCAGCAAGGGAGAATTCCAAAGTTCGGCTCCTCCCAAGGTTTCGGCCATGGTGTTTTCCGGCGGCCCGGTGGCCGGCCGGCCGAGCATCGGTCACCATCTTGTTCAGTGCGGTCGTGGTCGGAGGCTTGTGCACTAATCGAGGTTTGACATGTGTAAAGGAGTTTGATTTAAATGGAATGGGGAAGGCTCACTTTGGCTTGGTTTGGGTCAACCCACCATTTTGGGCTTGGTGCACCCTTCCAAGCTCCGATTTCGAGCCGAGGGAATCATTTAGGTCAGCCTTAGAAGGAGTGGTGAAGTCTCCATCCATGATGAGGCGGCTAAACATGGTTTAGTGTGCGACATGCTTAAGGTAAAAAAGGGTTTAAGAAGGATTAGGAAAGAGCTCCCTCTTCTTGCCATAAATGGACTAATGACAAGTCAAAGCCCTCATGGCTTCATGTGGCTCATGCATGGCTTCGCATTCGGCTTCGAAAAAAAGTCGACTTGTTTCATAAAAAAAGGTTTTAGAAATATTTGACATTTAGGGGGTAATTTGGCATGAGGCTTAATTTGGAATTATTTGATGATTGATTTGGAACTTAGGGAATGATTTTGATCAAATGGATGACAAATGAAAATGTCATATGGGCTTTAGAATCAATTTTGGGCCTTTGGATGTGGTAAAGGATGCGCTTTTAAATGGTTTAGGAAAGTGGGCTTTTAAATTTTAAGATGGATTTTGGGATGAAATTTTGGTAAAGGCTTGGGCCAAATAATTGTTGAGTTTAGTTTAAGGATGTGTCATGAGTGATTTGAGACAAGTTTGAAGTGATTTGGGTTTGAATTGGTTTGAATTCGGGTTTAATTGGTAAATGGGCTAAAGTGGGCCAAAATGGGCTACCATGGGCCAAAGTTGGGCTAGAGTTGAAGTTGATGTGAAATTAATGTTGGGAAATGTTTATGGGAGTGCTTCAAAGAGGTTTTGGCTTTGGTTGGGTTTTGATTTTGGGGTTTGGGCTCACTTGGGCTAGGTTTGGGTTTAGGTCAAAATGGGCCTTTTAGCTTTGGGTTGAATTTGAGTGGGGTTTGGATCAAAGTTTTGGGCAAATCATGTTAGTGTTTTGTTCATGGGGATGTTAAGGAAGGTTTGGAAAAGACTTGGGGTTAATTGGAGTTGAAATGGGTGAGTTTGGGTTAGGTCTGGGTCATGGGTCCAAATCGGGCTTTAAGGCCAAAAGTGAAATTGGATCCCAATGCCACTCAAATTGGGCTTGGATTGGGTCTAGATTGGTGTTGGGGATGTTGAATTGAAGTTTAGAATTGAATTGGACCAAAATTGGGGTCAATTGGGTAGATTTGGTTTGACATCGGGTTCACTTTGGGTTAAAATGAGTCAAATTGGGGGTTTTGACAAAAGTGGGGTAAATTGATAAAATTGGCCCATGGTGTAGTTGAACAAAATGAAATTGGGAATATTTGGGATTTTCTGGAATTTTCTGGGAATTTTCTGAATTTTTGGATTTTTGGGTCAAAAGGGGTATTTTGGGTATTTGGAAGGTATTGGGGGTATTCTTGGAATTTTTGGTATTTTTGGCTATGGATGATCAATTTAAGTGATGTGGAAATGTTTGAGATTGATTTTGGAGAAATTTGGGTGATTTGGAAATTTTTGAGAAATTTGGGCTATTCAGTGCTTTTGATAGGTGTCAGTAGTGTAGGGTCCCGGGTCAAAAATCGAAAATTTGGAAAATTGAAGATTTGGTGAATATAAGTGAAATGAAATCATTTTTGTTGAGCCATGAAGCCATATCAAGCCCACATGAGCTATGAAGGGACTCATTCGAGGCATTCACTATGTTGTTCCTAACCCTCTAGCCTGGGCTTAGTGGTTAAGGACCATCCATGTGAATCACCTACATGAGTCGGAAGTTAAGTTGGGTATGAGTGTGCTTTAGGAGGTGTGTGAAAGTGTAGTGCATAGGTGTAGTGTATGTGTAAGTCAGCCTTTCACTGCACTGTGCCACCTGTAGGCATCCTAAGGCCAAAGAGTCCTATATGAACTCATCCTTTAAACTTCCACATTCGATTTCAACCCTCTAGGTGATTAGGGGTTTATAGTCAAGTTTGTGGAGTTTGCAGTGGAGTTTAGAAGTGGTTTGAATTTCTAAAAGGTGGGTCCCAATTCTAGTCCTCTAAGATAGTCAAAGGAAAAGCCTAAGGCTAGATCCTAAGTACTAAAGAGAAGAAGAGAAGACCTCATCAAAAATGAGGTCAACATCCTTTTATTCCAAATATCTTAATTTACAAAATTAGTTTAATCACTACAAATACTTCTTTTAACCTTCTATAATAGTTAAATAAATTAATTCTAGTTCACTTAATTAAATTCACTACAGAAAATCATTTTTATAATAATTTTTGAAAATATTTATTTGAGAACATTTTAATAATTAAAATTTTATTTCCCCCCCCAAACTTAAATTTTTCTATCTAATCATAAAAGGTGAAAAGAAAACATATTGTAAAATTAAATCATAGCTTCGTGCTTTAGGTATTTCTCTTCTTGAAGTTCTCCAAGTTTTTTTCATCACTTAATTTACCTGTGCTGTTAATAACTTTCTACATACATATAACATCAAAGAATTTGCTGGGTGAAGAAATTTTGTAATAAGTACAAAATACTAACACAATTTCCTACTACATTTAATTATTTTACCAATTAAAGTACTAAACACAATTAATCCCAACATCCACATACATTTTACTAATCCAGTTACAAAGTTACAACCACAGTTTGAAATATAAAAATTTAAAGCTACAAAAATTTAACTTACATAACAAAGTTTAAATGTCTTACACAACATAATAATCCAAATACATAAACTAAACATCAATTCTGAATTAAAGAAAATAAACAAACACATAACATAAATATCTAATCCTAGAATCTAGTCTCAAACATCAAAATCCCAAGCTATATCCTCATCTCCTTGTTCAGCAAGTGGAGTTGGCTGGTAGTGAGTATGACGAGGGCACTCAGGAAATATAACATCAAGCTCTCCTCTCCAATAACGATTTTCAGCATCATAGTAGGCTATCTCAAACTCAGAATGCCTCTAGAGATATCACTGTCATAATCGTGCCTCTGCTCTAATCCTCCAATTCTTTGATCTATTTGCTCCAACCTTTCATCAATTTTCTCAAAACTTTTCCATTGTAGATTCAGTTGATTCATCAAGTCATAATGGGTAGGAGAACTATAGGTAGGAGGGTCATAACTAGCTGAGAGAATATCCCTAATAGTCGAAGGTGTAGAGCTCCTAATTCTAGATCTCCATCCTTCGTAGGATTCATAGGTCTTTATATTAGCTTTGGTAGCAGGTTTCATAGGTTCAACCCATTCCTCATCATCTCCTGCCTCTACTCCAGATAGCTGGCATAGTGCATAAATCAGACCAGGATGTCCTAGTCCTCCTCCACTTTCACTTTTCGCAATGGCTAATATATTTTTATAAATAATACTTCCCACATTTATACTTTTGTGGTTCTGAATACAAAAATTCAGAACTGCTCTATCTCTTGAAACTTCACTATGATTATAAGTGGGTAGAAAAGTAGAGTAAATAAAATAATGACAAACCTTAGAGGTTGCATTTAACATAGAAAGAGGGAAGTTTACCTGTTCACGCTGCTTTATTTTCCAAGCCTCTTTCCCATCAGTGAGAAAGTTAATCACCTCCACCAGTGGTCCTTCCATTGTTCCAAATGTATCTTATTCGCTGGTATGAAGATCTTGTACTTCGTAGAAAAATTAATACCTGCAACATTAAAATAAACTAAAAATCCTCTAACCTTTATATGTCCATCCTCTATCTAGGTCAAATTGGCATAAAACTCTTTTACAACTTCAACTGTAGCTCTGTTCGTCGTATAACAGAAATTTTCCCATCTTCTCTTTTTGATCGTTTGTTCTACTTCTCCTCCCGGATTCTTAAAAACTTTATCTTGGATGCTTTTCTCGCTTTGATACTAAAGTTGTACCTTGACTGAGCCTTAGCATTCACATATCTTGTCTCATCAAAATCTAGTCGTCTCTTTTGTCATAGAGCCATTTCTCGATCTATCAGATTTACAAAAATCTCAACTAAATCCCAAAATATCACTAGAATGGCTTCCAAAGGTGACTTAAAGTAATCTAAAATGAATTCCATGAATTTCTTCCAACTATTTTTTTCATATTTCGATTTTTCCAAAATTTCTAAATGTGGAAGAAATACATGGTGAAAATAAAAAATTTTTGCATGGAAGTGAAGCTCTTACTAATGGTAGATGAAATCCGGTGTCAAAATGTGTTGAAACTGCTCCAAATCCAAGATCTCCTAAGCCCTAGGTCATTTTTTTCGAAGTTTTGAGGAAGGGGACGATGAATAGTGGCGGTTGACCGGTTAAATAAAGGAATTTTTTGGGACTTCGCCGTCAGCGGGCAAAATCTCGCCATCGGCGAGCTAATTAATTCAAATATGTTAAAGTCTCTGGAAAAAGTCGCCATCAGCGGTGCCGATCTCGCTATCAGCGGGCTTTTTTGAAAATTAAAATTTTTAATATTTAATAATTTTTTTAATTCATTTTAAGCCTTGTTAATGTCCGATCAATCGATTTAAATATATTATACTGTGATTAGATACTATTTTAACTCAAATAAATTCACACAACACAAAACATCACAAATTAATAATAAATCAAACAGATATACAATCATCGCACATAAATAAAGATAACTATGGGTTGCCTCCCAAAAAGCGCTTGGTTTAACGTCGTCAGCCCAACCTATTCAGGGTGTTAATCAGGTTGACTGAGCATTAAAACCTCTTTAAAATTTGGTCTTTTACCCTCAAAATATGGTTTTAATCTGTGTCCATTTACTTTAAAACTGTTTCCAGTCTTTGGATCTTCAATTTCAATAGCTCCGTATGTAAATACTTGAGTTATAGTGAAAGGTCCTAACCATCGAGATTTCAATTTCCCAGAAATAATTCCAAACTTTGTATTGTACAACAATACTTCTGTCCTCGGTTCAAAATTCTTTTGGTTAATCTTCTGATCATGCCATATCTTCATTTTCTCTTTATAGATTCTATCATTATTATAGGATTCATTCCTTAATTCTTCTAATCCATTCATCTGCAATAGTCTCTTCTCACCTGCATTTTTCAAATTATAATTAAATTCTTTAATCGTCTGTCGGCATATTTTTAGGTTGTGTGTTTTGAAAAGGGGTCGCCTACAGAAGTTGTCGACAAATTTTAAATTTTAAATTTAATTTAAATATATATATATATATATATATTTTTTAGAAAGAAGCATTTGATTTTAAAAATAGTTTTTAAGTTTGAAAATTTTAAGATATGAAATCAAACCGATCTCACATCCCAAATAGTTTATATAAACGAGCGCCGAATCACAAGTTGTGTATCTATCCCGAAGAATAGACACACTACTTGATGATGGGGCTCGATTAAATAAACTAGAAGATTGTGACATCCATTTGGTCTGCGAACCAACTTTATAAGCCGACAAGTTCCCCTACTTAATATAAAGAAATTAAGCAGTGGTTTATATTACTCGGGTTCTTAAAGTTCCCTATAAGGGCAAGCCCCTATAGTTAATTATATCTTAAATGACGGGAATCATTTAAGAAAACTCTCAATAATGATCAGTGGTTTTGCTCTCAAGAACTTCAAAATTTAAGGTTTTCAAAGGATTGAATTTTGGAAATTTCAAAAGGGATTAGCTCAAATTCAGAACAGTTTATTTTAGAAATCAAAGGAAGAAAAGTAAGAGAAGCTGAGGATCCAAGAAGAATCTTGACAACTTTCCAAACTATCTTATTATTTGGCTTCAATTTGGGAGTTTATTTAATATTATAATCCTGCCAATTTTAGTTAATTATGACTTATATTCGTATGACATAATCATACAAATAGCCTTGAAGATGCGGGGGTTTATGTCGTACCGAACGACTACCTCGGAGTCCTAAGACCAGTTAGGGCTTAATTTACATGACATGATCATGCAAATGCCTAACAAAAAGTTGAGGATTTATGTTGCACTAGGCAAACTACCTCGAAATCATATGGCTTGGTTATTTAATTCTAAGGAAAGTTTTGCTGAAGTAGACCCGAGTTTTGCTGATGATGATGGCCGTGCTGCCCACCATGCTCCAAGCTCCTTGTTGTTGCAGAGGTTTAATTTTAGAAGGTGAAAATTAGGAGATGAGAGAAGTGTTTTGGTTTAGAAATCTTAAAGTCCAAATATTTTTAATATTTTAATTAAAACAAATCTTAAAGTTGTTTAAACGAACCGATTAAGATCCCACGGTTCTCGTCATCCCGCACCGTTATTTTCATCGATTCACTTAGTCCGTATGAATTTGCTAAACTCAAGTGAATGAGTTCCACACTTTCATTTAGACCGTGGAAATCCCGTTAGCAACACGTGGGTTACATCATCCGAGGTATTCCCGATCATTCAACGAGTCGTTTTAATTTAGTTGCAATTGTAGTTTTGTTGTTCTGTTTGTGATTAAATTTTGAGTTGTTTTATATTTTAGAATGTTGTGGCGGTGAATTTTATCTTGTTGTGACTTTTAATTTGGTTTTAGGTTTCAGTTTTGTGACTATCCTAAATGTATCAGTTTTCATGCAACAATCTTGTTTAACAGCAAGAAAAAGTAAAGTGCAGTGCATGTAAGTAAATTGCAATAAAGTAAATTGCAATAAAATAAAAGCGTAACTGGAGGGTCTTCGCGTCATCCCAAGCTGCACTTAAAACACATGTTAAGGCATTTAAATATTTCAACAATTACCTAGGTAAAGCTAAGGGAAGGTTCTGGTTGTCTACCAAGATCATAATCCTATAACTAGTCATTTCCTATGACGTCTAGGTTCTTGTGTTTTGTTTAAGGATGATTTTCTTCACCAGAGAACAATTAAGTTCAATTGTTCTTCTAAAATATCTCATCATATTAAGAAAGTGTTTAGGACGAGTCCTAAACATCTTTTCATTATTTTTGGGATTATTTTGAGTCCAAGTAAATTTAGTTGCATAGGTGAATTAATCATCCAGGAGTTTAGTTAAGCTTTGTCTCTTGCTCAGTGAACTTGGGCATTTGATTACCTGATGAATGAAGTGACATCTCACTTATACTCTATTTAAGAGTTACAATAATTAAAACCTTTAGGGGCAAGTTGGTTTGTTGACAACTTTAATCATTCTTAATTTGAAGTTTGAGTTAATGGTTTAAAGTGATTTAGTTTAAGTATGAGGTTTTAATTAATAATTTTAAGTTTGGAATGATGTTCAAATTATTTTTGGTTTAAATCTTTATACTTTAACTGATCTTAATATTTTAAATTAATCTTTGGTGTTTCAAATTCACTTAGATTATTCATATATCTTAATGATTTGGTTTAGGTTAATTATGATATTTTAGGTTAATCTTGATTAGTTTGATTTTTTATATTCTTAATTATGAATTGTCTTAATATTTCAAATTTGTTTTACTTTTATTATTGAGTGATGTTAATTTAATATAATTTAAATTTAATTTAATTGAATTTAACTTAATTTAATTTAATTTAATTTCAATATTTCAAATTTAATTTAATTTAATTGTTAAAATATTAATTTAATTTAATTTTAATTTTAATTTAATTTTTACTTAATTTAATTTAATTAAATTTAAAATTAATTTAATTTAATTGTTAAACCACTTAATATTTTGAGCTTTCCTTTAATTTAAGGGTTATTTTTTTTTAATTTTTAATTTACTTAGTTTGATTATCATTTTAATCTTAATTAAGAGTTAAATATTATCGAAGTGATTTATTTAGGGATTTTTTTATTAAAGAACTAATATCCTCTCAAATTATATCCCTATTTTTAATAATTCAAATTTTCATTAATCTTCCAAAATTTAAATTGTTTAAATAATTAAAGTTTCATTTTTGGTTTATTAAAAGTGATTAATGGGTTCCTACCCTTTTAATTTCTCAAAGTTTCAATCATCCACGAAAGATAAAATCAAATATTTTACCCTCCATTTTAATTAAACCTAAAATTTTAATAAAGGGGTTTAAATTCTTTAATTACCTTTATACCCTTTTAGGCTTATTTATTTCATAACTCACTAAATTGAGTTCAAATGAAATTGAAATTTTTATGTCACCTCACTCACATGTCAATTAAGACATTAGAGGAGAAAATGTGATTTTTCTGAATTTAATTTATTTATATAATTATTTTTAGTGAAAAATAAGGGATTTCAAGGAAAATTCAACAACATGACCAAAGTAAGGTTTCTGTCCTTGAGAAAATTATGGGATGTTCCTAATGACCAGAGCACCACTTGGACCAATTTGGTGATTTTTTAAATTATATTTTATTTATTATAATTATTTTGAGTTTTGGAGTGATAATTAATTATAAAATAAAATTAAAGTTGAAAAATAGATTTTATATTTTTCTTAAATCTCTCTGACCTCAAGGAGTTTAGAAAAATAAATTTTACAATTTTCTGATTTTTCTTTGATTTATTGGAATTAATTTAGTGAAAAGGTTGGAAAATACTTTTTTTAATATTAAAAATTGTCTTAAGCATTTAAAATTTAATATCTTTACTTTGAGACTTAGGAAAAATATTTGGTTGGTTTCTAAGTGGTTAGGAGTCAAAATGTGACATTTTTATGATTTTTATTATTTTTGTGATTTTTATTATTTTTTAATTATTTAAATATTAAAAATATCATTAAAAATGAAAAATTTTATAAAATTCCAATTTTAATTTTTATAGACTCCTATGATATTAGAGAACCCACAAAACCAATTTTGTGAATTTTTGAAATGTATTTTTGGAGTTATGAATTTTTAAAGTTTAATTTTGATCTTGTGGCTTAATTAATTCATTTAGTGGAGCTAATCATTTCCAATTAACTTCAAATTTTTATGAAAGGTTCTTTGTATCCTGAAGATCAATGGAGAATTAATTTCAAGTTATTTTAATGTGTGGTTAACCCTAATTAATTAAAATTCAGTTTTGAGTAATTAGGCCAATTAGGGTTATTCTTAATGAATTAAGCCTAACCATAATTATCCTAAGGTCCTCCGGTCCTAGGAAACTTCCCCAAATTTTTCTAGAATTTATTGAGCAATATGCTAATTATTGGAATTAAAATTCCAAAATAGTGACATAAACTTGAAAAATACATAACTCTTCATAGAGATGGCCTTTGACCTTGGAAAATTGAGGGATTGTTCCCAAGATCAGAGACTTCAAAACCCTATGGTCTCATGCCATGGTGAATTATCTATGCAAATGGAGAATCAAAATACTGAAATGAGTAAATAATTAATTAAAAATAAAATACTCATCAAAATAACTTGATTTCTTTTCCACATTATTCTCCTCTGTTCACTGAGCAAGAGAGTATTTTTAGTTTATTTTTATGATTTTTCTACACAAAGATATGGATTTTCTAAGTTCTGGGTATTTAAATAAATAGAAAAAAATTCTATTTATCTACTTATCCGACTCAGCGCCGCGTCAACCTACAGCGGATCGAAAGACCACGTGGCGTGCTCCTATTCGATGCCACCATCTAAGTCAGCCGCCACGCGTCCTGCTGTCTCGCTCCTTCCTCTGATCCGACGCAATCTGAGCAGTTAAACCGATAC
The DNA here is from genome assembly GCA_022702705.1 of Papilionanthe hookeriana x Papilionanthe teres. NCBI lineage: Eukaryota > Viridiplantae > Streptophyta > Magnoliopsida > Asparagales > Orchidaceae > Papilionanthe > Papilionanthe hookeriana x Papilionanthe teres. Next base: position 5,346,918 of record CM040433.1, on the reverse strand, counting down.
ACGCGTGATCGGACGGCGCTCGGTCATCGTCTACGACTGGTGTGCACCCGTGACCGTCCACACTAAAACCCTAAGAACTCTCTCATTTCTCAATGGATTTTCGTGTTCTTATGCTATATGGATTCGTCTTGAGGAGACAAACACATCCATACGGTTTACATGCCATGAAATTAACTGAAATGAAATGGAGGATTGCTAGAAGCTCGAGATGAAGGAATGATCCATACCTTTGCTCTGAGAACTGTAGCTTCAATCAGAGAGTTGTGTCACCTTCGATTGCACCCAAGGAAACTCCAGATGAAGTCTCTGGCTCTGGGGAATTGTCTAGGTATGAAAGTGTCCACATCCGATTTCAAAGCTTGGAGGCTAGAGCAACTGGGTGGCCTGTAGAGGGGGCTTTCACTGGGGAACTCCTTCTCTAAGTCCTGTGCAGGTGTGGGTGAATTTAAGTTGGATTTGGTGGAGGTTTGGGAGATGTCCTGGTTTTGGGCTTGAATTTGAACTCAGAAATTGAGCTCAGCTGGGGGAAATTGGGGCTGAAATCCAATGGAGATCAAGTGTTCTATGTGTGGAGAGTGGTCTGGAGCAATTTTGACAGAGTTTCAATAGGATTTTGTTCAGTATCTCATTTAGTCGAGAGGTGGTGTGGTTTAAATAGAGGTGGCTGGATGGCTTCCCAGGGGGGTTTAATGGCTTGAATCAACTACTCTGGTGAGGAGAAGAACAGCCATGGTGGCCATTAGGCATGGGACAAGTCAACAAGGAAGAATTCAAAAATTGGCTCACATGGGTGCTCTCGGCCTGGTTGTTTTCGGCAGCTGTGGTGGCTGGTCGGCGGTGGTCGGGTCACCCTCAAGGTCGTGGAGGTCGTGGTTGGGTTTAGTGCGACTCAATTGGCCATTGACATGTGTAAAGGAGTTGAATTGAAATGGAATGGGGGGAAGGCTATTTTGGGTCCAAATGGGTCAACCCATGGTTTTGGGCTAGGTTCACCACCCAAGGCCTGGTTTTGGACTGAAAAGAATCACTTGGGTCAGCCAAGAGAAAACGGTGTGGTCTCCATCCATGGTGAGGTGGCTAAACTTGGTTTAGTGTGTAACGTGAATGGGGTTAAAAGTGCTTAAGGAAGGCTTAAGAAAGGGGCCCCTCCTTTTGCCATTAATGGCTTGGTGAGGTGGAAAGGGGCTCCCAAGGCTTGCATATGGCTTATGCATGGCTCCATGGGTCCATATGGCTTAGGGATGGCTTGGCTTGGTTTCATGAAAGTGGGTTTTAAGGATTTATGATATTTAGGGGTAATTTGGCACATGGCTTAGTTTATAAAAGTTTAATGATGAATTTGAAACTTAGGGAGTGATTTAAAAAAAGGGGATGATGAGGAGAAATTTCATGTGGGCTTTAGGATAGATTTTGGGCTTTTGGATTTATTTTAGATGGCCCTTTAGAAAGGTTTAAGGAGGTGGGCTTTTAGGTTTGAAAACAAATTGGTAAATGGAAGTTTTGTGAAGGATTGGGCCAAACAAAAATTGGGTTTAGTTTAGTGATGTGTCATGAACATTTTAGAAAAGGTTTGGTGTTATTTAGAGTGGAATTGGATTTGATTTGGGCTTTTTTGGTAAGGGAGCCAAAGTGGGTCAAATTGGGCTAACTTGGGCTAAGGTTGGGCTAGTGTTGGATTTGATGTAAAATTAATGTTGAGAAATGTTTATGGGGGTGCTACAAAGAGTTTTCAACTTTGGTTGGGCTTTGATTTTGGGATTTGGGCCCATTTGGGTTAGGTTTGGGTTTAGGCTAATTTAGGGGATTTTGGTTTTGGGTTAGGTTTGGGTGGAGTTTAGGTTCAAATTTTTGGCAAATCTAGTTAGTGTTTTGTTTGTGGGGATATTGGGAAGGTTTTAGAAAAGATTTGGGGCCAATTGGGGTTGAATTGGGTTGGTTTGGGCAAGGTTTAGGTCATGGGCCAAAATTGGGCTTTAAGCTTCAAATTGGAATTGGATCCAAATGTTAATCAAATTGGTCTTGGATTTGATCTAAATTGATATTGGGGATATTTAATTGAAGTTTAGAATTGGATTGGATTAAAATTGAGATCAATTGGGTTGATTTGGTTTGACATTGGGTCCACTTGGGTTAAGAATGGGTCAAATTAGGGGTTTTGGTAAAAGTGGGTTAAATTGACAAAATTGTCCTATGGTGTAGTTGGACAAAATGAAATTGGGAATATTTGGGATTTTCTAGAATTTTCTAGGAATTGTTTGGAATTTATGGAATTTTTTGTTAAGAAGGGCATTTTGGGTATTTAGAGGGTATTGAGGGGTGTTAAGGGGTATTTTTGGAATTTTTAGTATATTTGGCTAAGGATGATCAATTTGAATGGTGGGAAATGTTTAGGATTGGTTTTGATGAATTTTGGGTAATTTAGGTAATTTTACAAATTTTGGGTAGCTTCAAGGGCATTTAGTAGATTTGGCAGGTGTAAGGCTCCGGATGTCAAAAATTGAAATTTTAGAAAAATGAAGATTGATCAAGTTTGAGTAGAATGGAATCATTTTGTTTGAGCCATGAAGTCATATCAAGCCCATAAGAGCCATGAGAGGACTCATTTGAGGCATTCACTATGTTGTTCCTAACCCTCTTAGCCAACGGCCTAGGGGTTAAGGTCATCCATATGAATTACCTACATTAGTCAAGAAGTCAAGCTAGGTATGAATGGTTTTAGGATTTGGAATGTGTGTGAAAGTGTAATGTGTGTGCAAGTCAACCCTCACTGCACTCAGGCCACCTGTAGGTAGTCCTAAGACCAAAGAGTCCTATAGGGAACTCATCCTTTAAACCTCCACATTTGATCTTAACCCTCAGAGTGACTTGGGGGTTTACAATCAAACTTATGGGGTTTGCAAGAAGTTTAGAGGTGTTTAAATTTCTAAGTGGTGGGTTCCATTTCTAGTCCTCTAAGATAGTCAAAGGGAAAGCCTAAGGCTAGATCCTAAGTACTAAGGAGAGAGAAGAGAAAAGAGCTCATCAAAAATGAGGTCAACATCGCCCAATACGCTTTATGTTCTAATTTAACTGGTAAGTGGAAAGTCTTTCCATAAATAAATCTGTAAGGAGTCATTTCAATCGAGGTTTTATAAGCAGTCTTGTATGCCCATAATGCAGTGTCTAGTCTTGTAGACCAATCTAATCTACTAAGGTTTACCGTCTTTTCTAGAATTCATTTAATTTCTCGATTAGAAACTTCAACTAATCCACTAGTTTGTGGATGTAATCAGTCAATATTTTATGAATAATATTGAATTTTTCTGCCAATATTTGAATATATTTATTCCTAAAATGAGATCCTCCGTCAGTGATAATCACTCTCAACATTCCGTATCTTGTGAAAATATTTTTCATTAAAAATTTTGAAACACTCTTAGTGTCACAACGAGGTAAGGCCTGTGCTTCAATCCATTTAGAAACATAATCAACAGCAACTAATATATATGAGTTTCCAAATGAAGGAATAAATGGTCCCATGAAATCTAATCCCCAAACATCAAAAATTTCAACTTCTAATATAAAATTCAGAGGCATTTTATTTCTTCTAGATATATTACTTACTCTTTGGCATTTATCACAAGTTTTGATATATCTATAAACATCTCTAAATAGAGTAGGCCAATAAAATCCATATTGTAAAATTTTATAAGCAATTTTATCAGTCCCGAAATGTCCTCCAAACTCAGAATCGTGACATATTTGTATAATCTGTTCAGTTTCTTCATAAGGCACACATCTTCTAACAATTAGATCCTTGCATTGCTTATATAAATATGGTTCATCCCAAAAATACGTTTTAGCATCATGAATGAATTTTTTCTATTGTTGCAGAGTTATCATGGGTGGTAAAATATCACTTACAATATAATTATCTATATCAGCATACCAAGGTATTTTCCACTCATTTATATTATAAAGTTGTTCGTCAGGGAAACTGTTTGTAATTTCAGTGTCAGATAATTCGCAATATTCTAATCTTGACAAATGATCTACTATTTGATTATCAGTTCCATTTCTATTAATTACTTCAAAATTAAATTCTTGCATCAGTAATATCCATCTAATTAATCTTGGTTTGGTATCTTTTTTTTGCATTAAATATTTAATAGCAGAGTGATCAGTATGCACAATACATATAGTTCCAATTAAATAAGATCTAAATTTATCAAAAGTATATACAATTGCTAATAATTCTTTTTCTGTAACTGTATAATTAATTTCAGCATTATTAAGAGTTTTACTAGCATAGTATATGATTTTAAAAATTTTATCGTATCTTTGTCCAAGAACAGCTCCTATTGCATAATCACTAGCATCTCACATAATTTTAAATGGTTTCTCCCAATCAAGTGAAACTATTATAGGTGTTGTGATTAATTTATCTTTTAATAACTCAAAGGCATTCAAGCAGTCTTCAGTAAAATCAAATTTTTTGTCCTTTTCTAAAAGTTGGCATAGAGGTTTGATAATTTTTGAAAAATCTTTTATGTAGCGTCTGTAAAATCCAGCATGTCCATAAAAACTTCCTACCCCTCTCACTGTAGTAGGAGGTGGTAATTTAGCTATAACTTGAATTTTTGCAGGGTATACTTCCATGCCATTTTCCGAAATTTTATGCTCTAATACAATTCCTCCTGCAACCATAAATTGACATTTCTCCCAGTTTAGAACTAAATTAGTTTTTTCGCATAGCTCCAAGAATTTTTCAAGATGATCCAAGCATGCGTCAAATGATGTTCCAAACACAGAGAAATCATCTATAAATACTTCTATTCCATCATCAATTAATTTACTAAATATAGACATCATACATCTCTAGAATGTTGCAGGTGCATTACATAGTCCAAAAGGCATCCTTCGAAAAGAAAATGTTCCATACGGACTAGTAATTGTAGTTTTCTCTTGATCCTCGGGAGCAATAGAAATTTGATGGTAGTCAGTATATCCATCTAAAAAAAATGTATTTGTGCCCAGCAAGTCTATCCAACATTTGGTCTAGGAATGGTAAAGGGAAGTGATCTTTCCTGGTGACTGCATTTAATTTTTTATAATCAATACATATACGTCATCCAGTAACATGTCTGATAGGTATTAAATCATTATTTTCGTTAGCTTCAACAGTCACTCCTCCTTTCTTAGGAACACAATGAATTGGGCTTACCCAAGCACTATCCAAAATATGATATATAATACCATTGTCTAACTATTTTAATATTTCTTTCTTGACTACATCTTTCATCATCGGGTTTAATCTCCTTTAGGGATCAACTCTTGGTTTATGTTCATTATCCAAAATAATTCTGTGCATACAGATTGAAGGACTAATTCCATTAATATCTGCTAAGGTCCAACCAAAAGCTTTCTTATACTTTTTTAATGTGTCTAGAAGTTTTTGCTCTTGTAATTCGTTTAACTCTGTCGATATAATGACCGGTAAAGATAAAGCATTTCCCAAAAATGGATACTTCAAATGAGTAAGTAAAATTTTTAACTCAAGTTCAGGAGGTTTTATAATCAACGGAACTATATTCTTTTTAGCATTTTCTGTAATATCCAACATCTCAAATCATTCTTGTATATAATCTAATTCTTCATTTTCTGCTTCTTCAAATAATTCTGTATTTCCTATTTCTGATTTATCTTCAAAGTAGTCTTTAGAATGTTTATTTCACAGATGTTCAAGAATTTTCATTCGAAAACATTCATCTTCTTTTTCAATAGCAGGATATTTCATTGATTTTGCAATGTTGAAAGTTACTTCTTGATCATTTACTCTCATAGTTAATTCTCCTTTTTGAACATCAATCATAGCTCTTCCAGTAGCTAAAAAGGGTCTTCCTAAAATTATGGATATTTCTTTATCTTTTTCCATATCTAAAATAATAAAATCCACAGGAAAAATAAATTTATCCACTTTTACTAACACATCTTCAATAACTTCTTCAGGATAAGTCACTGAACGATCAACTAACTGAAGAGTTACTGAAGTAGGTGAGACTTCCCAATCCTAATCTTTTAAAAATTGATAGAGGCATAAGATTAATGCTGGCTCCCAAATCACATAAAGCTTTTCCATAAAATTTTTCTCCAATAGCACAAGGTATAGTGAAACTACCAGGATCTTTTAATTTCTCAGGAAACTTTTTCTGAATAATTGCACTAAACTCTTCGCTAAGTGCAACAGTTTCAATGTTTGTGAACTTTCTCTTCTTGTTTAAAATATCTTTCATAAACTTCACATAATTTGGCATTTGTTCTAATGCTTCTACAAAGGGAATGTTCACCGTTAATTTCTTCAGGATTTCAAGGAATTTAGAAAATTGCTTATCCTTTTTATGTTGCTTTAATCGCTGAGGAAATGGTGGTGGTGGTTTTTCTACAGAAATTTTCATAGGTGTTAATGGATATTCAAAATCTTGATCTTGCTGATTCTTTTCTTTTTTAGTTTCCACTTTCTCTTTTTCACTTTTCGTTTCTTTTTGTACTCTTGTTTCTAACTCTTTTCAAATTTGTAACTGTATCGCTTTGATTTGTTCTTTTCCTTGGTCTTTAGGATTTATTTCCACATTACTACGAAAAGTTCCAGGAATTCTATTATTAAGCGCAGTAGCGATATGCCCAAGTTGAGTTTCAATATTTTTAATAGCAGTTCCTTGATTTTGTAATTAGTTCCCTTGAATTTGTAGTTGATTTCCTTGATTCTACAAACGCTGACCCATATTTAATATCAATTCTTCCATAGATAACTTCTTTTCCTTAAATTGAGAGTTATTATTAAATCCACATGGATAAGAATGTTTATAATTAGAATTTCCTTTGTTAGATGAATTTCCTAATGGGTTTACTAAGTTGTTCATCCATTGTTGATTAGTAGAATTGTTATTCCAATTAAAATTTGAATGATTTTTCTAACCAGGGTTATAATAATTTGCATAAGGATTTTTGGGTCTATTATTCATAGTATTTAAAGTTTCATAAGAAGGTTGAGCATCCACAAATTGTCCAGATGAACTTTCTTCATTATAGTAGGAGAATAATTCATTCTAAAATGATCTAATTTCTTAGATATAGCAGCAATCTGAGAAGCTAACATAGATATTGCATCAGATTCATAGATACTAGCTATTTTTTTAGGATTTAGCCCTTCAGAAGGCTATTAAAAATTGTTGGTAGCCATTTCTTCAATTAATGAATAAGCCTCATCAAATGGTTTTGACATTAATGAACCACCAGCGGCAGCATCAATGATAGATCTAAGAGATCCTACTAATCCATTATAAAAAGTTTGAATGATTAACCAATCTGGTAACGCATGATGTGGGCATTTCCTAAGAAGATCTTTAAATCTCTCCCAAGCTTCGTATATCGATTCTCCGTCAAATTGACTAAAAGAGGTTATATCATTTCTAAGCTTTGCAGTTTTTAAAAGAGGAAAGTATTTGGATAGAAATTTTTGTGATAATTCTCCTCAAGTTCTAATAGATCTAGGTGCTAACGAATTTAACCACATCTTAGCCTTATCCCTTAAAGAAAAAGGAAAAAGCCTAAGTCTTACATCATCATTAGATACTCCGTCATATTTAAAAGTAGCACAAAGTTCTAAAAAACTAGTGAGATGTAAATTAGGATCTTGGTTCGGTGAACCACTAAATTGATTATTTTGTAACATTTGAATAATTGCAGGTTTAAGCTCAAATGAATTAGCCGCTACATCAGGGTTTTGAATAGTTAAGTGAATTTCATCTAATGAATGGTTTGCGTAATCTCTTACAGGTCTCGGTTGATTCATATTTTCAATTGCTGGATTATTTGCCATTTGATTTAAATTTATAATTTCTTTTTCTGTTTTCTAATTTTTTTAATAGTGCGTTCTAATTTCGAATCGTAAGGTATTAAATTTTCGGTTCCAAATTTACGCATACAAAACTTAAGTAAATTTTAAATAGTCTGTTACTCTAGTAATTATTTTAATAATTATTTACTTTACTTTAATAATTACTTTACTTCCCCGGCAACGGCGTGAAAAACTTGACAGGGTCGGGTTTAAAGCGTATAACTATATAAATGTTTAACCGGTATAAAAATAATATTCAGTAATAGCAAATTACCCCTTTTATCAACATAAGTATACATATCGTTCAAGTAATACAGAGCTCTAATGAAGTCCTAGATATTGATCCCACAGAGAAGTTAGAGATTATGAACTAATTTTAGCAGATACAATTACTATCTAGTATACAGAAACAAATAACACTTACACTAAGCTCTATTACTAATTTTTGAATGGAATATTGCAATTTAGAAAAGTATCTCTCCCCTTGTTTAAGAAAATTAAGTGAATGAATAATTAAATTAGTTAGAATTATATTGTGTCAAATAGGAGCATTCGTATTCTTTACCCTTTGGTCCAGGCATAAAGAATATTGACTAATCCTTTGTTTGGTTATTGAATCTGCGGCTAGGCTGGGAGATACCGGCTCTCACTTCAGAGCTCCCACGTTACCCTCGCCTGAGGGCTAACATCTACACTTCAGCACCCAAACGATAGGACCGAATTGAAGATTTTAGTCTGCCACTCTAAAATATCCAATTCTACGCTTATTTGCACCCTCCTTTCAAGGCTTTTGCTTTCCCTGAATCTTAGATGTAATCTTTACTTTAATTGTGAAATCAATAGATTTTAACAGTTCAATTGGCCAAATTGAAAGTAAATTAAGATTTAAGTAAAAGATGATCACAATTTTTATTTAATATTTTAGGCACAACTAATTCAATTTTCCATTTCACAAAATCTCAAAAACAAGGAGAAAGACAGAAAAACTACTCAGAATGCCTAGGAAGAATAACACAAAACTTGAATTTCATATAAAGTTAAAGTTATAAAATAATAGATAAAACTTATCTCGAATTTTCTCCCCAAGCAGACTCCTTGAAGTTCCTCTGACTCTTCATTCTTGTACAACACACTCAATTAAACTCACTAATATACTCTTTAGATTACTCTTACACACTAATTACACTAATTAGACACTTAAAAATGACACACCAAAGACACAAAAAGGACACACCTTCGGCCTAAAATCGTCTCTATTTAAAGAGGAAGAAAGATATCCAATGGTTGCTTAAGCACCTCTTCAAAAAGCGTCCAGATTCAATGTATCTTGCTTGAACCAACCTTCTCACCATCGGCGGGCTCATTGGCGGCGTCGGCGGGCTTCTAGAACATAGGTCAATTGCTCAAGCTCGCTGTCGGCGGGCTTGATCTCGCCGTCGGCGGGCTCCTTTATGATATATTCAAATGCTCTCGGGAAAAACACGCCGTCGGCGGCCTTTTCCTCGTCGTTTGCGGGCTAGTTCAATTTTTATCTCTTTTAGTCCTTTTCGTTCCAGATTCGCTCCTTTTTCCATCTTTTTGCTCCATTACCTATAAATCTTCATAACCTGCAATAAAACAAAAAAATACCTTTCTTTAAAGTACAATTTCATCAAAAGTTAATATAAATTTTGTATGAATTTCTCAATACATTTTTCTCTGGTCATAGGTACATCCCCTGGAGCTCAGAAAGTAAAATACAAGCTCGACAGGTAATTCATCTAGAAAAGGACTTGACACAAAATAGTGCAGCAGTGCAAATATATAAATATATATATATATATATATATATATATATATATATATATATATATATATGAATGTAAGAAGTAAGTACAGACATGTGCTTAGCCACTCTCCAGGGACAACAACACACAAAAAGTATATATCATTTACTACTGCGGTCTTTCAACCATGAAGCAGGCCTTTCAAAGAAACCGGCCTTGTTAGGTACACACAAACATCTATTACAAGTTAATCGACAATGCAAAAGTTGCCCCTGTCACTGTTCATACTGCTTGAAATCATCTCCTTCGACATGAAGGGTAAAAAAACATCACTATGTGTAAGCCCTTAGCATTTTTAGCATGCAACATCACCAAAGCTAAATGACAACTGTCGCCCTCCTTCACTTCCCATTTTTCATGGTGTACGAGAATCCTAATGAGGAATGTGATTGCTAGCTTTGATTCATGCAATGTGTACTCTTACAAAATCCTCATCCTTTCACATCCTCCTTAGAATGTTTGGAGAATCTTCTCATGATGCCACGTGTAGCTTGGAGATGTCATTTCTCCAAGCCACTCCCCCCTCCCCTTGAACTATCGAGTGAAAGAGAAATTCAGGGATTTTCTACAGCTACCAAAGACTGACTACCGACCATATGCGTGATGACTCTGATCGAGCCCAGATCTCATAAATTTACCCAAATTAGCCTTGAAGCTCCCAAACTCTCTCTCATTAGTCACATCAGTGATGCTAGTGATAGATCTTAGAGAGACAGATGCTAAATCCAACGAAATTTTAAATCCATGTCAGGATGTTCTTATATTTGAAGTTGGTTGGTAAGAATCAACATTCATTAAACACTAAACACCTTCATTCAAGAGAAATCTCAGAGCCATTAAAAAGAATTGAGAATGTAAATTTAAACTTGCAGATTTATGATAGAATATAGGAAATTCTTGAACCCTGCGTAATGATACTTACAATAATCTATAGGTTTTAGCACGCTCTAAGAGAATGAGGCTGGATCTGTTGAATAATACCTTCTTCCGGTTAGAGTAGAAGCTAAGAGCTTCAAAACTGGGCTTTAGCTTTGTGATTTCTATAACTAGGAAGTGGGATGTAGAGCAAAAGCTTATTCCTTCACACTAGCCAAGAATGAGGAGGATGATAGATAAAGGGTGAAGAATATGGAAATTAACGCCACAATAGGTCATTAAATAGCTCTGGCATAGGCACAGGTGCACCTTTTGCACCAAAATTGGGCACTGGCGTGTCACGTGTCTAAGCGTAGGTGAGCTGGAATTCCTAGGCCATGCGAGTGCGTCAGTGGGTGCAGGTGCGCTACGAGGTCTACGTGGGAGTGCTAGCATGGGTGCTGGCACGTTGGTGGGTTGGCACAGGTTTTTGGCATAAAAATATCCCCAGTTCCAGTTCAGGGGCACTTAATTTAGAGTGTTGAGGCATCGTATAAGGTGCAGGTATGCTGATATACTGGTTCAGGTCCGCCCGTGCATACTAATGATACACTTTCAGGTTGGTAAGAATCAACATTCATTAAACACTGAACACCTTCGTTCAAGAGAAATCTCGGGGCCATCAAAAAGAATTGAGAATGTAATTTTAAACTTGCAGATCTATGATAGAATATAGGAGATTCTTGAACCTTGCATAATGATACTTACAATAATCTATAGGTTTTAGCACGCTCTAAGAGAATGAGGCTGGATCTGTTGAATAATACCTTCTTTCGGTCAGAGTAGAAGCTAAGAGCTTCAAAACTGGGCTTTAGCTTTGTGATTTCTATAACTAGGAAGTGGGATGTAGAGCAAAAGCTTATTCCTTCACACTAGCCAAGAATGAGGAGGATAATAGATAAAGGGTGAAGAATATGGAAAATAACGCCACAATAGGTCATTAAATAGCTCTGGCATAGGCACAGGTGCACCTTGGCACCGAAATTAGGCATTGGCGTGTCACGTGTCTAAACGTAGGTGTGCTGAAATTCCTAGGCCATGCAAGTGCGTCAGTGGGTGCAGGTGCGCTGCGAGGTCTACGTGGGAGTGCTAGCATGCGTGCTGGCACGTTGGTGGGTTGGCGCAGGTTTTCGGCATAAAAATCTCCCCAGTTCCAGTTCAGGGGCACTTAATTTAGAGTGTTGAGGCATCGTATAAGGTGCAGGTATGCTGATATACTGGTGCAGGTCCGCCCGTGCATAAAAATGATGCACTTTCATATTTCATTCTCCCACCCCCCCCCATCCCCCCAACTGTAATGTACTACTCCGTGGAGATCAATATCACATAAACAAACACAAACAACAACATTCCTAACAAAAAATGAACAAGATTATAGTGCAAATCATAAGATAATTCTTAGGTTGCATGCAGGTGCGCCCGTGCATACTAATGATACACTTTCAGATTTCATTCTCCTACCCTCCATCCCCCCAACTGTAATGCACTACTCAGTGGAGATCAATATCACATAAACAAACACAAACAACAATATTCCTAACAAAAAATGAACAAGATTATAGTGCAAATCATAAGATAATTCTTGGGTTGCCTCTCAAGGTAGCTCTTGGGTTAACATCCTCAGTCAGATGCAGTTTTAGGCATCACACTAAATTGGGTCTTCAAGATCAAAATACCACTTCAGTAGACCCTGATCACTTATTTTGACTTTAGATTGTCATGTGGTTTCCATTAAGGTTGTGTTCTTGGTTTCTTCATAATAAATTCAATATTGTTCTAATCAATTATTAAGGCTCTACAGTAACCTCTCACTTCCAGCTTAGTAAAAGTTAGTGAATCCAAGAGGTAAACTGTGATGTTCTCCTAATAGGTGTGGGTCTAGTAGTTGAGTTTCTCCTACTGTAAGAGTGATATTTTCATCTGTCAAATTTCTTAAAAGTTCACCAATCATCCATTGCTCAAAGTGAACATCCTTGGATTTAGTTGAATGAATTTTCACCGTCCTAGCCATAGTTTCAGTTCCTTCCATTTGACCATTTATGTATACATCAAGAAGGTCTGCTAATTTTAAAACATCAAATGTAACTGCTTTATCTTTATCTCTCAAAATTTCCTTCCCTTCTTTAATATCAATAATGGCTCTACCAATAACTAAGAAAGGTCTTCCCATAATGACATGCATGTTCTTATCAACATTTACATCCAAAAACACAAAATCAGCTAGGAAAATGAACCTTTCTATAGTAACCATTAGCCGTCAACTATTCCTTGGGGTGAGCCACAATTGATCAAGCTAATTAAAGTGTCAAATTTATAGTTTAATTCACCTTTGCCAAGCTGTTTAAAGATGTTCAGAAGCATTAGATTAACACTAACTCTTAGGTCACACAGAGCTTGTCCTTGAACTGCTATGCCTTTGACATATAGGATGGTAAAATACCAGGGTTCTTATGGGCTTTTGCAATCCTAGAGGTATTGGAGGTGGAAGTCTTTCAGTTGGTTCAATCAGTATTGCAGAGGACACTTTTCCTAACTTAAGTCTCACAGGTGTATTAGCCTATGAAAGATTGAGTTTCTTCTCTTCTCAAGGCTCAATTCATACATCTTATATTGCTCCAAATTCTAATCTTTTTTTGTTTATTTCCATATTTCTAGGTAGTTCTCCTAGAGGTTTTTTTTTTCATTGAATTCACTGGCTATCCTAGTTTTCTTTCTAAATTCTTGATGGCTACAGCTTATCTCTATAAAGTTTCCTTGTCTAGATTACTAATTCCTCGATAGGCAATTTCATTGGGTGCTGGAAGTTACCCCAGAATCCTGGTGAGTGTTAGAATTTTTGGGTTGGTTTTCTAGGTTGTACCAATTACCTGTATGGTTGTTCTAACTATTCCCTCCTTGTTGATTGTTGTTACTCCATTAGAAAATTAGGTGGTTCCTCGACTCTGGGTTGTAGGTGTTGGAATACGGGTTATGGCCATACTTTCCTATGGAATTAATAGATTATAAGGCCGAGATGTTAGGATCTATAACCAGTCCTTAAATTAATCCATTGTTGGATGACAATCCATACATTAGATTCATTCAAAAATTGTATAACTTTTAGAAACTACAGTAACTTAGGTGGTCAGGAAAGCCAAGACATCATATTCATGAGCACTAACTACCTTTTGGGGGGTTACTCTTTCAATGGTCCACTGGAAATCATTGGTGGCCATCTTTTCTGTTAAATGGTAAGCTTCATCAAAAGATTTAGACATTAATAACCCTCTTGTAACAACATCTATAATGGACCTCAGAGACCCTAACAAGCCATTGTAAAATTTTTAGATAATTAGCTAATCGGCTAAGCATGATGTGTGCACTTTTCAAGTGAGTCCTTAAATCTCTCTCATGCTTTGTACATGGATTCTCCATCAAATTGAGTGAATGAGTTGATTTTGTTTATAAGTTTTGCAGTTTTGATGGGGGAAAGTATTTGACCATAATTTTTTGGGTCAAGTCATTCTAGGTCTTGACTGATCCGGGGACAAGAGAATTTAGTTATACCTTAGCCTTATTCATGAGGGAGAATGGAGAAAGCCTCATTCTAAAGGTCTCATTCAGGGTACAGTTGTACCAGAAGGTGGCACACAATTTAAGAAAATTTGCTATGTTAAGGTTGTGGTCTTTAGTGGCAAGTCTCCAAAATTGGTTGTTTTGAACCATTTGGATTATAATCGGACACAGTTTGAATGTGTCAGTTTTAAAATTGGGATAGTTGATGCTCATGTGAATCATCTCAATAGAAGAGTCGGCATCCCTAAGTGGTTTCATGTTAAGGGAATTATGGTTATCCTTCTCGACAGGACGTTTAGAAAATGACTGTGATCTCCTAAGACGTCTAAATGTGTGATCAATCTCAGGGTCAAAAGGGGCGAGGTTAACTTCAACTCCTCATTGCATGATGAAAAACATAAATATGCAATACACAATTACATTTACCTACATAATTCAGTCAACAAACGCACATGCAAATGTTATACATAGTATGCTAAAGAAAACAAATGCAACAAAATATAAATTAATAACAAAATACATTTGCCTTTTGGATTTTTATTATTTTTTTTCAACACCTGCATAGAAAAACATACTAAAGATGCACTAACAAAAAAAAATGAAAACATTAAAAAAAAAGAAAATAAAATGCCAAGCTTTGATCTTAATTTTTTTAACTATAGTTATCCTAGCAGCTGAAACAACTATTAATTCCTTTCACTGATAATTACACAAAAAAAATGACGCGTCAAAGCTTAATGTGAAGTAAGTTAGCAGCACAGGACATGTGTAATTGTCATATATGTGGTTAAAGAGTATCGATCCCACTGAGAAAGTGTAATATTTGATCCATAGAAAAAACTCTAGTTTACTAATTTAGTTAACCTAGCTTGGCGGTTATCGAAAAGAGGTTTGAAATCATAGTTCTAATGAAACAAAATAGATTGCTGGCAGATGAAATAGAAAAACGGGAAAGATCTTAAGAGCTCATTCACTTTGATGAGGCTCGTGCCTTTGGGATTCGGGGATTGTGATGATCGGGGTTTCCTAACTGTTTTCTTAGGTGATTGTTTCCAATCGGGGATATATTACTTCTTATGCCAATGTCTAAGTCAAAAGAAGCCTATAACCCATGAATTTGAGGCTTCCTCAATCACCATACTATTCCGCATGATTGTTTTAACCTCTAGAAAGATTGCAGAATTTAACTAAAATATGTCTACTCGCTTGGAATTATGTGGTTAACCCTTCGAATCCACTATGCGACAATTATAAGTCATAGTTTCACGAAACATTTTTAACATTCTAGTTGTCCAGACTAAGAGTAAATTAAGATTGGAGGTTCAGTAGAAACATAGGCAATGAAAGTACGAGAAGACGTTAATGAAAAATCATATTAGGAAACTACAACACAAATTACTACTCATAGATCACAGAGACACAAAAAAAAGTATAGCCACACATTGTTAAGAATACCAGAGATTTAAAATCCATGCAAATTTTCATTGCAAGAGATAAAAATAAGTAAAAAACTTAGAATAAAATCTGTCCTCTCCAAAAGAGTAGCTCATTTTCCTCTCATACAATAGATCTCTCAAGAACTTACAAGAATTTAGTGATGGAAACTCACCACTTGAGATTCCAATATAATGGAATGAAAGAAACCTAAGAGAAAAATTTTTATTTGATCAAAACCTTTCCTTTCTTACAGCCTCTAGGCACCCATGATGCCATAAGATTGGCCTTATGCATTAGTTTATCGGCAATGCTTGGCAAGGCAAGAAGATTCTTTCAAAAATAGGTTATGTGAACTAGCGAGAGTGCACCAAAGTCTGTACAGGGCGCTGCGATTATGGCACGGGAGCGCTAAAAATTGAACAAACGAGCGGGCACGGATGTGCGAGACCTGGTACTGTGCATTTGACTGGGCACAAGGGCGCTGAACATGACTCGGGCGCACAGTCTTGTATGGGCGGGTGTGCTAGTCTGAAATCATTGTATTGTGCTTATTTTTGTTTATGTTTTGCTCTAGATAATCTGTTCATCCTGTCCCCTGCACAATTAAGACAAAAATACCTTTCACCAGCTTAATATTAGTTAAAAAGATAAACTACCTGGGAAAATGAGCTATCTTATCATCTGACATCTAAATATTCTCTTACATTCCTTAGCTCTCTCTCTCTCTCTATCTCTCTCTTCTCTCCCCTCAACTCTAACTCTCTGGGCATGTTCGCAGGAAGACAATCCTAGATTCAACAATTCAGCAAAGAAAAATGTCTTGCCTCCAACTCTTAGTATAAATGAAGATATTTTTGTTGCAAGAAAAAATCTTTAAATCTAAATCAACAAAATATTAAACTATTTTTTTTGCATTTGCATTTACAATAATATAATCCAAAGGTTAAAGTTATAAACATTAGCTTTTTATTTGGGATCAAATTTATATTATATTTTTATTTTTATTTCTATTTCTTCCTTTGTTTTTAAAAATATAGTTTCTTAACATTATTTACATCTTTTTATTTTTTATTTCTAAAAATTAATAAATAAATCTTTTAAAATACTTTAAAATAATCCTCAAGAGTTTTAAGTGTTATACAGTTAATAATATCTTAATTAAATATATCAAATATATTTTATTTCAAATAAAATATAAATAAAATAAAATAAGAAAAATAAAATGATCCCCATTGGTCATTTAATTTCCAATGATTTTTTTATTTTTTGAATGAATGGATTATATCAGATGAAGAAATGCTAATGAAGAGATGAATGAATGCATCAACTGCATTATGCATGAATATCGACCAAGAAAAATTATTGAGACAATAATCAAACTAATTTGGTGTTCAATCAATTCAATAGAATTATGATTATTTTGTATTATGCTTATCTTTTGATTGAAGGAATTCATTAAAAAGATGAGTACCATTATTATGAGATAGAATAATTGACGGATGGTTAAAGAAATGATCTGAGAGGAATGAACAAAGGCTCTTTTTCTTATTCAACAGGCGATGATGATCATGAAATATTTCCAATAGTTATGATTGATACCACCTCGAGAGGATCATATGAGATTTTCTTTAAAAAGATTTTAAGATACATTTAATGTAATTGTTATAGAGTTACAAACTATTTGTCCTGATTATGAAAATTTAGATAATTTTCTTAAGTCTTTTTAGATTTTTTCACAAGTGTTGGTTCAACTGTGAATTAAAATTGAACACAATGTAAATAAATTATCAGATAATCGTATTAAAAACTTACAGATAAACATTCCAACTAAACATTACCATTGATGTAGTAATTATGAATGAGGTTAAGGATTTACCAATTTATTTGGATTCTTTTATATTTTTAAAATAATGTTTAATTAGTATTAATATGCCGACAACAGGCTTTCATCGTCGACACTAATCTTGAGGTGTGACATGAATCACAGGATAATTTTCAAGCAAGAAATATTTAAAACTCATATTAATAATCATCTTTAACTCTAACTTTAAAAATTTACAGCCAAACTAACCAACTCAACGAGACGAACACAATTTAGCTGTTAAACCATGTTGGAAGCTTATGTGGCCCAATTGGAAGGCCAAATTAATTCCAAATATGATCAGGTTACGGTCAAATCGAACATCTTGATGAGATCAATCCAACGAGCTCTACGTAACTTAATTATGACACTGTTAAGATACTCAAATATCCACAAAACGTCGTTCGATCAAGGGGATCTCTCTATATCGCCCAATAGAGTGGTCCGTATTCTTTTCTTCTTTATCAGGAGACATCTCCTAGACTTTACAAATACTACGCTACTCCCTTTATGAAAGGGGACTAAGCCCAAAGCATAGAGCGGGAATGCGAGGAGAGGAACTGAAGTCCAACCTTCTACACTAAAGGTCCAGCAGGAGTCACCTACTTCTGCAGCCACCGACCACCATCTACCACTACTCACCGGTCGTCATCGACCACCATTGGATGCCCACTTCTCATTATAATAGAGCCCCTTACATAATCACGACTTACATTGCGGAATCCCAAAGTAAATTATAGAGTAACAAAGCACCCCCACAGAGTAATGCTTCATCATGATACTGGTGTAGTGACGCACCCCAAATGTTGGTGCAATTACCCACCCCAAAAATAGTGTAATGATGCACCTTGAAGATAGTGTAAAAATTCACCCCACATATGGTAGCTCTGTCAACACTCTTGAATTTCTCTCCTTGCATCTCGTCGCAATAATCTATGTGGTCTATAACTTATATAACTCCTAACTTCGGCCTCTGTGGCTTTGTTAGTCAATAATTCTAGTCTGGTTGTTGACTATTGATCCCTGGATGAGGAGCTTTTGTCTGTAGAATGAGATTAGACTTTCAGGCAGAGGATGAATCACTGTAATTTGATAGATAACTCATTCCTTAATGAGGGAGTCCTTAGAGGTGTTCAAGGATTATGATATTGCCAATTCATGGCTTATGTTGAGAAATCTTAGGGGTACCCATAAGATGGTTGATGATACCTTAGCCTTCCCTCAAGTTGGATAGTAATGATAGACAAATCGATGCCTATGCATTAGCCTGTGGTTCAGGTGGTTTGCATCTGGTCGACCTCTAGCACCGGTTTAGGGATTTGCATCTAGTCAAATGAGTTCTTTGGCCTTCTGCTGGTGTGCCCTCCTTAACTGTACTTATATGTCTCCTTGTTTGTTGGATCTCCACGAGATTCATGCTAGTGCATTCTAATATGCACCTTGATATGCGAAATAAATTTAGAAATTTTGGGTTGCCTTGTTCTAAATCAACTTCAAATATTAATAAATCTAAAATTTCATCTCCTCACTCTCTTTAGAGGATGTTTTAAGAAATGTTTTTTGCATCAATTTTTTTTTTACAAAATCAACATATTTAAAAATTTAGTGAAATTGACAAAGTCTAGGATTTATATGAAGACAGTATAATTGTATGACGGATTAAAAAAGACAACAATATTTATCTGGGGTATAAAAGGATAGAATATTATTTTTCTGTAGTTTGATACAAGACAATAGCATATCATATGGGATGAATTGATCATCTATTACTATAATTATCATTTGATTACAATTTTTGTTCACTAAAGTCTTCAAATTTTTTATTTAAAATTTACTTGTAATCAAATTCCACTAGATAAACAAAATTAGAATTTTGCTAAGAAAACGGTTTTTTAAGTTAGAATTTCTTTTTTTTATAATAAATTTTCAAAAAATTATATGATTAAAATAAATATTTTTTAAATAAAATACTAAATTTTTTTTAGATAATAAAAAATGGTCTTTTAAGACAAGATGTATTATGTTAATTCAAATTTAGCACTTATATATGGTAATTTAAAAGTAAAAATATTTTAAAAATATTATTAAGTGAATTTAAATAAAATTTAACATTCTAAAAAATAAATTTTAAAATTTTTTGATGGACCTCGTCCCCCTTCAGCATAAAAGAGAGAGAGAGAGAGAGAGAGAGAATTTAATTTTATTTTTTTATTATTGATTCTATATATTTTAACGAAGATTTTATAGAAGAATAGTGGCGCGATGCTTAGGAATGAAGGGATGAACATATATAATTAAAACGAACGCTCCCTAGTAGTTGACGCCATCAGTTGATAAATATAACTTGGAACAAAGAAGATGTTCATCGAACCAACCTCCACTACAACCCAATCCCTGCCTACCGGTTTTCATTCAGCAAAGATTGGTTTCTCGATTCCGGTGCCTCGGTGCCTCTTCGCATCATATCGCCAACATAAGAATTCTATCCAACTCCACGTCGTAAAATGGTGCTCAACAAATCATCGTTGGCAATGACCAACAAACCTCCATAGTTAACATTGACAAGGGCCACCTATCCACACCATCTCGTAAGTTAATCCTCTTCCCACTCATAAATACTCCTACTTCCTCTCATAACCTTATCTCCATTCACAAATTACCTAATGATAATCACTGCTTTATCAACTTCACTTCCAATGTATCACATTCTCCAATAATATTCTTATCTCCGGTCCAAACCGTAATGACCTGTACCCAATTCAACAATTTTTCTTCTGTCTTTTCCATGTTCAACCTGCGCTCTCGTCACAACATCAACTACCTTCACAACTTGACATTGTCGGTTGATTCATCCACTTAATTCTACCATGCATCTTCTGGTGAAGCAAGCTCCCGACATACATGCTCTCTTACACTTCAATGTACTCATTTTCAATCCACTATAGTCATAAACATCCCATATTTACTTTTAGCAATTAGATGTAATGGTCTTTTACATGCTATTTATACCGATATATGGGATCCCTCCCCAACTCTATTTAAGCAAGATTTTAAGTACTATGTCTCTACCATTGTTGATTTCTCTCGTTTCTATTGGGATTTTCTTTTCAAACAATTATTTGATGTTCCTCTCCTATTCAAAAAATTCAAAAAACTTGTTGAAATTAAATTCAACTCAATTATGAAAAATCTTCATTCTGTTGGAGGTTGAGAATACATTAACCATGCCCTTCAACGCTTAATCAATGGGGTAACCATCAACAAATAACCTACCCTTATACCTCATAAAAAAATGGCATCACTGAACACAAACACTAAGATATTATTGAAACTAGTCACACATTGTTACTTGAGTCTAATTTATCACATTCCTTTGGGGTACACCCTTCTTGCGACAGTTTATCTCATCAACAGGCTACCATCTTCCATAACCTATAACACCTCTCCTTATCACCTATTACATCTAAAAAATTTGGTATACAATCATCTGAGAGTTTTAGGACTTGTTTTCTACTCATAGTTGAAACCATACTCCTCCAATAAGCTCTTCACCCTTCTTCCCAATTATCATTCTCAATACAAAAGATATCAATGTTATCATCCATCCATGAATAAGCTTAATATACATCATCATGTTATTTTTCACAAGAACATCTTCTCATATCGATCCACCTCACAATCTTCTATAATTTCCATTACACCCCTACATACACCTCCTCTCACACTAGTCCCTTCCTGTTTGTTTCATCCCTTCCCCACTTCTACATCTAGTATCTGAACACTAAAAAATTTGGTATAACACCAGTCATTTCCCTTTCCTATTCATCCTCCAACTGAATCCCCACCTCAAATACAATTTGATTCCTCTACAATATATGTTAACCCTTTTCATCTCTTATCCACTCTACTTTCCTCTCATCCCATGATCACTCAAGCCAAAGTTGGTATTTCTAAACCCAACAAACTTCTCATCTGGCTCATTGTCTCACATCATCCACTATTCCAACTAGTTTTTTTGAGGCAGTCAAACAATAATGCTGGACACAAGTCATATCAAATGATTTTCAAGCCCTCTAAAAGCATATAACATGGAATCTTGTTCCTCCATCCCCCCACCAAAGTGTGTCAGGTTGTCATTATACATATAAATTAAAAGTCATTGAAATGGTTCTATAGCTCAACACAAAGCTCATTGTAAGGGTAAAATCAAGAATATGGGCTAGAATTCACAGAGACTTTCAGTTTGGTTGCCAAAATTATAACAATATGCATACTCCTTGCAATTTCCACAAATCACACATGGCTGAGCACCAAACGTGTTGTGTCTAAAACATTTCTACATGACTTTCTTCAAGGAACCATTAACATGGCTCAACCTAAATGTTTCGGTGATCCTACACATACTGCATATTTTCATAAACTTCTAAAAGTTCTCTATGGGCTCAAGAAAGCTCCTCATCAATGGAACATTACTCTCACCAATCATCTATCTACTATCAAATCTCAACTAAGCTATATTCGTCCCTTTCTCTTCTTTACATTAAGAAATCAACTTATTTATCATTTTGATCTATGTTGATGATCATCTAATCACCTGCAGAAAATCCTCTCATTCATAATATAATCGCCAAACTTCAACAACACTTCCACTTGCTCGAACTTGGTCATATCTCTCAATTCGCTGGCATTAAAATTCAAAATTCATGTACCAGCCTTCACCTCTTTCAATCAAACTACACCACCACTATCCTCAACCATGCAAGAAAGCTATTCTCTAAACCTTTATCTACACCGGTATTAATCAAATCCACTTCCCATTGGCTTCTGATTCACATCTTCCAAAACCTCAAATTTATCATCATATAGTTGGCTCTCTTTAATACTTAATCATAACTCATTTGGATCTCTCTTTTGCTGTAAATAAGCTCTCTTGACATATGCATCAACCCTTTCACTCTGACTATCAATCATGGGAGTGACTCCTATGCTTTCTTTAAGAAACTATAGATATCAGACTTCCTATCACAAAATTAAATCTTCAACATCGTGCTTTATTTGACTTTGACTGGGTTGGAACCTCATAAGACAAAAATTTCACCTTTGATAGCTGTATTTTCCTTAGTGTTAATCATAATTTCCTAGACCCTAAAGAAGCAATCGACGGTAGCTCGGTCTTTCATTGAGGCCGTGTATCACGATCTAGCTATAACTGCCACATAAATAATGTGGATTTGACGTTTGCTTCAGACTTTCAAGTGTCACTTCATCAATCAACACCTCTCTTTTATGATAATATTTACAAAATCTAACTTGCCAGTAACCCTGCATTCCATGTCAGGACAAAACACATCAAAATAAATCATCATTTTATCAAAGCTTCTACCATCAATTTACATCATCTTGCCTCACAAGATCAACTTATAGATATATTCATCAATCCCTTATCAGCTATAAGATTTCAACACCTTCATAACAAGTTGACGGTTCTATCAGGAATTGTCCACTTGAGGGGGACTAATAACAACACAACTGACAATTCAACCTCACACTAAATCATCTAAGATATTTGTAACTACTTTTGCAACAATATTCCTTTAATTTAACTACTTTCCTGTATCTGTATAGAGGCTGCATTTTCACTATGTTTTAGATGTTGAGTACTAAATAAAGTTAGTTCTTTCTCTTATCCTCTAACAGTTTTTCTCTGCACTCTTTGTTCCTACTATTTATACCATCAAAAATATAAACAGCCAAAAATAAAAACAATTTTAAGTTAAATACCAAAACAACTCTTCAAAACGATATTAAGAAAAAGGTATTCATTCTAAAATCTTGAGAGTTTGTCGTGAAAAATAAAAATTAAAAAGTTTATAAGCTAAAAGACATTATATGGGCTTAATTAGTTGTTGAGGCCTTCTTACAATAGCATGATTGATAAGTGTTTGCAATAGAAAAATTTTATTCAAGTACTAATTTGCCTAATTTAAATAAGAAGTCATTGTGATGACATATTAATTATTTTCTTAATATGGATTACAAATTTTATTAACATGATTAATGAATTTAGAGAATACAAAAAGTATACTTTGGAAATGTAAGAAGTACCGGACATGCATTATGCTATGTAAGAAAGTACACTTTGGATTTGGCAAATAATTTTGAAATGTTAGGTTGTGTGCAAATCAAAGCACTAATTAAGTAATTCAAATACAGTTCATCTGTCGATAGGAAAGAAATATACATGATGTGTTTTAGAAGCATAATTGATTGCTTAGTTAAGTCATATTGGTCCGTGTATTACGCCTGTAGTCAACATCATTTTAATGTTTTTGCATAATCCAAGCCACTATTGGAAACGGACAAATTTTCTATGATTTGTTTATCATGAAATCACGATAGAATTCATGTTGAAAGACTAGTACTCAGTAAAAATATCATTACCCACTAAGACTGTATGTAATAGTTTATGAAAAATTTTTTATCATTCACAGAGAAAAAATTAGAATTATTTTGTCATCTTCTATGAAAGGTTCATGATGCACCAAAAATAAATATTGTTTTTGCTATATAATTTTACCCATTTTTGGTGATATTGCACTTTAAAGAGAGGTATTTTTCATAATTTGCTTCAGGTATGATGATTTTAGGTGATTGGAGCAAAAAGAAGCGAAAATGAACGAATTCGGAGCAAAATGGAGAAAACTAGATTCTAGCGCCACCGACGCCAAAATGGGCACCACCGGCACCATTTTCCCGAGAGCTCCGGAAAATAATGTGACGATAGAGCGCCGACGGTGCCCTATCGAGCCTAATGTCGGTGCAATTCAAATTTGAAGAGTTTTGGCGATTTTTTGAAGGGATGCTTAAGGAAACTCTTGGGAATTCGTTTCTAACATATATGTAACTGTTTTTGGACGAAAATTAGAGAGTTCTAGAGAGGTTTTGGTGAGGGAGTGTGTGTGTTGAGTGTTAGGGTTTGTAAGAGAAGAGTGTAGAAGTGAAGATTTGATAGAGATTCTTCTTTAAGGAGTGAAGGAAAAGAACTAAAGTAAGAGATTTCTTCTTCCTTTCAATTCTAAAGAGGGAATTGAGTGTTGCAAAGAAAAGAGAAAATGATTCAAAGGAACTTCAAGGGATTTTCTTGGGGAAGAGAAAGAGATAAGTTGTATTTGTTTTTATGGTTTGCATGACTTTTCTTTTATATATAAAATTCATGTTTTATTGTGTCTTCTCTATTAATTCTGAGTAGTCTCCTTTGTCTTTCTTCTTGCATAGAGATGTGATGATGTGGATTTGAAGTGCTTTAAAAGTATTGAAGAAATTGTGATGATTTTTTCATAATGAACTTAATTTACTTTTCGATCTGGCCAATTGAATTGTTAAACTCTGTTGTTCTACATTAACTTTAAAAGGATTTAGTGTCCTACAACAATAATGAAGAATCCATTCAATGTCCATGGATGGATTGTGTAGTTCATGAGAATTGAGTGCAAATAAATAGGGAAATGTGTTTTGATGGACTTCAAATTGGAGGTTTCAGGATGACAGGCTGAGATCCCCAATTTAGTCCTAAGATTGGTAACTAAAGTCGAAGGTTAGTCTTCAGGTGAAGGTTGAGTGAGAGCTCCGTAATGACAGCCGGTATCCTCCGAGCCTAGCCTTAGGTTTAGTGACTGAACTTAGAATATGTCAATGTTCTTTTCATGCTTGGAAGAGGGAGTACTCTTTTGAGAGTAAATAAACATTTATGCTCCTATTTGGCACAATACAATAAATAATCATTCTATATCATTCAGACGTCATATACTCATTGCTAAGAGGAAAGATATTTTTCATATATATCAAAACCTTTCGAATACCAAGCTTAGTGTGTGTGTTTGTTAATTTTGTTTAAAGATATTAGAAGTAATTGTAGTTTGCTTAATTGTTAATGTTTTATGCATCTTGTTAGTAGAAGTAAACTTAAACTTTAATTACGATTTGAGTATTGGATTTCAGTAATACGCTATTTATTGTAAGGAACGTGCCTTCTCTATGGGATCAATAACCAAGACTCCATTAGAGCCATGTATTACTTGATATGATACGTATACTTGTGTTGATGTTTGGACTTTACAAAACTAATATAAATATATAAATTAAGGTTCATAAGTTCTTGCAATATAAAAAGTCTGCATCAAGTTTTTGGCGCCGTTGTTGGGGAAGGTATAAACGGTATTTATTGATAATATAGTAACTGAAAACTTTTACTTTGTAGTGTGTAATTGTGTGTTTGTTTACTTTTTAGAGTATTTGTGTGATTTTATATGCGTAGTAGTGGATCTTTAGGTTTAGTACCTTAAGATTCAGAGTTAGATCGTACTGTTAAAAAAATTAGAAAACAACAAAAAAAACTAAAAATCCTTACAAAATGGCAAATAACCAAGATAATCAGAGGAATGATATTGGAAATTTGCCAAGACCTTTAAGAGATTATGCTAACCCAACAATGAGATGAAATTCATGTAACTATTCTAAATCCTGATGTTGTTGCTAATTTATTTGAGCTTAAACCTGCTATTATCCAAATGGTACAAAAACATCAATTTGGAGAAACACCTAATGAGGACTCAAATTTACATCTCGCTAGTTTTCTAGAACTGTGTGCTACTTTTAAATATAACGGAGTGTCGAATAATGCTGTCAGACTTAGATTTTTTTCCTTTTTCAATAAGGCATAAAACTAAGGCGTGTTTAAATCCGTTAGCACTTGGATCTATTAGAACTTGGGGAGAACTTTCTCAAAAGTTTCTATCAAAATATTTCCCTCCATCAAAGTCTGCTAAGCTAAAAAATGATATCATATCTTTTGGTCAATTTGAAGGGGAATCAATATATGAAGCTTGGGAAAGATTTAAAGATCTTCTTAGGAAGTGCCCACATGATGCTTTACCAGACTGGTTAATAAATTAAATATTTTACAATGGATTAGTGGGATCATTGAGATCGATTATAGATGTTGCTGCTGGTGGATCATTAATGTCAAAACCTTTTGATGAAGCATACGCATTAATAGAAGAAATGACTACTAATAATTTTCAATGGCCCTCTGAACGGGTAAATCCTAATAGAGTAGCTAGTGTTCATGATTCAGATATGATGACTATGATAGTTTCTCAAATTGCAGCCCTTTCTAAGAAAATAGATCAGTATGGAATGAATTATTCTCAACCACCCCAAGTGTTAGAGGAAAATTCATTTGGACAGATAACAGAATCTCAAACACCTTACAAGACTTTGAATGCTATTAATAGACCTAAGAATCCTTATTCGAATTATTATAATCCTGGTTGGAAGAATCACCCAAATTTCAACTAGAATAATAACAATGCCAATGTTAACCCACAATGGGGGAACAGTTCTAAGAATCCAGTTGGAAATTCGAACAATCAAGGAAATATCATTTTTAGTCCCTCTTATCCTCCTAGATTCAATATTAACCCGAAATTTAAGGATAAGAAGTTTTCCACTGAAGAAATGATTCTAAATATGGAAGTCAATTACAAGCTCAAGGTGTTGCGATGAAAAATATTAAAAATCAATTGGGGCATATTTTCACTGCACTTAATCATAGACCTTCTGGAACGCTTCCAAGTAATGTTGAGATCAATTCAAAAGATCAAAACAAGGAACAACTTAAGTCTATTCAATTAAGGAGTAGAAAGGAATTGGAGACAAGAGTACAAAAAGAAATTGAAATAGAGAAAGAGAAGGTGGATATTGAAAAGGTTCAAACAAGATTTATCCAGACTTGAAATATCCTCTTGAACCAATGAAGATTACTGTTGAAAAATCACCACCTCCATTTCCTCAAAGATTGAAGAAACAAAATAGGGATAACAGATTTGAGAAATTTTTGGAGATCCGTAAGAAATTAACGATAAATATTCCTTTTGTTGAAACATTAGAACAGATGCCTGACTATGCGAAGTTTATGAAGTATATTCTTAAAAAGAAAAGAAAGTTCACAGATCATGAAACTATTGCACTTAGCGGAGTGTAGTGCAATTATTCAGAAGAAGCTTTCAGAAAAACTTAAAGATCCTAGTAGTTTCACTATCCCGTGTTCTATAGGTGAAAAAATTTTCAGAAGAGCCTTATGTGATCTGGGAGCTAGTATTAATCTTATGCATTTATCAACTTTCAAAAAGATGGGAATATGAGAAATTTCTCCTACATCTGTTACTCTTCAGTTGGCCGATCGTTCCATTACTTACCTAAAGGAATGGTGGAAGATGTGCTAGTGAAAGTGGATAAATTTATCTTTCCTGTGGATTTTATTGTACTTGATATGGAGGAAGATAAATAAATTTCAATCATTTTGGGAAGACCATTCCTTGGTACTGGGAGAGCTGTGATTGATGTTCAAAAAAGAGAATTAACTATGAGGGTTAATGATCAAGAGGTGACCTTTAATATTTTGAAATCTATGAAGTACCCCTCAATGGAAAAAGATAATGAATATTTTAGGATGGAGGTTTGTGAATATTTGAGAAACGATCATTTTGAAAATATATTTGAAAAAGAAGTTGAGTATGAAAATACGTTTGAATAAGGACTTGAAAATGAAGAAAATTTAGATAGTAAGAAGAATGAAGATTTAGAGTATGTTCAGGAGAGATTTGAAGTATTAGACACTATGGAAGGTGGAGATGAAAGCTTAATTCCATTTATAATAAAACCTCTTGAACTTGAGATAAAAATTCTCCCTAATCATTTGAAGTATATGTTTTTAGGAGAATCATCTACCCTAACAGTTATTGTATCATCAGAGTTAAATGAATATCAAGAACAAAAATTGTTGAAAATTTTAAAAAGATACAAAAAGGCTTTTGGATGGACTTTAGCAGATATTAAAGGAATCAGTCCTTCGATTTGTATGCACAAGATTTTATTTGATGAGAAAATAAATTGAGAGTTGATCCACAGAGGAGATTAAATCCAATAATGAAAGAAGTAGTTAAGAAGGAGATTTTAAAATGGTTAGATGCTGGAATTATTTATCCTATTTCGGATAGTTCTTGGGTGAGTCCAATACATTGTGTACCGAAAAAGGGAGGAGTGACTGTTGAAGTTAATGAATGGAATGAAATTATACCCACAAGAAAAAATAATGGATGACAAATTTGTATTGACTATAGGAAATTAAATTCTGCCACCCGAAAAGATCACTTTTCTCTTCCTTTTCTCAATCAAATGTTGGATAAAATTGTTGGACACAAGTAATACTGCTTTCTGGATGGATTTAATGGTTATCATCAAATACCTATTTCTCTTGAGGATTAAGAAAAGACAACGTTTACTAGCCCTTACGGAACCTTTGCTTTTCGAAGAATGTCGTTTGGACTGTGTAATGCACCTGCAACGTTTCAGAGATGTATGATGTCTATCTTCAGTAGTATGATAGATAATGGAATAGAAGTTTTCATGGATGATTTCTCTGTATTCGGGACTTCATTTGAAATCTATTTGGAAAACTTAGCAAAAGTTTTGGAGCTTTGCGAGAAAACAAATTTAGTTCTGAATTGGGAGAAATGTCAATTTATGGTTGCAAGAGGAATTGTACTCGGGCATAAAATTTTTGAATTTGGTATGGAGGTCGATCCTGCTAAAATTCGAGTGATTGAAAAATTACCACCACCCACTACCATGAGAGAGGTGAGGAGTTTCTTAGGACATGCTGGATTTTACAGGCGATATATTATAGATTTTTATAAAATTACCTAACCTTTGTACCGACTTCTAGAAAATGATAGAAAATTTAATTTTAATGATGAATGTTTGTGTGCTTTTGAATTATTGAAAGAGAAATTAATCACTGCATCTATAATTGTTTCACCTGATTGGGAGAAACCATTTGAACTTATGTGTGATGCTAGTGATTATGAGATCGGAGTAGCGTTGGGGCAAAGGCATGAAAAAGATTTTAAAGTCATTTACTATACTAGTAAAACTCTTAATGAAGCTCAAATTAATTATATCACTACTGAAAGAGAATTATTATCTATAGTATTTGCTTTTGAAAAGTTTAGACCTTATTTAATTGGAGCTAAAAGTATTGTGCATACAGACCATTCAACTATCAAATATTTAAAGCAAAATAAGGATGTCAAACCTAGACTGATTAGATGGATAATACTTCTGCAAGAATTTGATTTTATGATAATTGATAGGAAGGGATCTGATAACCAAATAGCTGATCATTTATCGAGATTAGAATATGATAAATTATTTGAATTTAAGAAGGAAGTTATAGAAGCTTTCCCAAATGAACAACTTTATACTATTATGGGAAGAAATTTGCCTTGATATGCTGATATTGTGAATTATATTGTGAGTGATATTGTACCACCTAATTTAAGAAGGAAACAACAAAAAAAGTTTAAATATGATGCAAGATTTTATTTTTGGGATGAGCCCTATCTATATAAACAGTGTAAGGATCTGATTATTAGAACATGTGTGCAACAGGAAGAAACTAATTTAATTATTCAACGATATCATGATTCTGAATTTGGAGGTCATTTCGGTATTGATAAAACTACTTTTAAGATTTTACAATCCAGATTTTATTGGCCTACTCTTTTTAAGGATGTATACAAATATATTAAATCATATGATCAATGTCAGAGAGTAGGTAATATATCTAGAAGAAATGAAATGCCTCTAAACTATAATTTGGACGTTGAAATTTTTTATATATGGGGATTAGATTTTATGGAACCATTTACTCCTTCGTTTGGGAATTTATATATACTGGTTGCAGTTGATTATCTCTCGAAATGGATTGAAGCTATTTCTTTACCTAGATGTGATGATCGAAATGTTTCAAATTTTTTAAAGAAAAATATATTCATAAGATATGGAATGCCGAGAGTGATTATAACTGATGGTGGATTTCATTTCAAGAATAATCAAATTAAGAGATTGATTGAGAAATATAATATTGTTTATAGAATCTCTACTGGTTATCATCCCTAGACTACAGAAGTTTCTAATCGTGAAATTGAAATAATTTTGGAGAAAACTGTGGATAATCACAAATTAGATTGTTCTACTCGATTAGATACTGCATTATCAGCTTATAGGACTGCTTTTAAGACCCCTATTGGAATGTCTCCTTATAGACAAGTGTTTGGTAAGGCTTGCCATTTACCGGTTGAATTGGAGCATAAAGCATATTGGGCAATAAAAGAGTTGAATTTTAATTTGAAAGATGTTGGAGAGAAGAGATTTATGCAATTGAATGAATTAGAAAAAATTAGAAATGCATCTTATCACAATGACAGAATCTATAAAGAGAGAATGAAATTGTGGCATGATCGGAAGATATTGAAAAAAGAAACTTGAACATGAACAAAAAGTTTTGTTATACAATAGAAGATTGAAATTATTTCCTGGAAAGATCAAGTCTAGATGGTTGGGACCTTTTACAATTGTAAAAGTTCATTCTTTTGGAGCTGTTGATATTGAGGATCTTGACACTAGAAAGATTTTCAAGGTTAATGGGCATCGATTAAAGCCTTACTTTGACGGGTTTCAACCTGACTACAAAAAGGTTTTAATGCTGAGTCATCTCGATTAACTGAATGGTTTGTCGGGGTGACGATGTTAAACCAATCACTTTATGGGAGGCAACCCATATGTATCTTTGTGGTGTGTTTGCTTGTTTGTTGTAGTTGTGCTTTTAGATAGTTATTTTAGAATCCTAGTCGCTCCTAAATACTTTTAAAATTTGATAAATATTGGATCGAATTGAGATATTAGAATATTTCGGGCCAAACAAAGTTTGGTGAAATTTTTTACCACTGGCGCTGCTGGCGCCCAATTACAGAGAACATGCTGAATTTCAGGGTTTGAGCGCCGCCGATGCCCTATCGAGCGTCGCCGGCACCAAAATCTTTTTGACGGTTTTCGTAGTTTGAAAATGCAAATTTTGGCGGTTTTTAGTGGGATCGTTTTCCTTATAACTCTCTAAACTTTATTTTAAACTTCCAAACTCCAGAAAAATAAAAATTTCCTTTCCCAATTCGCATACCATGGATTCCTACTCCATAGAAACCCCTCGATCTCGCATTTTCAACCGAAGGAAGTTTTTCAGTTTCAAGGCGCAGCGATTATTCAACAAGGTGATGATGAAGAGGAGGATTATCAAGGAGAGAGACTTTATTAATCGAGGTATGGATAATCCTACTACAAGAGTTGAAGAAATAATAAAGGGAAGGCGTTGGTTAGTGCTATGTTACACTACCACTGTCGTAGTCGTTCCGGTTGTGAAGGAATTCTATTCAAATCTTCACGGGATCAACCAAGGATTCGTTTATGTGTGAGGTAGGTTTGTGCAATTCACTTCTGTGAGAATTAATATTCTCTTTATGATTGAGATTGTACCTGTCTGCTACTATTCCAATTTTAATGCGACAAGCGATAATATGAATGACGTTTATCATTATTTCATGGATGAAAATGAAGATTGGGAAGTAAGAGACAATGGATATATTAGTTTCCCTTCTTCATCTTTAAATCCGGTGTCAAAGCAGTGGCATTCTTTTATTTCGGCGAAGTTATTTCCAACTTTGAAGATTAGTAAAGTAACCAAGGAAAGTGATATTTTAAATTTTTGTATTCAAACTGAAAGGTTGATTGATATTCAAAATATAATTGTGAAATCAGTTTTGGGATTGATAGTTCATGGATCTAAATGTGGACTTGGACACCCATCCACATATTTCTGTTGTGTAGTCAATCACAAGTTCCGTATGAGAGTTGGGAAAATGTTCTTTTTCCCTGAAGGCCTATTGATCCAACTAATCTTTATGACTACCAAACAGTAGGAGATGAAGGTGATATAGATCTGCTTGCTGATTAACTAACTCAGACTTCACAACCCATTCAACCTTACTTTCCTGAAAAATTCCAGAGTGATACTGAAGAAAATCAAGCAGTTGGAAAAAGAGGTACAGAATGTTTTCAATGCCATTAATAATATTTATGACTTATTTGATCACATAGACTGGAGGATTAGGACATCCTGCCCTAGTTCATGCCGTATGTGTACAGTCTGGAGTAGAGTTCAACACTTCTGAAGAGGTAGCTATACCATTGAGACCCATTACCAAGAATATTATTCGTACTTATGAGTCTCATGAGGGAGCACGAGATGAGAGTAGGAGTACTGATATTCCTACTACGAGCTACGACATTCCATCTACGTCTGAGCCCACTACTTTATCTGATATTATGGAGCATTTGAGATTGCAGAGTGCTAGTATGGATAGACTCCATGGTAGGATGGATGTGTTTGAGGCTAGAAGTGATGTGAATGAAGATTATATGAGAAGAAGAGTTGAGTTTGATATTGCCTATCATGACGCCCAGGTCAAATTTATGAGGGGGGAGACTGATGTGATATTCCCTACTTGCCCCAGCTATACACCATATAGACCTGATCCTACTGACTATGCTGATGAACCTGGTGATGAAGAGTGGTAGTTTGTCTGTTTCTGTTTCTGTTTTTCTTATTATGTGTTGTGTTGTTTTTGTGATGTAGTAGTTATTTACTTTTCATGTGATGTATGAACCTGTTGATGTACTGTTATGTTGCAATGAAAAAGTTGAAATTGTTAAATTAACTGTGTAGTGTTGTGATAGTTTGTTTAGTAGTTGTGGTGTTTTGTTGGATGTTTAGATGTTTAAAGTTGATATCTCTTTACCCTGCAATTATTTAAAAGTTTTATATCACTATTACTAATTGTGTCATACCTGCTAGCTATAAATTTTGACTAATACCAGATAGCTTATAAGATTTCAAGATTTTGGCACAAAAAGGTTAGTTTCTTTTACTCTCTACTGTTTCAAATTTATTGAAAAATTTAAGTTTGGGGGAGGATAGAAAGATATTAACTCTTATTTGTTCTCAATTATTATATTTTTAAAAATTATTAACATAACTTCTGGCAGTTGAACCTCACTTTAGATAACTAAAACTTTTTATTTCAGTTGAATATTATGGAAGGATTGGATGAAAGTTTTTAGTAATAAAGGTTAATTTTGTAGGAGTAAGATATTTAGTATGAAAGGATTTGATTATAGTTAACTATTTAAAGTAAAGAAAACTGTATTTTTGAAATGTTAAGAGACTTAAAGTATTGTGTGTTAAGAAGAGATTGTGACTTTATGATGAATAATAAAGCTCATACATAATTATAAAGTAAAGAAGTGTTTCAAGTTTGAACTTTAGAAAGAGGAGATTGAAGTTCAAAATCATTAAAGGCTATCCAGATATAGTAATCCTCATATATATAAAAAAATGAGAAAAATGAAAGAAAACAAAAGAAGGATTGAAAAACAATCCCAAAAAGAAAAAAAGAAAGAAGAAAAAGAAAAGAAAAAGAAAAAGAAAGAAAATATTTATGAGTAGAAGCTTGAGGAGATGCCTAATAAAAAATTGGCTTCACTTAAGTCACCCTAAAGGGAGAACTTGATTTCATTCCTGAATTTATATTTAAAGTATTGGCCTACATTTTGATGAAGTTTGCATGAACTCCTTTTTCACATAGTCTTTCAAGGCACTCTTAATGTGACAAATTATGGTTTATCTTGAAATAAATAGAAGACTAGAACCCTTTGACTTGATTGCTGAATATTCTTATTCCTGTAGTGTTGACCTGAGTTACTGAATTTCTTTCTAAAAGTCTTACCAATATATTCCTTCGAATGAAAAATTTTAGTGTCCTACAAGTGAAAAGTACATTGGCTTGAGTTATATATTAATGTAGTAAAAGGATTACTTGAGGACAAATAATAGTTAAGTTTAGGAGATTTTGATGCACCAAAATATATACTATTTTTGCTATATAATTTTACTCATTTTTGGTGATATTGTACTTTAAAGAAAGGTATTTTTCATGATTTGCTGCAGGTATGATGATTTTAGGTGATTGGAGCAAAAAGAAGCGAAAAGGAATGAATTCGGAGCAAAAAGGAGCAAAATGGAGAAAACTAGCTTCTGGTGCAGCCGGCGCCAGAATGGGCGCCGCTGGCGCCATTTTCACAAGAGCTCCAGAAAATAATGGGACGATAGAGCGCCGTTGGCGTCCTATCGGGCGCCGCCGGCACCCAATGTTGGTGCAATTCAAATTTGAAGAGTTTTGACGACTTTTTGAAGGGATGCTTAAGGAAACTCTTGGGAATTCATTTCTAACATATATGTAACTATTTTGGACGAAAATTAGAGAGTTCTAGAGAGGTTTTGGTGAGGGAGTGAGTGTGTTTAGTGTTAAGGTTTGTAAGAGAAGAGTGTAGAAGTGAAGATTTGAGAGGGATTCTTCTCTGAGGAGTGAAGGAGAAGGAGTAAAGTGACAGATTGCTTCTTCCTTTCCATTCTAAAGAGAGAATTGAGTGTTGCAAAGAAGAGAGAAAAGGATTCATAGGAACTTTAAGGGATTTGCTTGGGGAAAAGAAAGAGAAAATTTGTATTTGCTTTTGTGGTTTGTATGACTTTTCTTTTATATATAAATCCATGTTTTATTGTGTCTTCTCTATGAATTCTGAGTAGTCTCCTTTGTCTTTCTTCTTGCATAAAGATGTGATGATGTGATGATGTGAATTTGAAGTGCATTTAAAGTATTGAAGAAATTGTGGTGGTTTTTTCATTTCAAACTTAATTTACTTTTCGATCTGGCCAATTGAATTGTTAAAATCTGTTATTGTACATTAACTTTAAAAGGATTTAGTGTCCTACAACAATAATAAAGAATTCATTCAATGTCCATGGATGAATTGCGTAGTTCATGGGAATTGAGTGCAAATAAATAGGGAAATGTGTTTTGATGGACTTCAAATTGGAGGTTTCAAGGTGACAGGCTGAGATCCCCAATTTGATCCTAAGTTTGGTAACTAAAGTCGAAGGTTAGCCTTCAGGTGAAGGGTGAGTGGGAGCTCCGTAGTGACAGCCAGTATCGTCCCAACCTAGCCTTAAATTTAGTGACTGAACTTAGGATATGTCAATGTTTTTTTCATGATTGGAAGAGGGGGTACTCTTTTGAGGGTAAAGAAAAATTTATGCTCCTATTTGGCACAATACAATTAATAATCATTCTATATCATTCACACATCATATACTCGTTGCAAGAGGAAAGATACTTTTCATATATATCAAACCTTTCAAATACGAAGCTTAGTGTGTGTGTTATTTAATTCTGTTTAAAGATATTAGAAGTAATTGTAGTTTGCTTAATTGTTATTGTTTTCTGCATCTTGTTAGTAGAAGTAAACTTAAACTTTAATTACGATTTGAGTATTGGATTTCAGTAATACGCTATTTATTGTAAGGAATGTGCCTTCCCTGTGGGATCGATAACCAGGACTCCATTAGAGCCCTGTATTACTTGATACGATACGTATACTTGCGTTGAAGTTTGGACTTTACAAAATCATTATAAATATATAAATTAATTTTCATAAGTTCTTGCAATATAAAAGTCCGCATCAGTACACTATTACAAAAAAAATAAAATAAAATAAAATAAAAGGACTTTTTATTATAGAAAAGAATAGACTTTACACGACAAAAAAACTTTCAATGTAATTATCATTATTGAACCAGTGCATTATACCATTATACTTGATGCGTCATTAAGAATTTTTAATTGTCTACTATGAATCTTAATGTAATTTCGAATGATAAAGAACATTCTAAATTCAAATTCAGGTTCAACCCTGGTAAGTACCTATATTCAAAGAAGTATAAGTATAAAAGAAGAAAGATATATTGATTCACAGATCTAAGATTTGTAATCTTAACTCCTCCAATTCATGAATTAAAACGCATGAAGAAGCCTTCAAGAAAAAAAAAATTGAAGATTGCTTCATTCTAACCTTTATGATTACATATTAAACTATGAAGAGATTTTTTTTTTAAGTTCAAGTACACACTGAATCAGGAACCTCAAATGGTCAAGAAAAGGAGGAAACCATGAGACAAAAATTCAAAGAGAAGCAATCCTCTCAAAAAGGAAATACGCCCAGAACTTTCATCAAATAAAACACCATTCATATAACTAAATCAGAACTTTCACGAACTTAAATGCGAGAAAGATTTAACTATTCTCAATATTCCATATTAAAGAAAAAGAAATCTTTTGAATCACTGAGAAGTGAAACTTATACATACAATGATCCTAAATCAAAGAGAATATAAGGATGAAGTCTGACTTGTGGTTAATCGGTCTTTATTCACAAATATCATGATTGTCAATTATTCATAAGCCTTTTCCAATTTCCAAGAATAATTACGAGAATATTCTAATGTGCTCTTTACAGGATAACTTCCCTTTCATGGAAAGAATCAAAATAGAATATATATTCCAATAATTCAAAAGAAGATATTGTAACCCACTAATAAACCCATCAATTTATGATCAAGAATCTTACTTTAACTCTTAATTACCCAAATAAAAAAAAGGTAGAAGAACTTCAATATGAAAGTGACCACTACATTAGACAACTAAAGAAGAGAAATGGAAGAAGAACTTACTTCTAGAAAAACTTGATCTCAAAAGAGGTAACAAACTAAAAATCCAAGTCGAAGAACAAATCATAAGCCCCGAAAACCTTTTCCCCCGAGGGGTATTTATAGCCTGAGAAGGGGATAGCTGCTTACTAAATAACTCACCAGCATTTAGGAAAAATATCATAGAGGAAAGAAAATGTCGAGGTTAACTAGAAGGAAGGTTACTATGTTGGGTAATGTGGAGACCTGGTCCACCACATGTTAATTAACTATTATTAATTAGCTTCCTAATTAAGAATCCCACCTACCGCTCACCTATCTTCCCACCTACCGCTCACCTACCTCCCACTTACCGCTCTCCTGGTTTCTATAAATACCCTCTTTTGGCTTGTCATAAATAAGCCAAGCAAGACCAAGCCAAGTCCTCTAAGAGAGAAAGAGAGGAACAAAGAGAGAGAGAGAGAGGAAGGGAGAGAAGAGAATAAAGTTTTTTCATCTAGACGTCAAGGCACTCGACGGTGTAATTCCTCGAAGTAAAAAAATTCTCTACAGCTCCATGGACGTAAGCAAATTTGCCAAACCACGTAAATCTGTGTGTCGCATTTCTGGTGTATTTTTATTTTCGTTCAAAATTTTTCACTTTATTGTCATCATTTTCACAACAACTGATATCAGAGCCGTGGGTTCAAATCTAAGGAAGAACGATGGGCGGAGACAAGTGATGACATCGGGGATCGAGAAGTTTGACCACACTAATTTTGTTTATTGGAGGATGCAGATAGAGGACTACCTCTATGGGAAGAAATTTCATCTTCCGTTATTGGGAAAGAAGCCAAAAAAGATGGACGAGAAGGAATGGAATATGTTGGATCGACAGATTCTGGGGGTTATTTGATTAACTCTGTCGAGATCAGTTGCCTATAACCTCATCAATGAGAGGACTACTGCATATCTTATGGCAGTTTTATCATGTATGAAAAGCCATCGATGAATAACAAGGTGCACCTAATGAAAAAGTTATTCAACTTGAGATGACTGAAGGTGTGTCGTTGCTCAACACCTTAATGATTTCAACATTATCACAAATAAGTTTTAGTTTGTTGAAATTTATTTTAATGATGAGATACGTGCGGTGATATTGTTGACTTCATTACCAAATAGCTGAGAAGCTATGAGGATGACAATTAACAGTTCTTTAGGTAAATCTAAGCAGAAATATGATGATATTCGTGATTTGATTTTAGCTGAGGATGTGTGCTGTATGGATTCTGGTGAGGCCTCGTGTTCAAGTTTAGCGCTGAATGTTGATTTCAGAGGGAGATCACATGATAGGAACTCAAACAGAGGAAAATCAAAATCAAAGTCTAGTCAGCAAGCAAGCTGTCAGATTTGTGGCAAGGCTGGCCACATAAAAATGAACTACATAAATCTTAAGAAGAAGGACAATGATGGCGCTAATATTGTCACTGAAGAAATACAGGACGCGCTATTGCTAGCAGTTCACAGCTCCATTGATGACTTGATACTGAACTCAGAGGCTTCCTTCCATACATCTTCCCACTGAGAGTTGATACAAAACTATGTTGCAGGCAACTTTGGGAAGGTACATCTGCTTGATGGAAAAGCTCTGGACGTGGTAGGGATGGGAGACTTGATATTGCACTCCCTAATAAGAGCAAATGGACTTTACAAAAGGTCAGACACATTCCTGAGTTGAAGAAAAACCTCATCTCTGTTGGGTAGCTAAATGAGGCCGGTCATTTGGTAGTGTTCTCAGGTAGCATCTGGATGGTTACCAAAGGAGCATTAGTACTGTCTCAGGGTAAGAAAACTGACACACTATATATAACTACTGGTTTACTTAACACTGTTACTACTACAGTTACAGAGAGGATGAGAGATCTTCGACATTGCAAGCTTAGTCACATGAGTCAAAGCTATAAAGAAATCTTGCAAGATAAGAATTTGAGCAAGTGGGAGTTGACCAAGAAGGACGAGACAGATTCCTTGCCAGGGAATCAGACTTGGGAATAGAGAGAACTTTAACCAGGGAAGAAGGCATTGCACAACAGGTGGGTGTACCGGGTGAAAAATGCACGTGATGGAAGTAGGAGTTACACAGCTTGACTTGTTAAAAAGGGCTTTCAACTGAGGCAGGATATTGCTCAGGCAGTGGGAGTTGGTAACAGATACATGAGTAACCCAAGAAAGAGCTTGGAGGTACAAGGCTACGTTGACAGTGATATATCAACTAAAAGTGTTACTCGTGAGAAGATGAAGTTGTGCTCGACTTTGCTGATCTTCTGGCATGAAGATCAGAGCTTTGAGTTGTAGAGGTGGAGGATATCATGTTTGAGGAAAAAATCGGTACAACTAGTAGATGATGCAGCCAGTAGGTGATGCAGTCAGTATCCCAGTCTCTAAGTGGGAGAATTGTTGGGTAATATGGAGACCCGGTCCACCATAATTTAATTAAATGTTGTTTATTAGCTTCTTAATTAAGAATCTCAACTACAGCTCACCTATTTTCCCACCTACCGCTCACCTACCTTCCCACCTACCGCTCACCTACCCTCCACTTATGGCTCTCCTGGTTTCTATAAATAGCCTCTTTTGGCTTGTCATAAATAAGCCAAGCAAGGCCAAGCTAAGCCCTTTAAGAGAGAAAGAGAGGAAGACTGAGAGAGGAAGGGAGAGAAGAAAAATAGAGATTTTTCTTGTAAAAGTCGGGGCGCTCGAGGGTGTAATTCCTCGAAGTAATAAAATCCTTTGCAGCTCTGTGGACGTAGGCAAATTTGTCGAACCACGTAAATCTGTGTCACATTTCTGGTGTATTTTTATTTTCGTTCAGAATATATCACTTTATTGTCCTTGTTTTCACAACATACTCTACACAATTGAGCGAGAAAAACAGTTACTGGAGAAGTGGCTAGCGGTAAGAACCGTCGGTGAGGGGAAAGTACAATAGAGAAGATATTGTTCAGAGCACAAAAGAAGGGAGGTGCCCGGATTCGCCAAGAAGAAGCGAAGGAAAAGTTTAGGGCTTCGAGCAAAGCTAACCCCGTGGAGAGAACGTGTGTGTGAGTGTATTATTATTATTATATATATATATTATTTATTTAAGAAATTTGTTCAAAATTTACTATTTTATTTAAATTTTTCAATTTATGCACAATTCGACCTTATTCTAAATCCTAATAATATAGGTTTCCTTTCTGAGTAAAAGCTTCGTCCCAGACGCACTTGCAGAGTCCGTTTCGTCAGATGTGCGGGATCTTGCCACCCTTCCTCTTCTAACTAAGGGCATAAGATTGGTGAGGATGGGTTCTCTTTCACCAATTCAAAGTGGGAATGAATCATGGGTATGAAGGGTGTTATGGGTATGGAGGGTGTTTATTGAGTGAAACTTTTTATTTCTGACTCATGATTTCCATTATTATTATTAAATGTAGACGATCAGATCACCTGAGGTTGACATTCATCCAATTGCAAAGCTAGACCGAGGGTCTGCAAAGGTTCTTCGCACTAAGCCGAGGCTGGGAGCAGTCATTAGAGTCTCCAAGCGGAGGCCCAAGCGGAGGTCGCTGAAAGGCCAAAATCTTCCATAGGTTCATTTATCTTGGCAGTTGTATCTATTCAAACTGGGGAGATACACATTCTAGTTGAGTGAGTGATCAGGTTGGAAAAGCTTGAGGAAGTGGTGGCCAGCATCCATGCTAGGGATGCCGCCATCTGCAAAGAAGTTGCAGTTCTCTAGGTTGAGCTGCTGACATTTTAGGAGGCATCTTATGTCACCTGTGCTCAAGCTAAAATAAATAAGAAAGAAAGATTTAGATTAGGGGCGAGCTCTTGTAAAATTAGCTAGTTTTATAAAATATTTTCTCGAGTAGCTGCCTGTTATAGATGTAAAATATTTTTATTTATGAAATAAAAGAATAAAATTTTCTATCTCAATTTATGTGTTCGATTTGACCCCCTTTCCACAATTTTATGTGGTAAATGATATTATTGACCCTATGATGGTTCAACTTCATTCTGTTTTCTACAAATAAGACTAGGAGTTCAGAAATCCACACACAATTCTTTCATTTCTTCGAGTTTTTTTAATCGATTTTTTCTTTTGGCTCCTTTTTTCTCCATCTCATTTCCATGGCTCCCAAATTTTCATAAGAGCTCTTCAGCTCCATTCTATCTGAGGAAGTGTCGATCCAGGCAACATGTCATGGGGAATACCTTCAATAGTTTTTTTGGTATGAGAAGTCAATAGACATGAGGGCAATTGTAAATAGCGACTGACTCACTAATATTCATGACAATTATTTAGACTTCTATCGGGATCAATTCAATTGTGGATTAATAATACCATTCTACTGGGATTTCTGGCCAATTCTTAGCTGCTACAGTGTCATTCCCACACAAGTGATGCCAAATTTTATTCTGGCGATCACGATTTTTCTAGTCTTCCTCAAGAAATTGGCTATGTTATTATTGATCAACATCTTCTATCACTTTTGCAATTTCAATCGGACGAGATGGCAATGTGGTGTTCTCAGTAAGTACCAAACTTCGGCTTATGTGACATGAGAATAAAATGAAGGACTGCCAAGGAAGCTAGGAAATCGGTGCCCGTCCCATTACTTTTTAACCACAATAAAATGAAGATCCTGTCGGGATGCCTCAGAGAGCATGGAGATATGAGCAAGGGGCATGAGTTATCGGTGCATCAATATCGATCTTGAATTGATAAAACATTATATTAAGACTTTGCATGTAGAGTTTCAATCTGAGTCACACATCAACTAATTTTTTAAAAGAAAAATTTATAGTGGGACCCACTTCCACATATTCTTTAGTTGATGTGTGGCTTAGACCGGGACGCCCCTGATGTGTCTCTTGAACTTAGTTTTGGGGTTTGGAAGAGTTGAGAGTGAATTATGAGCTGTAGGGGAGGCCTCCGACGCTCAGGAGGCAAAACGGAAGGAGGAGGCTGCGCCAAAAGCGGCTGGAGAGAAGTCGAGGGCATGGCCATCCTCTCAGATGCGACTGTTGTTCTCCAACTGCAAAAATTATCGGTTCCCAATAGGGATGTTCTTTGATTTATTTTTACTTCGAAAATTACTTGGTCATTTTTGGCATTTCTTGGATATTTCTTGCTAAATGAGCAGACGGTTTTCTTCTCAAGTGTTGGGACTTCCAGTGTTCACCAAAAGGGTTCTCCAAAGACGCTAACTTTCTTTCTGTTGAGCGTAGACGAAGAGGATGAGGCGTCTCTGGCTAAGGTATAGGTAGTTAGGTCACCTGGCATTCCTTTTATTGACACTACATCAAGGAATGAGGTAAGCTATGCATCGTCCATTTCTCTATCAAATTCTTACATTTTTCCTTTCCATAGTAAGAAACTGTTGTTTTACTCAGCCATGGCTAATCAAATTCTATTCTTGTAGAAAAAAATTGCAAAAATTTTTGATGATGGAAGCTTTTTGTTGTCTTTATATCAATTGCTTTACCTTAACCATAATTTACTTTATAACTCGATTGTTGGAGATTTTGTACATTATAAAGCAATTAGTTTTAAGATGTTTTGTATGTTAAATTTATTTTATATTACATTATTGGCGTCAATTTTTGATGTCACAAGTGTAGGTTGTCCACCTGCATGACTCAAGATGGTATATGATTTGTTGGTAGAATCTTATAGCTCAATACACTAACCCAAGACCATCCAATGACTTGTTCGGGAAAAGTAGCTTGATTGTTGACAATAAAAAATTTTGTAGACTAAAATAGAGTTATAAATTTCTTAGTTTGAATAGTTAACCCTACTAACAAGTGATACACTCATCTTTCAAGATGGTATATCACTCGTGGTATTGTGCTCAACTATTTAAACAATTAGATATATAAGATATATTCGATCTCATCTTTCCAAAATCAAAACACTATTTTTAAAAATCAAAATTAAATATATATCTATTAAGAAAAATATATTTCAAAGCAACTCGCAAGTTCTAATTTGGCGACCGACAGATTTTAGCGACCTCGCTTGGACTAATTTTCCGCTGGGACTAATTATCCTCATCAACATACCCTTTAGTTCAGACAACTGTTTCAACGACATGCCTACCTCTGTGTCACTCCCTCCTAGGCATGCCCTTTTATTCAGGTCACTGCCGCCACGACATGTCCACCTCCAAGTCACCACCTCCACTACATACCCTTTTGTTTAGGCCGCTGCTTTAATGGCATGCCTACCTCCGGGTCACGGTCTCATTGCCATACCTTTTTATTAGGGTCGTTGCCATCATGAAATACCCATCTGTGATTCACTTCCTCCTTGACATACTCTTTTTTTCAGGCTATTTCCATCACAGCATGCCCACCTCTGGGTCACTACCTTCTCGGCATACCATTTTGTTCAGGTCACTGCCATCACAGCTTGCGCACCTCTGTGTCACTGCCTCCTCATTATACCCATCTTTTGGGCAACTGCCTCCATGGCATGCCAGTCCTTTTAGAGTAACTGCCTTCGTGACATACTCATCCTCTCCACTTTGTTGCACTCCTATCATATGCGTGTTTGTATATCTTGCATGTTTGCATGTGTGTTTGGTGAGTACCTGTCGGGTATGGTGTAAATCTTCTTCATAGGTATATTTTTACATTATACAAACTCATTTTGTAGCCATTTTCTGCTAGTCGCATGACACTCTGAGTCCTCGTGAAGGCGTGATTCCTCTAAATAAGTATTTTAATCTTACTGGCACATCCCATTTTGTGTATGTCATGTTGCATGCAACATCCCTAAACTCATTTGCAGGATGTGTGTTCACCCTTTTGAGTGCCCGTTGTGATTGTTCTTTACTTCAGTCGAGTAGTCACAATGTGGGCTTCTTGTATGTTTGAATGCCTACCCATTTGCCTCGATGGCTTATCCTACTTGTTATGAGAGTGACTCATTTGTTGATCGTGGTACTCAAACGAGCGTTACCAGTGAGGATGCCTTCACAAGCTGTGTGAGTTTCTGTATCATACGCAATAAACATGTATGATTGTGCTAAGGATCCAAGGGCTCTAAGGTACGACATATGAGTCATGGACCTGCATCGTAGGTTCGTTATTTTAAAAGTATAAAGATGAATATTTTTTATTTATGTATCGGCCACCCTACTTTTAAAACTATATATGTTAGGTCATTTGTGAGGCATAAACGTAACCCCTCTGTGACGTGCTTTAGATCCCTTGAATCTTTCAGATGGGCCCGATACAGCGACCCCGTCAAATTCATAAGGTAGTCTGAGACTTTACCTTCGCACTTAGGAGCTAGTTAGGAGATTTTTTGGTAGATGGTGTGCTAGTCTAGGATCTAGGATACTAGAAAGTCTTTTTGATGGTTGACTATTATTCTTTGCTAGTTTATTAGCTATAGACATGCATCTCTCCTGCTTTGTGCATTTGGTATGCTTGTTTGCTTAATATGCATCGTAGCATGTTAGGGTGCTTTTCTTTAGGGATATGTGCCCTTATATGTGCACACACAGGTACTTTTCAAATGGGGATAAAGTAATAATTTCTACTAACCCTTTTCTTACAGGTGCTAATTAGCTACCCCGCTAAGATGTATGGCTTTCCCCGCTGACATTTGTTTTCATGTAGTCTAGTCTTTTCTCTTTT
Organism: Papilionanthe hookeriana x Papilionanthe teres; assembly: GCA_022702705.1. NCBI lineage: Eukaryota > Viridiplantae > Streptophyta > Magnoliopsida > Asparagales > Orchidaceae > Papilionanthe > Papilionanthe hookeriana x Papilionanthe teres. Next base: position 5,302,225 of record CM040433.1, on the reverse strand, counting down.
TCTTCCATATGCACTTTTAGAATCTAGGAAAATCATGTAGTAGAAATAAGATACAGACATGGATTTCAAGTTGGTGCGGGAACCACGTGATAGGGACCAAGATCATATGCTTGTGTCTAATATCTTAATTTTGTGTTTTATATTGATGTATAGAATTAGAACCTCGCATGTATATCAGAGTCAGGCAGCCTTTTTCTTTTTTTGGATTTGTTGTTAAATCAGTGGCAATTGGTCTTTTATATTATATATTTCACTTTTTTATGCCTTATTGCGTGCTTGAATGCTTGGAATTTTTTCTGTTTTATTTTTGTGGTTTGTCTGGGAATGATGATGCAATATAAGCTCTTTATGACTTATAATCATAATTTTCTATAAAATTCTAATAAAACATTCAAGATAATGAAAATTTAGGATTAAAATATTCAGGACTTCTAAATCTATATTTTACTTTCCTGCATGGCCTTTAGGATGAATTTTAAACAAGCTGCATTGCAGGTTTATAACCCATGTCATCTAATAGGGCCTCCAAAAAAACTAAAAACCTCTCTAGATAATTGCATTCGTATTGCATGTCTTGAGAAGAAGCCCCCGTACTTCTCCAACCTAGCTAGCCCAGTATACTTTTTTTCTATATAGGTAGTAATCTAGTGCGCATAAGGTTTTAGAAGGCTCCCCAACCTAAACAGGGTGTAAGTCCTTTTGTCAGAGAGCTTCCAGTTTTGTAGCTGAATCTCTTGCTCTCTTCCATTCTTGAGGCATCCTTGTCGCTTAGACAAGTATAAGTCCCACCACTTGGAGCTCCAGCTTATAGTCATAGAATAGAGTTTTGTTCCTCTGACCTTAGGGCTACCATGATTCCCCGTGGATGATGTAATTCACAGATTGCTGACTAGGGATCTTAGGATCTGTTGGGTTGACAACTTTCAATGCAAGGTAGACATAGGGTCCTAGTAGCTTGGGATGATAGGTCCACGGTACCCTGTTCTGGCTACCTTAAGCTCATAGGATTACTCTACCCTTCCTTTTGTTGAGTCGTTGTTGAGTTTATTCGCTATATTGATGTCGTCAATATCATCTTGATGGCTCAATGTCGATGAGCTACAGCCTGTTTGGGATATGAGGATTTGTCCTCTGTCCTTAAGGCCTGAACGTGCTTTGACATATTAAGATATCTCCATTAGGATGACTTAGGTTATTCTGTGGGCTGCATGTATCGAAAAGCCGCTACCCAGTTAGGATGTAAGAGACACACTCTATGTCCAATGGCTTAACAAAGATTTAAAGCATATGGGCATTCCCACACAAAATAACCTTCCTTTGATGACCTATTTTCACATGTTCACAATAATACAAGAGAAACTTATTTTGTCGAGAGCTTTCTTATGTATCCCCCAAGATGTAATTAACTAGTAGGAATACATTCCTCTTAGAGTGCTCTTTACCCCAAAAATAGGTACATACACATGAATATCTGGTTATGGGTAGTCTACGTAGTTATTCTTTCGTGGAGATTGGTCCAAGGCACTTTTAGCCTATCTTGTTTGGGTGGATATACTTGATATATCCTTGCAAGGTTTACCGCATGTAGGCTCACTGCACATTTTTCTTTTCTCTTGTTTGTCGTTGTTGTCTTATGTCTCTTCTTATTCGGTTCATCTCTTATTCAAATCACTGATTTGATTTGGGAGGGAGATTTATTTGAATAAGGGAAGCATACAACGATCGATAAGCTGACGACTCCTTTTAAAATAAAAAAGAGAAAAAGGAACGAAAACAAAACTGTTTAGCTTAACTTTTACATCCTCTATATCTCTTTTGCTTGGTTAAATAGTCGTCTCTGCCAGGCCTAAACTTTCACTAGGTGTTGATCTTTTCACTACCTTTGTAGTCATTGAGACTTGTCCCCGTGATGATTTACGGTACCCAACACAAATCTTATCACTGATGAGTAGGAAACCATCACTAGGGAGAGACTTGCACCGTGCTAGCAATTAGGATTTTTTATGCTTGGTTTTACATTAGTTTTTAAGTAGCCTACCAATCAGATGTTAGTCATCACTGTCAAATTAAGTTATATTAATCAAGCGTCGGCTGCTGTCAGATTTGAATGATTTGTACTATGAAATAGCTTGTATCACTGTCATTTTCTATTATTGATGCCCGACTCACGTCTTGCACTTTCAAGGCCTCAAGATTTCCACCTTGGATAGATTACACCTTATGCTACGCTTCTTTAAGCAGGTCTTGTTGCTTCTTTCATTTGGACATTCATTGAGGTTTACTTCTGAGCTGATTTTCTATGTACTCTTCACGAAACTTTTCTGCATTGGGTAGGGAATTACCTCTAGAGTCTTATCTTATGATTCAGAAGCGTTGTGGGTTATTTATTTTGTAATTTGCCATCTCGACGCCTTTGGAGCCGTTTTTGGCCTTCCTACTCAAATTCAAGTTCCCCAACTGTTCACTATCTACTGAAGCACATGAACTCTTTGAGTTTCTCGAGTCTCAATTTGACCTAGGAACATGTTAAAAGAAGTTATGGTATTTTTGTAGCATAATAAGTGTAGAACTTTTAAAATGATAACACTTTTTATTGCCAAATCGGGTGTTGGCTAAGAAATTGGATCATATTCCTCTGTCAGCGTAGTACGATACCTCAGCTCAGGTTCCCTTAGTCGGCCCTAAAATTTGGGCCAATTGTATTCTTCACACTAAGATATATTCCTGGATTGGACTACTTGTGTCGTTCAAGCATTGTATATGTGGCATTGGTCAACTTTATTGAGTTTTCCTAACCGCAAGGTCCCGGCTATACATTTCGATGTGGTTCTCTCCTTAGAGCCAAAACCTCTCAGAAAAAGGAAAAATGTGATTTTTCGACTTCTAGAATTTCTACCGGGGAAAAAGTGATTTTTTGGACTATCGAATTATCTTGAGTTTTATGTTAACATATTGTGTGCGTGTGCATTTATTTATATATCTTAGTAGTTACTAAATTTGCTTATAAATATCGCTCTCATTTCGATTGTTATGACCACATGCAATGTTTCTAAAATTGAATCATGCAGACCAATTCAATCAATTTAGTCAGCAATCCGTCTCTCTTGCCAATTTGCTGTGCTAATAAGACTGCTTTAGCACAAAACTAGCCAGGACCACATAAAACCTGAGGTCCACTAGTAATGATTTTGACGGTTATAAGCACATGTGATGTTTCTAAAATTGAATTATACTGACAAGTTCAACCAATTTAATCATTATCCAGTCTTTCGGTCAATTAGTTGTACTGATAAACTGCTCTAGCAGATGTAATTGTTGCTATTTTTGTATCAAGTTGTTAAAATTTAGTTCTGTATTCAAGAATTTTAAGTAAATAAGGAATAAAAAGTAGGAAATCATAGCTCTGGAATTCCACCTCTCTGCCCACTTTGCCCTTCTGTCCTTTGGTTGCAGTTACTATGACGGGATATAAATTAAAAATAACATTAAAATTTGATGAGGTTTAAATTTAAAATTTTAAAAGAGTTTTTTGATGTATATTCTATATTTCATTGTATTTTATATATGCATCATTATTATATCATTGAAGTAATATTTAAATATTTAAAATTTTTTATCTTCTAATTTAACCCGAGATGAATCGTTATACCTTGAATACTTCTTCTGATTAAGTGCCTGATCTAATTTTTAGAACCTCGTATGATCGTGAAACTAGAATTGATCCCATCGTATTATGTAGCTAATTAGCTCTTCACCATCCAATGTATATGTTTATTCTTAATGGTAGCATAAGAGAATTACACGACAAGAAAAAATGTCTAAATATTCAGAAAACACAAAGAAAAATTTATATTGTTTTTATTATATTTTTTTTCTTGGAGATTGAGAGCCAGCCCTACCTTATAAAGAAAAAAAAGACAATGAGCATCAGAAACCTCAATTTCAACTAACACAACTAAAAAAAAGAACACACACAAAGGCAAAGAGACACCACAACTAACCTAACAAACAAAAACAATAAAGCAACACCTAGGCCTAATCAATTTGTAGAAGCACCTTGGAACAACTACACAACACTACTCCATCAGCAATAACAATAAGAAAACACTAAGCCTAGCTAGCTACAGAAACACCAATCTACAACAAAAGAAACATTTCTATTAGTTATTAGACGAAATTTTATTGTTGAATTTCGGACATAATTATTCCACCTAAAAAACCAACAGAAACTAAGTCGGTTCATCTTTTATTTGTCTTTTACAGCTTTATATACTGAAATTCTATCATAAATTTTTTCGATAGACTAAGCCATTAACTATTTTCTCAGTTTCCTGCTATAATTTCTTGTTATATATCAAAATTTGCAATTCAACCTCTGATTTCTTCTTATTCTCTCATGTGCTCTCTCTCTCTCTCTCGCAGTCGACAATTAAGCACGACCATAGCTCGCTTGATTACCTAATTGAGGGCTTAAATCTTCTCATTTTTTCGTGTAATTAAAAGTAGAACCTTTCCATTTTCTTATATAACTATTTATTAGATATTTGGTTTGTTAAATCTTATATTTTAAGGATTTGGGCTTTTTGAGATTAAAACTAACCCAAAATTTTTAACTATTTGATTGAATTTTATTTATCTAACATTATAATTATATTTAGGAGTTGGTGCTTGTAATTTTTTGTTTAGATTTGTTAATTTCTAAATTGAATTAGATTTTGTGATAGTTTTTGAGTAGATCTAGTTGGGATTAACTTAATTAAATGTAGAGAGATTTTAGCTATATTTGAAGCTTTACAACACCTTTATTAGTAAAACAAATTATAACAACTCAAAAATTTTAGGCTCAAAATGTTTCATTTTTTACTATGCTTAAGTATAAGTCATTGCAAGTAATAACAAAAAATAAGGTATTTCAAGCCAAGTAAGAGTTATTAGAGTAAATGTTTGCATGGACGAGAAGCAGTTAGTTAGTCGACTACCCCCAAAGACTCAAATTTGAATGATGTTAGAATGAGATCCTACATTTAGTATATGATCAATCATATAATAAGTCATTATATCATATAAGGCCGAATTATATAATTTGCGTAACACATAATGATAACTAACTTTATAATGATATATAGTATTTTCTCATGTGTATATGAAAATATTAAGTCATGTACACGATATTATTTATCTTAGTATACTATATTAATTGCATAATCCTATCATTGACACAATTAAATGAGTTGTTCATCCTAAGAAATTCATATTTCCACACAACTTCATATTAGTTGTAATCCTTCAAGACTTTTGTTCTCACAATTATAGATCACCTATGAATATCTGAAATAAAAATTATGAATGTACAATATATTATATCCGAGTAGAAAAAAAAATTAACTGATGAGTTCTTTAATGGTGTTGAATTTTTATACTAGACCTATCTCAATTTTTTATTTATCGTTCAGATAAAAAGATTCAGTGTTCATGTGCGAGACTTAAGAATCAAACATTTTTAATACCAAACAAAGTTAAGTTGGATTTATATCATGTGAAATTTGGAAAAATCATATCCCTCGATTCTTTTTTTTTTATTATTATTATTTATTTTTTCTGAAAATTTTAAGGCTTACGTTCAATAACTCTAAATCCAGTGGATAATTTATAGCCAGACCATGCTCCTGCAGAAAACAACGAAACTGCCACTCTGGTTCTCTCATGCTGCGAAGAGCACCACAAAGCGGCATTATGTAATTTAGGCAATTATTGGAATATTATTGCATATGATAAATTATCCTGGTTTGAGCAAAATAATAAGAACACTTATTTATGAATAGTAATTATAAATTTTTGATTTTACCGGAATTTTAGTCTAAGGGATTTCATTAAGCATTTTTTTTTTTTTTTCATGATTTATCTGTTTTTTTATTCTTATCGGATTAGTAAAATTTAGCAGTTTTTAATAGGAAGAATGGACGTTGAAGTATGCTATAAAGGTCAGTTCAAAGTCTCAATTAACATGATTTCATGTTTTCATTAGCTTGGTGTTGAGATAGGCACACATTATGGATCATCTATCTTGATGATGTCAGTATCAGCTTTAATTATATGTAAAAAAAGAAAAAAAAAGTAGTTGTTTGATTGGATTGATTTGTAGTGTATTGTAATTAAGAGATATTTTAGGAGTATGTGTTTTGTAAGAAGAAATACAAAGAAATGTAAAGTAAAAATGAATTTAAAGTTCACATCTTAGTTCAATTTTTTTAAATTTAGAATTCTCCTGATTTGATTTGATCGAATTTGAGTTACACCATAAAATACTATCGAAAAGCTGCCGCCACCCATAGTTGGGCGGTCACCACAGCAGATGTCGTCCGCTACAGCCGACTGCCTGCATGCCCCCACTACCGCTGTAGCTTATAAATTTAACAAAATGGGATTTCAAGTGGAATTTTCCAATTGGGGTCTTAAGTTGGAGGCAAGGGAATCAAGTTCGATACTCATAAAGTTAAAAATCATAATAGACTATGATGTAATTAATGTGTAATTTTAGGGGCATACTAACATGTACAAAGTTTACTTCCAACTTCTTGGTACTTATGATACTATATTTATTGGCAGTGGTCAATCATAAATTCTACTAAGAGGAAAAATGGCTCGTAGCCATAATATTTTCAAAACTGGGTTTGAAATAGCTCTTATTTATTAAATTCATCTAAAATTTGTCATTCGGGCGTTAAGTCCAACAACAACCGTCTTATTATTATTATTATTATTTATTGTTATAATCTATTAATATAAAAAATAAAATATAATAATGATGAAATAAATTTATAACTTATAACAACTTGTCTTTAAATTTTGAAAGTGTTGAATTGTTGCATCATAACATTATTATCCAATATTTTTTTCTCAATATAAGGGACTAAGGATGTGTTTGAGGCTGCTGCAGCTTATTGAATAATCTGATGATAAGTTAGGTGTGGTGACTATTACAAATTTTTTTTTTTTTTTTTGGAAAAGTTAGACCGCAGCCAGAAAGTTGCCACCACATCAAGATAGGTGCGGTGTAAAAAAATATTTTATGTGTTTTGAAAACGCATAAATTACCAAAACACAGTTTACTCAAACAAATCAAATGCGTTTTCAAAACGTCGTAGCACAAAATAAACTGCCCCAAAACGGACCCTAAGATGCCATCTCCAATTATATGTTAGTAGATTTTTTTATTATAATCATAAGAAATAAAAACGCTTTAACTTTTTACTATCAATATAATAATATTTGTGTTAAAAATAATTGTTTTTTAGTACCAATATAATAATTTTATTACATAATAATCCTTAATGTATTCATTCCAAGTGATAATTTGTGAATAATTGTTAGAGTATTATAATTACCAATTAAACTTTGTTAACTTGAATATTAAGAAAAATAAAGCTGAGCATTTTTTACCTATCAGTGAAGCCAATTTACAAAGGATCAGATGTAGCATTGCTATTGACGATATGAATTTGCTAATATTTACCATAAAATGACATAAAAATGTTTTCCAATATGATGATGTGAATAGAGTTGTTAAAGATTTGATTTCTGGCCGAGTTGGTGTTTAGCTCAAAATGGGCTCGAAAGATAAAGTTGATCCAAAATTTTGGCATGTAGATGGCTTGCTTATTTCGGTCCAAGCCAACACTCAAATCAATTTTCGAGCGACTAACGATCTTTGAGCATAATTCCCTAAACTCACAGCCTTAACATCATTGGGGTTGTTAGTTATACGATTTTGAGTCGAGCTAGGGTCGGCTAAGCTTGTCCTCAAATCGGCTTGAAAAAAATTCGATAAAAATTTTTGCTCATAGTTCGACTAATTTATTTTGATCGAATCCCGATCCGATCCAAAATTATATTCAATTTTTGAGCTCCCCCCCTTAAATCAATTGTTGGGTGCTATAACCTAAATCAGTTCAACCCTGAACAATACCACCCATACTTCATCTCTCCTAAACCAAGCCATGGAAGCCCACGACCCAAACTTCTTCATGGGGATCATGGCGTCCCGTGATCCATTCGACTCCACTCTCGACTACTAACCATGTACAAATTTTGCTTTTCCGCATCCACCTTTACTTCCTCTTTATGAGAAATGAAGGCTAGGACATCACAAACAATCCTTACCAAAACCCCTACCCTACAACTGTCTCCATTGCCCCCATTGCTCCTCCTACTGTTAGCGGTTGGTCTCCTTCCATGTCATTTTCTTCTACGACTGTGAGCCAACAATGATGGTAGGTTGTAACATTCATCCCTTATATTTGTTAAATTCTTCTTCTTCCTTCTCCCTCTTCCTGACTGTTTATTTCAAAGTAAATAAATAAATAAATAAAGAAGCATTCAATCTAGTTCGTTTAATGTGAATTTTGGATTGATTATTTAATTTTATGTTTGAGTGTATACAACAGAATTATCAGCACGAATTTCAAAGAGAACAAACGACAGAGAATACGAGGCTTCCCTCCGGAGAAAGCGATCGACCGACAATTCAACGCCAAGTATGAGAATCCATGTCTCTAAACTTGAAAAAGTTCAAATCTCTGGAGTTGATCTCCTAATTGGTAGCGGTAAGATTTGACCAAGACCTTACAAGTGAGAATATCTGGTCGAGGCGATGAATTGACCAGGCAAATGAGACACGGGTCCTGTAAGACTTGAGCCAAATAGAAAGTGACCCATGGCTTGCTAAACAAAACAGGTCGATCCATTAGTCAACCGATCGACCGAAGCAACGGGTCCAGTAGAACTAATCGGCTAGACCTTTTATCAAGACAACCAACCTTATTTAGACCAACCAATCCCCGTTTCTCGGCATAAGGTAGATTTCAGTCTGAAGACCAACATGATCGGTCACCCGCCACCCGACAGTATTTACTTAAACTAATAAGTTATTGAAAACTATTATTCTCTCTTGATATTATGATGTTCATTAGTTCAAATTATACACAATAATTATGTTAAAACTGTTCTTAATTTTACTAATTATATCCCTTTTGATAAGCGATCTCAAGAGGAATAAAGAGACAGGTTCTCGGGCTTCTTAGGGAGGGAAATTATCATGCTCTCTTTCTCCACCTATTTGATTTTTGACTCTTGTGATATGCTTATCAAAAGTCAATTTAGGACTCAACACCCTGAAAGGTGGTGCGGTGAGCGTGGAGTTGTCTGCCGCATTTTTCGATTTTAATTTAATTTAAGTATATATAGTTTTAAATAATTTGGAAAGTAGTGTTTGATTTTGAAAATATGAGACCAAAATGATCCCATATCCTTAATTGTTTAAATAAACAAATTATACATCACTAGCCATGCTCCTATCCCGAGGGATAGATACATTACCTGATAGTGAGACTTGATTAAATAAACTAATAGATTTATGACATTCGTTTGGTCTGCGAACCAATTTTAAGTTGACTGAAAAGTTCCCCTACCTAATGCAATAGAATTAGACAGAGTTTATATTACCTGGGTTCTAAAGTTCCTATAAAGAAAAACCCTTATAGTTAATTACATCCTGAATGATCGACGTCACTCAAGAAAACTCTCGATAAAGAACAATAGTTTTGCTCTCAAGAATTTCAAAGTTTGAGGTTTTCACGGTTAGACATCGGAAATTCAAAGTGGAGTGGATCAAACAGTAACATTTATTTTTAAGAATCCAATGGAATGAGAGGTAGAGGACATCATGGATCCAAGGGAGAACCCTGACTACTTCCCAAACTATCCTATTGTGTGGCTTTAATTTTAGAAGTGATATTAGATGTTTCATCTTATTAATTTTATTATTTAGGGCTTACATATGCATGATATTGATGATTCAGATAGTCTGGAAAATAGGAAGATTTATGTCGTAACAAACAACAATCTCGAAAACCTAAAACGATCTAGGTTTTATATTGCACGAGGTGCAAAGGCCTAAAGAGATAAAGTGAGGGTTTATGTAATGCTAGACGAACAACCTTGAAGTCCTATGACTTTATTATTTATATCTAAGGAAGGTTTGCTGTTGTAGACTTGTTTTGTTGTTGAAGATCGTCGTGCTGCCCGCGATGTTTGCTCCAAGCTCCTCATCACAACAGGTTTAGTTTTAGAAGTGTCAAATTGCAGAGATGAGAGAAGTGTCAAGTTCTGAAGTTTAAGTTTTGTTTTGTTGTCATTAGTGTCTTAAAGAGAGAATTTAAGTTGATTATAACGACACCGATTAGGATCCCTCGTTCCGGCACCACTATTTCTTTGGATTCACTTAGTCTAGATGAATTTACTAAACTAAAATGAATGAGTTCCATAATTTTATTTGGACTGTGGGAAATCTCATTAGCAACCGTAGGTTACCTCCTCTGAGGGATTCTAGATCATCTGATAGAGACATTTTAATTTAATTGTAATTTTTGTTTTGTTGTTTTGTTTGTGATTAAATTTTGGGTTGTCTTGTGTTTTTATTGATTTAAGTTGAATTTTTTTGTTTCATTTTATTTTCATGGCTATCCTAAAAGTTTTAATTTTGACATGCAAGTTTGATTTTGTTATTTAATAGTTATTACAAGTATGACATGAAATATGCTATAGAATATTTAAATAAAGCAGTGTAAAGTGTAATAATCATAAATGCCTACCTGGTAGTCATCGAGTGCATCCACTGAAATGTTTAACATTTAAAGCAGGCATAGAAGTGATAATTAGAGTTTAGAGGTTTAAGTATAACAGGGGATCCTATTTCATAACTTGTTGGATCCCTAAGGTATGTTAAGGATGATTTTCTTGATCAAAGAACAATAAAATCCAATTTTTCTCCTAAAATAACCCATTAAATTGAGGAAGTGTTCGGGGCATAACCCTGAACATTTTTTCAAGACTTTGGATCATTTCAAGCTCATTTGGTTTCATTATTTTGTTCACTTAACCACTCATATTCAATTAGAGTTTGTTAATTCTGTTTTAATTCTTACTCAGTGAAATTAGGTGTTTTAATTATCTCTTGAGTGGGATAACATTCATTTGATGTTTCATTCATGAATTATATAAGTGAAAGCCTTTAAGGGAAAATCATATTATTAGAGGACTTATCCAATTAAATTGAAGTTAAGATAGTAGTGTTTTCAAAATATATGTAAATGATTGTGTTCTCTTTTCTAATCCTTATTAATTAAAATTGAGATTAAACCTGGTTCACTACCTAGCCCTTATGCTTTTATGGGTAGATTTGTAATTAAATTTAATATTAGGTTAAGTGACATTTGATCATTATTAAAGATGTCATTATCATCAAACCATTGATTAGGGGCTTTAGATTGGTGGATTAAAGTCTTCTTAGATCAAAACATCCATACTTTAGGATCATCAAGTTTGATTAGCTTCTAAATTTTAACAATTTAAGAAATTTCAACTTTACCCTTAATATTGAAAAGTGGTGAATTGGTCTCTACCTCTTAGCCCCTTATGTTTCAATCATCTAAGTATTTCAATTAAGATTGTTCATTGCCCATTTACCCTTTGATTAGGCTAAATATTAATTAAGGCTGAAGTCCTAAAATTACCATTTTACCCTTTTAGGCTTATCACTTCATAAATTTTTAAATTTAAGTCAACTGACTTTAAAATTTTTATGTTACCCCACTCAGGATTCAATTAAAATATCAGTGAAGAAAATTTAATGCTCTAATTTTTATTTTTTTATACTTATTTTAACTTAAAATTGAGGATTTTCAATATTAATTCAACAATTTAGCCAAGGCGAAAGATCTGTCTTTAATAAAATTATTGGAGGTTCATCTAAATCAGAGGACCATTTAGACCAAATTTCATAAATTTTTGAGTTTTATTTTAATTATTATAATTATTTATTACTTTTGAGTATTAATTAAATATAAAATATTATTTAAGTTGAAAATTAAGTTTTATATTTTTCTTAAATCTCTCCGACTTCAAGGAATCTAGAGAAACAAATTTCATATATTTGTAATTTTTCTTTGATTTATTGGAATTATTTTAATACAAAATTAAGGAAAATCCATTTTAAGCCTTATAAAATTCATTTTAAGAATTTTAAAATTTATAAATTTATTTATAAAATTAATAAAAATACTGTAATTATTCCTAAGTTATCAAGAAATAATTTGGAATATTTTTGTGCATTTTAATATTTTAGTGATTTTTATGATTTTTTTTAATTATTTTTAATTATTTTAAAATTAGAAAGTAGGTTGAAAATGAACTACTTGCTTTAACATTAATTTTATTTTTCATAAATTCCTCTGGTCATCGGGAACTCCCAAATCCATTTTTATAATTTTTTAATTTCTATTATAATTATTATAATTATTTTAATGCAAAAATCCCCTTTTACTTAGAGAATCAAATTTAGTGATCAAATCAATTCTTATTGAGCTCGAATTTTTATGGGGGGCCTCTGACCATTTCCTTTAGTGTGGATTACTTTTTATAATTTTTCTGATTATAATTTAATGATTTAAATTTTCTTTCATTTTAATGAGTTAAATACATAAAGTGTCATTTTTCCTTAATGAAATCCATTTTATATTTTTCTAATGATCCTCTGACCCTAATGAACCCACCAAAGTAAACTTTACGTTTTTCTGATTTATCTTTTATTTATTATTATTTTTAATTAAACAATGGTGATTAGTCATGAAAATAAGGGTTCTTTAACTTGAGGTACCCTCTGAGTTTGAAAAAATCGGAGGATACTCCATTTATTATGAGGAATCAACCCCTAAAGTTTCTAGCAATTGTGATAATTATTTACTGAGTTATGATTAAAATATCCTAGAGGATATTTAATTAATTAAAAATCAGAGGCATGCCAGATAATTTTAGTTTTAGTTCCACATTATTTTCCTCTATTCACTGAACAAGAGAATATTTTTTTTACTTTTATGAATATTTTGTACCAAGTTATGAATTTTGAAGTTAACTAAATTAAATAAATCCATTTAATCCTTATTTTTCTACTTATCTGTGTCATCCTCATATGCGTTGAGTGGCCACGCGACGTGTTTTGATTCAGCGCTGTCACCTGAGTCAACCACCACATGTCCCCGTATTCATGTACAAGTCCTTCATCCAATTGCATCAACGTTGTCCGTCTGATACACGCGCGATCGGACGGTTCTGGGTCATCGTCCCCAAGTGGTTCAAATTGAGAACCGCACATTTTCTAACCCTAATATCTTACGGGATTCTTAACCAAATTATGTGGGGTTTGATCCTAGAGCTTCATCTAAGTGAGACGAATTTATCTATATAGTTAATCAAGTCTTAAATCCAGCCTACATGCATGGAGAAATAAATTAAACTCATATTAGGGAGAGAGTTCAAAAACTTTGTCTGAGAGGTGAGGCCTCAATCAGAAGTGTTCTGGAGGTTCGTTGTGACCTTGCGAAGCTCCTCAAAGTTCCAATTTGAACTCTTCAGAAGTCTGTGTATGAAAGTGGTGAGAGGGTGATTTTGGCTTGATCCTACACTGGTGCAGAGAGTTGGACAGTGGAAGATTTTAATGGGAAACTTCCTCTTTTGCTCTGGGGAACCTTATGGGAAGCTCAATTTTGGGTTTGAATGAGTTTTGAGAGATGTCTTATTTCCAACCTAATTTTGAGCTCTGAAATTGAGCTCAGGTAGAGGCAATGGAGGCTGAAAGATGGTGGGGCTAAGCTTCTCTGGGTTGTCGGAAGGATTTGGGACAAATTTAACAAATTTTGGTTAGGGTTTGATCATCATCCCCTTTTGTCCGTAGAGTTTGGCTCATTTTATAGCCATGGATGTGGTGGTCAACACGACAAGCTTGGGTGGCAGAGGGGTTGCTTAGGTGGAGGGAAGAAGAGCTCCAATGGCCAATGAGACTTACCCTGCTCATATGGGTTCAATTTTGAGTTTTGAACGTTTGGTTCTTCTCAAGTGTGGTGTTTTCTGGCTGTTGTGTTGGTTGACTGGCCAGGTTCAGGTCACCTCTGAGTTCAGGTGAGCTAGGGAGGTTGAGTTATGGTGTCAATTTGGGTTTAGAGTGGTTCCATGGTGAAAATCCAAAGTGGATTTGAAGTTAGGGTAAAGTGGCTAGGCTTGGGTTTAACCCCTTGGTCACTTGGCTAAATGAAGTCCTAAAATGGTTAGGGCAGCTCTTAAGATCCTTAAGTATGTTTATGTGAGGTCAAATGGCTGGTTTGGGGGTTTGACAAGAGTTTAAATGTTTTAAAAAAGGGGTAAGTCCAAGTGAAGGAGAGAAAGGAAAGAGTCACCTCCACTTGCTAAAGGCAGAATTGACTTTGGAATGGCCATGTAAGGCTCCATGAGTCATGGCATGATGCATGAAGCCATGGGAAGGTTTCATGCAAAAGGAATTTTTGATTTATGATTTTTTAATGAAATTGCCAACATGTCCAATTTGGTTAAGGTGCCATGTACATGCTTGGTATGATGCCATGATTAAATGTTTTAAATTCCATGAGATGATGAAGAAAAGATTAATTGTCATGTGGGCTCAAATTAGGCTTTTAAATTGGGAATGGGCTTTTAAAAATGCATTTGAATATGGGCTTTTAATCATGCATGTGATGGATTCAATTTTTGAAATTAATCATGGGCCAATCAAATTGAATTGGGATTGATTTAAATTAGATTTAGGAAAGTTTAAATTTAGTTTGGAATTGAAATTGGGGGTCACTGAATTGATCATGAGATTCAATTTGGGGAATTTGGAATTTTAGGTCAAAATTGGGTTTTTGGTTTAAAATTGAAATTAGAGTTTGGGGTTGGTTCAATTGGGCTTCAAATTGGTTTCAATTGAGATTTGGAATGTTGAATTAAGGTTTAGAATTGGAATTAGGAAAATTTGGGATCAATTTGGTGGGATTTGGAGTTAATTTGGGTATTTGGCAATTTAGGGGTAAATTTCAGATTTTGGTCAAAAATGGTCAATTTGGTCAAATTTAGAAAATTTGGGACAATTGGGTGATGGGAGGAAGTTTAAAGTGATTTTTTAGGATTTAATTGGGTGAAACTTAGATTATTGTAATTTTGGGTTTTTTTGGGGGGGGGTATTTCGCAATTTGACTAATTTTGGTAGGTTTTAGTGATTTTGGGCTAATTGTTGGTTTAAAATGATTTGAGTGAGGTTTTGGAATGAAATTAGAGGTATTGGTAAATTTTGGGAATTTTTGTTATAAATTTAGGGTTAATGGTGGAATTAGGGTTTTAAGGTATTTGACCATTGGTCTTAGCCATGCCTAACCACTTTAGGGCCAAGCCTAATCAAAGGGCAACCTCTTTATGAACCTTCACATATTGATCCTAGCCATCTTAATCAAAGACCAAAGGCTTGGGACCACCTATGTAAGTTTCCTAAAGGTGTATAAGGGAATTGGTTTAGGGTTTTGAGACAAGTAGGGAATTTAAAGGATTAGGGTATGTGTACAAGACCAAGACCTAGTCACCCAGGGTTTCCCTAAGTTGAATCATTCATATGGGAACTCAACCTTGAACCTCCACATGTTGGTCTTAACCTCCCAAGTGGTTTGGAGGTTTGTAACTATCCATGTAGGGTCTCAAGAAGAGCTAAGAAGTGGTTTAGCTATCTAGGTGATGGGCTCCATCTCTAGTCTTCTGAGATAGTCAAGGGGGAACCCTATGACTAGATCCTAAGTACTAAGAGGAAGTTTATACCTCTCAAAAAATGAGGTCAACATGAGCATGCCGTAGATAAGAAGTGAAAAAAACTACAAAGGAAAAACTAATACTGCTTTCAGGTGCACTCATACTCTAGAGGCTCATGCAACTATACGTGTTTATCAGTAATATCAGATTTTTTTCCTTCTTGAGTCTGGATTGTCGATCCCATTGGGAACGATGAAATTAAACTTAGGAAAAGTTCTAGCTTTCTAGTTATAATCCTTGCATGGAGTGTTAAATGCAAAGTGTTAACTATAAATTAGTTTAGTGGCAAATAGGAGAGATTTTCTTCTTTACCCTCTCCTGAGTGCATAAGGAAGATTGGTTAAAATGGCTTTAATTCCATAAATCCCATTTTAAACCCGTCAATAAATATTTCCCTAACATTTGCATCTCTCTATGAGTTACTTGCACCATACCCTATAGTTCAATGTGACTAACCTAGTCGATTCTACCATAGCTCTCATAATCATTATAGTTCACAACATCTTTTAATATTTCACTTGGCTAGAATGAAATGTAAATGAAGATATGAAGGTTAATCATCACATTAAGTAATTAAGAATAATTTCACAACACTTAACATTCCTACACATCCTACTTAATCATCACAAGGTAAGGTAAAAAGATCTACTCAGAAAGCATGAAAAACATACCACAAAACTTCATTGTAAATAAGAAAATTCCACTAAATGATATGTTTAAAGAAATACAACAAATTAAATACACAAACACTTATCTTCCTCTCATTTACAACTACCTGGAGATGTTGCACCAATTTCCTCCCTATTTGCACCTCCTGAAGTCTTTATCGGTGCAAAAAAGATTTTTAGGAATAAAGATTTAATATATATATATATATATATATATAATTTCAAAAAATATCTTTTTTTTAGTTTTGAAAATATGAAACTAAACCAATCTCATATATGCAATAGTTTAAATAATCAAGAATTTCACCGCAAGCCATGTATTTATCCTAAACAATAGTTAAATTGCTTGGTGGTGAGGCTTGATCAAATAAACTAAAGAATCCATGACATCTGTCTATTCTGCGAACCATTTATGTTGACCGACAATTTCCCCTATCTAATATGAAAGAATTAGATAGGGTTTATATTAATCTGGGGTCTTTAAGTTTCTATAAGGGCAAGCCCCTATAGTTAATTACATATTAGACAACCGAAGTCACCTAATAAAATTCTTGATATAGATCAGGAAATGTTGTATTCATGACTTCCAAAAGGTAGGATCTTCAAAAAAATGTGGTAATAGGAAATCCAATAGGTCGGTGGCTCAAATTTCAGAATAGTTATTATAAAAATCCAAATGAAGAGAATGCTAGGGGAAAGACATAGATCCAAGTAAAATCTCATTGTCTTCCCAAACTATCCTTTGATTTAGCTTCAATTTGATATAGTTATTTAGTGTTTCCTCTTGGCAATTTTATTATCTAGGAATTACGTTCACTTGATATTGATCATGTGGTTAGCCTGAAAGATAAGAGGATTTATGTCATACCCAATGACAACCTCAGAACCTAAGATGAGTTAGGGCTTATATTGCATGAGGTGCAAAGGCCTAAAGGGATAAGATGAGCGTTTCTATTACACTAGGAAAGCTACCTCGAAGTTCTATGGCTTGTTTTTAATTTCTAAGGAGTTTTCCTATTAAAAATGGTCGTGCTGCCCATAATGCATGCTCTAAGCTCCTCGTCGTAGCAGGTTTAGTTTTAGAAGTGCTAAATTAAAGAGATAGGGAGAATTAACATGTTTTAGAAATATTTAAATTAAGATGTCTTAATGCCTTATTTAGGGTAACATTTACATTGATTATAGCGACACTAGTTAGGATCCCACGGTTCCCTCATTCTGGCACCACAATTTTTTTCTGGATTCACATAGTAATGAATTTACTAAACTCAACTACATGAGTTTCATACTTTCATTTAGACAGTGGGAAATTTCATTAGCAGCTGTAGGTTGCCTCCTCAGAGGTATTCTCGATCATCCGATAGAGATATTTTAATTTAGTTGGAATTGTAATTTTTGTATTCTTTTGTTTGTGTTAAATTTTGAGTTGTCTTATATTTTGATTGTTGTGGCAGTGAATTATATCTTGTTCGGTTTGATTTTGATTTTTGGTTTCAGTTTTGTGGCTATCCTAAAACTTTTAGTTTTCATGTAGAGTGAAATTTGTTATTTAGTCATGCAAGTTTGTAAGCAAAAAAAGTAAAGTAAAGACAGTGCAGGGGAAAGAAGGTGATGCAAATTATAAGAACATACCTTGCGAGTCTTCTGTTCCTCCACCTGAAACTTTTAGTATCTTTGCAATAATCATTTATAATTTGCAGGAAAGTAAAAGCCTATGGATAGGTTTGTCATAGGCCTACAAAATCCTATGTCATAACTTGGTGGATCCTATTTATTCCATTTGAAAGATGCCTTCCTTTAATAAGTATAATAGGTTCAGTTGTCCTACAAGGTGTCTAGAAGACTTATGAAAAGATCCAGAGAGTCCCTAGATATTCCAGAATCCTTTTAAAATTTCTTGAGTTCATTTGAACTTATCCTACTTACTAAATAGTTCATCCATTTCATACCCTTATGGTCAGTGAATTTGATGTTTTAACTATCCAAAAAATGGAGTAATTATCACTTGAAATTTTATTTATAAATTATGTAAGTAAAGGCCCTTAGGGGCAAGTTGGTTTATTAAGAAATTTAGTCAAATTTTAGTTTGGAAGTGGACTTGTAGTGTTTCAAAAGTATTTGGTATTAATTAAGCTTTCTTTTCTAAACCTCATTAGTCAAATTTTAATTAAGCGTAGTTCACTACTAAGCCCTTAAGACTTTAGTGGGTATATTTATATTTTTTAAAAAAAGAGATTAAGTTTCCTTTTATGATTACGATTCTTATCAAAATATTGAATTATAATTTAAACATCATAAAGGTATTGAATTCATAAATTATTAACTTCCAAAGTCAAACCCCTAACCTTAAGGATCTCTTGGTTTGATTTTCTTCCAAATTATTGTAATTAAAGAAACTACAAGTTTATCTTTTAATATGAGAAAAGAGAGGTTGGATTCAACCACTTAACCTATTATGTTTCAATCATTTAAATATGTTTACTAAGATCATTCATAACCCATTTACCCTTTGATTAGACCTAAATGTCAATTGAGGCTAAATTCTTCAAAATTACAAATTTGCCTCTAAGGCCTTAATACTTTATAATTAATAAAATTTAACTCAAATGACTTTGAAATTTTTTATATTACCCTATTTATGGGTCAATTAAAACATCAGAGGAGAAAATTTGATTTTTCAAAATTTTATTTAATTTCTTATGATTATTTTTATGCATAATAAGAATTTTTAAAGATAATTTATAACTTAATCAAAAAATAATATTTATTTTTAAGAAAATTACTAGAGGTTTACCTAGACCAGAGGACCACTTAGACCAAATTTCATGATTTTTTATTCTTATTTTAATTATTACAATTATTTTAAATTTTGGAGTATTAATTAAATATAAAATATTAATTAACTTGAAAATTAAGTTTTATTTTTTTATTAAATCTCTTTAAGGTCAAGGAACCCAGAGAACCAGGTTTCATATTTTTGTAATTTTTATTTTGATTATTAGAATTATTTTAGTGAGAAAGTAGTAAAATCCATTTTTAATCTTTAGAAATTATTTTAGCCATTTAAAATTTAATATATTTACTTAGAGGGTTAGGAAAATTATTCCAATTATTCCTAAGTGATTAGGAGGTAATTAGAACATTTCCATTAATTTTATTAATGTTATGATTTTTATAAATTTTTAATTATTTAAATATTTAAAATAACCTTAAAAAAGAAAATTTTACTTTAATACTAATTTTATTTTTCTTATGTTCCCCTGATCACAGAGAACTCCCAAAACCAATTTGGTAATTTTTTGAGTTGTATTATAATTATTAAAATTATTTTAATGTCAAAGGTGATATTTAACTTTGAAAATTCATTTAAGTGGCCAAATCAATTCCAAATATCTTCAAAACTTTTATGGCAGTTCCTCTGGTCATAACCCACAGTGGGGAGCAAAAATCAAGTTACTTTCATTTATATTTAACTTAATTTAGTTATCTTTACGTTTAGTGTGTTGATTTAAATTAGGGTTATGTTCAATGAGTTAGGCCAATTTATAATTTTTCTATGGTCTTCTAGTCACAATGAACCTACTGAAATAATTTTATAATTTTATGATAAGTATTTTATTTTTTATAATTTTTAAAATCAAAACAGACACAGTAACCTTGAAAAATAAGGATCTCCTCATAGAGATCTCCCCTGAATTTAAAAAAATCAAGGAAGATCCCACATGACAGAGGGAACATAAACCCCAAATTTCAAGCTATGGTGAAATGTTCATACAAATGGAGAATTAAAATACCAAATATTGTATTTAATTAATTAAAAATCAAGCACATATCAGATAAACTTGAAACCAATTTCAAATTGTTCTCCTCTGTTCACTGAGCAAGAATGTATTTTTATTTTATTTTTATGATTTTTCTGCACCAAGTTATGAATTTTTAAAGTTTGGATGATTTAAATAATTTAGAAAATCCCTAATTTTCTATTTATCCTAGGCAGCTCCCAAGCCTTGCGTGTCACGCTCAAGTTTGACGCCTCTATCTACGTAGCCAGCTCGTCAGCTAGCGCATTATGTATTATCTCTTCATTCGACTACATCTGTGTCGTTCATCTGAAACATGCTTGATCCAACAGCGCTCCTTCATCATCTTCGGATGGTTCATCCCAAGAGACGTCCACCTTCTAGCCTTAAGAACTCGAGCTAGACTCAACCAAATCGTATGGGGTTTGATCCTAGAGCTTCATCTAAGCAAGAAAAATATATCTATATGGCTTATACGATATGAAATACAGTATACATGCATGGAGAGCGAAGAATTGAACGAGAGACAGAGAGAGTTCAACACCTTTGTCTGAGGGGGGAGACCTCAATCAGATGGTTTTAGAAGCTTTGATTGGACCCAACGAACCTTTAGATGAAGCCTTGAGCTGTGGTGAAATGTCTAGACCTGAATTCGACTAAGGCTGATTTTAAGTGTTGATCAAACTCTGGTCTAAAGGCTCTCTGTGATGGGGCTTCTATGTGGGTTCTTCCTCTTTTAGTGTGTTAAAGGCGTGGGTGCAATTAATTTGGATTTGGTGCACTACGGAGCTGTGGTGGAAAGTGTCCTGGTTTTGGCTGAAATTTTAGTGGGGAAATTGGCCCTAGACAATGGGGATTAGGGCTAGAAGATAGTGGGATTGCACTTAGGAGATCTCAGAGAAGCTGTTGAAGCAATTTTGTAGAGTTCCCTTAAAAAATTTTCAGCACCCCTCTTTTGCCGTGAAGAGCTCTATTTATGACCATGGCTGCCTCTTTGAGCTCAGAGCTTGGCTATAGGTGGAATTAACTGCTTATGTGGAGTGTTGGTCCACCTAAAAATTACCTATTTTTAGTGTAGATTTTATGCTTACTTTATGCACATTTTTAATGATATAAAATTTAAAGGATGGTATTTTGCATGGTTTTGTCTTCAAGTATAATAATATATGATTTTAGAGAAAATGAGGCAAAGACAATGCAATTTATGAGCAACAAAGAAAATTCTAACCTAGCACATATCAATATGTCTTTCTATACTTAATCTCTTATACATTTCTCACATATTTTTGAATGAAATTACACTTTGAAGAAGGGTTATTTTTATGTTTATCATGTAGGTGAAGATGTTAGGAACACAACTCAACTAAAACGGGGCGAAACAGAGTTGAAACGAAGCCAAATGGAGCAAAATGGTGAAGCTGCCCACAGGGTGGCACCTAGACGCCAGAACCGACACCTGGGCACTAGTGACGACGAGAAAACGGTGCCTATTGCCAAAAAAGGTTGCCTAGGTGACAGACACAGCCAAAACCCGTCTAGGGACGGTTATGGATGGTTATTGGATAGTTTTGTGTGGTTCCAAAGCATTCTAGAAGTATTTGGATGAAGTCCTACATGTCATCAAGTAATACAATGAATCTAGACACATTGAAGCTATTTTTAAATGAAAAGGTGTGTCTCATAAATGAAGGGGTGCGACCCTTCACGTAAATGATCTAGCGCCTAGGCGCCACAGTTACTTTCTAGAATATTCAACAAATTTAGACGAATTTTGAGAAGATGCCTGAAGCAACCCTTGCTCATTTTCGAAGCTCTATAAATAGGGATTAATTCTACAACCAAGGAGAGTCTTAGGGAGTCTTTTTGGAGTCCTTTTAGAGTCGGGTTAGAGTCATGTTGTAGATTTCTACATTTTTTTTGGAGAGATTGGTGAGGGATTTTGAGAGTTTTATGTAAGGAATGTACGAGCGACGCATGGATCGGCAGGAGACTTTGATGGAGAGATTTTCGTCTTTCTTTCAGAGGGAAAAAGCTAAGTATTGTGTTCTTCATTTTCTGGTAATTATTGTAAACACATTTTGGTGGATTTTCTTTGATATAAATGAAGTTTTGTGTTCTATCCATGCTTCATAAGTAATTTTCTTTACTATTTTCTTTTAATATGAAGTAGTGGCATGTGTAGGAAAATTATTTTTATGATAGAATTGTTTTCATTTCACTGTGATGAGTAATATCTCCTTCGCTTAATTTACATAACTTAAGTGGCAATAAGTTATGTTAAAATTTGTTGTAAGTGAAAATAAGACTCGGAAGAGTGGTGATCTCGCAACTTGAGTGCACTCACATTGTCTGGTTAACTAGTAATATAGTTAGGCGGTAATACACTTTAAGGAATTATAATTTAATAATCTGTTTCTATTAGATGCTTCTAGGTGACAGATAGTTACATGAAACTAATAGAATATAATCTTTGAAGAGCGTAGAATTGAATATGTTTTTAGAGTGACAGGCTAAATTCTATCAATTTGGTTTAAGTGGAGGTGACAGGTCACTAGTAGGCCCGACCATAGGCACCTAGGGGGGTGGGAAACTAGAAGTGAGAGCCTAGAAATTCGTCCCTTATTAGTAACAATACATCCTGATCCAATCTTCTAAAACTAGCCAATGTTCTTTATACGATGGACCAAAGGGTAAAGAATATATATGCTCCTATTTATCATTACTACATTAAATTACATGCATTTCTTTCCTATACACTATCTAGGTAATTGCAAGAGAAAGGTAATCTTAACATCTCTAAATTCTCTAAACCAATTTATCCAGATAAGTTATCTTTTTATTTTAATTTTAATTTAGGAATAGTTATTAGAAAAACCATTTTAATTGACATTCTAAATTAAGGCCTTATAGAATTAGACTAGAATTAGCCTAAAGGATTTCTTACCTCGCTTCTTGGTGGGATCGATATCTAAGGTTTTAAAAGAAAATCCTATATTGCTTGAAACGATACGTATACTTGCGTAGTACCCCTAGTGTGTAAAATATTTTCTAATTTTTATATCATTTAAGATTTTGCACACTAGCCGCTATTTATAAATTGGGTCAAGTTTTTTGTTATCTTTTGGAAGTTAATTTACTGCGTAATTGCAAGTTGGGTCAAGTTTTTGGCGTCGTTGCTGGGGAAGCAACGGTAAGAAATTTTAGGAAAATTTTAGGTAAACCTGTAAGACTTAGTTTTGGAATTTATAATATTATAATATCGTGTGCTTAATTATTGTGTGTTTATTTTAAATAAAATTTAAAAAACCAAAAATATTTTTGATATTTATCCTATTAGTTAAGTCTTTAGATTTGTACGTGTCGGATCGAGAAAGAACTTTTAGGAGGATGATGAATTAGAAAAGACTCCATGAATTTATGTTAGAAATGGTGGTCAACAATATAATGAATATTCATATTTGGATTATATGCTAGTCTAAGATAACTCAAATTAGAAGAGTAATCTAGTAGAATTTAATCTAAAATATGAATCACCTAGAGAGAATTCGATCCAAAATTTGGGAGATCTTGAACTATCTTATAGAGATCCATTTCTTATGAATTTTAAAGATGATACTAATATGAAAAATGAGAAAATCATAAGAAGAATATTGGATCTAGAAAGAAACTTGAGGAACAATGATATAAATCATTATGAAAAGGAAAAGCTGATAGAAAAATTAAAATTTGAGAATTTTAGGAATTTCTAGATCTGGAAAAGATTGGGCGATTAATCAAGGATTACTTATTTGGAATTTTGATCCTGGAGGAATCATTTGTCGGGCTGGCGACGTTAAACCAAGCACTTTATGGGAGGCAACCCATAATTATTAGTGTGCTTTGATTTAATATGCTTGAAGTTATGTTTGTTAGTGTTTTAATGTGTTTGCTTTAGTGTGGATTGATTTACTTGGATTGTTAGCGAATTGAATTGATCTTTATGTGCCATTATGAATTGATCCGTTTGATTGATGTTTGGATTTTTGTAGTTTAATTTGATCATTTTGAGTGTCATGAGAGAGGTGATTCCTTAACTTCTTATGGGTCCATCATAATTTCCATTACTTCTTTTCTCTAACCTTGTTTTCATTCGGTAGGAGTCATGAACCTATTTAATGAGTAACCTATGGATGATCTTACACTATCCTTATAATTGTTAGAGGTGCTTACTTAAAGGGATAAGGTCATGCCTGATGTTGGTGCTCGAGAGCCAACATATCGGAGATAATCGTATCTTTGGGATTAGACTTTATTAAATCATTTATAAGTACCCAATTTATTAGTGTAGTGATTCCGATAGAAATCGGAAGTATGTTAGTGAGATGCGATGTGTTAAAGGAATATTTGACCTCATTTGTATTGTGTGTTTATGTTTGTGTTACAACAATATTAAGATTTGAAGAACACTTTAAATATATATTCCTGTACCGATAGAGGTCATGCTTGTTAAACATTTCTTTAAGTTTAATTTTATTCTGGCATGTTTAATTTAGATTTACTATCTATTGCAAATTTTTCTGTCCTGATGAATACTTGTAGATGTTTCTGATAGACATTTGTGGTAGATAGAATTTCTGAACTATTCTTCTTCCTGATTATATTTTTTGTACTGAATGCTTTACATGTTAAAAATGAAGTTTGGGGGTAGGAAGAAAAATATATTTAAATGTTAGTATACTTCCTTTTTAGTTTAATATTATTGCAAGCATGTTTTAGGCTAGAATTACTTTCTCCTACAGTCATTCTATCCTGATTATGCATGTATATAAATTTGATAGGATGTTGTAGTAGTTAGTATGTTCAGCTTTTATTCCTCCTACATTTTATTGAATTAATTGCAAAATATTTTAAAATTCATGTTTGGGGGGAATGAAAAATAATTTTCAAAAACTTAAATTTTATTTGTTCTAAAAAATGCTATAAATAAATTTGATTTTTGATTGAAAAATAATTATGTGTATGAAGTTATATTAGGGAAATAAAATTTAAATCCACATCAATCCATCATCACATCATCACAAAATCCACATTAATCCATCACCACATCTCTATGCAAGAAGAAAGATAAAGGAGACTACTCATAATTCATGAGAAGATACAATAAAATATGGATTTTATATATAAAATAAAAGTCATACAAGCCACAAAAGAAAATACAACTTATCTCTTTCTCTTCCCCAATGCAATTCCCTTGAAGTTCCTTTGAATTCTTTTCTCTCTTCTTTGCAACACTTAATTCCATCTTTAGAATGGAAAAAAAGTAGCAATCTCTCACTTTACTTCTTCTCCTTCACTCCTTAGAGAATAATTCTTCTCAAATTCTCACTTCTACACATTTTTCTCCTAAGCCCTAACTCTTAACACACTCTCTCTCTTTAGAACTTCAGAATACACACTCACACACACACCAAGACCACTCCATTTTCGTCCAAAAATAGTTACTTATAAGTTAGAAATGAAATCCCAAGAGTTTCCATAGGCATCCCTTCAAAAAGTTGCCAAAACTCCTCAAATTTGAGTTCCACTGACAATGGGCGTCGACGGCGCCCGATAGGGCGCCGGCTGTGCTTTATCGTCCCAATAATTGCAGAGTTCTCTGAAAATGGCACCGGCGGCGCCAAAATCTATTTTCCTCCTTTTTGCTCCGAATTCATTTCTTTTCGCTTCTTTTAGCTCCAATCACCTAAAATCATCATACTTGCAACAAATCATGAAAAATACCTTTCTTTAAAGTGCAATATCACCAAAAATAGGTAAAATTATATAACAAAAATAGTATATATTTTTGGTACATCAAAATGCCCCAAACTTAACTATTACTTGTCCTCAAGTAATCCTTTTACTACATAAAATATAAATCTATGCAATGTATTTTTCAACTGTAGGACACTAAAATTTTTCATTCAAAAGAATATATTAGTAAGACTTTTAGAAGGAAATTCAGTAACTCAGGTCAACACTACAGGTATAAGAATATTCACCAATCAAGTCTAAGGGTTCTAGTCTTCTATTTATTTCAAGATAAACCATAATTTGTCACATTAAGAGTTCCTTGAAAAACTATGTGAAAAAGGAGTTTATGCAAACTTCATTAGAATGTAGGCCAATACTTTAAATATAAATTCAAAAATGAAATCAAGTTCTCCCTTTAGGGTGACTGAAGCGAAGCCAATTTTTGATTAGGCATCTCCTCAAGCTTCTCCTCATAAATATTTTTCGTTTTTTTTATTTTCTTTTTCTTCTTTCTTTCTTTCTTTTCTGGATTATTTTTCAATTCTTCTTTTCTTTTCTTTCCTTTTTCTTTTTTTTTTAATGAGGATTACTATATCTGGATAGCTTTAATGATTTTGAACTTCACTCTCCTTTTTCTAAAGTTCAAACTTGAGACACCTCCTTACTTTATAATTAAATACAAGCTTTATTATTCATCATAAAGTCACAATCTTTTCTTAACACACGCTACTTTAAGTCCCTTTACATTTTAAAAATACTATTTTTTTATTTTAAATAGTTAACTATAATTAAATCCTTTCATACCAAATATCTTACCCTTATAAAATTAGGCTTTATTACTAAAAACTTTCATCCAATCCTTCCATAATATTCAACTGAAATAAAAAGTTTTAGTTATCTACAGTAATGTTCAACTTCCAAAAGTTATGCTAATACTTTTTTGAAAATATAATAATTGAGAAAAAATAAGAGTTAATATTTCTCTACCCTCCCCCAAACTTAAATTTTTCAGTAAATTTGAAACAATAGAGAGTAAAAGAAAACTTACCTTTTGTGCTGGGATCTTGAAATCTTCAACAACTATCTAGTATTAGTCAAAATTTAAGCATGAAACAATTAGTAATAGTGATATAAAATTTTAAATATTTGCTGGGTAAAGAGATTTTAATTTTAAACATCTAAACATCTAACAAAACTCCATAACTACAAAACAAACTATCACAACACTACACAGTCCGGCTAACAATTTCAATGTTTCAATACAACATAACAGTACACCAATAGGGTTACACATCACATGAAAAGCAAATAACTACTACATCATAACAGTACAACACAACAAAAAAAAAAACAACATAAATAGAAACAAACAATCTACCAATCTCCATCACCAGGTGATCCACTTTAAAAAGTACCTATTTTAAGCCTTATTTATGATTCAATTTATAAGGACATTATGTTTTAATGAAAGATATTTTTATGTATATGGATGTAGGTCATAAGAAAAGAGTTCAAGAAGGAAAAAGGAGCAAAAAAGAGCAAAAATAGAGCTAAAAAGCAAAGTTGCCAAAATTTTAGGTCTGGCGCCTAGGCGCCAGAATCCGGCATCTACGCGCTAGTTCGATACTGAAGCAGTCAAGATTTTTGACAACTTTGGGTAGTTATTTTGACAGTGTTAAGCAGTTATCAGACCTTCTAGAAGATTTGAAGTTACTCCTAATACATAGGACATGTGATACAATGCATCTGGACACGGGAAAATAGTTTTAATCGTGAATAGGTGCGATCCAAAGTGAAGAGGTGCAAAGACTTGGTCACGGAGTCCAGTGCCTAGGCGCCAGATTCCGGTGCCTAGGCGCCACAGTTACTTTCTAGAAGATACATTAAATTTGGACAAATTTTGAAGAGGTGCCTTAAGAAAACCCTGGTCATTTTCAAAGCTCTATAAATAGGAGTCAATTCTACAAAGAAAAGTGCCCCCAAGCACCCTAGAGTTCTCTCACGCTTGAAAATAATTTTAGGGAGCCACCTTCTTAAGTAACTAGTGAGTTTATTTTAGTTATTTTGAGTGTTACTACTCAATTCTTGGAGTAGTATGTGTGAGTTTATAAGTGTTGGTGCTGTTGAAGTCCTTCATTTTGCATTGGAGTCAGTAGAAGTCAGCGGATCACTTGAAGGAACATTCGAGATAAGTATTTGTAACTTGGTTCAAAGTTTTATAAATATGTTTTGTTTTGTGAATTCAATGTGTTCTGAGTAGTTAGTTTTCTTTCTCCTTTCAACTATGAAGAGATAATAAGATAATTTAATTTCGTTAGAGAACTTAACTTTAAATTTTTAATTATTACAATGATATTAATACCTGATCTTAATTTACTTTTTAAACTGGCCATTTGAATTATTAAAACCTGTTGAAGAATTCTGAGACCTATCCGGAGATGAGTTCTTAACTAGTAGATATCACATGAATCCTTGGGTAATCGAAGGCTATATGCGGGTTAAGGTGAAGTGCAAATAAATGAGGAGATATTGTTTATTGGGCTTAGAATTGAATAGTTTTTAGAGTGACAGACTAAATTCTATTAATTTTGTTTATAGAAAGGGAAGTGGTCACTAGTAGGGCCGACCATAGCCACCCTTGGACATCTAGAAGTGTGAGCCTAGATTAACCTTTTCTACTAATAATACATCCTGAACAGATCTATAGATTAACCAATGTTCTTTTTACTATCGAGCAATGGTAAAGAATAAGAATGCTTCTATTTAGCGAAATACCATAATTTCAAGTTCTCAACGAATGATAATTATTCTAAAAAAATCTTGTATTAGTTGAAAAAAGAGAAAGTTGTTTTATTTATACTTCCATTAACATTTTACTTTATTGTTGCTTATTTTTCATTTAGTAGAAAGTTAACTAAACTTAAAAATCTAAATTTTGAAAAGAAATAAAAATAATAATTACTTTTAATTTGAAAATCTAATATATTTCATAAATTTTATTTTTCACTTAAACTTCCCTGTGTAATCGATAACCAGGACTCCAATAGAGACCTGTATTACTTGAAACGATACGTATACTTGAATTTTAAATTGTGACTTTTACAAAAATTATTATAAATATTTAAGTATAAATTCATATATTCTTGCATTCGTAAAGGTCAGGCGATATCAAGTTTTGGCACCGTTGCCGGGGAAGATAGGAAAGAAGTGAAAGAAAGAATATTAAGAAAGTGAAAAGATAATTTCTAGATTTTTCAACTTAAAATATATATACACTTTTATTTCTTTAAAAAAAATATATAAAAAAATATAAATAAAAAAAATTAAAATACAAAAACATTTACAAAAAAAATCAAATACCAAAAAGATTTTATTTTATGTGTAGTTCTGGATCTGAAGGATTATTGCCTTTTGATTATTAATTAGAAAGAACTGTTAAAAGAATTAGAAAAGGAAAACAAATTCAAAAATATCAGGAAATGGCTAACTTACCTAACAATAATCAAAATCCAATATAAATTAATGAACAAAATGTTTATAAACCATTAAAGGATTATGCAAACCCTACAGCTGATGAACTTCATATTAGTATTCAAATGCCTGCTGTAGATGCTAATTCTTTTGAGCTTAAACCTTCAATTATTCAAATGGTTCAAAATAATCAATTTGGAGGAACACCAAATGAGGATCCAAATATGCACAGTACTAGTTTCTTAGAACTTTGTGCTACCTTTAAATATAATAATGTTTCTGATGATGTTATTTGGCTGAGACTCATTCCTTTTTCTTTAAAATAAAAAGCAAAGATGTGGCTTAACTCGTTAGCAACTTGTTCAATTAAAACTTGGGCAGATATGACACAAAAATTCCTTGCTAAATATCTTCCTCCTTCTAAAACTGCTAAATTAAGAAATGATATTACTTCATTTATGTAATTTGATGGAGAAACAATTTATCAAGCATTTGAAAGATTTAAAGAACTATTAAGAAAATGACCTCATCATGCTTTACCAGATTGGTTAATTATTCAAACATTTTATAACGGACTTATTGGATCCTTTAGATCTATTATAGATGCTCGTCTTCGGTGGTTCTTTAATGGCTAAGGCATTTGATGAAGCTTATAATTTAATAGAAGAAATGGCTAATAAAAATTTTCAATGGCCTTCTGAAAGGGTTAATCCTAAAAGAGTGGCAAGTATTCAAGATAATGAAGCCTTTTCTATTTTAGCTTCACAAGTGGCTGTGATATCTAAGAAATTAGATAATTTTGCTATTAACATGTCGCATGTAAGTAATGATTATTCTGCAAATACTGATGATTCTCAAACAATAGAAACTTTGCAAGCTATTGCTAGTAAAACTAATAACCCTTATTTGACTTATTATAATCTAGGTTGGACAAATCACCCTAAATTTAATTGGAATAATGGACATCATCAATGGAGTAATAATGAAGTTAATCCAACCGGAAATTGGAACAATCAAGAAAATTCAAACTTTAGACCAATTTATCCTCCTGGTTTTAACAATCAGTAGAAAAAGTTATTTGTAGAAGAATTGATCTTGCAACTAGGAAATCAGCTACAAAGTTAAAACACTGCTACTCAAAATATTGAGAAACAGATGGGTCAAATTACTAATTTTATTAATTATAGAACTCAAGGAGCACTGCCTAGCAACGTCGAAATTAATCCAAAGAAACTAGAAAAGACCATGAACAAGAAAAAACTGTACAACTTAGAAGTGAAAAGGAATTAAAAGAGAAAATTCAGAATGAAATTGAAAAAGAGAGAGAAGTTGAAGAGATTGATAAACCTAAAGAAACTCTTTCTCCAAGTAAAGATCAGACTGAAATTCCTATTAAAGTGGAAGTTGAAAGACCACCACCACCTTTTCCTCAAAGACTAAAACAACAGAAGCTTGACCATCAATTTTCTAAGTTCTTTGTAATATTTAAGAAACTTACCATCAACATTCCTTTTGCTCAAGCTTTGAAACAAATGCGGAGCTATGCGAAATTTATGAAGGATATTTTAAGCAAGAAAAATAAATTTGAAGCTTATGAAACTGTTACATTAAGTGAAGAATGTAGTGCAATAATTCAAAAGAAATTACCTCAGAAACTTAAAGATCCTGGAAGTTTCACTATACCATGTGCTATTGGAGAAAAATTTTATGGAAAAGCCTTATGTGGTTTAGGAGCAAGTATTAATCTCATGCCATTTTTTATCTTTTGAAGGTTAGATTTTGGAGAGATGTCTCCCACCACTGTATCCCTTCAGTTAGCTGATCGATCGATTACTTATCCTAAAGGAGTTATAGAGGATGTTCTTGTTAAGGTGGATAAATTTATCTTCTCTGTGGATTTTATTATACTGGATATGGAAGAAGATAAAGAAATACCTATTATTTTAGGGAGGCCTTTTCTAGCTACCGGACGTGTTATGATTGATGTGCAAAAAGAAGAATTAACAATAAGAGTTAATGATCAAGAGATAACATTCAATGTTCTGAAATCAATGAGGTATCCTGATATAATTGAAAAGCATTATCAAGAAAAATGTGAGGTCATTTCTGAAGAAAAAAATGATGAATCCATAATATATAATGAGTCATTAACTGAAGAAATTGAAGAAGTGAATGAAGAAAATTTATCTGAAGAAACTCATTATATTCATGATAATTGGGAAATTTTAGACACAACTAAAAATAATATACTTTTACCCTCGGTTGAAAAAGCCCCTGAACTGGAATTAAAAATGTTACCTGCACATTTAAAATATGCATTTCTTGGAAATTCATTAACTTTACATATGATTATATCATCAGAATTATGCAAAGATTAAGAAGAAAATTTAATATGAGTTCTGAAGAATTATAATAAAGCTTTTGGTTAGATTATTACAAATATAAAATGAATAAGCCCTTCAATCTGTATGCATACTATTTTAATGAAAGAAAATTTTAAACCCACTTTTGAATCTCAAAGAAGATTGAACCCAATTATGAAAGAGGTTGTTAAAAAAGAGATTTTGAAATGTTTAGATGCTGGAATTATTTATCCTATTTCGGATAGTCAATGGGTAAGTCCTATTCATTGTGTTCCGAATAAAGGAGGAGTAACTGTCATTATTAATGATAAAAATGAATTAATCCCTACAAGACAAGTTACTGGATGGCGAATTTGCATTGATTATCGAAAATTAAACAATGTCACTAGAAAGGATCATTTTCATTTACCTTTCTTGGATCAAATGCTAGATAAATTAGCTGGACACTCATATTTCTGTTTTTTGGATGGATATTATGGATGTCATCAATTACCCATTGCTCTTGAGGACCAAGAGAAAATAACATTTACAAGTCCTTATGGAACATTTTCCTTTAGAAGAATGCATTTCGGTTTATGTAATGTACCTGCAACTTTTCCAAGATGTATGATGTCAATATTCTGTGATTTAATTGATAAATGAATTGAAGTATTTATGGAAAATTTTTCAGTATTTGGAACTTCTTTTGAGTCTTGCTTGGAAAATATAACGAAAGTTCTGAAAAGATGTGAAGAAACAAATTTGGTTCTATACTGGGAAAAATGTCAATTTAAGGTCACAGAAGGAATTGTACTTGGACATAAAATTTCACAAATAGGTATGGAAGTTGATGAGGCAAAAGTGAAAATTATTGTTAAACTTCAACCACCTACTACCGTTACTGATGTGAGAAGTTTTTTGGGTCATGTTGGATTTTATAGGAGATATATAAAGGATTTTTCTGAAATTGCTAAATATCTTTGTCATTTATTAGAAAAAGAAGCTAAGTTTTAATTTATTGAAGATTGTCTGAATGCGTTTAATATTCTAAAGAAAAATTAATCACTGCACTTGTCATTGTTGCATCTGATTGGAGTAAACCTTTTGAATTAATGTGTGATGCAAGTGATCATGCAATTGGAGCTGTATTGGGACAAAAATATGAGAAAATTTTTAAAGTTATATATTATGCTAGCAAAACTCTAAATGAAACTCAAATAAATTACACCACTACAAAAAAAGAGCTTTTAGCAATAGTATATGCCTTTAATAAATTTAGACCTTATCTTCTTGGGACAAAATGTATTGTACATACTGATCATTCTGCTATTAAGTATTTAATGTCTAAAAAGGATGCTAAACATAGATTGATCAGAGGGGTTTTACTTTTACAAGAATTTGATTTTCAATAGTGGACAAAAAAGGAGCTGATAACCAAATTGCTGATCATTTATCAAGAATTAAAAATAATAGTGAGAATATTTATGAAGAAAACATAAATGAGAAATTCCCTGATGAACAGTTATATATTATTCAAGGATTACAAATGCCTTGGTATGCAGATATAGTTAACTATTTGGTTAGCAATATTTTACCATATGGATTAAATAACAAATATATTATGAAATTCAAGAATGATTCTAAATCATATATCTGGGAAGATCCTCATTTATTTAAAATAGACAGAGATTTTGTTATTCAAAGATGTGTACCTTCTGAAGAAACTTTTGCAATTATTCAAAAATGTCATGATTCTGAATTTGGAGGGCACTTTGGAGTGGATGAAACTGTGTTTAAAATTTTAAATTCTAGATTTTATTGGCCTACATTATTCAAGGATGTTGGACATTATGTGAAAACTTGTGATCGATGTCAAAGAATGGGGAATTTATCCAGAAAAGATGAAATGCCTCTAAACTCTATAATAGAAATTGAGATTTTTCATGTATGGGGGTTCGAATTTATGGGACCCTTTCTACCATCATCTAGAAAGATTTATATTTTATTAGCAGTTGATTATGTTTCAAAGTGGATTGAAGTTGTAGCTTTATTCAAGGATGTTGGACATTATGTGAAAACTTGTGATCGATGTCAAAGAATGTGGAGTTTATCCAGAAAAGATGAAATGCCTCTAAACTCTATATTAGAAATTGAGATTTTTTATGTTTGGGGTTTCGACTTTATGGGACCCTTTGTACCATCATCTGGAAAGATTTATATTTTATTAGCAGTTGATTATGTTTAAAAGAGGATTGAAGTTGTAGCTTTACCTAACTGTGATTCAAAAAGTGTTTCAAATTTTTTAAAGAAGATTATTTTTACAAGATTTGGAATGCCAAGGGTAATTATCACAGATGGGGGAAGTCATTTCAGAAAAGTAAGAATTCAATCATTACTGAAAAAATTTGGAATTAAACATAGAATTGCAACTGCTTAGCACCCACAAATAAAGTGAATGGCTGAAGTATCAAGTAGAGAAAGTAAAAGAAAATTGGAGAAGACTATTAATCCTAAAAGAACTGACTGGGTTGATAGACTTGATTCTGCATTATGGGCTTATAGAACAGCTTATAAGACACCTATCAGAATGTCACCTTATCGGTTAATTTATTGTAAACATTCTCATTTACCTGTTGAACTAGAACATAAAGCTTACTGGGTGATAAAGGAGTTCAATTATGATTTGAATGCTGCAGGAGAGAAATGACTATTACAACTGAATGAAATTGAAGAGATAAGAAATGAGTCTTATGAAAATGCAAAGATTTATAAGGAAATAATGAAGAAATTGCATCATAAAAAATTTCAAGGAAAATATTTGAGCCTGGATAAGAAGTATTATTATTTAATGCTCGTTTAAAACTTTTTCTTAGAAAATTAAGATCTAAATGGATGGGACCATTTATAATTGAGAAAGTATACCCTTATGGAGCTGTCCATATTAAAGATCCCAAGACTGGAAAAATATTTAAAGTTAACGGACTAAGACTGAAGCTTTATATGGGAGAAATAAAACCACATTACAAGGACGCTTACGAACTAAGTCTACCTAATTAATACAACTGATTAGGTCGGGCTAACGACGTTAAACCAAGCGCTTTGTGGGTGGCAACCCATATAATATTATTGTGATTGTTTGTGATTTGAATTTATCTTTATCGATGTTTGTGTGTTGATCACACCCTTTTAATGTAACCTATTTTAAAGACCAAAACTTTGTAAAATTCACGATAGGCGAAACGGAATCGAACGTGGTTCTGGCGCCTAGGCGCCCAAAATCGGCGCCTAAGAGACAGTATAACTAATGGTATCAATGTTCCGGCGCTTAGGCGCCAGATTTTGGTGCCTAAGCGCCCCAATTACAGATCGTATAATAACAAAAAATTTTTAGTTTTTCACACGAAATCTCCCTATAAATTGCCCTATCTTCATCCACAATCCCTAAGCAACCCTATTTTCGACCAGAACAATTCATTTTAGAGGAGAAAATAAAAGTTTGGAAGCAATGGAGAGAGGAAATCATGGCAATGAGGTAAGAGACAAATCTTCCAAAGATCCTCAACCTTATTTTAATGGTTTTATTGCAGTTAGTATGGAGAGGTTATTTAGTCGTTTAGAAAAGATTGAGGAAGAAATTCAAAGCATTGGAAATCATCTACATGAGATGTATCATCAAATTAAGCATTTTGAATGGCAGATAAAACTTCAGTTTGATCATATGACGGCCTATTAAGATGCTCAAGTAGCAATGTATGAGAAGAACAAGTGGATTGATGAGAAGACGGCTTTGGAATTTCCAAGGGTGTTGGTTTTCTATCCATGCGAGCCTAGCGAACTTCATTGCGAGAGGGATGGAAATTAAAGTTCGGTGTTTAATAGATCTTTTATGTGTTCTAAGTGTGATTGAGTCAAGTTTTAGTTAGTCGAATGTTTAGATTGTGTGTTTGCTTTTATTGTTCATTGTGTGTTGTTGGATTTAAAATTTGCTTTGAATTAGTGTTATTTGTGTTATTTATAGAATGATGAACCTTGTTATAGTCTTTTTCTGGAATTTATGGAGCTTGGAATGAAAAATATGAAATGGAATTGAAGAGTTTGGATATATCTTGAGTTTGAAATGTGGATCTAATTTATTATTTTAATTGATTGTGGAAATGTTTGGAAGTTATAAATTGGAGTAATACTCTCATGTGAGTGATTAGAAGTTGAATTTGTTAAGTTTTTGTGGAAATTATAATTTTTAAATCGAATTTTTTGAAAGGCGAGTCTGGCGCCTAGGCGCCAGAATTCGGCGCCTAAACGCCGGTTCAGCCTAAACCCAAAACTTCATCTTTTTAAACCCCCCAACGCCATTTTAAATGCCTAAGCTTTCTGTTCTTCCCGTTTTCCCGAAAATAGAGCCTTAGGATACATTTTGAGGCAGGATTTTCAAGTTTTTGAGCTTGGAATCACTCGATTTCTTCATCTCGAGGTCAGATCTACCTTCTAAACTATTTATTTTCAAATTTCACCATGGATTTTGCTCTCTTTGA
The DNA here is from genome assembly GCA_022702705.1 of Papilionanthe hookeriana x Papilionanthe teres. NCBI lineage: Eukaryota > Viridiplantae > Streptophyta > Magnoliopsida > Asparagales > Orchidaceae > Papilionanthe > Papilionanthe hookeriana x Papilionanthe teres. The sequence goes on along the minus strand of CM040433.1, from coordinate 5,265,941 downwards.
AGAGAACCAAAATTTTGAGAAAAAATTTGATTTTTAGAGTTAAATCCATGGATTTTTAAGCTCTTTCAAGTTTGAAAAGCTTAAATTAGTTCATTTCCTTTGATCATATAAATTTATTTTGCGTTTTTATTTCACGTTTAGATGGTACCTAAGTCTAAGCCAGGAAAGGAACAAGAAAATTTTGATCGTATCAAGTTTGTCACTGCCACGACACATTTTTGTTACAACGATTTTGCTACGACAAGAAAGTTTATCTCGGAACAAAGTTTTTACAATTCATGAGGAAGGATTGAAGATACGATCATTGCACTCAACTGGCAACGATTCTATTATTTCACTGTAGTTATTGGTATCCCTGTCGTTAAGGAGTTTTATGCAAATTCTTGGATGCCGAAGAGTAAGAGATCTTCATAAGAGGAGTTGGATTCGGATTTACTCCATAGCGAATCAACATTTTCTATGGCCTGCCACCAAACATCGAGTGCTATTACTCTGGATTATCTCCATCTGAGAGAGATCTAGAGATGATTATTGCTTATTTGACTGATGGTACTGGTGCTTGGAAGATCCGGAATAAAAAAACTAGTAAAGTTTTCATCTTCTAAGCTAAATGGTGTTTCTAAGGCATGGCATTACTTTATTTCTGCTCGCCTCCTTCCATCCAACCATTTGAGTGAGGTTACCAAGGGCAGAGCTATCCTCAACTACTGCGTACAGGAGAGAAAGTTGATTGATGTTGGGAGTATCATTTATGATTCTTTAGAGGCCACTACTCATTCTAGTTCTTCTGTAGGACTGGGATTTCTATCTTTGATTTAGTCTCTGTACAAGAATGCTGGAGTTATTGCTGAGCTTTCAGAGGAGAAGCTCAAGTATACGAAGCCCATTGGACGGGAAAGTGTCAGTATCTTTGATCGACTCCGAGGTAAGAGTTCTACCGCATCTTCTAGTTAATTACCTAGTTTCTGGGAATCTATGCATGATAAGTTTATGGAGCAGCTGAATGAGTTATTTCTAACTCATTGTAGAGTAGACACGATCGATAAGAAGATCGATCATCTTTCTGAGTACACCCAATGGAAGAGTAATTATGATGCTGAGTATTCTGAGTCTCTTATTAGATTCCTGAAGGGTGATCATGATGTTCAGTTACCTACCTGACCAAGATTTTCACCTTATATAGATCCGAAGGATGTAGAATTTTCTTTTGATGACAACGATGACGAGGCTACAGCTAGTGATTAGTAGTTTGATTTACCTACTGAGTTGTATTGATTTTGTTTTTAGTATTTTATATCTAGTATGTCAGTACTGATGAGTCTGATTTTGTTGTTATTTGTTAGTGTTGATTTTTTTAATTAACTTTGTATGGACTTTTTATGTTTAAACTATTTTAGATCATCTATTGTGTTATGTATTAAAGACTGAAGTATGGATGAATTTTTATTTTCTATGATAAATGTTTGTTTATGTTTCAACCTACTGTTTAGTATTCCTGAATAGTTAGTAATTTTGCATGTTTTAAAATAAAAATTAAAATAAAAAAAAGATTTGTAGAAATTAACTCCTGCTCTACAAACTTTTCTATATATGCTTAATCATTTCTGTTATATACATATTAAAGCATGTGTAGATGTAGAAATGAGTTTTTCCTTACTACATCATCATTGTACCTAGATAAATTCCTGTTTTATTCTTTCTCTCATGCTTTAGAAAATTTTATGATTAATTTTTACACTAAAGCTGAAGTTTGAGGGAAGGGAAAACATTTTCAAATATTAAATATTACTTGTTCTCAATGTACTAATATTTTCTTTAAAAAAATATTAACATAACATAAGGAATAAAAAATCTATTTAAGATTACTTAAATTTTTGAATTTATAAATAATTTAATAGACTTAACTGAAATTTCAATAATTTTGATTGATTTTAAGAATAGAATTATTTAACTTAAAGAATAATAAAATTAAATTTTTTTTCTATTTATAGTAAAGAGAATTGTATTTTAGAAATACTAAGGAATCAAGATTATTACTTGAAAAAAAATGATTGAAATAATTTATAAAAAATACTTATTAAGAATTTCATATTTATTAAGTGAAAATGTATAAGTTTTTAAATATAAGTTAAGGATAGTGAAGTTCAAAATCATTAACAGGCTATCCAGATATAGTAATCCTCACAAATTAAAAAAAAAATAAAGGATTGAAAAATATCCTTAAAAAAAAAAGAAAAGAAAAGGAAAAAAACAAAAAAAAAAAGAAATGTGAGGAGAAGCTTGAGGAAAGCCTAATCAAAAATTGACTTCACTTGAATTATCTTACAGGAAAAAAACTAATTACATTTTTAACTTAATTTTTTTGTACAAATATTTTTACTAAAAATGTTTTTCATGAAAGTCTTTTTCTTGTAAATATTCTATGTGACCTTAATATGATAAATTACAATTATTCTTGAAATAAATAAAAAAATTGAAATTCTTATAATTTGGTGGTTAAATATTCTTTAAATTCTTAAAATTAAACTTAATTAGTGAAATTTGGTTAAAGATTTGCTAAAGTATTTATAAAACCAAAAATTACAAAGAATCTTAAAAATTTTAATTTCATTCCAAATGTTATACATTTTATGTAATTAAAAGGGTTACTTGAGGACAAGTAACGTTTAAGTTTGGGGAAATTTGATCCACTTTAAAAAGTACCTATTTTAAGCCTTATTTATGATTCAATTTATAAAGATATTAGGCTCTAATGAAGGTATTTTTATGTTTTTGGATGTAGGTGATAAAAAAAGAGTTCAAGAAGGAAAAAAAGAGTAAAAAGGAGCAAAAATAGAGCTAAAAAGCAATGTTGCCAAAATTTTAGGTCTAGCGCCTAGGTGCCAAAATCCGGCGCCTAAGCACCAGTTCGATACTGAAGCGGTCAAGATTTTTGACAACTTTGAACAGTTATTTTGATGGTGTTAAGCGGTTATCAGACTTTCTAGAAGACTGTAAGTTACTCCTAATACATAGGACATGTCATACAATGCATCTGGACAAGGGAAAACAGTTTTAATCACGAAGACGTGTGATACAAAGTGAAGAGGTGCGAAGACTTGGTCATGGAGTCGGGCGCCTAAGCGCCAGATTCCGGCGCCTAGGCACCACAGTCACTTTCTAGAAGATACATTGTATTTGGATGAATTTTGAAGAGGCGCCTTAAGCAACCCCTGGTCATTTTCGAAGCTCTATAAATAGGAGTCAATTCTACAGAGAAAAGTGCCCCCAAGCACCCTAGAGTTCTCTCACGCTTGAAAATAATTTTAAGGAGCCACCTTCTTTAGTAATTAGTGAGTTTATTTTAGTTATTTTGAGTGTTACTACTCAATTCCTGGAGTAGTAAGTGTGAGTTTGTAAGTGTTGGTGCTGTTGAAGTCTTTCATTTTGCATTGGAGTCAGTAGAAGTCAGCGGATCACTTGAAGGAACATTCGAGATAAGTATTTGTAACTTGGTTCAAAGTTTTATAAGTATTTTTTGTTGTGTGAATTAAATGTGTTCTGAGTAGTTAGTTTTCTTTCTCCTTTCAACTATGAAGAGATAATAAGATAATTTAATTTCGTTAGAGAACTTAACATTAAATTTTTAATTATTGCGATGATATTAATACATGATCTTAATTTACTTTTTAAACTGGCCATTTGAATTGTTAAAACATGTTGAAGAATTCTGAGACCTATCCGGAGATGAGTTCTTAACTAGTAGATATCACATGAATCCTTGGGTAACGAAGGCTATATGCGGGTTATTCAAGGTGAAGTGCAAATAAATAGGGAGATATTGTTTATTGGGCGTAGAATTGATTAGTTTTTAGAGTGACAGACTAAATTCTAATAATTTAGTTTATAGAAAGGGAATGGGTCACTAATAGGGCCGAACATAGCCACCCTTGGACATCTAGAAGTGTGAGCCTAGATTAACCCATTCTATTAATAATACATCCTGAACCGATCTATAGATTAGCCAATGTTCTTTATACTATCAAGCAAAGGTAAAGAATAGGAATGCTTCTATTTGGCGCAATACCATAATTTCAAGTTCTCAAAGAATGATAATTATTCTAAAAAAATCTTGGATTAGTTGAAAAAGGAGAAAGTTATTTTATTTATACTTCCATTAACATTTTACTTTATTGTTGCTTATTTACATTTAGTAGAAATTTAACTAAACTTAAAAATCTGAATTTTGAAAAGAAATAAAAATAATAATTACTTTTAATTTGAAAATCTAATATATTTCTTAAATTTTATTTTTCACTTAATCTTCCCTGTGGGATCGATAACCAGTACTCCAATAGAGCCCTGTATTACTTGAAATAATATGAATAATTGCGTTTGAAATTGTGACTTTTACAAAAATTATTATAAAAATTTAATTATAAATTCATAAATTCTTGCATTCGTAAAGGTCGAGCGATATCAAGTTTTAGGCGCCGTTGCCGGGGAAGATAGAAAAGAAGTGAAAGAAAGAATATTAAGAAAGTGAAAAAACAATTTCTAAATTTTTCTAATTAAAATATATATACACTTTTATTAAAATAGTATAAATAAAAAAATTAAAATACAAAAACATTTACAAAATAAACTAAAATACCAAAAACATTCTAGATATGAAGGATTATTACTTTTTGATTCTGAATTAGAAAGAACTGTTAAAAAATTAGAAAAGGAAAACAAATTCAAAAATATCAAAAAATGGCTAACTTACATAACAATAATTAAAATTCAATAGAAATTAATGAACAAAATATTTATAAACCATTAAGGGATTGTGCAAACCCTATAGCAGATGAACTTCATTTTAATATTCAAATGCCTGTTGTAGATGCTAATTCTTTTGAGCTTAACCTTCAATTATTCAAATAGTTCAAAATAATCAATTTGGAGGAACACCAAATGAGGATCCAAATTTACACCTTGCTAGTTTCTTAGAACTTTTTGCTACCTTTAAATATAATAATGTTTCTGATGATGCTATTAGGCTGAGACTCATTCCTTTTTCTTTAAAAGATAAAGCAAAGATGCGGCATAACTCATTAGCAACATGTTCTATTAAAACTTGGGCATATATGGCACAAAAGTTCCTTGCTAAATATTTTCCTCCTTCTAAAACTGCTAAATTAAGAAATGATATTACTTCATTTATGCAATTTGATGGAGAAACAATTTATAAAGCGTGGGAAAGATTTAAAGAGCTATTAAGAAAATGTTCTCATCATGCTTTACCAGATTGGTTAATTATTCAAACATTTTATATTGGACTTATTGGATCACTTAGATCTATTATAGATGCTGGTGGTGGTGGTTCTTTAATGGCTAAGATATTTGATGAAGCTTATACTTTAATTGAAGAAATGACTAAAAATAATTTTTAATGGCCTTCTGAAAGGGTTAATCCTAAAAGAGTGGCAAGTATTCAAGATAATGAAGCCTTTTCTATTTTAGCTTCACAAGTGGCTGCGATATCTAAGAAATTGGATAATTTTTCTATTAACATGTCGCATGTAAGTAATGATAATTCTGCAAATACTGATGATTCTCAAACAATATAAACTTTGCAAGCTATTACTAGTAAAACTAATAACCCTTATTTGAATTATTATAATCCAGGTTGGAAAAATCACCCAAAATTTAATTGGAATAATGGACATCAACAATGGAGTAATAATCAAGTTAATCCAACCGGAAATTGAAACAATCAAGGAAATTCAAACTTTAGACCAACTTATCCTCCTGGTTTTAACAATCAGCAGAAAAAGTTATCTGTAGAAGAATTGATCTTGCAACTAGGTAATCAGCTACAAAGTCAAAACACTGCTATTCGAAATATGAGAAACAGATGGGTCAAATTATTAATTTTATTAATTGTAGACCTCAAGGAACACTACCTAGCAACGTCGTAATTAATCCAGAAGAAACTGGAAAAGACCATGAATAAGCAAAAGGTGTACAACTTAGAAGTGGAAAGGAATTAAAAGAGAAAATTCAGAATGAAATTGAAAAAGAGAGAGAAGTTGAAGAGATTGAAAAACCTAAAGAAACACTTTCTCCAAGTAAATATTAGACTTGAATTCCTATTAAAGTGGAAGTTGAAAGACCACCACCACGTTTTCCTCAAAGACTAAAGTAGCAGAAGCTTGACCATCAATTTTCTAAGTTCTTTAAAAATTTTAAGAAACTTATCATCAACATTCCTTTTGCTGAAGCTTTGGAACAAATGCCGAGCTATGCAAAATTTATGAAGGATATTTTAAGCAAGAAAAGGAAATTTGAAGCTTATGAAACTGTTGCATTATGTGAAGAATGTAGTGCAATAATTCAAAAGAAACTACCTCAGAAACTTAAAGATCCTGGAAGTTTCACTATACCATGTGCTATTAGAGAAAAATTTTGTGGAAAAGCCTTATGTGATTTAAGAGCAAGTATTAATCTCATGCCATTTTCTATCTTTCGAGGGTTAGATTTAGGAGAGATTTCTCCCACCACTATAACTCTTCAGTTAGCAGATCGATCGATTATTTATCCTAAAGGAGTTATAGAAGATGTTCTTGTTAAGGTGGATAAATTTATCTTCCCTGTGGATTTCATTGTACTGGATAAGGAAGAAGATAAAGAAATACCTATTATTTTAGGGAGACCTTTTCTAGCTTCCGGACGTGCTATGATTGATGTGCAAAAAGAATAATTAACAATGAAAGTTAATGATCAGGAGATAACATTCAATGTTATTAAATCAATAAGGTATCCTGACAAAGAAAAATGCTATCGGATGGATATTTTTGATTATATAATTGAAAAGCTTTATCAAGAAAAATGTAAGGTCATTTCTGAAGAAAAAAATGATGAATCCATAATATATAATGAGTCATTAACTGAAGAAATTGAAGAAGTGAATGAAGAAAATTTATCTGAAGAAACTCATTATATTCATGATAATTGGAAAATTTTAGACACAACTAAAAATGATATACTTTTACCCTCAGTTGAAAACCCCCTGAACTGAAATTAAAAATGTTACCTGCACATTTAAATTATGCATTTCTTGGAAATTCATTAACTTTACCTGTGATTATATCTTCAGAATTAAGCAAAGATCAAGAAGAAAAATTAATAGAAGGTCTGAAGAATTATAAGAAAGCTTTTGGTTAGACTATTGCAGATATAAAAGTAATAAGCCCTTCAATTTGTATGCATAGGATGCTAATGGAAGAAAATTGTAAACCCACTAATGAATCTCAAAGAAGATTGAACCCAATTATGAAAGAGGTTGTTAAAAAAGAGAGTTTGAAATGGTTAGATGTTGGAATTATTTATCCTATTTCAAATAGTTAATGGGTAAGTCTTATTCATTGTGTTTCGAAGAAAGGAGGAGTAACTATCATTAATAATGATAAAAATGAATTAATACCTACAAGACAAGTTACTGAATGGCGAATTTGCATTGATTATCAAAAATTAAACAACACCACTAGAATGGATCATTTTCCTTTACCTTTCTTGGATCAAATGCTGGATAAATTAGCTGGACACTCATATTTTTATTTTTTGGATGGATATTCTGGATATCATCAATTACCCGTTCCTCCTGAGGACCAAGAGAAAACAACATTTACAAGTCCTTATGGAACATTTGCCTTTAGAAGAATGCCTTTCGATTTACGTAATGCACCTGTAACTTTTCAAAGATGTATGATGTCAATATTCTGTGATTTAATTGATAAAGGAATTGAAGTATTTATGGACGATTTTTCAGTATTTGGAACTTCTTTTGAGTCTTCCTAGGAAAATATAACAAAAGTTCTGAAAAGATGTGAAGAAATAAATTTGGTTCTAAACTGGAAAAAAATGTCAATTTATGGTCACAGAAGGAGTTGTACTTGGACATAAAATTTCACAAATAGGTACGGAAGTTGATCAGGCAAAAGTGAAAATTATTGCTGAACTTTAACCACCTACTACCGTTACTGATGTGAGAAGTTTTTTGGGTCATGCTAGATTTTATAGGAGATATATAAAGCTTTTTTCTAAAATTGCTAAATCTCTTTTTCATTTATTAGAAAAAGAAGCTAAGTTTCAATTTAATGAAGATTGTCTGAATGCGTTCAATATTCTAAAGAAAAATTAATCATTGCACTTGTCATTATTGCACCTGATTGGAGTAAATCTTTTGAATTAATGTGTAATGCAAGTGATTATGCAATTGGAGTTGTATTGGGACAAAAATATGAGAAAATTTTCAAAGTTATATATTATGCTAGCAAAACTCTAAATGAAACTCAAATAAATTACACCACTACTGAGAAAGAACTTTTAGCAATACTATATGCCTTTGATAAATTTAGACCTTATCTTCTTGGGACAGAATGTATTGTACATACTAATCATTTTGCTATTAAGTATTTAATGTCTAAAATAGATGTTAAACCTAGATTGATTAGAGGGGTTTTACTTTTACAAGAATTTGATTTTCAAATAGTGGACAGAAAAAGAGCTGACAACCAAATTGCTGATCATTTATCAAGAATTAAAAATAATAATGAGAAGATTTATGAAGAAAACATAAATGAGAAATTCCCTGATGAACAGTTATATGTTATTCAAGGATTACAAATGCCTTGGTATGCAGATATAGTTAACTATTTGGTTAGCAATATTTTACCATATGGATTGAATAACAAATATATTAAGAAATTCAAGAATGATTCTAAATCATATATTTGGGAAGATCCTCATTTATTTAAAATAAGCAGAGATTCTGTGATTCGAAGATATGTACCTTATGAAGAATCTTTTGCAATTATTCCAAAATGTCACGATTCTGAATTTGGAGGACACTTTGGAGTGGATAAAACTATGTTTAAAATTTTAAATTCTGGATTTTATTGGCCTACATTATTTAAGGATATTGGACCTTATGTGAAAACTTGTGATCGATATCAAAGAATTGGGAAATTATCCAGAAAAGATGAAATGCCTCTAAACTCTATATTAGAAATTGAGATTTTGTATGTATGGGGTTTAGACTTTATGGGACCCTTTGTACCATCTTCTAGAAAGATTTATATTTTATTTGCAGTTGATTATGTTTCAAAGTGGATTGAAGTTGTAGTTTTACCTAACTGTGATTCCAAAAGTGTTTCAAAATTTTTAAAGAAGATGATTTTACAAGATTTGGAATGCCAAGGGTAATTTTCACAGATGGGGGAAGTCATTTCAGAAATGTAAGAATTCAATCATTACTAGAAAATTTCAGAATTAAACATAGAATTGCAACTGCTTATCACCCACAAATAAGTGGCATGGCTGAAGTATCAAACAGAGAAATTAAAAGAATATTGGAGAAGACTGTTAATCCTAAAAGAACTGACTAGGTTGATAGACTTGATTCTGCATTATGGGCTTATAGAACAGCTTATAAGACACCTATCAGAATGTCACATTATCGGTTAATTTATGGTAAACATTGTCACTTACCTGTTGAACTGGAACATAAAGCTTACTGGGCGATAAAGGAGTTCAATTATGATTTGAATGCTGCAGGAGAGAAATGACTGTTACAACTGAATGAAATGGAAGAGATACGAAATGAGCCCTATAAAAATGCAAAGATTTATGAGTAAAGAATGAAGAAATTGCATGATAAAAAAATTCAAGGAAAATATTTGAGCCTGGACAAGAAGTATTATTATTTAATGCTCGTTTAAAACTTTTTCCTGGAAAATTAAGATCTAAATGGATGGGACCATTTATAATTGAGAAAGTATACCCTTATGGAGCTGTCCATATTAAAGATCCCAAGACTAGAAAAATATTTAAAGTTAACGGACTAAGACTAAAGCCTTATATGGGAGAAATGAAACAACATTTTATAAAATGGGAGAAATGAAGCCTTATATGGGACTTCGTAAAATAGACGATAAGCGAAATGGAGTCGAACGTGGTTCTGGTGCCTAGGCACTCAAAATCGGCGCTTAAGCACCTGTATAACCAATGGTATCAATTTTTCGGCGCCTAGGCGCCAGATTTCGGCGCCTAAGTGCCCCAGTTACAGATCATGTAAAAACAAAAAATTTTCAGTTTTCCATACAAAATCTCCCTATAAATTGCCCTATCTTCATCCCCAATCCCTAAGCAACCCTATTTTCGACCAGAACAATTCATTTTGGAGGAGAAAAGAAAATCTGGAAGCAATGGAAAGAGGAAATAATGACATTTAGGTAAGAGACAAATCTTCTAAAGATCCTCAACCTTATTTTAATGGTTTTATTGCAGTTAGTATGGAGAGGTTATTTAGTCGTTTAGAAAAGATTGAGGCGGAACTTCAAAGCATTGGAAATCGTCTGCATGAGATGTATCATAAAATTGATTATTTGGAATGGCAGACAAAACTTCAGTTCGATCAAATGGTGGCCTATCAAATTCAGTCACGAAGTCCGGCGCCTAGGCGCCAGATTCTAGCGCCTAGGCGCCACAGTTAATTTCTAGAAGATACAATATATTTGGACGAATTTTTAAGATGTGCTTTAAGCAACCCTGGTCATTTTCGAAGCTCTATAAATATGAGTCAATTCAATAGAGAAAAGTGGCCCCAAGAACCCTAGATTTCTCTCACGCTTGAAAAATAATTTTAGGGAGCCACCTTCTTAAGTAATTAGTGAGTTTATTTTATTTATTTTGAGTATTACTACTCAATTCCTAGAATAGTAAGTGTGAGTTTGTAAGTGTTGGTGTTGTTGAAGTCTTTCATTCTGCATTGGAGTCAGTAGAAGTCAGCGGATCACTTGAAGGAAAATTCTAGATAAGTATCTGTAACTTGGTTCAAAGTTTTATAAATATATTTTGTTGTGTGAATTCAATGTGTTCTGAGTAGTTAGTTTTCTTTCTCCTTTCAACTATGAAGAGATAATAAGATAATTTAATTTCGTTAGAGAACTTAGCTTTAAATTTTTAATTATTGCGATGATATTAATACATGATCTTAATTTACTTTTTAAACTGGCCATTTGAATTGTTAAAATCTGTTGAAGAATTCTGAGACCTATCCGTAGATGAGTTCTTAACTAGTAGATATCACATGAATCCTTGTGTAATCGAAGGCTATATGCGCGTTATTCAAGGTGAAGTGCAAATAAATAGGGAGATATTATTTATTGGGCGTAGAATTGATTAGTTTTTAGAGTGATAGACTTGTACGGCTTATTTTTAGGTTTGTGTGTTGTATTTTGAAAAGGAGGTCCCCTACAGAAGTTGTCAGCGAATTTTTAATTTAATTTAAATAAATAATTTGAAAAGTAGTATTTGATTTTTGAAAATAATCTTTAAATTTTAAGATTTTAAGATATGAAATCAAACCGATCTCACATCCCAAATAGTTTATATAAACGAGCACCACACCACAAACCGCGTATCTATCCCGAAGAATAGACACACTGCTTGATAATGGGGCTCAATTAAATAACTAGAAAATTTGTGACATCTGTTTGTCTGCGAACCAATTTTATAAGCCGTCAAGTTCCCCTGTTTAATATAAAGAAATTAAACAGGGTTTATATTACCCGGGTTCTTAAAGTTCCTTATAAGGGCAAGCCCCTATAGTTAATTACATCTTAAATGATGGGAATCATTTAAGAAAACTCTCGATAATAATCAGTGGTTTTGCTTTCAAGAATTTCAAAGTTTAAGGTTTTCAAAGGATTGAGTTTTGGAAATTTCAATAGGGATTAGCTCAAATTTGGAACAGTTTATTTTAAGAGTCCGAAGGAAGAGAGGTAGGAGAAGCTGAGGATCCAAGAAGAATCTTGGCAACTACCCAAACTATCCTATTGTTTGGTTTGAATTTGAGAATATCATTTAATGTTGTAATCCTACCAATCTTAATTAATTAGGACTTATATTTGTATGACGCAGTCATGCAAATAGCCTCGAAGATGTGAGGGTTTATGTCGTATCAAACGACTACCTCGGAGTCCTAAGACTGGTTAGGGCTTAATTTACATAACATGATTATGCAAATGCCTAACAAAAGGTTTGAGGATTTATGTTGCACTAGGCAAACTACCTCGAAATCCTACGGTTTGGTTGTTTAATTCTAGGAATGTTTAGTTGATGTAGAGTTGTTTTGCTGACGAAGATGGCCGTGCTGCCCACCATGCTCCAAGCTCCTTGTTGTTGCAGAGGTTTAGTTTTAGAAGGTGAAAATCAGGAGATGAGAGAAGTGTTTTGGTTTAGAGAGAATCTTAAAATCCAAGTGTTTTTAATATTTAATTAAAACAAATCTTAAAGTTATTTAAACAGAACCAATTAAGATCCCACGGTTCCGTCATCCCAGCACCGTTATTTTCATCGAATTCACTTAGTCTAGATGAATTTACTAAACTCAACTGAATGAGTTCCACACTTTCATTTAGACAGTGGGAAATCCCATTAGCAACACGTGGGTTACATCATCCGAGGTATTCCCGATCATTCAATGAGACGTTTTAATTTAGTTGTGATTGTAGTTTTGTTGTTTTGTTTGTGATTAAATTTTGAGTTGTTCTATATTTTGGAATGTTGTGGCGGTGAATTTTATCTTGCAATGAATTTTAATTTAGTTTTGGTTTCAGTTTAGGGACTATCTTAAAGCTTTTGGTTTTCATGCAACAGTTTTATTTAACATGCAAGAAAAGTAAAGTACAATGCATGTAAGTAATTTACAATAAATTAAATTGCAATAAAATAAAAGCGTACCTGGAGGGTCTTCCCGTCATCCCAAGCTGCACTTAAAACACATGTTAAGGCATTTAAATATTTTTGCAAGAAATACCTAGGTAAAGCTAAGGGCAGGGTTTTGGTTGTCTACCAAATTCCTAATCCTATAACTAGTCATCTCCTATGACGTCTAGGTTCTTGGTTTGGTTTAAGGATGATTTTCTTCATCAAAGAACAATTAAATTCAATTGTTCTTCTAAACATCCCGTCATATTGAGGAAGTGCTTAGGACGAGTCCTAAACATCTTTTCAATATTTCTGGGATTTGTTTTTTGAGTCCAAGTGAATTTTTTTATTGTACGGATGAATTGATCATCCAAGAGTTTGTATTTTTGTTTTGTTTCTTGCTCAGTGAACTAGGACATTTGAATATCCTATAAGTGAAGTAACACTTCACTTGAAACTTCATTTAAGAGTTATAATAAAAATAAGAGCTTTAAAAGGGCAAATTTATTAGGTATTTTGATGATTTAAACTTAATGATTTAATTTCAATTTTGACTTAATTATAGAAATTAGTTTAAGTTTGGAATAGTGTTCAAGTTATTTTAGATTTAATTCTTAATGATTTCATTTAGGTTTGTTATTAAATGATTTTGATTTAATTTAATTCAACTTAATTTTAATTTAATTTATTTTAATTTTGATTTTAATTTAATTTGGTTTAAGTTAATTTAATTTAAATTTAAATTTAATTTAAATTTAAATTTAATTTAATTTAATTTAATTTAATTTTAATTTTAATTTAGTTTAATTTTAACTTTAATTTAATTTTTAATTTAAGTAATTTAATTTAATTTAATTTAGTTTAGTTTTAATTTAATTTTAATTTAATTTAATTTTAATTTAATATAATTTTAATTTAATTTAATTTAATTTAATTTAATTTTAATTTAGTTTTAATTTTAATTTAATTTTAATTTACTTTAATTTAGTTTAGTTTAAATTTAATTTTAATTTAATTTTAGTTTAATTTTAGTTTTAATTATTAATTTGGATTATTATTTTATTTTTTTAATTAAGAATTAAGTATTGTTGAAGTGATTTATTTAGGGATTTTTAAATTAAAGAATAAATATCTTCTTAATAATATCCCTACTTTAATAATTCCAATTTTTATTATTCTTCTAAAATTTCAATTAATTAATTAATTAAAGTTTATTTTAATTATTCTTGAAATGATTAGTAGGTTTCTACCCTTCAATTATTTAAATTTCACCCAAAATCAGTTTAGGATCAAATATTTTACCCTCCCCTTTTTGATTAATCCTAAAATTTTAATTAAGGGTTGAAATTTTTTTAATTACCCTTTTGCCCTTCAAGCTTAATAATTCTATAACTCACTAAACTAAGCTCAAATGAACTTGAAATTTTTATGTAACCTCACTCACATGTCAATTAAGACATTAGAGGAGAAAATGTGATTTTTTCTGTATTTAATTTATTTATGTAATTATTTTTAATGGAAAATAGGGGTTTTCAAGGAAAATTCAATAACATGACCAAGGAAATGTTTCTGTCCTTAAGAAAATTATGGGATGTTCCTAATGACCAGAAGACCATTTTGACCAATTTTGGGGATTTTTTGAATTATATTTTATTTATTAGAATTGTTTTGAGTTTTTGAGTATTAATTAATTTAAAAAAGAAATAAAGGTTGAAAATTGGATTTTATATTTTTCAAAAATCTCTCTGATATCAAGGAAGTTAGAGAATTTATATTTTTCTGATTTTTCTTTGATTTATTAAAATTATTTTAGTCAAAAAAGGTTAAAAATTCAATTTTTAATATTAAAAATTACATTAAGGATTTAAAATCCAATATCTTACCATAGAGACTTAGAAAAAATATTTGGTTTGTTCCTAGGTGATTAGAATTCAAAATGTGACATTTTGGTGATTTTTAATATTTTTATGATTTTTATTATTTTTTAATTATTAAAAATATTAAAATAATGATAAAAATCAACTTTTTTAGAAAATTACAATTTTAATTTTCCTTAGTTCCTCTGATATCAGAGAAGCCCCAAAACTATTTTTTGTGAATTTTTGAAAAGTATTTTGTGAGTTATGAATTTTTAAAGTTTAATTTTGGTTATGTGGTTTAATTAATCCATTTGGTGGGGTTACTCAAATCCAATTGACTTCAAATTTTTATGTGATGTTTCTCTGATCCTAAAGATCAGTGGAGAATTATTTTCAATTTAATTTGATGTGTAGTTAACCCTAATTAATTAAAATTTAGTTTTGAGCAATTAGGCCAATTAGGGTTGTTCCAAGTGAATTAGTTCAATACCTATTTTTCCTAGGGTTCTCTAGTCATAAGAAACATCACCAAATTTTCCTAGAATTTATTTTACAACATGCTAATTATTGGAATTAAAATACTCAAAACAGTAACACGCAATTGAAAAATCAATAACTTCTCACAGAGATGGCCTCTGACCTTAGAAAATTCAGGGAATGTTCCCAAGTTCAGAGGCTTCAAAAGCCCCATGGTCTCATGCCATGGTGAATTGCCTATGCAAATGGAGAATTAAAACAATGCAGAGAGTAAAAAAATCATTAAAAACAAAATACTTGATGAAATGACTTGATTTCTTTTCCACATTATTCTCCTCTGTTCACTGAGCAAGTGGGTATTTTTGTTTTATTTTTATGATTTTTCTACACAAAGCTATGCATTTTTGAAGTTTTGGGTATTTAATAAATAAAAAAATTCCCTAATTTTCTACTTATCCAGCGCGGCACTCTGTCATCCTCGGCGTATCCGAAAGGCCACGCGGCGCATTTTGATTCGGCGCCGCCGTCTGAGTCAGCTGCCACGGGGCCCGCGGTTCACGTACCATCTTCTGGTCCGACGCCATCTGAGCCGTCCGCTCGATACACGCGCTATCCAACGGCTCCCGGTCATCGTCTATGACTGGTGTGCACCCGTGACCGTCCACACAAAAACCCTAAGATCTCACTCGATTCTCAACAGATTTTCATGTTCTTATGCTCTATGGATTCGTCTTGAAGAGACGAACACATCCGTACGGTTTATGTGGCATGAAATTAACCCAATCAAAATGGAGAATGTTCAGAAGCTCGGGAAAAAGAGAGAGCTCATACCTTTGCTCAGAGAAGTGTGTCTTCGATCTGAGAGTTGTGTCACCTTCGATTGGACCTAAGCAAGCTCCAGATGAAGTCTCTGGCCCTGAGGAATTGCCTAGACCTGATTTCCACCAGACCCAATTTCAACCTTTGGAGGCTAGAACAAGTGGGTGGCCTGGAGAGCGGGCTTTCACTGGGGAACTCCTTCTCTTGGTCTTGTGCAGGTGTGGGTGAGTTTAATTGGATTTTGGTGGAGGATTTGGGAGTGTCATGTTTTGGCCTGAGAATTGAGCTCAATCAGTAGGAGTTAGGGCAGAAGAACAGTGGGGATGGATTGCTCTTGGCTAGGGGAAGCTTTGTGAGGAGTTTGGAGGGATTCTGTGAAGGTCTGGTTCAGCCAACCTTTTGGCCGAGAGGGGTTAGCTGGCTTAAATAGCCATGGCCATGGCCTCTCAGGGGGAGTTAGGGGCTAGGATCAGCTTCTCTGGTGAGGAGAAGAACATCCACAATGACCATTTGGAGTGGAGCAGCTTAGCCATGGGGAATTGCAATTTTTGGTTGATTTGGACCTCTCGGCCTGGTGTTTTCCGGCGACTGTGGTGGCCGGCCGGCCAGGGTCAGGTCACTGTTGTGATCAGGAGGATCAGTGCTTGAGGTTTGTGAGTTCAATTATCAAATGCCATGTGTAAAGAGGATGAATTGAAATGGAAAGGGGAAGAGGTGATTTTGGCTTGGTTTAGGTCAACCCATGTATTTGGGCTTGGTTCACCTCCCCACGACCTGATTTTGGGCCGAGGAGGTCGGTGGGTCGTGCTCACATGTGTGGTGAAGTCCACATCCAAACATATTTGGATTAATTTTGGGTTAAGGGTAATCATGGTTAAGGCTAATGACTTTAAGGGAACCTAGAAAGAGCTTCCTCCATTTGCCCAATGTGGTATGGTCACATGTCAAACCTTTCATGGCTTCACATGGGGCTTAAGGATGGCTCCATGGCTCTTATATGGCTTGGGAAAAGTTGGCTTGGTTTCATGGAAATAGGTTTTAGGATTTTTGGTATTTTGGTGTGAAATTTGGATAGTTTGTCATATGGCTTAATTTAGAAAAGTTTGATTGTTGATTTAGAATTTAGGGATGATTTTAATTAGTGAAATGATGAATGGTGTGTCATATGGGCTTTAGCATGAAGTTTGGGTTTTAAAATTTGGTAAAGGTGGGCTTTTAAAATGGTTTTAGGGGAATGGGTTTTTTTTTATGTTTCAAAATGGGCTTTTAAATCAAAAAATTTATAAAGGGCCATGTCAAATAAATGTTGGGTTTAGTTTAAGGATATGTCATGAGTGATTTAAAACAAATTTGGAGTGATTTGGGATTGAATTGGATTGGATTTGGGTTTATTTGGTAAAGGGGCTAAGGTGGGCCAAATTGGACTAACTTAGGCTAGGGTTCGGCTAATGTTGAAATTGATGTAAAATTAATGTTGAGAAATGTTTATAGGTGTGTTACAAAGAGTTTTCAACTTTGGTTGGGGTTCAATTTTGGGATTTGGGCTAAGTTAGGGTTAAGCTTGGGTTTAGGCTAAATTGGGGATTTTGGATTTGGGTTGAATTTGAGTGGGGTTTGGGTTCATGTTTTGGGCAAATTATGTTAGTGTTTTGTTTATGGAGATGTTAGGGAAGGTTTAGAAAAGATTTGGGGTTAATTGGAGTTGAATTGGGTTGGTTTGGGCTAAGTTTGGGTTATGGGTCAAAATTGGGCTTTAAGCTTAAAAATGAAATTGAATTCAAATGTCAATCAAATTAGGCTTGGATTTGGTCTAGATTGATATTGGGGATGTTGAATTGAAGTTTAGAATTGAATTGGACCAGAATTGAGATCAATTGGGGTGATTTGGTTTGACATTAGGTTCATTTGGGTTTAAAATGGGCTAAATTGGGGGTTTTTGGTAAAAGTGGGGTAAATTGGCAAAATTGGCCCATGGTGTAGTTGAACAAAATGAAATTGAGAATATTTGGGATTTTTTGCAAGTTTCTGGGAATTTTCTGAATTTTTGGATTTTTGGGTCAAGAGGGGCATTTTGGTAATTTGGAGGGTATTGGGGGTATTTTTGGAAATTTTGGTATTTTTGGCTGTAAATGATCAATTTGATTGGTGGGGAAATGTTTAAGGTTAATTTTGGAAAATTTTTGGGTGATTTGGAAATTTTAGTGGTTTTAGGTAGTTTCAAGGGCTTTTAGTAGGTTTGGTGGGTCGGGGCCCCGGGGGTCAAAAAATTGAAATTTTGGAAAAATGAAAATTGAGCCAGTGTAAGTGAAATGGAATCATTTTAGTTGAGCCATGAAGCCACATTAAGCCCATAGGAGCCATGAGAGGACTCATTTGAGGCATTCACTATGTTGTTCCTAACCCTCTTAGCCAAAGGCTTAGGGGTTAAGGAGCATCCATGTGAATTACCTACATGAGTCAAGAGGTCAAGTTGGGTGAGAGTGTGGGTTATGTGATTTGGAATGTGTGTGTGAGAGTGTAGTGTATGTGTAAGTCAGCCCTCACCAGACCAGGCCATCCAGGGTGATCCTAAGGCCAAAGGTCCTATAGGGAACGCATCCTTCAAACCTCCACATTTGATTTCAACCCTTTCGGTGATTAGGGGTTTACAATCAAGCTTGTGGGGTTTGCAGGGAGTTAAGAAGTGGTTGAGTTTCTAAAGGGGTAGGTTCCATCTCTAGTCCTCTAAGATTAGTCAAAGGAAAAGCCTAAGGCTAGATCCTAAGTACTAAGAGAGAGAAGAGAAGAGACCTCATCAAAAATGAGGTCAATAAGACTAAATTCTAATAATTTGGTTGATAGAAAGGGAACGTGTCACTAGTAGGGCCGACCATAGCCACCATTGGACATCTAGAAGTGTGAGCCTAGATTAACCCATTCTACTAATAATACATCCTGAACTGATCGATAAATTAGCCAATGTTCTTTATACTATCGAGCGAAGGTAAAGAATAGGAATGCTTCTATTTGGCCCAATACCATAATTTCTAGTTCTCAATGAATGATAATTATTCTAAAAAAATCTTGGATTAGTTGAAAAAGGAGAAAGTTGTTTTATTTATACTTCCATTAACATTTTACTTGATTGTTGCTTATTTGCATTTAGTAGAAATTTATCTAAACTTAAAAATCTAAATTTTGAAAAAAAATTAAAATAATAATTACTTTTAATTTAAAAATCTAATATATTTCTTAAATTTTATTTTTCACTTAATCTTCCCTGTGGGATCGATAACTAGGACTCCAATAGAGTCCTGTATTACTTAAAACTATACGTATACTTGCATTTAAAATTGTGACTTTTACAAAAATTATTATAAATATTTAAGTATAAATTCATAAATTCTTGCATTCGTAAAGTTCGAGCGATATCATGTTTTTGGCGCCGTTGTCGGTGAAGATAGAAAAGAAGTGAAAGAAAGAATATTAAGAAAGTGAAAAGACAATTTCTAGATTTTTCAAATTAAAATATATATACACTTTTATTTCCTTAACATATATATATATATATATATATATATATATATATATAAAATATATAAATAAAAAAATTAAAATACAAAATATTTAAAAAAAAACAAAAAATACCAAAAAGATTTTATTTTATGTGTAGTACTAGATCTAAAGGATTATTACTTTTTGATTCTGAATTAGAAAGAACTGTTAGAAGAATTAGAAAAGGAAAAAAATTCAAAAATATCAAGAAATGGCTAAACTACATAACAATATTCAAAATCCAATAGAAATTAATGAACAAAATGTTTATAAACCATTAAGGGATTATGCGAAACCCTACGAATCGATGAACTTCATATTAGTATTCAAATGTCTGCTGTAGATGTTAATTCTTTTGAGCTTAAGCCTTCAATTATTCAAATGGTTCAAAATAAACTTATTGTTCAACCATCTGTTTAATGTCTTTTTCTAGTGGACTCAGAGTCGGATCTCTTCTTGGTGGTTCGTCTTCATTGGCTGAAGTAACCTCCCTTCTTTCATTGGTGATGTGTATGATCTCGGGCTGGTTAATCTCAAGAGACACTGCAGGTCTTGACTGTGATTGCCCGTGAAGTGTATCCATGGCGGTATCCAGTAAACTGAGTTCATCCCGTTGAGGAATCTCATCAATTACTGGCAGACTTGCAACCTGTGCTCTGGCGGCCCTGCAAATCCTGCGTTTGCGGTTTCTTCTTTGAGACTTAGTTGGCAGGGGAGACCAAGAACTCGAGCCACTCTTAAAAACTGACAACGGGGCAAGAAAGGTATCTTCAGAATTATCTTCATGCATAATTACTTTCCCTTTAACAGACGGTAAAGTAGGTGCAGTGACGGCGAAGCTGGTGGCGGTAGAGGTGGCAACTCTCCTCAGCACATAGACGACTGACCTGACGGGGGCAGTAGTTACTTCAACCTTCTTAGCAGAAGGGAAGTCTTCATGGTAGTTCAGATCGAACTCAACATACTGCTCATGAATTTCAGGAGTGGCAACTTTCACGACCACGAATGGGGCTTTTCTGAGTATGACTTCAAACTCATTGAAGCAGGTCCCGAACTGAATCATCGGTGCTGCAAGGCGGGCCTCGCGGGAGAGGACAAGTTGCAGGGGAAAGTTAATGTGGGGGTTAACATCCTTAACTGTCGGGAGAAGCATTCGAAGGTTAGTGAGGGCCAAAAACCATGCCATCATAGTGCAAACACAACGAAAAAGGTTGTTTTATGGACTGGGGAAAATTTCATTTCATTTTGATATTTTATTATATTTTTATTTTATTTTCTTAGGTTTTCATATGTAGGTTAAAAGGAGTTTTAAGATTTAAAGAAAAGTTGGTCAATCCGCCGAAGACAGGATTGAATTCAGGGAATACAATAAAGAGGTGACGTATGGGACCCCATCGG
Source organism: Papilionanthe hookeriana x Papilionanthe teres (assembly GCA_022702705.1). NCBI lineage: Eukaryota > Viridiplantae > Streptophyta > Magnoliopsida > Asparagales > Orchidaceae > Papilionanthe > Papilionanthe hookeriana x Papilionanthe teres. The sequence goes on along the minus strand of CM040433.1, from coordinate 5,245,119 downwards.
AGATCCTCTTCACAACGCAGATTTCCCTAGTGAATTTGCCCTCTGACACACCTATTGAGGGTCCGACCCCACAAGATCAAAAGGAAAACCTTGGGACTCCTGAACCCTTCTGTTTAAGAATTACCAAACAGACGGTGCTGAAATCCAGAGGAGTTGATCACACTTTTCCATGAAAGAAATGGATGAAGTCTGACAACAGAAGAATGGTAATCTAGCTCATGAGGGACATGAGCACATTACCGATATATGAATATAGTATTTCATGTTCTTAATGAAGAGAGAAACTTCTCCCCAGCGGAGTCGCCAGAAAACTGTCGGCAATTAAAAACTTCTTGATTGTTGTGATGTGAGGTTTGATATTTAAAAAAAAAGGTTTAAAGTACAGTTTCATAAAGAAAATAGAAATTTGATTTAATTTAGTATATATATGGATTTTTTAAAATAATATTTTTGGTGGATGTGAAATCAAACTGATTTCATACAAACGTTAGTAACTATCCCGAGACATGTACTTATCCCGAAGAATAGATATATGACTTGGGGTGAGACTTAATTAAAAAAACTAAAGAATTCATGACATCTGTTTAATTTTCAAAGCATTTTTGACCAACATTTTCCCTATCTAATATGAAAGAATTTGATAATTTGAGGTCTTCAAGTTTCCTATAAGTGCAAGCCACTGTAGTTAATTACATCTTAGATAATCGAAGTCCCCTAAAAAAACTCTTGATATAGATCAAGAAATATTTATATTTATGACTTCCAAAGGTAAGGTTTTCAAAGAAAATGTGATAGTCGGAAGTTCAATAAGTAAATGAATCAAGTCTTGGAATATTTCATTTTATCAGAAGTAAAATGAGAGAAGGCTAGGGGAAGGACATAGATTCAAGGAAAAACTTGATGTCTTCCCAAACTATCCTATGATTTAGCTTTGATTTAGGATATTTATTTGATGTTTCATCCTGTCAATTTTATAATACATTCACTTAACACCGAACATATGAACGGCCTGGAAGATAGGAGGATTTATGTCATAACAGATGACAACCTCAGAATCCTAAAGCGAGTTAGGGCTTATGTTGCACAACAAGGTTGTACAAGGGCCTAAAGAAAAGGTGAGGATTTATACTGCATTAGGGAAGCTAACGTGAAGTCCTATGGCTTGTTGTTTAAACTAAGGAATGATTATGCTGATGTAGACAATTTTTGTTGTTGAAGATGACCATGCTGCCTATTATGCATGCTTCAAGCTCCTCGTCAATGCAGGTTTAATTTAAAGAAGTGTCAATTGTAAGAGAGGAGAGAAGAGACATGTTTCGGAAATATTTAGATTGAGGTGTCTTAGTATTTTGTTAGGGGAACATTAAAGTTGATTATAGAAACACCGGTAAGATCCCACAGTTCCATCATCCTGGCATCACTATTTTCATTGGATTCACTTAGTCTAAATGAATTTACTAAACTCTATGTCATAACCAGGTGATCTCCTATTCATTTTTGAGATTTCTTTATTTAATAAATATAATAGGTGCAATAGTCCTACAAGGTGTCTATAAGATTTATGAAACGGTCCAGGAGAACCCGGATATTTCACAATATTTTTGAACTTCCTTGAGGTCCTTTTAGACTAATTATAGTTATTAAATGATTTGTCCTTTTCATATCCTTATGCTCAGTGAGCCAATGTTTTAGTCATCCCAAAAGGTGGGGTAATTATCATTTGATACTTTACTTAGGAAGTATGTGAGTAGGACCTTGAAAGCAAAATTAACTTATGGAAAAATTTGTCAAATTTTGATGAGCTTGTAATGTTTTAAAAGGGAGTTTAAGATTAATCATCTTTTCTTTTCTAACTCTTGTTAGTTAATTCTTTTGATTAAGCCTAGCTCATTACTAAGCCCTTAAGATTTAGTGGGTATTTTTATGTTTTTAGAAAAGGAAATTTTATGATTTTCATGATTATGATCCTTATCAAAACATTGATTCATCATTTGAACATCAAATAAAAGGGAATTAAATTAGTGGAATATTAATTTCCAAAATCAACCCCTAACCTTAAGGTTCTCGTAATTTGATTTTTCTTCCAAATTATAATAATTAAGGAAATTTAAATATTTAATTTGATGTGAAAAAATTACAAATGGTTTCTACCATTTTTCCCTTAATGTTTCAATTATCCTACATAATAATTAAGGTCACTTATTGCCCTTTTCCCATTTTGATTAAGCCTACATATTAATTAAGGCTAAATTTTTCAAAATTACAATTTTGCCTTTAAAGGCCTTTTGTCACTTCATAATTCATTAAATTTAGCTCAAATGACTTTAAAATTTTTATGTGACCCCACTTATGGGTTAATTAAAATATCAGAGGAGAAAATGTGATTTTTAAAAATTTAATTTAATTTATATATTTATTTTTTCATGCAAAAATAGAGGTTTTTCAGTGGAAATTTAATAACTTGTCCAAAACAAAGGATATGACTTTAAAATTGTATGGGAGGTAGACCTAGACCAGAGGACCACTTAGACTAAATTCCATAATTTTTTTAATTTTAATTTAATTATTAGAATTATTTTAAGTTCTGGAGTTTTAATTAATTATAAAATATTTCAAAGGTTGAAAATTCAATTTTATATTTTTCTTAAGTCTCTCTAAGTTCAGGAAACTCAAAAAAATAAACTTTATATTTTTATAATTTTTATTTTATTATTAAAATTATTTTAGTGGAAAAATTAAGAAAATTCATTTTTACCCTTTTAAAATTAATTTAAGCCTTTAAAAATTGGTATTTTAATTTTGAAACTTGTGAAAATTATGGGGATGGTTCCTAAGTGATTAGAAGACCAAATGTAACAGTTTGATGATTTTTAATATTTTTGCGATTTTTATTATTATTTAATTATTTAAATATTAAAAATTTGATTAAAATAAAATTTTTGTGAAATTCCCAATTTTATTTTTAAAAGAATCCTTTGATCACAAAGAACTCTCAAAGCCAATTTAACAATTTTTTGAGTTATATTTTTATTATTAAAATTAGTTTAATGTTCAAAATTACTACTTCACTTAGAAAATTCATTTAGGTAACCAAATGAATTCAAAATGCCATGAAATTTTTATGGAGAGTTCTCTGACCTTTAAAATAAAGTGGAAAATTATTTTTAAGTGATTTTCATGTTTAATCAACTCAAATTAATTTAAATACATTTTTAAGGCAAGTTAATAATTAGGTTATTTCTTGATGATTTAACCCATGAAAATTTTATCCTAGGGTCCTCTGATCATCAGAAACTTGCCATGATTTTTCTGAATTTTTATAATCACCATGCTAATTATTAAAATTAATTTATTAAAACAGATGCCTAAATTTGTAAAATATAGAACTCTTCATAGAGTTCTCCTCTGACTTTGGAAAAATCAAGGAATATCGGTTATGACAGAGACAATAGCATGCCTAAATATCAGGCCATGTTGAAATGTCTACATGCATGGAGAATTAAAATACTAAAGACAGTATTTAATTAATTAAAAATCATACATGTATTAAAAAAATTTCAAATTATTTCCACATTATTCTCCTCTGTTCACTAAGTAAGACGGTCTTTTTATTTTATTTTTTTGATTTTTCTACACCAAGTTATAGATTTTTAAAGTTCAGGTGATTTAAATAATTCAGAAAATTCATATTTTCCTACTTAACCACGTTGGCGCTACGTAAACCTACGGTACGGTCGAAAGCACACGCGTCTCCATCTGGTTGGGCGCCGCCTTTTGAGTCAGTGCACGCTTTACGCATCAAGAGTTCATCTGACGCATTCCTGGCCATCCGTTCATTACACACACGATATGATGACTCCTGGTCACCGTCCCCAACATACCTAGCTCGTAAATCGTCCACCTTCTAGACCTAAGATCTCAAGCTAGACTCAACCAAATTGCATGGGCTTTGTTCCTAGAGCTTCATCTAGCCTAGATGAACCTATCCATACGGTTTATACGGTATGAAATATAGTGTACAATTATGGAGGATGAAGAAAAGCTCGGGAGGAAGAGTGAGTCCAATACCTTTGTTTGAGAGGGGAGGCCTCAATCAGATGGTTGTGGCAGCTTCGATTGGTCCCAACGAACCTCCAGATGGAGCCTTTTGCTTTGGTGAATTTTCTAGACCCAAACTCGACCAGGCCCGATTTCAGGTGTTGGTGGAATTCTGGTGCAGAGGTCTTCTATGATGGGGCTTTGATGGGGTATCCTCTTCTTTCACTGCTGTGAAGGTGTGGGTACAATTAATTGAAATTTTGTGCACTTTGGAGCTGTGGAGAAATATGTCAAGGTTTCCAGCCAAATTTGAGCTCTGAAATTGAGCTCCAGCAGTGGGAATCAGTGGCTGAAGACAATGGGATCACTCTTAGAACCTCTCAGGGAAGTTCTGGAAGCAAATTCGTGGATATTCCTTGAGAAAAATTCAGCACATGGTTTTGGTCAAGGAGAGGTCTATTTAAGGCCATGGCCATTTGGCTGAGCCCAGGGGTTGGAAATGGGTGGATTCAACTGCCTAGGTGGAGGGCAGATGAGCTTTAATGGCAATTTTAAGCTAACTTGGTTATAGGGTGGATTTTGGGTTCAATTTGAGAGGGGTTAGCTCTCAATTTTAGCATTTTCCTGCCATTAGGGTGGCCGACAGGGCTAGGGCTGGTGGCCAGGGGGTTCATTTGAGCCATGGGAGGATTAATGATGGTTTATCCACAATGGCAAGTGATGATGGTGGAGATATTTTGATTAAGGCCAAATATGGTGTGAAATCCTTTAATTTAAGGCACCTTTGGTTCTTGGCTCCATTAGAGTGGGCTAGGTGGGTCTAGGGTGGTTCTTAGGGGTCACTTGGTGGCTGTGGTGGACCTAGGTTGGTCACATTTGGGATGATTTTGTCACATTTAGCCATAGGTTCAATTTAGGTCATTTGGGTTCAAGTTGGGCTAGCCTGGGTTTGAGTTTTGGTTAGACCCAAATGATTGTTCAAAATGATGTTTATGATTGTCATAAAGTGTTTAGAAAAGGTTTGGAGTTGTGTTGAATTGATTTGGTAGGTCAATTTGGCTTGGTTTGGGATTTTGTTCAATTTTTGGTAAGTTGGGTTAACTTAGGTTTAAGTTGGGCTAGTGTTGGGTCCAAAGACAATAGAAGGTTCCAAATGTTCTATGGTGATGTCATAAAAAGTTCCCAACATCAATTGAATGGAAATTTTGGGAGTAGGGCAATCAATTTGGGAGATTTTGGATATGGTATGTTTGGGTCAAAATTTAGATTTTGAACTTTAAGTGGATTTAGGTGAGACTTGGGCTCAAATTAGGGGCAAGTAATGGTTCAATTCAATTTAGGGGAGTGTTATGAAGGGTTTAGAACTGAAATTGGGGAGAAATTGATTGGTGTTGGGTCAATTTGGGAGATTTGGGTTGCATAGGCAAAATTGGGGATTTTAGATTTTAAGTGGAATTGAACTCAAATGTGGGTCAAATTGAGCCTGTATTTGGTTTATATTGGTATTGGAGATATTGAATTAAAGTTTGGAATTGAAATTGGGCAAGATTTGGATCAATTGGGTAGACATTGGGTTTAATTTGGGCACTTTTGGGTAAAATGGGCCAAATTGGGGCTTTTGCTTAAATTAGACTATATTGGTCAAATTGGGTCATGTGGTAGTTGAGAGAATTGAAATTGGGGATATTTGGGAGGTTTTGGAAATTTATGGGAAATTTTGGAATTTTTGGAATTTTAGGCTAAGAGGGGCATTTTGTTCATTTTGGGAATTTTTAGGAAGATTTGGCAATTTTGGGTTATTTTGATTAATTTGAGTGGTAAGGAGTATTTTGGAATGATTTTTGGGAAATTATGGGTAATTTGGGTGATTTTGAAAATTTTGTGAAATTTTAGGGTTTTGAGGGTATTTTGGGTATTTTAGGTATTTTGGGGCAAATGGGCTAGAAATTTGGAATGTTTGGGAAAATTGGGATTGGTTGAAAGTGAGCAAGATGGAATTATTTTGGTTGAGCCATGGACCAAGGGTCACTCTCATTTGTTCCTCTTTGTGTTGGTACCAGCCAAACCCTAGCCTGAGGCTAATGGCTTGAGAAAACCACTTACATGAGTTTCCAAAGAGTTATGGGATCAAAGTGGGATGAGTTTTGTTTAGAGTTGTGAGGGTGTAGAGTGAGCGTGGTGTAAGCTCCAGACCTCCCAGGGTAGATCCTAAGGCCTGACCACCTATAGGAGACTCCCCTAGGCTTCCTTATGCTTGGTATCTTCCTCCCAAAAACTGGAGGTTATTCCTTAGCACATGAAAACTCCCAGTGAAGTGAGAAAAGTTTGAATTTCTATGGGGAGGGTTCCATGACTAATCTTCTAATAAATTCACTAAGAGAGTCCTATGGCTAGACCCTAGGCTATTCTAAAGAGAGACTAGACCTCAATTAAAAGTGAGGTCAACAAGACGTCAGGAAACTGAAGCAATGGAATTTTTTTTACTCACACGTCCTACCGAAAGACACAGTCAGATTACGTACATGATCACCACTCCAGAAGGTGGTCATGTCACCACTACATTTGAAAGGGTTTCAGACAAACCATTGGCGCATACAAGGAAAAGAAATGCAAATCACTGCAAGTGTCGCCTCTTGGACAAGATGGAGAGGAGACAGGTCCGGGTGTTAACCACCAAGTTACTTCCTATTCCAGAGGAATTCTACAAGCCAAAAATGAAAGAAACAGATGATAGCTCACCACGCACAGAGACAAAGCCCAAAACTACTGAGGACGCTTTACTGACATGGGACCCAATGAGAGAATTTTTTACTGGGTGCTCGACTTGCAACTTGAGTCTACCTAGAGAGCCTTTAGTTACATGGGTCTTTTCAGAATGCCCAAAGTACCATGTTCTACAGTTGGATGAGTACAGCACTGTCGGCATATTTTTAGGTTAAGTGTTTTGAAAAGGGGGTCGCCTACAGAAATTGTCGCCGAATTTTAAATTTTAAATTTAATTTAAATATATAAAATTTAGAAAGTAGCATTTGATTTTTAAAATAATTTTAAGTTTGAAAATTTGAAGATATGAAATCAAACCGATCTCACATCCCAAATAGTTTATATAAATGAGCACCGCATCACAAACCGTGTCTCTATCCCGAAAAATAGACACACTGCTTGATGATGAAGCTCGATTAAATAAACTAGAAGATTTGTGATATCCGCTTGGTCAGCTAATCAATTTTATAAGCCGACAAGTTCCTTTGCTTAATGTAAAGAAATTAAACAGGGTTTATATTACATGGGTTCTTAAAGTTCCCAATAAGGGCAAGCCCCTATAGTTAATTACATCTTAAATGACGGGAATCATTTAAGAAAACTCTCGATAATGATCAGTGGTTTTGCTCTCAAGAATTTCAAAGTTTAAGTTTTCAAACAGATTGGATTTTTGGAAATTTCAATAGGGAATAGATCAAATTTGGAACAGTTTATTTTAAGAATCCAAAGGAAGAGAGGTAGGAGAAGCTGAGGATCCAAGAAGAATCTTGACAACTTCCCAAACTATCCTATTTTTTGGCTTTAATTTGAGAGTTTATTTAATGTTATAATCCTGCCTATTTTAATTAATGAGGACTTATATTCGTATGACATGGTCATACAAATAGCCTGGAAGATGTGAGGGTTTGTGTAGTACCAAACGACTACCTCGGAATCCTAAGACCGGTTAGGGCTTAAATTACATAATATGATTATGCAAATGCCTAACAAAAGTTGAGGATTTATTTTGCACTAGGCAAACTACCTCGAAATCCTATGGCTTGGTTATTTAATTCTAAGAAAGGTTTTGCTGAAGTAGATTCCAGTTTTGCTGACGACGATGGTCATGCTGCCCACTGTGCTCCAAGCTCCTTGTTGTTGCAGAGGTTTGGTTTTAGAAAGTGAAAATCAGGAGATGATAGAAGTGTTTTGGTTTAGAAATGTTTTAAAATCCAAATATCTTTAATGTTTTATTTAAAACAAATCTTAAAGTTGGTTAAAAAGAACCGATTAAGATCCCACGGTTCCGTCATCCCGACACCGTTATTTTCATCGAATTCACTTAGTCCAGATGAATTTGCTAAACTCAACTGAATGAGTTCCACACTTTCATTTAGACCGTGGGAAATCTAGTTAGTAACACGTGGGTTACATCATCCGAGGTGTTCCCGATCATCCAACGAGACGTTTTAATTTAGTTGCAATTGTAGTTTTGTGTTTGTTTGTGATTAAATTTTGAGTTGTTTTATATTTTGAATATTGTGGCGGTGAATTTTATCTTGTTGTGACTTTTAATTTAGTTTTGGGTTTCAGTTTTGCGGCTATCCTAAAAGTTTCAATTTTCATGCAACAATCTTTTTTAACATGCAAGAAAGGTAAAGCGCAGTACATGTAAGTAACTTGCAATAAAATAAAAGTGTACCTGGAGGGTCTTTCCGTCATTCCAAGCTAAACTTAAAACACATATTAAGAGCATTTAAATGTTTATTACAATCTCCTAGGTAAAGCTAATGGAAGGTTCTGGTTGTCTATCAAAGTCCTAATCCTATAGCTAGTCAATTTCCTATGACGTCTAGGTTCTTTTGTTTTATGGATGATTTTCTTCATCAAAGAACAATTAAGTTCAGTTGTTCTTCTAAAACACCCCATCATGTTGAGGAAGTGTTTAGGACGAGTCCTATACATCTTTTCAATATTTTTGGGATTATTTTTGAGTCCAAATGAGTTTTATTGAACAGGCGAATTAATCATCCAAAAATTTAGTTTAGTTTATTTCTTGCTAGTGAATTAGGATGTTTAATTATCCTATGAGTAAAGTGACATTTCACTTAATGCTCCATTTAAGAGTTATGATAACGAAAGCCTCTAAGGGCAAAGTAGTTTATTAATGATTTTAATGATTTAAAATTAGGATTGATGATTTAAAGTGGTTTAATTTAGTCATGAAATGTTAACAATTTTAAGTTTGGAATAGTGTACAAGTTATTTTAAATTTAGTTTAAATCTTTAAACTTTTCTTTATCTTAATGTTTCAGATTAATTTTGGTGTTTTAAATTTATTTAGAAGTGTTTGAATTATTCATATATTTTTGATGGTTTGATTTAGGTTAATTATGATATTTTAGGTTAGTTTTGATTAGCTTAATTTATTTTATATGCTTAATTATGAATTTTTTTAATATTATTTAATATTAAAAATTTGCTTTAAGTTTGTTATTAAGTGATGTTGAATTAATTTTTAAATTTAATTTAATTTAATTATTAAATCACTTAGTATTTTAAATATTAATTTAATTAAGGGTTATTTTCTTTTAATTTTTAATTTATTAATTCCAATTATTATTTTAAGTTTAATTAAGAATTAGATCTTATTGAAGTGATTTATTTAGGGATTTTAAATTAAAGAATCGATATCTTCTTAGGTCATATCCCTAACCTTAAAAATCCAATTTTTGATATAATCTTCCAAAATTTAAATTATTTAATTAATTAAAATTTACTTTTAAATATTTTTTTAAAGTAATTAGTGGGTTTCTACCTCTTAATTCCCTAGGTTTCAATCATCTATGAGAAAATTTAAGATCAGATATTATACCCCACCTCTGATTAGACCTAAATATTAATTAGGGTTAAAATCTTTTAATTACCTTTATGCCCTTTTAGGCTTATTTATTTCATAACTCACTAAATCGAGCTCAAATGAACTTTAAATTTTTATGTCACTTCACTCATATGTCAATTAAGACATTAGAAGAGAAAATGTGATTTTTCTGAATTTAATTTAATTTATATATTTACTTTTAATGAAAAATAAGGATTTTCAATGGAAATTCAACAACATGACCAAGGTAAGGTTTCTGTCCTTAAGAAAATTATGGGATGTTCCTATTTACCAGAGGACCACTTGGACTAATTTTGGTGATTTTTTTAGCTATATTTTATTTATTATAATTATTTTAAATTTTGAAGTGTTAATTAATTATAAAATAAAATTAAAGTTGAAAAATGAATTTTATATTTTTCTTAAGTCCCTCTGATGTCAAGGAGTTTAGAGAAGCAAATTTTACATTTTTGTGATTTTTCTTTGATTTATTAGAATTAATTTAGTGAAAATGTTGGAAAATCCATTTTTTAATATTAAAAATTGTCTTAAGCATTTAAAATTCAATATCTTAACCAAGAGACTTGGGAAAATATTTGGTTTGTTCCTAAATGATTAGGAGTCAAAATATGACATTTTTGTGATTTTCAATATTTTTATGATTTTTATTATTTTTTAATTATTTAAAATATTAAAATAAGGTAGAAAATGAAGATTTTTGAAAAATTCTAATTTTAATTTTCTTAGACTTCTCTAATATCAGAGATCCCACAAAACAAATTTGGTGAATTTTTAAAATGTATTTTTAGAGTTATGAATTTTTTAAAGTTTAATTTTGGTCATGTAACTTAATTAATCCATTTAGTAGGGTTAAACATTTCCAATTGATTTCAAATTTTTATGTGAGGTCCCTCTGATCCTAAAAATCAGTGGAGAATTATTTTTAAGTTCTTTTGATGTATGGTTAATCCTAATTAATTAAAGATCAGTTTTGAGTAATTAGGCCAATTAGGGTTATTCTTAATGAATTAACTCAAAACATAATTATCCTAGGGTCCTCTGATCCTAAGAAACCTCCCCAAATTTTCCTAGAATTTTCTAAGTAATATGCTATTTAATGGAATTAAAATACCAAAAATAGTGAGATAAACTTGAAAAATACATAACTTGCCATAGAGATAGCGTCTGGCCTTGGAAAATTCAGGGAATGTTCCCAAGATCAGAGGCTTCAAAAGCCCATGGTCTCATGCCATGGTGAATTGTCTATGCAAATGGAGAATTAAAATACTGAAATAAGTAAATAATTAATTAAAAATAAAATACTCATCAAATTGACTCAATTATTTTTTCACATTATTCTCCTCTATTCACTGAGCAAGAGAGTATTTTTATTTTATTTTTGTCATTTTTCTACACAAAGATTTGGATTTTCTAAGTTTCAGGCATTTAAATAAATAGAAAAAAATCCTATTTATCTACTTATCCGACTCAGCGCCGCGTCAACCTACGGCGGAACGAAAGACCACACGGCGCGCTCCTATTTGACATCGCCTTCTGAGTCAGCCGCCATGCGTCCCGCGGTCCCATTCCTTCCTCTGATCCGACGTAATCTGAGCCGTTCAACCGATACACGCGCGATCCAACAGCGCCTGGTCATCGTCTACGACTGGTGTGCACCCGTGACCGTCCACACTTAAACCTTAATTTCTCCCTCATTTCTCAATGAATTTTCGTGTTTTTATACTCTATGGATTCATCTTGAAGAGACAAACACATCCATACGGTTTACATGTATTGAAATCAACTCAAACGAAATGGAGAATCGTTGGATGCTCTCGGGGAGGAGGAGTGTACATACCTTGGTTCAGAAGGTGAGGCCTCAACTGAATGTGCTCGGCGCGTTCGTTGGAGTTGGAGGACCCTGGAGATGAAGCCTCTGGCCTTTTCGAATTGTCTAGGGACAAGTTCCACCAAGCCCGATTTCAAAGCTTGGCCGATAGAGAGAATGGCTGGCTTGGTGAGGGGGCTTCCACTGGGAAACTCCTTCTCTTGGTCTTGTGTAGGTGTGGGTGAGTTTAATTTGATTTTGGTGGAGGTTTGAGAGATGTCCTTTTCTGGCCTGAGAATTGAGCTCCAAAATTGGGCTCAATCAATGAGATTTAGGGCAGGAGAACATTGGGGATGGACTGCTCTTGGCTAGGGGAAGCTCTGTGAGAAGTTTTGAGGGATTCTATGAAGGTTGATTTCAGCCAACCTTTTGGCCGAAAGGGGGTGGCTTGTTTAAATAGCCATGGCCAGGGCCTCCAAGGGGGGTTTGATGGCTTGGATCAACTCGCTTCGGTGAAGAGAAGAACAGCTGCAGTGGCCATTGGGCATGGGATAGCTCAGCTAGTTCAAATTGAATTTTTGAATCCATTTAGACCTCTCAGCCATGGTGTTTTATGGCGACCTAGAGGCTGGCCGGCCAGGGTCAGGTCACCATCCTGATCAGGAGGGTCAAGGCTTGAAGTTTGTGGGTTCAATTGGTCAATGCCAAGTGTAAAGAGGTTTGATTTAAATGGTAAGGGGAAGGGTCATTTTGGCTTGATTTGGTCCAAGGCATGGTTTAGTTTAGGTGCACCTCCCCAAGGCTTGACTTTGGGCTGAGGGAGAATCATTTGGGTCAGCTAGGGAGGGGTGGTGAAGTCCCCATCCAAGGTGATGTGGCTGAACTTGGTTTAGAGTGTAGCATAAATGGGGTTAAAAGGGCTTAATGAAGGTTTAGGAAAGGCTCCCCTCTTCTTGCCATAAATGACTAGGTGAGGTGTCAAAACTCTCATGGCTTCATATGGCTTGTAAAAGGCTCACATTTGGCTTACATTTGGCTTCGGAAAAGGTCAGCTTGTTTCATGAAAAAGGGTTTTGGCATTTTTGATGAATTTAGGGAAAATTGGCATGTGGCTTAGTTTAGAAAAGTTTAATGATGAATTTAAAACTTAGGGAGTGATTTAAATCAAAGGGATGATGAGGTGAAAGTGTCATGTAGGCTTTGGATTGACTTTGGGTCTTTTGAAATCATTTTGGATGGGCTTTTAAAATGGTTTAAGAAAGTGAGCCGTTAGGATTGAAAACAAATTGGTGGATGGAAATTTTGTGAAGGATTGGGCCAAACAAATGTTGGGTTTAGTTTAGGGATGTGTCATGAGTGATTTGAAACAAATTTGAGGTGATTTGGAGTTAAATTAGGTTGGATTTGGGACTTTTTGGTAAAGGGGCCAAAGTGGATCAAATTGGGCTAACTTGGGCTAAGGTTGGGCTAATGTTAGATTTGATGTAAAATTAATGTTGAGAAATGTTTATGGGAGTATTACAAAAAGTTTTCAACTTTTTTTGGGCTTTGATTTTTGGATTTGGGCCCATTTGGGTTCATGGTGGGTTTAGGCCAAAATTGGGGATTTTGGATTTGGGTTAGGTTTAGGTGGAGGTTGGGTCCAAATTTGGGGAAAATCTTGTTAGTGTTTTGTTTTTGGGGATATTAGGAAGGTTTAGGAAAAGATTTGGGGCTAATTGGAGTTAAGTTGGGTTAGTTTGGCCTAAGTTTAGGTTATGGGCCAAAATTGGGCTTTAAGTTCAAATTGGAATTGGATCCAAATGTTAATCAAATTGGGCTTGGATTTGGTCTAAATTGATATTGGGGATATTGAATTGAAGTTTAGAATTGGATTGGATCAACATTGAGGTCAATTGGGTTGATTTGGTTTGACATTGGGATTACTTTGGTTAAAAATGGGCCAAATTGGGGGTTTTGGTAAAAGTAGGTTAAATTGACAAAATTAGCCTATGGTGTAGTTGAACAAAATGAAATTAAGAATAGTTAGGATTTCTTGGAATTTTCTCGGAATTTTTTGAATTTATGGATTTTTTGGTTAAAAAGGGCATTTTGGGTATTTGGAGGGTATGGGGGGGTATTTTTAGAAATTTTGGTATATTTTGCTAAGTATGATCAATTTGAATTGTGGGAAATGTTTAGGATTGGTTTTGAGGAATTTTGGGTAATTTAGGTAATTTCTTGCAATATTTGGGTGCTTTAAGGACGTTTGGTAGGTTTGGTGGGTATAGGGTTCCCGGGGTGAAAAATTGAAATTTTGAAAAAAATGAAGATTGATCAAGTTTGAGTAGAATGGAATCACTTTAGTTGATCCATGAAGCCATATCAAGCCCATAAGAGCCATGAGACGACTCATTTGAGGCATTCACTATGTTGTTCCTAACCCTCTTAGCCAAGGGCCTAGGGATTAAGGTCCATTCATATGAATTACCTACCTGAGTCAGGAAGTCAAGCTAGGTATGAATGGTTTTAGGATTTGGAATGTGTGTGAAAGTGTAATGTGTGCAGGTCAACCCTCACTGCACCGTGCCACCCGGGGTAGTCCTAAAGCCAAAGAGTCCTATAGAAACTCATCCTTTAAACCTCCACATTTGATCTTAACCCTCCAAGTGGCTTAGGGGTTTACAATCAGGCATGTGGGGTTTAAAGGGAGTTAAGAGGTGTTTGAATTTCTAAGTGGTGGGTGCCATCTCTAATCCTCAAAAATAGTCAAAGGGAAAGACTAAGGCTATATCTTAAGTACTAAGGAGAGAGAAGACCTCACAAAAAATGAGGTCAACAAATGGACCCCCAATATGTGTGGTGTGCTAACCAAGCACACCGCGCATATTGGCGTTGACCGAAGAAGGGGCCAAAGTGGATCAATTTGGGCTAACTTGGGCTAAGGTTGGGCTAATGTTAGATTTGATGTAAAATTAATGTTGAGAAATGTTTATGGGAGTGTTACAAAGATTTTTCAACTTTGGTTGTCCTTTGATTTTGGGATTTGGGCCCATTTAGGTTCATGGTGGGTTTAGGCCAAAATTGGGTATTTTGGTTTTGGGTTAGGTTTGGGTGGAGTTTGGGTCCAAATTTGGGGCAAATCTTGCTAGTTTTTTTATTGTGGGGATATTATGAAGGTTTAGGAAAAGATTTGGGGCTAATTGGAGTTATGTTGGGTTGGTTTGGGCTAAGTTTAGGTTATGGGCCAAAATTGGGCTTTAAGTTTCAAATTGGAATTGGATCCAAATGTTAATCAAATTGGGCTTGTATTTGGTCTAAATTGATATTGGGGATATTTAATTGAAGTTTTGAATTGGATTGGATCAACATTGAGGTCAATTGGGTTGATTTGGTTTTGACATTGGGCTTACTTTGGTTGAAAATGGGCCAAATTAGGGGTTTTGGTAAAAGTAGGTTAAATTGACAAAATTGGCCTATAGTGTAGTTGAACAAAATGAAATTGGGAATATTTGGGATTTCTTGAAATTTTTTGGGAAATTTCTGAATTTATGGATTTTTTGGTTAAAAAGGGCATTTTGGGTATTTGGAGGGTATTGGGGGGTATTTTTAGAAATTTTGGTATATTTGGCAAAGGATGATCAATTTGAATGGTGAGAAATGTTCAGGATTGGTTTTGAGGAATTTTGGGTAATTTAGGTAATTTCTTGCAAATTTTGGGTAGCTTCAAGGACGTTTGGTAGGTTTGGTGGGTGCAGGGTTCCTGGGGTGAAAAATTTAAATTTTGAAAAAAATGAAGATTAATCAAGTTTGAGTAGAATGAAATCACTTTAGTTGAGCCATGAAGCCATATCAAGCCCATAAGAGCCATGAGAGGACTCATTTGAGGCATTCACTATGTTGTTCCTAACCCTCTTAGCCAAGGGCCTAGGGGTTAAGGTCCATCCATATGAATTACCTACATGAGTCAAGAAGTCAAGCTAGGTATGAATGGTTTTAGGATTTGGAATGTGTGTGAAAGTGTAATGTGTGCAGAGTTAACCCTCACTGCACCGTGCCACCCGTGGTAGTCCTAAAGCCAAAGAGTCCTATGAGGAACTCATCCTTTAAACCTCCACATTTGATCTTAACCCTCCAAGTGGCTTAGGGGTTTACAATCAGGCATGTGGGGTTTAAAGGGAGTTAAGAGGTGTTTGAATTTCTAAGTGGTGGGTGCCATCTCTAATCCTCTAAGTTAGTCAAAGGAAAAGCCTAAGGCTATATCTTAAGTACTAAGGAGAGAGAAGAGGGAAGACCACATCAAAAATGAGGTCAACAAGCACGTGCGACATATGCAGCCACCACAATGCTACTCATGAGCAGAGAGCATCCTGACTTAAAGCCCTATGTACAAGAGTACATCCAGCCGTGACAGAAGATCGGGATCTCAGACTACATGATGGCAAAAATCAGAAGAGTTAGAAAGAAAGAATTCCAGTATTATGAAGAAATCCAAAGAATATTTATCAACATTATGGAACGCCTCGAGCTTTACACAGATGTATTTTCGAAGAATGATCAAGAGAAGATTCTGGATTATGTCTTTGCTGTTCAAGACTAGGGCAGAGCATGCCGTCTAAAGGAGAGGACATACACTGAGCCGACAAAAACGGAGAGAGGAAAGGGCAGGGTCACCATTCAGTTTGGGTGCTGCTATAACTTTGCAAAAAATCAACAAGGTAATCCCCTAGGGATTCTACAGCATGACGAGGTGGATCGAATGCCGCCGCAAATTAAAAACCTGATAAAGAGAATGGTCGAGTGGCACATGTTACCTATAGACTGTATTTCTAACAGCTGCATTATAAACATCTAGGAGGATGGGGACTGTATCCCACCCCATATCGACCACCATGACTTTGTGAGGCCTTTCTACACGGTCTCATTTATATGTGAAAGCAATATATTATTCAACCAGGAGATTCAGATTGTTGGGCCAGGAGAGTTTCGAGGTTCCGTCGAGATCCCTTTACCATTCGGATCAGTTTTAGTGCTAAAAGGAAATGGAGTAGATCTTGCAAAGCACTGCATCTCAGGAGTCACAGGATAAAGAATTTCAGTTACTTTTAGAAGAATGGATGAGGATAAGGCACCATTCTACTACGAGCCAGATCCAGAGTTGGAAAGCCTTCATCCCTTGCCACTGTGACAGTAGACCTCCAGGTGTTCGTGAGGGGACTTTTTGTTCCGGAGCTTAGCCTTGGTTGGTTGGCTTGTTCACGCGGAAGCCTCAAACGGCAGAGTTCTACTACCTCCTATACCAGTTTACGACAGTTGTCACTTTTTATTACCAGCATGATATGATATGTCAGTTTTGTTCAGATATGTACGCTCAAGCTACTTTTAAATGCTTGTCAGTATGTGATTAGTTATACTACTGCTTTCAGCAAAATTAGTGAAGATTTCTGTTTCAGCTCACCGAGTTTTTTCAAAAATGATTCTTTTGGCGTAATGGTCAAAAAGCCGCAGGACCATATGTTGGTCCCAAATTAAAACGAACAAAGAATGATACAACAAAAGATTAAGAAGAAAAGAAAATAAATGGAAAATTTTTTAATAAAATGAAATAGAAGAAAATCAAATCTGAAATTGGATATCTCCCAACTGAAATGAAATAAATTGAATAATGATAAATTTAAAACAAATGATAAGTTAATTCTTGAAACTTTGAGCCTCTATGCTCATTCTCAGATTTCACATTTCCAAAAGCACTCCACACACTTTGGAACTTTACAAAATGTCACTTCCCACAAATTCAAAATGTCACCAAATTCTATAAATCTCGTCATGGCAATGAGTCTTGGCTGAATTGCACAATTCTACTTTCTTCGAAAGTCAACATCAAATTTTCTATAAACCTTTGTACATGAAATCTTGGATCAGTACCTAAATTCTTATTACCTTTCGTTACCTTAGGCTGGATGTAAGTCCTTGAGCATTCATTCCCAAGTTTCCTTAAAATTCCCTTAATATTCACATCATATTCGAGAAATTTTTCTCCTTCCATGAAATTTAAGGATCGGAGCCCAATCGTTTAATTCCTTCAAATTCCCTAAATTTCCACATCCTATCCGAGAAATTTTCCGCCTTCCATAAATTCCATGATCGGAGCCCAGTCATCTGATTCTTTCAAATTCCCTAATATTTCAACATTCTATCCAAGAAACTTTCAGCCTTCCATGAAATTCCAGGATCGGAGAACAGTCTTCAGATTCCTTCAAATTCCCTAAATTTCCACATCATATCCGAGAAATTTTACGCCTTCTATGAAAGTCCAGGATCGAAGCACAGTCTTTAGATTCCTTCAAATTCCCTAAATTACCTCATCTTATCCAAAAAATTTTCCGCCTTCCATGAAATTCCAGGATCGGAGCACAGTCGTCTGATTCCTTCAAATTCCTTAAATTTCCACATCCTATCCGAGAAATTTTCCGCCTTCCATGAAATTCCAGGATCGGAGCACAGTCGTCTGATTCCTTTAAATTCCCTAAATTTTCACATCCTATCCAAGAAATTTTCCGCCTTCCATGAAATTCTAGGATCGGAGCACAGTCGTCCGATTCCTTCAAATTCCCTAAATTTTCACATTATATCCGAGAAATGTTCTGCCTTCCATGAAATTCTATGGTCAGAGCACAGTCCTCCGATTCCTTCAAATTCCCTAAATTTTCTGCATCCTATTCGAGAAATTTTCTGTCGTCTATGAAATTCTAGTGTCAGAGCAAGGTCGTCTGATTCCTTAAAATTCTATAAATTTTCCGTATCATATCTGAGAAAATTTTCATCTTCCATGAAATTCCAGATGCATACCACAGTCGTCCGATTCATTAAAATACCCTAAATTTTTTGTATCCTATCCGAGAAAATTTTCTCCATCCATGAAATTCCAGGGTCGGAGCCCAGTCATCCAATTCCCTAAAGTTTTTGCTTCCTTTCCTAGATATTTTCCGCATTCACGATATTCCGAGATCGGTAGTTAATTTTTTATTCTCATTTTCGAGGTCGGTACCTATGTTCCCACTTCCTCTCTGCACTCACTTGAACTCGAAGTCTCCCATAAATTTAAAATTCCCAAAATCAAATCAAAGTAAAAATTCCACAAATTCTAAATTTCCATAAATTTCATAAATTTCAAAATCAAATTTGATGTCAAAAGTTAAATCGAAATCACCCCCAATGTCCATCTAATTGACCCCAATCTTGCCCAATTTCAATTCTAAATCAAAATTCATTATCCCCAATGCCAATCTAAACCAAATCTAAGCCCAATTTGACCCAATTATAATCCTAATTTTAACCCAAACCAAGAAGCACCAATTTTGACCATATGACCTAAATCACCCAAATTGAACCCAATGAGCCAATAAATTCCTCAATTTAACATCCAAAACTCTTCATAACATTCTCCTAAACTAAATTAAACCGCCATATGACCCAAATTTACATTCAAGCCTCACCCAAATCTAACCAAATCCAAAATCCCCAAATTTTCCCTATATGTGTCACATGTCCAAGATCCACCTAATTAAATGTTCCAATCCCAAAATATCCACCCAATTTATGTTGAGAACACTTTATGACATCCCCATAGACCTTTTGGAGCCATCAATTGACCCTTAGCCCCACTCTAGCCTAACCCAAACCCAAGCTAACCCAAAAGTTTAAAAATTGACCAAAATACACAACTCATGACAAATCCACCTCCCAAATCAATTCAAAATTACCCCAATCCTTTTCTAAACTCTTCATAACAATCATACACACAACATTGCTAAATCAATTTAAATCAATCCAAGCTCAAACCCAACCAAGCCCAACTTGAGCTCGAATAACACAAATTGAACCCATGACCCAATGTAGCCAAACTAAACCACATGTGACGAAATCAAGCTCACCATAGCCAGCCTTGGTACCCTAGGGACTGAGCTAGATCCACCGTGCCCACTCCAATGGAGCCATGGACCAAGGGTCCCCTAAATTAGGGGATCCCCTTCTTTAAGTGGATAAATCAAAGGGGATTTGCAGTAAACACTTAGCCACTTAAGTTCACCATCATGATGGCCTAACCTCTTGCCACCTCCCCTAGCCTACCCGGCCGGTCTAGTCACCGGAGGAGCCTAAACCGAGAGCCACCTCCTCCCAATTTAAACCAAAACCCACCACCCAACCATTCCAGCTCTGACTGGCCATTACATCTCTTCAATACTCCACCTAAGCAGTTAATTCCACCCACCAGCAAGCCCCAAGCTCAGTTTAATGGCCATGGCTATAAAAGCCATTTTTCACGGCCAAATGGGGGTGCTGAAATTTTCCTAAGGAAACTCTGCCAAACTGCTCTGAGAGCTTCCTTGAGACCTCCTGAGTGCAAGCCCGCCATCCTTAGCCATTGAAACTCACTTTCTAGAGCTAATTTCAAAGCTCAATTCTCAGCAGAATCCAAGGCATTCTCCACTACAGCTCCACAGTGCACCAAATCTAAAATAATTGTACCACACCATCCCCATACTGAAAGAGGAAGAACACCCATAGGAACCCCATCACAGAGAGCCTCCAGACCAGAGTTTGATCAACACCTGAAAATAGTCTTGGTCGAATTCAGGTCTAGACATTTCACCACAGCTCAAGGCTTCATCTGAAGGTTCGCTGGGGGTCCAATCAAAGCTGCTAGAGCCATCTGGTTGAGGCATTCCCTCTCAGACAAAGGTATTAAACTCTCTCCCTCTCCCAAGTTATTCTTCATTCTCCATGCATGTTATATTGTATTTCAGACCATATAAGCCATATAGATAAGTTCGTCTTACTGAGATGAAGCTCTAGGATAAAACCCGAAGCAATTTGGTTGAGTATCGAGCGACATATTAGGTCTATAGTGTGGACAGTTCTCTATGCACACCAAGTGAACAAGTTGTCTAGGAGTCGTTCAATCGTGCGTGTTTTGGATGAACGACACTGTTGCAGTCGGATGGGGAGATGGTACATAAAGCACTAGCTGACGAGGCGATTACGTTGATGGCGGCGTCGAACCAGAGCACGACACGCAAGGCTTCAGAGCTCTCTACAATGGCACGGCGCCGTGCTGGATAAATAGAAAATTAGGGTTTTCTTGAATTATTTAAATCAGGCAAACTTTAAAAATTCATAACTAGGTGTAAAAAAATCATAAAAGTAAAATAAAAGTGCCCTCTTCTCAGTGAACAGAGGAGAACAATGTGGAATTGGTTTCAAGTTTATTTGATATGTACTTAATTTTTAATTAATTAAATATAGTATTAGGTATTTTAATTCTTCATTTGTATATACATTTCACCATGGCTTAAAATTTGGGACTTTTGTTCCCTCTGTCATAAGGGATCTTCCCCTATTTTTCAAAAGTTAGAAGAGATCTCTATGAGGAGATCCTTATTTTTCAAGGTTATTGTATCTGTTTTGATTTAAAAATTATAAAAATTCAAATACAAATCAGAAATTTATAAAATTATTTTAGTAGGTTCACTGTGACTAGAGGACCATAAGAAAATTATAACTTCGCCTAACACATTGAACACAACCCTAATTTAAATCAACTCACTGAACCTAAAGAAAATTAAATTGAATTAAATATAAATGGGAATAACTTGATTTTTATTCTCCACTGTGGGTTCGGGTCAGAGGAACTCCCACAAAAATATTAAAGTTATTTGGAGTTAATTTGAACACTTAATGGAATTCTCTAAGTTAAATAGTATTTTTGGTATTAAAATAATTATAATAATTAAAATAAAAGTTAAAAAATTATTAAAACGGGTTTTCGGAGTTCCTTATGATCAGGGGAATTTAACAAAAATAAAATTGTAATTAAAATAATACTTTATTTTTAAGCCAAATTTTGAATTTTTAAATAATTAAAAATTATTAAATCAATTAAAAATAATAAAAATCACCAACATACAAAAATGCAACAAATTGTCACATTTATTTTCTTGATCCTTTGGGAACCATTAAAATAATTTTCCTAATTTTCTAAATAAAAATATTAATTTTTAAAAGCCAGAAATGGATTTTTCCTAATTTCTAACTAAATTAATTCTAATAATTGAAATAAAAATCACAAAAATATGAAACTTGGTCCTCTAGGTTTCATAACCTTAGAGAGATTTTTTAAAAACACAAAACCTACTTTTCACTATAAATAAAATTTTATATTTAATTAATACTCCA
This sequence comes from Papilionanthe hookeriana x Papilionanthe teres, assembly GCA_022702705.1. Lineage (NCBI taxonomy): Eukaryota > Viridiplantae > Streptophyta > Magnoliopsida > Asparagales > Orchidaceae > Papilionanthe > Papilionanthe hookeriana x Papilionanthe teres. Next base: position 5,223,415 of record CM040433.1, on the reverse strand, counting down.
GAATTTAAAATAATTATAGTAATTAAATTAAAATTCAAAAACTCATGAAAATTAGTCTAAGCAGTCCACTTGTCTAGGTGAACCTTCAGTAATTTTCATAAGAATAAATATTATTTTTTAATTGAGTTATAAAATTATCCTTGAAAATTGTTATTTTGCATTGAAATAATTATGAAAATTAAATTAAAATGAAAATAAATCACATTTTCTCCTCTGATGTTTTATCGACTCATGAGTAGGGTAACATAAAAATTTCAAAGTCATTTGAGTTTAATTTGATTAATTTTGAAGAATTAAGGACTTAAGGGCAAAGTTGTAATTTTGAAGAATTTAGCCTTAATAAATATTTCGGGTTAATTAAAATGGGAAATGGGCAATGAATCATCTTAATAAACTTGTTGAAATGATTAAAAAATAGAGATATAAATGGTAGAAATCAATCTCATTTTTGTCATATTAAAAAATAAACTAGTAATTTCTTTAATTATATTAATTTGGAAGAAAATTAAACAAAAAGATCCTTAATGTTAGGGGTTGGAGTTTTGGAGTCAATAATTTATTGATCTAATACCCCTAGTTGATGTTTAATGATAATTTCAATAATTGGATAAGGATTAAAGAGAGTCATAATCACATAAGCCAATATTTTCCTAAAATATCAAATATACCCACCAGTCTTATAGGCTTAGTAGTGAACTCGGCTTAATTAAAATTGGACTAATGAGGTTTAGAAAAGAAAGTTTAATCATTATCAAATACTTTTGAAACACTACAAGTCCACTTTAAAATTAAATTTGGTTATATTTCTTAATAAACCAACTTGCCCCTAAAGGCCTTTACTCACATAATTTTTAAATAAAATTTTAAGTGATAATTACCCCATTTTTTGGATGACCAAAACATCAATTTTTATTGAGCATAAGGGTATCAAATAGATGAATCATTTAATGAGTATGATGAGTTTAAATGAACTCAAGAAAGTTCAAAAGGGTTGTGAAATATCTAAGTATTCTCTGGATCTTTTCATAAGTCTTCTGGACATCTTGTAGGACGACTGAACCTATCATACTTATTAAAGGAAAGCATCTCTCAATTGGATTAATTAGGATCCACCAAGTTATGACATAGGATTTTGTAGGCCTGTGACAAACCTATCCATTGGCTTTTACTTTCCTGCAAATTATAATTTCAGGTGGAGGAATGAGAAGACTCGATAGGTACGCTTTTATAGTTTACGGTACTTTCTTTTCTGTAATTTCTTTACTTTTCTTGTTCACAATCTTGCATGCTAAACAATAATGTCACCCTGCATGAAAACCAAAACCAAAAATCAAAATTAAAACAAAATAAAGATAAAATTCAGTTGCACAACAATCAAAATATAAGACAACTCCAAATTTAATCACAAACAAAACAAAAATCACAGTTCCAACAAAATTAAAATATCTCTATCGGATGATCAGGAATACCTTGGAGGATGCAACCTATGGCTGCTAACGAGATTTCCCACGGTTTAAATGAAAGTATGGAACTCATTTAGTTGAGTTTAGTAAATTCATTTTGACTAAGTGAATCCAAAGAAAATACTGGTGCCAAAATGAGAGAACCGTAGGGTCCTAACCGGTGTCACTATAATCAACTTAAATATTCCCCTCAGTAAGACACTATGACACCTCAATTTTAACATTTCTAAAATGTGTTATTTCTCTTGACCTCTTACATTTGACACTTCTAAAACTAAACCTGCTGCGACGAGGAGCTTAGAGCATGTGCAGTGGGCAGCACAGCCATCTTCAATAGCAAAACTCTTTAGAATTAAACAACAAGCCATAGAACTCTTGCCTAGTGCAGCATAAAACCTCAGTTTATCTCTTCAGGCCTTTGTACTTCATGCAATATATGCCGTAACTCATCTTAGGTTCCGAGGTTGTCATACACTAAATAAGTATCTCAAATTGGAGCCAAACCATAAGATAGTTTTGGAGAACACCAAGATTATTCTTGGATCTATGTCTTTCCCCTAGTCTTCTTTTCCTCTGAGCTCCTATATTAATTGTTATAAAACTTGAGCCACTCACCTATTGAATTTCCTATTACCACATTTTCTTGAAGATCCTACTTTTTGAAAGTCATGAATACAATATTTCCTGATCTATATCAAAAGTTTTCTTAGGTGACTTCAGTTATCTAAGATGAAATTAAGTATAGGGGCTTGCCCTTATAGGAAACTTAAAGAGCCCAGATTAATATAAATCCAATATAATTCTTTCATCTTAGATAGGGGAAGTTGTCGGTCAACATAAATGGTTCGCAGACCAAATGGATGTCATGGATTCTTTAGTTTATTTGATCAAGCCTCACCACCATGTAATATATCCATTCTTTTGGATAAACACATGGTTTACGGTAAAGTGTTTGATTATTTAAACTATTGCATATATGAGATCAATTTGATTTTATTTTTTTAAAATTAAAAAATGATATTTTCTGAAATTATCTCGCGACTCCGCTGGGGATTTAGTTTCTTTCTTCATGGAGATCGGGAAATGTAATATTCATACATTGGTAATGTGTTCATGTCCTGCATGAGCAAGATTATCATTCTTCTGTTGACATACTTTTACCCATTTCTTTCTTAGGAAAGAACAGTCAACTTTCCTCGATTTCAGGACCATCTGTTTAACCATTCTTAAATAGAGGGGTTCAAGAATCTTTAGGATCCTTCTTGATTTTGTGGCATCAGACCCCCATAGGTGTGTTGGTGAACGAGTTTCGCCAGGGCACTATACATTGTGAAGGGGATCCCATACGGGGTCCCATACTTCACTTTCCCTTTTTGCCTCTCGGGCTCAGTTTTGCATCAGGAAAATCGAACCATCATTTCTTAAATTTTAAAGACTCTTTTAATGAACATACATAAAGATCAAAAGTAAAATAAAACATTAAGGATAAATTGTACCCAGTTCACAGAGTGACCTTTTTTCGTAATGTTGGCCTTCACTAACTTTTGGAATTTTTCTTTCGATAGTTAGAATGTCGACCCCGAAGCTTACCTTCTCCTACAGCTTGCCCACTTCCCGTGAGGCCCATCTTTCCACTCTAATGATTTAGTTTGGGATCGGCTTTAGTGAGTTCGAGTTCATGTTGGGAAAGGCCCCGTTCGTCGTTGTGATGGTTGCTGCTCCTGAAATTCAGGAACCATCTGCCAAGTTTGATCTGAACTTCCACCAGGACTTCCCTTCTGCCAAGAAGATAAAGTTTGCTACCGCTCGCGTCAAGTCAACCGTCTCTGTGCCTAGGAGAATTTCTACCCCTACTACTATTGGTTTTACCGTCACCGCACCTACCTTCCCATCAGCCAAGGGAAAGGGAATTTTATATAAAGAAGATTCTGATAATGCCTTTCTTGCCCTGCCTTCAGTCTTTGAGATTGGTTCCAGTTCTAGAGTTCCCCCACTGACCAGGTCTCAAAGGAGGAACCATAATCGTATGATTCTCAAATCCACCAAGGCACAAGTTACAAGTCTGCCAATAATCGATGGGATTTACCAGCAAGAGGAACATAGTTTACGGAAGACCTCTCCGCACCTTTGATGGAGTAGGTTCCACCCATTGGTTGATACTACTAGAGACGAGACCCTACACATGATTGCCGCTACTTTGTCGTTACCACATGGTCATGATGAGGTGAAGGAAAGACCCACACCCATCACCTGAGTAAGCACAATATTCTAAAGATCAGCTGAAAAGGAGGGATGTTCCATTGCTAAGCTCCTCAAGAGGATGCAATGTGCAATATTCCCCGAAATAAAGGGTGAAATTCTGAGGATAGAAAGATCCGTCCGAGTTTCTATTAGGCACCATTTGGGAAGACGAGTTGAGGTCGCTACCACTACTATAGATGCAATTACCGCTATTCCGACACCTAAAGTGTACAGATCAGTTAAATATTGGTTGGGTCCGAGAGTACCGTCTACCAACAATTATGAGGAATCCTGGAAGAGAAAGAATAAGGGAGGATTATTTTCCTCTGTACATGGTCTGCACCCTATGGAGCCCACTTCTCCTCACCACTTTGATGTCCTCACCGAGGCAATCTGTCTCAAGATGCCAAATTTTAAGAGGAAAGTGTAGTTACTGAAGGTCGTTGCACCATTATGTTCTGAGAAGTCTATGGATCACAAAATGGATCATGAGTCCGATGTTTCCATTGCCATTACCACCATTGCTTCCAAGTCAGTTGCATAAAGAAGTGATAGTCGAGGGAAGCCTATAAATATGAGGTTAATTAAAGAAAAAATAGTCGATGAAAAAGTTCGAAGGCTCTGAGTAGAGATTTCAGAATTAGCCAAACAATGAGGGTTGGATTTTGAGGATGAAGATTACTTCCTGTCTGATTCCATTGACGAGGAGTTCATGGAAGTTAATGTGGTTGAAACCAGGTCTACGACATCTGCGTGTGATGCTCCTAGTGAGGAGAACATCGTGGATGAGCTTCAAAGGGCCATTTTGACAAGAGATGAACAGATTACTCTTCTGGAGAAGAAGATGGAGGAGATGACCGCCACCATGACCACCATGGCCGCATTACACGGATAGTCACAGTCACGACCAATGGCATCTCTAAAAGTTAACCAGCCCAAAATTATACACATCACAGATGAAAGAAGAGAAGTCACTTCTGCTAATGAAGACGAACTTTCAAACAAGGATTCAACTATGAGTCCACCCAAAAAGGATATCAAACAGATAATCGAACAGCAAGTTCAGGAGGCTTTGGCTTAATCCAAAAGCGGAGCATCAGTTTCAAAGGGTAGACCCTACTCGGAGGAGTTTGATGTCGTGCCTTACCCCAAAGGCTTTGTGCCCCTGACTTTCAAGATGTTCGATGAAACAGGCAACCCTCGTCAGCATTTAACACACTTCAGAGCTAGTTGTTGCAACACAGGAGGAAGTAAAGCTGTATTGTTCTGATAGTTCATCAGCAGCTTGTTAGGGATAGATTTTGATTGGTATGCATAAATACCCAACAGATCAATAAGAACCTTTGCAGAAATCGAAAACATGTTCATGAAAAGATTCTTCGGCGCACAACACCACATTACTATAAGAGATCTTGTAGTGGAGCAACAGAAGCCCAACGAGACTATAGTCGACAAAATTTTAGGATGGAGAAACTTAAGCATAAAGTGTGAGCCTCAGCTACAGGAACACACACAATCAAGATACTACTCAAGAGTATTCACGTTCTGATGGCTTTCATTCTTAAGGGTCTCACTATCAAATCCTTCAGGAAATTACTTAGTTAAGCAAGCAGTTTACAAGAGGAATTTAAGCATATGGAGCCTATAGAGAAACCAGAGAAAATGAGGCCGGTCAAAGCGCATGGATCTGGTGTAGTGGAAACGATCAATAAAGGAAAGCAACAGATGAGGATTCAGGCCGAGCAGTAACCGCAGCAGCACAGTCAGCCTCTGCAATGCAGTCAGTCTCCACAATACTGTTAGTCTCAGCAGTATGGCCAGCCCCATCCGCAGTAGAACGATCAAGGTAGTCAGCACCAGAGGCCATACAAGACCGATGAACAACAGGGTCCAACAATGTCGGAATGGCTATGCAGAAAATACTACTTCAAAGACCATGCTATAGCAAAGAAGTTCAAAAATTTGATGAAGAAACCCGAGTTCAGATTGCCTGAGCCAAAGAAGCCGGAAGAGATGAACAAAAAGGATCAACCAAACTTTGGTCCCTACTACAGTTTGCTCGGACATACAATAGAAGGATGCTTCAGTTTTAAGGATTGGCTCAAGAGGAATTATAAGGAAGAAAATATAACGATACCGAAAGAATATTTGAAAGAACCTCAAAGATGTTCTGTAAATATGATTTCGTCCGAGCCAATTTCTCTGATTGACCCATATGCCGGCAAGAGTGGATGGAGTATGATTTGGAACGAGCTCAAGAGAGTCCTGGATCAAATCCAATCTACTTTAAGGAAAGCCGCTGCCTAGAATCTGCCACCAGCCCAGCCTAAGACAGAGATTTCACCAAGGAGACCACTACAAAAGGAAAGGATGAATAAGGAAATCATAAATGAAATTAAGGACAATAGCGCGATGGCTGGGCTAGGGGCTGCCCCTGTTAGATTGGTTGTGTCATATTCGGGGATGAAAACCTTCGAACCCCTGACTCTGTACAATTAACTTTATGCCCCTCTAGGGTCTCATAATGAAAATAGAAATGATTTTAGCTATGTTCTTACTGTCTCTAGTGATTACGTAACTAATCAACCTATCTATCCTGATTTTGGTTCCCAAAACAATCCTTAAATCATACTACTTCCAGACGAGAACGTTGATAAAAATGAAGAAGATATCAACAACACCGGTTATGATAGTACGGGAAGCGAGGAGCCAATCCTCGAGTGTAAGGGAACTCCACTTGTCATCAACTTGGATTTTTTAGATAGAGAAACAATACCAGAAGAATTAGCTACAACGTCAGGAGAACCTCTAAATCCGCAGAAGGAATAAATCAGGGAAGTGAATCTCTAAAGTGGAAGGGTGCTATCTCCAAGTATAACTCCAGTGGAGAAAGGAAAACAGATAGTTACTCAAGAAGAATTACCTCCAACAATGGAAGAAGTATAGATTTGAAATGAAATTAAGAATTTAAATAAAGTTGATTAAAATGTACCAACACATCTTAGGAATTGCCAGCCAAACTAAGCATCTACGACGCTCTGATCCTATCAAAGGAGATTAGAGAAAATCTGGTTAAGGCTCTATGGAGTTTGTACTTTGAAAGAATAGCCTGGTGTGACCTTCACCAATGAAGATTTGCTACTCGGTACTGCTGACCACAACCGACCACTCTACATTTCCGTCATCATCGGCAGGTTTGTGTTCTGATGCGATGTGAATTTAAATATGCTTTAAAATACAATAATTTGATACCACTTTTTAGAATATTTAATTCTTGGCAAATGGCTTCAAAAACTTGATGCTCGAGATTTACTTTTATTAATTTATATTTAGATTTTATAATAATTATAGTAAAATTCACAATTTTAAACGCAAGTATACGTATCGTTCAAGTAATACAGGGCTCTAGTGGAGTCCTGGTTATCGATCACACAGGGATAGTAAATTTATAAAAAGTAAGAAATGTAAGAAATATTTTGGAATTTTCAAATTAAATGCAATTTATATACTCTTTTATATATATATATATATATATATATATATATATATATATATATATATATATATATGTTTTCAAATTTGATTTTCTAACAACTTTTACTATAAGCAAGTAAGCAGTAATAAAGTAAAGTAAGTAGTAATTAAAATTCAATACAAGTATAAAAATGACTTTCTCTTTTTCAACTAATCAAAGATTTATGGAATAATTATCTTTTGTAGGGAATTTAGATTATGGTATTGTGTCAAATAGAAGCATTCCTATTCTTTACCCTTTTGTCCAGGTGCAAAGAACATTGACTAATCTATAGATCGGCTCAGAATGTTTTATAAGTAGAATCAGTTAATCTAGGCTCACACTACTAGATGTCCAAGGGTGGCTATGGTCGGCCCTACCAGTGACCCGTTACCTTTCTATAAACCAAATTATTAGAATTTAGTCTATCACTCTAAAAACTAATTAATTTTATGCCCAATAAATAATATCTTCCTATTTATTTGCATTTCACCTTAAATAATCCGTGTATAGCCTACGATTACCTAAGGATTCATGTGATATCTACTAGTTAAGAATTTATCTCCGGATAGGTCTCAAAATTCTTCAACAGGTTTTAACATTTTAAATGGCCAATTTAAAAAGTAAACTAAGATCAGGTATTAATATCATCACAATGTTTTAAAATATTTTAAATTTAATTCTCTACAAAATTTAATTAATTTATAATCTTTTCATATTTGAAAGGAGAAAGATAACTAACTACTCAGAACACATTGAAATAACACAACAAAAAATATTTATAAAACTTTGAACCAAAGTACAAATACTTATCTGAAGTGTTCCTTCAAGTGATCCGCTGACTTCTACTGACTTTAAAGCAATGATGAAATACTCCAACAACAATAACACACAATAAATACTCAAAATAAACTCACTAGATACAAAGTAAAGTGGCACCCTAAGTATGGAAGAGATTAAATAAAACTAAAGTGGGGAGAGAAGATGCTAAAATTGGTATGTGTACTAAGAGGGGGGGTTAGTGCGATTTTTTCTGTAAAATGGGCTTCTACTTATAAAGCTCTAAATTTGACCAGGGGTTGCTTAAGGCACCTCTTCAAAATTTTTCCAAATTCAATGCATCTTCTTGAAGGTAACTGTCGCGCCCAGGCACCGGACTCCGTGACCAGGTCTTTCGGACCTCTTCACTTTGGATCGCACCTCTTCGTGATCCAGACTGTTTCCTTGTGTCCAAATACATTGTATCACATGTCCTATATATTAGGAGTAACTTTCAGTCTTCTAGAATCTATAATAACCGCTTAACACCGTCAAAATAACTGCCTAAAGTCATCAAATATCTTGACAGCGTCTTTATCAAACTGGCGCTTAGGCATCGGATTCTGGCGCCTAGGCGCCAGGCTAATAATTTTAATCTTTTGCTCCATAAGCTCCATTTTTGCTCCTTTTTGCTCCTTTTTCCTTCTTTTTCTTTCTTGGACTCTTTTTTAATCATCTACATCCAATAACATGAAAATACCTTTCATTAAAGCATAATATACTTAAGAATTGAATAATAAATAAGGCATAAAATGGGTATTTTTAGGTAGATCATGCTCTCCAGAGTGTTAGTAGATCCGGGAGCATCGCTTAACATAATGAGTCTACAGACATTAGCTTACTTGGACATCGATGCAAGAGAACTCTCCACATATAAGATGATGCTAACTCTCGGATCTATAACCCTCCAAATGAAAATTGGAAATCTAGTAACAACCGTAAAATTCCAAGTCATCGACGAGGATACTTCATTCAACAGCCTGCTTGGTCAGTCATGGCTTCACAAGTACAATATAGTCCTATCATCGCTACATCAATGCATCAAGTACTACAAAGATGGACAAGAGCATTGCATTAAGGGAGACTTACAACAGCTCTCAATACATGAAGTGGGCATTCACGAAGACGTCGTCTACTATGTTCCCACGAAGAAAATAGTATTTTCAAAAGAAAGTGTGCCAAATGAGACTGAGAATCCAGAAGAAATAGAAGAACAGGACCATTCGCCCCCGCTTCAATCGTCTCTCACCACTCCTTTATAACAAGTTGATGGAGGTTCTTTTAGCCCATGCATCCGAGGTCGAGGCAGAGGACGTGGGCGAGGGAGAACTCACCAGATTACTGATCACAGAAAAATACATTAAGAAATTCATATCTATTTTTGATGAAATTGCACTTTAAAGAAAGTTATTTTCTTTAATTTACTGCAGGAACGAAGATTTATGAGTGATGGAAGCAAAAAGCATGAAATGGAGCGAATTTGGATCAAAAAGGAAGAAATTCATGCAAAATGAACTAAGTCGCCGACGGTGAGATCGAGGCCGCCGACGGCGAGATTATGAGGAGAATTTCTGAAGGAATTATAACTACCTTGCCGACAGCGAGCCCAAGCCCGCTGACAGCGAGATCACGCCGTTTGAAGACCTTCTAGAAGCCCCGCTGACGGCGAGGTCGTTTCCCGCTGACGGCGAGACAATTCAAAATGCAAATACATTTAACCTGGACGCTTTTTGAAGAGGTGTTTAAGCATCCCTTGGACCTTTGCCTACCTCTATAAATAGAGGACGAATTTTAGTATGTGTGTGTCTTTTGTGTGTCATTTGTGTGTGTCTCTGGAGTCTTAAGTGTGTCTATTTAGAGAGTCTTAGTGAATCTTTAGTGAGTTAGAAGTGTGTTGTACTAGAAGGAAAAGTCAAAGGAACTTCAAGGAGTTTGCTTGGGAGGAAATTAAGATAAGTATCTTTGTTTATTGTTGTTAACTTTAAATGAAATCCATGCTTTGTTTTATTCCCATGCATTCTGAGTAGTTTTCTTAGTCTTTCTCCTTGTTTATGAAAATTATGCGAATTGATGAAATTAAATGAAGTACCTAATATATTAAAATAAATTGTGATAATTTTTACTTAAAACTTAATTTACTTTCAATCTGGCCAATTGATTTGTTAAAATATGTTGAAGTATCAACTATAGTAAAAATTACATCCAATATTCAAGGAAGTCAAAAGCCTTGGAAGGAGGGTGCAAATAAATAGGAAAATATTATTTATCGGACGTAGAATTGGACATTTTAGTATGACAGACTAAAATATTCAATTTGGTCCTATTGTTTGAGAGCTGAAGTGTAGATGTTAGCCCCCAGGTGAGGGAACGTGGAGCTCGAAGTGGCAACAGTATCCTCCCAAACTTCTACCGTGCATTCGCGTAATCAAACATAAGATTAGTCAATGTTCTTCGCACTCGACCAAAGGTTAAAAAATAGGAATGCTCCTATTTGTCACAATACAATTCAAGAATTCTATTTAGATTCATCATTCACTTAATTTTCTAAAAACAAGGAGAAGGCTACTTTTTCTGAGTTATTTAAATCAACTTTATTTCAAGCATTAGTTTACTTTAGTTGCTTTAGTTACTTTAAATTTTTGTTTACTAAATTAGTAAGTAATTCCTTTAAATTTTAGTTGATACACTTTTGTTAAAAACTTCCCTATGGGATCGATAACCAGGACTCCACTAGAGCCCTATATATAAATTAAAGTGAGATCAAGTTTTTGGTGCCGTTGTTATTAACATAATTTGCAAACATATAAAAAGTGGGTCAAGTTTTTGGCGCCCTTGCCGGGGAAGTAAAGAAATTATTTACTAGAGTAACGGACTAAATTGTATGCGAAAATTTGGAAACGAATATTTAATACCTTACAATTCAGAATTAGAGCGTACAATTAAAAGAATTAGAAAACAAAAAAAAAAAGAAATTATAAATTTAACACAAATGGCAAATATTCCTGAAAATGAAAATATCAATCAACATAGACCATTACGAGATTATGCCAATCCTACATTAGATGAAATTCATTTAACTATTCAAAACCCTGATGTAGATGCTAATTCATTCGAACTTAAACCTCGCAATTATCCAAATACTACAAAATAATCAATTTAGTGGTTCACCTACCGAAGATCCTAATTTACATCTTGCTAGTTTTTTAGAACTATGTGCTACTTTCAAATATGAAGGAGTATCTAACGATGCTATTAGACTTAGACTTTTCCTTTTTCTTTAAGGGATAAGGCTAAAATGTGGTTAAATTCGTTAAGCACTCGGATCTATTAAAACATGGGGAGAGTTATCACAAAAATTTCTATCCAAATATTTTTCACCATCCAAAACCGCTAAGCTTAGAAATGATATAACTTCTTTCAGTCAGCTTGATGGAGAATCAATATATGAAGCTTCGGGAGAGATTTAAAGAACTTCTTAGGAAATGCCCACATCATGCGTTACCGTATCGGTTAATTATTCAAACTTTCTATAATGGATTAGTAGGATCTTTAAGATCAATCATCGATGCCGTCGTCGGAGGATCATTAATGTCAAAACCATTTGATGAAGCCTATGCACTAATCGAAGAAATGACAACCAATAATTTTCAATGGCCTCGCCGATAGAATGAATCCGAAAAACATAGCTAGTATTCATGAAAATGATGCAATATCTATGTTAGCTTCGCAAATCGCCGCCGTATCTAAAAAATTGCATCATTTTGGAATGAATTACTCTCCAACTATATTAGAAGAAAATTCATCTCGGACAACTTATAGAATCCCAATCTCAATATGAAACTATAAATGCAATTAATAACAGACCCAATAATCCTTATACAAATTATTATAATCCTGGATGGAAAAATCATCCTAATTTTAATTGGAATAATAACACAACTAATCAACCATGGATGAATAACATAACACAACCATTAGGAAATCCCTCTAATCAAGGAAATTCTAAGTATAAACCTAATTATCCACCTGGATTTAATAATAATAACCCACAATTTAAAGATAAGAAATTATCTATGAAGAATTAATATTAAATATGGGTCAACATTTACAAAATCAAGGAAATCAATTACAAATACAAGGAAACCAATTACAAAATCAAGGAACAACCTATTAAAAATATTGAAAGTCAACTTGACATATCGCTACCGCACTTAATAATAGAATACCTGGAACATTTCTTAGTAATGTGGAAATAAATCCCAAAGACAAGGGAAATGAACAAATTAAAGCGATACAATTACGAAGTGGAAAAGAATTAGAACCTCGAATTCGTAAAGAACTTGAAAGTCAAAAAGAGGAAGTGGAAATCGAAAAGGAAAAGAATCAACAAGATCCAAACTTAGAAAATCCTTTAATACCAATGAAAATTTCTGTTGAAAAACCTCCACCACCATTTCCTCAACGACTAATTCAACATAGAAAAGATAAACAATTTGCTAAATTCCTTGAAATTCTAAAGAAATTAACGATAAATATTCCTTTCATAGAAGCTTTAGAATAGATGTCAAACTATGTAAAAATTCATGAAAGATATTTTAAATAAAAAAAGAAAATTTACCGATAATGAAATGGTCGCACTTAGTGAAGAGGTAAGTGCTATTATTCAGAAAAACTTACCGAAAAATTAAAAGATCCTCGGTAGTTTCACTATTCTCTCGCGCTATCGGAGAAAAATTCTATGGAAAAGCTTTGTGCGACTTAGGAGCAAGCATCAATCTAATGCCTCTATCAATTTTTAAAAGATTAAGATCGGGAGAAATTTCACCTACTTCAGAACTCTTCGCTTAGCCGATCTTTCCGTTACTTATCCTAAGGGAGTTATCGAAGATGTATTAGTAAAAGTGGATAAATTTATCTTCCCTGTAGATTTTATTGTTTTAGATATGGAAGAAGATAAAGAAATTTCTATCATTTTAGGAAGATAATTTTTAGCTACTGGAAAAGCTATGATTGATGTTCAGAAAGGAGAATTAACTATGAGAGTAAATGACCAAAAAGTAACTTTTAATATTGCTAAATCAATGAAATACCCTACGCTAGAAAAAGATGATGAGTGTTTTCGAATGGAAGTACTCGATCATTTACAAAAAAAACATTTTAAGGAATATTATGAAGAAAAATTAGAAAAAGAAAATACTGAATTAATTGAAAAAGCTAATATAAATGAAGAACTAGATTATATTCAAGGGAAATTTGAATTTTTGGATAACACACGTAAAACTCGAAAAAAATATAGTTCCATCGATTATTAAACCTCCCGAACTTCGAGTTAAAAATGTTACCTAATCATTTGAAATATGCTTATTTAGGTAATTCTTCAACTCTACCAGTTATTATTTCATCTAAATTAAATGAATCTCAAGAACAAAAACTTTTAGATATATTAAAAAAATATAAGAAAATCTTTGGTTGGACTTTAGCAGATATTAAGGGAATTAGTCCTTCAATCTGTATGCATAGAATTATTTTAGAAAATGAACATAAGCCTAAAGCAGATCCCCAAAGGAGATTAAATCTGATAATGAAAGAAGTAGTTAAAAAGGAAATTTTAAAATGGTTAGATAATGTTATTATATATCCTATTTCTGACAGTGCTTGGGTAAGCCCAATTCACTGTGTACCTAATAAAGGAGGAGTGACCGTAAAAGCTAATGAAAATAATGATCTTAACCCTATAAGACAAGTTACTGGATGGCGAATATGTATTGATTATAGAAAATTAAACACAGCCCACAAGGAAAGATCACTTTCCTTTACCATTTCTAGCACTCGTATGTTAGATAGATTAATCGGACATAAATATTTTTGTTTCTTAGATGGATATACCGGCTATCATCAAATACAAATTGCTCCCGAGGATCAAGAGAAAACTACATTTACTAGTCCTTATGGAACTTTCACTTTTCGAAGAATGCCTTTTGGATTATGTAATGCACCCGCAACATTCCGTAGATGTATGATTTCTATATTTAGTAAATTAATTGATAATGGAATAGAAGTATTTATGGATGATTTCTCCGTATTTGGAACAACATTTGACACATGCTTAAATCATCTTGAAAAAGTATTTCGAAGAATGCGAGAAAATTAATTTAGTTCTTAATCGAGAGAAATGTCAATTTATGGTTACATAGCGGCATTGTATTAGGGCATAAAATTTCGTAAAAGGCATGGAAGTAGACCTCGCAAAAATTCAAGTTATAGCTAAATTACCACCTCCAACTATGGTAAAAGGGGTAAGAAGTTTTCTTGGACATGCCGGATTCTACGTGACGTTATATTAAAAATTTTTCAAAAATTACTAAACCTCTATGCCAACTTCTTGAAAAGGACAATAAATTTGAATTTACAACTCGAATGCCTGAATGCTTTCGAATAATTAAAAGATAAATTAATTACAACACCTATAATAGTTTCACCTAATCGGGAGAAACCATTCGAGCTTATGTGTGATGCTAGTGATTATGCTATAGGAGCAGTTCTTGGGCAAAGATACGATAAGATTTTCAAAGTTATATACTATGCTAGTAAAACTCTAAATGATGCTGAAATAAATTATACAGGTACTGAAAGAGAATTATTAGTAGTTGTATATGCTTTTAATAAATTTTGGCATTGTCTAATAGGAACTAAATGTATTGTACATACTGATCATTCTGCTATAAAGTATTTAATGCAAAAGAAAGATTCTAAACCAAGATTAATTAGATGGATATTATTAATGCAAGAATTTGATTTTGAGATCATTAAGAAAAAGGGAACTGATAATCAAATTGCAGATCATTTATCAAGATTAGAAAATCATGAATTATCCGATACCGATAATGAAATTTTAGACATGCTTTTCCTGATGAACAACTTTATAATATAAATGAGTGGAAAATACCTTGGTATGCTGATATAGTAAATTATATTGTAAGTGACATTTTACCACCTATGTTAACTTTACAACAACAGAAAAAATTCATTCATGATACTAAAACATACTTTTGGGATGAACCATACTTATATAAGCAACGTAAGGATTTAATTATTGAAGATGCGTGCCTTATGAAGAAACTCGAACCAATCATTCAAAAATGTCATGATTCTCGATTTTGGAGGACATTTTGGAACGTATAAAACTCGCGTATAAAATTTTATAACTGGATTCTACCGGCCTACTCTATTTAGAGATGTATACGTATATATAAAAACCTCGCGATAAATGCCAAAGAGTAGGAAACATATCGAGAAAAAATGAAATGCCTCCGAATTTTATATTAGAAGTCGAAATTTTTGATGTTCGGGGATTAGATTTCATGGGACCTTTTATTCCTTCATTTGGAAACTCATATATATTAGTAGATTGTTGATTATGTTTCCAAATGGATCGAAGCACAAGCTTTACCTAGGTGTGATGCTAAAAGTGTTTCAAAATTTTTAATGAAAAATATTTTTACTAGATTTGGAATGCCGAGAGTGATTATCACTCGATGGAGGAACTCATTTTAGAAACAAATATATTCACAAACTAAGTAGAAAAATATAATATTATGCATAAAATATCAATTGCTTATCATCCACAAACTAGTGAATTACTCGAAGTTTCTAATCGAGAGATTAAGCGTATATTAGAGAAGTCTGTAAACCCTAATAGATTAGACTGGTCTATAAGACTAGACAATGCATTATGGGCATACAGGACTGCTTATAAAACTCCGATTGGAATGACTCCTTATAGGCTTATATATGGAAAAATGTGCCACTTACAAGTTGAATTAGAACATAAAGCATATTAGGCCATTAAAGAATTTAATTTTAATATAAAAGAAGCTGGTGAAAAGAGATTGTTGCAATTAAATGAATTGGAAGAATTAAGGAATGAATCATATAATAATGATAGGATTTATAAAGAAAGGATGAAATTATGGCATGATCGGAAGATTAATCAGAGAAATTTTGAACCGTGACAAGAAGTTCTATTATATAATACTAGATCGAAATTATTTCCGGGAAATTGAAATCTCGATGGTTAGGACCTTTCACCATAACTCAAATATTTTCATATGGAACTATAGAAATTAAAGATCCAAAAACGAGACATAGATTTAAGGTAAACGGACATAGATTAAAACCATATTTCGAAGGTAGAAGACCAAATTTTAAAGAGGTTTTAATGCTTACTCAACCCGATTACTAACCGAAATTAGGTCGGGCTGACGACATTAAACCAAGCGCTTTATGGGAGGCAACTCATAGTAGTCTTTTATTTTAATTATCTATAAATTAGTGAGTCTATATTATTAAAACAAATCTTACTACTCAATTTTTTAATTAGAATCATCACAAATTTGAACCTATATGATGAGATCAGAAAATATTCGGACCAGAGCAAAAATGGGCGATTTTTACGAATCTCGCCGACAGCGAGCCCGAGCCCGCTGACAGCGAGATCGTGTGCCATGACTTCATTCGGTTTTATAACTAGCTCGCCGACGGCGAGGCAGTTGAAATTTTGGTTTCTTAAGAATTTTCGTGCGGTTTTGGACGGATCTAAGCCATTTCTTTGTAGGAAATTATCCCAAATCCAATTTTACACCGTTTTCTTCCTTAGAAACGACTAGAGACCAATCCTTTCAATCCGAAATGGCCACCAAATTCTTAGAAACCACAAAAACTGAAGTTTTCAACCGAAGAAAATTCGTCAGTTCGGAGGCGCAGCGTATCTTCAACAAAGGCTTGATGAAGAAAAGACTTATTAAAGAAAGGGGATTTGTCAACAGAGGAGTAGAGAATTCCACCACAAAAATCAAAGAAATGATCGCACAACGGCATTGGGGGTATTTTGTTATACGACATCCGCCGTAGTTATTCCAGTAGTTAAAGAGTTTTACTCTAATTTACATGCGATCAACAATGGAATTGTCTACGTCAGAGGAAGATGGGTAACATTTACTCCTTCAAGGGTAAATGAATTATTTTCTATAGAGAATACCTCTGTTTGTCATTATTCTAACTTTGTGCCTTCAAGATACAATATGAACGAGATCTATAGATACCTGACCGACGAACCTTATGATTGGGAGTCACGCGAAGACGGGTATGTCAGTTTTCCGCATCACTTCTTAACCCCGTCTCGAAGCATCGGCATTTCTTTATCTCATCAAAATTATTACCTACTACGAGGGTAAATAAAGTTTCAAAGGAATGCGCTATATTAAACTACCGTATTCAAATCGGACTACCTATCGATGTTGGATCAATAATAAGTAAAGTCTACATCGGGATCGATCGTGCATGGGTCGGCTCATGGACTTGGACACCCATTGACTATATTTGCTTTGTGCAGCCAGTACCAAGTATCTTATGAGGCTTGGGAAAAAGTACTTTTTCCATGGAAACCACTTGATCCTATGGATATGTTTCCAACTTTGGATAACAATGATGAGATTACCATTATTTCTGACAAAGCATCACGTAACAATCCTTTAACAAGGCCCCTTATCGATAAAACAAATTTCATTCGAAGAAGATTAAAGGATTGGAGAAAGAATTGCAAAATGTGATGAATTCCATCGACAATATCTCTGATATGTTTGATCACATTGACTGGAGGATGAAGGAGCACTTTGATCATACTGGACATCTAGAGGTCATTTTTATTCATTTACTAAGACAGAAGGGATGGATTAATGAAGAATCTACTGCAAAATTTCCTTTCAGGCCTTTCTACAATTTATTTATGCACCTGCATCGCATCGGGAATATCAGAGAAGATGATAGTTCGTACATCGAAGAGTAGGAAAGATTTCTATTTTATGTCATATATTTGTGTATATATGTGTTGATTTGGATTTAGGTTTTATTATGATTTGAATTTTAAATTGATCATCTCGCATTTGATGAGATTATTTGTAACTTGTTATGTCTCAGCGATTTAGAGTGTTGTGGTGTGGATTGCGATGCCGAGTATTATGGATTTGAACATTTAAGTTAAGTATGTTGTTAAGTAGTTAGTGTGAAGTTTGTAAGTTTCATGGATTTCATATATAAAGTTATATTGTTTGTGTTGTGTGAACTTTTTGTGAGTATAAGTATCTAATCTTCATACTATTATTAAATTAAGTGATCGGAAGATTGAACGGGTAAACTTCCCTCTTTCTATGTTAAATGCAACATCTAAAGCCTGACACTATTTTATTTGTTCTACTTTGTTACCTACCTACCACCATAGTGAAGTAACAAGAGATAAAACAGTTCTGAATTTCTGTATTCAGAACCAAAAGAGTATTAATGTGGGAAGTGCAATTTATAAAAATATATTCGCCACCTCAAGAAATGAAAGTGGAGGAGGACTAGGACATCCTGGTCTTATCTATGCACTCTGCCAATTATCTGGGGTAGAGGCAAGAGATGATGAGGAATGGGTTGAACCTATGAAACTCATTACTCAGGCTAATATAAAGAAATATGAATCCCACGAAGGATGGAGATCCGGGACAAGGGATTATGTACCTTCTTCAAGCAGAGATATACCCTCTACTAGTTATGAACCCCCTCAGTACACCACTCCTACCCTTCAAGATCTGATGAATGAGTTGACCCTGAGTAGAAAGAGTTTTGAGCAATTTGGAGAAAATATGGAAAGAAGATTTGAGCATATAAACCAAAGGATTGGAGTCTTGGAAAGAAGACACGATTATGATAGCTGAACGTTGATATAGGAGTGGTGATTTAGATGTTGTCTTTCCTGAGTGCCCCCACTATACACAGTACCAGCCTGCTCAGCCTTCTCAGCCTGGAGATCAGGGAGATGATATAGCCTGGGATTTTGATGCAGAAGATTAGAGCCTTTGTTTAGTTTGTTTAGTTTGTTTAGATTTGTTGTTATTTTGGAAACTTTATTATTCTGTATGTAATTATTCTGTACTTTCTGTGGACTGTGGATGTTGGTATGTTTGCTTATGCTATGATTCTAGACTTCTTATACGTGTTAAATTAGTTTGTAATTTTTTTTTTAGATAGGATATTAGTCTTTCTTTAATGTATTGTTTAAGTTTTTACAAGTTATGAACTTTTAATATTGTTTAGATTGTTTTAATATGTTTTAAAGTAAGTTAGTTGATTGTATGTGTAGTAATAGATTAAGTTTTCATTTGTTATGTTTGATACTTATTTTAAAATTTCATCCCTGCACTTTCTTTTAAATACTATATGTGGAAGAATACTAACAGTACAGGTTCTGTAAGTAATGAAAAAGCCTGCAAAAATTTTAAAGAAAAGAAATACCTAAAGCTCAAAGGTATGATGAACTTTACTATATACTTTCCCTTTTCACTATTTAGTATAGATAGAAAAATTTAAGTTTGGGGGAAGGTAAAAATACAAATTTAATTATTAAATTGTTCTCAATTTCTATTTTCAAAAATTATTATCAAATAATTTTCTATAGTAGTTTTTCAATTCAATAAACATGAATTACTTTATTTAATTATTATAGAAAGTTAAATAAAATGTTTCTAGTAATTCAATTAATTAATGGAATAAGATATTTGGTTAAAAGGAATAAGAATATAGTAAATTATTTAAAGTAAGAAAAACTATATTCTAAAAATTGAAATTCTTAAGTATTTAAGTGAAAAAGAAAGGATTGAAACTCAATAAAGTAAAGGCTATGAAATATATATAAGCAAGGAAATATTTTAAGTTTCAATTTTAGGAAGAGAAATTGAAGTTCAAAATTATTAACAGGCTATCCAGATACAGTAATCCTCACTTGGAAAAGAAAAAAAAAAGAAAGATTGAAAATCAATCTAAAAAGAAAAGAAAAGAAAAGAAAAACATAAGTGAGGAGAAGCTTGAGGAGATGCCTTAACAAAAATTGGCTTCAATGGATTCAACCTAAAGGGTAAAACTTAATTATATTTCTAAACTTATATATATGGATTAGTATTTCACTAAATATTGTTTTCTTGAACTTCCTATCATCTAAATATCTTAAGTAATTTACTCTTTTTAAATATAGTCATTCCTGAAATAAATAGAAAGCTAGAAATCATAGACCTGATAACTAGATAATCTTATATCTATAAAGTTAATTTAATTACATAGAAATATTTCTATTCAACATTACTATAATGTTATTTAAATTTAATTCATATTATATCTGAATTGAAAAATTCTATTACATAAATCATTATTTTTATTAAGTTTGGGGGATTTTGATCACAGAAAAATACATTAAGAAATTCATATCTATTTTTGATGAAATTACACTTTAAAGAAAGGTATTTTCTTTATTTTACTGTAGGAACGAAGATTTATGAGTAATGGAAGCAAAAAGCATGAAATGGAGCGAATTTGGATCAAGAAGGAAGAAATTCATGCAAAATGAACTAAGTCGCCGACGACGAGATCAAGGCCGCCGACGGCGAGATCATGAGGAGAATTTTTGAAGGAATTATAACTACCTCGCCGACAGCGAGCCCAAGCCCGCCGACAGCGAGATCGCGTGGTTTGAAGACCTTCTAGAAGCCCCGCTGTCGGCGAGGTCGTTTCCTGCCGACGGCGAGACAGTTCAAAATGCAAATACATTGAACCTGGACACTTTTTGAAGAGGTGTTTAAGCATCCCTTGGACCTTTGCCTACCTCTATAAATAGAGGATGAATTTTAGTATGTGTGTGTCTTTGTGTGTCATTTGTGTGTGTCTCTGGAGTCTTAAGTGTGTCTATTTAGAGAGTCTTAGTGAATCTTTAGTGAGTTAGAAGTGTGCTGTACTAGAAGGAAAAGTCAAAGGAACTTCAAGGAGTCTGCTTGGGGAGGAATTTAAGATAAGTATCTTTGTTTATTATTGTTAACTTTAAATGAAATCCATGCTTTGTTTTATTCCCATGCATTCTGAGTAGTTTTCTTAAGTCTTTCTCCTTGTTTATGAAAATTATGCGAATTGATGAAATTAAATGAAGTACCTAATATATTAAAATAAATTGTGATAATTTTTACTTAAAACTTGATTTACTTTCAATCTGGCCAATTGATTTGTTAAAATATGTTGAAGTATCAAATATAGTAAAAATTACATCCAATATTCAGGTAAGTCAAAAGCATTGGAAGGAGGGTGCAAATAAATAGGGAAATATTATTTATCGGACGTAGAATTGGACATTTTAGTGTGACAGACTAAAATATTCAATTTGGTCCTATTGTTTGAGAGCTAAAGTGTAGATGTTAGCCCTCAGGTGAGGGGAACGTGGGAGCTCTGAAGTGGCAGCCAGTATCCTCCCAGCCTAGCCGTAGATTCAGTAAATAAACATAGGATTAATCAATGTTCTTTGCACCTGTACCAAAGGGTAAAGAATAGGAATGCTCCTATTTGTCACAATACAATTCAAGAATTCTATTTATATTCATCATTCACTTAATTTTCTAAAAACAAGGAGAATGATACTTTTTCTGAATTATTTAAATCAAATTTATTTCAAGCATTAGTTTACTTTAGTTGCTTTAGTTACTCTAAATTTTTGTTTACTAAATTAGTAAGTAATTCCTTTAAATTTTAGCTGATACACATCTGTTAAAAACTTCCCTGTGGGATCGATAACCAGGACTCCACTAGAGACCTGTATTACTTGATACGATACGTATACTTGCGTAGAATCCACATTAAACATTCAATCAAATATATATATAAATTAAAGCGGGATCAAGTTTTTGGTGCTGTTGCTATTAACATAAGTTGCAAACATATAAAAAGTGGGTCAATTACTGAACAAATGAAGTTGGCAATCAGCATTTATGTAGAAGGAAGCTCCAAAGAAGATGAATTCAACAAAGAAATAATTATGATAAATCAGAAGAAGCCTCAGTTCAAAATCTCGTTGGATGACACCGGGAAGAATGAGTATGAATCAATGTACGATCGGATCAACCATTATGTTCAAGCCATGACCCTAACTCTGATCCATCCTCAAAATATCGAGAGTATGGAGGTCAAGGAAGTCCATAATGGTGGTTTTAAACCAATCAAGTTTTACCGAGCTTCCCCTTCTACTTCTGAACCTTGTGTAACTCTTGAAGAAAATGATTCTAATGAATTAATGGAATTACATTTTGGTTACCTTTTGCCATGTGTACAAAAATTAATTCAAGAAGGATATGTGCCGATGAAAATGCCAAAAGATAAGCTATTATCATTCAAAAAATTATGGAATACAAAAGAAAAGAAACTTAATTCGAAAGAAGGTCTTGGGTTTGGTACGATTGGACCCGTCGATGACTCGGGATTTTGCATGGTTGATACTAGCCAGTTAGAGGAAGTTGCCTTGACATTCAAGATGAAATCGAAGATCAACTGATAGATGACGCTCCACCAAAGTTTGAAGAAGAAATAAAATCAACAGTTGATGAACTAAAGGAAATCAACCTTGGGACTAAGGAGCAGCCCCGACCAACATTTATAAGTTCACTACTCAGTGAAGTGGAATCTACAGATTTGATCAAGTTATTATCTTAATTAAAAGATTTTTTTTCCTGGAACTATGACAAAATTTCAGGACTATCTCCAGAAGTTGCAGTTTACAGACTTGGGGTGAATCAAAATACAACGCCATGAAAGCAAGCTCCCAAAAGAATGCTCCTCGAAAGAGAACAACAAGTTACAACAGAAATAAAGAAATTAATAGATGCTAACTTCACACGAGAGGAGTAATATCCAATATGGTTAGCTAATGTCGTGCCAGTGAAGAAGAAAAATGGACAGATACAAGTGTATCTCGACTACAGAGATTTAAACAAGGTATGTCCAAAGAATGAATTCCCGTTGCAATACCGGAATTAATGGTGGACATCGCGTCATCACATAAAATTTTCTCCTTCATGGATGGATCTTCGGGCTACATCCAGATCAAGATGGCTCCAGAAGACACAACGCTTACAGCATTCAAATCTCTGATCAGGATTTATTGCTACACTATGATACCGTTTGGGTTAATGAACGCCAGTGCTACTTACCAAAGAGCAATGACGAAAATCTTTGATGACCTCATTCACAACCAAGTGGGATACTACGTGGATGACTTGGTCATCAAGAGTAAAATAAAAGAAAACCACCTATATGATTTGAGGATTGTATTTGAACGATTACAGTGATACAATCACAAGATGAATCCCTTAAAGTACGCCTTCGGCGTTACCTCTGGGAAATTTCTAGGATTCGTTGTCCGCCATCCTAAAGCCTTGATGCAATTATGTTCTTTTCAAGGTAAATTGGCATATCTAAGATGCTTTATATCTAATCTATCAGGAAGTTTTATACCCTTTTCAAACTTACTTTGAAAGGATGTCAAATTCACTTGGGGACAGCTGTGCCAATGGGCTTTCGAAGATATTAAATAATATCTAATGAAACCTCCTGTTTTAGTAGTCCCTATCCCGGGTAGACCGTTGATACTTTATACCACAGCCTTAAACGAGTCCCTCGGAGCCTTACTCGCTCAAGTCAATGATGACGGAAAAGATAACGCACTCTAATACTTGAGTTGACGTCTAATACCAGCGGAGGTAACGTATCGTCCTATTGAGAAACATTGTCTGGCTTTAGTCTTCGCAGTTCAAAAGCTTAGACCTTACATGTTGTCTCATAAGTTCAACCTGATTTTGAAGTTAATGATTTGCAATATTTGATGACCCGACCGACACTTTCCAGACATTTAGCAAGGTGGTCGATGATACTATTGTAATTCGACATAACTTTTGTGCTCCTTCACGCTATTAAAGGCTGGTTCTTGTGGACTTTCTTGTAGCGCACCCACTGCCAACTGGGTCTCCACTCAATGATAAGCTACCAAATGAATAGATACTACAAGTGGAACAACCCAGTGTCAGACATTGGGAAATGTACTTTGATGGAGCATCGTCAGCTAAAAGAGACAAAGGACAAAAGACAGTGATACCCGGCAAAGCAGAAATTAGTCTGATCTTCATGACTCCGGATCAAGGAATGTTGATATTCTCCTACCACTTGACAAAGCCATGTACCAAAAATAATGTAGAATATGAAGCTCTAATCACTGGTTTTGAATTAGCAATATTAATGGAAATTACATATATTATCATTTAAGGTGACTCAAAACTTGTCATATAGCAAGTTGCAGGATAATATAAGATTATGAAGCTGAGATTAGAAGAATACCACCGCTATAGGATGAAGTTGCTAGAGCAGATTCCTAATGTGAAGTTCTATAGGATTCCTCGAGCAGACAATGCTCATGTCGATGCTTTAGCTAAACTGGCTAAAGAATTGACTTGTCCAACCAAAGATTCCATATACATTACAATACAAGGATGTCAGATTTTGTCATAGATTGACCTCGATAGTTTGCACAAGCTTGGAAACAAAGAGATAATAACTACAGTGTCAGATGATACAAAAGATTGGCATCAACCGTTGATAGAATATTTGCAAATAGGAAGACTGCCAAAAAGCAAGTCAGCAGCGCATCAGATTGAGAAGAGGGCTTTGTTATATGTCTTAGTCGACAATGTTCTGTGCAAACGATCTTTCGATCAGATGTGGGTCAGATGTCTCAACAAAGTAGAAGCATTGAAAATTGTCAAAGAGGTACACGCCAGATTGTGTGGAGCTCACCAGTAAGGGCCAAAAATGAAAATGAAGATCAAAGGACTTGATACTACTGGCTGGCAATGATAATAGATTGCATGGATACAACAAAGAAATGTCATCAATGCCAAGTGCATGGAGTGGTCTTACACAAACCTCCGAATGTTCTACACCCCACAATTGCCTCGTAGCCATTTGAGTTTTGGGGCTTGGACATATTGGGTCTGATAGACCCTCCATCTTCAAATGGACAAAGATTTATACTTGCAGCTTCAGATTACTTCTCGAAATGATCAGAGGCAGTTCCATTATGAGAGGTCACTGCATAGCAGATGCTACAGTTTTTTAAGAATCATATACCACTTTGGTGTACCGCGTAGAATCATTTCAGATAATGGGTCCGCTTTCAAGTGTACCAAGATCAACAACTTCGTCATAAGGCACAGGATAGATTGGCAAAATTCAGCCATCTACTATCCGAAAGCAAATGGCTTGGCGGAAGCATTCAACAAAATGCTCGAGCAGATTTTGAAGAAAATGCTTAACGATAATAAAAGAGGATGGCACGAGAAGTTACTAGAAGCCTTATGGGCATACAGAAAGACATTCAGAACGTCTACGCAGTCTACACCTTATGTACTTGTGTACTTGTCTGAGGCAGTGCTTCCATTGGAGGTTTAGCTATCGTTGCTCAGGATCTCCATCGCCAATCAAATTACAATAGAAGTGAATGTCATACTTCGACTTACAAAATTGAAAAGCCTTGAAGGGAAGAGATTGCTCGCGCAATAGAATTTGGATCTTTATCATGATTCATGCCCACTACAATTTGGTCCGCCCGTGGTCGTTTAATGTCGGTGACCTCATGCTCGTTCTCAGAAAGTCTATTCTTGCACACCGCAAAATAGCTGGAAAAATTCAACCAACTTAGGAAGGACCATTTGTAGTGGAGAAGGTTTACTCCGGCGGGTCGTACCAGCTAGTGGATTCTCAAAGGGATAGGCTCATGTTGCCGATAAATGTACGTAACCTGAAGAAGTATTATGCAACGTAAAAAAAAATCCTGAAAGAGGACGATTGTTCTGAAATAAGCCATGTGGCCAGTGTCTGTGACTGTGTCCAAATTTTGTAATAAAGTAAAATTGAATGAAATGAAATAAATTTTCTCACAAGATAAAATACGCTTATTAAACTTCTAATTCTAGATTTTGTAAAATTACATTAAAAAATATAATGGCATCAAATTAATTGCAAAAGTTGCTAAATAAATAATAATAATAAGTTTGTTATTGTTCTTGTTCGTGCAAAATGCCAACCACTGACATTTCCCCCTCTTTTCTTGTGTAGGAAGTGTCAGGTCGCGAGTTAGCATTTGCTTTCAAAGACAGCTTGAACCTTGTGATTCGAGAAAAAGAAGCATATGTAGGAAGTGTGATCAACTTCAACTTAGATTACTCCCAGGTCGCAAATATTAGATCAAAGATGAAATTTGGTCGTCAACGGACCGAACATATGTTGGAACACGGAGGCCCTAGAGGTTTTGTTGACTCACAACTCCTTACCAAAGATACGGTTAGATTCCGTTCATGATCACCACTCAATAAGGTGGTCTTGTCGCTGCTACAGTTAAAAGGGTTCTAGACGAGCCGTTGGCGCGTACAAAGAGAAGAAATGTATATCGCCGCAAGCGTCGCTCTTGGACAGGATGGAGAGGAGACAGGCCCGAGAGTTAGCCGCTAAGTTACTGCCTATTCCAGAGGAATTCTACAAGCCAAAAATGAAGGAAACTGATGATAGCTCGTCACGCAAAAAAACAAAGCCAGAAACTACTGAGTCCCTTGCACCGACATGGGACCTAATGAGAGAAATTTTTACTGGGTGCTCGACTTGCAACTCGAGTCTACCTAGACAGCCTTCAGTTACAAGGGCCTTTTCAGAATGCCCGCAGTGACATGGTCTACAGTTGGAGGAGAACAACACGTTCGAGGCATATGGAGCCTCCTCAATGCTACTCAGGAACAGAGAGTAATCCTGACGTAGATCCTTATGTACCAGAGTAAGTCCAGCCGCAACAAAAGATAGTGATCTCAGACTACATGATGGCCAAAACCAAAAGACTCATAAAGAAAGAATTCCATCATTATGATGAAATCCAAGGATGATTCGTCAACATTCTGGAAGGCCTCGAGATTTATACAGATGTATTTTCAAATAATGATCAAGAGAAGATTCTGGATTGTGTCTTTGCTATCCAAGACTTGGGCAGAACAGGCCGTCTAAAGGAGAAGACATACACAAAGCCGACGAAATGGGAGAGAGGAAAGGCAGGGATACCATTCAGTGTGGGTGCTGCTATAACTTTGCAAAAGATAGACAGGGTAATTCCCCAGGGATTCTACAGCACGATGAGGTGGATTTGATGCCGCTTTAAAAAGAAGATAAAGAGAATGATCGAGTGGCATATGTTGCCTGCAGACTATATTCCTAACACTACATTATAAACATCTATGAGGATGGGAACTGTATCTCATCCATATCAACCACCATGACTTTGTGAGGCCTTTTTTCACGGTCTCATTTATAAGTGAAAGAAATATACTGTTTAGCCGAGAGATTCAGATTGTTGGGCCAGGAGAGTTCCTAGGTTCTATCGAGATCCCTTTACGATTCAGACCAGTGTTAGTGCTAAAAGAAAATGGATCAGATCTTGCAAAGCACTTCATCCCAGGAGTCACAAGACAAAGACTGTCAGTTACTTTTAGAAGAATGGACGAGGATAAGGAACTGTTCTACTATGAGCCAGATCTAGAGTTTGAAAGCCTTCTTCCTTTGCCACTATGACAGTAGTACCTCTAGGTATTCGAGAGGGGACTTTTTGTTCCTTCTAATTCCCTAAATTTCCACATCCTATTCGAGAAATTTTTCGCCTCACATGAAATTCTAGGATAAGTGCCAGTCGTCCAATTCCTTCAAATTCCATAAAATTTCCACATCCTATCCGAGAAATTTTCCGCCTTCCATGAAATTTTGGAATCGGAGCACAGTCGTCTGATTCTTTCAAATTTCTTAAATTTCCACATCTTGTCTAAGAAATTTTGAGCCTTCCATGAAATTCCAGGATCAGAGCACAGTCTTCTTATTCATTCAAATTCCCTAGATTTCCTCATCCTATCTAATAAATTTTCTGCCTTCCATGAAATTCCAGGATCAAAGCACATTCGTTCGATTCTTTCAAATTCCTTAAATTTTCACATCCTATACAGGAAATTTTCCGCCTTCCATGAAATTCTAGGATCGGAGCACAGTCGTCTCATTCCTTCAAATTCCCTAAATTTCCAAATCCTATCCGAAAAATTCTCTGCCTTCCGTGAAATCCCATGGTTGGAGCACAGTTTTCTGATTCCTTCAAATTCTCTAAATTTTCTGCATCCTATCCGAGAAATTTTTCGCCTTCCATTAAATTCCAAAGTCGGAGCACAGTAATCTGATTCCTTAAAATTCCCTATATATTTTTGCATCCTTTCCGAGAATATTTTCGCCTTCCATGAAAATCCAAGGTCGAAGCACAATCATCTGATTCCTTAAAATTCCATAAATTTTTGGCATCCTATCCGGGAAATTTTTCGCCTTTCATGAAATTCCAGGGTCAGAGCTCAGTCATCAGATTCCCTAAATTCTCCTAAATTTTAGCTTCCTTTCCGAGATATTTTCCGCATTAATGATATTCTGAAATATGTACCTAACTTTTGATTCTCATTTTCGAGGTAGATACCTAAATTCCGACTCTCCTCTCTGCACTCACTTGAACTCAAAGACTCCAAAGAAAATTAAAATTCCCAAAATCAAATCAAAGTAAAAGTTCCACAACTTCCAAATTTCCATAAATTACATCAAGTTCAAAATCAAATTCAAATTAAATATTTAAATTGAAATTTAATTTAAATCCAAAATTCAAATCAAATCCTAATTCTAAATCCAAATCCCAATTTCAAATAGAATTAGATAGGACTCCTTCAGAGTTTGGAGGCTTGAAATTCATAGATACCTAATGAAGGTATTCCATTTCCCTTCTATAGAGAGAGTTCCCGGAATTTGAAGGTTTTCTACCCAGATAGTCCCCAGCGGAAAGCTCCTCGTTGAATTCTACGTTACTTCTTGAGTTTTGACTCAGATAATTATATTGGTTTTGTTGATTTCGACGATCAACATCAATACATGCAGTGTGCTTGCCCAGCACACCACACCTATTGGGGGTCCATTTGTTAACCTCACTTTTGTTGAGGTCTAGTCTTTCTTTAGAATAGCCTATGATCTAGCGATAGGAATTTTCTAGTGACTATCTTAGGAGACTAGCAATGGAACCCTTACCCCAAAGAAATTCAAAAACACTTTTTTACTTCACTTGGAGTTTTCAAATGCTTAAAGTCTAACCTCTAAATGGTTAGGAGGATGAGACCAAGCACTAGGAAGCTCAAGAGGAGCTCCTTATAGGATGGTCAAGCCTTAAGACTTACCCTGGGTGGTTTGGGTGAGGTACACACACACTTGCACATTACACTCTCATACACTACCTCACAACCTTAAACCAAATATACCAATTTCTCTGAGGCTTGATCCTCTATTCTTTTGGAAACTCATATTAGTGGTTTCCCCAAGTTTTTAGCCCTAGGATAGGGTTTGGTTAGTACTAGTACATGGAGGGTCTAAATGGAGAATTCCCTTGGTCATAGCTCAAATAGATTATCATTCTCATTCAACCTCAAATTTTACCAAAAATCCAACTTTTGACTCCTTGACCTGAAACTCTACCAAAATACCAAGTTGCCCCTACAACTCTAATTTTGACCCAAATTCACAAATTTCCCTAAATTACACAATTTCTTCCAAAAATCATTTCAAATTGTTCCCCACCACCAAAATTGACTAAATGACCCCAACTTTACCAAATTTCCCAAAGAAGCCCAAAACCCCCAAAATTACCAAAATACCCCTCCAAACCCAAAAATTTCAAAAATTCCCTAAAATTACCAAAACTCTCCAAATATTTCAATTTTGAACCACCACATTGACCCAATTTGACTAAATGCCCCAAATTGCATTTAAAGGCCCAATTTCCTCAAATCACCCCTAATGTCCATCCAATTGACCCTAAACTTGCACAATCTTAATTCTAAATCGAAATTCATCATCCCCAATACCAATCTAAACCAAATTTAAGCCCAATTTGAACCTAAACCAAGAAGCCCCAATTTTGACCATATAACCTAAATCTCCCAAATTGACCAAATGAGCCAACAAATTCCTCAAATTAACATCCAAAACTCTTTACAACATTCCCATAAACTAAATTGAACCACCAATTGACCTAAATTTCCACTCAAGCATCACCAAAATCCAACCAAATCCAAAATCCCTAAATGTGACCAAACCAAGCTCACCATAGCTAGCCTTGGGACCCTAGGGACTGAGCTAGATCCACCTAGCCCACTCTAGTGGAGCCATGGAACAAGGGTCCCCTAAATTAGGGGATCCCCTTCTTTAAATGGATAAATCTAAGCGAATTTGTAATAAACACTTAGCCACTTAAGTTCACCACCATGATGGCCTGACCTGTGGCCACCTCCCTGTTGACCTCACTTTTATGATAGGTCAACCCTTGACCCAAAAAGTCAACTTTGATCAAAATGGTCAATCCTGACCCAATGACCAACCCTACAGACCCAACAGGTCAACCCCTTACCCAAAAAGTTAACTTCGGTCAAAATGTTCAATCCTGACCCAATGACAACCCTACTGACCCAATAGGTCAATCCTTGACCCAAAAAGTCAACTTTGGTCAAAATGATTAATCCTGACCCAATAGATCAACCTTTGACTCAAAAAGTCAACTTTGGTCAAACTAGTCAATTTTTGACCAAAAAACCAATTATTGACCCAATGACCTGTTTAAGACCCCAAAATGACAAAATTAATCAAATAATTAATTTCAAAATTATTTTGATTAATTAAATTGACTAATAATTTAATTTTCAATATTTTAATTAATTAATTAATTAAAATGAAAATTAAATTAAAAGTCATAAAATGACAAAATGCACCAAACTGAAATAAAAATGACAAAATTAATCAAATAATTAATTTCAAAATTATTTTTATTAATTAATTGACTATGATTTAATTTTTAAAATTTTAATTAATGACATAATTAATTAAAATGAAAAAATTAAATTAAAAGCCATAAAATGATAAAATGCACAAATTAATTAAAAATAATGGAATTAATCAAATAATTAATTCCAAAATTATTTTTAATTAATTAATTAACCAATAATTTAATTTTCATATTTTTAATTAATTACATAATTAATTAAAATGAAAATTAAATTAAAAAGTCATGAAATGTGACAAAATCCAATTTTAAATAAAAAAATGACATGAAAATTAATCAAATAATTGATTTGGAATTCTTTCTAATTAATAATTGATTAATAAAATAATTTCCAATATTTTAATTAATGACATAATTAATTAAAATGAAAATTAAATTAAGAAAGGGGTATTAAATGGAATTTTAACCTATGACATTATGGTTTTCCAAAAACTCCAAATCTCCTTTATGACATCACACATGACCTCATATGGGTTAGACACAACCCTTATAACCCACTAAAAATGAAATAACCCATGGATAACCCATCATGTATCATATTAACCATGGTAAACACATGTGATGATGCCATCATCATTATGAAAGAATGATGTGTCACCTCTTCATGCAACCCTAAGAGAACCTTTGGTGACTCATCTAACACCTCACATCTTCACCAATAGGAGATGGGAAGAGCTTTGATCACCATTACCTCATATGGTGATCTCCTAAATAAAAAATGGGAAAATTAAAGAAATTAAAGGGGTATGTGTCATCTCCCCATGATTCCTTAAATGAGGTGGTGGATGATGGAAGCCTTAGCTCTTTGAGTCACCACAAGCCTCCTCTCTACCCAATAGAAGTGAAACAAAAAAATGAAAAAATCATCATGACAATTTGAGAGCAATTATGGCTAAGATATGGGAATGAGGGAAAATTAGCATGTGTCATCCTACCATTCAATTCATTAGAGGTGCTAAATGAATTACATGGGGGAGGCTGATCCAAGGCATTCTCCTACAGCCATGTCCACCTCCCAAGCTCTCCAATGAAGGAAGCTATGGGAAAATCCAAGCAAGCACGTCCTTTCCTTACCATGGTTAAGTTCATGGTGATTAAGCATGGAAATTGCCAACCTATCATTATCACAACTGAAATTTCATTTTAAAAACATTTATGGATGAGATAGCAACTCCCTCAAGTGAGCCTAACCAGCTCAAAACTTATCCATAGCCATTCCCATGGTTATAAAAATCTCCTACTCGAACCCATGAAGAGGAGAAGAAAAAAAATTCCTAGAGACCTATAGGCTGCCCAAATCCCTTAGCTCACAACACAAAAATTCTTTCTGAGGATCTTAGCAACACATTCTAGCCAAAATCAAGCCATAACATTAGGTTGATCGAGACAATTTGGCTAAAACCCAAAATGAACCCAAATCATGCCACTTTTCCAAAATTATTCACCAAGGCTAGCTGTAGATCCAAATTGAAGTGACAAAGAACTTCTTTGGGATCACTAGAGGCTGACCAACAAGTCTGATCAAGATTAAGATTATTGTGGCCAAGATATGGATTTTTTTAATCCAAAATAATTCATATAATTGGAAAATCGTGGACTAAATTAGCCCAGAAAGTTGTGATCATAGTATAGATGTAATCTACATCTCCAGATGATTCCATAGGTTCAAAAATCACTCAATTTCATTGAGAAATGAGTGAGATATTGAGCTTAGAAGGTGAACAGTTCGAATTTTTTTCGAATTAATGAGATTAAATCTCTGTCGCCTGTTCCCGTGTTTCGGAACGGAGGGCGTTGATTGCACACTACGGTGTTTCCTGTCCGGATCCACGCACCGGATTGTCCCGCATCTTCGACCAATACGAGGACACGTGTGAGGCCGAAGAATTTCAGGGCTAAGGTTAATTCAAATTAACCTTAAACAAATCAAAAAATCATAACTTTTGTACAGACCTCCTAAAATAAAAATAAAAATACCTTTGGAAAGCTCTTGAAGAGAAGAAAATTATGAAATTAAAATCATAATTTTATTCTCTCTATTTAGTTTTTAAATAATTAAATACTCTCTAGAGTATTTTAATTATTAAAAATTATTTACAAACCAGAAAAATATGAAAATTTTAGGGAAGAACCTTTAAGTCCTTAGACACATCTCCTGATTTTTCTAAGGCTAGGATAGCTCTGTAGGATATGATTTTCTAATTTTCATGACACTGTATAATTATTTTCAAAAATAATTATAAAATTTGAAATTTTGGAAAATTAAAATTAAAAAATGGTTAAGAATTTTAGGGTGACAGAATAATAATTCTTATGTAATCAAATCAATTTTAAAAGAAATTTTAAAATAGGGTTAAGATTTATTAATTAAAAGTTAATATTTCAAATTTTCTTCATTTACTTAACCCAATTCATAATGGATTAAGCCAATGATGAGTCTAAACCCAAATAAAATTAAATCAAATTGTAATTAGGATTAAAAACAAGTTAAACCTAATTAACTCATTAAACCTTAATCATATTAGGTTTAATATAAAAATTAAACTTTAATTAGGTTTAAAGACAAGTTAAACCTAATTTACTCATTAAACCTTAATCACATTAGGTTTAATACAAAATTAAACTTTAATTAGGTTAAAGACAAACCTAATTAACTCATTAAACCTTAATTACATTAGGTTTCATACAAAAATTAAACTTTAATTAGGTTTAAAGATAAGATAAACCTAATTAACTCATTAAACCTTAATCATATTAGGTTTAATATAAAAATTAAATATTAATTAGGTTTAAAGACATATTAAACTTAATTAACTCATTAAACCTTAATTACATTAGATTTAATACAAAATCAAGCTTTAATTAAGCTTAAGACATCATTAGGCTTAATTAAACCTTTTAAACATTAATTAAATCAGGATTAAAACAAAATTAAAATTAAATTAGGTCTAATCCTTTAAACCTAATTAAACTGTTAAGTCTTAACTAAATTAAGCTTAATCAAATATCAATTAGACTTAACCCATATTAAGTATAATTAATCAATTAAATGTTACCCAAATTAGGTTTAATTAGCCTTAATCAAATATCAATTAGACAACTCATATTAAGTCTAATTAATCAATTAAACCTTATTCAAATTAGGTTTAATTAACCTTAATCAATTAGATTTAACTCATATTAAGTCTAATTAATCAATTAAACCTTACTCAAATTTGGTTTAATTAACCTTAACTAATTAGACTTAACCCATATTAAGTCTAATTATTTAATTAAACCTTACCCAAATTAGGTTTAATTAATCCTAAACCAATTAGACTTAACCCATATTAAGTCTAATTAATCAACTAAACCTTACCCAAATAAGGTTTAATTAACCTTAACTAATTAGAATTAACCCATATTAAGTATAATTAATCAGTTAAACCTTACCCAAATTAGGTTTAATTAATCCTAAATCAATTAGACTTAACCCATATTAAATCTAATTAACCAATTAAACCTTACCCAAATTAGGTTTAATTAATCCTAAATCAATTAGACTTAACCCATATTAAGCCTAATTAATCAATTAAACCTTAACTAAATTAGGTTTAATTAATCATAAATCAATTAGACTTAACCTATATTAAGTTAATCAATTAAACCTTACCCAAATTAGGTTTAATTAATCCTAAACCAATTAGACTTAACCCATATTAAGTATAATTAATCAATTAAACCTTACCCAAATTAGGTTTAATTAATCCTAAATCAATTAGACTTAACCCATATTAAATCTAATTAACTAATTAAACCTTACCCAAATTAGGTTTAATTAATCCTAAACCAATTATACTTAACCCATATTAAGTCTAATTAATCAATTAAACCTTACCCAAATTAAGTTTAATTAACCTTAACCAATTAGACTTAACCCATATTAAGTCTAATTAACTAATTAAACCTTACCCAAATTAGGTTTAATTAACCTTAACTAATTAGACTTAACCTCTATTAAGTCTAATTAATCAATTAAACATTAACCAAATTAGGTTTAATTAATCCTAAACCAACTATAATTAGGAACAATCATTCTTAAAATAACTCAAACTTAACTCAAACCTAAATCAAACTTGAGTTCAACCCACATTGAACTTGAGTTAATCTTAAGTCTAGATTCAATCTAACTTGAACCTAACTCAAACCTAAATCAAACTTGAGTTCAACCCACATTGAACTTGAGTTAATCTTAAGTCTAGGTTCAATCTAACTTGAACCTAACTCAAACCTAAATCAAACTTGAGTTTAACCCACATTAAACTTGAGTTAATCTTAAGTCTAGGTTCAATCTAACTTGAACCTAGCTCATACCTAAATCAAACTTAAGTTTAACCCACATTGAATTTGAGTTAATCCTATGTCTTGGTTCAATCTAACTTGAACAAACCTAAATCAAACTTGAATTCAACCCACATTGAACTTAAGTTAATCTTAAATCTAGATTCAACATAACTTGAATCTAACCTAACTCAAACTTTAATCAAACATAAACCATAATTAAGTCTATCACATTATACTTAATTAAACTATTAAACCTTAACTAACTAAGGTTTAATCAAACTTAAACTTTAATTAAGTCTACCATATTAGACTTAATTAACTAAGGTTTAATTAAGTTAAGTCTAACCTACTAGACTTAAATAATGTTTAAACCTTACTCAAATAAAACCCAAATAATCGCAAATCCCGGTTAAATTAAATTAGACTTAATTAAACCTTAAGCCTTACCTAAAAAGGACTTAGATGGTCTATAATTTTAATAGGTCTAATCTATTTAGACTTAATTAACCTTTAAGTGCTATTTAAACAAGGCTTAAAACTTAATTAGGTCTATTTTAACTAAACCTGACTTAAGTTCAAACAGACATGAACTTAAGTTAATTAGATTCAATCTATATAGAATCTAACTTTAAATTTTAACTTAAGTTCAAATAGACATGAACTCAAGTTAATTAGATTCAATCTGTATTGAATCTAACTTTAAATTTTAACTTAAGTTCAAGCAAACATGAACTCAAGTTAATTAGATTCAATCTACATTGAATCTAACTCTCCAAATGGACTTAAACTCA
This sequence comes from Papilionanthe hookeriana x Papilionanthe teres, assembly GCA_022702705.1. NCBI lineage: Eukaryota > Viridiplantae > Streptophyta > Magnoliopsida > Asparagales > Orchidaceae > Papilionanthe > Papilionanthe hookeriana x Papilionanthe teres. The sequence continues at coordinate 5,187,433 of CM040433.1, read as the reverse complement.
AATTTTAGGTTTAAACTTAATTTGAATTCAAGTCAAAACTTAAGTTTGACTCATATCAAACTTAACTCGACATAAAATTTCAAATCCAAATAAACATAAATTAACATAAATCGACATTCAAGGCATACTACAACATTTCAAATCAAACTTGGACAGCCTATAAATTCTGAGATAATGAACATTTTTATGCCATTATTTCTGACAATGTTTTCTTTGCAGGATGAAGACAAGTTTCATTTTGATTTCCTTTGCATGTTATAGGGTGTGCTAACTCTATTTTGCAGGAGACATTATGGAAATGAGACAAACAACAACGACATCAAAACAACAACATTGAAAAAACACAACAGTAAAATTACAAAATCAAAACAAAACCAAAACATTTTAGATAGCCAAAAAAATGACAGACATTAAAACAAAAAGGATAAACAACAAAACAAACTGACATGACAAAATGACATTTAGGATTGATAGTGGGTACATCTTTCCTTAAAAATAAAAATTTCTAGAAAACAAGTGATCAACATTAATCAAAAGTTTTTCTTAGACAATTATAAATTACCTAAGATGTAATTAACTATAGAAGCTTGCTTCCATAGGAGATTTAAAAGAACCCACGATAGATATCACATCTAGAAATCTCTAGTTAAAACTTCATGATTTTCCTTATATAGAAATTTTAGGATATGGCATTCTAGAATCTTCTTTTATAAGGATTATCATAAACATCTTTTTTTCTATTGTTTTCTATTAGCCCTAAATTTCTTAATTCCTTTATAGGATTTATAGAAATAAGATTAGGGCAATATTAAACAGAGTGGCGACTCCTTAACATTGACATGACATCGAAAATTGACAGCAACGGCACGCGACATTATTTCTTTCTCTCTCCCTTCACCATCACTCACTTATCCTGACAGGTCGGTCTAGTCGCCGGAGGAGCCGGATCCGAGAGCCATCTCCTCCCAATTTAAACCTAAACTCACCCCCCAACCTATGCAGCTCTGATTGGCCCTTACAGCTCTTTAGCACTCCACGTGAGCAGTTAATTCCATCCACCAGCAAGCCCCAAGCTCAGCCCAATGGCCATGGCTATAAAAGCCATCTTTCACGGCCAATTGGCGGTGCTAAAATTTTCATAAGGAAACTCTATCAAGCTGCCCTGAGAAATTCCTTGAGACCTCTTAAGTACAAGCCCACCATCCTTTGCCATTGAATCCCACTGCCTATAGCTAATTTCAGAGCTCAATTCGCAGCCGAAACCAAGACATTCTCCACCACAGTTCCACGGTGCACCAAATCCAAATTAATTGCATCCACACCATCCCCACAATGAAAGAGGAAGAACCCCCATAGAAGTCCCATCATATATAGCCTCCAGACCAGAATTTTATCAACACCTGAAATGACCTATGTCGAATTGAGATCTAGACATTTCACCACAGCTCAAGGCTTCTTCTGAAGGTTCGTTAGGTCCAATCAAAGCTACTACAATCATCATATTAAGGCCTCCCCTTTCAGAAAAAGGTATTGAACTCTCTCCCTTTCCCAAGTTATTCTTCATTCTCCATGCATGTATATTGTATTTCATATCGTATAAGCCGTATAGATGGGTTGTTCTTGCTTAGATGAAGCTCTAGAATCAAACCCGAAGCGATTTGGTTGAGTATTGAGTGAGATATTAGGTCTAGAATGTGGACGGGTCTCTGTACACACCAGGTGAAGATGATGAACACAAGTAGTTCGATCACGCGTGTTTTGGATGAACGACACAAATGCAGTCAGGTTGGGAGATGGTACATAAAGCGCTAGTTGATGAGGCGACTACGTGGATGGTAGCGTCGAAACAGAGCACGATACGCAAGGCTTCAGAGCTGCCTAGGATGACTCGGCGTTGTGCTGGATAAATAGAAAATTAGGGTTATTTAAATCAGCCAAACTTTAAAAATTCATAACTAGGTGTAGAAAAATCATAAAAATAAAATAAAAATACCCTCTTGCTCATGAACAAAGAAGAACAATGTGGAATTGGTTTCAAGTTTATTTGATGTGTTTGATTTTTAACTAATTAAATACGGTATTTTTTATTTTAATTCTCTATTTGTATATACATTTCACCATGACTTAAAATTTTGGGCTTTTGTTTTCTCTGTCAAGAGGGATCTTCTTTGATTTTTCCAAAGTCATGGGTGATTTCTGTGAGGATATCCTTATTTTTCAAAGTTATTGTCTCTATTTTCATTTAAAAATTATAAAAATTAAAATACTCATCAGATAATTTTAAATTTATTTTGGGAGGTTCACTATGACCAGATGTCCATAAGAAAATTATAACTTGGCCTAACTCATTAAACATAACCTTAATTTAAACCAACTCACTAAACCTAAAGAAAATTAAATTAAATTAAATACAAATGGGAATAACTTGATTTTTGTTCCCCACTATGGCTTAGGGTTAGAGGAACTTCCACAAAATTTTTGAAGTCATTTAGAGTTAATTTGATCACCTAATAAAATTTTCTAAATTAAATAGTACTTTTGGTATTAAAATAATTCTAATAATTAAAATATAAGTTAAAAAATTATTAAAACTAGTTTTTAGAGTTTCTTATGAATAGGGGAATTTAATAAAAATAAGATGGTGATTAAAATAAATACTTTATTTTAAGCCTAATTTTGAATTTTAAAATAATTAAAATTTATTAAATCAATTAAAAATAATAAAAATCACTAAAATATAAAAACACATCAAATTATCATATTTGTTCTATTGATCATTTGGGAACAGTTAAAATAATTTTCTTAATTTTATAAATAAAAATAATAATTTTTATAGGAAAAAAATGGATTTTTCCTAATTTTTCACTAAAATAATTCTAATAATTGAAATAAAAATCACAATGATATGAAACTTGGTCTCTGGGTTTTCCGAACTTAGAGAGATTTTTAAAAAATATAAATGTTAATTTTCAATATAGATAATATTTTATATTTAATTAATACTCCAAAATTAAAATAATTTTAGTAATTAAATTAAAATTCAAAAAATCATGAAAATTTTTCTAAATGGTCCACTGGTCTAGGTGAACTCTAGTAATTTTTCTAAGAAATAAATATTGTGATTTTATTGAGTTATAAAATTATCTTTAAAAATTCCTATTTTACATTAAAATATTTAAGTAAATTAAATTAAAATTAGAAAAATCACATTTTATCCTCTGATGTTTTAGTTGACTCATGAGTAGGGTAACAAAAATTTTCAAGGTCATTTGAGTTTAATTTGATCAATTATGAAGAATTAAGGCCTTAGGGGCAAAGTTGTAATTTTGAAGAATTTAGCCTTAATAAATATTTAGGCTTAATTAAAATGGGAAATGGGCAATGAATGATCTCAATAAACATATTGAAATGATTGAAACGTAGAAGGATAAATGGTAGAAACCAATCTTATTTTTGTCATATTAAAAAATAAACTTGTAATTTCTTTAATTATATTAATTTGGAAGAAAATTAAACCAAAGATCCTTAAAGTTAGGGGTTGGACTTTGGAAGTCAATTATTTATTGATCTAATACCCCTAGTTGGTGTCTAATGATAATTTCAATAATTTAATAAGGATTAAAGAGATTCATAATCACATAAGTCAATATTTTCCTAAAATTCAAAATATACCCACCAAAGTCTTAAGGGCTTAGTAGTGAACTAGGCTTAATTAAAATTGGACTAATGAGGTTTATAAAAAAAAGTTAAATCAATATCACATACTTTTGAAACACTACAAGTCCACTTCCAAACTAAATTTGGTTATATTTCTTAATAAACCAACTGGCCCCAAAAGGCATTTACTCACATAATTTATAAATAAAATTTCAAGTGATAATTACACCATTTTTTGGATGACCAAAACATCAATGTTTGTTATGCATAAGGGTATGAAATATATGAATTATTTAGTGAGTATGATTAGTTTAAATGAACTCAAGAAAGTTCAAAAGGGTTATGAAATATCTAAGTATTCTATGGATCTTTTCAGAAGTCTTCTGGACATCTTGTAGGACGACTAAACCTATCATACTTTTAAAGGAAAGAATCTCTCAAATGGATTAAATAGGACCCACCAAGTTATGACATAGGATTTTGTAGGCCTGTGATGAACCTATCTATAGGCTTTTACTTTCACGCAAATTATAAATGATTACTGCAAAAAAAAATAAAGTTTCAAGTGGATGAACGAGAATACTCGACAGGTAAGCTTTTATAGTTTATAGTACCTTCTTTAGGATAACCGCAAAACCAAAACCAAAAATCAAAATGAAAACAAAATAAAGTTAAAATTCACCGCCACAAAAATCAAAATATAAGACAAATGAAAATTTAATCACAAACAAAACAAAAATCACAAATCCAACTAAATTAAAATATCTTTGTTGGATGATCAGAAATACCTCCGAGGATTCAACCTATGGCTGCTAACGAGATTTCATACGGTCTAAATGAAATTATGGAACTCATTTAGCTGAGTTTAGTAAATTCATTTGGACTAAGTGAATCCGAAGAAAATAGTGGTGCCAGAATGAGGGAACTATGGGATCCTAGCCAATGTTACTATAATCAACTTAAATATTCCCCTAAATAAGACACTAAGACACCTCAATTTAAACATTTCTAAAATGTACTATTTCTCTTGACCTCTTACATTCGACACTTCTAAAACTAAACCTGCTGCAACGAGAAGCTTGGAACAAGCACAGTGGGCAGCAGGGCCATCTTCAATAGTAAAACTTCTTAGAATTAAACAACAAGCCATAAGACTCTTGCCTAGTGCAACATAAACCCTCACTTTATCTCTTTATGCCTTTGCATTTCATGTAATATAAGCCCTAACTCATCTTAGGTTCCGAGATTGTCATCGGATATGACATAAATCCTCCTTTCTTCCAGGCTATTCACATGATTGGTATCAAGTGAATGCAAACCCTAATTAAATAAAATTGGCAGGATGAAACACTAAATAACTATCTCAAAATGGAGCTAAACCATAGGATAGTTTGGGAGAATACCAAGATTATTCTTGGATCTATGTCTTTTCCCTAGTCTTCTTTTCTTTTGGACTCCTATAATAATTGTTCTGAAACTTGAGCCACTCACTTATTCAATTTCATATTACCACATTTTCTTGAAGATCATACCTTTTGGAAGTCATGAATACAGTATTTCCTAATTTATATCAAGAGTTTTCTTAAGTGACTTCGGTTCACTAAGATATAATTAACTATAGGGGCTTGCCCTTATAAGAAACTTAAAGACTTCATATTAATTTAAATAATTTCTAATTCCTTCATATTAGACAGTGGAAGTTGTCGGTCAACATCATGGATTCTTTAGTTTATTTGATCAAGCCTCACCACCAAGCAATGTATCCATTCTTTGGGATAAATACATGGCTTACGGTGAAGTGCTTGATTATTTAAATTATTATATATATGAGATCAGTTTGATTTCATTTTTTTAAAATTAAAAAATGATATTTTCTGAAATTATATAAATATATATATTAAATTAAAACTTTGCCGACAAGCTGGTAGTGCTTTCAAAGTATTTGTATTTAGTTATATTGTCCTTTCTAAGCCTCGTTAAATAAACTTGGATTAAACCTAGTTCGCTACTAAGCCCTTAAGATTTTCTAGGTAGATTTATAATTTTAAGGACAATACATGGTGGTGCGACTTTTTTAATTTGCTAAAATTTATGAACTCAAATTTAGATATATATATATATATATATATATATATATATATATATATATATATATATATATTGATTTAGTTTTATAATGAGTCACACAATTAAACACAAGTATACATATCGCTCAAGTGAAATAATAGAAAATCTCCCATTGACGATTCATAATAAGATCTTCAAGCATACCTCCAGGATTTTCAAAGGCTTCCTCTTGAATACATTTCCTATTACTAAGAAATGTATTAAAGCGCAAATAAGCCTTGAAATTCACAAACTTCCTTTCATCATAATGAAATTTTCTCTTTCCCTTTGAAATTCTTGGAGCCATTTGTCTAAAAAAATATCAAATTTATCCAAATCAATTTTAAAATTGCAATGTAATGGACTCCAAGGTAAACTTAAAAAGGTAAGAACTCAAAATCCATGAAAAATCTCCAAAGTTTCTCTAAAAACATCAAATTTTCAAATCTTCCTAACGTAAGAGATTTTCATGGTCAAAATCGAAAAAATTTAGGTTAAAGTGTAGCTCTTACCAAGATAAAATGAAATTTAAACTTTTTCGGCCACGAAATCGCTTCAAATCCAAATGCTAGTGAGCCCTAGGTACGAAAATTAGCCTTAGCTAGAGGAAGAAGACGATGGTTTGGGAAAAAATTATGGGTCCCAGGTTTAAATTGCGAAAATTTGGAGTTTCAGGTCATTTTTCTGGTCTAGCGCTATCTGGGGCTAGCGACAGCGCCGTTTGGCGCATTTTTCTGCTCTTATGGTCAAACTCTCTATCCTTTGGCACGGTCCGGCACTGGTGACAGTGTCGTTCGGTGTCAGTTCAAAAACTGGGCTTCTGACTTTCTTTTGCAATTTTGATCTTTTCAAACCTGATCCGACGTCTAATTAGTCTAATTAAGCATTAAATAACATTCTAAAGCCATGGAAAATGATATTTTTTAACACAAAACATCACTTTCATATTTAAAATCCAGGTTTCAGACACATACACATAACACTAAATACTACACATTGTCAAGCCATATAATTCTAGAATTTAGCGTCGATCACAACCACAACACAATAACGCTGAAAACTAAATAAGAAAGCAAGTCCAAATATAACATCCAAGCAAAGCAATCAAATACACAAACATAGAAATACAATAATCAAGTCTTCATTCTTTCTTAGAACTATCATCAACTCTAAGATCTCCAATGGATTGAGCGTGAATGAACAAATTGTAGAATGGACGAAACGAGAATTCATGAGTAGAATCTTCTTCAATCCAACCTTTCCTTTTCATCAATCATATCAAACTTCCTTCAATATACCCAGAATGATCAAATTACTCCTTCATTCTCCAATCCTGATGATCAAAGAAATTAGATAGATTGTTGATTGCATTCATCAGGTGTTGTACTTCCTTCTCCAATTTCTTAATTTTCTTCAAGATGATCTGTGAAATTTCAGGAAAGTAAAGAGGAATAGGTGTTGACCTCTGATATGGTTGATCTTCAATAATGCTCATGTCATTCATATCACCAACTGCCTGGTTAATATATGCATCTACTAGGTCTATAGGCTTCCAAGGTAGAAGTACTCTTTCCCAGTTCTCATATGGCACTTGTAATTGACTGCATAGTAGAAATAATGTGGAAGGATGTCCAAGCCCATACTTTGATCTGTGAACGATCAATCCCAAAATAGACTTAACAATTATCGAAACAACATCAATAGGCATCCCCATTTGAATACAGTAGTTCAGAATAGCACACTCCTTAGCTACTTTACTGATTTTCATTGTTGGGAGCAATTTTGCATATATGAAATAATGTAAGTGTTTCGACGTAGGATTTAACAGCGTGGTCGAAAAACTTACATACCTGTTGTCTCTTATCTCTCAATCATCACTTTCACCCTTCAAATATCTGTATATATCATTCAAGTTGTCCTTCATCGGGGCAAAATTCAAATCGTGGCAGATTGGCACATTCTCAATCATGTATAAATCATTAATCTTTGTAGGAGTAAATGTGACAAACCTACCTCGCACATAGACTGATCCTTGGTTGATTCCATGAGGATTTTCATAAAACTCCTTAACAACCGGGACAACTACGGTGGTAGTAGTAGAACACAATACTTCCCAATGTCTCTGAACAATAATTTCATCAATTCTAATCGTAAGAGAATTCATACCTCAATTCACAAAGTCTCGCTCCTTAATCAACCTCATTTTTTGAGATATTTTGGTTGAATAGACGTTACGCTTCGAAACTGATGAACTTTTTATGGTTGAAAACTTGAAATCTTGAAGTTTCTATCGAGTCGGAATCCAATTGGACGATATTTGGGATCTTCCTCTTCATTCCTTTAGTAGTTCCTGCATCTAGGGGCATTTTTTGGGATTTCAAGTGGAATAATTGCCACCTAGAACAGCCAAAACTCAAATTTAAAGACGATAAATTGTTTTCTGAACAGCGGCGCGGTCCGGCGCTGATAACAACGAGGTTCGGCGCTAGTTTAAATTTTGCCAAACTTCATTTTGTCCAAATTCTTTCCAAATTTCTATTCGATTCATTTCTTAAATGTTGTTAATGATAATTAAGGAAGAATAAGACTTAATTAAGTAACAAACAAACACAAATAACACATTAAAAAAAGCAAACATTCAATAACTGTAGGTTGCCTCCCACAAAGCGCTTGGTTTAACGTCGTCGGCCCGACATAACTTCCAGTTATTCAGGTTGATCCAACATTAAAACCTCTTTAAAATTAGGTATATTTCCTTCAAAATATGATTTTAATTTTTTTCCATTAACTTTGAATATTCTTCCAAATTTAGGGTCTTCAATAATCACAGCTCCAAACTAATATATTTTTACGACAATGAAAGGTCCTGTCCATCTAGATTTCAGTTACCCAAAAAATAATTTCAATTTTGTATTATACAATAAACCTTTTTTGTCCTTATTCAAATTCCCTTTAACAATCTTTCGATCATGCCACATTTTTCTTCTCATCTTGTATATTCTATCATCATCATATGATTCATTTCTAATTTATTCTAATTCATTCAATTGCAACGTATCTATTCTCACCAGCATCTTTCAAATTAAAATTTAATTTCTTTATCGCCCAATATGCTTTATATTCTAATTCAACTAGAAAGTGACAAGTCTTTCCAAAGATTAATCTGTATGGGGACATTCTTATAGGAGTTTTATAAGCAGTTCTGTATGCCCATAAAATAGTGTCTAGTCTAGCAGACCAATCTAATTTCTCAGAATTAATGGTTTTCTTGAAAATTCATTTAAATTCACGATTAGATACCTCTGCTAAATGATTAGTTTGGGATGATAAGCTATAGAAATTCTATGCATAATATTATATTTTTCCACCAATCTCTGAATCAGACTATTCTTAAAATGGGATACTCCATCAGTGATGAAAAACTCTAAGCATTCCATATCTTGTGAAAATATTTTTCATTCAAAACCTCGAAACACTTCTAGCATCACACTTGGGTAAAGCTATTGCCTCAATCCTTTTTGATACATAATCAACAACAATCAGTATATATATTTTTTCAAATGAAGGTATAAATGCTCCATAAAATCTGATCCCCAAGCATAAAAAATTTCAACTTCCAAAGTGAAATGAAGAGGCATTTCATTTATTCTATATATATTGCATGTTCTCTGACATCGATCACAAGTTTTAATAAATCTGTAAACATCTATGAAAAGTGTAGGTCAATAAAATCCAGATTGCAAAATCTTATGTGCAGTTCTATCAATTCTGAATGTCCTCCAAATTCAGAATCATGACATTCTCGAATAATTCTTTTAGTTTCATCATAAGGCACACATTACCTAATAATAAGATCTTTACATTTCTTATACAAATAAGAATCATCCCAGAAATAAAATTTAGCATCATGCTTAAATTTTTTCTACAGTTGCATTGTTAAGTAGGGTGGTAAAATATTACTAACAATGTAGTTTACAATATCAGCATACCACAGTAAATTTCCTTCAATAATATTATATAATTTCTCATCAGGAAAAGTTTCAGTGATTTCCTTTTCAAATTCATCCAAATTAGGTTGTTCAAGTCTAAATAAATGATCAGTTATTTGATTATCGACCTCTTTTCTATTAACGATCTCAAAATTAAATTCTTGCATTAAAAGTATCCATCGAATCAGTCTTGGTTTTGCATCCATCTTTTGCATTAAATAATTAATAGCAAAATGATCAGTATGCATTATACATTTAACTCCAATTAAATAAAATCAAAACTTTTCAAAGGCATAAATGATCGCTAATAATTCTCTTTCTGTAGTGGCGTTGTTAATTTGAGCATCAGTAAGAGTCTGACAAGCTTAGTATATAATTTTAAACATTTTGTCATGTCTTTTCCCAAAAACAAATCCGATAGCATAATTGCTAGCATCGCACATTAATTCAAATGGTTTCTCCCAGTTAGGTGAAACTATTATAGGGGCAGTGATTAATTTTTCCTTTAATAGATCGAAAGGTTTTAAGCATTCATCGTTAAAATCAAACTTCCTATCTTTTTCCAAAAGTTGGCATAGAGGCTTAGTGATTTTTTAAAAGTCTTTGATAAATCGCCTGTAGAATCCTACATATCCCAAAAAACTTCTAACCCCTCTCACAGTTGTTGGAGGTGGTAACTTTTCAATAATTTGAATCTTCGCAGGATCTACTTCCATGCCATATTCAGAAACTTTATGCCCAAGCACAATTCCTCCTGCAACCATAAATTGACACTTTTCCCAATTTAGGACTAAATTTATTTTTTCGCATTCCTCTAAAACTTTTTATAAGTTGCATAGGCATGCATCAAATGAATCTCCAAATACTGAGAAATCATCCATAAACACTTCTATTACATCATCATTTAATTTACTAAATATGGATGTCATACATCTTTGAAATGTTACAGGTGCATTACATAATCCAAAGGGCATTCTTCTAAAAGCAAAAGTTCCATAAGTGCTAGTACATGTAGTCTTCTCTTGATCCTCAGAAGCAATAGGTATTTGGTGTTAACCGGTATATCCATCTAAAAAGCAATAGTACTTGGGTCCAGCAAGTCTGTCTAGCATTTGGTCTAAAAATGGTAAAGGAAAGTGATCTTTTTTTGTGACGGCATTTTATTTTCTATAATCAATACATATTCGCCAACCACTGACTTGTCTTGTCGGTATAATTTTATTTTGTTCATTTATGTCAACAGTCACTCCTCCTTTCTTAGGAACACAATGAATTGGACTTACCCAAACACTATCAGAAATAAGATATATAATTTCAGCATCTAACCACTTTAAAATCTCTTTTTTAACCACTTCTTTCATTATTGGGTTCAGTCTCCTTTGTGGATCAACTCTAGGTTTATGTTGTTCATTCAACAAAAATCTGTGCATATAGATCAATTGACTGATTCCTTTAATATCAGCTATGGACCAACTAAAAGCCTTTTTTGTATCTTTTTAAGGTGTCCAATAATTTTTGTTCTTAATATTCTTTTAAATTCGAAGATACAATTATTGGTGTAGATGATTCTCCTAAAAACTTATACTTCAAATGATTAGGGAGAATTTTCAGCTCAAGTCCAAGGGGTTTAATGATAGATGGAATTAAACTTTTATCTCCAATTTCCATAGTATCCAATCTTTCAAATCTTTCGTGAACAAATTCTAACTTTTCATTCTTCATATTATCCAAATCATCTTCACTTTCACTTTCATATTCATCCTCACATTCCAGATTCTCTTCAAATACTTCTTTAAAATGATCTTCTCTCAAATAATTACATATTTCCATTCAAAAGCACTCATCATCTTTTTCAGTTGAAGGGTATTTCATAGATTTCAGAATATTGAAAGTTACCTCTTGCTCATAACTCTCATAATTAATTCTCCTTTTTGAACATCGATCATAGCTCTCCCAGTAGCAAGGAATGGTCTTCCTAAAATAATTGGAATTTATTTTTCTTCCTCCATATCTAATACAATAAAGTCAACAGGAAAGATAAATTTATCCACCTTTACTAATACATCTTCCACAACTCCTTTAGGATAAGTGATAGAATGATCAGCCAGTTGAAGAGTCACAGATGTATGTGAAATTTCTCCTATTCTCAATTTTTTGAAAGTTTATAAAGGCATAAGATTAATACTAGCTCCAAGATCACATAAAACTCTTCTGAAAAATTTCTCACCTATAGCATACGGGATAGTGAAACTACCTGGGTTTTTAACTTTTTTAGGAAGCTTCTTCTGAATAATTGCACTACACTCACCGCTAAGTGCAACAGTCTTGTGGTCTTTGAACTTTCTTTTCTTTTTACGAATATGCTTCATAAACTTTGCAAAATCAGGCATGTGCTCTAATGCTCAACAATTAATTATTAATTTCTTAAGAATTTCTGAAAAACATTGCAAATCTATTATCCTTGTTTTGTTTATTTAGTCTTTGAAGAAAAGTAGGAGGTGGTCTTGCAACAGTTATCTTCATTGCTTCTAGCTAGTATTCGTCTGGATATATCCTATTAGAACCTTTCTCAATGTTCACTTCCTCTCTTTTAACTTCGACTTCTTTTTAACTCTTAGTTCCAATTCTTTTCCACTCATTAATTGAATAGCCTTAATTTGCTCCTTGTTTTGATCTTTTGGGTTGATCTCAACATTGCTAGGAAGATTTTCAGAAGGTCTGTTATTAAGCGCAGTAAAGATATGTCCCAATTGATTCTCGATGTTTGTCATCGCAACATTTTGAGCTTGAATTTGATTACCCATATTCAGAATCATTTCTTCAGTAGAAAACTTCATTTTCTTAAATTGTTGATTACTATTAAAACCAGGAGGATAAGAAGGTCTATAATTGGTATTTCCTTAGTTGTTCGGATTTCTAACTGGATTCATAGGATTGTTTCCCCATTGCGGGTTAACAACAACATTGGTGTTATTCCAGTTGAAGTTCGAGTGATTCCTCCAACTAGGATTATAATATTTCGAATAAGGATTATTGACTTTGTTATTCTAGCATTAAGGGTTTCATAAGACATTTGAGAGTCTATCATCTGTCCTGATGAATTTTCTTCTAACACTTGGGGTGTTGGAGAATAATTCATTCCATATTGATCTATTTTCTTAAAAAGTGCAGTAATATGAGAGACTATAATAGTTATCGCATTAGAATCATGAATACTAGCTACTCTGTTAGGATTTACCTGCTTAGAGGGCCATTGAAAATTATTAGTAGCAATCTCTTCAATTAACGAATATGCTTCATCAAAAGGTTTAGACATTAATAATCCACCAGCAACAGCATCGATAATCGATCTTACAGATCCCACTAATCCATTATAAAATGTTTGAATTATTAGCGAGTCTGGTAAAGCATGATGTGGACACTTTCTCAGAAGATCTTTGAATCTTTACCAAGCTTCATATATGGATTCTCCATCAAAATGACTAAAAGATGTAATATCATTCCTCAGCTTATAAGTTTTGGAAGGAGGAAAATATTTTGACAGAAACTTTTGTGAAAGGTCTCCCCAAGTTCTGACAAATCTAGGTCCTAACGAATTTAACCACACTTTAGCCATATCCCTTAATGAAAAAGGAAAAAGTGTAAGCCTAACAGCATCATTTGACAGTTCATCGTATTTAAAAGTATACACTGTTCTAAAGAACTAGTGAGATTTAACTTAGGATCTTCATTAAGTGTTCATCCAAATTGATTTTTCTGTACCATTTGGATAAATAGCAGGTTTAAGCTCAAATGAATTAGCAGCAACATCAGAGTTTTTGATAGTTAAGTGAATTTTATCTGCTGTTGGATTAGCATAATCTCTTAAAGGTCTTAGTTTTTTTTTTTTTTTGATTGTTTAAGTTGTTCGCCATTTTGTGAGGATTTGTAGATTGTTTTTGTTGTTTTTGAATTTTTCTAATAGTACGCTCTAATTCAGAATCGTAAGGCACTAAACCTATAGATCTGATACTACGCATAAAAACACAATAAGCACACAAATAATAAACAAATACACACAATTATGACTTGTAATTCAAATATAAGATTTCAAATACTACAAAATTAAATTTTAGCAATTACCTTTCCTCACCTCCAAGGCAACAAAGCCAAAAACTTGGTGTGACTTTTTTAATTTGCCAATGTTTATGAACTCAGATTTAGATATATATAAATATATATTGATTTAGTTTTATAATGAGTCACACAATTAAACACAAGTATATGTATCGCTCAAGTAATACAGGGCTCTCGTGGATTCCTGGATATCTATCCCACAGGGAGGCTTTAATTTTATGACGTAGCACAGAAATCACATATCGAATCACAACACAATTACAAGTAAGTTCAATTCTTAAAATAAAGATAAATAGTTGTAGTTACTATTTTTACCAAAGTATGCTCTAAACTTCTAGCAAATTAAACTAACACAAGACTAAAGTTATAACAAAGTATAGTTGTAAGAAAGAGTCTTCCTCCTCTCCAATTATAATATGACGATTATTGTGACATAGATCAGTGATGCAAATGTATTGTGCTAAATAGGAGCATTCCTATTCTTTACCCTTTTTTCAGCGTATAAAGAACATTGGTTAATCCTAAGTTTAGTCCCCAAATCCATGGTTAGGCTGGGAGGATACTGGCTCTCACTCTAAAGCTCCCACTTCCCTTCCCCTGAAGGCTAATTCTCCCTTTAGTTTCCAAACAATATGACCAAATTGAGGATTTCAGCCTGTCACTCTGAAATCACCAATTCTACGCTCATCAAAGTATATTTTCCTATTTATTTGCACTCAATCCCCATGAACTACGTCTCTCATTCATGGACATTGAATGTGACCTTCACTTTTGTTGTCGAACTCATAATCCTTTCGGAACATATGTTTCCTAATAAGTTTTAACAATTCAATTGGCCAGATTAAAAAGTAAATGAAGTTCGAAGTGAAAAGTTCATCACAAATTCTCCATAATAACTCAGTACATCATTTCTATATCATAACATCAACACATCACATTAAAAGAAGAAAGATAAAGAAATCTACTCAAGACTCATGAGAAAAAATTGACAAAACATACATGTTATATATAAAACAATATCATACAAATAGAGTAAAGAAAAGACAACTTATCTCAAACTCTTCTCCAAGCGAATCTCAAGGAATTCCTTTGACTCCTCTTCTATCTTCACAACAACACACAATTCTCTCTTTAGATAAGTAAGAAAGAAGAAATCTTTCACTTTCCCTCTCCTCTTACACTACTTAGAAGAGAAAACACAAAACCTATATTTCCTAAATAAAATGGAAAGACACTCTCTCTAAACTCTCTCTACACTCTAAACTCTTCTCTCCTCTCTAAACTTGGCTCCAAAGATGTTTAAATTCGGCCATAACTAATTTCCCAAGAGTTTCTTAAAGCAACCCTCCAAAATATGGCCAAATACATTGAATCTAGTTTGAAATCGGGATAGGGCATGGTCCGGCACAGGATAGGGCATCGTTCGGCGCATTATTTTGCCAATCGGTCATAATTCTCTGTAAAATAGCGCGATCTAGTGCTGGTGACAGCGTCGTTCGGTGCTAGTTCAATAAAATGCACTTTTGCCTCTTTTTTCTCCAAATTGACTCCTTTACGCTTCCTTTTGCTCCAAAGGCCTAAAATCATTGTATCTGCATGAAATCATGAAAAATATCTTTCTTTAAAGTGCAATATCATCATAAATAGGTATGAAATGAATAGTAAAAAGCTATCAATTTTTCAGTGGATCAAGATCCCCCAAACTTAATTATCACTTATCCTCAAGTAATTTTAGTTAATACATAAAATAATGATTCACTGCAATGAACTTTCTTTCTAGAATACCATAATTTTGATTTAGATGAGTACAATGGCAAAATTTTCAGAAAGATCTTTGTATAGTTCAAGTAAATTCTGCAGTTGTAAGACTATCTAGTAATCAAGTCTAAGAGTTCTAGCCTTCTATTCATTTCAAAAATGACTGTAGATTGTCCTATTAAGGCACTTAAAAGGATTACATGAAAAGAAGTTTATGAGAACACTACTAGTAAAAATGTTAATCCACACATATAAGTTCAGGAAAGTAGTTAATTTTTTCCCTTTAAGTAGGTCCAAGTGAAGCCAATTTTTGATTAGGCATCTTCTTAAGTTTCTCCTCACTTTTCTTTCTTTAATTTTCTTTTGTGTTTCTTTTCTTTTCTTTTCTTTTCTCTTCTTATTCTCTTTTTTTGTAAGTGGGGATTACTGTATCTGGATAGCCTTTAATAATTTTAAACTTCACCCTTCTCACCCTAAATTTGAAACTTACCACATTCCTTTACCCTATAGGCATTTTTTTAGCTTATTAATGATTCATCATAGAGTCTCAATCCTTTCTTATCACATAAAGTTTTAAGATACTTAATATTTCAAACATACAGTTTTTCTTACGTTGAATAGTTGACTATAGTCATATTCTCTTATACCAAATATTTTAGCCTACAAAATTACTTTTCATTATCAAATACTTTCATTCAACTTTACGAAATACTTAATAAAATCAAAATACATTTATTTAAAATTAAGTTCTATTACAGGAAATCATGTTAATAATTTTGAAAATACTTTTAAATGAGAACAATTAATAGTTAATTCTTTCCCTCCCCCAAACTTAGATTTTTGAATATTAATATAATTAACATGGAAAGAAAGAAATGATTTAAACATTTATAACTCATACCTCAATATGTTGGGCTTTTGATACCTTTGAGTTTAAGCAAGTTTTTCTTCATAAAGTAGAACAGTAAGCCTGAAATAATTAAGAGCATTTCTATACACAAATATGGGTTAGAAATTTGTAAAGGGAAGAAGTTTAAAAACATACAACACACAACATTAACATCCAACTGTTACTATCACAAATTAAAATAACAAAACAAACACATGCAAACTCTACTATCACATCACATACATCACAAATCAACATAAAGTTTGCTACAAGTACAACCAAATACACATGACATCACAAATACAAATCAAAAAGAGTCTCAGGTACATCACATATACAAAACAAAAATAAAAAATAAAATGAAAATAAAACTATAAAACTACCAATCTTCATCTGCAGGAGCTCCATCATCATCAGATTCTTCAGGCTGGTATGGAGTATACTCAGGGTAAGTAGGAAATACAGCACTAGTGTCTCCCCTGAAAAATCTCATATGTGCATCATGATAAGCTATCTCATATTCTCTCCACCACACTTAATAATCATCATTTATTTTATTCCTTACTTCTAGTCCCTCTACTCTGGTGTTCAACCTTTCCAACTAATCCATAACATCATGCAGAGTAAGCTCTCTAGATGTAGACGGTCTCTCATGACTAGAAGAAGGCTCATATGCTTTCTTACTCCAATTCCATCCTAAATAGGCTTCATAGGTTTTCAAATTTAGTTTAATAATGGGCTTCAGAGGATAGACTACCTCATCATTATCTTTAGTTGCTACACCTGACTAAATACATAGGGCATGAATCAAGCTGGGGTGTCCTAGTCCACCTGTAGTCTCTCCTTTTGAGCTTGTCAAAATATTTTTATGAATAATTGCACCAATATTGATATTCTTCATGTTCTAAATATAGTAGTTCAGAACAGCTCTATCTACAGTAACCTCGCTGTGATGGTTGGTAGGCAAAAGTCTTGCAGAAATGAAATAGTGTAGGCTTTTGATACAGGATTCAAAGTAGAAAGGGGGAAGTTAACTTTTAGTCTTTGTTTAACCTTCCATTCCCCTTTTCCGTCAGTCAAAAAGTTCAAAATCGTATCCAATGCTTCATTCATAATAAAAAAAATTTTCGTATTCACATGAAAAAGGCGCTCTTAACTGATAAAATGCATTAATGCGAGCAGGGGTAAACTCAACCATTTGTCCTCTAACCAGTATGTATACACTCTCAGAGTAATACAGATTTGCATAAAACTCTCTAGCAATTCCCAACATCGCTTCAGCAGTGAAATAACAGAAAATCTCCCATTGACGATTAGCAATAAGTTCTTCAAGCATACCTCCAGGATTTTCAAAGGCTTTCTCTTGAATACATTTCTTATTGCTCGAAAATGTACTAAAGCTCGAATAAGCCTTAAAATTCACAAATTTTCATTCATCATAATCAAATTTTCTCTTCCCCTTTGAAATTATTGGAGTCATTTGTCTAAAAATATCAAATTTATCCAAATCAATTTTAAAATTACAATGTAATGGACTCCAAGGTAAATTTAAAAAGATAAGAACTCAAAATCCATGAAAAATCTCCAAAATTTCTCTAAAAACTTCAAAATTTCAAATCTTCCTAATGTAGGAGATTTCCACGGTCAAAATCGAAAAAATTTAGGTTAAAGTGTAGCTCTTACCAAGAGAAGATGAAATCCGAAGTTTTTCGGCCACGAAATCACTTCAAATCTAAATTCTAGTGAGCCCTAGGTGCGAAAATCAGCCTTGGCTAGAGGTATGGGCAAAAAGGGCGGGTCCTAGGGTTAAATCGCAAAAATTTGGAGTTTCAGGCCTTTTTCTGGTCTAGCGCTGTCCAGCACTAGCAACAGCGCCATTCAGTGCATTTTTCTGCTCTTATGGCCAAACTCTCTGTCTTTTGGCCCAGTCCGACGCTGGTGATAGCATCGTTCAGCGCCAGTTCAAAAACTGGGCTTCCGACTTTCTTTTGTAATTTTGATCTTTTCAAGCTCGCTCTGACATTTAATTAGTCTAATTAAGTATTGAATAACATTCTAAAGCTATGGAAAATGATATTTTTTAACACAAACAACACAAAAAAACACTTTCATATATAAAATCCAAGTTTCAGACACATACACATAACACTAAATACTACACATTATCAAGCCATATAATTCTAAAATTTAGCGTCGATCACAACCACAACACAATAACACTGAAAACTAAACAAGAAAGCAAGTCCAAATATAACATCCATGCAAAGTAAAGCAAAGCAATCAAATACACAAACACAGAAATACAATAATCAAGTCTTCATTCTTCCTCAGAACTATCATCAACTCTAAGATCTCCAATGGATTAAGCGTGAACGAACAAATTTTAGAATGGATGAAACTGGAATTCTTCAGTAGAATCTTCTTCAATCCAACCTTTCCTTTTCATCAATCATATCAAACTTCCTTTAAGATACCCAGAATGATGAAAGTGCTCCTTCATTCTTCAATCCACATGATCAAAGAAATCAGATAAATTGTTGATTACATTCATCAGGTGTTGTACTTCCTTCTCCAATTTCTTAATTTTCTTCAAGATGATCTGTAAACTTTCAGGAAAGTAAGGAGGAATAGGTGTTGACCTCTGAGATGGTTGATCTTCAATAATGCTCATGTCATTCATATCACCAACTTCCTGGTTACTATATGCATCTACTTGGTTTATAGGCTTTCAAGGTAGAACTACTCTTTCCCAGTTCCCATATGGTACTTATATTTGACTGCAAAGAAGAAATATGGTGGAAGGATGTCCAAACACATACTTTGATCCATGGACGATCAATCCCAAAACAGACTTAACAATTATCGAACCAACATCAATAGGCATCCTCATTTGAATACAATAGTTTAGAATAGCACACTCCTTAGTTACTTTTCTGATTTTCATTGTTGGGAGCAATTTTGCACATATGAAATAATGTATGTGTTTTGATGTAGGATTTAACAGTGTGGTCGAAAAACTTACCTACCTGTTATATCATATCTGTCAATCATCACTTTCATCCATCAAATATCTGTATATATCATTCATGTTGTCCTTCGTCGGGGCAAAATTCGAATAGTGGCAGATTGACACATTCTCAATCATGTATAAATCATTAATCTTTGCAGGAGTAAATGTGACAAACCTACCTCACATATAGACTGATCATTGGTTGATTCCATGAAGATTTGCATAAAACTCCTTCACAATTGGGACAACTACCGCAGTAGTAGTATAACACAATACTTCCCAACATCTCTAAATAATAATTTCATCAATTCTAGTCATAGGATAATTCGTACCTCGATTCACAAAGCCTCGCTCCTTAATCAACCTCATTTTTGAGATATTTTTATTGAATAGACCTTGCACTTCGAAATTGATGAACTTTCTATGGTTGAAAACTTGAAATCTTGAAGTTTCTATTGAGTCGGAATCCATGTGGACGAGATTTGGGATCTTCCTCTTCATTCCTTTAGTAGTTCTTACGTTTAGGGGCAGTTTTTGGGAGTTCAAGTGGAAGAATTGCCGCCTAGAACCACCAAAACCCGAATTTAAAGATGAGAAACTGTTTTTTTAATAGCGGCCGGCCCAGCGCTGATAACAACGTCGTTCGACTCTAGTTCAAATTTTGCCAAACTTTATTTTGTCCAAATTTTTTCCAAATTTCGATTTGATTCATTTCTTAAATGTTGTTAATGATAATTAAGGAAGAATAAGACTTAATTAAGTAATAAACAAACACAAATAACACATCAAACAAAGAAAACACTCAATAACTATGGGTTGCCTCCCATAAAGTGCTTTGTTTAACGTCGTCAGCCCGACATAACTTCCAATTATTTAGGTTCATCCAAAATTAAAACCACTTTAAAATTAGGTCTATTGCCTTCAAAATATGATTTTAATCTTTGTCCAATAACTTTCAATATTCTTCCAGATTTAGGGTCTTTGATAATCACAGCTCCAAACTGGTATATTTTTATAACAATGAAAGGTCTTGTCCATCTAGATTTCATTTTCCAAGGAAATAATTTCAATCTTGTATTATATAATAAAACTTTTTATCATGGTTCAAATTCCTTTTTAACAATTTTCCGATCATGCCATATGTTTCTTATCTTCTTGTATATTCTATCATTATCATATGATTCAGTTCTAATTTCTTCCAATTCATTTAATTGCAACATTCTCTTCTCACCTACATCTTTCAAATTAAAATTTAATTTCTTTATCACCCAATATGCTTTATATTCTAATTCAACTGGCAAGTGACAATTCTTTCCAAAGATTAATCTGTAAGGGAACATTCATATAAAAGTTTTATAAGCAGTTCTGTATGCTCATAAAGCAGTGTCTAGTCTAGCAGACCAATCTAATTTCTCAGGAATAATGATTTTCTCCAAAATTTATTTAATTTCATGATTAGATACCTATGCTAAACCATTAGTTTGGGAATGATAAGCAGTAGAGATTTTATGCATAATATTATATTTTTTCCACCAATCTCTGAATCAGATTATTCTTAAAATTGAATTCTCCATCAGTGATGATTACTCTTGGCATTCCATATATTGTGAAAATATTTTTCATTAAAAACCTCGAAACACTTCGAGCATCACACTTAGGTAAAGCTATTGCCTCAATCCATTTTGATACATAATTGATACACCTAAAATATATAGTATTTTTATGCACATTTTTATACCTATTTTTAATGATATTGCACTTTAATGGAAGATATTTTGTGTTTTTCTTGCAGGTATGATGAAAGTGGATGGTCATGATGAAAGGAGTAAAATTGGATTAAATTTGGAGCAAAAAAATGAAAAATAAAAAATTTGGCAATGGCGGCTAAGCACCGCCACAGTTAAAAATCGAGATTCAAATGAATTTGGCACCAATTTCAAAGGGGATGGGATGCAACTCTTGGTGGTAACTTCCATAACTTACTTTGGGCGGCATGTTTGAATGAAGGGATGTGTTCCTTGGTAGATACATCAAATCTGGACACATTTTGAAGAGACACCAAGGCACCTTTTGGTTTACTATTTAAAGAGAGTCTTAGGAAAGATTTTGGGGAGGCAATTTGAGGAGACTCTTCCACTGCATTTTGAAGAGTACTTCCATTGTTCTTCCACTACATTTTAAAAGTTTTTATTTAGAGTAGGAGTAGAGAGTAGAAAGGAGAAAAGGGGTGGAGTGAAGTATTCTTCTTCCCACTTCTTTTCTTTCTTTTAGTTTAGTTTTTATTGAAGTCTGAAGTCTGTATACTGAGTCAACGGAGTTGGGAGACTTGCTCTGAGAAGTAGTTTAGCAAAGACTCAAAGTTTCAAAGGAACTTCCTTAGTCTTGTGGAGAGGATTCTCATATGAGTGTTTACTTTTATTTAGTTTATTAATACTTGTTTTCGTTTATTATTTTTCTTATCGTTGTTTTTAATTTCAAATCAATGTGTTTTTATATTTTCTCAATGCATTCTGAGTAGTTCACTTTATCTTTTTCTTTTTTAAATGGAGAAGTAATTAATTTAAAGATAATTGTTGTGGAAAGTATAAGTGTTTAAAAGTTGGAAGAAGTTATGAAGATTGATTCTAAAAACTTTGTTTACTTCTTAATTTGGCCTATTAAGTTGTAAAATTTCTTGAGATTATGTAATATCCAATGCGGTATTGTCTCATAAAAGTTAGTATGAATCACATGAAATTATATGGGTGAGAACTGTAGTCCATATAATTGAATGTAATATTAGAAGATATTTTTATAAAAGGGAGTAAAATTAGAGGATTTTAGAGTGACAGGCTAAAACACCTTAATTTGGTTTGAAGTTTTGAGTTTTGTTATGAGAAGTTAGCCTTCAGGTGGTGAGAATCGAGGGAACTCTAAAGTGAGAGACTGGTATCTTCCCTGCCTAACCATGTTCAAAATAATATAAATTTCAAATTAACCTATGTTCTTTATAGAACCAAGTAAGGGTAAAGAGCACATTTTCTTCTATCAGTCACAACAAAAATTTGAATACTTCCACAACAATACTTTAAGAATTATTACTACTTCATGAAATCTCATGATTGAAGAAAATTCATTAGGCCAAATGGTTGATTCTTATTCTTCACCAGAAACTGTGAATGCTATAATCAAACCTAACAACCCATATTCCAATTATTATAACCCAGAGTTAGAAGAATCATCCAAATTTTAACTGGAATAACAATAATCGTGGTGGTGTTAATCAACAATGGGGAACACCCAAGTGAACCCATTGGGGAATTGGAACAACCAAGCTAATAATAATATTAGATTAACTTATCCTTCAAAGTTATAACAATGTTTTACAAAATAAGGAGAAGAAGTTGTCTATGGAAGAAGTAGTATCACATATGGGAAATCAATTACAAATTCAAGGAGCAACCATCAGAAATATTGAAAATCAATTGGGACAAATTCCAAATGTCTTAAGTAATAGATACCATGGAATGCTTCCAAGTAATACTGAAGCGAATCCAAGAGAAAAGAATAAAGAACAAGTGAAAGCAATTCAACTGAGAAGTGGAAAAGAATTGGAAGGTAGAGTTCAAAAAGAAACTGAAGTAGAGAAAGAAGAGATTGAAAGACCTAAAGAGGATGCTCCAAAAGGTTTTGAAAGACCTATTTCTCTACCTAAGGTTGATTTAAAAAAACCACCACCTCCATTTCCTCAGAGACTTCGTCAACAAAAGTTGGATAAGCAACTTTCAAAATTCTTGTAGATATTAAATAAGCTTACCATCAATATTCCATTTGCTGAAGCCCAAGAAAAAATGCTAAGCTATGCGAAATTTATGAAGGATATTCTTAATAAAAGAGGAAGTTTGAAGAAAATGTGACTGTTGCACTTAGTGAGGAGTGCAGTGCGATAATTCAGAAAAAGCTTCCTGAAAAACTTAAAGATCCTGGTAGTTTCACAATTCTATGTGCAATCGGAGAAAGATTCTATGGAAAAGCTTTATGTGATTTGGGTGCAAGCATTAACCTTATACCTCTATCAATGTTCAAAAGACTGGGACTAGGAGAAATAACCCTGACTACTGTAACTCTGTAATTAGCAGATCGTTCGATCACATATTCTAAAGGAGTTATAGAAGATGTTTTGGTAAAAGTGGATCAATTTATCTTTCCTGTGGATTTCATTGTGTTAGATATGGAGGAAGATAAAGAGATACCCATAATTTTGTGGAGACCTTTTCTAGCTACAGGCAGAGCCATGATAGATGTGCAAAAAGGGGAATTAACGATGAGGGTTAATGATCAAACTGTTACATTTAACATTTCAAAATTGATGAAATATCCTGTAAGAGGTAAAGAAGATGAGTGTTTTAGGATGGATGTTATCGAATATTTAAGTGAATGTCATTTCAAATCAACTTATGAAGAGAATACTGAAAGAGAAGAATTTGAATATAAGCTAGAAGAGGAATTATTTGATTCTGAAGATTTTCAAGAAGAAGATTTAAAGTATGTTCGTGAAAGTTTTGAATTGTTGGATATGACTAAAAAAGATAAATCTTATGGTCCATCAATTGAAAAACCTCCTGAACTTGAGTTAAAAATGCTTCCTAATCATTTGAAGCATGTTTTTTAGGTGAATCCTCAACCTTGCATGTTATATTTTCCTCTCAATTAACTGAAAAAGAAGAAGAGAGTTTGCTTGAAATTCTGAAGAAGCACAAGAAAGTCTTTGGATGGACAATTGCGATATTAAAGGAATCAGTCCTTCAATTTGTATGCACAGAATTCTTATGGAAGATAATAGCAAACTGCGGGTTGATCCCCAAAGGAGATTAAATCATATCATGAAAGAAGTTGTTACGAATGAAATTTTAAAGTGGTTGGATGCTGGAATTATCTACCCTATTTCAGATAGTGCATGGCTTAGTCCTATTCGCTGTGTTCCTAAGAAAGGAGGAGTAACTATGACTGTTAATGAAAAGAATGAAAAGATACCAACAAGACAAGTTACAGGGTGGCGAATATGCATTGATTATAGAAAATTAAACATTGCTACAAGGAAAGATCATTTTCCACTCCCTTTTCTTGATCAAATGTTGGATAGACTGGCTGGGCATAAATACTTTTATTTTCTGGATGGATATACTGGTTACCACCAGATTCAAATTGCTCCTGAGGATCAAGAGAAAACTACGTTTACCAGTTCTTATGGTACGTTTGCTTTTAGAAGAATGCCCTTTGGTTTATGTAATGCCACTGCTACATTTCAGAGATATATGATGGCTATTTTCTGTGATTTAATTGAAAAAGGGATTGAAGTTTTTATGGATGACTTTTCAATGTTTGGAATTTCATTTGAATCATGTTTAGAACATCTATCTAAAGTTCTAAAGCGCTGTGAAAAACTAATTTGGTACTTAATTGAGAAAAATGCCATTTTATGGTAGCAGGAGGAATTATTTTGGGACATCGGATTTCAGAAAAAGGTTTGGAGGTAGATCCTGCAAAAATTCAAGTTATATCTAATTTACCTTGCCCAACCAATGTAAGGGGAATTAGAAGTTTTTTAGGACATGCTAGATTCTACAGGTGTAACATCAAAGATTTTTCAAAGATTACAAAACATTTATGTTGTTTACTGGAGAAGGATGCAATTTTTAATTTTGATGATGATTTCCATAAAGCCTTTGAAAAATTAAAAGAAAAATTAATCACTACACCTGTAATAATTTCACCAATTTGGGAAAAACCTTTTGAATTAATGTGTGATGCTAGTGATTATGCTATTGGTGCTGTTTTAGGTCAGAAATATGATAAAATTTTCAAAGTAATTTATTATGCTAGTAAAACTCTTAATGAAGCTCAAATTAATTAAACCACTACTGAGAAAGAGTTATTAGCTGTAGTATTTGCCTTTGTTAAATTTTGATCATATTTAATTGGAACTAAATGTGTTGTATATACTAATCATTCTGCTATAAAATACTTAATGAAGAAAAATGATGCAAAACCGAGACTTATAAGATGGATTCTTCTTTTGCAAGAATTTGATTTTGAGATAGTAGATAGGAAGGGTTCTGATAATCAAATTACTGATCATTTTTCCAGGCTTGAAATAGAAAAATCTTTTTGTGATATTGAAGAAATTAATGAACATTTTCCTGATGAAAAATTGTTCACTGTTAAAGAATGGAGTGTTCCGTGGTATGCAGACATAGTAAACTTTATTGTTAGTAATATTATACCCTATGGTTTGACATATCATGAAAAGAAGAAATTTCTGTCTGATGCTAAGACTTATTTTTGGGATGACCCATTTTTATATAAACAAGGAAAGGATCTTATAATTCGAAGATGTGAACCTTTGGAAGAGACTTATGAAATTATTCAAAAATGTCATGATTCTGATTATGGGGGACATTTTGGAAGTGATAAAACCGCATATAAAATATTACAATCGGGATTTTATTGGCCTACAATTTTTAAGGATGTGAATGTTTATATTAAAAATTGTGATAGATGTCGACGTGTAGGCAATATTTCTAGAAGAAATGAGATGCCCCTCAATTATATGTTGAATGTTAAAATATTTGATGTTTGGGGATTAGATTTTATGGGACCATTTACACCATCTTTCGGAAATGTTTATATTTTGACAGCAGTAGACTATGTTTCCAAATGGATTGAAGCTATTGCTTTACCTCGATGTGATGCTCAAAGTGTTACAAAATTTTTAGAAAAGAATATATTTTGCAGATTTGGAATACCATGAGTAATCATAACTAATGGAGAAAGTCATTTTAGATATGCGATTATTGGGAAGTTAGCAAAGAAATATCATATTAATCATCGCATTGCTACTGCTTATCATCCGCAGACAAGTGGTTTGGTTGAATTATCCAATCGTGAAATTAAAAAAAATATTAGAAAAAATTGTTAATCCAAATAGAAAGGATTGGTCAATTAAACTGGATTATGCTTTGTGGACCTATAGGACTGCTTACATAACATATATAGGAATATCCCCATATAGGCTGATATTTGGAAAAACTTGTCATTTACCTTTTGAACTTGAGCATAAAGCTTATTGGGCTATTAAAGAATTCAATTATAATTTGAATGATGCTGCTGAAAAGAGATTATTGCAATTGAATGAGCTTGAAGAAATAAGGAATGAATCTTATGAAAATGCTAAGATTTATAAGGAAAAGTTGAAGTTATGGCATGATCGGAAGATTCTTACCAAAAATCTTGTACCAGAACAACAAGTTTTGCTGTATAATGCTAGATTGAGAATATTTTCTGGAAAACTTAAGTCCAGGTGGATGGGTCCATTCATTGTGATAAAAGTTTATTCTTATGGATATGTAGATATTCAAGATCTTAAGACTGGAAAAATATTTAAAGTTAACGGACATAGAATTAAACCATATTTTTCAGTCAATAAATCTAAATCTCATGAAAATTTAATGTTGGGTCACTCATAATGAGTTCTGGGTATGTCAGGCTGAAGACGTTAAAACAAGTGCTTTGTGGGAGGCAACCCATATTTATCGGTGAGCTTAGCTTTATGTTTGTTTTGTGTGTTTTGTTTGCTTAGTTTGGTTTGTTTTTATGTTTTTAGTGGTAGTAATTTGGAGTTTTTAAACTTAAGTGGAGTTTATTTGACCTTAATTGATGATTTGGAAAAGTTAGAATGAGAATTTGGACACTTAGCAAACCTGTGCTAAATTGTGCACTGGTGGCTAAGCCCCGACAAGTTGGCGCTTAGGCGCCACAGTTATAAAAAACGTGAAAAATGTGAATTTAGAGCCTAGATCGTGGGGGAGAAGTTGTGGGAGTTATTTAGGAGATTCTAAACGTATTGGAGAATACTCTAGCATCTCCCGAGTCTATAAAAAGGTCCTGACTTAAGGAAAACACTTGCCCCAAGTCCTATTTTCATTTCTGAAGTCTAAGAAGAGAATTTTGAGCACCATGTCTTCCTGGGAGAACGAGATGAAGAAGAAGCAAGATTCTAACCAAAGTAAGTTCATTAGTGATAGTGCTAAGGAGTAAATTAATGGATATCTTGTTGTTAGCATTCAAGGTATTGTAGAGATGATTACAAAAATTGAAGCCCGAGTGACTTCAATGGAAGCAAAGATCAATGATATTACTTTACATCTGGATCACATGGGATGGCAACTCAATATGCAATTCAATCATTCAAGGTATGTGGAAGAAATAGATAAGGCGATGTTTGTGAAGAACAAATGGATTGAAGAAGATGATATAAGAATGAACAATGATCGCCCGTTCTATCAAATTTATATTCCTAAAGGTTCAAATGAGAATAATAGTGGTCCTGGTTATATTCCACCTAATGGAGAGTGGAATTAAAATTTTTTTGTTTCTATTTGTTTAGTGTCTTATGTGTTATGTTAGTGTTCTTGTGAGTTCATGTTTGGTGTGTTTAATGTTTTTATATATGCCTGAT
Source organism: Papilionanthe hookeriana x Papilionanthe teres (assembly GCA_022702705.1). Lineage (NCBI taxonomy): Eukaryota > Viridiplantae > Streptophyta > Magnoliopsida > Asparagales > Orchidaceae > Papilionanthe > Papilionanthe hookeriana x Papilionanthe teres. The sequence goes on along the minus strand of CM040433.1, from coordinate 5,159,411 downwards.
GATGTGATGGGTACATCTTAGAGATGTACACTTATCAGCTTAAGATTATAGTGTCTTGTATTTTGAGAATTTTATCATTTATGTTTGGATAAAAATTCTAGTATTGTATTGAATGTTATGTTTATTTTAATATAAGTTTGTGTTTTTGTGAAATTTGTGTGGAATCATTGGTTATTTAATTTTGATTTGGAATATTGAAGATTTGTGGGGAGAATTAATTATTGTGGACTAATTAAGGGTAATTAACCAAGTGAATTAGTGCATATACCTTAATTATAAAAATTTGGGTATTGGCGGCTAAGCGCCAAAGTTTCGGTGCTTACGAGCCAAATTTCGCGGCTAAGCGTCGATAGTTCGCGCTTAGGCGCCAGTTCGCGAAAATTGATTCCCGAAAGTTAAAACCTGAAAATTGCCATTTTCAACCGCCCCATCATCTTCAACCTCTGCTTTCCCACGAAAGAGGAGCCTAGGGTATCATATTATGGATCATTTAAGAGCCGATCTCAACAAAAATTGTTAGATTTGGATTCCTTGAGGTAAGAGCACTACTCCTAAGAAAAAATTTTTTATTTTCACCATCTATTTTGAGTACATTTTGGAAGATCTTAAAATCACTATTCATGGTGAAAATTTGAGGAAAAGCTTGATAAATTGCTTGGATTTAGTGAAAATATCTTTTGGAAGAAAATTTAGCAAGTTTTGTTTGATTTTGGAATTTATGGTGAATTTTTTGTGAATTTTTAGAGATGGCTCCAAAGTCAAAGCATGCACGAGAAAAGACGAAGTTTGATTCTGAAAAATTTGTTAGTATGAGGGCTGAGGAAGGATACGTCGATGCATTGCAGTCACGTAAGTTGATTCCTGAGCGTGTGTTTAGTAAACCTTGAGAGGTGATTGAAGATATGATTGCAAGAAGAACCTGGTAGAATTATTGTTGTTTCTCCGCTGTTGTTGTTGTTTCTGTGGTAAGAGAATTTTATGCAAATTTACCTGCTGCAGAGGAAAATCAGGTGATGGTTAGGAGGCATGAAGTAAACTTCTCTTCTGGTGCAATCAATACTTTTTATGGACTACCTCCTGACATGTTCTGTTTTTATTCTAACTATCATCCTTCGGAAGGAGAATTAGATGAGATTATGGAGTTTCTGACTGATGGAAGAGGATTATGGAAAATTACAAGTGATAGAAGAGTGAACTTTCCTGCTTCCAAGTTGAATGGCATTTCTAAGGCATGGAATTATTTTATCTCATCTAAGTTGTTACCTTCAAGTCATACCAGTGAAGTGACGAGAGAAAGAGCGGTGTTGAACCATTGTATTCAGCATGGGAAGCCTATTGATATTGGAAGCATAATTTTTTATTATGTTTTGAACTGTGCTAGATCAACCAAGACTGCAGGTATGGGATTTCCTTCCTTGATTCATTCACTTTGTGAAAGATCTGGAGTGAAATTATGAAACCTGGGAAGAGGTACTTCAGCCATTGAGACCAATTACTATTGTAAACGTTGGTGCTTACACTTTACATTCAGAGTTTGGCTGGGGAGGAGGATTTGGTAGGGCTTTTACTGCTTCTGCTTCTGCTGCTTCTGCTTCTCGTGCTACTACGTCATGTGCTTCATCATCTACTGATTCACAGACTGGTTTATTAAGAAAGATTTTGAAAAAAGTGAGCCTTACTCGAGAGCATGTGAGAGATATGGATGGTAAGCTGGATAATGTTGAGAGATATATTGTAAAACATGATGAATATGAGGAGAATTATCAGCAATATTTGGATAGACTGATTAGAGGAGATCAGAGTGCTGAGATGCCACCTCATCCATTCTATATACCTTATGTGCCATCCAGAGATTGGAACAAGCAAGATGATGATGAGGAGGAGGATGAAGAGTAGATGTATGTTGTTTGTTTTAGTTGTTGTATTGATGTGTTGTGTCACTGTGTACTTTATCTAGTATCTTGTTTGATGATTATGTTGTGATGTGAACCTTGATAATATGCAGATTGTAGTTGTACAGTTTATCTGTTATGCATATTCAGGTATTGTTGTTGTTTTATTGTTGATTTATATGTTGTTGTGTGGTAGTGTGTAATAGCAAATGTTTTTATGTGTATGTTATGTCAGAGTTTTTAGTAGTATGTATTTTTAATTTCAAAACTCGTTAGGAAATTATAAACCACTATTAGAAACTTCTACTTAGGAAAACTACATGTTTAAAATTCTTCAAATTCCACTATCATCTGTTATTTGTATCAGTGTGTTATTTTAGTTGGTGTGTATTTGCTTTGAAAACCTCCACTACTATAGAAGTCTTCTGAAATTTTTACTTTTCTTATTATTATAAAAAAAAAGAGAAAAATATTTTGAAAAACTAAATATGATTTCATTTTACTCCTGTATTTAAATTGTTATACTTGCATATTAGGATATTAAAAATTTCTGCAAGCATGATATGTCAGTTTTTATTTCTCACCCATGTATCATTTCTTATGCTTAAATATTTTATCTTAATTAAAAATTTAAAGTTTGGAGGGATTTTAAAAACAAAGATTTTCAAAAACCTAAAATTTTATTTGATTATCAAGAATACTTAAAAATAAATCTTATTTTTGATTGAGAACAATTATGTATATAAAGTTATATTAGGAGAACAAAATTTTGAATATAAAAATGAATAAAAGAATTTAGTTAAAATTTATAATAATCATAAAAAACTTAAAGTTAAAATTTTCTTAATGAAGAAGTGTTAAAAATAGTTAAACTATCTTTAGTAAGAAGTTTTGTATTTTTGGATAAATAGAAGATTTGACTTTTATTCTTCAAAGCTTAAATTTCTTTTATCAAAGAGTAATTTTTCGATACTATTATTATGATTTTTAAGTGAAAGATGTATATCTGATCTTTATTTTAAATGGAAGGATGGAATTCAAAGTCATTAAAGGTCTATCCAGATATAATAATCCTTGCCTTATTAAAAAAATAAAAAAAATAAAAAAATAAAAAGAAGTGAAAAATATAGTATATGAAAAGGGAGGAGAAGCTTGAGGATTTAAGGGTCTAATCAAAAATTGGTTTCATACCTAAAGTTTAAGATATAAGTTCAAAGAAAATTTAAAGCTTAAAGTTGTAATATAGTACATAAAATTATTTTTCAAATAAAGATTTTTAAGTGAGAAAAATAAATGTTTGAATCCTATATTTTGAAAAATCTACAAATATTTTTGAAATAGATAGAGACTTATATTTATCATTTTCTTTTACTTAAGAACTTTCTAAACTTTAAGTTGGTTTTAATTACTGAAATTTTTTCTAAATTGGACTATTTCATTTCTAGAAAAAGAATTTGTTATCTTCCTAAGAAACTCATTACATAATTTGCATGCTAAAATGTTCTATGAGATTAACTGACACTTGAGGACAAATAATATTTTAAGTTTGGGGGATTTTGATACACCTAAAATATATAGTATTTTTATGCACATTTTTATTCCTATTTTTAATGATATTGCACTTTAATGGAAGGTATTTTGTGTTTTTCTTGTAGGTATGATGAAAATGGATGGTCATGATGAAAGGAGCAAAATTGGACCAAATTTGGAGCAAAAAAAAAGAGAAATCAAAAATTTGGCACAGGCGGCTAAGCGCCGCTGGGCCGGCGCTTAGCCGCCACAGTTAAAAATCGAGATTCAAATGGATTTGGCGCCAATTTCAAAGGGGATGAGATGCAACTCTTGGTGGTAACATCCATAACTTCCTTTAGGCGGCAAGTTTGAATGAAGGGGTGCGTTCCTTGGTAGATACATCGAATTTGGACACATTTTGAAGAGACACCAAGGCACCTTTTGGTTTACTATTTAAAGAGAGTCATAGGAAAGATTTAGGGGAGGCAATTTAAGGAGACTCTTCCACTGCATTTTAAAGATTACTTCCATTGTTCTTCCACTGCATTTTAAAAGTTTTTATTTAGAGTAGGAGTGTACGGCTTATTTTTAGGTTGAGTGTTGTATTTTTTAAAAGGGGTCGCCTACAGAAGTTGTCGGCGAATTTTAAATTTAATTTAAATATATAGTTTAAAAGATAACATTTGATTTTGAAAATAATCTTAAGTTTAAAAGTTTTAAGATATGAAATCAAACCGATCTCACATCCCAAATAGTTTATATAAATGAGCACCGCACTACAAACCGTGTATCTATCCCGAAGAATAGACACACTGCTTGATGATGGGGCTCGATTAAATAAACTATGAAATTTGTGACATCCGTTTGGTCTGCGAACCAATTTTATAAGCCGACAAATTCCCCTGCTTAATATAAATGAATTAAGCAGGGTTTATATTACCTGGGTTCTTAAAGTTCCCTATAAGGGCAAGCCCCTATAGTTAATTACATCTTAAATGACGGGAATCACTTATGAAAACTCTCGATAATAATCAGTAATTATGCTCTCAAGAATTTCAAAGTTTAATTTTTCAAAGGATTGAATTTTGGAATTTCAATAGGGAATGGATCAAATTTGGAACATTTTGTTTTGGGAATTCAAAGGAAGAAAGGTAGGAGAAATCACGGATTCGAAGCGAACTTCGGTAATTTCCCGACTATCCTACTGTTTGGCTTGAACTTAGGAAAGCCCTAATGTTTATTTAATGTTTTGATCTTGCCAATTTTAATTAATTAGGACTTATATTCGTATGATAAAATCATACAAATAGCCTCGAAGATGTGAGGGTTTATGTCGTATCGGACGACTACCTCGGAGTCCTAAGATCGGTTAGGGCTTAATTTACATGATACAATCATGCAAATGCCTAACGAAGAGTTGAGGATTTATGTTGCACTAGGCAAGCTACCTCGAAGTCCTATGGCTTGGTTATTTAATTCTAAGAAAGTTTGTCATGCAGTAGACTTAGGTTTTGCTGATGATGATGGCCGTGCTGCACACCATGCTCCGAGCTCCTTGTTGTTGCAGAGGTTTAGTTTTAGAAATCATAAATCAGGAGATGAGAGAAGTGTTCTGGTTTAGAGAAAGTCTTAATTCCCAAGTGTTTTTTATGTTTTAATTAAAACAAATCTTAAAGTTGATTATAACAACACCGGTTAAGATCCCACGGTTCCATCCTCCCGGCATTGTTATTTTATCGGATTCACTTAGTCCAGATGAATTTGCTAAAATCAACTGAATGAGTTCCACACTTTCATTTAGACCATGGGAAATCCCGTTAGCAACACGTAGGTTACATCATCCGAGGTATTCCCGATCATCCAACAAGACGTTTTAATTTAGTTGTAGTTGTAGTTTTGTTGTTCTGTTTGTGATTAAATTTTGAGTTATTTTATATTTTGAAATGTTGTGGCGGTGAATTTTATCTTGTAATGACTTTTAATTTAGCTTTGGTTTCAGTTTTAGGGACTACCCTAGAGGTTTTGGTTTTCATGCAACAGTTGTTTATCATGCAAGAAAGGTAAAGTGCATTTGCAATAAAGTAAATTACAATAAAGTAAGTTGCAATAAAATAAAAGCGTACCTGGAGGGTCTTCCCGTCATCCCAAGCTGCACTTAAAACACATATCAGAGCATTTAAGTATTCCAACAAGTACCTAGGTAAAGCTAAGGTAAAGATTTTGGTTGTCTACCAAAGTCCTAATCCTATAGCTAGTCCTCTCCTATGACGTCTAGGTTCTTGTATTTTGGTTTGAGGACGATTTTCTTCATCAAAGAACGATTAAGTTCAATTGTTCTTATAAATATCCCATCATATCGAGGAAGTGCTTAAGACTAGTCTTAAACATCTTTTCAATATTTCTAGGATTATTTTAAGTCCAAGAGAGTTTAATTATACAAATGAATTAATCGTCCGGGAGTTCAAGTTTTGTTGTTATCTTACTCAGTGAACTAGGACATTTGAATATCCTATAAGTGAAGTATCACTTCACTTAACGTTCCGTTTAGGAGTTATGACAACAAAAGCTTTCGAGGGCAAATTGATGTTCAAATGATTTATGATTTAACTAAATTTCAATTAATGGATTTAAGTTTGGAATAGTGTTCAAGTTGTTTTAGATTTATTTTTGAATTTCTTTATGTCTTAGGTGATGTTATTTTTAATTCAATTTAACTTTAATTTAATTTAATTTGGTTTAGTTTTGATTTTAATTTAATTTAATTTGATTTTAATTTTAACTTGATTCTATTATTTAATTTAATTTAATTCAATTTAATTTGATATGATTTAATTTAATTTAATTTAATTTAATTTAATTTAATTTAATTTAATTTAATTTTATTTTATTTAATTTAATTTAATTTTATTTTATTTTATTTTATTTTATTTAATTTAATTTGATTTGATTTAATTTAGTTTGATTTAATTTAATATGTTTTAATTTAATTTAATTTAATTTAATTTAATTTAATTTAATTTAATTTGATTTTTTTTTAATTTTAATTTAATATTTTATTTTAAAAGGGTTTAATTTAAATAATTTAATTTTAATTCAATTTAATGATTAAGTCTTTTAGCATTTTAAATCTTAAATTTGAATTATCATTTTTAATTAGGAATTAAATATTATTGAGATGATTAATTTAGGGATTCTTAAATTAAAGAACAAATTTCTTCCTAATAATATCCCTATTTTAATAATTTCAATTTTATTATTCTTCCAAATTTAATCAATTATTTAATTAAAGTTCATTTCAATTATTTTTAAATTGTTTAATAGGTTTCTACCCTTTAATTATTTAAATTTCAATCATCCAAATCATATTAAGATCAAATATTTTACTCTTTAATTTTATTAAACCTAAAGTTTTAATTAAGGGTTAAAATTTTAATTACTATTTTGCCCTTCAAGCTTAATAATTTCATAACTCACTAAATTGAGCCTAAATGAGCTTGAAATTTTTATGTGACTTCACTCATATGTCAATAAAGACATGAGAGGAGAAAATGTGATTTTTCTGTATTTAATTTATTTATGTAATTATTTTTGGTGGAAAATAGGGATTTCCAAGGAAAATTTAATAATATGACCAAGCGAAAGTTTCTGCCCTTAAGAAAATTATGGAACATTCCTAATGACCAGAGGACCACTTGGACCAATTTTGGTGATTTTTTGAATTATATTATTTTTATTATAATTATTTTGAGTTTTAGAGCATTAATTAATTTAAAAATAAAATAAAGTTGAAAAATAAATTTTATATTTTTCAAAAATCTCTCTGATATCAAGGAAATCAGAGAATCAATTTTGTAATTTCTTGATTTTTCTTTGATTTATTAGAATTATTTTAATGGAAATGCTAGAGAATACATTTTTTTATTTTTAGATTACCCTAGGGCTTTAAAATTTAATAACTCATCATAGGGACTTAAGAAAAATATGGGGTTTGTTCCTAAGTGATTAAAATTCAAAATGTGACATTTTGGTGAATTTTATTATTTTTGTGATTTTTATTATTTTTTAATTATTAAAATATTAAAATAATACAAAAAATCAACTTTTTTAGAAAATTGAAATTTTAATTTTTTTAAAATTCCCCTAATATCAGAGAGGCTCCAAAACCATGAATTTTTGAAAAGTATTTTGTAAGTTATGAATTTTTAAAGTTTAAATTGGCTAAATGGCTTAATCAACCCATTTAGTAGGGCTAACCAAGTCCAATTGACTTCAAACTTTTATGGTGGGTTCGTCTGATCCTAAAGGTCAGTGGAGAATTGATTTCAAGTCAATTTGATGTGTGATTATCTCTAATTAATTAAAGACCTATTTTGGGTGTTTAAGCCAATTAGGGTTATTCCAAGTGAATTAATTCAAAACCTATTTTTCCTAGGGTCCTCTGATCATAAGAAACATCACCAAATTTTCCTAGAATTTATTTCACAACATGATAATTATTGGATTTAAAATACTCAAAACAAGTAACATGAATTTGAAAAATCAATAACTTCTCATAGGGATGGCTCTCGACTTTGGAAAATTCAGGGAATGTTCCCAAATTCGTAGGCTTCAAAAGCCCTATGGTCTCATGTCATGGTGAATTTCCTATATGCATGGAGAATTAAAACAATGCAGAGGGTAAATAAATCATTAAAAATAAAATACTTCGATCAAATTAAATGATTTCTTTTCCACATTATTCTCCTCTGTTCACTGAGCAAGAGAGTATTTTTTTTTTTATTTTTCTGATTTTCCTACACAAAGTTATGCATTTTTGAAGTTTAGGGAATTAAATAAATAAGAAAATACCCTAATTTTCTATTCAAGTGACGCGGCGCCAGCTCAACCTCGGCAGCTCCGAACGCACACGCGTCGCCTTCTGATTCGGTGCCGCCATCCAACTCAGCGCTCCGGGGGCCCGCTGTATCATTCCGTCTCCTCATCCGGCGCGATCCTGGCCGTCCGTCCGCGCGTGTATTAAATGAATGGCATCCGTTCATCGTCCCCAAGCCTCCTAACCCGAGAACCGTCCACACTAAATCCCTAATATCTCACTCAATACTTAACGGATTTTCGTGTTCTTGTGCTCTATGGATTCGCCTTGAAGAGACGAATACATCTACACGGTGATCATGCATTGAAATTAAAGCATTTGAAATGAAGAATCTCCAAAAGCTCGGGATAAAGAGTTAGCTCATACCTTTGCTCAGAGAAGTGTGGCTTCAATCTGAGGGTTGTGTCACCTTCGATTGGATCCCAGAAAGCTCCAGATGAAGTCTCCTGGTCTGGTGAATTGCCTAGGTATGATTTCAACCAAGCCCGATCACAAAGCTTGGAGTCTGGAACAGATGGGTGGCCCGGAGAGGGGGCTTTCGCCGGCGGACTTCTTCCCTCGGTCCGGTGAAGGTGTAGGACCAATCAATTTGAGGATCGATCCACCGTGGAGAAGTGTCCTGGTTTTGGGTGGAATTTTGGCTGAGAAATTGGGCTCTGTTGGTGGGGATTAGGGCAAATTGGCACTGGGGATCAACTGCTCTAAGTATGGAGAGTGATCTGGAGCAATTTTGGCAGAGTTTCAGTAAGGTCTGGTTCAGCACCTCTCATGGCCGAGAGGAGGTGATGTTTAAATAGGAGAGGGTGGAGGGCCTCCCAGGGGGAGTTAGGGCTTGGGATCAGCTGCTTAGGTCAAGGGCAGAACAGCCATGGTGGCCATTGGGCATGGGGCAACTCAGCAAGGTGGAATTCCAAAGTTTGGCTCCTCCCAAGGTCTCGGCCATGGTGTTTTCCGGCGACCCAGGCGGCTGGCCGGCGAGCATGGGTCACCCTCGGGTCCGGGTGGGTCAGGGCTGGAGATTTGTGCAGTCAATTGGCCATGGACATGTGTAAAGGATTTGAATCAAAGTGGAATGGGAAAGGGCTAGTTTTGGGTCTAAATGGGTCAACCCTTAGTTTTGGGTTAGGTTCACCCCCCAAGGCCAATTTGGGCTGAAGGGAAAGTCACTTGGATCAGCTTGATTAGTGGGGTCAAGTCACAATCCAAGTACAATTAAGCTTAAGCAAGAGTTAGGGGAGACATGGGAGTGGTTAATCACTCTTAAGAGAATCATTAAAGGGTCCCCTCTTCTTGCCATTTTGGGTATGGTGAAGTGTCCAAGGTTTTCATGGCTCACATGTGGCTCATGCATGACTTCATGGCTCACCTTTGGCTTGGAAAAAGCTAAGTCAACTTTCATGAAAGAGGTTTTTAGGAATTTTGGTAATTTAGGAGTGATTTGATGGGATTTGGCACATGGCTTGATTTGGAACCATTTGATGATTGATTTGAACTTAGGGATGATTTTAATTAAGGGTATGATGAGAAGAATTTGTCATATGGGCTTTGGCATGAAGTTTGGGCTTTTAGGAAGGTTTAAGAAAGTGGGCTTTTGGTTTGAAAATAAATTTATGGATGGGAATTTTGTGAAGTATTGGGCCAAACAAATGTTGGGTTTAGCTCATGGATGTGTCATGAGTGATTTGAAGCAAGTTGGGAGTGATTTGGGTTTGAATTGGATTAGTTTGGGTTACCTTGGTGAATGGGCCAATATAGGTCAAATTGGGCTAACTTGGGCCAATGTTCGGCTAGGGTTGAAATTGATGTAAAATAAATGTTGGAAAATGTTTATGGGAGTGTTTCAAAGAGGTTTTGGCTTTGGTTGGGTTTTGATTTTGGGGTTTGGGCTTATTTGGGTTAGGTTTGGGTTTAGGTCAAAATTGGGCCTTTTAGCTTTGGGTTGAATTTGAGTGGGGTTTGGGTCTAAATTTTGGGAAAATCATGTTAGTGTTTTGTTTTAGGGAATGTTAAGGAAGGTTTGGAAAAGATTTGGGGTTAATTGGAGTTGAATTGGGTTAGTTTGGGTTAGGTTTGGGTTAGGTTTGGGTCATGGGTCCAAATTGGGCTTTAAGGTCAAAAGTGAAATTGGATTCAAATGTCAATCAAATTAGACTTGTATTTGGCCTAGATTGGTGTTGGGAATGTTGAATTGAAGTTTAGAATTGAATTGGACCAGAACTTGGGTCAATTGGGTAGGTTTGGTTTGACATTGGGTTCACTTTGGGTTAAAAATGGGTCAAATTGGGGATTTTGATAAAAGTGGGGTAAATTGACAAAATTGGCCCATAGTGTAGTTGAATAAAATGAAATTAGGAATATTTGGGATTTTCTGGAATTTTCTGGGAATTTTCTGAATTTTTGGATTTTTTGGCTAAGAGGGGCATTTTGGGTATTTGGAGCGTATTGAGAGGTATTTTTGGAATTTTTGGTATTTTTGGCTATGAATGATCAATTTGAGTAATGTGGGAATGTTTGGGATTGGTTTTGAGGAATTTTGGGTAATTTAGGTGATTTTGCAAATTTTGGGTGGTTTCAAGGGTTTTGGGTAGGCTAAGCGGGTGTATGGTCCCGGGGGTCAAAAATTGAAAATTTGCAAAATTGAAGGTTAGGTGAATGTAAGTGGAATGAAATCATTTTTTTTGAGCCATGAAGCCATATCAAGCCCACATGAGCCATGAAGGGACTCATTTGAGACATCCACTATGTTGTTCCTAACCCTCTTAGCCAAGGGCTTAGGGGTTAAGGACCATCCATGTGAATCACCTTTATGAGTCAGGAGATCAAGTTGGGTATGGGTGTGGTTTTAGGAGGTGTGTGAAAGTGTAGTGTATAAAGGTAGTGTATGTGTAAATCAGCCCTCACTGCACTGCAGTACTACCTGAAGGCGCTCTAAGGCCAAAGAGTCCTATAGGAACTCATCCTTTAAACTTCCACATTTGATTTCAACCCTCTAGGTGATTAGGGGTCTATAGTCAAGTTTGTGGAGTTTGCAGGGAGTTAAGAAGTGGTTTGAAATTTCTAAAGGGTGGGTTCCACTTCTAGTCCTCTAAGATTAGTCAAAGGAAAAGCCTAAGGCTAGATCCTAAGTACTAAAGAGAAGAAGAGGAGACCTCATCAAAAATGAGGTCAACAAATGGACCCCCAATAGGTGTGGTGTGCTAACCCAGCACACCACGAGTATTGGTGTTGACCGAAGCGATCAACGAAACCAACACAAAAGTCCAAGTGACAAACTTAGGACAGAGTAGGAGAGTTTCCGCTGGGGAGTGTCAAGTATCTCTCTGAGACTGGAGATTCCTGAATTCTCGCTGGGGAAAGGAAAAGGAGGTGAATCCCAAATCACATGATCTGGGGGAATTTCGATTTAGATTTCATGTTGTTTTGGCTTAAGTTTTGATGTGTGAGTTTAGATTTCAATTTTAGTTTCAATTTAAATTGAAGTTTGTCAAAATTAATTTGAAGGGATTTGAACTTGAAATGAAAATTGGAATTTTGTGGTTTTAGATGTAACATCTTCAACCTCAAAAGAAAATTGGATTGATTGAATTTGAATCATTACAATGAGGAGAGTTCTCAGAGCAATGCGGTATCGGATGTAAAATCCTTAACCTCAAGAGTTTAATTTTGATGTATTTCATTGCAATAGGGAAAGAATCCTAAAGCAATGCAGTCTCGGATGTAAAATCCTCAACCCCAAGAATTTGATTTTGATGTATTTCATTGCGATAGGTAAAGAATCCTAAAGCAATGCAGTCTCGAATGTAAAATCCTCAACCCCAAAAGTTTGATTTTGATGTATTTCATTGCAATAGGGAAAGAATCCTAAAGCAATGCAGTCTCTGATGTAAAACCCTCAACCCCAAAAGTTTGATTTTGATGTATTTCATTGCGATAGGGAAAGAATCCTAAAGCAATGCAATCTCGATGTAAAATCCTCAACCCCAAAAAGTTTGATTTTGATGTATTTCATTGCGATAGGGAAAGAACCTAAAGCAATGCAGTCTCGGATGTAAAATCCTCAACCCCAAAAGTTTGATTTTGATGTATTTCATTACGATAGGGAAAGAACCTAAAGCAATGCAGATCTCGGATGTAAAATCCTCAACCCCAAAAGTTTGATTTCGATGTATTTCATTGCAATAGGGAAAGAATCCTAAAGCAATGCAGTCTCGGATGTAAAATCCTCAACCCCAAAAGTTTGATTTTGATGTAATTGATATTGGAAAGATTTGTAGTGTTGATTTGAAAAGTGTGGAATTTTGGTGTTTCGAGAATTTCATGAAAGTTGTAAAAGACTTTCATGGAAGGAAATAGATTAGGAGGGAATATGTAGATGCTACATATCCCATTCGAAAGAGTTGATCGGAAGTAACTGGTTTGGATTGGATACAATTCCTCGCCATCAGATTCGATCCGTGTCAATGGAATCAACCGCTTCCATCCCAGACAAGGGAGAGAGTAGAACGGATTGGATTTCAGATTTGGAAGGTTGAGTTTGAATTTGATTGAGGTTTGATTTGAGATTTGGGAAGATTGAATTTGAAATTTGATTGGGATTTGATTTGGCATCTGGAAGATCGAATTTGAATTTGATTTAAAATTTGTGCTCATTTTGTTTGTCCTTTAACGATTCAAATTTTATTTTATCGTGAATTTGGAGTTCATCATCATTTTTTTTTATTTAGATTTTTAAGGAAAGTTTTCTTTCATTCTTTTTTTTTTGTTTCTGTTCTGTTCTTTGTTCGAAGTTCATTTAACTTTAATGGCGTTCCTCAGTCAACTTGCACAAAAGAGGTGAAGGCCAAAAATGTGACATGGTCACTTTCATTCCAATCATGTTGAAGATACATCATACAACTCGATCCGGAATACATCTCATACAATCCATGTAGACTCAAAACGGACTATGTATGATCTTTGTCGATCCATCCAAAAAGGCATCTGTCAAAAATCCATGTCTGAATAGTGAGGTACATGGTCAATAACATCACCTTCCAAGCCATCCTTGGTAAGGATGCCGTATGGATGTACGTTGGAGGTGTGATATTTTCCATGTAACTCACAGCTCGTAAGGCCGGAGGCTCTCTAACTCCGTGTCCGGCCGGAAGTGGTAAGGTGCTTTCCCGTCGTCCATCCTTCCGAAAGTAACCGAGATCCTCTTCACCGGTACTCCCGGTATGCAATGTTTAGCGACATCCGCTCCGTTGCCCTTCGGCATCATGACGGAACCTACCGGTAATGGTATCTTTACCGGCCCTCGGAACTCACCCGGGCTCGCTATCCGGAGGTCGATCCGAACATGATATTACACTCGTTCGTAAAAGAAACCGTGCGTAAAGGTCCGACAAAATCGTGGTGATCTATGTGCGGGGGTATGCAATCACCCTTCTTGTAAATGTTAATGATGCAACCGTCGGGTATGCAATCCGCCGGCAGTACCCTCCATGCTATCATTCTTTTTACCATCCTTTTGATGACTAACAAGCATCGGATCCACTCGGCCATGACGGAGTATTCCCGTGGGTTTCCCTTCCCGTCTTCTCGCAAAGTTGTAGCAAGCATCCACATTGTATTGTAATTCTCCCCTTCCCCGGCATCCATCTCCGGGGTTCCGAGTAAGTGTTTTCTCTTAGGCGGCCTCGCTCGACCCATTCTTTTCAAATCCCGGATGCGATCCACGATTTGTTGTTGTTCGTATTCCGAGAACACGTCCGTATGTAGCTCGAGGCCTTCTAGTATATGATCCTCCTGCCTCTGATTCTCTCGAAGTATTCAAAAGTTTTCTTCTCGACTTTCTGCATTCTTTCTAGCTCGTATTTTGGGATAATCTGCAAATGGCGAGGCCTAGTGACATACTGTGGGATATATGGCTCAATCCCTTCGCATTCTCCTGCATACCTCGGCTCCTCGGGGATGGTCTCCGTCGGGACGTACTCCGGGGTTACTTCTGCAACAAGGTCATGCATTACTGGTGGCTTTATCCGGTGGCGTGGTAGCCTTCCTTCTTCTGATCTTCTCGAGATTTCCCTGGTCTCTTCTATTATCCTCGGAGTCGGCCTCCTTTCTTCGAGTTCCCGGCGAATCGGTATCCTCGAAGTACATGCACCGGCAGAAGCAATCGCCTCGTCGCGCTGGTCCACTCGCTAGTTTAGTTAACATCTTGTGGATACGGCGATTTTTGTTTCTTCGCCGAGTTCGTTGTGAGAGTAGCTCTTCGTACTTCCCGAATTTCGTGGGCGCGGCGCCGACAAGCTCGCCTTCCGCCGTAGCGACTACGCATTTGATTCTCTTGTCTTCTTCGGTGTTTGTTTTTCTTTTCTTCGTCGTTGGATTGGTGGCTTGGGCCACCCACTTTCATTATCGTCCGGATCAGGCGGCTCCTCTCGGTCAATCGGGACCCGAGTCACCTTCCTCGTATTGCAGTGCTCGCCGGTGCAAAGTCCGAGTCAATCTCTATTATCGCTCCATCTTTCACCCTCTTTTCATCGAGTGCAAGGCTTACGCCATTTCTAAAGTTCAGGACCAACCGCCCGTTCGACATTTCCCTGCGAAAAGACAAGGAAAAGGATCAGGGGTTGTACTAAGAACAAGAACATTAAGAAAATGTTAATTAGAGACAGAGTTTTTTTTTATTATTATTACTTTTGTACTTTTAAATTCAACAGGAATGAAGTGGGATAAGATCAGGAAAGAGATTTTGATTTGGAAAAGAAAACAAGGAAAACTTTATTATCATGATTTTATTTATTTTAGCACATTTTTTATTATTTTTTGGGTTCGGACCCAGTCATAAGTAACTACTTCGCCCGTGCTTCTAGGGATGAAGAATTCATTCCTTCGAAACATCAGGTAGCGTAATACTTTTTCAAGTATCGTCCGTTGATCGGAAGCATATGTCGTTACCCTTGGCAGTTCACTAGCTGGTAGGAGCCTCCTGAGTAAACTGCCTCAACCACAAACGGTCCTTCCCAAGTGGGTTCAAATTTTCCTCCTATCTTGCGGTGTGCAAGGATAGGTCTCTTGAGAACGCGAACTAAGTCACCAACTTTGAAGGTTCTCGGGCGGACCAGTCTGTCATGAGCTCGAACCATCTTAGCTTGGTATAGTTCTAAATTCCCGTCGCGCTGCAAGTCTTTTCTCTTCCGAGCTTTCCAATTCTTCTAGTCGTAATTTGGCATTCTCTTCGTCGTGATTTTGTTTGCAACCGCAATTCCGAGTGAAGGAAGCCGGACCTCTAAAGGTAACACCGCCTCGGACCCATACACCGCAGCATAAGGTGTAGCTTCGAGTAGGAGTTCGAAGGTTGTCCGGTAGGCCCACAAGGCTTCTAACAACTTCTCGTGCCAATTTCTCTTATTATCATCCAAGGTTTTCTTTAAGATTTGAACGAGAGTTTTATTAAAAGCCTCGACTGTGCCGTTTGCTCTTGGGTAGTAAATTGTTGAATAGCGCCGGCCGATTCCGTGTCTCCCGACAAAATTGTTGATTTGTGTGCTTCCGAATGCCGGCCCATTATCCGAGATGATCCCGCGCGGCACTCCGAAACGGTAGACAACTTGGTTCTCGAAAACCGTAGCACGTGGTGTGCTTTCACTTCTCCGAGTGGAACCGCCTCGCCCACTTGGAAAAGTAATATGTAGCCGCAAGAATGAAACGATATCCTTTTGAAGATGGTGGTTCTATCGGACCCACTATATCCGTGCCCCAACATTCAAATGGCCACGACGCAATCGTCTGGATGTAGCACATTTGGAGGTTGGTGTAGAACCACTCCGTGCACTTGGCATCGGTGACGGCCTTCGGCGATTTTCATGCGATCGGTCATCATCGAGGGCCAGTAGTACCCTAGTCTTTTAATTTTCATTTTCATCTTCGGACCCGATCGGTGAGCGTCACGCAGTCCCGAATGCACCTCTTTAACAATTTCACGGGCCTCGGACCCGCTTAGGCACCTTAACCACATTTGATCGAAAGACCTTCCGTATAACGTGTTGTTTATTAATGCGTAGGACGCAGTTCTTTTCTTGATCCGATGGGCTAATGATCTATCGTCTCGGTAGTTTTCCCGTTTGCGGTGTAGTCTATTAATGGTTGTCGCCAATCTTCTCGTGTTTTCCGTCACTCGCTGCAATCGATTCTTTTTCTTTTTCTGATTTGTGTATTATGTCTATGTCGAGCTGTGATAGGACCTGGCGTCCGTGAACTGACACTTCCACTGATTCATCTTGCAAGCAGACAAATTCTTTTGCGAGGCGGGCTAACACATCTACTAAAGCGTTTTCTTTTCTGGGAATTTTGTAGATTGTCACATTTGGAATTTGTTCCAACAACTGTATGGCATACTGGAAATATTGCTGAGTCTTGGTTTTAAAATTTTGTACTGTTCGGCGATCTGTTGAATGATTAACTGCGAATCCCCGTAGATGTTGATGTTTGTTATCTCCATTTGAATAGTTAATTCCAGTCCTGTTATGAGGGCTTCGTATTCTGCTTCGTTGTTTATACACGGCTCTGTTAAGTGGTAGGCATATCTTAACATCCCCCGCTCCGTGTTATAAAGATTAATCCGATCCCCGCCTTACCGGCACTATCACTTGCGATTCTTCGTCTTTGTGTGCCGAAGATGCTCCATCGAAATATAATTCCCAACGTCGATCATCGTGGTCTTCCGAGCTCATTATTTGTTCGTCCGGCAAGTCGTCATCGAGAGGAGATTCCGCCGCAAAGGGTGTGCTTGCGAGGAAGTCCGCTAGGATTTGTCCCTTTACGGCACAAAGAGGCACGAAAGTTATATCGAATTGCAATAATATCATCGACCATCCGGCAAGTCCGCCGAAAGCGTCGGACGGGTCATCAAGTATCGCAATGGATTAAACTTCGAAATCGAGTTGACCTTATGAGAAAGCATGTAGTGCCCGAGCTTTGAGCGGCGAAGATCGGGGCCAAACAATGCTTTTCAATTGCGGGATACCTTATTTCCGTCGGAAGTAAACGACGGCTTAAGTAGTAAAGAGCATTTTCATTACCCTCATCATCGACCCAGGTTAACGAGGCTCCGAGAGAGTCGTCTAAAGCCGCGGTATAAAGTATCGACGGTCTACCCGAGATCGGGGCTGCTAAGACAGGAGGTGTCATTAAATATTGTTTAATGTCCTCAAAGGCCCTCTCGGCATTTCTCTTCCCAAATAAATTTGGCGTCCTTTTTAACTAATGCCGAGAAAGGCCGACACCTACCCGACAAGTTCGAGATAAAGCGTCGAAGATATGCCGACTTCCCTTGAAAAGATCGTAGTTGTTTTAAGGTTTTGGGAGGCGGCATTTCTAAGATGGATTTTATCTTTTCCGGATCGATTTCAATTCCACGATGTCGGACAACGAATCCTAAGAATTTCCCGGAGGTGACGCCGAAGGCGCATTTTAAGGGATTCATCT
Source organism: Papilionanthe hookeriana x Papilionanthe teres (assembly GCA_022702705.1). Classification (NCBI taxonomy): domain Eukaryota; kingdom Viridiplantae; phylum Streptophyta; class Magnoliopsida; order Asparagales; family Orchidaceae; genus Papilionanthe; species Papilionanthe hookeriana x Papilionanthe teres. The sequence goes on along the minus strand of CM040433.1, from coordinate 5,141,663 downwards.
TAAGGTTAAATTGTCTTAATCGTTCGAAAACAATTCTCAAATCATATAGGTGGTTGTCCTTTACTTTGCTTTTGATGACCACATCGTCCACGTAGCATTCAACTTGATTGTGGATGAGATCATCAAAAATTCTTGTCATCGCTCTCTGGTAGGTCGCTCTCGCGTTCTTCGGTCCGAATGGCATCACCGTGTAGCAATATACTCCGATCGGCGTTCGAATGCCGTAAGTTTTTCATCTTCTCGGAGCCATTTTTATCCGGTTGTATCCCGAAGATCCATCCATGAATGAGAATATTTCATGTGTTGAAGCAATGTCGATCATTAATTCCGGGATCGGTAGAGGGAATTCATCTTTCGGACATGCCTTGTTTAAATCTCTGAAATCCACACAAATTCTGATCTGACCATTCTTCTTCCTAACTGGTACCACATTGGCTAACCAAGTCAGGTATTGTTCTTCACGGACAAATTTGGCGTCTATTAGCTTTTTAACTTCAGCTATGACTTGTTGTTCGATTTCTGACGCATTCTCCCGGAACCTTTTCCGACCGGAACGTAGTAGGATCCACTCCTAGCTTATGGATTGCGACCTCCGGAGCTAAACCCGGCATCTCATCGTAGCTCCGAGCAAAACGGTCTTTAAATTCCATCAATAACTTGATTATTTCTTCGGAGTCTTCTTTATCGAGTAAGGAGCTAACAAAGGTAGGTCTAGGTTCTTTGCTAGTACCTAAGTTAACTTCCGTTAACTCATCTATCGTAGATTCGATCTCTTCTTCGAACTCCGGTGGAGCGTTTCCAATTTGTAAATCTTCAAGTTCTTCACGTAGCTTCCATGCAGCTTTCATTAGACTCGCATGTGACAACCATGCAAAATTCGGCATCGTCAACTCGATCCTACCGTGTCGAATCCGAGACCATGCCTTGAATCGGGTGGACGACCGGAGTTATTCCATAAATTTTCAAAATGTTGTGATTGACCTTTTGTCCATTGTCGAGGTAAGAAACCACGCCGAATTAAATTTTGCACACGGGAGAGTACCACTCAAAAGGCAATTCCATTAATTCTAATGAAGTAGCATCTTCAAATTGTACATTATTTTCAGCTTTGGAGGAAGGAGCACCACGGTAGAACTTGATGGGCTTTGTACTGTCGTTGCGTACCTCTTTGACCACCATGCCCTCAATCTTATTAGAATGGATCGGTCAGGGTCATAGTATGTACATAGTGGTTAATCTTCTCGTACATCGATTCATATTCCTCGTTCTTTTCATCTTCGAGAGAGATCCTGAATTGCGGCTTCTTCCGACTTATTGTCGCTGCTTCTTGCTTGATTTCCTTTTCTTCTTCGAACTATCTTCCCAATCAACATTGATGGCCGGTTTTCTCTATCCAACCGTCCTAACGTCTTCGCCACGACCTCGTCCCCGGCCTCGACCTCGGATGCGAGTTGTGGAGAAACCTTCACCATCTCGCCGTAAGGGAGTGGTGAGTGATCGTTGGACTAGAACTTCGGGTTCTTCGTCGTCCCAAATTTCCTTTGCTTCATTTGTTATGGTATCTCTGGAGAAGATTGTTTTCTTCGGGGGTACGTAATAAGCCGCATCTTCATGGATTCCAATTTCATGTACGGAGAATGGTTGTAAGTCACCTTTGATGCATCGTTCCCCTCCATCGTAGTATTTGATGCACCGATGTAGAGATGATGGTACCATCCAGGTTTTCATGTATCCATGGTCGGCCCGAGTAGAGCGTTGAATGACGTTTCTGAATCGATTATGTGAAATTTCGCGGTTGTCTTTGCTAAGTCACCGGTCTTCATTAGCAGTGTTATTGAGCCGAAGGCTCTTTCTCCTTTCTGGTTGAATCCTCTTAATAACATTTTGTCTGCTTCGAGCTCGCGAGCATCAATTTCCAAGTATGCTAGCGTTCGGAGATTCATTATATTGATTGATGCTCCCGGATCCACCAATACTCGGAGAGTGTAAACTTCCCAATTGTAATCGAAATGTACAACGGTCGGTTGTGGTCTCGTCGTCCCAAGTAGTAGATCATTGTCCGTGAAGGTGACACCTCGTCGTTCCTTTAACGAGCAAACCTCATCTAAGGAATCTCCTGGTCATTCGAGCTAAGCAAATTTCTGGATCAAGTAAGGCCTCGATCGAGTTTCTCTCATCTCCTTTCGATAAGATGAGAGTGTCACAGATGCTCGGCTGGCCGGTAGTTTCCTAAGATGGGCTAGCACGTTGTAGTCCACTTTATTTCCATGTGTCTCGGTTTCTTCCCGAATGGGTATTTCCTCCGCCGGGTTGGTTCTTCCCGAACAACCACCCGCTTTCCTTTATCCTTTCGGACCCATTCTCGGAGGTAGAACTCTTCCACTTCTTAAGTTGACTTCGTGATTTCTTCCGAATTTAGTATTGAGTTTGCCGGTGTCTCCTTCGAATTGGAATGACGGATTCTTCGAGATTAGCTTCGGAGTCTGAAGGCTCTAACTCTATTGTGACTGGAGCTCCTCGAAACTCGCAAATAGACTCGTTGCTTGTTGAACTCTCGTAGCCTCCTTGGTGGATGTCTTCTTCGTCATTATGATCGACGAGGTTGTGTATGATTTGAGAATTGTCATTTGTATCGGAATCGACGTCCGGATTAGGTTGATTGTCGCTAGTTACGTAATCGTTAGAAACAGTCAAAACGTAGCCAACGCCATAACCCTTATCATTATAAGATCCCACCGGAGTGAGCGAGATAATCATACGTAGTCGAGGTTCGAGGGATTTCTCCCCCGAATCGGAAACAACTATCCTAGGATAAGCGGCCCCTAGTCTAGCCTTAGGAGCCTCGGTCTTCTCTTCTTCGTCAATTTTCTTCTTTTCTTCGGTCGTCTCTTGTTGAGGTGGTTCTTCTATCGCAAGTGATAGTGTCGACTCGACGAGTTTCGAACTCCGAATCGAGGCTTCGCATCGAAGCGGTTTGGATGTGATCCAAAATCTTCTTCGAAGACTTTGTCCAAGCGGTAGTCCATCCATCATCAATCGTATAGGGATCTATTGGAACAATGAGATCCGTCAAGATAACATTGACGAAACCTCATTTCTGGGGTTCCTTCATGTACTCCTTCGGGATCGTTATATTCCATTTCCGAAGATTGTCGTTGAGCCAACTCTTGAAGGTAATACAATCTTCTATCTTATGCCCAAGCATCCGGTGGTAAGGGTAAAAGTTGGGATCACCTTTCTTGTCGACTTCTTCTGGTCTCTTAGGTTCTGGTAGTTGGAAATCCGGAGTCTTCATCGATCTGCGGAACATTTTCGGCATCGCCTCATTCTTGAACGGATACTCCTCGCTCGAAGCTCCCTTAACGTACGTTGCGGACGAGGCGGTTGTTCATACCGTCGAGATGACCGATAGCTGGGTCGGGGTTGCTCGGTAACTCCGTCGAGGTTGTTGCGGCCGTTCTGACGATATTTGTATCGATTGCTTGCCTTTGTCGACTGCTGCAACGATCCCGGACTTCTTTTTAAAAGTTTTCACGGGCTTCTGTTTGTCTGTTTTGTCGGTGAAACTTAATTGCTTCGCCTCCTCTTGTAAGCTTCCAGCGTTGCTTAACAACTTCTCAAAAGTCTTAATAGTAAATCCCTTGAGGAGAAGTGCTATCGGGCCATGAATGCTCTTAAGTAAAATGCCGACTGCGTGCTGTTCTTGTAGCTGTGGCTCACACTTCATACTTAGGTTCCTCCATCGAAGTATGTAGTCCACCAATGTTTCGTTCGGCTTCTGCTTCTCTACCACTAAATCACCTATAGTGATGTGGTGCTGAGCTTCGGCAAATCGCTTGATGAAGAGGTTCTCTAGTTCTGAAAATGTTTTCACCGAGCCGTTCGGTAATTCTGCATACCAATCAAAGGAGATCCCTGACAGGCTACTGACAAATTGTCGGAAGAGTAAAGCATCACTTCCGCCGGCATTGCAACAACTGGCACGAAAATGTGCAACATGTTGCCGAGGGTTTCCGGTCCCATCAAAGGTCTTGAACAGAGGTGGTACAAAGCCTTTGGATATTGGACAGCGTCGAATTCTTCAGGGTAAGGTCTACCCGTCCGAATGGATGTCCCGCTTTTTGATTATGCCAAGGCTTCTCGCACCTGCTGTTCTACCAAGCTCTTGATATCCTTTTTTGGAATCATGCTTTGTGTTGCATCCTTCTTTAATTGATCATCTCCGTTGACGGATGTAATCTCCTTTCCTCCATCTACAATGTGAATGACTTATGGGGATGTTTCTCTTTGGGGTTGAACTTGACTCTGGAGAGTGGCTATGGCTACAGCCATTTCTTCCATCCTTTTTGCCATTTGGGCGATCGTATCATCTTTCTCTTGAAGCTGCCTCCTCATTACTTCTGGTTCCTCTCTTTCGCGGCCGCAGGGGCACCTTGTGAAGCCGACGAAGCTCGTGTTTCAACCATGTTAATTTCCGCATATTCATCATCCATGAACTCGACGAGTCAATTTCATCTCTGAATTTCTCTTCTCTCTCCCTTGCTAATCGTCGAATATCAGTCCTTAACTTTTCCATAGCATCTTCTAGAGGTCTTTTCTGTACATCCTTGCAGTTGTCATGTGATAACTATCGGGTTTCCTTCTTATGAGTCTCCTTTACTGCAGTAGCACTTTCTTCGGATTCAAGTCTCCTAACGAGACTTTCCTTCTCAGGCTGTTGTTTCAATCTTAATTGTCCAGTAGTGGGACGCCATACCATCCTTCTAGCAGCAGAAGGTTTAGGACCGGATGGTTTGTCAGCCAAATGCTGGAAGGTGGTATCCTCCCTAATCTGTAGTCCTGAAACAACGACAGGTGGACTAGCTTTCATTCTTTTATTTGGCTTTTCTGCAACGATAGCAGGTTCTACTCGCGGCCCAAGACGAGATTTGACTGGCACCCGCCCTATCCTTCTTAAAATTTCTGATACAGGGCACCTTTCCTTTTTGCTAACTTCTCTATCAAAGTTTGCAGTCGAGCAAATGACGTAGTTCTGGCCCTTTTCTTACGGCTATCGTTGTAATATACGGGCTGAGGCAATGCGGCAGCAATCTTGCGAACATTTTCCTCATCCTCTACAGCGGAAAGGGGGTGGAATCTACTCCCTTCCAATAGGGGTGTATATTCAGGCAATGGTATGTATTCAGGTAGTGGTGTGTACTCAGGGATTTCTTCTAAGAAAGCGACTTCAGCAGCTCTGGCCTTTCTGGCAATCTTCCTACCTCGTTTCTTCTCCGAGTCCGTGTTGGGGGGAACCCTCGAGCCGGACCCAATTTCAAAAATAGAAGGTCTTGCACGGAAATCTAAACCCTCCACGGTAACATGCTCGTTACAAATTTGAACTTCCTTCCCCTTCGGCTTGGCGGAAGCCGGGTAGGTGCGGAGACGACTAGACCGGTGGGGGTAGAGATAACGAGTCCTCCTTTGGACGGTAGCATTCCACTCACTGGAACCCTTTGCGGGGAGGAAACTCTTGAGTCGACTTAAGGTTGAACTCGATCAAAGGTTTCTCGCTTCGGACACTTTGTTTGTCGGCGCGAAGAGGGTAACGTCGCCGATCTTGACATTTGTGTTCTCGAATCCTTGTCCAACTCGGATGATCCCATTGTCGGGCAAGCTTCATCCTTGTAAACAGCGAAGTCCAGTTCATTGGTGAAGGAGAAAATCAGCTTTGGGGCTTCCATTTCTGCAGGGTAGATTCCAAGTGTTAGTTCTCGAATCGTGCTTCTTCTTGTCGTACAACTTATGACGAAAAGAAAGAGTCCGAACACATTTCTGTTTATCTTAGTGTATTTGTGGTATTAAAAGAAAATTATCTTTTTTAGAAAAGATTTGTTCGTTAGGAAGGAGAATTATTAAAAGAAGGAGAGTTGTAGGAAGAGTAAAAGGAATTGATTAGGAACTGGAAAAGGAAGAGGAAGTCTTGTAGGAACTTCTCGACCTGCAAGACTGCTCCTAAACTATTACCTATTGGGGGTCCACCCCACCTCAGAAATGAGGTAAAAGGATCTCAGAACCTCTCTGTTTAGGGGTGTCTAAACAGTGGCTCCTAAATCCGAGAGAATGTTGGCACAATCAAAAATACACTAAAGATACACTAAGACTCTCTAAATAGACACACTTAAGACTCAGGAGACACACACTTAAAAGACACCAAAGACACACACAGACACTAGAATTCGGCCTCTATTTATAGAGGTAGGCAAAGGTCCAAGGGATGCTTAAACACCTCTTTAAAAAGCGTCCAGGTTCAATGTATTTGCATTTTGAACTGTCTCGCCGTCGGCGGGAAACGACCTCGCCGTCAGCGGGGCTTCTAGAAGGTCTTCAAACCGCGCGATCTCGCTGTCGGCGGGCTCGGGTTCGCTGTCGGCGAGGTAGTTATAATTCCTTCAGAAATTCTCCTCATGATCTCGCCGTCGGCGGCCTCGATCTTGCCGTCAGCGGCCTCGATCTCGTCGTCAGCGACTTAGTTCATTTTGCATGAATTTCTTCCTTTTTGATCCAAATTCGCTCCATTTCATGCTTTTTATTTCTATTACTTATAAATCTTCGTTCCTGCTGTAAAATAAAGAAAATACATTTCTTTAAAATGTAATTTCATCAAAAATAGGTATGAATTTCTTAATATATTTTTCTGTGATCACATTTATACCATATTACTAAAAATATATGCATGAATATATTTCTTTCATTTATAAAAATTAGTGATAATGATAGTTTTTAATTGAGTTAAGCGAATCGAGATTTATGTAGGTAAATATGAAGCTTTAGGTAAATAAAAAATGGTAGAATGTATGTAACTTTCCCTCTATGAGAATTCAAGCCAATATTCTGCAATTTAATGGCAATGGAATTCAGGCCCGAGGCACTAATGAGATTCTCAGCAAAATGATCACAATGTTTCTGTAATGATGATAGCCATAAAGGCATGAACCAGAGATGTGAATACTTCATACTAATATATCTCAAAAAAACCATAAAGTTCTACAGATGAACATAGAGTCCTCTCAAGCACGTGCTAGTAGCAGTATAGTGAAAAAAAATTGTAGGACTATTACAACAACAATTAACACGATAATAATGTTCACTTTAGTTTTGAGTTGTTGTAGCTCCCGTGTCACACCGTCTTCTGATAAAGCCGTCCACTCCCTAGCATCGGACTCCTGAGAATTCGGTAAATTGTCTGCCCATCGGAAAAAACTGCACTGCTCTGGAATGTTCCGAGGACAGGCATAAAACTTTCGGCGAAATCTGTGCGGCTGTCGTGATGCCAAAAGAGATGTCTGGAGGCCACAGTGACATAGCACTCCGCGAGAGGTAGCCGTCATGCTGGAGCTCATGGCTACCTGAAATGCAAGCAGATATACAACTAAATTAATTTGAGTACCAAATGCTCAAACAAAATGATAATAATCAAGCTAGACAGAAGACAAACATTACTCTTACAGATCAGTTAATGTGAAGGAAAGTGCTCAACAGAGTGTAAAAGACAAACATAGCGCTACTCAACAGAATCACTCTCTAACTAATGAGCGAGTAATCTCTTCTCAAAGGGCTGTCATTTCGTTCGCACCCTCCCCATCTTTCGTGCAAAATGGTGCACTGTTGTTCTCCTCCTGTGCCAGAGATTGGCCAATGTGGTCTTCATAACCTTCAGCTGTAACTACCTCGTCATTTAGCTCGAAACGCTCGAAATCTACATCAGCTCGAGTTGGATGCCGCCTAATATAATTATGTAGGGCCATAGTTGCTAACACTATCTGTACATGTTTGGGAAACGGATAAGGTGGCATATCTCGAAATATGACCCATTTCTTCTTCCAAACTCCAAATTTCCTCTCAATTACACCTCGCAAGGATGAATGTCTTTTATTAAACACCTCTTTTCTAGTTCTTGTACGATTACTGGCTCTTTCGAAATCTGGAATATGATACCTTGTGTCAGGATAGGGTTTAAGGTACCCCCTCTGCATTGGGTAGCCAGCATCCACCAAATAATACTTTCCTGTAATATTAGGAAACTTAGCTAAGCATATAAAGTAAATATCTACTTTTTATATTATGAAGGAACTCACCTTGCGGTGGGTGAGGAAAATTGTACTCCAGATTTCTTGTTGTAGTTTTAAAAACTCTACTATCAGGTGCGCTGCCCTCCCATCCAGCCAATGCAAATGTGAAACACATGTTGAAATCACAAACCGCCATGATATTCTGAGTTGTTCTCCCAGAACGGCCGATAAATGCAACTTTCTCGTTATCCGGCACTATAGCATGAACGTGCGTTCCATCGATTGCACCGATGCAATCCTTTAGAAACAACATAAATCATTTCAATATGCAATCTATTAATATGTAGTTATAGTATAGAGGTGTACCTTGAAATATGGCATATATCGGTCATCGTTGCGAATTGCTACTGGCGTCCTTGCAAAAGTTGGATCGGTTGGTTTTATTATGGCTTGTGCTAGACTGACAAGAGAACTCAAACCAACTGAGAAATATCTGCTTATGGTTTCTGACGAGTGTTGGAAGCGTTTCATGGCTCCGCGCATTGACTCGTTCTGTGCTAGTATGTAAAGTGTTATCCCCAATACTTCACGGCCTGTTGTCCTGGAGGACCCGTGAAGTCCATGAGATGTTATCATTGAATACTTCATGGGACATTCGGAAGATGTTTCGAAATCTTGTTGGGTGTCCTGAAATCATTTCCGCCATTCATTTGTCCCCAATCTGAGATGATGTGTAACAGGGCTCACGATCGACGTACATATTATAGTACTGCACTAGTATATTTACCGCTGCATTTCGCCTTCGGCGTCGGACATTCTCTGGGTCCATGACGTTATAAACTATATTTGGAAAATATAAATCATAAATGGACTAAACAAACAATCACATGAATGAACTATATTTGGAAAAGAAATGAACTTAAACTTTAGATGAAATTAAACTAAAACTTTAGTTCAATGAAATAGAACTTGTCCAAACAACTACATTACTAGCAGCAGTACTCAAAGATGCAATAAAATTAAACAGTTCCTGAAAAAATCACATGGTGCGACGATTATAATAATAATGAATGTATTTTATTCGTCGATCTTTGCTTAGTGCAGTGAAGAAATCTCGATGTAGAGAATCACGAAAGAGGTCGACAGCAAAAAAGAAAAGATCACGATCCCCTGTAAAGTCTGGGTCATCCTTAAGAAGTCTAATGACCTCATGGACGTCGCTTTTTTGAACTCTGTGCGGGGCATCATTAGTTAACTCCACTAGATATGAGAGCTGATCTCTCCTAGATGCAGCAGAACTCTTTCTCTTCCTTCTGTTCGAGGGGTGCTTCACACAGTTTGTTGACTGGATCTCTGGTTGCTCGTACATGTGGAACTCTGCTGAATCGTTTGATAATTCAACGGCCGCATGTTCAGGAGTTGTTTCAAAGATTGTTTGGCTAGGGGCAGCTGAATATTTCCCTGTAGCTACCACCCCGCCAAACATCTTATCGAGCTTCTCCTCCAATTCCGGCTCTATCCCAGCCAATTTAAACTTCTTTGCCATAGGATAAATCTATAAAAGATAATGAAATTTTTTTAGAAAAATAAAAATAAAACTTCTTAACATAACAAAAATTAATTCAAAAAAATCTTACTGCAAGCCTTTCAGTCCACCATGCTTCAAAGCAAAGAATTGTTCGCTTTACCGGATCCCATCCCAAGCCAGTCGATCCTTTTTATAAATCATTCCAAAGTTTCCACTCTTTCTTCAATTGGTCCCACTTATTTTTTAGCTGGAGCCTCTTATAATCACTGCCTGTAACCTCCCTAAACTTCATAACAATGTTTTGCCAACCTTCTTTGCTGAAAAAAGAATTTGGTCTATTCCCCTTTTCGACTTCAGTTATGCACAGATCGCAAAATATTATTTTTATATCTTTCTCCCACAGTGTAGGAGTAGCAACATCTTTGTTCTTATTAGACATACTATGAATAGGAGAAATATTAGTAATACCTTTACTTATATTAGCATGGAGAGATAAATTGAATTTAACCAAATAATACAGTTAAGCACAGAAGGAGACAACAATTTATGTGGTTCGATCAAATTGACCTACATCCACGGGAAAGAAATGATATTTCTTTATTGCTGAAATAGATAACATGTACATAGCATTTCCAATTTACCCTGGGTTACACACCGATTACAGCAGATGTTACAGAATATAATGAAATAGCATTTCCAACGACAAGAACTCCATATACATAACAATTCCTATAACATGTGTTTGTTGTTCATATGCCCTTCCTGACAGAAAGTATGCAAGGTTTCTAACGAGCAAACTATATTAAGTCCATAACAACTCCTAAACTAAAAACTCCATGCAATTGATGCTTGGGACAAATATTCCTTGCACAAAAGCTATATATAACTGTTCCAAAGCAATGAATTAATTTCAGTGGCATTAGCATTTCAATTCTGCTCTAACAATCAATTGTAAATAGGCCTTTTCATACATGCCTTTCCAAAGAAATACATGCATCCCAAAAAGAACAACAAAAAAACTGTAAAAGCCATTGCCTTTGAAATGTAGAAGTTTTTTCAATAAAACACAGCCTTTCAAAACTTTTAATTTCCACTACCATTGCCTTTCAAAACTTTAAATTTTCATGCATTTGAAATTTGAAGTTTTTTCAATAAACGACTGCAGTCATTTGATGCTTGGGACAAAGATCAGCATTTTACAATAAACAATTGCCTTTCCATACTACTGTAAAAACTTCCGCAGTGCAAATATCTATAGCATCCAACACATTTTTGAGAAACTGTTTTTATAATTTGTGTTGCTCACTCATATGTTCCAACTCCCCAATAAAATAGTCGTACAGTTTCAGTAAAAGAAGGAAAGAAATAGTCATAACCGAATAGGGTTACAGTCAGAAGATTTTAGCACCTACAGCTATGGACTTACAAGCATGACCAAAACTCCCCAAGTTTAAACTGAATAGGGTTATAAGCATGAGCATACATACACTTAACAAATTCAACCGAATAGTGCAACAAGCATCAAGAAATAAACTGTGGAATTGCATAACCAAAACACCCCAACAGAGCAATTTTTATCCGAATCCATGGCAATTTATCAAGAACAGAACAAGGTAACCTGGAACATTTGAAACAATTACAATGTGACAAAATTAAGATTTTCTTTTCCCAATCAACATCATGAGCCTCATCCCAACACCAGTTATTTGAGATAACATTTCCCTATAGCATTAATAAAAACTGCCATAGATCTTCCTACATGAGCTTTCCCTACATGTGCTTCATAGAAATAATATCAAAAATAAAAACTGCTAATAAAACTGCCATAGATCAGGATAAAAAATTGCTAAACTCCTATAGAAACAAAAATAAAAACTAGCATAGATCTTCCCTACATGATCTTGATAGAAAAAATATCAAACACATTTCATACAATAGAGAAATAAAACTGCCATAGATCCGGATCTTTCCCAACTTCATGCTTTGAACTCTTTAAGATTGAAGAATTAACGAAAGATGGTGAAGGAAGGAACGAGAAAGAGAGTGGGAGAGGGAGTCGGAGCCTTGAGAGAGAAGGATAGCAGTTAGATCGGAGGTAGGTTACCTTCGATTTGGTCATTTCTCGGTGGAGAACTAGTCCAAATCTCGCGAGAAGTTCTAGGGTAGAGAAGGAGTTCGGGAGCGCAGAGCTCGGAAGCATGGACGAGCGAGAGCAACGAAAGGTAAAAAGCCTGTCAAAAGCCGAGTGAAATTCGGGACCGCGGGGTTTATCCCGCGGCCCGCTTTCGCTCAACTTTGCGGTGATACACCTCGATCGCGGTGATACACCACGAATTCCTCCCGAATCTAACCCCGCAGCGTAAAAACTGCGGCACATTGCAGCGCCGCAGCACCAAAAAGCTGAACCAAATGCAGCCTTAGTCTTGTGGAGAGGATTTTCAGATAAGTGTTTACTTTTATTTAGTTTATTAATACTTGTTTTCGTTTATTATTTTTCTTATCATTGTTTTTAATTTCAAATCAATGTGTTTTTATATTTTCTCAATGCATTCTGAGTAGTTTACTTTATCTTTTTCTTTCTTAAATGGAGAAGTAATTAATTTATAGAGAATTGTTGTGGAATGTATAAGTGTTTAAAAGTTGGAAGAAGTTGTGAAGATTGATTCCAAAAACTTTGTTTACTTCTTAATTTGGCCTGTTAAGTTGTAAAATTTCTTGAGATTATGTAAGATCCAATGCGGTATTGTCTCATAAAAGTTAGTAAGAATCACATGAAATTATATGGGTGAGAACTGTAGTCCATATAATTGAATGTAATCATAGAAGATATTTTTATAAAAGGGAGTAAAATTAGAGGATTTTAGAGTGACAGGCTAAAACCCCCTAATTTGGTTTGAAGTTTTGAGTTTTGTTATGAGAAGTTAGCCTCCAGGTGGTGGGGACCGAGGGAACTCTAGAGTGAGAGGCTAGTATCTTCCCTGCCTAACCATGTTTAAAATAATATAAATTTCAAATTAACATATGTTCTTTATAGAACCAAGTAAGGGTAAAGAACACATTTGCTTCTATCTTTCACAACAAAAATTTGAATACTTCCACAACAACACTTTAAGAATTATTACTACTTCATGAAAGGAAAGAAAAAAATATTTTAGTTAATAGTATTTTACATCCAGTGTTATTAGTTATTGTAATTTTAATTTCTTGCTTTGCATTTTTATTAAGAAAATTTCAAAAGACATATCAACCTTCAAAACTTTTCAAAATCAAGACATACTTTTTCGAAAATAATTAAAGAAAATAAAAAAATAATTTCTCTGATTCCTTTAAAGATTTCACATTTTCCCTGTGGGTTCGATATCTCGGGGCTTAATCAGAAAGTCCTATATTACTTGATAAACGATATGTATACTTGTGTAGTATCACATATTATAAAATCATTATTTTCATATCTTAAATCATCAGCGCATTTATCCAGCGGAACCAAGTTTTTAGCATCTGTTGCACTTATATATATCGGGGATCAATAATCAACAATGAATCAGTATATATATATTTTCAAATGAAGGTATAAATGGTCCCATAAAATCCAATTCCCAAGAATCAAAAATTTCAACTTCCAAAGTAAAATTAAGAGGCATTTCATTTCTTCTATATATATTGCCTATTCTCTGACATCGATCACAAGTATTGATAAATCTATAAATATCTCTAAAAAGTGTAGGCTAATAAAATCTAGATTGCAAAATCTTTTGTGAAGTTCTATCAATTATGAAGTGTCCTCCAAATTCAGAATCATGACATTCTCGAATATCTCTTTCAGTTTCATCATAAGGCACAAATCTCCTAATAATAAGATCTTTACATTGCTTACACAAATAAGGTCGTCCCAGAAATAAAACTAAGCATCGTGCTTAAATTTTTTCTGCAGTTGCATTTTTATGTGAGGTGGTAAAATATTACTAACGATGTAGTTTACAATATATCAGCATACCATGATAAATTTCTTTCAATAATATTATATAATTGCTCATCAAGAAAAGTTTCAGTGATTTCCTTTTCAAATTCATCCAAATTATGTTGTTCAAGTCTAGATAAATGATCAGCTATTTGATTATTGACCCATTTTCTATTAACATTCTCAAAATCAAATTCTTACATTAAAAGTATCCATCGAATCAATCTTTATTTTGCATCCTTCTTTTATATTAAATATTTAATAGTAGAATGATCAGTATGCATTATACATTTAGCTCCAATTAAATAAGATCTAAATTTTTCAAAGGCATAGATGATCGCTAATAACTCTCTTTCTGTAGTGATGTAGTTAATTTGAGCAACAGTGAGAGTCTTACTAGCATAGTACATAACTGTAAACATTTTGTCATGTCTTTGCCCTAAAACAACTTCAATAGCATAATCCCTAGAATCACACATTAATTCAAATGGATTCTCCCAGTCAGATGAAACTATTATAGGGGCAGCGATTAATTTTTCTTTTAATAGATCGAAAGCTTTTAAATATTCATCGTTAAAATCAAATTTCCTGTCTTTTTCCAAAAATTGGCATAGAGGCTTAGTGATTTTTGAAAATTCTTTGATATATCGCCTGTAGAATCCTACATGTCCCAAAAAGCTTCTAACCCCTCTCACAGTTGTTGGAGGTGGTAATTTTTCTAGAATTTGAATCTTCGCAGGTTCTACTTCCATGCCATATTCAAATATTTTATGCCCAAGCACAATTCCTCCTGCAGCCATAAATTGATACTTTTCTCAGTTTAGGACTAAATTTGCTCTTTCGCATACCTCTAAAAATTTTTCTAAGTTGCATAGGAATGCATCAAATGAATCTCCAAATACTAGAAATCATCCCTAAACACTTCTATTCCATCATCAATTAATTTGCTAAATATGGACGTCATACATCTTTGAAATGTTGCAGGTGCATTATATAATCCAAAGGGCATTCTTCTGAAAGCATAAGTTCCATAATGACTAGTAAATGTAGTCTTCTCTTGATCCTCAGGAGCAATAGGTATTTGGTGATAACCGGTATATCCATCTAAAAAGCAATAATACTTGTGTCCAGCAAGTCTGTCTAACATTTGGTCTAAAAATGGTAAAGGAAAGTGATCTTTTCTAGTGGCAGCATTTAATTTTCTATAATCAATACATATTCACCAACCGTGGCTTGTCTTGTCGGTATAATTTCATTTCATTCATTTATGTCAACAGTCACTCCTCCTTTCTTAGAAACACAATTAATTGGACTTACCTAAACACTATCAGAAATAGGATATATAATTCCAGCATCTAACCACTTTAAAATCTCTTTTTTAACCACTTCGTTCATTATTGGGTTCAGTCTCCTTTGTGGATCAACTCTACGTTTATGTTGTTCATTCAACAAAATTCTGTGCATACATATCGATAGACTGGTTCCTTTAATATCCGTTATGGACCAACCAAAAGCCTTTTTGTATCTTTTTAAGGTGTCCAGTAATTTTTGTTCTTGATATTCATTTAAATCTGAAGATACAATGACTGGTAAGGTAGATGATTCTCCTAAAAACATATACTTTAAATGATTAGGGAGAATTTTCAGTTCAAGTTCAGGGGGTTTAATGATAGATGGAATTAAACTTTTATCTCCATTTTTCATAGTATCCAATCTTTCAAATCTCTCCTAAACAAATTCTAACTTTTCATTCTTCATATCATCCAAATCATCTTCACTTTCACTTTCATATTCATCCTCACATTCCAGATTCTCTTCAATTACTTCTTTAAAATGATCTTCTCTCAAATAATCACAGATTTCCATTCGAAAGCACTCATCATCTTTTTCAGTTGAAGGGTATTTCATAGATTTCAGAATATTGAAAGTTACCTCTTGATCATTAACTCTCATAGTTAATTCTCCTTTTTAAACATCGATCATAGCTCTCCCAGAAGCATGGAATGGTCTTCCCAAAATAATTAGAATTTCTTCATCTTCCTCCATATCTAATACAATAAAGTCCACATGAAAGATAAATTTATCCACCTTTACTAATACATCTTCCACAACTCCTTTAGTATAAGTGATAGAACGTCAGCCAGTTGAAGACTCACATATGTAGGTGAAATTTATCCTATTCCCATCTTTTTGGAATTTGATAAAGGCATAAGATTAATACTAGCTCCAAGATCACATAAAGCTCTTTCGAAAAGTTTCTCACCTATAGCACACGGGATAGTGAAACTACCTGGGTCTTTAAGTTTTTTAGGAAGCTTCTTCTGAATAATTGCACTACACTCACTACTAAGTGCAACAGTCTCGTGTTCTTTGAACTTTCTTTTCCTTTTAAGAATATCCTTCATAAACTTTGCATAATCAGGCATCTGCTCTAATGCTTCAACAAAGGGAATATTAATCGTTAATTTCTTAAGAATTTATGAAAACTTTGCAAATCTATTATCCCTATTTTGTTTCTTTATCTTTGAGGAAAATGAGGAGGTGGTCTTTCAACAGTTATCTTCATTTGTTCTAGCAGATATTCGTCTGGATATATCCTATTAGAACCTTTCTCAATGTTCACTTCCTCTCTTTCAACTTCAACTTCTTTTTGAACTCTTAGTTCTAATTCTTTTCCAATCCTTAATTGAATAGCCTTAATTTGCTCCTTGTTTTGATCTTTTGGGTTGATCTTAACATTGCTAGGAAGATTTCCATAAGGTCTATCACTAAGCGCAGTAAAGATATGTCCCAATTGATTCCCAATGTTCTTCATCGCAACATTTTGAGCTTGAATTTGATTACCCATATTCAGAACCATTTCTTCAATAGATAACTTCCTTTCCTTAAATTGTTAATTATTATTAAAATCAGAAGGATAATAAGGTCTATAATTGGTATTTTCTTGGTTGTTCAGATTTCTAACTGGATTCATTGGATTGTTTCCCCATTGTGGGTTCACAACAAAGATTGGTGTTATTCCAGTTGAAGTTCGAGTGATTCCTCCAACAAGGATTATAATAATTTCAATAATTATTATTGACTTTTTTATTTATGGCATTAAGGGTTTCATAAGACATTTGAGAGCATATCATCTATCCTGATGAATTTTCTTCTAACACTAGGGGCATTGGAGAATAATTCATTCCATATTGATCTATTTTCTTAGAAAGTGCAGAAATTTGAGAGACTAATAGTTATCGCATCAGAATCATTAATACTAGCTACTCTCTTAGGATTTACCCGCTCAGAGGGCCATTGAAAATTATTAGTAGCCCTCTCTTCAATTAATGAATATGCTTCATCAAAAGGTTTAGACATTAATGATCCACCAGCAGCAGCAACGATAATCGATCTCAAAGATCTCACTAATATTATAAAAGGTTTGAATTATTAACCAGTCTGGTAAAGCATGATGTGGACACTTTCTCAGAAGATCTTTGAATCTTTTCCAAGCTTCATATATGGATTCTCCATTAAATTGACTAAATGATGTAATATCGTTCCTCAGCTTAGCATTTTTTGAAGGAGAAAAAGATTTTGATAGAAAATTTTGTGAAAGTTCTCCCCAAGTTCTGATCCAGGTCCTAAAGAATTTAACCATGCTTTAGCCTTATCCCTTAATAAAAATAGAAAAAGTCTAAGCCTAACAACATCGTTCGATACTCCATCATATTTAAAAGTAGCACACAATTCTAGAAAACTAGATAGATGTAAATTAGGATCTTCATTACGTGTTCCTCCAAATTGATCATTTTGTACCATTTGGATAATAGCATGTTTAAGCTCAAATGAATTAGCAGCAACATTAGGGTTTTGGATAGTTAAGTGAATTTCATCTGCTGTTAGATTAGCATAATCTCTTAAAGGTCTTGGTATATTTTTTCGTTTTGATTGTTTAAGTTGTTCGCCATTTTGTGAGGATTTCTAGATTTTTTTTTCTAATTTTTCTAATTGTAAGCTCTAATTCAGAATCGTAAGGCACTAAACCTATAGATCTGATACTACGCATAAAAACATAATAAGCACACTAACAATAAACAAGCACCCACAATTATGACTTGTAATTCAAATATAAGATTTCAAATACTACAAAATTAAATTTTAGCAGTTACCTTTCCTCACCTCCCCGGCAACGGTGCCAAAAACTTGGTGCGACATTTCTAATTTACCAAAATTTATGAACTCAGATTTAAATATATATATTGATTTAGTTTTATAATGAGTCACACAATTAAACACAAGTATACATATCGCTCAAATAGTACAGAGCTCTAGTATAGTCCTGGATATCAATTCCACAAGGAGGCTTTAATTTTATGACGTAACATAGAAATCACTTATCAAATCACAGCACAATTGCAAGTAAGTTTAATTCTTAAAATAAAGACAAACAATTGTAGTTACTTATTCTACCAAAGTACGCTCTAAACTTCTAGCAAATTAAAGTAACACAAGACTAAAGTTTTAACAAAGTACAGTTGTAAGAAAGAGTCTTCCTTCT
This sequence comes from Papilionanthe hookeriana x Papilionanthe teres, assembly GCA_022702705.1. Lineage (NCBI taxonomy): Eukaryota > Viridiplantae > Streptophyta > Magnoliopsida > Asparagales > Orchidaceae > Papilionanthe > Papilionanthe hookeriana x Papilionanthe teres. The sequence continues at coordinate 5,123,583 of CM040433.1, read as the reverse complement.
CTCCAATTATAATATGATGATTATTGTGACATAGATAAATGATGCAAATGTATTGTGCCAAATAGAAGTATTCCTATTTTTACCCTTTTTTCAGCGTATAAAGAACATTGTTCAATCCTATGTTTAGTCCCCAAATTTGTGGTTAGGCAGGGAGTATACTGGCTCTCACTCCAGAGCTTCTACTTCCCTTCACCTGAAGGCTAACTCTTGTTTTAGTTTCCAAACATTAGAACCAAATTGAGGATTTCAGCCTGTCACTCTGAAATCTCCAATTCTACACCCATCAAAGTATATTTCCCTATTTATTTGCACTCATTCTCCATGAACTACTTCTCTCATTCATGGACATTGAATGTGACCTTCACTTTTATTTTGGAACTCATAATCCTTTCGGAACATATGTTTCCCAACAAGTTTTAACAATTCATTTGGTCAGATCAAAAAGTAAATGAAATTCGAAGTGAAAAGGTCATCACAAATTTTCTATAATAAATCGGCACATCATTTCCATATCACAACATCAACACATCACATGAAAATGAGAAAGACAAAGAAATCTACTCAAGACTCATGAGGAAAAGATGATAAAACGTGGATTTATATATAAAAACAACGTCATAGAAACAAAGTAAGGAAAATACAACTTATCTCAAACTCTTCCCCAAGCGAATCTCAAGGAATTCCTTTGACTCATCTTCTTTCTTCATAACAACACACAATTCTCTCTTTAGATAAGTAAGGAAGAAGAAATCCCTCTCTTTCCCTCTCCTCTTACTCTCCTTAGAAGAGAAAACACAAAACCTACATTTCCTAAACAAAATGGAAAGAAACTCTCTCTAAACTCTCTCTACACTCTAAACTCTTCTCTCCTCTCTAAACTTGGCTCTAAAGAAGTTTAAATTCAACCATAACTGATTTCCTAAGAGTTTCCTCAAGCAACCCTCCAAAATCTGATCAAATACATTGAATCTAGTTTGAAATTGGGATAGAGTACAGTCCGGCGTAAGATAGGGTACTGTTCGGCGCATTATTCCACCAATCGGTCGCAACTCTCTGTAAAACAGCACGGTCCAGCGTTGGTAACAGCGCCGTTCGGCGCTAGTTCAATAAAATGCACTTTTGCCCCTTTTTGCTCCAAATTTGCTCCTTTTCGCTTCCTTTTGCTCCAAAGGCCTAAAATCGTTGTACCTGCATGAAATCAAGAAAAATACCTTTCTTTAAAGTGTAATATCATCAAAAACAGGTATGAAATGAATAGTAAAAAGCTATCAATTTTTTAGTGGATCACATGGGGTGAGTTTAATCTTTATTGAAAGATTATATCATTGTTCAACCATTGATTTGGGGTTTTCAATATTAGTGAATTATTTTTATCCAAAATCAAACCCTTCACCCTAGGATCACTCAATTTAATTAACTTCTCAAATTATGATAATTAGGGGAAATTGCAATTATACACTTGCTAAGAAAAAGTGATGAGTTAGTTGCTACCATTTAATCCCTTGTTTCTTAACCACTTAAGAAATTCAATTATGATCATACATTACCATTTACCCTTTGATTTCATCTAAATGTTAATTAGCGCTTAAATTCCATAATTACCATTTTGCTCTTTAAGGCCTTATCACTTCATAATTCTTTAAATTAAACTCAAATGATATTGAAAGTTTTATATTACCCCACTCATTGGCCAATTAAAACATCTGAGGAGAAAATGTAAATTTCTGATTTTTATTTTATTTCTAGAATTATTTTTAATTCAAAAATATGTATTTTTCAAGTTAATTCATTACCTTATCAAAAGTATACCATCTATCCTTAGAAAAATTAATGGAGGTTTAGCTAGCTTAGCGGACCACTTGGACCAATTTTTATGATTTTTTAAGTTTTATTTTAATTATTATAATTATTTGTTTGTCATGAGTATTAATTAAATATAAAATATTATTTAAGTGAAAATTTGGGTTTTAGATTTTTATAAAAATCCCTGTACTCAGGGAACCCAAAAAAGCAAATTTCATATTTTTTGTAATTTTTATTTTTTTATTATAATTATCTTAGTGTAAAATTAGAAATAATTCTTTTTTAAGCCTTTAAAAATTCATGATTTTTTTAAGAAAATTAAGAAAAAAATTTTAATTACTCTTAAGTGATCAGGAAATAATTTGGAACATTTTAGTGCATTTTTATATTTTTGTGATTTTTATGATTTTAAATTATTTTAATTATTTAATAATTAGGAAAATATGTTAAAGATGAAAGTTTTTACTTAGGGCTTGATTTTAATTTTCTTAGGTGTTCCTAAAAACCACTTTTTATAATTTTCATAATTATATTTTAATTACTATAATTATTTCAATGCAAAATATCATTTTTCTTAGAAAATCAAATTTGGTGATCAAATTAATTCAAATGGGTTTCAACTTTTTACAGTGAGTTAATATGATCATCATTTATAGTGTGGGTTGAATTTTGTGATTCTTATATTTATATTTTAATTATCTAATTTTCCTTAATTTTTAAATGAGTTAAATACATAAAATGCCATTTTTAATTATTTATATCCATTTTATATTTTCCCTATGATATACTGACCACAGTGACCCTACCAAATACATTTTTATATTTTTCTGATTAATTTTAATTTTATAATTTTTAAAATGAAATATAGGTGATTTGACTTAAAAATTAGGGCTCTAATGCTAGAGACGTTCTCTGACTCTAGAAAAATTAGGGAACACTCATATCAATAGAGCAAACAAGTCCTCCAAATTTCTTGCCTTGATGTTTTGTATTTATTAAGTTATAATTTAAATAAGCCTCTAAGTATTTAATTAATTTAAAAATAAATATAACTCAATTATTTTTAATTTTTATTCCACATTATTCTCCTCTGTTCATTGAGCAACATTGTATTTTTATTTTATTTTTAGGATTTTTCTACACTTAGTTATGAATTTTCTAAGTTAATTGAATTAAATAAATCATTTAAATGATATTTTCCTACTTATCCACGTTAACCTACGGCGCTCCTAACTTTCCATGCACCACCTTGCTACTGAATGTCGCCAATTAACTCAACGCTGACTTGGCACGCACTTTATGTAACAAGAGTTCGTCTGGCGCCATCTGGTTCGTTGATTTTATACACGCGCGAATGGACGGTATCCGCTCATCGTCCTCATCTATTCTAAACCGTGAACCGTTCAACTTCCAACACTAAGATTTCTCTTAATACTTATTGAAATCGCATAGGGTTTGTTTCTACACATTCATCTACTCAGGGCAAACCTATCTATATGGTTAATCAAGTATGAAATACATGTTTTCTTCATAAAGACACAAACCAAGCTCGATTTGGTGGAAAATGATTTATACCTTAGCACAAGAGGTGAGGCCTCAATTGGTTGCTTTTAGAAGCTTCATTGGGACCGGCGAATGTGCTGGAAGTGTCACCTGGCTCTAGTGAATGTTTTGTGTATGAACTCCTCCTACAGGTGGAGAGGCTGAGGTGGAAGTCAAGTAAAGAGGGCTCACAGGATGGGGCATTCAATGTAGAACTCCTTGTTTGGTCTGGGGAAGGCGAGGGGTAAGTCAATTTGGAGTTTGGTGGAGTTTCCAGGAGTGTCCTGTTTCTAGCCTATTCTTAGGTGAAGAAATTAGCCTCAAGCAGTGGAGGAGATGGCTAAAGGTGGTGGGCTTGAGCTTAGGAACATCTGAAGAAGCTCTGGAAGCAATTTGACAGAGCTTCCCCAAGGTTCAGTGCATACTCTATAATTTGGCCGTGGGAGGTGGTGGCTAAATAGACAAGGAAAGGGTGACCACCAAGGCTTCAATCTGGGTGAGCTCTACTGCTTAGGTGGAGGAAAGAAAAGTACAAGTGGCCAATGGGAGTGAACCAGCTCAGGGAGTTTCAATTTTGGGTTTAAGGCTTGGGTGGCTCTCATTTTTTATGCTTTATGGCGACTAAGACAGCCAGCCAGGCCAGGTCTAGTGGCTAGGGTGGTCAGGGGAGCCAAGGGAGTTCTTAATGGTGATTAGTTGGGAGGATTGATGGTTGGTGGCAAATATCCTTAGGTTGGGCTAATTATGGGAAGAAATCCCCCAAATCAAGAGGCCCTTGGTCCATGGCTCAACTAAGTTGGGCTAGGTGGATCAAGCTTGGTTTCTAGGACTCAAAGGTAGGCTGTCGTGACTATGGTTTGGTTAATTTTAATAGATTTGGTCAAATTTGGGGTTTGGATTCAAAATTGGGATTTTGGTTTGAACTTGGGTCTAGGTTGGGTTTGGGCTAAGACTTGGGGTCAATTGATTGACTAATTTGATGCGGTTCATGAGAAGTTTTGAAAAGGAATTGGGTGATATTAAATTGATTGGGAGGCTCAATTTAGTGGAATTTCGCTTATGGTCAATTTTGGGGCATTTGAGCCAGACTTGGTTTTGGATTGGCCTGGATTTGGTTTAATTGATTATTCAAATTGGTCCAAGAGATTGTGATGAAGAGTTTTGGGTATCAATTGGGTGGAAATTGTGGAGTTATACAGTTCAATTTGGTGACATTTAGGTTTTAAGGTAAAATTGGGGGTTTTGACTAAGGTTGGATTTGAGTGATGTTTTAGTTAAGGTTAGCACCAATTGAGGGCTCAAATTGATTAATGGGAATGCTATGAAGAGTTTAGAATTCAAAATTGGGGGAATTTGTTTGGTTATGGGGATCAATTTGGTGGGATTTTGGAATTCAGACTTAAAATTTAGTTATTAAATTGGCTCAATTGGGCATGAATTTGGATCAATTGGGTTTGGATATGATGAATTTTGATTTATATTTGAAATTGGGTGAGATTAAAGTCAATTTGGTGGAAAGTTTGGGTAATTTGGGGATTTTGAGCCTTTAGAGGCAATTTGGGAATTTTAATCAAAATGGGTCAAATTGGTCAAATTGGGCTCAATGGAGTGGTTTTAATTGATTTTGTAAACACTTGGAGTGCTTTTGAAGATTTTAGGAATTTTTTGGAATTTTTTTAGGTATGAAGGGCATTTTGGTAATTTTGGGTATTTTGGGAATTTTGAGAATTTGATGTATTTTGGGCAATTTGGGTAATTTGGGATGATTTGAAATGATTTTTGAATAGAATTTAAGAATTTGAGCAATTTTGAGAATTTTGGGAAAAATTACGGTTTAGGGGTATTTTGGTAAATTGGTGAAAGTTTGGGGCTAAGAGTTCAAATTTTGGAGTTTTGTAAAATTAGGATGAATTGAGAATGTTAATCACGAGGTCACCTTATTTGATTCATGGACCAAGGAAAGTCCCATTTTAGATCCTCCATGTGTTGGTCATAGCCAAACCCTACATATGGCTAAGGGCTAGGGGATCACCCACATGTGTCTTCAAAAAGAATGGGGAACCAGGTTGAGGGTGATTGGTTTAGGGTTTAGGTTGTGAGTGAGAGTATGGGGTTGTGTGTGTGTGTGCAGAACTGACCAAAGCCACACCCCTGGGGTTAACTCTAAGGCGAAGCAATCCTATGGGAATCCCTTCTTGAGCTCCCTCACATTTGGCCCCAACCTACCAAGTGCTAGAGGTTAGTATCAAACATGTGGAACTTCAAGAAGAGTAAAGAAGTGTTTAGAATTTCTAATGGGGTAGGGATCCATCATTAGTCCTCTAGAATAATCAACAAGAAAGTCTTATAGCTAGATTGTAGGCTTTTAAAGAAGAAACTAGACCTCATCAAAAATGAGGTCAACAAGTATCTTGTGTTTGTGTTTGATTTTTTTGTTATTAAGACTTAGCTTTAAATAAAAATAATGTGTTTTTGTTTTATCTCCATGAATTTTGAGTAGTTTCTTTCTTTTTCTTCTTGCATATGGGAATTAATCATGTAGGATGAGAATAGTTTAAAGAATTCTTTTTATTTTAAAAATTGTGATGACATTTTCACCGGTTCTTCATTGAATTTGCAAATTGGCCACTTGTGAGGTTAAAATAAGTTGAGAAAGATAATGAACTGAGAGAGCTATGATTTCACCTAACTTATGAATTTCACACTCACCTTACGAGGAGGGCGACCACAATCTAAGGAGAGTGCAAATAGATAGGGAGATAAGTTTTGATGGGCGTAGCATTAATGATTATAGTGTGACAGACTAGGTTCTTTTATCAATTTGGTCTTGAGTTTGGCTCTAAGGGTCACTAGCAGGTCCTATAGAGAGGGTACAGTGGGTAATCTAGAAGTGAGAGGCTAGAATCTACTCAGCACTACTATATAAGCTGGAACAAACTCAAGGTTAGCCAATGTTCTTTGCTATCACCGAGAGGAGGTAAAGGATGGGTATGTTTTTATTTTTCACAATAAATCATTTTATATTTTTAATCATTAAAATCCTACACTAATTAATATCTCTTTGCAAGGGGAAAGATCATTTCATAACATTCAAACTATTTAAACTTCATTAGTCTTTTAAACTTTATTAATTTTTTAAACTTTGTCTGTAATTTCTGCATAAATTTATTTTTATTTAATTGCAAACCTTTTCGAGATTATTCTCCTATCATATTTATCTGCAATTTAAATAGAAGTTTTCCTAAGTCGTTATTAAAAAGTTACAGCTTTCCATGTGGATCGATACTGGGGTTTTTAAAGAAAATTTTATATTACTTGAAACGATACGTATAGTTATGTAGTACCCTTAGTGTGAAGGTTTATTATCTATTTTTTAAATCATTTCTTTTATTCACATAAGCCGCTAAATATAATGTGGGACAAGTTTTTTGCAATCTTTTGGAGAATAAATATCTGTGAAATTGCGGGTCGGGTCAACTTCTCTTGAGCTTATATGGTCAAACATGAGAGTTTATGTAAATAAGTATAAAACCTAAAGGAAAAGAGATGTAAACTTAAAGTAGTGTTTTGAAAAAGTATTAATTAGTTATGTGATCTTTTAGTGTTGGTTGGTAAAAGAAAAGTTTGAGTTTTAAAGATCCTTAAAAAGATTTAAAAGGGTTTCGGAAAAATTAAAAAGGTTCAGATGATGTAAATGTTTAATTTTATATTTTAAAGTTTAAAGATTCTAAATTATTTATTTTTAAGTTTGTTGTTGTTCAGAATTTTGAATTAATTTGGAAATTTTATCATTAAAGCTTAAGTTTTAAAATTTAATGATGGTTTAAAAATTAAGTGTATATTTTGAATTTGAAATTTAATTTTATAACTTTAGAGTGATTAAAAAGTTTTGAATATTAACTTTTAAAATTTTAAGAATTTGAATGCGTTTTAATTTTGAAAAGTTTGAGATAGATAAAATATAACTATGTTTTATTGGAGAAAATCCTTTAAATCCTTAAGCATGATATTTTATATAAATATAAAAAATAAATTTTTAATACTTGAAGCACAATTAGATGAGATTTTAGAAAAATAAATTTAAATCCATGGAGTACATTTCGATGTAATTGTTATAAAAAAAAAGAGTTCTTTTTCTTTCTTAGAAATATTCAAATATTTTCCTATCCGAGTGTGTAAACTCTCATGATGAGAACTTATATGTTTGTTAGTGGTCTTATCCTAGACTCATGAACTTGCAAACCCTAATTTATTAAATAGGAGTCACACTTTATGAAAGTATTTTTTTTCAACATAACATACATGACTTTTTTTTTATTAAATAACACATAGACCAAAAATTGCATAACTATCACATAAGTACATTAAACCACACCTTGCATGAATACTACATAAGCACATTAAACTACAACTTACTTCAATGTTGCATGAAATTTATCTTGAAGACACATAAACATGGGATTTATCCTCTTAAGGTACATAACATGAAAATTTTCTCAATAAATATAAGCATGATTTTTTTCTTTAAGGATCATAAACATGAAATTTTTCCTTCATAAGAAATATAAATATGAGATTTTCTTAAATGACATAAACATGAAATTTTCTTTAAGGAACATAAACATGAATTTTTGTTTTGTTTCATAAGGAACATAAACATGGGATTTCTTAAAGTTCATAAACATGAAAATTTAAGTTAAGGCACATAAGCATGAGATTTTTCCTAAAGGACATAAACATTTAAAATTTCTTTTAGGAATGTAAATATGAGATGTTTCTTAAAGAACATAAGCATGAGATTTTTCTTAAGGCACATAAACATGAGATTTATCATAGATGGCATAAATTTTAAAATCTTTTTATAAGGAATGTAAATATGGGATTTTTTATAAGGACAAAAACATGGGATTTTTTGTAAAGAACATATGCATGAATTTTTTCCCAAGGCACATAAGCATGAAATTTTTCATAAAGGACATAAACATGAATTTAATTTCCACAAAGAACTAAACAAGCGGTTTTCCATAAGGAACATGATTTTTATTCGTTTAACCTTTGTTATGAATATACACATGTAAAAAGTTAATAAATTATTAAGCACATAAAGTAAACCAAAGAGAAGCTAAGCACATGTTTAATCAAGCCAAAAGGAGGGGTAGAATGCTGTATAATTTTTGGCTGGACAAGAAGAAGGAGAGGGTGAGTTAGGGTTTAAAGTTTGGTCATGGGATGTAATAGAGGGTTGTGTGTGGGTGTGGGTTTATTTTTTCCATGTAGCAAAACAAGGAAGAGTAAGATAAAAAAGCAAGGGTTTAGGCCATAGGTAGAAGAGAAGGAACAAAAGGGTGTGTTGACCTCATTTTTGATGAGGTCTTCTCTTCTTCTCTTTAGTACTTAGGATCTAGCCTTAGGCTTTTCCTTTGACTATCTTAGAGGACTAGAATTGGGACCCACCTTTTAGAAATTCAAACCACTTCTTAACTCCCTGCAAACTCCACAAACTTGACTATAGACCCCTAATCACCTAGAGGGTTGAAATCAAATGTGGAAGTTTAAAGGATGAGTTCCTATAGGACTCTTTGGCCTTAGGACCGCCTCAGGTGGCTCGGTGCCGTGAAGGGCTGACTTACACATACACTACACCTATGCACTACACTTTCACACACTTCCTAAAAACACACCCTTACCCAACTTAACTTCCCGACTCATGTAAGTGATTCACATGGATGGTCCTTAACCCTGGCTCTAGCAAGAGGGTTAGGAACAACATAGTGAATGCCTCAAATGAGTCTCTTCATGGCTCATGTGGGCTTGATATGGCTTCATGGCTCAACAAAAATGATTTCATTCCACTTACATCCACCCAATCTTCAATTTTCCAAATTTTCAATTTTTGACCCCCCGGGACCCAACACCCGCCAACCTACCCAAAGCCCTGAATAGCCCAAATTTCTCAAAAATTTCCAAATTACCCAAAATTCTCCAAAATCAATCCCAAACATTTCCACATCACTCAAATTGATCATCCATATCAAAAAATATCAAAAATTCCAAAAATACCCCCCAATACCTTCCAAATACCCAAAATACCCCTTTTGACCCAAAAATCCAAAAATTCAGAAAATTCCCAGAAAATTCCAGAAAATCCCAAATATTCCCAATTTCATTTTGTTCAACTACACCATGGGCCAATTTTGTCAATTTACCCCACTTTTATCAAAACCCCCAATTTGACCCATTTTAACCCAAACTCACCCAATTCAACTCCAATTAACCCCAAATCTTTTCCAAACCTTTCTTAACATCCCCATGAACAAAACACTAACATGATTTGCTCAAAATTTAGACCCAAACCCCACTCAAATTCAACCCAAAATCAAAAGGCCTAATTTTGACCTAAACCTAAACCTAGCCCAAATGAGCCCAAACCCCAAAATCAAAACCCAACCAAAGCCAAAACCTCTTTGAAACACTCCCAAAAAACATTTCCCAACATTAATTTTACATCAATTTCAACTCTAGCCCAACTTTGGCACATGGTAGCTCATTTTGGCCCACTTTAGCCTCTTTACCAAAAAGCCCATATCCAACCCAATTCAAACCCAAATCACCTCAAATTTGTTTCAAACCACTCATGAAGCATCCCTAAACCAAACTCAACAATTATTTGGCCCAAGCCTTTACCAAAATTTCATCCCAAAAATCCATTTTAAAATTCAAAAGCCCACTTTCCTAAACCATTTAAAAGCCCATCTAAAACCATTTCAATGAGCCCAAATTTGGCCCTAAAGCCCACATGACATTTCCATTTGCCATCCATTTAATCAAAGCCATTCCCTAAGTTATAATTCCATCATCAAACAATTCCAAATCAAGCCCCATACAAATTCACACCAAAATATCCAAAATTCTTAAAACCCATTTTTATGAAATCGACCCAACCTTTTCCCAAGCCAAATGGAGCCATGGAGCCATGCACAAGCCATATGCAAGCCATGAGAGCCTCTTTACATGTCACCATGCCATTTTGGGCAAAAGGAGGAGGCTCTTTCCTTAATTCCTAAAGGTGATTAACCACTCCCATGATTCCCCTTAACCATGCTTATGCCTAATCGTGCTTGGATGGTGACTTGACCCTACCGATTATGCTCGAGCCAAATCACTTTTCCCTCAGCCAAAACCAAGCCTTGGGTGGTGCACCTAGCCCAAGTGGAGGGGTTGACCAATTTGAGCCAAAATAAGCCCTCTCCCATTCCATTCTAATCCAAGCCTTTTACACATGGCATTTGCCAATCGCCTACACTAAACCCCGGCCCCGACCCACCCGAACAAGATGGTGACCAATGCACGGCCGGCCGGCCACCAGAGCCGCCGGAAAACACCATGGCCGAAACCTTGGGAGGAGCCAAACTTTGGAATTCTCCCTCGTCGAGCTGCCCCATGCCTAGTGGCCACCATGGCCGTTCTTCACATGCCAAGAGCAGCTGATCCCAGCCCTCAACTCCCCACAGGAGGCCCTCCGACATCTCCTATTTAAACCCCTCACCTTCTCGGCCATGAGAAGGGCTGAACCAGACCTTACTGAAACTCTGCCAAAATTGTTCCAGACTCCTCCCCACACATAGAGCACTTGATCCCCAGTGAGATCCCCCTGCCATTTCTTCTCTGAGAGCTCAATTTCAGAGTTGAAATTTCACCCAAAACCAGGACACTTCTCCACAGCTGAGCCAATCCCCAAATTGATTGGTCCTACACCCGCACCAGTCGAGGGAAGGTGTCCACCAGTAAAAGCCCCATCTCCGAGTCACCCGAGCTTGTTCCGGACTCCAAAGGTTGTGATCGGCTTTGGTGGAAATCACACCTGGCGATTCACCACATCCCCGGGCTTCATCCCTAGCCTCCTGCGGCTCCAACGAACGTGCCAAGCATCTCCGATCGAGGCTTCACCTCTCGGAGCTAAGGTATGAATTAATTCTTCATCCCGAGCTTCGGAGATTCTCCATTTCAAATGCCTTAATTTCAATGCATGATAACCGTATAGATGTGTTCGTCTCTTCAAGACGAATCCATAGAGCATAAGAACATAAAAATCCGTTGAGTATCGAGTGAGATCTTAAGGATTTAGTGTGGACGGCTCTCGGGCGAGGACACTTGGGGACGATGAACGGATGCCGTCCATTTAATACACGCGCGGACGGACGGCTCGGATGGCGTCGGACCGAGAGACGGTACGAGAACCGCGGGGCCCGGGTTGCCGACTCGGATGGCGGCGTCGAATGGGAGCGCGCCGCGTGTGCATTCGGAGTCGCCGAGGCCGACGCGGCGCCGCGTGGATAAATAGAAAAATAGGGTATTTTCCTATTTATTTAATTCCCTAAACTTGGAAAATTCATATCTCTCGTGTAGAAAAATCACAAAAATAAAATAAAAATACCCTCTTGCTCGGTGAACGAGAGGAGAATAATGTGGAAAAGAAATCATTCAATTTTGTCCAAGTATTTTATTTTTAGTAATTTATTTACTCTCTGCATACATTTAATTCTCCATGTATTCATACAATTCACCATGGCATGAGACCATAGGGCTTTTGAAGCCCTCGAATTTGGGAACATTCCCCGAATTTTCCAAAGTCAGAGGCCATCCCTATGAAAAGTTATTGATTTTTCAAATGCATGTTGCTATTTTAAGTGTTTTAATTCCAAAAATTAGCATGTTGTAAAATAAATTCTAGGAAAATTTGGTGATGTTCCATATGACCAGAGAACCCTAGGAAAAATAGGATTTGGGTTAATTCACTTAGATTAACCCTAATTGGCTTAAACACCCAAAATAGATCTCTAATTAATTAGAGTTAACTATAGATCAAATTGACTTGAAATCAATTCTCCACTGACCTTTAGGATCAGAGGAACCCATCATAAAAATTTGAGGTCAATTGGACTTGGTTAGCCCCACTAATTGGGTTGATTAAGCTACTTAGTCATTTTAAACTTTAAAAATTCATAACTTTCAAAATATCTTTCAAAAATTCACCAAATTGGTTTTGGAGTCTCTCTGATATCAGGGGAGTTTAAGAAAATTAAAATTTCAATTTTCTAAAAAAGTTGATTTTTAATATTATTTTAATATTTTTAATAATTAAAAAATAATAAAAATTACAAAAATAATAAAATTCACCAAAATGTTATATTTTGAATTTTAATCACTTAGGAACAAGTCCCATATTTTTCCTAGGTCTATTTAGTGAGATATTAATTTTTAAAGCTCTAGGGTAATTTTAAAATTAAAAAAATATATTTTCTAGCATTTTCACCAAAATAATTATAATAAATCAAGAAAAAGTCAGAAGATTGTGAAGTTTGGTTCTCTGGAATCCTTGATATCAGAGAGAATTTTAAAAATTATAAAATTTATTTTTCAACATTTATTTTATTTTTAAATTAATTAATACTCCAGAACTTAAAATAATTCTAATAAATAAAATATAATTCAAAAAATTATAAAATTTGGTCCAAGTGGTCCTCTGGTCATTAGGAATGTCCCCTAATTTTCTTAAGGACAGAAACTTTCCCTTGGTCATGTTATTGAATTTTCCTTGGAAATTTCTATTTTCTACAAAAAATAATTATATAAATAAATTAAATACAGAAAAATCACATTTTCTCCTCTCATGTCTTTATTGACACATAGGTGAAGTCACATAAAAATTTCAAGTTCATTTGAGTTCAATTTAGTGAGTTATGAAATTATTAGGCTTAAAGGGCAAAATGGTAATTAAAATTTTAACCCTTAATTAAAACTTTAGGTTTAATAAAAATTAACAAGTAAAATATTTGATCCTAATCTGATTTGGATGATTGAAATTTAAATAATTGAAGGGTAGAAACCCATTAAGTAATTTAAAATGATTAAACCTTAATTAAATAATTAATTGAATTTGGAAGAATAATAAGATTGGAATTATTAAAATAGGGATATTATTAGGAAGAGATTTATTCTTTAATTTAAAAATCCCTAAATTTAATCATCCCATTAATATTCAACTCTTAATTAAAATGATAACTCAAACTTAAAATATTAAAAGACTTAATCATTAAACTAAAATTAAATCATTAAATTCTTTCAAAAAAAAATTCAATTAAAATTAAATTAAATTAAATTAAAAATTAAATTAAATTAAGTAAATTAAATTAAAATTAAATTAAATTAAATTAAGATTAAAAGTTAAATTAAATTAAATTAAATAAATTAAATTAAATTAAATTAAATTAAAATTAAATTAAATTAAATTAAGAAATTAAATCAAATAAATTGAATTGAATTAAATTAAATCAAATCAAACTAAACTGAATTAAATTAAATTAAATTAAATTAAATTAAATTAAATTGAATTAAATAACCTCACTTAAGACATAAAAAAATAAATCTAAAATAACTTGAACACTATTCCAAACTTAAATCATTAATTTGAACTTAAATTTGGATCACAAATCATTAAATACTATTTTGCCCTTAGGAGCTTTTATTATCATAACTCCTAAATGGAATATCAAATGAAGTGACACTTCACTTATAAGGATATTCAAACATCCTAATTCATCGAGCAAGTAAACAAAACTTGAAAACCTCGGACGATCGATTCATTTACACGATTAAATCCATTTGGACTTGAAACAATCCTAGAAATATTGAAAAGATGTTTAAGATTCTTCTTAAGCACTTCCTCAATATGATAGGATATTTACAAGAACAATTGAACTTAATTGTTCTTTGATGAAGAAAATCGTCTTCAAACCAAAAACACAAAGAATCTAGACGTCATAGGAAACGACTAGCTATAGGATTAGGAACTTGATAGAAAACCATAAACCTTTCCCTTAGCTTTACCTAGGAACTTGCTTAAATATTCTAATTGTGTTTTAAGTGCAGCTTGGAATGACGGGAAGACCCTCCAGGTACGCTTCTATTTTATTACGGTTTATTCTATTGCAAATGCACTTTATTTTTCTTGCATGATAAACAACGATTGCATGAAAACCGACACCTTTAGGACAGAAACCAAAACTGAAACCCATAATTAAATTAAAAGACACTACAAGATAAAATTCACCTCCACAACATTTCAAAATATAAGACAACTCAAAATTTAATCACAAACAGAACACAAAACTACAATTACAACTAAATTAAAACGTCTTGTTGGATGATCGGGAATACCTCGGATGATGTAACCTACGTGTTGCTAACGGGATTTCCCACGGTCTAAATGAAAGTGTGGAACTCATTCGATTGAGTTTAGCAAATTCATCCGGACTAAGTGAATCCGATAAAAATAATGATGCGGAAGGATGGAACCGTGGGATCTTAACCGGTGTCGTTATAATCAACTTTAAGATTTGTTTTAATTAAAACACAAAAAAAAACACTTGGAAATTAAGACTTCTCTAAACCGTAACGCTTCTCTCATCTCTTGATTTATGATTTCTAAAACTAAACCTCCGCAACAACAAGGAGTTTGGAGCATGGTGAGCAAGCACGGCCATCGTCGTCGGCAAAACTTGAACCTACTTCAGCAAAACTTTCTTAGAATTAAATAACAAAGTCATAGGACTTCGAGGTAGTTTGCCTAGTGCAACATAAATCCTCAACTCTTCGTTAGGCATTTGCATAATCATGTTATGCAAATTAAACCCTAACCGGTCTTAGGATTCCGAGGTAGTCGTCCGATACGACATAAACCCTCATATCTTCTAGGCAATTTGTATGATTCTATCATATAAATATAAGCCCTAATTAATTAAAATTGGCAAGATTAAAACATTAAATAAACATTAGGACTTTCTTAAATTCAAGCCAAACAATAGGGTAGTCGGGAAATTATCGAAGTTCACTTCGAATCCATAATTTCTCCTACTTTTTTTCCTTTGAATTCCCAAAATAAAAATGTTCTAAATTTGATCCATTCCCTATTGAAATTTCCAAAATTCAATCCTTTGAAAACTTAAACTTTGAAATTCTTGAGAGCAGAATTATTGATTATTATCGAGAGTTTTCTTAGGTGATTCCCGTCACTTAAGATGTAATTAACTATAGGGGCTTGCCCTTATAGGGAACTTTAAGAACCCGTGTAATATAAACCCCGTTTAATAGTTTCATATTAAGCGAGGGAATTTGTCGGCTTATAAAATTGGTTCGCGGACCAAACGGATGTCACAAACCTTTCTAGTTTATTTAATCGAGCCCCATTATCAAGCAGTTTGTTTATTCTTCGGGATAGATACACGGTTTATGGTGCGGCGCTCGTTTATATAAACTATTCGGGATGTGAGATCGGTTTGATTTCATATCTTAAAATTTTCAAATTTAAAATTATTTTCAAAATCAAATACTACTTTTCAAATTATTTATTTAAATTAAATTAAAATTCGCCGACAATTTCGTAGGCGACTCTCTTTCAAAATAAAACACACAACCTAAAAATAGTGCCGACATATTTCTGGCGACTCCGCTGGGGAAAGTTCCTCTCTCCATTTTAATCAAATAGTTCTGCTTTCAAAAATCGGTAGTGTATCCATGTCCCTAATGGATCAAACTACCCTTCTTTCCGTTGGAATACTGTGTTCATTTCTACCTTGAACAAGTATAACCAACATTCTCTCGGATTTAGGAGCCACTCGTTGAGACACCCATAAACAGAGAGGTTCCGAGATCCTTTTACCTCATTTCGAGGTGGGGTGGACCCCCATAGGTGTTAGTTTAGGAGTGATCCTTCGAATCGAGAAGTCTTGCTTAAGACTCTCTTTTCCTTTCCAACTCCGATTCAGATTCCTTACCTTCTCTACACCTTTGAACACTCCGTTTTAAATAAACAAACCCTCTAATAAGTGATTCCTTTAATAAGTGATTCCTTTTTATAAATACGTGAACATGAATGAGTTCGGACTCTTTTCAATTCCTTTCTTTTCGTTCTAAAGAAAAGGAGCATAACTTGGGACTGACAACCAGAATCTACCCTGCAGAAATGGAAGCCCCGAAGCTGATTTTCTCCTTCACCAATGGACTGGACCTCGCTGTCTATAAGGATGAGTTGCCCGACAATGGAATCATCCGATTTGGACAAGGATTTGAAAACACGAACGTCAAGGTCACCAACGTCTCCCTCTTTGCACTGATGAACAAGGTACCTGAAGCCCGAAGAGCCGCTGCTCGAATTCAACATTAGGTCGACCCAAGAATTCCCTCCTCTCGCAAAGGATCCCGACTAAGAGGAGTACCGACGTCCACGGGAGGACCGTTCTTTCTACCCCCACCTGGTCTAGTTGTTCTCGCACCTGCCCCGACTTTTGCCAAATCAAAGGGGAAAGAAATCCAAGATTATGATGGACACGTTACCGTGGAGGGTACGGATCTTCTCGTAAGACCTTCCGTTTTCGAAATCGGGTCCGGTTCAAGAATTCCGTCACTAACAAAGACCCGGAGAAGAAACGGAAATAGAAGGATCGCTAAAGAAGCCGAGGCCGCCGAAATCGCTTTCCTGAAGAAATTCCGGAAGCCGCCGAATACACACCGCTGCCGAATACATACCACTCTTGGGAGGAAGCGGGTTTCATCCCCTCTCCGCCGCAGAAGATGAAGAAAACATTCGCAAGATTCGTCGCCAAATTACCACGACCCGCATATTACAACGATAGCCGCAAGAAAAGAACTAGAACTACGCTCGTTCGCTCGACCGCAAACTTTGGTAGAAAAGTTAGCGAAGAAGGAAAACCGCCCGTATCGAAATTCTACGGAGGATAGGGCGGGTGCCGATCAAATCCCGTCTTGGGCCCCGAGTAGAGCCCGCCATCATGACGGAAAAGCCAAATAAAAGAATGAAGGCTAGTCCGCCCGTTGTCAGTCTCGAGATTACGGATTAGGAGGATACCACCTTCCGACATTTGGCCGAGCGGACCATCCGGTCCTAGACCTTCCGCCGCCGAAGGATGGTATGGCGTCCCACTACCGGGCGATTGAGATTGAAACGAGCGGCTCGAGAAAGAAAGTCTTGCCGGGAGACTTGAATGTGAAGAAAGTGCTACCGCGATGAAGGGGACCCGTGAGAAGGGGACCCGGCAGCTATCGCACGACAACCACGAAGACACACAGAAAGCCCCGCTAGAAGATGCCATGGAAAAGTTGAGAACCGATATCCGACGGTTGGCAAAAGAAAGAGAGGAAAAGTTCGGAGACGAGATTGATTCATCGGAATTTATGGACGACGAATACGCGGAAATCAACATGGTCGAGACACGAGCTTCATCGGCTTCGCAAGGTGCTCCTGCAGCCGCGAAGAGAGGAGCCGGGACCGATGAGAAGACAGCTTCGGGAAAAGACGACACGATCGCTCGAATGGCGAAAAGGATGGAAGAGATGGCCGTAGCTACGGCCACTCTCCGCAGTCGAAGTACAACCACAAAGGGAGACACCCCCGGAGGTCATTCACATTGTGGACGGAGGAAAGGAGATTACGTCCGTCAATGGGGATGATCGACTAAAAGGATACAACACAAAGTATGATTCCGAAAAGGATATCAAGAACTTGGTGGAACGACGAGTGCGAGAAGCCTTAGCACGATCGAAGAGCGGGACATCCATTCGGACGGGTAGACCTTACCCGGAAGAATTCGACGCTGTCCAATACCCGAAAGGCTTCGTACCACCTCTCGTTCAAGACCTTCGATGGAACCGGGAACCCTCGACGAGCATGTGGC
Source organism: Papilionanthe hookeriana x Papilionanthe teres (assembly GCA_022702705.1). Lineage (NCBI taxonomy): Eukaryota > Viridiplantae > Streptophyta > Magnoliopsida > Asparagales > Orchidaceae > Papilionanthe > Papilionanthe hookeriana x Papilionanthe teres. Next base: position 5,105,488 of record CM040433.1, on the reverse strand, counting down.
ACACTTTCGTGCCGGTTGTTGCAATGCCGGCGGGAGCGATGCATTACTCTTCCGACGAGTTCGTCGGCGGTCCGTCGGGAATCGCCTTCGACCGGTATGCGGGATTACCAAACGGTTCGGTTAAGACATTCTCGGAGCTAGAGAACCTCTTCATCAAGCGATTCGCCGGAGCTCGACACCACATCACTATAGGTGATTTAGTGGTAGAGAAGCGAAGCCGAATGAAACTTTGGTGGATTACATACTCCGATGGAGGAACTTAAGTATGAAGTGTGAACCACAACTGCAAGAACAAGCATGCGATCGGCATTTTGCTAAAAAGCATCCATGGCCCGAATAGCACTTCTCCTCAAGGGATTTACTATTAAGACTTTCGAGAAGTTGTTAAGCAAGGCCGGAAGCTTGCAAGAAGAGGCGAAGCAATTAAGTTTCACCGACAAGACGGACAAACAAAAGCCTCAGAAAGACTTTTGAAAAGAAATCCGGGATCGTCGCAGCGAGTTGACAAAGGCAAGCAACCGATGCAAATACCACGCAGAACGGCCGCAACAACCGCAACGAGACTACTGGCAACCCGGCCCAACTATCGGTCATCTCCGCGAGTATGAACAACCGTCCCGCCCGCAACGTACATTAAGAGAGCTTTTGAGCAGAGAATATCCGTTCAAGAATGAAGCGAGTCCGAAAATGTTCCGCGAGTCCGATGAAGACTCCGCATTTCCAACTGCCGGAGCCTAAAAGACCGAGAGGAAGTCAATAAGAAGGGTGATCCCAACTTTTGCCCTTACCACCGGATGCTTGGGCACAAGATAGAAGATTGCATTACCTTCAAAAGTTGGCTCAATGACAACTCGCGGAAAGGGAATATAACGATCCCGAAAGAGTACATGAAGGAACCCCGAGAAGGAGGTTCCGTCAATGTTATCTCGATCGATCCCATCATTCCGATAGATCCCTATACAACCGACGATGGATGGACTACCGCTTGGACGAGGTCTTCGAAAAAGATTTTAGACAGCATCCAGACCGCTTCGGTGCGAGCTTCAATTCAGAGTTTGAAACCTGTTAAGCCGGTACTATCACTTGCGATAGAAGAACCACCTCAACAGGAGACGATTGAAGAGAAGAAGAAAATTGACGAAGAAGAGAAGACCGAGGCACCTAAGGCTAGACTAGGGGCTGCTTATCCTAGGATAGTTGTTTCCGATTCGGGGGAGAAATCCCTCGAACCCCTGACTCGTATGATTATCTACTCACTTCGGTGGGATCATATAATGATAAGGGTGATGGCGTTGGCTACGTTTTGATCGTTTCTAACGATTACGTAACTAACGATAATCCGGATATCGATTTCGATACCAACGACAATTCTCAAATCATACACGATCTCGACAAGCAAAATAACGAAGAAGACATCCATCAAGGAGGCTACGAGAGTTCAACAAGCAACGAATCTATCCGTGAGTTTCGAGGAGCTCCAGATCACGATAGAGTTAGAGCCTTCGGACTCGAAGTCGATCCGGAAGAGTCCGTCATTCCGATTCAAGAAAAGACACCGGCAAGCTCAACGATAGATTCGGAGGAAATTACGAAGTCAACTTAAGAAGTGGGAAAGTTCTACCTCCGAGAATGGGTCCAAAAGACAAAGGAAAGCGGTGGTTGTTCAGGAAGAACCAACCCGGCGGAAGAAATACCCATTCGAGAAGAAGCAGAGACACATGAAAACAAAGTGGACTACAACGTGCTAGCCCATCTTAGGAAACTACCGACCAAACCGAGCATCTACGACGCTCTCATCTTATCAAAGGAGATGAGAGAAGCTCGATCAAGGCCTTACTTGATCCGTAAATTTGCTTAGCTCAAATGGCCGGAGAGTCCTTAGATGAGGTTTGCTCGTTAAAGGAACGACGAGGTGTTACCTTCACGGACGACGACCTACTACTTGGAACGCGAGATCACAACCGACCGTTGTACATTTCGATTACAATCGGAAAGTTTACACTCTCCGCAGTATTGGTGGATCCAGGAGCATCAATCAATATAATGAATCTTCGAACGCTAGCATACTTGGAAATTGATGCCCGCGAGCTCGAAGCGTACAAAATGTTATTAAGAGGATTCAACCGTAAAGGAGAAAGAGCCCTCGGCTCAATAACGCTATCGATGAAGACCGGTGACTTAGCAAAGACAACCGCGAAATTTCACATAATCGATTCGAAACATCGTTCAACGCTCTATCGGGCCGACCATGGATACATGAAAACGAGGATGGTACCATCATCTCTACATCGGTGCATCAAGTACTACGATGGAGGGGAACGAAGTGCATCAAAGGTGACTTACAACCATTCTCCGTACATGAAATTGGAATCCATGAGGATGCGGCTTATTATGCACCACCGAAGAAAACGATCTTCTCCGGAGATACCATAACAAATGAAGCAAAGAAAGTTTGGGACAACGAAGAACCCGAAGTTCTAGTCCAACGATCACTCACCACTCCCTTACGGCGAGATGGTGAAGGTTTCTCCACAACTCGCATCCGAGGTCGAGGCCGGGGACGAGGTCGTGGTAGAGACATTAGGACGATTGGACGGAGGAAACCAACCATCAATGTCGATTGGGAAGATAGTTCGAAGAAGAAAGAGAAATCAAACAAGAAGCGACGACAATAAGTCGAAAGAAGCCGCAATTCAAAATCCCTCTCGAAGATGAAAGAAACGAAGAATATAAATCGATGTACGAGAAGATTAACCACTATGTACATACTATGACCCTGACCCCGATCCATTCTAATAAGATCGAGGGTATGGAGGTCAAAGAGGTACGTAGCGGTGGTGCAAAACCAATCAAATTCTACCGTGGTGCTTCTTCCTCCAAAGCCGAAAATAATGTACAATTTGAAGATGCTACTTCATCGAATTAATGGAATTGCCTTTTGAGTGGTACTCTCCTCGTGTTCAAAATTTAATTCAACGTGGTTTCTTACCTCGACGAGTGGACAAAAGGTCAATCACAACGTTTTGAAAATTTATGGAATAACTCCGGTCGTCCACCCAACTCGAAGCATGGTCTCGGATTCGGCACGATAGGATCGGTTGATGATATCGAATTTTGCTTAGTTATCACTCGCGAATCTAATGAAAACCGCATGGAAACTACGGACGAACTCGAAGATTTGCAAATTGGAGACGCTCCACCGAATTCGAAGAAGAAATCAAATCTACGATAGATGAGTTAATAGAAGTTAACTTAGGTACTAGCGAAGAGCCTAGACCTACCTTTGTTAGCTCTTTACTCAATAAAGAAGACTCCAAAGAAATAATCAAGTTATTAATGGAATTTAAAGATTGTTTTGCTTGGAGCTACGATGAGATGCCAGGTTTAGCTCCAGAGGTTGCAGTCCATAAACTAGGAGTGGACCTCTACATGCTCCGATCGGACAAGGTCCCAGAAGAATGCGTCTAGAAATCGAACAACAAGTCATAGCCGAGGTTAAAAAGTTAATAGACGCTAAATTTGTCCGCGAAGAACAATACCCGACTTGGTTAGCCAACGTGGTACCGGTCGGGAAGAAGAATGGTCGGATCGAATTTGTGTGGATTTCGGAGATTTAAACGAGCATGTCCAAAAGATGAATTTCCTCTACCGATCCCAGAATTAATGATCGACATCGCTTCAACACACGAAATATTCTCATTCATGGATGGATCTTCAGGATACAACCAAATAAAAATGGCTCCAGAAGATGAAAAGCTTACAGCATTCGAACGCCGATCGGAGTATTTTGCTACACAGTGATGCCATTCGGATTGAAAAACGCAGGAGCAACCTACCAAAGAGCAATGACAAGAATTTTTGATGATCTCATCCATAATCAAGTCGAATGCTACGTGGACGATGTGGTCATCAAAAGCAAAGTAAAGGACAACCATTTGTATGATTTGAGAATTGTTTTCGAACGATTAAGACAATTTAACCTTAAGATGAATCCCTTAAAATGCGCCTTCGGCGTCACCTCCGGAAATTCTTAGGATTCGTTGTCCGACATCGTGGAATTGAAATCGATCCGGAAAAGATAAAAGCCATCTTAGAAATGCCGCCTCCCAAAACCTTAAAACAACTACGATCTTTTCAAGGGAAGCTGGCATATCTTCGACGCTTTATCTCGAACTTGTCAGGTAGGTGTCAGCCTTTCTCGGCACTAGTTAAAAAGGACGCCAAATTTATTTGGGAAGAGAAATGCCGGAGGGCCTTCGAGGACATTAAACAATATTTAATGACACCTCCCGTCTTAGCAGCCCCGGTCTCGGGTAGACCGCTAATACTTTATACCGCGGCTTTAGACGACTCTCTCGGAGCCCTGTTAGCCTAGTGTCAATGATGAGGGTAAAGAAAATGCTCTTTATTACCTAAGCCGTCGTTTACCGCCAACGGAAATAAGGTATCCCGCAATTGAAAAGCATTGTTTGGCCCCGATCTTCGCCGCTCAAAAGCTCGGGCATTACATGCTTTCTCATAAGGTCGACCCGATCTCGAAGTTTAATCCATTGCAATACTTGATGACTCGTCCAACGCTTTCCGGCGGACTTGCCGGATGGTCGATGATATTATTGCAATTCGATATAACTTTCGTGCCTCTCCGTGCCGTAAAAGGACAAGTCTTAGCAGACTTCCTTGCAGGCACACCCTTTCGCGGCGAATCTCCTCTCGATGACGATCCGCCGGATGAACAAATGATGAATCTAGAAGACCTTGATGATCGACGTTGGGAATTATATTTCGACGGAGCATCTTCGACGCACAAAGACGAAGAATCGCAAGTGATAGTGCCGGTAAGGCAGGAATCGGGCTAATCTTTATAACACGGAGCGGGGGATGTTAAGATACTCCTACCACTTGACGGAGCCGTGTACGAACAACGAAGCGGAATACGAAGCCCTCATAACGGGATCGGAATTAACCATTCGAATGGGGATAACGGACATCAATATCTACGGGGATTCACGGTTGATCATTCAACGGATCGCCGGACGATACGAATTTTAAAACCAAGACTCGAGCAATACTTCCGAGTATGCCATACAATTGTTGGAGCAAATTCCGAATGTGACAATCTACAAAATTCCCGAAAGAAAACGCTTTAGCGGATGCGCTAGCTCGTCTCGCAAAAGAATTTGCTCGTTTGCAAGATGAATCGGTAGAAGTGTCGGTTCACGGACGCCGGGTCCTATCACGGCTTGACATGGACACGATACACAAATCGAGAAAGGAAAAAGGATCGATTGCGGCGAGTGACGTGAAAACACGGAAGATTGGCGACGACCATTGATGGATTATCTGCGAACAGGAAAACTACCGGATGATAGGTCGTTAGCTTCATCGGATCAAGAAAAGAACTCGTCTTACGCATTAGTAAACAACACATTATACGGAAGGTCTTTTGATCAAATGTGGCTAAGGTGCCTAAGCGGGTCCGAAGCCCGTGAAATTGTTAAGGAGGTGCATTCGGGACTCGTGGCGCTCACCAGTCGGGTCCAAAGATGAAAATGAAAATTAAAAGACTAGGGTACTATCGGCCCTCGATGATGACCGACCGCATGAAAATCGCCGAGAGCCGTCACCAATGCCAAGTGCACGGAGTGGTTCTACACCGACCTCCAAATGTGCTACATCCGACAATTGCATCGTGGCCATTTGAATGTTGGGGCACGGATATAGTGGGTCCAATAGAACCGCCGTCGTCAAAAGAACATCGCTTCATTCTTGCAGCTACAGATTACTTTTCCAAGTGGGCAGAGGCAGTTCCACTCAGAGAAGTGAAAGCACATCACGTGCTACAATTTTTCAAGAACCAGGTTGTTTACCGTTTCGGGGTGCCGCGCAGGATCATCTCAGATAATGGGTCAGCATTCAGAAGCACACAAATCAACAATTTTGTCGGGAGACACGGAATCGACCGGCGATACTCAACAATTTACTACCCAAGAGCAAACGGCCTTGTCGAGGCTTTTAATAAAACTCTCGTTCAAATTTTAAAGAAGACTTTAGACGACAATAAGAGAAATTGGCACGAGAAGTTGTTAGAAGCCTTATGGGCCTACCGGACAACCTTCAGAACTCCTACGCAAGCTACACCTTACGCTCTGGTGTATGGGTCCGAGGCAGTGTTACCTTTAGAGGTTCAGCTTCCTTCACTCAGAGTTGCAGTTGCGAATAAAATCACAACAGAAGAAAACGCCAAATTACGACTCGAAGAATTAGAGAGCCTGGAAGGGAAAAGACTTGCAGCGCAACAGAATTTAGAACTATACCAAGCTAAGATGATTCAAGCCCATGACAAACCGGGTCCGCCCAAGAACCTTCAAAGTTGGTGATCTAGTTCTCGTTCTCGAAAGACCTATTCTTGCACACCGCAAGATAGGGGAAAATTTGAACCCACTGGGAAGGACCGTTTGTGGTTGAAGCGGTATACTCGGGAGGTTCCTACCGGCTAGTGAATTGCCGAGGAGAACGACATATGCTTCCGATCAACGGACGATACTTGAAAAAGTATTACGCTACTCGATGTTTCGAAGGAATGAACTTTCCATCCCTAGAAGCACGGGTGAAGTGATTACTTATGATCGGGTCCGAACCCAAAAATGACAAAAATGTGCTAAAATAAATAAAATCCTGATAATAAAGTTTTCCTTGTTTTCTTTTTCAAATCAAATCTCAATCAAATTTCAAATTCGATCTTCCAAATCTTAAATCAAATTCTCAATCAAATTTCGAATCCAATCTCTATCAAAATTCAAGTTCAATCTTTCCAGATTCCAAATCTCTATCAAATCTCAAATTCGATCTTTCCAGATCTCACATCAAACATACATCAATTCAAACTTTTGGGTCGAGGATTTTACATCCAAGACCTGCTGCTTTAGGATTCTCTTCCTATTGCATCGAAATACATCAAATCCAAACTTTTGGGTCGAGGATTTTACATCCAAGACCTATCGCTTTAGGATTCTCTTCCTATTGCACCGAAATACATCAAATTCAAACTCTTGGGTCGAGGATTTTACATCCAAGACTGCCTTGCTTTAGGATTCTCTTCCTACTTGCATCGAAATACATCAATTCAAACTCTTGGGTCGAGGATTTTACATCCAAGATCGCACTCTGCTTTAAGATTCTTTTCCTATCGCACTCTGAAATACATCAAATTCAAACTTTTGGGTCGAGGATTTTACATCCAAGACTGCATCGCTCTAGGATTCTCTTCTATCGCACCGAAATACATCAATTCGAACTCTTGGGTCGAGGATTTTACATCCAAGACCGCATCGCTTTAGGATTCTTTTCCTACCGCACCGAAATACATCAAATTCGAACTTTTGGGTCGAGGATTTTACATCCAAGATCGCACTTGCTTTAGGATTCTCTTCCTATTGCACCTGAAATACATCAAATTCGAACTCTTGGGTCGAGGATTTTACATCCAAGTACCGCATCGTTTAGGATTCTTTTCCTACCGCACTGAAATACATCAATTCGAACTCTTGGGTCGAGGATTTTACATCCAAGACCGCACTTGCTAGGATTCTTTTCCTATCGCACTCGAAATACATCAAATTCAAACTTTTGGGTCGAGGATTTTACATCCAAGACTGCCTTGCTTTAGGATTCTCTTCTGTCGCATCGAAATACATCAAATTCAAACTCTTGGGTCGAGGATTTTACATCCAAGACTGCACTGCTTTAGGATTCTTTTCTCTTCGCACCGAAATACATCAATTCAAACTCTTGGGTCGAGGATTTTACATCCAAGTACCGCATCGCTTTAGGATTCTTTTCCTACCGCACCGAAATACATCAAATTCAAACTTTTGGGTCGAGGATTTTACATCCAAGACCTGCATCGCTTTAGGATTCTCTTCCTATCGCACTCGAAATACATCAAATTCAAACCTTTTGGGTCGAGGATTTTACATCCAAGATCGCATTGCTTTAGGATTCTCTTCCTATTGCACTCGAAATACATCAAATTCAAACCTTTTGGGTCGAGGATTTTACATCCAAGACTGCATTGCTTTAGGATTCTCTTCCTATTGCACTGAAATACATCGATCCAAACTTTTGGGTCGAGGATTTTACATCCAAGACCGCATTGCTTTAGGATTCTCTTCCTATTGCCTTGAAATACATCAAATCCAAACCTTTGGGTCGAGGATTTTACATCCAAGACGCATTTGCTTTAGGATTTTTTTCTCTACCGTATCGAAATACATCAAATTTCAAACTCTTGGGTCGAGGATTTTACATCCAAGACTGCACTTGCTTTAGGATTCTCTTCTATTGCCTTCGAAATACATCGAATTCGAACCTTTTGGGTCGAGGATTTTACATCCAAGACTCGCACTTGCTAGGATTCTCTTCTGTGCCTTTGAAATACATCGAATCCGAACTTTTGGGTCGAGGATTTTACATCCAAGACTGCATCGCTTTAGGATTCTCTTCCTATTGCATTGAAATACATCAAATTCAAACTTTTGGGTCGAGGATTTTACATCCAAGACTCCATCGCTTTAGGATTCTCTTCTATCGCATCTGAAATACATCAAATTTAAACCTTTGGGACGAGGATTTTACATCAAGACTGCACCTGCTTTAGGATTCTCTTCTGTGCAACTGAAATACATCAAATTCAAACTTTTGGGTCGAGGATTTTACATCCAAGACTGCACTGCTTTAGGATTCTTTTCCTATTGCACTGAAATACATCAAATCAAACTCTTGAGGTTACGGATTTTACATCCAATACCGCATTATTCTGAGGTCTTTCCTCATTGCAATGACTCAATCCAATCGATTCGATCTTCTTTTGGGGTTGAAGATGTTACATCTAAAACTTCAAAATTCCGATTTTCATTTCAAATCAAATTCCTTCAAATTAATCTTGACGAACTTCGATCTAAATCGAAACTCCAAATTGAAATCTAAACTCACACATCATGACTTGAACATGAAACAAAATAAAATCTAAATCGAATTTCTCCCAAATCATGTAATTTGGGATTCACCTCCTTTTCCTTTCCCGCCGAGAGTTCGAGAATCTCCCGTCCCGGAGATATACTTGACACTCCCACGTGAGCTTCTACTTTGTCCTAAGTTTGTTACTTGGACATCCGTGTTGGTTTTGTTGATCGTTTCGGTCAACACCAATACGCGCGGTGTGCTCCGTCGACTCACCACACCTATTGGGGGTCCATTTGTTGACCTCATTTTTGATGAGGTCTTCTCTTCTTCTCTTTAGTACTTAGGATCTAGCCTTAGGCTTTTCTTTTGACTATCTTAGAGGACTAGAATTGGGACCCACCTTTTAGAAATTCAAACCACTTCTTAACTCCCTGCAAACTCCACAAACTTGACTATAGACCCCTAATCACCTAGAGGGTTGAAATCAAATGTGGAAGTTTAAAGGATGAGTTCCTATAGGACTCTTTGGCCTTAGGACCGCCTCAGGTGGCTCTGGTCCGGTGAAGGGCCGACTTACACATACACTACACCTATGCACTACACTTTCACACACTTCCTAAAAACACACCCTTACCCAACTTAACTTCCCGACTCATGTAAGTGATTCACATGGATGGTCCTTAACCCCTAAGCCCTGGCTGAAGTGTTAGGAACAACATAGTGAATGCCTCAAATGAGTCTCTTCATGGCTCATGTGGGCTTGATATGGCTTCATGGCTCAACAAAAATGATTTCATTCCACTTACATCCACCCGATCTTCAATTTTCCAAATTTTCAATTTTTGACCCCAGGACCCAACACCTGCCAACCTACCCAAAGCCCCGAATAGTTCAAATTTCTCAAAAATTTCCAAATTACCCAAAATTCTCCAAAATCAATCCCAAACATTTCCACATCACTCAAATTGATCATCCATATCAAAAAATATCAAAAATTCCAAAAATACCCCCCAATACCTTCCAAATACCCCTTTTGACCCAAAAATCCAAAAATTCAGAAAATTCCCAGAAAATTCCAGAAATTCCCAAATATTCCCAATTTCATTTTGTTCAACTACACCATGGGCCAATTTTGTCAATTTACCCCACTTTTATCAAAACCCCCGATTTGACCCGTTTTAACCCAAACTCACCCAATTCAACTCCAATTAACCCCAAATCTTTTCCAAACCTTTCTTAACATCCCCATGAACAAAACACTAACATGATTTGCTCAAAATTTAGACCCAAACCCCACTCAAATTCAACCCAAAATCAAAAGGCCCAATTTTGACCTAAACCTAAACCTAGCCCAGAATGAGCCCAAACCCCAAAATCAAAACCCAACCAAAGCCAAAACCTCTTTGAAACACTCCCAAAAAACATTTCCCAACATTAATTTTACATCAATTTCAACTCTAGCCCAACTTTGGCACATGGTAGCTCATTTTGGCCCACTTTAGCCTCTTTACCAAAAAGCCCATATCCGACCCAATTCAAACCCAAATCACCTCAAATTTGTTTCAAACCACTCATGAAGCATCCCTAAACCAAACTCAACAATTATTTGGCCCAAGCCTTTACCAAAATTTCATCCCAAAAATCCATTTTAAAATTCAAAAGCCCACTTTCCTAAACCATTTAAAAGCCCATCTAAAACCATTTCAATGAGCCCAAATTGGCCACTAAAGCCCACATGACATTTCCATTTGCCATCCATTTAATCAAAGCCATTCCCTAAGTTATAATTCCATCATCAAACAATTCCAAATCAAGCCCCATACAAATTCACACCAAAATATCCAAAATTCTTAAAACCCATTTTTATGAAATTGACCCAACCTTTTCCCAAGCCAAATGGAGCCATGGAGCCATGCACAAGCCATATGCAAGCCATGAGAGCCTCTTTACATGTCACCATGCCATTTTGGGCAAAAGGAGGAGGCTCTTTCCTTAATTCCTAAAGGTGATTAACCACTCCCATGATTCCCCTTAACCATGCTTATGCCTAATTGTGCTTGGATGGTGACTTGACCCTACTGATTATGCTTTGAGCCAAATCACTTTTCCCTCGACCAAAACCAAGCCTTGGGTGGTGCACCTAGCCAAGTGGAGGGGTTGACCAATTTGAGCCAAAATAAGCCCTCTCCCATTCCATTCTAATCCAAGCCTTTTACACATGGCATTTGCCGATTGCACTACACTAAACCCCGGCCACGACCCACTCGAACAAGATGGTGACCGATGCACGGCCGGCCGGCCACCGGGCGCCGGAAAACACCATGGCCGAAACCTTGGGAGGAGCCAAACTTTGGAATTCTCCCTTGCTGAGCTGCCCCATGCACTAGTGGCCACCATGGCCGTTCTTCGCATGCCAAGAGCAGTCGATCCCGGCCCTCGACTCCCCGCAGGAGGCCCTCCGACATCTCCTGATTCAAACCCCTCACCTTCTCGGCCATGAGAAGGGCCGAACCAGAACCTTACCGAAACTCGCCAAAATTGTTCCGGACTCCTCCCCACACATAGAGCACTTGATCCCAGGTGAGATCCCCCTGCCATTTCTTCTGCGAGAGCTCGATTTCGGAGTTGAAATTTCACGCAAAACCGGGACACTTCTCCACGGTGAGCCAATCCCCAAATTGATTGGTCCTACACACCGCACCGAGTCGAGGAAGGTGTCCACCAGCAAAGCCCCATCTCCGTGTCACCCGGTTGTTCCGGACTCCAAAGGTTGTGATCGGCTTTGGTGGAAATCACACCTAGGCGATTCACCACATCCCAGGGCTTCATCCCTAGCCTCCTGCGGCTCCAACGAACGTGCCAAGCATCTCTCGATCGAGGCTTCACCTCTCGGAGCTAAGGTATGAATTAATTCTTCATCCCGAGCTTCGGAGATTCTCCATTTCAAATGCCTTAATTTCGATGCATGATAACCGTATAGATGTGTTCGTCTCTTCAAGACGAATCCATAGAGCATAAGAACATAAAAATCTGTTGAGTATCGAGTGAGATCTTAAGGATTTAGTGTGGACGGCTCTCGGGTGAGGACACTTGGGGACGATGAACGGATGCGCGTCCATTTAATACACGCGCGGACGGACGGCTCGGATGGCGTCGGACCGGGAGACGGTACGAGAACCGCGGGGCCCGGTTGCCGACTCGGATGGCGGCGTCGAATGGGAGCGCGCCGCGTGTGCATTCGGAGTCTGCCGAGGTTGACGCGGCGCCGCGTGGATAAATAGAAAAATAGGGTATTTTCCTATTTATTTAATTCCCTAAACTTGGAAAATTCATATCTCCGTGTAGAAAAATCACAAAAATAAAATAAAAATACCCTCTTGCTCGGTGAACGAGAGGAGAATAATGTGGAAAAGAAATCATTCGATTTTGTCCAGGTATTTTATTTTTAGTAATTTATTTACTCTCTGCATACATTTAATTCTCCATGTTTTCATACAATTCACCATGGCATGAGACCATAGGGCTTTTGAAGCCCACGAATTTGGGAACATTCCACGAATTTTCCAAAGTCGAGGCCATCACTATGAAAAGTTATTGATTTTTCAAATGCATGTTGCTATTTTAAGTGTTTTAATTCCAAAAATTAGCATGTTGTAAAATAAATTCTAGGAAAATTTGGTGATGTTCCATATGACCGAGAGAACCACTAGGAAAAATAGGATTTGGGTTAATTCACTTAGATTAACCCTAATTGGCTTAAACACCCAAAATAGATCTCTAATTAATTAGAGTTAACTATAGATCAAATTGACTTGAAATCAATTCTCCACTGACCTTTAGGATCAGAGGAACCCATCATAAAAATTTGAGGTCAATTGGACTTGGTTAGCTTCACTAATTGGGTTGATTAAGCTACTTAGTCATTTTAAACTTTAAAAATTCATAACTTTCAAAATATCTTTCAAAAATTCACCAAATTGGTTTTGGAGTCTCTCTGATATCAGGGGAGTTTAAGAAAATTAAAATTTCAATTTTCTAAAAAAGTTGATTTTTAATATTATTTTAATATTTTTAATAATTAAAAAATAATAAAAATTACAAAAATAATAAAATTCACCAAAATGTTATATTTTGAATTTTAATCACTTAGGAACAAGTCCCATATTTTTCCTAGGTCTATTTAGTGAGATATTAATTTTTAAAGCTCTAGGGTAATTTTAAAATTAAAAAAATATATTTTCTAGCATTTTCACCAAAATAATTATAATAAATCAAGAAAAAGTCAGAAGATTGTGAAGTTTGGTTCTCTGGAATCCTTGATATCAGAGAGAATTTTAAAAATTATAAAATTTATTTTTCAACATTTATTTTATTTTTAAATTAATTAATACTCCAGAACTTAAAATAATTCTAATAAATAAAATATAATTCAAAAAATTATAAAATTTGGTCCAAGTGGTCCTCTGGTCATTAGGAATGTCCCCTAATTTTCTTAAGGACAGAAACTTTCCCTTGGTCATGTTATTGAATTTTCCTTGGAAATTTCTATTTTCTACAAAAAATAATTATATAAATAAATTAAATACAGAAAAATCACATTTTCTCCTCTCATGTCTTTATTGACACATAGGTGAAGTCACATAAAAATTTCAAGTTCATTTGAGTTCAATTTAGTGAGTTATGAAATTATTAGGCTTAAAGGGCAAAATGGTAATTAAAATTTTAACCCTTAATTAAAACTTTAGGTTTAATAAAAATTAACAAGTAAAATATTTGATCCTAATCTGATTTGGATGATTGAAATTTAAATAATTGAAGGGTAGAAACCCATTAAGTAATTTAAAATGATTAAACCTTAATTAAATAATTAATTGAATTTGGAAGAATAATAAGATTGGAATTATTAAAATAGGGATATTATTAGGAAGAGATTTATTCTTTAATTTAAAAATCCCTAAATTTAATCATCCCATTAATATTCAACTCTTAATTAAAATGATAACTCAAACTTAAAATATTAAAAGACTTAATCATTAAACTAAAATTAAATCATTAAATTCTTTCAAAAAAAAATTTCAATTAAAATTAAATTAAATTAAATTAAAAATTAAATTAAATTAAGTAAATTAAATTAAAATTAAATTAAATTAAATTAAGATTAAAAGTTAAATTAAATTAAATTAAATAAATTAAATTAAATTAAATTAAATTAAAATTAAATTAAATTAAATTAAGAAATTAAATCAAATAAATTGAATTGAATTAAATTAAATCAAATCAAACTAAACTCGAATTAAATTAAATTAAATTAAATTAAATTAAATTAAATTGAATTAAATAACCTCACTTAAGACATAAAAAAATAAATCTAAAATAACTTGAACAACTATTCCAAACTTAAATCATTAATTTGAACTTAAATTTGGATCACAAATCATTAAATACTATTTTGCCCTTAGGAGCTTTTATTATCATAACTCCTAAATGGAATATCAAATGAAGTGACACTTCACTTATAAGGATATTCAAACATCCTAGTTCACTGAGCAAGTAAACAAAACTTGAAAACCTCGGACGATCGATTCATTTACACAATTAAATCCATTTGGACTTGAAACAATCCTAGAAATATTGAAAAGATGTTTAAGATTCTTCTTAAGCACTTCCTCGATATGATAGGATATTTACAAGAACAATTGAACTTAATTGTTCTTTGATGAAGAAAATCGTCTTCGAACCAAAAACACAAAGAATCTAGACGTCGTAGGAAACGATTAGCTATAGGATTAGGAACTTGATAGAAAACCATAAACCTTTCCCTTAGCTTTACTAGGAACTTGCTTAAATATTCTAATTGTGTTTTAAGTGCGACTTGGAATGACGGGAAGACCCTCCAAGTACGCTTCTATTTTATTGCGGTTTATTCTATTACGAAATGCACTTTATTTTTCTTGCATGATAAACAACGAGTTGCATGAAAACCGACACCTTTAGGACTGAAACCAAAGCCGAAACCCATAATTAAATTAAAAGACACTACAAGATAAAATTCACCTCCACGACATTTCAAAATATAAGACAACTCAAAATTTAATCACAAACGGAACACAAAACTACAATTACAACTAAATTAAAACGTCTTGTTGGATGATCGGGAATACCTCGGATGATGTAACCTACGTGTTGCTAACGGGATTTCCCACGGTCTAAATGAAAGTGTGGAACTCATTCGGTTGAGTTTAGCAAATTCATACGGACTAAGTGAATCCGATAAAAATAATGATGCGGAAGGATGGAACCGTGGGATCTTAGCCGGTGTCGTTATAATCGAACTTTAAGATTTGTTTTAATTAAAACACAAAAAAAACACTTGGAAATTAAGACTTCTCTAAACCGAACGCTTCTCTCATCTCTTGATTTATGATTTCTAAAACTAAACCTCTGCGACAACAAGGAGTTTGGAGCATGGTGAGCGACGACGGCCATCGTCGTCGGCAAAACTTGAACCTACTTCGACAAAACTTTCTTAGAATTAAATAACAAAGTCATAGGACTTCGAGGTAGTTTGCTGAGTGCGAACATAAATCCTCGACTCTTCGTTAGGCATTTGCATAATCATGTTATGCAAATTAAACCCTAACCGGTCTTAGGATTCAGAGGTAGTCGTCCGATATGACATAAACCCTCATATCTTCTGTGCAATTTGTATGATTCTATCATATAAATATAAGCCCTAATTAATTAAAATTGGCAAGATTAAAACATTAAATAAACATTAGGACTTTCTTAAATTCAAGCCAAACAATAGGGTAGTCGGGAAATTATCGAAGTTCACTTCGAATCCATAATTTCTCCTACTTTTTTTCCTTTGAATTCCCAAAATAAAAATGTTCTAAATTTGATCCATTCCCTATTGAAATTTCCAAAATTCAATCCTTTGAAAACTTAAACTTTGAAATTCTTGAGAGCAGAATTATTGATTATTATCGAGAGTTTTCTTAGGTGATTCCCGTCACTTAAGATGTAATTAACTATAGGGGCTTGCCCTTATAGGGAACTTTAAGAACCTGAGTAATATAAACCCTGTTTAATAGTTTCATATTAAGCGAGGGAATTTGTCGGCTTATAAAATTGGTTCGCGGACCAAACGGATGTCACAAACCTTTCTAGTTTATTTAATCGAGCCCCATTATCGAGCAGTAGTGTCTATTCTTCGGGATAGATACACGGTTTGTGGTGCGGCGCTCGTTTATATAAACTATTCGGGATGTGAGATCGAGTTTGATTTCATATCTTAAAATTTTCAAATTTAAAATTATTTTCAAAATCAAATACTACTTTTCAAATTATTTATTTAAATTAAATTAAAATTCGCCGACAATTTCTGTAGGCGACTCTCTTTTCAAAATAAAACACACAACCTAAAAATAGTGCCGACAGGGTGAGAAAGAGTTTTCTAACCATGGTGAAAGAAAAGTAACAGGGGGGAGAGATGAGTTAGGGTTTGTCCATGGTGGAATAAAAGAAGATGAGTGTTGATGTAAATAATTTTTTAGCCAAATGAAGAGGAAGAGAAGAGAGGGAAGATGATGTGGTTTGACTAAAAGAATAAGAAGATAAGAGTGGTAGAGTGGTGTAGTGGTTAAACTAAGAGAAGATGGAGGAGAGGGTGATGTTGGTTCGACTAGGAGAAGAGGTGAAGATGGTGGTGGTGTAGGGATTTGGTTTGGAGAAGGAGAAGAAGAAGATGGTACCATTATATGGATTTGGTTAGATGAAGGAAAAAAGGAAGATGGTGGTGATGTATGGAGAGGAGAAGATCAAGTTGGTTTGTGTAGAGATTTGTTAGGAGAATTAGAAGAGGAAGATGGTAGTACTGGAGGCATTTGGTTAGGAGGAAAATAAGAAGACGATGGAGGTGTAAGGATTTGGTTAGCACAAGAAAAAAAATAAAAATAGCGGTGGTTAGAAGAGGAGAAGAAGAAGAATTGTAGTATAATGGGAAGAAGAAAAGAAGTGTATTGAGAAGAAGAAAATATGTGTTGTGCTAGTGCAAGAAGAGAAGATGTGAAGTATAGTAAGAAGAAGAGACGAAGAAGTAGAATTAGAAGTGAAGATGATAAGAAGAAGTGTAGTATATTACATAGAAGAGAAAAAGAAAAAGAAGTAGTAGTAGAAGAAAAAGAAGTAGTAGTAGTAGTAAAAGAAGAAGAAGAATTAGTAGTAGTAGTAGTAGTAGAAGAAGAAGAAGAAGAGGAAGGAGTAGTTGTAGTAAAAGAAGAATAAGAATTAGTAGTAGCAGTAGTAGAAGAAGAGGAAGTGCATTGTAGTAGAAAAAAGACAAGCAGAAGAAGCATAAGAGAAAAAGAGAAGAAAAGGCTTGGTGTGGTAAGATGAAAAGGAGAAGAAGAAATAGAAGAGAAGAAGAGAAAAAGAAGTGTAGTGTAGTTTGAAGAAGAGGAGAAGAAGTAGTAGTAGTAGAAGAAGTGCAGGAAGACTTACACTGGAGAAGCCGAAGAGCACTTGAGATGAGGTATATCAAACAACAGCGAG
This sequence comes from Papilionanthe hookeriana x Papilionanthe teres, assembly GCA_022702705.1. Lineage (NCBI taxonomy): Eukaryota > Viridiplantae > Streptophyta > Magnoliopsida > Asparagales > Orchidaceae > Papilionanthe > Papilionanthe hookeriana x Papilionanthe teres. The sequence goes on along the minus strand of CM040433.1, from coordinate 5,087,974 downwards.
AGCATCAAAGCAAAAAACCAAAAAAGAGGGAGATGGTGGATGGCTGAAATCTTTGTGATTTTCATGTGTTTGTCTTCCAAATGAGGAGTTTAGATTGCTTTTAATGCCAGGATATGAAGGGCGGTTGTTTGGGGGGGGGGGGGGTGCTGGTGCAATGATCAAGCCTTACCTCTAGCACAATTAGATCATTCTCTCAGGCACGACAGTGTAGTCATACCACAAACGAGTGGGATTACATGGATCATGACACACAGACATTGCTCGAGGTGGTGTCATGGTCTTAGGTGGTGTAAACATGCTACTACTAGCATGGTTATGCGGGTTGTGGCATGGCCACGTCACAGAGCTGACATGGCTTTGCCAGGTAGCAGCTTGGTTTCGGGCACTACTGAGCTACTTTGAAACTCATAAATCTCATGGAATATCCACCCAAAGGTGATGGATGAATGTTTTAGCTAAAAAGTTGACAAAAAAACATGAGGTCAATGGTAAATAATGTTATTTTTATGCAGAAATCATACTAAAAAATGAAATAATACAATCAATCAAAAATAAATACACATCGAAATATAAACAAAATTGCATTAAAATAAATAAATAGACACAAGGCAAAAAATAAAATACATATTTCACAGAATTGTAAGGCTCATTGCAGTCTTTTTCCTTCAATGCGGTAGTAATGAGTCGCCAGGTAACCAACCCGCCAAACGTGCTCCACACCGAATCCCCATTCGGTATCTTACTTCCCTCGAGGCTGGTAGATGGGGTAGTTGGGGATGCTCGTTCCCACCGGCACCTCTCTATATAGATCCATCGTTTGTCCAGAATTCTCTTTCTGCTTCCTCCTAGAAAGGCAAGCGGAAGCTCTCTGATTCACGGAGGTAGGCATTGCAGTATACGATCTAAGATCTCAGCTATGTCTTTGGTTTTGATTTGAATCAGTAGTTGAACTTACGTTGGAAAGGGATATTCGACCTGTGGTTTGCTTCTTGATGGCGTGATTCATGCTTCTGCTGATTGAATTTATGCAGCGAATCGCACTGTTCCATTTTAAGTTTTTCCAATCTCTAGTACTGGTATCAATTGTGTTTCTTCGTTCGATCTGTGATTTTGTGTTGGTGGGAGAAGGTTTCATTTAGTAGGGGTTGCGAAGTGAGATTTTGGGATTTTGGACTTTTGTTTATTAGATGGGAGCCCAGGACCTGTTTGTTTATTTTTCTGTTTATTTTTTCATTTATTATTATTATTATTATTTTATGATGGTTTGGGCTCGGATCTGCCGGTTTCATCTTGATGAGCTATTTGTTTAATTAGGAACATTGGACCATTTTTTCAATTCTTTTTGTTTATGATTTTGATGTGATATATCTTTGGGTCTTGCAAAAACCTGCATTTAGTTAGCTTCGAGCTCCTGATCTGCTCGATGGGAATGACTAACTCTTTGTTGATGTGCAGGCGTGGTTGTTTTAATTTTGCATCATGGCTACAGGACAAATTTTCTCACGAAATACTCAAGCGTTGTTCTACAATTACAAGCAACTTCCAATTCAGCGGATGCTTGACTTCGACTTTCTTTGTGGTATTGTTTCATTCTTGCTGGCTTGTTTCCTATGGAGGGAGAGCGCGCTATTTTTTGTAAGAATCTAGTAATTTATTATTATTTTTTGATTGATGATCATTTCAATCTTCTTTATAGGGAGGGAAACTCCTTCTGTTGCTGGAATTATTAATCCTGGTTCTGAGGGATTCCAAAAACTATTCTTTGGTCAAGAAGAAATTGCCATTCCAGTTCATTCAAGGTCAGCTCACCTTTTTGTGTTGAATGCATTTGAAATTATTAATTCTATGCTTTAAAAAATAAATAAAAGTTGCGCCTTTTAGGCAAAACCTTCATAATCTACATTGATTCATTGCCAAAATGAGGTTATCATTAGTCCATTCGTTCCCTATATATTTCCAATTAAGTGTGAATGCTTGAAGGATTGAAGAAATTGTTAAAGAAATTGTTCTTGCTTAGCTGTTTTTGCTTTCTTCAGGTATTTGCATGAGATTTACCATGCTGGAGAAACGCTTAAAAGCAATAATCTTTAGCTTCTATTGATATTCTTCCATGTATTCCTTGTTTAAACTAGATGCTGTTAAAGCTATAAGTGAAATTTCCTGTTAAAGCTATAAGTGAAATTTCCTGTTAAATCTCATCTTTTGTCCGAGCACCTAAAGTTTACTTTTAGGTGCTGCCTGGCAGAAGGTGAGATTTAAGTTATTAGGATTTGCTAAATCCCGTAAATCTAAATTTACTAAATGCTGAATGGGTTAAATCTGAAAAACTCAGGGATTTACTAAATCCTGTAAATCCAGTAAAACTGTTTGGCAATAAGTTGAACAAACCCCATAGTTCTTTCATCAAATGCCGTAAATCCCATAAATTCACCGGTTCGCAGGATTTATTAAATCTGGGATTTATGGCAAAAATTTGTGAAATACGGATTTATCAAATCAGCTGCCTTATTTTGTCCAAAATGACCATCTGGCAGGATTTAGCCTATATCCAGGTTAAATCCGGGGCTAAATACATTGCCAGACAGCCCCTTTGAATCCTAAATTGAAAGCCATTTTAAAGCTGCATGTGAAAATTATTGAGTTTATTTTATTTTATTTTTTATAGATCAGGATATGAAAGTTCAGACAGTAAATCTTTATGTTTTACTGGTATTTGTAAGGATGCAGACATTCCAATTTGATGGCATTTGGCATTTCATGCATTATGGCCTCATCATTTATTTATTACTCATGATTACTAGGTAAAAGAATATGTTGAAAGGTATGGATGAGACTTTGCCATCCAAGTAAAAAACAAATCTCTCATGGTACTGATGTAAAAGCATTTGAAATGCTTTCTTTTTAATGAGTTAAATGAACCGTAAGAAGTCCGTGTATTGCATCATAATAAAATTATGGATTATTTAGACTACTCATATCCTATGTATTTATACATCTAGCACCTAAGCTTCAAATTTTATATACATACCACTTTACCTGTGCATGAAAAGTCTTTAACATTTAAAAAGTTAAATTGGTGGCAGTATTAATGTGATATTAAAATTTTGGGGGGTGTAAATGTAAAAAATATAGTTTAGATGTTAGATATGTAAATACATATAAATTGGGTGATATGTTTGTAAATGCCCCTAAAATTATTATCCTTGTAGATTTCTAATTCTGATTCCATTTTGTTATTTATTACTTGGTCTATTGGAGTTGCACCATCGCCAAACGTGCTACTTTTTTATGGGTTCCATCTTTCTGTCATTTTGCCATTTTTTGGGTTTTTATTTAGAAAAGACATTACTACATTTTTATGGATTTATGGGGTAGCTCTCTTATTAACCATGTTATCATCTGTTTGTGAAATCTTATGTTAGCATTGAAGCAGCTTGCAGTGCTCACTCAACTGCCGATGTTTTTATCAACTTTGCGTCCTATAGAAGGTTTGGGACTTATCACTATCATTTGCTTTACTTTCTGCTCTATTCTTCTCATTCCCAATTTTTCAAATATGTTGATTTTTTATTTTTATTTTTTCAGTGCAGCCGATTCTTCAATGACTGCACTAAAGCAACCAACAATAAGAGTTGTTGCCATTATAGCCGAAGGTGTTCCGGAGTCAGACACTAAGCGACTGATTGCATATGCAAGGACTAATAACAAGGTAATAAGAGAATACTTCAACATATCTAAAAAATATATTTAGAATATTCTAATATTTTGGATTATTTTTTATTTTATTTCAATTTATTTAATGTTAGAATTAACTTGATCTTGAATTATATAATAAGATTATAGGCGTTGTCTAGATCTACGTTTTAAATAAATTTTTTCTATAAATTGTTATTGAATGGATGTAATGTTAATTAGGTCTACGATAAACCAAAGTAACCCAGTGTAATCAGGGAAATCAAATATTGAAATTGGTTTTGTTTGACTACAATTGTTTCATTCGTTTGCTTTGCATTAATTTGGTATCAAAGCAAAATTCATTCTTGTAATCATATTTATACCTAGTCACCTATATTGATTACTTACTATTACCCATCTAACTCTGGCTTGTCATTTAAAAAGTCAATAAGATTGACCTGTAAGATTGCACAGACTATACTTTTGAGTCCCATCAAAGCATATAACATTGCATGTGGAATTACAAAAGTGTTCTTATCCTCGCTCGCATCGTCAATATAAATTTGTTGACATATATTTCATCAAGCTTATAAATGTCAAGTACACGACATTATTATGGTATGTTCCATGTGATTATAAGCCCCATACAGCTTTTATTACAATATGTGGCATCAATATTATTATTTTCTATGATGGCCGGTTAAATATTAACTAATGTTACTAGATGAAGTCAATGGATAATGGGGAGTCATATAATTATAATCCGCATATTTCTCACGAGTACGTATATTATCTTAACATTTATTCTTATCAAAATAACTGCAAGTCATATTACAATAGATCTCATAATTACGATTTGTAATACAATTTAGGTTTACCTTTTAATCATGGACAATCTCATGAGTACTATAAATCATCATCAAGACACATTAATGTTAATGCATCTAATTGTTATCAATATTCCTATTAGGATTGTCTTATGATGAATATGAATATCAGCTTTAGGATAAATCTTATAATGATGATACATATAATATTCTTGTCTTTTTCTATCAAAAATCATCTTATCCTGATGAAAGATCATCTTATAAATCAGTTTATCGAATTTCAAAGGTTTCTTGATTATGTTATTTCTATAAGTTCAAGCACATCTATTATCTCTTCTTATTCCAAAGCCTGATCTTCATGTCATGATGAGTAGGTATACAAGAATATTATTTTAATAATCGACAATTTTGTAAATTAACAAGATGATGTTGATCAATCACTGGTAATCAGGCCTCTTGCAGAGTTTAAACTTTCTCTAAGCCTCATGATTGTGCTCGCACTTCTTACCGATTGAGATTTGAGATATATTCTATCATTATTTTGATTAAGCTGATAAAATAGGCTAATCAAAATAATCAGAAAATTTTGGCATTCTTTCTGGATAATTTTTAAGATTTGTAGATTGATCCTTGCGTTCAAAGCCATCTATTTTCCTCCCCAAAAATCATTTTGAGTTCAATTTTACTTCTCATGTACTACCATTGGAGTATGGATCTTTATTTATAGTTTCCTTGTATGATGCACGTCAACATTTGAACATGAAGCTTCCATAATCTAGTTATTATGTTTTTATTGCATTTGGCATTCGTACAAGATAATTTTCAAGACTTGTCGTTGAGTATGTGATCTTTATTTCATGACCTAGTTTCATTTTCTCCTTACAATTACAATGGAAATCAGATGTTAAACGTATAACTTTTTGGGAGAAGAGTTTTCTTTTCCTTACATGAATTGACGGGCTGGAAGATATTTGTAGAAGATAGTTTTATATTGTTTCTAGAATTTCTAGTATTTTGGGTTATTTTATGATTTTATTTTTATTTTATTTTATTTAATGTTATAATTATTTTACCTTAAATTATGTGATAGTATTTTTATAACTTGTCTTGATTTATGTTTCAAAAACAATCAATATTAGCTCGAGTAATCTCACAAATGCGAGATAAAAATATTTAATTTATTTTTATTTTATCTTGTAATCTTATCTATTAATAAGGGATTAAACGAATATGTTTTAAATTTCTAATGAATTATAAAGGTATTTTTTAAAGTTTTCTTCCCACTATTGTTTTTACAATTCCTATCTTATCACGATATCCACGCTTAGAGAGTCAAAATTTGCAATCTTTCTTCCCCACAGCATAATCCATGTCAAAAATTTCTCAATTCCATTGCATCTCCCTCAATCTCTGCTTCAATATTGCAATTTTATAATCCCTTCATATTCAAAAGTACTCCCCTCATGTATATATATATATATATATATATATATATATATATATATATATATATATATATATATATATATATATATATATATAGTATATATATTTATGTATGTATGTATATATATAGTTAAAGAGTGATATTTGAGAATACTGCTCCCCATATGTGTTATCCGTCCCGTAGGGATCGAACCTATGTCAGAGGGGTTATCCGTCCCCATAGGGATCGAACCTATGTCAGAGGGGTCTTACAACTGACAACTCAGTTGTCTACCAATTTGTCACCCAAGGGGGGACACACACACGCGCACACACGCATGCACGCACGGGCATATATATATATATATATATATATATATATATATATATATATATATATATATATATATATATATATATATCTACTTTTTCTAGATTCACGTAGCTTAAGATGGCTAGAGTATTAACCTGTAGCTGCTTCATCTTTTTTTTTTTTTTTTCCTATCTTCCAATGCATACAACCTGTAGTATATTCACTGTCCAAACATCACCAAAATTATCCCAAATTTTCCACCTATCCTAACCTACATTTCCACCCTGAGAAAAATCAGAAAACCGTTTTACCAACAAATATATATATATATATATATATATATATATATATATATATATATATATATATATATATATATATGGCTTCCTCTGCTTGTATGTGGTGTTAGCATGTTTTCTATGTAGATCCTATTGCCTTATCTGGTTTATTTGCATTCATCGTTTATGAAAAATTTACTTTAAGGGGAATTTACATACATACCACTCAATTCCTATGTATTTACATATCTAACACCTAAACATTACTTCTTACATTTATAGCACCCAAATCTTTCATAGCTTAATTTTAAAAAATTGAAATACATCTTTTCAAGCATTAGTTAGTGGTATGCCCATAAAAATTGAAGTTTAGGTGTTAGATATGTAAATACATTGGAGTTGAGTGGTATGGATGTAATTCGTCCTCACTTTAATTATATCATCATTATATTTGGCTAAATTTCCCCCATGAATTTTTTAATTAAATACCAAATTTCTTTAAAGCACTTTGGGCGATAAGGAACTAACCCAAGTGAACTAACAAGGTCGCTACATAAAAAGCTTGTTGTGTTATGACTGCTAACTTGTTCAGTCCATTTCATTAATGTAGCAGCTATTTTGCTTGATTCGATTGACGTTAATATAACTTTATGAATGATTACAAATGACAAAATGTATGTAGATTTGGTGGTTATATGATTGTTTAGATCAGGTAATACAATTTAAATTTGACAAAAAGGTTTTTTGAATTTACTTAGAAGTTTATGCCATAAAATTTTAGATAAAATTCTAAGCGTCAATATATTACAACAATGGAAGCATTACTTCTTAGCATGCCGTGTATGCATTGCTCTATTTTTTGAGTTTTTTCTTCGTTTGCATGTTAACCATGCATGCTTGTTCATATTATCAGGTAGTCATTGGTCCTGCCACTGTTGGGGGAATCCAAGCAGGAGCATTTAAGATAGGGGATACAGCAGGAACAATAGACAATATAATTCAGTGCAAGCTCTATCGACCTGGATCTGTTGGTTTCGTCTCTAAATCGGTATGTGTAACCATCAGTGGTCTTTTAGTTTACTTCTGCTCCACTCTTATATGCTGATCATTCTATATTCCAAGATCTTGTTGAAGACATGATAACACGAGCACCTTTTAAAAAAGAAAAAAAGAAAGCAAAACTAGAGACTCCTGGAACATGAAAATGCAAAAGGAAATGTTGAAGTCGGTTTATTTTTCCATGGTGATTATGAAGGAGTAATTTGATAATGTTTATTATTTATAAGGTTATATTATGGATTATGTTAGAGACTGCGTAAACTAGGTTGAAATAGAAATTCTACTGGACGTCCCAATTGCTATTTGCACAATATAGCAAACGAAGGTGTTGAGATGCAAATATGTATTAAAAATAACTTCACAATAGATAGTTAAATAAAATGGGAATAAGTAGTTAACCATTTCGCATTATTCTAATCCTTGTATTGGTGGTTGTTTGGTTTGATATTTTGGGCTCAGCTTTGACACCCCTCATGAGATAGCCTTAAGAACTGGATCAAAGCTAATAATTTTTTTGAGATCAAGTGTTTCATGCAATTTCGTTGATCTTGTCAACTATTCCATTATTAAGCATAATAGAAGAGTTCATAACTCGTATTGATCGAGAGTTGAGTGCGAACATTCCTTGACTATTTGTTATAAATATTTTTGCTTGTTCACTACTATTTGATCATTGTGTAAGTGCTAGGGCGTCCCCTGGAAGCGACACGCTGTATGGTCTGAATACAGTGAAAAGTGTGCAAGTGCAGCTACACTAGCGCCCGAGTGTAGTGTCAAATAGGCGAGGGTTCCCACATTACGAATGGATGCGGGTAAAGAAGTTAGTCCATGATCCTAGTATTAGGGTAGGATCTTAGAATATAGGTACTCTCAATGATAAATTATGAAATTGGTTGATATTATGATTCATTGAAAGATAATTATCTTATGTATTCAAGAAATTAAATGGGTTGGAGAAAAAGCTAAGGAGATTGATAACTTAGGTTTTAAACTATGGTATTCTGATAAGAGTCAAACTAGAAATGGTGTAAGTGTAATTATAGATAAGAGTTTGAAAGATAATGTTGTAAAAATTAATAGAGTTAGAGAGAATTATAACACTTAAGTTATTATTGATACTAAGATTTTTAATGTTATAAGTGTTTATGCTCCTTAAGTTGGTTTAGATATAGGCTCTAAAGATAAATTCTGTAATGATTTAGAAGACTTAATATACTTGATACCTCTTGAATAAATAAATTTTATTAGAGGAGATTTAAATGGACATGTTTGTAGAATAGTAGAAGATTTCAGAAATCTTCATGGTGGTTACGGTTATGGAGCAATTAATGAAGAATGTAGAGTCATTTTAGATTTTGTTTTAGTCAATGATACGATTATTCTTAATACTTTTATTCGAAAAGAGATGAGCGTTTTATTACTTATAAAAATAGATATAATAAAACACAAATTGATTATTTTCTTATGAGAAGAAGAGATCATCGAGATTGTAAGAATTGTAAGATCATTCCAAGTGAGGAATTAAGTACCCAACATTGATTTATTAGTTTAGATTTTAAGATGAAGAGTTGTAAAATAAATAATACTAGGATTCAACATCGTAGAATTAGATGGGGGTACCTAAAAGATAAATAAAATTATTTTTATAAGTAAAATTCTAGATTTAAACATTTGGGATGTTAATGAAGACGCAAACGCTATTTGGGAAAAATTAACTAATACTATTAAACAAGTGGCAAAAGATGTCTTGGAAAATCGAAAGAACAGTTTCATAAATAAAAATAGTTGGTAGTGGAGTAATAATGTACGAAAAGATAAATATAAAAAGTTATGTTATAAAAATTGGTTTAAATGTAAAAGCGTAGAGAACTGAGAAAAATATAAAATGGCCCGCAGAGAGTCTAAAAGAATAATCTATGATGCTAAAAATTCTGCTTTTAGTGATCTTTATAACAGGTTAAATGCTAAAGATGGTGAAAAATATATGTATAATCTAGCTAAACAAAAAGAAAAGAAAAGTAAAGATTTAATTCAAGTAAAGTGTATTAAGGATGAAATCAAAAAGTACTTTTCTTAGAAAAAGATATTCAACATAGGTGGGTGAGTTATTTTGATAAACTTTTTAATGAAGATGCTAAAAATACGATCGACCTTAGTGATCTTAATATCGTTAATAATAATAAAACATTTCATTTTTACCGTTACATTAGTAGAAAAGAAGTTGAGGATGTTTTAAAGAAAACCAAGGGTGAAAAGTCTGTAGGACCTGATGATATCCCAATTAAAGTGTGGAAATGTTTAGATGATTTGAGGGTTTCTTGGCTTACTAAACTTTTTAATATTATTTTATAAACTAAAAAGAAGCTTGAGGAGTGGATGAGGAGTATTTTGGTCCCCATTTTTAAGAATAAAGGAGATGCAAAAGAGTGTGCAAATTATAGAGGAATTAAATTAATGTGTCATACTTTAAAATTATGGAAGAGGATAATTGAACACAAGTTAAGACGTATTACCAAGGTTTCTCCTAATCAATTTGGATTTATGCCGGGTGGGTCTACTATGGAAGCTATACATTTATTGAGAGGTTTGATGGAGAAGTACAGAGATGATAAGGAGGATCTACGTTTGATTTTTATTGATTTAGAAAAAGCTTACGATAAGGTTCCTAGAGATGTTCTTTGAAGAGTTCTTGGGAAGAAAGGTGTTGATATGACTTATATTCAAGTCATTAAAGATATGTATACTAGAGTTGTTACATATGTTCGAACTGAAGGAGGATTGACCAAATATTTTAATATTTATATTGGTTTTAAGCTCATATTTTTTTGCTTTATTTATGGATGGTCTTACTGGGCATTTACAAGAGGATGTAGCTTGGTGTATGCTTTTTGCTGATGGTATCCTCCTCGTGGATAAGACGAGAGAAAAAGCCCAGGAAAAACTTGAATTATGGAGGTCTACATTGGAGTCTAAAGGTCTTCGTTTGAGTAGAACTAAAACTGAATACTTGGATGTAATTTTAGTAATAGTAGCTCTAATGACAGAAGTGTAACTTTGGGTGATCAAATTATTAAAAGGTCTGAACAATTTAGATATCTAGGGTCCAATGTTCAAATAGATGGTGATATAGATGGGGATGTTAATAGTAGAATTCAGGTTTGTTGGTTGAAGTGGAGGAATGCATCCGGGCTATTATGTGATAGAAAAGTACCGCTTAGATTGAAAGGAAAATTTTATAAGATGGTTATGAGACCTGCAATGCTCTATGGTGTTGAATGTTGGCCTTTAAAGGAGAAGCATAATGCTAAGTTAAGTATTGTCAAGATGAGAATGATTAGGTGGATGAGTGGCTTTACACTTGGAAACAAAATGTGAAATGAATATATCCATAATAAGGTTGGTGTTGCACCAGTGACGGATAAAATTAGAGAGTGTCGCCTTCGATGGTTTGGTCACATCAAACATCGACCATCCGATAATCCGATTTGGAGAGTAGATGTTTTAGATACAACTTATGTTAAGAAAGGCAGAGGTAGACCTAGGAAGACTTGGGCTTATTGCATAAAAAATGATCTTAATTTATTAGAATTAAATGAAAATTTGACACTAAATAGGACGCAATGGAGAAAAAGGATTCATGTAGCTGACTCCACTTAGTGGGATTAAGGCTTTGTTGTTGTTTACTACTATTTGCAATTTTTTGATCCAGTTAATTTTAGAACTGTGTGATTTGTTGTTGACAATCTCCATACAATTGAAGAATAGATTTTTTTTTTTTAATGACAGGGTGGGATGTCAAATGAGCTTTACAATACAATTGCACGTGTAACTGATGGAATTTATGAAGGTATTGAGCTATTCCACATTAACTCCTTTTTTGGCTCTCGTCTTCTTTTGTATTTGTAGAATGTGTAGCCCACTTGTTCGTCTTTATTTTTATCTGTTGTGATGGTGGCCTAAAAGATTTGCTATCTAATTAAATTTTTAGGCATTGCAATTGGCGGAGATGTTTTTCCTGGATCAACACTTTCTGATCATGTCATTCGATTTAATAATATTCCTCAGGTGATTGCTTTTTTTGAAGTCGTTCTTGAATTTCTTAAATCAGAGAAACCCCTTTTTAAATTTTTTATGATATAATGTGGTAGATTATAAATATAGAAATTAATTAGTTTTTAAAATTGAAATAGTAAATATAATTGCTTCTTTGAATTAGAGGAATAAGTGATTTAGTCTTTGTTTGGCATTGCTTTCTTCTGCTGTTCTATTTTATGCTAATATAACGCTATTCCGTGTTTTGTAAATAGATATTTATTCTTGCCCTTTTAAAATTGTTGTAAGAATTGCAGTGTTTTGATAAAAAACTATTAGTAAGGCAGATATGAGTTGATAGAATGATCAAAATAGATATATTATGATTTTATATAGTTATAATACAATATATTAATCTATTTAATCTATAATTAAATTAATAAATTGATATGACAAAGAAATTAAATATATTCTTTAAAAGTGATTTGTTTCGAGAAAATACGTTTTAGCTTTCATATGGTTAGATTTTTTTTTTTTTTTTGTAGTTATTATCCAAAATATATTAAAATTGCATATTCTCAAAAATAAAAGCAAGGAGTCTAAATATAAACCAAACCGGGACCATAAAAACTAAACCATGCACAACATAATCTATGACATACATTTTACAATTTATCATGCACCTTTTATCAACATATATTTATTCTCATACGGGTAAAGATTTTGGAATCTAAAGGTGAACAATTTTTGGTTTTTCAAGGTAGATTAGCAAATATTAAAACATTAAAGTTTAAACAAGCTACGTGAAATAAAATCATATTGCTCTCACCTGGAAGTATGAGTTGCTCCCTGGATCTATATGCTCATGAAGACAAAGAAAAGGTGTATTTGAGACATCTTGAGTTTTGTATGCATAATTTTTAGATAAACAATTTATTTTTATTTCTATGCATATTTTTCATTTAAAATTGAATTGTTTTTTAAAAGGTTAAACAAAAAAGGAATAAAATGAAACTTAAGAATGAAATTATTAAGATTTGAAGTAAAGATGGAGACAAAAACGCTAAAATAAATATGTAATATTGATGAATTATTGATCATATATTTAAGAAGAAAATTCTTTGCCATAAAGAAATAAATAGAATTATGTAACCTACCTTTTTTTTTAAAAAAAAAAGGAATTTAATTACCTTTAAAATTGGTACATGAAGGTAGAACTTTACATGTACTTGAGATACCTATATATTTTTTAAGAATGTAGTAGATATTCAAATTATATGGTTAATGATTATTTTATAAAATCCAGAATATTGAAAGGATGCAAAGTAATTGAAAAAGAAGCATTCTATCTTTTAAGGGCCTATTTAGGGCGACTGTTTTACAAGGAAATCAAACTTAAAGTAACACTAAAATATTATGAAAGAGTGCTGACACAAAAATTAAGAAAACTCACATTTCTGTTAGTGGGTCAATTTAATTTTATGTTAGATAAATCTTCTGTGGTTGTCACTCTTTGTTAATTTGAGAGCCTAAATTTTCCTACAAAGAAAAGTATTATATAAAATTTATTCAATATTTGTGAATTATTCATCAGGGACATTTTGGGAATTTTAATTTTTGTTGTTCTAGTTTTTTATTTATGAAGAATAGGGGTAGCATTTTTATGTTTTCTAGAGAAATTAGAACAATAAAAAACACTGCTAGAAAATCTAAGTGACATTTGCATTTAGTATATGATGATGTAGCTATCAATTGGATTTTTGTATAAAATTTATAGTGTGCTTTATGCATTGATCTTTGGAAGATTTACATACCACTCAATTCTTATCTATTTACATATCTAACACCTAAACTTTAATTTTTACACATGTACCACATTAGCTATCCATGAAAAAGTGTATTTCACCTTTTAAAAATTAAAATCCCCTTGATCTCTTTTTTTTTCCTATTATTTTGTTCTTTTCACTTATTGTGGTCAAATTAGGTCTACCCTTATTCCCAATACTCTTGATTGGGGTACTTGATTGAAATGCAAGAGCATCAAAATGATCTTCATATAATTTTTCTTAATCTTGAAAAGTCGTATTTAAAAATATCACATGAATTAATTTGATGAATACTAATAATAATAGATTTATTAAATATATGCTGTTTTATTAAATATATGTATTTTGGAGTAATGATAAGTACTAGAAATTATAATGGTGTGTTTGAATAGTTTTGAATCATATTAGCATTTTTTTAAGAATAATTAATTATAAATGAAATTTGGAGATTGTTGTGAAATTCATGATGAAATATTTTGGTGTATTTTTATAGGCAGGTTGTAATTCTAATATGTTAAGACGTGTTTTAAAGCAAGTGAAAAGTTTTAATTATGGAGGAAATTCTTAAAAGATTAGATTTTATACCAACACGTGATGAAGTTAATATTATTAGTCAATAATATTGAATACTTATATATCATTTTTCCAAGCTTTTTGGATATGAACAAGTAATTGCAAAATTAGGCTGTTTGTTTTTAAAATGAGAATGTTGAAATTCTATTCCCAATAAATGAGGCCCCTTGCCAATGTTGGAATCTTATTCCTTGTACCATTGAAATGCTAAATAGATAAGCATTAAAAATTTTCAAAATAAAGACAAATATGATAAATAGTTTAGATTTTAATATTTATATTATCGGTGGTAGCCAAAGAACTACTGAATTAAATAGATTGGAAAGTAAATTTTGGATTTGTGACTTATGAAAGAAAGAAAAGCATGCCTCATTCAGAGAGATTGATAGATTAATCTTAAAATGAAAAAAAAAGGAGAAGGGTTAAATGAAAAGTAACATGAGGCTGTGCAAAATCTTGCATACACTCGAGTCAAAGTCTAATACACCAATCAAGAGGAATTATTGAATTAGCAGAAATTTGTAAAGCCACCACACATAGCTGGGATGACTACTGATAAATTGATGATAATGACCGTGATAACATCTACTCATGAAATATAGAAGTTAGCTAATTCCATTTTTTTTCTATTGGATTTACTAGGTGGATAGTAACATGAGGGTTGAAATTGAACTTATTTATTTTGTTATTTTTCATTGATCTTTGAATGTAAGTTTTAGGCCTAAAAAATAAGCTAGTAATATCAACTGTCTGGAGAATGCTCATCTTATAACAGATATTTGTCGAATAAATCCACCAAACGATCAAGTTGATGCATCATACTTCCTTTGGTGATTGTTATTAAAAAGATACATTGCTGCTATCTTCCTATTTTTGTCATCCACTTCTTGCTTACATGTTTTTATATTTTCTTTAATCTGCTTAATATTTCTCCGTTAGATCTTTTTGCTTACTCCCTACTTTTTTGTCTCTTCCTTCTCATCTACCCACTTCACTTCTCTCTCTCTCTCTCTCTCTCTCTCTCTCTCTCTCTCTTTCTCCCCACCCAACTCCATTTTTTTTCCTTTCTCTTCCGCTTCTCTCTTCTTTCTCAATTCAGCCAAAGGGTGGACTGGTAAATTTTATCTAATTTTCCTGCCATTTTTTGTTATTTATTTATTTTAAACTCCATCAAACTGCATATTGTAAATGGATCCTACTCCCTTTAACTCTAGCCGAAGGCCCTTGAAAAAAATTTAAAAGAAATTGTAAATATAACAATGCCATCCTATATGGTTCATTATATAAAAATTTGATTATAAAAAAATTATAAGAATTTGCATTACACTTGAACCTTTTAAATTTATTTAATATTAGGAATGCCCCACCAGAAACTTGTATAACTGTCCACAATTTCCCAGCCATGCCATTTTGAGTAATTAAAATCTAAGATTAGAATTTCAAGAAATAAACTCACCAAAAAGAATTGTATTTGTAGAAAAGCTCTGATCTATTTATACATTGGACAACCTTCTCCTTTTAGGGGAAATGATTGGCGTACTTTATTTTCAGTCATTCCTTTACATTCTCTCTGGGTATAATTTAGGTAAAAATGATGGTTGTACTTGGTGAACTTGGCGGGCGTGATGAATATTCTCTGGTCGAGGCCCTTAAAGGGGGTAAAATTCATAAACCGGTTGTTGCCTGGGTCAGTGGAACCTGTGCAAGACTCTTCAAGTCAGAAGTGCAGTTTGGACATGCTGTGAGTTTTACTTCAGTGTAAAGTTGTTATTTTTTTTACATTTTGAGCTGATCTCCAACTAATTATTTCTTATCAATAAACTAGGGTGCCAAGAGTGGAGGTGAACTAGAGTCAGCACAGGCAAAAAATCAAGCTCTATTGGAAGCTGGAGCAATTGTCCCAACTTCTTATGAAGCATTTGAGGCTGCAATTAAGGATACTTTTGATAAGCTTGTATGTTTTCTGTTCTGATTAATATACACTTTGTCTGCAAAATGGTTGTATTTTTGTACTAAAAAATTTATTTTGTTTAACCTTAAGAGATTTCACTTGCCAAAATATAGTATCAAGAGATCTTTTGTACAATTATTTACAAGAAATGCAATGTTAGGCGAAGCAAATAAGGGGTTAAAATTGAGAAATAATAGTGAAGTGTTAGGATACTTGTTGCTTGGTTATAAATCTCTAAGCAAAAATTTGCGACTTCATATTCCCTTTTAATTCATTTCTCCACAATCTCAACTTTCCAAAATCTTGTTTATTGATTGACATTTTATATACTGGTTTCATCGTGATTAAGACATTCAAATAAAAACTAACATACATTTGAAGAAGCATTCACTGCAGTTGTTAACTCCATAATTTATGGATTTGATAGGTTGAAGAAGGGAAGATCTCCCCAGTGGCTGAAGTTAAACCTCCTGAAATTCCGGAGGATCTTAGCTTTGCAATTAAAAGTGGGAAAGTCCGGGCCCCAACTCACATCATCTCTACTATCTCAGATGATAGAGGTTTGAAAATTCTGTCCATCTTCATTATCAAAGTTTCCAGTTTTGGGGGAACATTTTAGTTTCAGTTGTGTTATTATGAAATCCAGGTGATGAACCGTGTTATGCTGGCGTACCCATGTCTACCATTATCGAGCGTGGTTTTAGCGTTGGCGATGTTATCTCTCTTTTATGGTTCAAACGTAGCCTTCCACGCTATTGCACACAATTCATAGAGGTTGGTAGGAACCATTTTGAACCCCAACTTATTTTATGATTGGGGCATTTACATACACACCATGCAATTCTTATATATTTACATATCTCATACGTAAACTTTCTCATTTACACAAATAGCACTCAAATCCTTAGTGGCCATCAAAAATAGTATTATTATTACTCTTTAGAATAATACATCTTTTCATCCATAGGTTTAAAGCATCAAAGTGTTATGTGTGTAAATATAAAAGTGTAGATGTGATATATGTCCATACATAAGAATTATGTGCTTGATATGTAAATTTTCCTTTATTGTTCTACGAGGTTAACATCTTGCTGAAATGCTGGGCCTTGCGTACAATCCTGTTTTGAAATAGCATTACTATTATCATTCTTCATACATTCAGCATGAGCATACTATTTTGTTTAACTAGAGGTTGTCCTTAGTTTGGATTATTATGGTAATGGTTATCAGATTTGTATCATGTTGTGTGCTGATCATGGTCCCTGTGTTTCTGGAGCTCATAACACTATAGTCACAGCGAGGGCTGGGAAGGACCTTGTTTCGAGCCTTGTTTCTGGTAATTTCAACAGTTATCTTGTAGTTTTCATTCTGATGCTGCTTTTCATGATATTATTTCGTGTACAAGAAGTTGGCATACGAACATGGGCGACATTTTGATTCGAGCTTTTGAAACAGGGCTTCTCACAATTGGTCCTAGATTTGGTGGTGCAATTGATGATGCTGCCTGATATTTTAAGGATGCCCATGACCGGGTAAGTTCCTTTTCCATTTAAATAGTTAAGGGGACATTTTTTATCTCTTTTTTTTGTTTTTTAATTTTTCTTTTCTACTTTGTTTTGTTTATGTTTAACTTGAAATAAATCATATTTGATTGTAATTGTTGTTTTAAAAACACTCAAAACACACACAAGTTGTCTGTTTTGAGTGTTCTTAAAAGTTGATATATTTTTAAAAATGAATTATAAAAATATGCAAAAAATATATATTAAACAAACACGTTTTTAACCAAAAAAAAAAAGAATAAAGAATAACGAAAAACTAAAACTAAAAAAAAAGAAATGATGCCAAGCAGGTCCTGAGTGTTAAATTTCTTCTAAATTTGCTGTTTGAAGTTTTGCTTCAGGAGCATGGTTAAAAGTTGTTTAGTAATGCTTTTGCTTTCCAGGGTCTTACTCCTTATGAATTTGTGGAGGGCATGAAAAAGAAGGGTATCCGGGTACCCGGAATTGGCCACAGGTATTTGCTTTGGCTTTTGACCATTTTTATTTATTTATCTATTTATTGAAAATTGATGAAATGAGCTTGGCTATCGTTCTTGAAAGGTTCCATCTCAGTTATTTTATTTTGTTCTTTATCTCAAGTCTTTTCCTTTGGAATTAACGAGACAAAAATTCCTGTGGGAACGACAGTAATATTCTAAATATCGCAAATCTCAATTTTGTTGAGAGTTGTCAGGGGCATAAAGTTGTGAACCAATTGGATGAAGTGCCATGAATACACCTTGCTATTATTTCATTGTTTTTTTTATTAAGACCTTTATTGGGTAATGTTATGTTGGTCTGTATGAAATGATATTATAGCTGCTCTTGCAAGGATGGATAAACTTTGTAGTTTGTTGACCCAAGTCATGAAACATAGATGATGTTTTCCACACAAAATCAAAATTAATGTCAAGTTTTGAGAGGCAAAATTGCTGAAAAGCACTGGAAAAATGGGGCAAGTGGAGAATTTATTTTCTTCGAAGTTTGGAGGAACTGAGAGGTCTTTTTAGAACTTTTATTCCATTGAAGGCCATAGAACTAAAATCAATCTGATAATAAGGTTTATTCAGTTAATCATATGGCTAAATCATCAGAAATGGTGCAGGGTAGCTCCCTGTTACACTGTCATTCTCATAATTTTTTGTGAAGTCATCTTTAATGCTTCAGATTTAAAATATTTAATAATCTAATTTTAGTAGTCCATTTACTGACTTCTTAATTACATCTGTTGAATTCTTGTAGGATTAAGAGTAGGGATAATAGGGACAAGAGAGTTCAGCTATTGCAGCGATATGCACACACTCATTTCCCTTCTGTGAAGTACATGGATTATGCTGTACAAGTTGAGAACTATACGTTATCAAAGGCAAACAACTTGGTTTTAAACGTTGATGGCGCCATTGGATCCCTTTTCTTGGATCTACTTTCAGGCAGTGGAATGTTCACCAAGCAGGAGATTGACGAAATAATCGAGATCGGATACTTGAATGGACTCTTTGTTCTTGCTCGTTCTATTGGTCTCATAGGGTAAGTTTTTTTTTTTTAAATAATAAGTTTATTAATTCATTTCATACGTGAAAAATGAAATCATTATTTTGAAGGGGTTTTATGAAGATTTATGCAATCTAAAAATAGAAAAATGGAAGATTTACATACATACCACTCAATGCTATTTGCTTCTCTAACACTAAGCTTCAATTGTTACATTTACGACACCTTATCTAAGTATTGAAAAACATCTATTTCACTTCTTTTTTAAAGTTAAGTTAGAGATATTTTAGATGTGATATAAAATTTTTTGTGTTATAAATATAAAAAGTAAAGTCTAGGTGTTAGACATGTAAATACATAGGAATTGGGTGGTATGTATGTAATTGCCCCATCACTTCTCAAAAATGAATATGAAAGTTTATATGTAAGATATCTAAATACATAAAGAGTTGTGTGATATGTATGTAAATGCTCCAAAAAAGAGAAATTTACAAATTATGCGCAACAATTTTGGTTTATTTATCAATAGTTTATGTTATGTACTTTATTCAGAGAGTTTATTTGTTGTGGTTTTTCAATTGCAGGCACACCTTTGATCAGAAAAGGTTGAAGCAGCCTCTTTACCGCCACCCGTGGGAAGATGTTCTTTATACAAAATGATCAACTTTTGCGTACTGCCTGTAGCAGATCAGTTATGCCTCGATTTTATTTTATTTTTTTTATTTTATAACCATTTTATCAAGAATTAATTGCTTGCAGGGGGTTGTAATATGTCAATCAGAGTTGTAGCCTCATTTTGAACTTCGAGTACTCATTCTATGAAAAGTACACAGTGCCGTTTATCTATTTTGTTACAGCTCTATGCACCGATTTTTACATCGATTATTTTGATTATTTGAAGGATAATTTTGATTTTGTTTTCCATTCTACTCGGTTTGTGATTTTGGAACAAGGGTCTGCAGTTTTTTTCTTAAATTCAAAAGATTATGACAGTTCTGTTTACTTATAATATTTTTATTACCTATAGAAGTTTTTTGTTAAAATGAATTTATAATATGGTGGTGAGACCTGCAATGCTCTATGATGTTTAATGTTGGCCTTTAGAAGAGAAGCGTAATACTAAGTTAAGTTTTGTCGAGATGAGAATGATTAGGTAGATGAGTGGCTTTACACTTAGAGACAAAATGCGAAATGAATATATCTGTGATAGGGTTGGTGTAGCTCCAGTGATGAACAAAATTAGAGTCGCCTTAGATGGTTTGGTCACATTAAACATCGACCATCTGATGATCCGATTAGGAGAGTAGATATGTAGATTCGACTTTTGTTAAGAAAGGTAAAGGTAGACCTTGGAAGACTTGGCCTTATTGTCTAAAAAATGATCTTAATTTTATTAAATTAAATGAAAATGTGGCACTAAATAGGACGCAATGGAGAAAAAAGATTCATGTAGCAGGCCCCATTGAGTGGGATTAAGGCTTTGTTGTTGTTGTTGTATGATAACTTTCAAAAGAAATATTTTTACCTCAATAATTCTATAGCTATGTCTATAGATCTCAACTAAAATGAAAAACTTCTGCACCAGTTTTATTTTTTTTTTGTTAGACTTTGTTATTGATAATGTCAACTATATTTAGCATACTTTATATTGAGCATATTTGATGAATCTTTGTTGGCTTTTAGTTGAATATTGTTTGAAGTGGTAAATTTGTTTTTATATAGGGTGTAACTTTATTTGTTGTTATTTTATTTTGTCACCATTTTAGTTGGATTACCTTGATTTAGGGATGCAAAATAGTGGGGATGCATCTTCAATGATGAGCAAACATCACAAAGATAAAGCCCTTGAGTAATGTTTAAATTTTGAACTGCTTCATTTTTTTATGCTGGTTTAAGCAAAGATTTATTTATATTAAAGATGAAGGTTCTCCCAAGAACCACAAGACAGGTAATTAAAACATATTTGGGGAGTCCACCTTCCCAATAATGACTATAATCATGAACCATTTTTAAAATAGGAGCATTATTATTTTGTTGCTCTTTAAAGTCCAACTATTACTCCTAAAAAGCATAAATGTAAGTTAACTCATATCAAGCTCTCTCCCACTAGTGATGGGTGCACTAAATGTATATCTATAGTTGAGGGAACTCCCACATCCATCAATCATGCCTCTTAGTATTTTTGTTGAAAGGTTTCATCAACCATGCCTCCTTGAAGAATTATAAAAAATAAGAAAGCATAAAAGACTAAGCAATAATTAATCTCTTCATGTTCTGAATAGGCAACCGTTCATCGTGATGTCAAGTTTATTGACTGTGATGAATTAAACTATGACCAAAGCTTATAAAAGAATTAATATCATATCAAGTTTGTTAATTGATCATACTAAAAAAAGTTATGTAAGGACAACAAGCTCTTGTCATGTCGGGTGGATATTTCTAAAATGATTTAATGAACCAGGATAATAAGTTGAAGGAATAATCTCTGATATTACTAAGTAGCTTTGTTAGTTACAAGTTATCTGATACACTCTATAATGATAAAGATATATTTCTTAATTAAGGTGAAGCGTGAAGTTTAACCCCACTTAATAAACTTTTTTGTTTTAGTTTATGTGTTCTCCTTGGACAACATAATCCTTGGAAGCCATAACTCATTACTATTCAGAGGTAACTTCAATTTTTTTGAGAAAATTATATTCTCTAATTAAGTAGACAAATGGCTTCCAAACAAAAATGTTTTAATCAAATTTATCATCATTTTGCAACATGCTTTGAAACAACAAACAATTTATCTCTTTTTTCTTCAAACTATCATAATATGTTAAGACTATGATAAGTCATTCAAATCATTGTAAAGCTTGAAGAATTTCACCATATTGGAGTTCTTCTATAGTTTTAATGGGTAATTAGCCTTGGAAGTTTATCCCTTTAAAAACCGTCCATGATTATTTTAACATAATTTTGAACTGTGTTCAAGAATGGTTTGAAATATGTCTAAAAAGTGTTTAAACTTGGTTGGATTGGATTTATTTTATGTAGATACAACAAAGTGTATTCTAGCTAGGTTGTCAAAAAGGCTCAACTCATGCTCCGCTGATTAAGTAGCTCGTGTTCAATTCTTCGCCTGCTAAGCAAACGAGCCGAACTAGAACAAAAATTTGTTTGTTCATGCTCTGCTCATTTTGCCTCAAAATAATTAAATTATATATCTAAAACATAGCCAAGCGAGCAATAAAGTGAGCGAAGACCCCCCATTGTTATAACAATCTGTGACAATAGACCTGAGATATCTAAAGTGTTCACACCTTTTAAAGATTTGATCATCATTGTTACAACTCTGTCACTAGAGCTGCTACTATTAAAATATTATTCCATGTATTCGGTTTTAGTTCTACTCAAACGAAGTCCTTTGGACTCCAATGTGGACCTCCATAATTCAAGTTTTTACTGAGCTTTCTATCTAGTCTTATCTGCGTGAAGGATATCATTAGCAAAAAGTACACCATGGTACATCCACTTGTAAATGTCAAGTAACAACATCCATAACTAAAGCAAAAAGATATGGGCTTAAAGCGGTTCCCTAATGTAATCCAACTGAAGTAGGAAATTATTTGGTCAATCATCCCTCTATTCGAACAAGTAACATCTCTAATATACATTTCTTGAACGACTTTAATATAAATCATATCAATACATTTCTTCTCTAAAACTCTCCAAATGATATCTATTAAAACCTTATTGTAAGCTTTTTCTAAATCAATAAAAATCATATGTAATGTTGATCTTCCTTATTCTCTTAAACTTCTTCATAAAACCTCTCAATAAATGTATAGCTTTCATAGTAGACCTGCCTAGCATAAATCCAAATTGATTATGGGAAATCTTTGTAATGCTTCTTAACCTATGCTCAATTACCCTCCCCCATAATTTTAAAGTATGACACATCAACTTAATTCCAATATAATTTGCACACTCTTGTGCATCCCCTTTATTCTTAATAATGGGGATCAAAATACACTTCCTCCACTCCTCATACATCTTTTTAGTTTCTAAAATAATATTAAAGATTTTAATAAGCCAAAAAACTCCCAAATCTTCTATATATTTCCACACATCAATTAGGATATCGCAGGTTCTCCAACTTACCACTCTTATTTTTGATTAAAGCCTCCTCAACATCATATTTATTAATGGAACGATAAAAATGAAACATTATTTTATTATTAATGATATTAAGATCACTAAATTAGATCGTATTTTGATAAACTTTATTAAAAAAGTTTATCAAAATAACTCACCCACATATGTTGAATATCTTTTTTAAAAAATATTTTTTTTTTTATTTTCATCTTTAATACACTTTACTTGAATTAAATCTTTACTTTTCTTTTCTCTTTGTTTGACTAGTTTATACATATATTTTTCACCCTATTTAGCATATAACTTATTATAAAGATCACTTAAAGCAAAATTTTTAATGTCACAAATTGTTCTCTTAGACTCCCTACACGACATTTTATATTTTTCTCATTTCTCTAAGTTTTTACATTTAAACCAATTTTTATAACAAAACCTCTTATATTTTATCTTTTCTTGCACATTATTTTTCAACCACCAACTATTTTTTATTTATAAAAACTTTTTCCTTTAATTATCTATATACATCTTTTGGTACTTGTTTAATGGTGTTTGTTACATTAGTCTACAAAGAAGTTGCTTCTTCATGAACATCTCAAATCTTGAAATCTTGAAGTTTACTCATAAAAATAATTTTATTTGTGTCTTTTATTTGTGTCTTTTATAACTTCAATATCTTAAAGAATTCTATGACAATGTTTTCTAGTATTCTTTATTTTATAACTTCATCTTACAATCTATAACTAATAATCGATATTGAGTACTTAGATCATCACTTGGGATGACCTTACAATCTTTACATTCTATACGATCTCTTCTTCTCTAAAAAAAATAATCAATTTGTGTTTTATTAGATCCATTCTTATAAGTAATAATATACTCATCTCTTTTCTTGAATAAAGTATTAGTAATAACAAAATCATATGCTAATACAAAATTTAATATGACTCTACCTTCTTCATTAATCACTCCAAAAACGTAACCACCATGAATATTTCTAAATCTTGTACCACTCTACCAGCCTGTCCATTTAAATATCCTCCAATAAAAATTCTTTCTTCAAGAGGTATCATTTGTATTAAATCTTCTAGGTCATTCCAGAATTTATCTTTAGAACATATATCTAAACTTACTTGAGGGGAATAGGTACTTATAATATTAAAATCTTAGTATCAACAATAATCTTAAGGGCTATAATTATATCTCTAATTTGATTAATTTTTACAATATAATCTTTCAGGCTTTTATCTATAATTACACTTACTCCAGGTAGCTGAATACCAAAGTTTAAAACCTAAGTTATCAATCTCCTTAGCCTTTTCTCCAACCCATTTAGCTTCTTGAATGAAAAAGATATTTATATTTCTCTGAATAATATTATCATCTAATTATATTAATATACTTGTGAGAGTACATATATTTCAAGATCATATCCTCATATTAGTTTCATGGACTAACTTCATTACCTGCATCCAATGTTGGAACCCTTGCTTATTTGACGTTACCCAGGCACTGGTGTAGCCGCTCTTGCATACTTTTCACTATATTCATGCCATACAACATGCCACTTCCAAGGGACACCCTAAAATTTACACAATTATTAAAAGGATTCATGTCATGATTTTTCAAAAACTTTTACGCTAATTGTCGACTACCCTCCACTTTTCACATCTGGGGCTTGAGACCCTGCAATGACAGTGTTAATTTTCTTAAAAAGACCAAGTTAAGAAAATTCAGATTCATTGAATTTCACGTTTTCAAGAAATAAATAAAAAAAACTTTTATTGACCTCGACCAAAAATAACAATTTTAGGGAGCTACTATTAGAAATATATCCTTATTTATGTATTATGATTTTGAATCTGCTATTCCCTATTGGTTCCAAACTCTTAAAATTTGAGGTCATGCAGATCTCTCTGTTCCCTAAGACTAAGAAGCAACAAAATAAATACTCTTTTCATCATCCAAAGAATATTCATCATAAAGCTTCTTCTTCAATTTCATTTGTTTCCTCACTTTTTTCATCATGGTTTGATCTCTCAATTGTCATGTTGTTATGCAGTAGAGGTAAGTTAGAGCTTCATCATCACTTTGATCTCATCTCCTTTCGCTTAGTCTACTCTCATTGGCATTCTATCCTTGCATCCCTTGAACATCTCCAAAGCTATAAGATACGTCTCAATAGAAAGAATAATGTCATCAGCTTCACAAAAGCTAACAACGACAATTTCATATAACAATATTAGTAATAATAGCTTCAACTCCTTTCCATTTTCACATTTTTTTGCATATATTTTTTTTGTTCTTCTAATAGATGACTCATCTTCAAAACCCGCTATGGTCTAATCCACTTACGGTATAGAGGGCCAGTTGTCACGCCAACTAAAATTAAAATTTTTATTTATATGGTGTTATGACTTGACCTGTTATTACTCATATAAACTAATAGACTATACCAAATCAAATTCACAATAGATTATTTAACCAAAGATCAATTTGGATGTAATTTCTTTTATCTTCTAATTTTCATTATAAATAGTCACTAATCACCATTAATAGTATAAACATAAAACTAAAGATCATCATAATATAATTTTTTTATATACATCAAAACTATTTATAAACATTGATCATGATTTTTCTAATAATTCCAACAAAAAATACAGATTTATCAAGATCACAATATATAGGTGTGTGTGTGTGTATGCGCAAGTGTGCGCATGTACCGTTGCCTGTTGGTAGAGCTATTTATAAACATTGATCATGATTTTTCTAATAATTCCAACAAAACATACAGATTTATCAAAATCACAATATATAGGTTTGTGTGTGTGTATGCGCACGTGCGTGCATGTACCGTTGCCTGTTGGTAGAGCAGCTCTCTGAATGTTCGTAAGTCCCCCCCGGACACGGGTTTGAATCCCCCCATGTGTAGGGTGTGATACTCGAATATTTAGCACACCTAGAGATGATCGAGACTCGTCTAATAACCTTCGGCCATTCATATATATATATATATATATATATATATATATATATATATATATATATATATATATATATATATATATAATAATAATAATAATAATAATAATAATAATAATAATAAATCTCTATCAGCAAGTAGTAGCAGCTCACTCAACTAGATCCTTAATTTTCTTGCTAGAGTAAGCGAACAACACAGTAGGTTACACAAAACCTACAACTAAAATCAATGCATAGAAATAGAGTGATATGCATGATTACATCATAATCATGTCATATATGCTAAAAAATTAAGTCTGTAAGTCACTAAACATGCATACGTTAATTGTAAAACATATATTTGAAATATGATATCAAATCATAACAATAGTAATTTATAAAATACATATAATCAAGCATAAGAAAATAAACAAAAAAATATAATCAAAGGATAACTATCATCACACATATATTATATAAGTTATTTAATTTTTGTTTTTCATAGTAAAAAACGAATAATATTATATCATATTATGTTAGTAAAAACTATCAAAACAGTAAATCAGGTAGCATAATACAAGGGAGTTATCACCTCCAGCCCTTCGGTACCCATATCACATCAAAGTCATCCCTTATAACTCCCAACATGCTTCGGGTTTACACCACTAACCCATTTAGAGGGAAGTCTGTCAGCCCACCCTCCTACACTGAATAACATATCTCTGTCAACCTAAATCATAATAGTCAGCTTTTCTTGCACTAACACATTTCACAATATCATATCATTCCAAATAGTTATAATATGCTCAACATCATGGTGTATATGTAAATCATGCGTGTACAACAAAATAGAAATATCCACATTATGTAATAATATGATCAATCTATGTACATCAATTATAATAGGAATTGTATATTAAGCATGTATGTTGTCATTTTTGTGTTAGTATTTCATAATATACATAATTTTAATTACATTTTTTATAAAAATTTTATATAGCCCAAATTAGGACTATTTCTCAAACAAATGAAAAACGTGGTAAAAATTGAATTTGCATATGTCAAAAGTGTAGAATAACAATGACAACATATTAAAAGTTACACCGTGAAAGTTTCCAAAATACAAAGATATCTGCAAGTTTTGGATATCAAAAAGTTTGAAAAATAAAAAAAATGACAATCATTGAAACCAGAAGTAGGGTAATAGTAGTCTACCTTGAGTCAGTCATTTTCCTAACTGATCCATTGCATGAAAACAGAGATGCAACCTCCAAAAATCCTCATTCATTCCTCTTACCTTCTCTTTCTTCCGATTTTGGAATGGACAAACAAATGAGAAACTTTAGATCATATATACAAAAAGAGCCTTGGGAAGATGTGCAATTGTTTAATTTATTTTGTTTAAATTGTAAAGTTTAAACAAAATTATATCTTGAGTTTCAAAACTCCAAAAATTATTAAAAGGTAACCATTAGATACTTTATCATATCTAGGACATTTTGGTGAAAACCGTTTGAAAAATGGTTATCAAACGACACCAGAAATGCATTGATGCTCACACATATACATTTATTAAGAAATTGCAATTTTGCCATTGATCTTATAATTTCATATTTGTATTTATCATAAAAATATGAAAAAATCATAAAAATTAAATTTTATCATCTTTACAACGGAGTCATTAAATTTATTGAGAATTTATAGGTCAAATCTTTTTTCTTATATATTTTATAATATTTATTTATAATTTATTAATGAATTATTTTAAAAAATGATTTAAAGTCCAAAATAAAATATAAAAAAACATCTTAAAGGATATATTGAAGTATTTATTAATAAAGTATAAGCTCGAGTATTGTGGTTGATTCTCATAAGTAAAAGTCTTGAGTATTGCATATGAGATGCTAATTTGATCTTTGCCCCTCACGAAATATCAGTTTTACCTCTAATGAAATATCACTTTGCTCATCATTACCTTAGCCCCTCCCACATTGATTCTAAGCGGACAACATGCCTGGGTCGAATGAAAGTTAAAAAATACTTTATTAATAAATAAGTCAACACTAATTAAATTCTATCCAATACAAATGATGATTTTGGACAAATAATCTATTATAATGTTTATTTCAATTAAAATTTTCTTTGCAGCTTTATAAGGGACTATTATTCTTAACTCTATTAAAAATATGTTCTGATTAATTTGGTGTATTTTGTTAATTTGGAACACATTGCATCGATTATGTGCAAAAAAGAACAAATAAATTCAACCAAATTGTGATAAAATTGATTACGAATAGTCATAAATTTCCGAATTTGTCATATATCTACACTTTGTATATAAATAATTAATTATGTTTTTATATCTCCAAGTCAAAGCAAACAACCCAAAATGTATGACACAACTAAATTTTAATTTTTGACGCGCCTATAACCACAAGACACCTCAAAACAACACTATTAAAATTAACAGTGCAACTTGAATTTAATAATTTTTATAATATTATTCATATTACAGACACATAATTTAACATGCCATCATATATATATATATATATATATATATATATATATATATATATATATATATATATATATATACATACATACATACATACATACATACATGCATGCATACATACATTACATACATACATACATTCAGATACATGTATATATTAAAAAAATATAAAAAAAAATATTATGAAAAATTTTAGTCCTTGAAGCAGATATAATAAGGGGTCAAAATGTTGAAGCAACAATTATATCCGAAAGGTTATTATTAATAATAAATTTTTTTTTTAAGTCAGAATTATAACTGCTGTACAACTCATATTAGCTTGACATAGAAAAATTATATAAAATATCTATGTAAATTTAAATCATCATAGCTTATGTGTTCGATGTGATTTAACGCATTTTATTATATATAAATGATTCAAGTTCGACTCAAACCCATACATCCATTTTTTTAAATTAATTTAAACAAAAAGCTAATTTCATGTCGATCACAAACAATAAAATGTAAATCAAGCCAAATATGAACACATTTTTTCAGAGCAATTGCAAACGAGAGCCAAGACCGATCATAATTAATTTTCAACAAGTCAAATCTAAGCTCGCTCAAACTCGGCTCGTTTACAACCGCTACACACTATAGTTTCGGACCACTAGCATTTTCAAAATGAAGGAAACCACAGAAAAATAAACTCATTCACAATAGTGAGAGTAGTACCTGCAAATCACCAGCCACGTCCAGACAAGCTCGCCCAAGACTAATCTTTCACATAAACAATTCTCATATATTTATCTAATAACTAAACTCCTTTTCAGTGTTAATTAAAAAACAGAGTTAAAGAAAAATACAGACAGCTTCAAACAGGAAGTAAAGACACATCAGTATTTAAAACGTGCAGAAAAGTTTGAATATAAAGACGCCACGCCCCGATTAAGCCCTTAACAAAATGTAATAATCAATCAAATAAAAGCATTTCGTGCAGCTCAGATGATTGAGAGTTTTCAGTAACAACAATACAAGCCAATAGTTGAGGCTGTAGAGCAGCAAAGAATTGGTTGCCTTATTACAGGGGCATTTACATACACACTACTTAAAATTCCTATGTATTTACATCTCTAACACCTAAACATTACTTATTTACCTTTAAAACACCCAAATCATTCATGTCACATAAAAAATATCACTATTTTATCTTTTAATAATTGATATACAACTTTTCATGTATAGGTAAGGCGTCCCGAATGTAAAAAATTGAAGTTTCGTCTTAGATATGTACATACATAAGAATTGTGATATGTATGTAAATGCTCCTAAAGTAAAAAGACTAAGTTCCCATCTTTAACTTTCAGGTAGATTACCAGCTTAAACCATAATTTTTCTATAATCTGTCCACTTCAACTTTGATTATAATAGTCATGACCCAACTCAGCTACTCTAAGTTGTCTGAACCCACAACAGCAATTGGGTTAAAGTTCGATTAAAGTAAAGTTGTCAGAGTTTGCGGCACAACGGAAGCAGTCTTCGCATTGATTCAGGGGGTGGCACGAGAACTTGGCGCCATAATTTGAGACCAAGCTGGCAGCTCTCATTTCACTCATAAGTGGTAGGTAAAAAAATAAACAACAACAACAAGACTTTATCCACAAAGTGGGATCAGATACATGTATCATCTTCTCCATTGTGTCCTATTGAGTGTCATATTTTCATCCAACTCTATTAAATTAAGATCATTTTTTATACAACATGCTAAAGTATTTATAGGTCTACCTTTACCGTTCTTAATATAACTCGAATTCAAAGCACCTACTCTTCTAACCGGATTATAATGTGAAACCATCTAAGATGACTCTCTCTAATATTGTCAGCCACTGTAGCTCATCCACCTAAGAATTCTCATATCAGCAACACTTAACATAGTTTTATGCTTCTCTTTTCAAAGCTAACGTTCTGTGCCATAAAGCATTGCAGGTCTCACCACCATCTTAAAAAATTTCCTTTATAAGTCAGAAATGTTACTTTCTACCACACTATAGGCCCGATGCATTCCTCCACGCCGACAATCTAAGTTGAATTCTACTAATAAAAAAATAAATAAAATTATCTACTACAACATTTGTAAATTACTTAATCTAAAATTCAATTAAAGTTGATGGTACAGATATTGTGAGATGGCACCACCAGATATGATCCATCAAAATAAAAACATTAAGAAAAACATCAAAATGAGCACCCCCTACCCCACCCCTCCAAAACCCCGCACCCCACAAAAAAGGAAAAAGAAGAAAAACAAAAACCTGCCGACCAACAATTGACAAACCATAGCCGTCTTCCACCTTTTCTCCTTGGATCTCTTCCTCTACATGTGCTAACCTGTTGCCCAAAGTTATAATAGCTATGAGAAATATACAGTGGAAGACGTGAAATAATGACTAAAAGCCAAGAAATTCATAAGATTACATGGTGCTAAAAATATGATAGGAAAAAATTTAAAAAAAAAATGGTAAATTAGGGACATTGACAAAAATATGGAGTCAACATGTGCAAATGTTTTGTGATATTGAGCCTCAAGATCTGCCAAACCCTCTCTTTAGAGAGGTAAAGCTCTTGTGGTGTCAACAACTACCATTCTATGAGACCGTTTCCACTTGACCCCATCAACTCACCATAGTTTTCATAGCATATTCATTTACGCTATCATCATTTTCGTTCAAGCATAGAATATTGTGGATCATTTATTTCCTACATGCAATATATCAATAATCAATCATGTTTTAATTATTGTAACTTTTTCTTTGGAAGGAGACGCGATTATAGAAATTAAAATAAAATATATAATTAAAGTGGAGGGTTGTGTTAGGTAGTTGACAGTTAGGGTAAAAATTTTGTCAAAAAACTATATCTTTTACATCAATTTCAATGGTAGGGAGTCTCTTTAAAACGCGATGTCTGGCATGAATATAGTGACAATGTACAAGGACAGCTCAACTGGCGCCTATGTGCACTGTTAAATAAGGGTTCTCACATTATACGCGGATGTTAGAAAAGAAGTTAGTCCATAAAAATAATACTAGGATAAAAACTTAAAATATATGTAATATTGCAGGTAAATTAATAGAATTAGTAGATTATATGATTCATACGAAGATAAATATTGTAAGCATTCAAGAAACTAAATATGTTGAAAAAAAAATTAATGAGATTGATCGTTGGTGTACTTAAGCATTCACATAAGGATGTACGTACATAAGGATTATCTTATAATCCTTGCAATCTCGGCAATCTATTATTAGATTTTAAGATGAAAATATAAGAGTTGGTGTACCTTGCTGTACTTAATCACTTGCAATTATTACCTTGTTGTACCTTGGTGTACTTGAGGTACAACAAGGTACACCATCCGAGATTAGACATCTAGATAAGGATGTACTTTGGTGTGTGTTTTTCTCTGACGATATCCTTCTTGTAGATAAGACTAGAGAGAGAATTAAAAAAAAACTTGAATTATGGAGGTCAACTTTAGAGTCTAAAGGCTTTCGTTTGAGCAGATCTAAAACGAAATACATAGATGTAATTTTAATAATAGTAGATCTAATGGCAAGGTTGTACCAATGGATGGTTAAGTCATAAAAATGAGTGGATGTTTTAGATATCTCGGATTTATTGCTTAAAGTGATGGTGATATAAATGGGGATGTTATTAGTATAATTCAAGTTAGATGGTTGAACTAGAGGAATGCAACAGGCTATTGTGTGATAGAAAAGAACCGCTTAGATTTCAAGGAAAATTTTATAGCATGGGGGTGAGACCTGTAATGTTTTGTGAAGCAAAGGGTTGGCTCTGTAAAGAGAAGCATAAAATTAAGTGTTATTGAGATGAGAATGCTCAGGTGGATGACTAGTTTTACACTTAAGGTGCGTTTGGGGCAGAGGTTTGGAGGTGGTGCGTGTTGCATCATACTTTTCTATGTTTGACAAAACTACATTTTGCTCACTTTTTCAAAAGGTTACAGCTGAAAATTGTGTTTTGCAATCTGACTTGACTAAGTGTGATGGCTGCTAAAAAACTACGATCTGACTTCTTATAAAAAATTGTAATAGCTACTACAGCCTTCTTCTGCAGGAGCTTCATAGCTACTTCTTCAAACAACTACAACTACCCTAAACAGACCCTTAGAGACAAAATGAGAAACAGTAGTTCCCGTGGTAGAAAAAATTAGAGAGTCCCCTTAGATGGTTTAGTCACATTAAATGACCTTGATGCAAGAATAGCTGTTCAAATTTGACTTGTCTAAGAAAGATAGATGTAGACCTAAAAAGAATTGGGTATGAGCTTCATAGCTGCTTGTTCAAACAGTTGCAACTACCCTAAACAGACCCTTTGAGACAAAATGAGAAACAAATATATCTATGAAAGGGTTTGAGTAGCTCCCGTGGTAGAAAAAATTAGAGAGAGTCCCCTTAGATGGTTTGATCACATTAAACGTCGACCATCTAATGACCTTGATACAAGAGTAGCTGTTCAAATTTGACTTGTGCTAAGAAAGATAAAAGTAAACCTAAAAAGACTTGGGCATGTTGTATAAAAAAATGATCTTAATTTATTAAAATTCAATGAAAATATGATACTCAATAGTATATAATAGAGAAAAAGTATTCATATAGTCGAAACCACTTAATCGAACAAAGTCTTATTGTTATTATTGTTGTTTTTGAATTAAAAGTTCATAAACTCATCACAGGAGAAGGCAAGCAAGAAGGGCTTGCATTGATCAATTTTTTTCGAGTCCTTAATCTACAAACTCACAAGTTTTTGCCCAATTCTAATTAACATTAAAGAAAGCCATCAAGTCATGCATCATAAAACAAGCAAGCCATCAACTTGACAATTTTTTTCCAAGGAAAAATGTCATCAAAATAGCTTGCTTGATGCTACAATCCCATCTGGTGAAGAATTATTAGCTCCCCAATCTGTCGGACTTTACTGCATAGCATCACCTAATTCTGAGCACCTCATCATAGGCAGATGAGCATCAATACCAGATTGGAAGAATTGGATGACTAACGTACCCAACAAAGCCAATCAAATAAGATGTATTGAGACCCAAAAAACAAACCTCTCTAGCATTCATCTCAAATCTATTCAAGATTACACCAATGTCCAATATAATCTGCTTTGTGGTTAATCAAATGAAAAATAATCATCTTATTGAGTATAGTTACATCCAGATGAGAAAAACGAATGAGTTGCTCCAGCACGATGCACAAGACATGATGACAATTCAATATTCTATCCCACCAAATCGAAAAGGTTGTTATTGGCATGCATAATTCATTTGGTGCCTATCGCATGTCATCAAGACATTCCTCGATCTCCCATTTGTCATTCTATAACCACCAACCTTAGGGTTGGTCAATTCTCTCTCACATTGTTATCCACCATGGGGCTGCATCCAGCCAAATTCATGCTCATAAATAACACCACTTAAGAGACTTCAACGAGACGAGTTTAAGGACATATAAAGATGCTATCATATTATAAAATAACTGAGTAATAGAGCGCTATGGATGAGCAACTAAGAAACTTCATCATTTTTACTTAGTAGAACCCTCTTTTATCTATTCCTACGGTGCGAGTCGAAAAACCGATCAAAAGCTCAACCTCCCAAGTAAACTCTAAACCACACCACCCCCGATCCTTCATGTAAATCAATCATGCCTCACATCCTTTCCATCCGTAAATTGCAGAGAATGATTGCTAGTCCTTTGTTTCTTTTCATACTATAGATATATTTTAAGCTGGTTGAAAACTCAACGAGGGAATGTCTAATTCTAGCAGTCAACGTTATCACCACTATATTAACCTATGCCTCTAGGCAACAATGGAGGTGAAGGATCATCTTAGCTAGTAAAAATAGTTGTGACAATGCCGCAATACATGAAGTTCTTTAGCAAGATAGGCCATATTTTGCTATTAAATTTACACAAAATTGTTCCTTCTCAACTTGCAGTAGTGGCATAAGTAACCGTCTCTATAGAATATCCAAACGTCATATTTGAAAGGCCCATCATGTCATTGATGATGCACCAACCAGCTGTTGTCATAGTCCTTACCTCTTAGGTCCATAACCAACTACGACGCTTCCCCTGAAATACTCAACACACAATCACCATCCTCAAATTCATGACAAAATGGAGCCTCACCTTTCACACTGACAATTCTAAAAGAGCCATTACTAATGAAGTCTAAAACTCCCTGTGCCCAACCCATATAAATAGTTAAGCAACAACATTAAGCATCCAGGAAACTTCAATAGCTTCATGACTCTGGTGTCAAACATGTAAAACCTCTAGTACCAATTGTAGGATCCTTAATTTTTATGAAATGGTTTATAGAGATTAAAGATTTTCAACCCAAAATCAGTTTTTATAAGTGATGCCCAAGTGTAAGTTACCCAAAGCTTTAAGAAAATGGTTTATAGGTATTAAAGATTTTCATCTCAAGATTCTTTTTTTTATAAGCAATGTAGATATTTTTATTCTATAATTTGCAAGCCCAAGTGGATTTATTAAGCTTCTCTATAGTATGTTTAGGATGCTATTACGTAAGTTTCTCGCCTTCACATGTGAAATTTTTCAGTGCATTTAAGATATTCTAACATTTAGTCCTTTGTGAATTTATTGTGAAACAATCGTGAATGTTAAGAAAGTATGGGTGAACAAATGAAAAGTTCTTAATTTTGGCATTGCTATTTTTCTTATGTTATACAAGCTTCGTACCCCTATTGTTAAACTTTTCCTCAAATGTTTATGAAATTTTTTGTTTTCTGTCCAAGTATGAATATCTTTTTATGCAATTTGAGAGGTGTTATTGCAGTTCCTACTTAGTACCTTTTGATGAGTAAAGATGCTGTTCTCTATTTTTACTTGTAGAACTTGTGGATGATTGCTTGATAACTTTCTCTGATTTCCAGCCATCATTGACCAAGCTATTGAAAAACTTAATAAATAACCTCTAGTTATAATCAACTTGTCATAAAGTTGTATTGAGAACATATATTGGTGCTGACTTGTATGTGAATTCAAGGTATGATGCTTCTATTTTTTACTGATTTGGTTGCTCAATTTCGAAGTTATACAAGGCTTGAAACATTTTTGGAGATGGCATGGGTATCAAAATGGATATATTTTAAACTTGTATATAGATGGAGCAACTAGTAAACTTGTATATAGATGGAACAACTAGATGTTATATATATACATATATATATATATATATATATATATATATATATATATATATACATATATATATATATATATACATATATATATATATATATACATATATATATATATATATACATATATATATATATTCTTGAAAGGGTGACCGCTTCCAATGAAAAGGAATATAGAAAGTTCAACTTATTTAATCAATAATTTTATTTTTATCAAAAAGAATATAGAAAGTTCAACTTATTTAATCAATAATTTTATTTTTATCCAATTTTCATATGATCCATTAGTTCAACTCGCTTAAATCTTACCTGCTTAAATATTCTTCTATCATATGTAAACTCTTTATTTTACTTTTTGTTTTATATTCATCTTTTTTCTTGTTTCTACTTCCTAAACCACTTTTTATTCAGATTACTGGTCATTTCTAAATTCCAACACAATCCATAAAAAAACTTCTTATTTTTAATGAAATTGGGTGTTGAAGCGAATTCAATCCCAAGGCCTTGAAAATAACCTTCAAAGCCTTTAACAACTAAGCCAGTAATATCCACTTGCCATAATAACTTACTAAATGGATGATTTGAAAATTGGAAGTGAAGTTAATTCTATAACAAATAAGCCAAAATCTTATATATAAAAGAATCCCAAGTCATCAAAAATTAAGACTGAGTCTAATCAGAAAAGTTATTGTGGTGTTATGAAAAGTATTTACAAGTAATGCATTCGATCGTTCAAAACTTATATCACGAATAGAATAAACAATATGAGGGGACATTTAATAGAATCATTCACATTAGGACACATAGCAAATCACCCAAACTTAAAGCGTTATTCAAAAAAATTTCAAATTGAACAAATGAAAATTCATCATGAAATAACATGCATGGATAGAAATTTCTAGAAAGCAACAAGAAATCAATAGCCAAATGCAATTTCTATGGCAGTCTATAATGCAACGTAGTAAGAAAGTTGTCTCAAGCAGACCCTTTATCTCCCACCTCTTCTCTTTAAAGGCATTCATTCAAGGACATAACACCCTTGCTAATAAGTAATCCTAGTTTACATAATGATTTCTAACAGATAAAAACAATATCTAGATGAACTTTTGTAGATTGTGCTAAAAAAATTGCTCCTAATTGCTTATGACAATTAGGTCTAACTCCAGTGAAATATCATCTTATTACATTCCAAACAGTAAAATGATCTCCTAAATAAATTAAATAAAAAGGCAAAATAGAAAATTGTATTGGTACAGTTAAGTAGTTTATGACAAAGAAAAAATTGATTTATCTAAAATTAACAAGCTAATTATCTATCTTTTAATAGCACGAAGCCATCATAAGATTTCTAATGAGAAGAAACAAATCCATCCAAGGAACAACATTTTGTAAAGCAAGGAAAAATAAAAACGTAGAAAGCAAAACTCAGACTTCTCTAATAGTCATTCCGGAATCAAATTTTCCAAAATCTAATCTATATTTAAATTTAGATTTATGTGGAAACTAAAATTTAGAACAAAAAAGAATTCTTTTAAAAATCAAGAAAAATCGACATACACACATACACACATTCCATCCTTTGATTTGACAAGTTTCACATAGACAGTTATAACTCATAAGAAACACATGAGAGAGTACAAATCTACATACCATTTCATCCAAATCAAAGCATCCCTAACATTAAAAACATTAGAAAGGATTTCACGTACCTATTCAACTCGAACATTTGAAATTTGATTGATATATTCATCAAATAATTGCATTTTTTGTCTCAATTTGTCAATTATTTCCTCTGCAACCTTATTTATTGACTTGGGCAAGTACTCCTCCATTCTATCAAACCATTCCTCCAAAGTCATATTATCCAAATTATCCTCCACCTCCTCAACCCTAGTGTTATTTTCTCCATCTAAAGTTAGCAACTCATCCTCAGCTCCAGCGTTGTTGTCTATTGATGTGGAATCCATATTATTATTCAGCTCCTCAACCCTAATATTATTTTCTCCATCCACAGCTACCACCTCTTCCCCAACTCCAGCATTATTCTCTTTTGATTGCTTCTCCTTTTCCATCACATCTAAAAATTCAGAATTTGATATAATCGAAACATCCTCCTCCTTCAACTTGTTTACAAAATCCCTAATTGAGCCACCCCTAGCCGAAGACCTCGTAACCCTACGTTCCACTAGAACCAATTCCGAACCCTCATCTTTCTTCGAAAGCCGAGTAGATCTTCCACCCAGTCTTCCTCTCCCCCTCGCTCTATGTCCCATTTTCGACGCTTCATCCTCATCCAACTTCTCATCCTCAAGTTTTACCTTCGGCGGCCTTGGCGGCCGACCACATCTTGGAAGCACAAGCGTTTGATTCACAGGAGAGGAAATCTTAACGGAGATAGAAGTATTCTCGCCGATCTTGATCAAGTCGCCGTCGGATAGCGCGGAGGGTTGGTTGGGGGATATAAGGGAGCCATTAATGTGGGTGCCATTCGAGGATCCGAGGTCTGTGACAACCCAGCGATCGATGTCAGGAAGGAAGCCAACCGTGAGATGCTTCTGGGAAATACCGGAATCCCTAATGGCGAGAGTGTTTCCCCTTCCCACTCGTCCAATGCGGATTACGGTTCCTGGGTTGCACGCTAGGGTTTCCCCTGCCTTAGGTCCCTTGCTGATTGTGAGACTGAGGGTGGAGCTCGGCATAGAAGGGGGAAGACGCGGAGGCCTGCCCATGGTTCGAGGTGCAGAGGAGAATAGGGAACGCTGCAGTGAAGAACCGCAGGAAGTGGAAACGGTCAGATTTTGATTTCGATTTGGATTTGAATCACGTTAAGAGACTTTGGATTTTTTTAAATTTCCAAAATGAAGAACCAATTTCTATCTTATATCGAGATAAAGTCCTCTCCAAATTATTTATTTTATAAAAAAATTACATTCACATCACACAATATTTGTGTAATTATATATCTAACATTTAAAATGTGATTCATTTTTGTCACGCTTTAGTGTGTACTTTTATTTAAAAAATTGTAATAGTGATATACTTAGGTTAGGATGTGTACTTATGTAGAATGTATTGAATATATTATATGTATAAGTTGTCCTTATTTTAAGATAATTCATGGAAATCTGAAATCAATGATCTTGGATTTAGAAAAGACTACTTATCTATCTCTCCCATAGGACTTTTATACATTCATAGTTTAAACATTAAAAAATAAGTGAACCTAAAACCAAATGATTTTAAGAGTTAATATATATGAGAGATGAATTATTAAATTTTACTGAGCATTGCATAGTGTGGGTAGCCTTGAATATGCTGACTACACACACGGGCTTACTAACACTAGGAGAGCCAAGGGTAGATAGACGGTCGATCTCAACGAGCATATGCAAGTATAAAATTTTGATTAAGACATTAATTTTTTTATATTAGAACTAACATGTTTTTTTAGGATTGTTGCGTAATTGTAAATTTACTACGGTAGAGTAATCAAATTAATGTCTTAGTGTTCTATGAAAAACTGACACACACACACACACACACATAAAAGAAGAATTGATAAATGGAACAATGAAAGTTTTTACATAGATTCAATAAAAATCACAGGATGAAGCCCGGTTAAAATGATTTCATTATGCCAATATAGGTTACAAGGCCTTATCAGTTCTTGAATAGCCTTAAAGAATATCACAATAGTTGGAGCTATCAGCGTGACTTTTTCTAGGGAAGCGGCAAAATACTTTTAGCGAAGTGGCAACGACCAGTTGCTGTGAAAGAAGATCGAAGGAAGAATTTGTGTGCTAGAAAATTTATTGCTAGCGTTGTGGTAGTAGTGCCAGACAGATGTGGTCCAGTGGCGAGGATGATAGTGGCTGGACAGCGATGGTCCATCAATGGTGCTGACTTGACAGGGGTGTTTCGAAAATAATGACAATGGCGGATGAGCAGTGGTAGTCCGGTGGCTGCGGTGACAATATGAAAGTGATCTGATGATGGCGATCGCTCGACAATGGTGGTTTAGAGATGTTGACGGGATGATGGCAATGTTTTGACAACAACGACATGATAGTGATGGTCACGTGACGATGATTGTGGTTGACTAACGATAGTGGTTCAATAATGGAGATGACGGTGGTGGTCGGGCAACGATTCTCCAATGACAGTGGTGACCAGATGGTGGTGATTTCAGTAGTGGTTATGGAGGTGACCGGACATTGGTGTTCTGGTGCTTTCTTGACGGCGGTGGTCGGACGGTGGCTAGATGAAGGTGGTCCGACGATGGTTATGGTTGTGGAGCTTAGGAACCCTCAAGAGCTTGGAGGTCTCTTCATATTCTCCTCCAGGTTAAGGTCCCCTTCATGAAGAGAGTGAAATTTTATTTATAGATTTTGGTAATACAACTTTCATAAATACTATATGAATCTGGACCACTCCATCAGACAACTTAGAGTGATTATCTTGATTAGATATAGTTTTATAACCATTTGAATGCATTAATGATGTTGGAAATAAGTGATTTTAAGCTCATCGGATTTGTCTCGTTGAGACGTTTGATTTAACTATAAACTTGTCATGTTTGAAGACCATTTAGGGTCCGTTTGGCGTCACGTCTTCTCTGTGGTGCGGGGGGAGGCCGTAGAAGAGGATTGTTTGGCGCCACGTTACGCTCGCGGTAGCCTCGAATCTGATGGAAAAGCAGGTCGCGGGTGAGACCCCGCGGCCCGTGGTATTGCTCCGAATTTTTACTCCCCAACCCCTCCTCCATTCGATCTCCCCTACCCCAAGTGCTAAACATCCATGGTGTCGTCGTCGTGCCTGTTAGGTCGTCGTCCGTCCATGGTGTCGTCGTCCCGCGGAATGCCG
Organism: Papilionanthe hookeriana x Papilionanthe teres; assembly: GCA_022702705.1. NCBI lineage: Eukaryota > Viridiplantae > Streptophyta > Magnoliopsida > Asparagales > Orchidaceae > Papilionanthe > Papilionanthe hookeriana x Papilionanthe teres. Next base: position 5,047,264 of record CM040433.1, on the reverse strand, counting down.
ATCAATCCTCTGCTTTCCCGTCTCTCGTGATCAATCCTCTGCTCTCCCAGAACTTCCATCCTCATCTAGTCGCTCGATTGGGGAACCAAGTTTATCAGTGCAATGGATTCGTCGCCAACATCAATCGTTTGGTACCGTGCAGCTTGGCTACGGAATCAAGAAGCTCGACGGCCACCATTTTCAGGTCCCATTCTTAAAGTTACGTTCTACTGTTTTTACTGGAAAGTTATTTGCTGAACTTGTTTATTGGATTAATTAAAATTCATTTGCAGAACTTGTTTATTGGATTAATTAGTGAAATTCATTGAAATTTATTGGATTATTTGCTGCACTTGTTTATTGGAATCTAGATTTTTTTTCCTTCTCTATAGCAGCTTGGATGCTTAGGAATTTGAGCTTAACCTCTTCTTCAACAGCTAGCTATAGTGAACTTATTGGATATATGTTGTTTGACAAAATTGAAGTCTAACTGTTAGATGTGATCTTTTATTTGATTGAAATTTTCTTTGTGATTTATAAGAAATGAATGGGATTAAGCTTTTGCAAAAAAAAAAAATATGCGGTTGTGCATTTTTCACAAAAGCTCTATGAATTCCCTGAATTTCTCTCATGTTGATTATGCGATGAAGATTAAATTGAACTTTGGAGTTCTAGTTTCTTATCATGATGCTTCAGCGATCTCTGATTTTCCTAAGCAAAGGTCAAGGTGTAACGCGAATGACTGCTTCAGGGATCTCTTATCATGATGCTTCAGGGATGCTTCAGGGATCTCTGATTTTCCTAAATATAACAGCTTGATCATATGCCTTTTAAACATCACTAAGGACGATTAAAAAATCTATTCATTGTGCTTTATACTTTTCAATCACTAAGTACAAATGTGATCTCCATAACATACCTTCTTGCCATAAAAATTAATCATTTCTTTGATATCAATATGATCTTGGAACTTAAATTCTAAGACTCCCTTGTAAGAATTAATCACTAAGTACAAATGTGATCTCCTCATTACTTCACTTCTAACTATCCCAATCTTAGAAAGCTTTTTAGTTCTAAAATATTGTTGTTAACATATATTTTCTCAAATTATTTGGCATGTACTTTTTCTCCGTGTTGATTTAAAAGATTGATTAAGAAAACAATATTAACATTAATTCTCTAGCTAAATTAAAATTATGTTTACTGTGATAACCTTTTGTTTATGGTGTCATTTTAATACTTCTTGCATAGGATTTTTTTGTGCATTGATAAGTAATAATTTGGGGGCATATTTCTGAATTTTCCTTGTGCTTAGGTAACTTTTAATAATATAAACTTTTCAGTTAAAATTTATTCACTTAGATATCATGAGCAGAAGTATTTCCTTGTCTAATCTTTGTAATTGATCATTTTAGAATTTGATCACTTGAAATTGATTGAAATGATTGAAGAGAAGAATATTGCTTTAAATTAGAAACCTTATTGTTTACTTTGTAAATTACTTCATCGATAAAGCATCATTATGAAATCTGCTTGAAGGGACAGCTTGACACTTAACTATCAATTGCCATATAATTCTTATTATTGCAAGCGTTTAGCTTTGCTGCAATTTTGATTTTGTCCATCAATCCAAATATGGATTAACCCGTTGATAGGAAGTTTTCATCAACTATTATTTTCACTATGAAAAAATGGGCTTAGAATTAGACATTATGACAAGAAGATGTGTGAACTATTTTTTTTTCTGGAAACTGTTATCAAATATGTTTGAGTTGACAAAGATGATGTGTTGAGAAATGATGAGCAACTCGAAGGATTCTGTAAATAAAGTTGGTCTAATCATCTTTAGAAATCTATCAAACAATGAATGCTATGTATGAATCTATGTATGTATAGAAGTTTTGATGCTATATATGTAGATACTTAAGAATTGAATGTTATATATGCAAATATTCTATTTTTTATAGATGAGGGTGGGAGTGCATTTAGATACATACCACCTTAGTCTTATGTATTTTTATATTTCACTAAACAGGGGCAGAATTGTCATTTTTTCAGAGACAGCTGCCCCACAGCTGTTTTCACACAGCTGCAACAAACATACATCCAGCTTTCCCACAGCAACTTCACGTAGTAGCTTTCAAGGCAGTGCACATTCGAATCGAAAGCTCGAGAAGCTACAACTACGTCAGCGCAGCCTTAGAGTTCTGTTTGGTTCGATTGCAGACTTTTCGGCTTTGCGAATAGCAGCTGTCTTCTCGAAGCAGAATCATGGAAGTTGATCTGTCTGTTTGGTTACAGTATGTGGAAAACATATTGCAGGCAGCTTTTTTATAGTAAATGACCGGATCGCCTCGTTTATTAAAACTGTTTGAAATTTTCGATTTATTTATATGATATACAGGGTTTGCAAATGTATTTTTTTTTTAATTTTATGTTTTAAATATTCAAACTAATAAATATAAATTTTATTTTTAAAAATTTAAGCGTCATTTGTGGTTAAAAATATTGTTTAAATTAATAAAATGAAATATTTAGAAGCTTTATGTTGGTTAAAGATATTTAGAAGCTTTATATCTACATATATTTATATATATGTATATTTTAAAAGTATTACAATTTTTTATATCTATAAAAGTATGTCTTTATGTACATATTTTTATATATTTATATATATTATGAGTATTAAAAATTGTTGAGTTTTAAATCATCTAATTGCACAAGATTTGAAATGAAAAAAACATCAAGATAACGATTACATATCTCAAAAAAGTCATAAAGTTCTACAGATGAACATAGAGTCCTCTCAAGCACGTGCTAGTAGCAGTATAGTGAAAAAAAACTGTAGGACTATTACAACAACAATTAACATGATAATAATGTTCACTTTAGTTTTGAGTTGTTGTAGCTCCCGTGTCACACCGTCTTCTAGTGAAGCCGTCCACTCCCTAGCATCGGACTCCTGAGAATCCGGTAAACTGTCCGCCCATCGGAAGAAACCGCATTGCTCTGGAATGTTCCGAGGACAGATATAAAACTTTCGGCGAAAGCTGTGCGGCTGTCGTGATGCCAAAAGAGATGTCTGGAGGCCACAGTGACATAGCACTCGGCGAGAGGTAGCCGACATGCTGGAGCTCATGTCTTCCTGAAATGCAAGCAGATATTGAACTGAATTACTTTGATTACCAACTGCTCAAACAAAATGATAATAATCAAACCAGACAAAAGACAAACATTACTCTTACAGATCAGTTAATGTGAAGGAAAGTGCTCAACAGAATGTAAATATACATTACAAAACAAAAAATAACCTAAACAACATCAACATAGTTCTGCTCAATAGAATCACTCTCCAACTAATGAGCTAGTAATCTTTTCTCGAATGACTGCCATTTCGTTCGCACCCTCCCCATCTTTCGTGCAAATTGGGGCACTATCATTCTCCTCTCGTGACAGAGATTGGCCAATGCGGTCTTCATAACCTTCGACTGTAACTACCTCGTCATTGAGCTCAACACGCTTGAAATCAATATCAGCTCGAGTTGGATGCCGCCTAATATAGTTATGTAGGGTCATAGTTGCTAACACTATTTGCACTTGTTTGGGAAACGGATAAGGTGGCATATCTCGAAGTATGACCCATTTCTTCTTCCAAACTCCAAATGTCCTCTCAATTACGCCTCTGTCGGCATATTTTTAGGTTTGAGTGTTGTATTTTTGAAAAGAGGTCGCCTACAGAAATTGTCGGCGAATTTTTAATTTAATTTAAATAAATAATTTGAAAAGTAGTATTTGATTTTGAAAATAATTTTAAATTTGAAAATTTTAAGATATGAAATCAAACCGATCTCACATCCTGAATAGTTTATATAAACGAGCACCGCACCACAAACGTATATCTATCCCGGAGAGTAGACAAACCGCTCGATGGTGGGGCTTGTTAAATACACTAGAAGATTTGTGACATCCGTTTGGTCTACAAACCAATTTTATAAGCCGATAAGTTCCCTCGCTTAATATAAATGAATTAAGCGAGGTTTATATTACCCAGGTTCTTAAAGTTCCCTATAAGGGTAAGCCCTTATAGTTAATTACATCTTAAGTGACGGGAATCACCTAAGAAAACTCTCGATAATAATCGTAGTTCGCTCTCAAGAATTTCAAAGTTTAAGTTTTCGAGGATTGAATTTTGGAATTTCGATAGGGAATGGATCAAGTTTGGAACATTTTATTTTGAGAATCCAAAGGAAGAAAAGGTAGGAGAAATCAGAGATTCGAAGCGAACTTCGGTAATTTCCCGACTATCCTATTGTTTGGCTTGAATTTAGGAAAGCCCTAATGTTTATTTAATGTTTTGATCTTGCCAATTTTAATTAATTAGGACTTATATTCGTATGATGCGATCACACAAATAGCACTTGAAGATGTGAGGGTTTATGTCGTATCGGACGACTACCTCGGAATCCTAAGACCGGTTAGGGCTTAATTTGCAATGCAAATGCCTAACGAAGAGTTGAGGATTTATGTTGCACTAGGCAAACTACCTCGAAGTTCTATGACTTGATTATTTAATTCTAAGAAGGTTTTGCTGAAGTAGACTCGAGTTTCTGTCGATGACGATGTCCGTCGTCGCCCACCATGCTCCGAGCTCCTTGTTGTTGCAGAGGTTTAGTTTTAGAAGTCATAAATTGGGAGATGAGAGAAGTGTTCTGGTTTAGAAAAGGTCTTAATTTCCAAGTGTTTTTTATGTTTTAATTAAAACAAATCTTAAAATTGATTATAACAACACCGGTTAAGATCCCACGGTTCCATCCTTCTGGCATCGTTATTTTTATCGGATTCACTTAGTCCGGATGAATTTGCTAAACTCAACCGAATGAGTTCCACACTTTCATTTAGGCAGTGGGAAATCCCGTTAGCAACACGTAGGTTACATCATCCGAGGTATTCCCGATCATCTAACAAGACGTTTTAATTTAGTTGTAGTTGTAGTTTTGTTGTTCGTTTGTGATTAAATTTTGAGTTGTTTTATATTTTGAAATGTTGTGGCGGTGAATTTTATCTTGTAATGACTTTTAATCTAGTTTTGGTTTCATTTTTAGGGACTATCCTAAAGGTGTGGGTTTTCATGCAACAGATTGTTTATCATGCAAGAAAAGTAAGTGTGATGCGATTAAGTAAATTGCAATAAGTAAATTGCAATAAAATAAAAGCGTACCTGGAGGGTCTTCCCGTCATCCCAAGTCGCACTTAAAACACAATTTAGAATATTTAAGCATTTAAAGCAAGTTCCTAGGTAAAACCAAGGGAAGAGCTATGGTTTTCTACCAAGTTCCTAATCCATATGGCTAGTCATCTCCTATGACGTCTAGGTTCTTGTATTTTGGTTTGAGGACGATCTTCTTCATCAAAGAACAATTAAGTTCAATTGTTCTTATAAATATCCTATCATATTGAGGAAGTGCTTAAGATGAGTCTTAAACATCTTTTCAATACCTCTAGGATTGTTTTAAGTCCAAAAGAATTTAATTATACAAATGAATTAATCATCCAGGAGTTCAAGTTTTGTTATATTGCTCAGTGAACTAGGACATTTGAATATCCTATGAGTAAAGTAACACTTTACTTAATACTCCGTTTAGGAGTTATGACAACAAAAGCTTTCAAGGGCAAATTGATGTTCAAGTGATTTATGATTTAATTTAATTTCAGTTAATGGGTTTAAGTTTGGAATAGTGTTCAAGTTGTTTTAGATTTATTTTTGAATTCTTTATGTCTTAGGTGATGTTATTTTTAATTCAATTTAATTTAATTTAATTTTAATTTGATTTAATTTAGTTTAATTTTAATTTTAATTTAATTTATTTAATTTACTTTGATTTTAATTTTAACTTGGTTTTATTTTTTTATTTAATTTAATTTAATTTAATTTAATTTAATTTAATTTAATTTGATTTAATTTAATTTAATTTAATTTAATTTAATTTAATTTAATTTAATATGTTTTAATTTAATTTAATTTAATTTAATTTAAATTTTAATTTAATTTTATTTTTAATTTTAATTTAATATTTTATTTTTTTATGTTTTAAAGATGATTTAATTTTAATTGTTAAAGTATTAATTTAATTGAAAATTTAAAAGGATTTAATTTAAATAATTTAACTTTAATTTAATTTAACGATTAAGTCTTTTAGCATTTTAAATCTTGAATTTGGATTATCATTTTAATTAGGAATTAAATATTATTGAGGTGATTAATTTAGGGATTCTTAAATTAAAGAACAAATCTCTTCCTAATGACATCCCTACTTTAATAATTCCAATTTTTTATTATTCTTCCAAATTTGACTAATTATTTAATTAAGGTTTTATTTTAATTATTTTCAATTTATTTGGTAGGTTTCTACCCTTTAATTATTTAAATTTCAATCATCCAAATCAGATTAGGATCAAATATTTACTCTTTCATTTTATTAAGCCTAAAGTTTTAATTAAGGGTTAAAATTTTAACTATCATTTTGCCCTTCAAGCTTATTAATTTCATAACTCACTAAATTGAGCTCAAATGAATTTGGAATTTTTATATGACTTCACTCATATGTCAATAAAGACATTAGAGGAGAAAATGTGATTTTTCTCGTATTTAATTTATTTATGTAATTATTTTTTGTAGAAAATAGGGATTTCGAAAAAAATTAATAATATGACCAAGGGAAAGTTTCTGTCCTTAAGAAAATTATGAGACATTCCTAATGAACGAGGAGCCATTTGACTAATTTTGGTGATTTTTTGAATTATATTCTTTTTATTATAATTATTTTGAGTTTTGGAGTATTAATTAATTTAAAAATAAAATAAAGGTTGAAAAATGAATTTTATATTTTTCAAAAAATCTTTATGATATCAAGGAAATCATAGAACCAATTTTTATAATTTTCTGATTTTTTTTTGATTTATTAGAATTATTTTAGTGGAAATGCTAGAAAATACATTTTTTTTATTTTAAAATTACTTTAGGGCTTTAAAATTTAATATCTCATCATAGAGACTTAAGAAAAATATGGGGTTTGTTCCTAAGTGATTAAAATTCAAAATGTGACATTTTGGTGAATTTTATTATTTTTGTGATTTTTATTATTTTTTAATTATTAAAAATATTAAAATAATGCAAAAAATCAACTTTTTTAGAAAATTGCAATTTTAATTTTCTTAAATTCTCCTGATATCAGAGAGGCTCCAAAACCAATTTGGTGAATTTTTGAAAAGTATTTTGAAAGTTATGAATTTTTAAATTTAATTTTGGTTAAATGACTTAATCAACCCATTTGAGAGGGCTAACCAAGTCCAATTGACTTCAAACTTTTATGGTGGGTTCCTCTGATCCTAAAGGTCAGTGGAGAATTGATTTCAAGTCAATTTGATGTATGATTAGCTCTAATTAATTAAAGCTCCATTTTGGGTGTTTAAGCCGATTAGGGTTACTACGAGTGAGTTAACTCGAAAAATCATTTTCCTAGGGTCCTGCGGTCATAATAAACATCACCGAATTTTCCTAGAATTTATTTCACAATATGCTAATTATTAGAATTAAAATACTCAGAATAGTGACCTAGAATTGAAAAATCAATAACTCTTCATAGGGATGGCCTCTAACTTTGAAAAATTCAGGGAATGTTCCCAAATTCAGAGGCTTCAAAGCCCTATGGTCTCATGCCATGGTGAATTGTATACATGCATGGAGAATTGAAAATGTGCAAAGAGTAAATAAATTATTAAAAATCAAATACTCGATGGAATTAAATGATTTCTTTTCCACATTATTCTCCTCTATTCACTCGAGCAGAGAGTATTTTTATTTTATTTTTCCGATTTTCCTACACAAAGTTATGCATTTTTGAAGTTTAGGGAATTAAATAAATAGAAAAATAGCCTAATTTCCTACTTATCCACGCGGCGCCGCGTCAACCTCGGCAGCTCCGAAGCTCCACACGTCGTCTCTTGATTCGGCGCCGCCATCTGACTGGGATGCCACGCGGCCCGCGGTTCATGTTCCGTCGCTCCATCCGGCGCGATCTTGGCCGTCCGCTCGATGCACGCGCAATCTGACGGCTCCTGGTCATCGTCTATGACTGGTGTGAACCCGTGACCGTCAACCTTCTAACCCTAATTTCTCACTTGATTCTCAACGGATTTTGTTGTTCTTATGCTCTATGGATTCGTCTTGAAGAGACGAACACATCTATACGGTAAACATGTATTTAAATTGACTCAAATTAAATGGAGAATCTCTGTAAGCTCGGGAAGAAGAGTGAGTCCATACCTTTGCTCAGAGAAGTGAAGCTTCAATCTGAGAGTTGTGTCACCTTCGATTGGGTCCGAGCAAGCTCCAGCATGAAGTCCCTTGGCTCAGTGAATTGTACAGGTATGATTTCGACCAAGCCCGATCACAAAGCTTGGAGGTCGGAAGCAATGGCTGGCTTCGGTGAGGGGGCTTTTGCTTGGTAAACTTCTTCTCTTGGTACGGTGAAGGTGTAGGACCAATCAATTTGGGGATTGGTCCACTGTGAAGAAGTGTCCTAGTATTTATCGTTGAAATTTGAACTCGAAATTGAGCTCGACTCGGAGGGAATTGGGGCTGGAATCCAGTGGGAATCAAATGCTCTATGTGTGGAGAGTGGTCTGGAATGATTTTGGCAGAGTTTCCTTAAGGTTGGTTCAACACCTCCTCCATGGCCGAGAGAGGTGGTGTTTAAATAGGAGAGGCTGGAGGGCCTCCCAGGGGGAGTTAGGGACTGGGATTAGCTGCTCTTGGCAAGGGAAGAACAGCTGCAATGGCCATCGGGCATGGGGCAACTCAGCAAGGAAGAATTTCAATGTTGGCTCACATGTGAGCTCTCGGGTGTGGTGTTTTCCGGCGATCCAGTGCGGCTGGCCGAGCAGGCATGGGTCACCCTCGGGTTCGGGTGGGTCGGGCGTGGAGGTTTGTGTAGTCGATCGAGCTTTGCCATGTGTCAAAGGCTTGGATTAAAATGGCATGGGGGAAGGCCAATTTTGGCTTGATTTGGGTCAACCCATCCTTTTGGGCTTGGTTCACCCTTCAAGATGGCTTTGGGTGTTGTGGGGAGTCAAAGGAATCGAGTTGGTTTGGCATGGAGAAGTCCTTATCCAAATATATTTGGATTAAATTTGGGTTAAGGTGAAACATGTTTAAGGTTAATGACTTTTAGGAGGTGCTTAAAAGACCTCCTCCTTTTGCCATTTAAGGAGGGTTGAAAACTTAGAGATCCTCATGGCTTGCCAATGGCTTGCATGTGGCTTCATGGCTCCATGTGGCTTGGGAAAAGATTGGGTCAATTTCATAAAAAGGGATTTTGTGGATTTTGGCATTTTGATGGAAATTGTTATGGGGCTTGATTTGGAATTGTTTAATTGATAAATTAGGACTTTAGGAATGATTTTAAATTGAATGTATGATGAAGGAAAGTGTCATGTGGGCTTTAGATTGATTTGGGCTTTTGAATTTGATGGAAGTGGGCTTTTAGGAAGGTTTAAGGGAGTGGGCCTTTAGGTTTAAGAATGAATTCATGGATGGGAATTTTGTAGAATTTTGGGCCAAATAATTGTTGGGTTTGATTTAGGGATATGTCATGAGTGATTTGAAATGAGTTTGGAGTGATTTGGGTTTGAATGGGGTTGGATTTGGGCCTCTTTGGTAAATGGGCCAATGTAGGTCAAATTGGGCTAACTTGGGCCAATGTTGGGCTAGAGTTGAAATCGTTGTAAAATTAATGTTGGGAAATGTTTATGGGAGTGTTTCAAAGAGGTTTTGACTTTGGTTGGGTTTTGATTTTGGGGTTTGGGCTTATTTGGGTTAGGTTTGGATTTAGGTTAAAATTGGGCCTTTTGGTTTTGGGTTGAATTTGAGTGGGGTTTGGGTCCAAATTTTGGGAAAATCATGTTAGTGTTTTTTTTGTGGGGATGTTAGGGAAGGTTTAGAAAAGATTTGGGGTTAATTGGAGTTGAATTGGGTTAGTTTGGGCTAAGCTTGGGTCATGGGTCCAAATTGGGCTTTGAGGTCAAAAGTGAAATTGGATTCAAATGCCAATCATATTGGGCTTGGATTTGGTCTAGATTGGTGTTGGGGATGTTGAATTGAAGTTTAAAATCGAATTGGACCAGAATTTGGGTCAATTAGGTAGGTTTGGTTTGACATTGGGTTCACTTTGGGTTAAAGTGGGTCAAATTGGGGATTTTGACAAAAGTGGGGTAAATTGACAAAATTGGCCCATGGTGTAGTTGAACAAAATGAAATTGGGAATATTTGGGATTTTCTCGGAATTTTACGGGAATTTTCCGAATTTTTGGATTTTTTGGCTAAGAGGGGCATTTTGGGTATTTGGAGGGTATTGGGAGATATTTTTGGAATTTTTGGTATTCTTGGCTATGAATGATCAATTTGAGTGATGTGGGAATGTTTGGGATTGGTTTTGAGGAATTTGGGTGATTTTGGAGAATTTTGAAAAATTTGGGTAATTTCAAGGGTTTTTGGTAGGCTAGGCGGGTGTAGCCGGGGTCAAAAATTAAAAATTTGGAAAATTGAAGATTGGGTAAATGTAAGTGGAATGAAATCATTTTGGTTGAGCCATGAAGCCATGTCAAGCCCACATGAGCCATGAAGGGACTCATTTGAGGCATTCACTATGTTGTTCCTAACCCTCTACGCGAGGGCTTAGGGGTTAAGGACCATCCATGTGAATCACCTTCATGAGTCAGGAGGTCAAATTGGGTATGGGTGTGGTTTTATGAGGTGTGTGAAAGTATAGTGTATAGGTGTAGTGTGAGTGTAAGTCAGCCCCTTCACCAGACTAGGCCACCCAGGGCAGTCCTAAGGCCAAAGAGTCCTATAAGCACTCATCCTTTAAACTTCCTCATTTGATTTCAACCCTCTAGGTGATTAGGGGTCTACAATCAAGTTTGTGGAGTTTGCAGGGAGTTAAGAAGTGGTTTGAATTTCTGAGTGGTGGGTCCCAATTCTAATCCTTTAGGACAGTCAAAGAAAAAGCCTAAGGCTAGATCCTAAGTACAAAAAAGAAGGAGAGAAAACCTCATCAAAAATAAGGTCAACAGCCTCGCAAGGATGAATGTCTTTTATTGAACACCTCTTTTCTAGTTCTTGTACGATTACTGGCTCTCTCGAAATCTAGAATATGATACATTGTGTCAGGATAGGGTTTAAGGTACCCTCTCTACATTAGGTAGCCAGCATCCACCAAATAATACTTTTCTGTAATATTAGGAAACTTAGCAAGGTATGTGAAAAAAATATCTACTTTTTATATTACAAAGGAACTTACCATGCGGTGGTTGAGGAAAATTGTACTCCGGATTTCTCGTTGCAATTTTAAAAACCCTACTATCATGTGCGCTGCACTCCCATCCAGCCAATGCAAATGTAAAACACATGTTGAAATCACAAACCGCCATTATATTTTGAGTTTCCTCCCAGAACGGCTGATAAATGCAACTTTCTCGTTATCCTGCACTACAACATTAACGCGTGTTCCATCGATTGCGCCGATGCAACCCTTTAGAAACAACAGAAATCATTTCAATATGCAATCAATTAATATGTAGTTGCAGTATATAAATGTACCTTGAAATATGACATATATCGGTCATCGTTGTAAATTTCTACTAGCGTCCTTGCAAAAGTTGGATCGGTTGGTTTTATTACGGCTTGTGCTAGACTGACAAGAGAACTCAAACCAACTGAGAAATATCTGCTTATTATTTCGGACGAGTGTTGAAAGTGTTCCATAGCTCCCCACATTGACTCGTTCTGTGAAAGTATGTAAAGTGTTATGCATAATACTTCACGGACTGTTGTCCGAGAAGACCCGTGAAGTCCATGAGATGTTGTTATATCTATTAAAAGATCACTGAAAACTTCATGGGACATACAGAAGATGTTTTGAAATCTCGTTGGGTGTCCTGAAATCATTTCTCCCATCCATTTGTCCCCAATCTGAGATGATGTGTAACAGGGCTCACAATCGACGTACGTATTATAGTATTACACCAGTATATTTACTGCAGTATTTCGCCGTCGGTGTCGGACTTCCTCTGGGTCCATGACGATATAAACTGTACCTTTTAATTAAACTAAATTAAGGTCTTTAGAAATCATAAATGGACTAAAGAAGCACATGAATGAACTATATTTGGAAAAGAAATAACTTAAACATCCGTTCAATCTAATAAAACTTGTCCAAACAAATACATGACTGGCAGCAGTACTAATAGATGCAATAAATTTAAGCAGTTTGAGATAAAATCAGATGGTGCGACGGTTATAATAATAACATATGTATTCTAATCATCGCTCTTTGCTCAATGCAGTAAAGAAGTCTCGATGTATAGAATCACAGAAGAGGTCGACAGCAAAGTAGAAAAGATCACGATCCCCTGTAAAGTCTGGGTCGTCCTCAAGAAGCCTAACGACCTCATGGACGTCGCTTTTTTGAACTCTGTGTTGGGCATCCATAGATGAGTCCACTAGGTATGAGAGCTGGTCTCTCATAGATGCAGCAACACTCTTTCTGTTTCTTTCATTCCAGGCGCTTTGTACGGTTTGTTGACTGGATTTCAGTTTGCTCATACATGCAGATTTCTACTGAATCGTTTGATAGTTCTACGACCACATTTTCTGGGGTTGTTTCAAAAATTGTTTGGCTTGGGGCAGCTGAATATTTCTTTGTAGCTACCACCCCACCAATCATTTTATCGAGCTTGTCCTCCAACTCCGGTTCTATCCCAGCGAATTTGAACTTCTTCGCCGCAGGAAAATCTGTAAAATATAATGAAATCTTATTAGAAATTAAAAAATAACACTGCATAACTTTACAAATATTAATTCAACAATATTTTATCGCAAGCCTTTCAGTCCACCATGCTTCTGAAGCAGCAATTGTTCGCTTCACCAGATCCCATCCCAAGCCAGTCGATCCTTGTTTTAAATCATTCCAAAGTTTCCACTCTTTCTTCAGTTGGTCCTATTTATTTTTTAGCTGGAGCCTCTCATAATCTCTGCCTGTGACCACCCTAAACTTTGTAACAATGTTTTGCCAACCTTCTTTGTTGAAAAAAGAATTTGGCCTATTCCCCTTCTTGCTTCCATTATGCATAGATCGCATAATATAATTTTTATATCCTTCTCCCAAAGTGCAGGAGTAGCAACTTCTTTGTTCTTATCAGCTATACTATGAATAGGAGAAATATTAGCAATATATTTACTTATATTAGCATGGAAAGATAAATACAAATCATCCAATTCCAATCCGCACCAAAAACTGCAGGTGATGAATACCCATTGCAAGCAATAAACCAAAGATGCTATATAAACACAAGGGAGCACATCAATTTACGTGGTTCGGTCAGATTGACCTACATCAACGGGAAAGGAGTAATATATCTTCATTTATGAAATTGTGGAACATTTACATAACTTAAAGGTTACATGAATACCCAATTTTGATGAACATAATTCTAAACAATTTTATTAAAGCACTAAATAGAAAGATACAATGATTTGATTCACCTCTTGAAACTTTGTAAACAGAACTGCAGTAGAAACAGGAAGTGCCAGAACTGCAGCAGAAACAGGAAGGTAAACTACTTTTGGACATCAAATGCTTACTGAGCTAAGAACAAAGGCCATCTCAAAGTAACTAAATGGTATCCAAGTAAAGGTAGATAAATCAGATGGTATGTTTGTAAACCAGCTCGAAGGCATATCAAGGTTAATATCAATGTTATAAAGAATGGTATTATAATCCATAACCCTTCTTCGTTTCACTGAAATTGAATCAATGCCTTTGTTGAAGTATTATAATGGTATTATAACCCTTGCAGTTGTTGAAGTAATAAAAATGCCTTTTCCTTTCACAAATATAAAAACTGGTTCAAATTCAGCCCAACAAGTTAGATCCCAATGTTTACCTGTATATATATAGACTAGACAATCAATTAAAAGCTAAACTGGCCAGTTGAACATTCAGCCCAACAAGTTAGATCCCAATGTTTTCCTATATATATAGACTGTTTCAAATTCAGCCCTACAGAAGAAGCAGTTTAAAAGCTGAACTGGCCAGTTGAACAAGACAAGAAACAAAAGCAAGCAATGAAACCATCTGATCCTTGAAAGGTAAGCCAGAGCCATTAAAAATTATCATTTCCCCCAAATTTATGTAAAAGAGAAGCTAATGAAAGATGTTGTCCCCTGCCAAGGTGAAAGGGGAAAAAACTGTGTGGTACATAATAGATCCATACACAAGTTAGATCCCAATATTTACATGCACATGTCTCAAACTAAAATTTGTATGTACAGCACCCATAGAGAGTGTTTAAAGACCCATAACATAATGAAACCTAAAATATACCATTGCTATATTGCCTACAGATGAATAATTTTGAAGTAAATATGAGTTCAGCTCAAAATATTTGAGGCAACATGACTTCTCACTTATCAATGGCTAAAAATGCTACACATGACTTCTCCCATAACATTTGAGTCATGCATCGTAAAGAATATATACACAATCGAGAACATGTGTTATACAAATGTAAATAACTAAGTACTGATGCGAGGGTTGTATGTAAAGCCAAAAAAATGCCAACAAAAGCCATGAAATTCTAAATTTAGTCCTACGCAGAGAGGGAATTGCAACATCTGGATCACTACATGCCTTAGCAACATTAGCATCGTTAACAATTCCATATGCCAATAATGGTGCAGCAAGAATCCATTTGGTGCAATGTCGCCAAACATTGCACCAAAATAACCAAACTCAGCTAATTTCGAATCAAAAAATTAAAAATAACCAAACTCAGCTAAGCTTCACACTGCATCAAGTTGTTCTGCAACCCCACTTTAGCAAATTATGGGATGCCAAAGTTAAAGCAATAGTAGGAAACAAACTAATGCTAAAGAAATACTCGGATTACCAAAATCGGCTACCAATTCATCTTTGAAATTACGGGATGCCAGAAAAGACATTTGAGGATGCTACGAAAAACTATTTCATGCTTTGAACTAGTTCATATCCAAGAAATTAGCTGGATTCGATCGTTTGTTCGGACGAGGAAGAAGAGACGTAGCGGCACTGGAGAAGTTCTAAGGCAGAAAAGGAGAAGAGGAGTTCGAGCGTGCAAAAGAGCGAGCGAGGGCAAGCCTAGGAAAATCGGGTGTTAAAGCGGAGTGAAAGTTGGGGCCGCGGGGTTTATCCCGCGGCCCGCTTTCTCCCTGCTTCGCGGCAGGTTGCCGCGAATTCGAGCCGGGGGTGTCGCGCTATGCCGAAAAAACGAGGTGCGTCGCCGCGCTGCACCCGAAAAATCTGAACCAAACACACCCTTAGTCTCCCAAACTATGTATGATCGGGCATGGTTCCGTTCGGATGGGAGCAAAAACAGGATTAACAGTGAACTGATGTTGAACTGCTCGAATCACAGGTCGAACCGTAGAAACGTTCTCGGATTAAGAGAATCGGTTGTTCCCAATTCTACCATGCATCTTATTGAGGAAGAAGATGTTGGCACGGTGTGGAAAGAGTGGAGCAGCCAATGAATGAAAGCAATTTGTACAAGGCGTTGCATGGGGAGTATCCAACGGAGTCGTAAGGCATTGGGAAGAGCAGTCAACCATATCATGGGATATCTTGGTAGTGTGACATATGGGGTCAATAGGAATCTCGAGGAAATTAAATTATAGAGATGAAATTGCACTTACTCATTTTAATTTACTATAACATTTAATTTTTATTCATTATAATTTTTTTAAGTAGTTAATATGATGTGATACACTGATACTTATATTTCATATTTAATTTTTAAAAAAATCAATTTTTAAATTTTGAAATAATTTATCATTAGAATTATTGTGGTATTTGTTACATAAATATTGAGAATTTATTTTATATTAAATAATTAATTTTTTTAAACCAACCATTTATGTCATATTTAAATAAATTAATTTTTATTACATTATTTGGTTGAACCCCCGGTTCAACTTTTAAAACTTGAAACTCTCCATTTATCGGTTTAACTTTTAAATGTTGAAACTCTCCATTTACCTGTTCAATGCCCTGTCCGGTTTTCACATCCTTGAGAAAAATAATGTACTCCACATTAGATTTTATAAGAAAAAATTACACATACAAAGACTTGATAAGATCATCTATAAATAGGGTTGTAATCAACTCAAGTCGAGCCAAATATGTCATGCATTCGACTCAACTTGATAATATTATGAGTTTATGTTCGGCTTAAGCTCGAACTGAGCCCTCATATATGACCATACTTGACTGATATATTTTTTTAATAATTATATTTAATGTGTACAGAACTTGTATATATTAATTGAACTATTTAACAGTTTAAGAGGCAAACTAAAAGCTTAACTGGGTGCTAAAATTTTCATATAAAATTAAATTTATTGACATGATTTTATAAATTTAAACAAATAAATAATTAAATAAATTTCATATTAGTATGTGACTAATTTACACAATTTTAAAAAGTAATACATAAACTATAAGTAAACTTTCTTGCAATTAAATAATATGAATAAACACTAAAAAATTAATTTATTGAAATAAAAAAAAGAAAAGATTGCATTATATTAATATCATATTGTTGTTAAATTATAATTTATTATCATTAAATATATAATTAAATAACTACTAATTAATCAAATTTTATTTAAATAATAAATCATATATGATATTAGTTATTATTGAGCTTATTAAATAGCACTTAAACAAATTATTTGTTGAACAAAAAATAAATTTATTCGTGAAAAAAAATAAATAAGTTAGAACATATTTAAATTTAGGCTACCTAACCTTCCAAGTTTTTTAAAAAATAGTGTTTTTCTACTATTTGAACAAACTGGATCTAGTATTAATCGAGCCTACTTGAATTGTTCATCAAGTACAATAGTTCATTTGGTTGCCTAACCATCGAGTTTTTAAGGGTTTGTTTTGGATAGCTCGTGCGTTTCAAGATAAACAGTTTATCCTGAAACGCGGCCTACATGTCGGCCGCGTGGATTAACCCGAGGCCTGCACTTAGTGTAAAAAGTTCAAACGCGGCAGACAGTGTTTTCAAAAATGAGCGAACCAAACCTTTAGGTGACGTTTTCAAAAACACTACCGCACTTATAAGCTGTCCCAAATGGGCCCTAAAATTAATCAAACTTGTTTCGTAACTAATATGAGCAAACTGGATCAAATATTAATCGAGCCAAATTTGAGTTTTTCTTCCAGTGCAATAGTTCATTTACAATCACATATATGAAAAAGCCCATTGGTTCCCTTTTTTTTGTAAGCATTTTCAATAGTAGCTTTACTTATGTGAGGTGACTTCAAACATTTTAAGGAAAAATTGAATGTTTTGTTGCTATAACTCTATAACAAATCAAAAGATCATGTAATCACAGTGAGTGATGAAATAACAGTCGCTAATATGTTTTGTTAAGCCATAATCTATGCTACCGGACAATTTTAGCAATCTTAAAATAGAGCCATAATTACAAGTAAAAAATGTATTATGTTTTTGAATATAAATTAAAAATATATAAGAAAACAAATAAAGATTAATTTAACCAAAGAGTAGTACCACTATCCCTTTATGTCTTCATGTAGCATCAACTACAGTGGTGTTTATCGCTTCTTTAATATCTCCACATGCCAACATGAGGCTTTGACATGGCTAATAGTCAAGTAAAAAAAAAAAATGACATATTAATCATTTAAAAATTCCAAGCACAAATAACATAGATAGCCACATAGAACCAAAGCACTGCTAGTCTGCTCGACAAAGCTGAAACACAAAGCCGTCAAAAATCTTCAGCTCATTTCGAGTCATTCTTTAAGCGAACCGATCTTAAATAAATTTTTTAAGCTCGAATTATAAAGAAGATGAACACGATCAACCTTTTGTTTGATCGTGTACAACTCATTTTAGCTCGACATTTGTCTAACCTCAAATCACTATAGTTTGTGTTTGATGTGATTTAACGCTTTTTATTACATATAAAATGGTGGAAGTTCGAATCAAATACCATACATCTTATTGCTTAAATAGTTTAAACAAGCTAATTTCTTGCCCATCACGAACAATAAAAAGTAAATCGAGCCAAACATGAACACACTGTTTCTAAGCAATTTCGAACAGGAGCAAAGATCGAACATAATTAATTTCGAACGAGCCAAATCTAAGCTCACTCAAGCTCAACTCATTTGCAACCGCTACACACTATTGACCACTAGCATTTCAGAATGAAGGAAACCTCAGAAAAAATAAACTCACTCACAGTAGTGAGAAAAGCACCCGCACGTCACCAGCCACGCCCAAACAAGCACGCCCAAGACTTATATATCACAGAAAAGCCTACCATTATAAACAATTCCAATATATTTATCTAACACCTACTTTCAAATTTGCATAACATTTTAGAAGTGAAATACACTTTTGCATGCTTAGGTTTTAACACCAAACTGTTATTAATGAAAATATCCTTTGGATTTAGATATCTAAATACATAAGATTGTGTAGCATGTGTGTAAATTTCCTATAAACAGTTACTACCATGAAAAAACTTGCTTTCAGATAAAGTTAAAATTAGATTGCAATACATAATCAGAGCCACTCATCAAACATACAACATTAATGCTTCAGGGAACAACAAGCCAATAATGAAGAGATAGCTTACTGTATGAGGCATAAACTTCCATGCATAACTTGAATAATAAACATCAAACTCCTTTTCAGTGTTAATTGAAATACAGAGTTAAAGAAAAATACATACAGCTTCAAACAGGAAGTAACGACACATCAATATTTAAAACAGGCAGAAAAGTTTGAACATACAGACGCCATGCCTCGTTAAGCCTTTAAAAAATGTAATAATCAATCAAATAAGAGCATTTCGTGCAACTCAGCTCATTGAGAGTTTTCAGTAGCAACAATACAAAACCAGTAGTTGAGGCTGTAGAACAGCAAAGAATTGCCTGCCTTAATTTTAGGGGCATTTACATACACACTACCAACTTCCGAAGTATTTACATATCTAAAACCTAAACATTACTTAATGTACATTTACAACACCCAAATCTTTCATATCATAGAAAAAATATTACTATTTTAACTTTTAAAAATTGATATAAGCCTTCTCATCTATAAGTAAGGCGTCATAAATGTAAAAATTGAAGTTTCGTCTTAGATATGTACATACATAAGAGTTGTGGTATGCATGTAAATGCTCCTAAAGTAAAAAGACTAAGTTCCCATCTTTGATTTTCAGGTGTATTGCATGATTGCCCGGTTAAACAATATTTTTTCTATAATCTGCCCACGTCAACTTTGATTATAATAGTCATGACCCAACTCAGCTACTTTAAGTTGTCTGAACCCACAGAAGGAATTGGGTTAAAGTTGAGTCGTCAGAGTTCGGTTAAAGTTGAGTTGTCAGAGTTCGTGGCATGATGTCCATTGCAAAGCCATCAACTAGGGGTACACAACAGAAGCAGTCTTCACATGGATTCAGGGGGTGGCACAAGAACTTGGCCCAATAATTTGAGACCAAGCTGGTTGCTCTCATTTCACTCATAAGCGTTAGGTAAAAAATAAACAACAACAAGCCTTTATCTCACTAAGTGGGGCCGGTTACATTTATCATTTTCGCTATTCTATCCTACTGTGTGTCATATTTTCACCTAACTCTAATAAATTAAGATCATTTTTTATTCAACATGCCAAAGTATTGATAGGTTTACCTTTAACTTTCTTAACAAAATTCGAAGTTAAAGCACCTACTCTCCTAACCGGATCATCATATTGTTGGCGTTTAATGTGAAACCATCTAAGACGACTCTCTTTAATTTTGTCTGCCACTGGAGCTATACACCAATTATTTCATGGATACATTTCTCATCTCAGCAACACTAAACATAGTTTTATGCTTCTCTTTCAAAGCCGCCATTCCGTGCCATAAAGCATTGCAGGTGTCACCATCTTATAAAATTACCCTTTTAAGTGTAAGCGATACCTTCTATCACACAATAGGCCCAATGCATTCCTCCACTTCGACCATTCAACTTGAATTCTACTAATAAATAAATTAAAAAATTATCTACTACAACATTTGTAAATTACTAAATATAAAATTCAATTAAAGTTGATGGTATAGATATTGAGATGGCACCACCGGATATGATCATCCATCAAAATAAAAACAATAAAAAAAACATCAAAATGACAACCCATAAAAAAAACCCATAGCCGTTTTCCACCTGACAACAAAAAAACCTGCCCACCAACACTTGACAACCCATAGCCGTCTTCCACCTTTTTCTCCTTGGATCTCCACCTCTACATGTGCTGACCTGTTGCCCAAAATGATAGTAGCTATGAGAGATATTCAGTGAAAGAGAAGAAATAATGACTATAGGCCATGAAATTCATAAGATTACATGATGTTAAACATATGATACGAAAAAAATGGAAAAAAGGTAAATTAGGGACATTGAAAGAAATATGGAGTCAGCCTAATCATTTAATTTTTTCTTGGTGTGCAAATTATTTGTGATATGGAGCCTCAAGCTCTGTCAACCCCTCTCTATAGAGAGGTAAAGCTCTTGCGGTGTCGACAACTACCATTCTATGAGACCTTTTCCACTTGAACCAATCGACTCACCATGGCATATTCATTTACGCTATCATCATTTTCGTTCAAGCATAGAATATTGCAGATCATTTATTTCATGCATGAAATATATCAATAATCAATCATGTTTTAATGACTGTAACTTTTTCTTTGGAAGGAGACTGTCATTATAGAAATTAAATTAAATTAAATATATAATTAAAGTGGAGGGTTGTGTTAGGTAGTTGACAGCCACGGTAAAAATTTTGTCAAAAAATTATATGAATCTTTTACATCATCTTCAATGGTAGGAAGTCCCTTGAAAACAACGCGATATATGGCAAGAATATAGTGACAATGTACAAGGGCAGCTCAACTGGTGCCTATGTGTACTGTTAAACAAGGGTTCTCACATTATACACGAATGCTAGAAAAGAAGTTAGTCCATAAAAATAATATTAGGATAAAAACTTGAAATATATGTAATGTTGCAGTAAATTAATAGAATTAGTAGATTATATGATTCATATGAAGATAAACGTCTTAAGCATTCAAGAAACTAAATGTGTTAAAAACAAATTAATGAGATTGATCGTTTAGGGTTTAAACTTGAAAGACATGTATGAGCCATACTAGAAATAATGTATAATTATAGATAAGAGTTTGAAAGATGACGTTGTAAAATTAGTAGAATTAAATATAGAATGATAGCTATAAAAATCGTTGTTGATACTAAGATTCTAATATTATAAGTTGTGTTAAAAAAATTAATGAGATTGATCATTTAGAGTTTAAATTTGAAAGACATGTATGAGTCATACTAGAAATAATGTATAATTATAGATAAAAGTGTGAAAGATGACGTTGTAAAATTAGTAGAATTAAATATAAAATGATAGCTCTAAAGATTATTGTTGATACTAAGATTCTAATATTATAAGTTCATATACTTCCCAAAGAGGTTTGGAAATAATCAAAAGAAAAATTTTGGAATTGACCAAAAAGAATTAATAAAAAGGACACCACTTGGAAAAAAAAGTTATTGGAAATAACTTAAATGGACATTTTGGTAAAATGATAAAATTTTTAGAAGTATTCACGATGACTATAATTTCAGAGTGACTAATGATGAAGGGTAGAGTCATATTAGATTTTGTTTTATCTTATGATTTATTATTGCAAAAACGTTATTTAGAGAAAAAAAAAATGAACATATTATCATTTATAATAATATATCTAATAAAATATAAATTAATTATTTTCTTATGAGACAAATGAATTTTCGAGATTGCAAGGATTATAAGATAATTGCAAGTGAAAATTTAAGTACTAAACATCAATTATTTGATTTTAAGATGAAGATTTCAAAGATGAAAAATACAACCAAACATTATCATAAAGTTAGTTGGAGGTACCAAAAAAATACAAATAAAATTATTTTTATAAGAAAATTTCAAGATATTAAGATTTGTAATGTTCATAAAGAAAAGCTAATACTATGTGAGAGAAAGTAACGAGCATTATTAAGTAAGTTGCAAAAGATGAATTTTGAGCGAAAGAAAAACCCTTATGAATAAAAATAGTTGGCGGTGAAATAATAATATGCAAGAAAAAATAAAAAAAAAAGAAATTTATTATAAATTTAATTTATTATAAATTTGGTTTAAACATAAAAGTTTAGATAATTGAAAAAAAAAATAAAAGATGACTTACAAGGACGCTAAGAGAATAATTTGTGGTGACAAGATTTTTTTACTTTTAATGATATTTATAATCTATTAGATATTACAACGGGTAAAAGATAAATATATATATATATATATATATATATATATATATATATATATATATAAATTAGCCAAAAAAAGAAATATGAAATGTAAATATTTAGTGCAAGTAAAGTATATTAATGATGAAATTAAAAATAATTTTCTTAGATGAAAAAATTCAATATAGGTGATGATATATTTTTATAAGTTTTTCAATGCAGATTGTGAAAATACGATCGATTTTAGATGCCTTAATATTAAAAATTATAATAATATTTTTTCTTTCTACAGTCGCATTAGTAAAATAAAAGTTGAGAAGAATTAAAAAAATGAAATATGAAAAAGCAGTAACTAATGATATTCCAATAAAAGTATGAAAGTACATAAGAAATCTAAGAATCTTTTGGCTCGCCAAACTCTTTAATATTATTATAACAACTAAAAAGATGCTTGATTAGTGGAGAAAGAGTCCATTGATTTTTTACTTTTAAGAATAAAGGAGGATGCAGAAGAGTGTGCAAATTACAAGGGAATTGTGGGAGAGTAATTGAACATCGATTACTATGTGATGCGAAAATTTCTCTAAATCAGTTTGAATTCATGCCAGGCACATAGACTGTGAAAGCTATACATTTATTGAAAGGTTTGATGGAAAACTATAGTGAGAGTAAGGAGGATCTATATAAGATTTTTATTGATTTAGAAAAAGCTTATGATAAAGTTCCAAGAGAAATACTTTGGAGAATCCTAGAGAAAAAAGATGTTGATATTAATCGTATTCATGTCATTAAAGAGATGTATACTAGAGCTACTAGTTGTATTCAAACACAAGGAAAATTAATTTAGTATTTTTCTATTTAAGTTGGACTACCTTAAGGATTGACTTTAAGCCCATATCTATTTGCTTTAGTTATAGAAGTTCTTACTGGATATTTACATAGGGATGTACCTTGGTGTGTGTTTTTCTCTGATGATATCCTTTTTGTAGATAATATTAGAAAGAGAATTTAGAAAAAAACTTGAATTATGGAGGTCAAGTTTAGAGTCTAAAGACTTTCGTTTGAGTACATCTAAAACTAAATACATAGATGTAATGGTCAAGTCATAAAAATGAGTGGATATTTTAGATATCTAGGGTTTATTGTTTAAAGTGATGGTGATATAAATGGGGCTGTTATTAGTAGAATTCAAGTTAGATGGTTGAATTGGAGGAATGTATCAGGCCTATTGTGTGATAGAAAAGAACCGCTTAGATTTAAAGGAAAACTTTATAACATGGGGGTGAGACCTACAATGCTTTATGGAGTAAAAGTTTGGGCTGTAAAAGAGAAGCATAAAATTAAGTGTTTCTGATATGAGAATGTTCAAATGGATAACTAGCTTTACACTTAAGTTGTGTTTGGGGCATAGGTGTGGTGGTGGTGTGTGTCACATCATACTTTTTTATGTTTTATAAAATTGCATTTTGCTTGCTTTTTTTCAAAATGCTACAGCTGAAAGTTGTGTTTTATAATTTGACTCGACTAAGTGTGATGACTGCTAGAAAACTGCAATCTGACTTCTTGAAAAAAATTTGTAATTGCCACTGCAGCCTTCTTCTGCAAGAGCTTCATAGTTGCTTCTTCAAACAATTACAACTACCCTAAACAGACCCTTAGAAATAAAATGAGAAACAAATATATCTATGAAAGGGTTGGAGTAGCTCCCATGGTAGAAAAAATTAAAGAGTCTCCTTAGATGGTTTAGTCACATTAAACGTCACTCATCCATTGAGCTTGATGCAAGAGTAGATGATCAAATTTGACTTATGCTAAGAAAGGTAGATGAAGACCTAAAAATACTTGGGCAGGAGCTTCATAGCGCTTCTTCAAACGGTTGAAACTACCCTAAAAAGACCCTTTGAGACAAAATGAGAAACAAATATATCTATGAAAGGGTTGGAAGTAGCTCCTATGGTAGAAAAAATTAGAGAGAGTCCCCTTAGATGGTTTGGTCAAATTAAACGATGACAATCTAATGACCCCGATAAAAGAGTAGATGTTCAAATTTGACTTATGCTAAGAAAGATAGAGGTGGACCAAAAAGACTTGGGCATGTTGTATAAAAAAATGATCTTAATTTATTAAAATTCAATGAAAATATGATACTCAATAGTACGCAATAGAGAAAAAGTATTCATATAAAGTCTTATTATCGTTGTTTTGTTTTTGAATTTAAAGTTCATACACTCATCATAGGAGAAGGAAAGCAAGAAAGGCTTGGGTTAATCAATTTCTCGAGCCTTAATATACAAACTCATAAGTTTTTGACCAAATCTAATTGACATTAAAGAAAGTCCTCAAGACTATTAAATATATGGAGCCTGCGACTCACCTACCTCACCTATCGCGTCCCACATATCTCACTCCACCTACCTCTCTTCCGTTTTCTTTAAATAGTCTATTTTGGCCTGTCATAAATTGCCAAGCTAAACCAAGTCAAGCTCTAACATTTGAGGGCAAGAGAGAGAGGGAGAGAAGAAAAATATAGACTTTTCTTGTAAAAGTCGAGGCGCTCGATAGTGTAAGTCCCCGAAGTAATAAAATCCTTTGCAACTCCATGGACGTAAACAAATTTGCTGAACCACATAAATCTGTGTGTCGCTCTTTGTTCTTTTCTGATTGCG
Organism: Papilionanthe hookeriana x Papilionanthe teres; assembly: GCA_022702705.1. Taxonomy (NCBI): domain Eukaryota; kingdom Viridiplantae; phylum Streptophyta; class Magnoliopsida; order Asparagales; family Orchidaceae; genus Papilionanthe; species Papilionanthe hookeriana x Papilionanthe teres. The sequence continues at coordinate 5,022,147 of CM040433.1, read as the reverse complement.
AATTTTTTCTTGTCCGTTTTTCATTCTCTCATTGTTTTTCAGAATAATTGGTATCAAAACTGTAGTTCAAGACTGAAAGAAAACGATGGCCGGAGATGAAGTGATGACATCGGGGATTGAGATGTTTAATGACACAGTTTTTGGTTACTAGAGGATGCAAATAGATGATTACCTCTATAGGAAGAAACTTCATCGTCCGTTACTGGGAAACAAGCCAGAAAAGATGGACGAGGCCGAATGAAATTTGATGGATCGACAAGTTTTGGGGATTATTCGATTAACCCTGTCGAAATCCATTGCCTACAACGTCATCAAGGAGAGAACTACTGCAGATCTCATGGCAGCTATATCTGGTATATATGAAAATTCATCGGCGAATAACAAGGTTTATCTGATGAATAAGTTATTTAATTTGAAGATGCTAGAAGGTACATTTATTGCACAGCATCTGAATGAATTCAATAATATCACAAATCAATTGTCCTCTACTGAAATTGATTTTCATGATGACATACGTGCGCTGATTTTGTTGGCTTCATTGCCAAATAATTGGTAAAGCCATGAGGATGACAGTTGACAGTTCTGTAAGTAAATCTAAACTGAAATATGATGATATTCGTGCTTTGATTTTGACTGAGGAGGTGTGCAGGAAAGATTATAGTGAGACCTCGTGTTCTAGTTCGACACTGATTGTTGATTCCAGGGGGAGATCACGGGTCTGGAACTCAAACAGAGGAAAATAAAATCAAAGTCTGGTCAACAGGCAACTTGCTGGAATTGTGAAAAGACTGGCCACATGAAAGGAAACTTCAGGAATCCTAAGAAGAAGGAGAATAATTGCGTAAATGTGGTAATTGAAGAAATACATGATGCACTATTGTTGGCAATTCACAGTTCTGTTGATGACTAGATACTGGATTCAGGGGCTTCCTTCCATACATCTTCCCACTAGAAGTTGATGCGAAACTATGTTGCTGGTGACTTTGGGAAGGTATATCTGGATGATGAAAAAGTTCTAAAAGTGGTGAGATGAGACACATTGATAGTGCACGTCCTAACAAAAGAAAATAAACTTTGCAAAAAGTCAGAAGTGTTACTAAGTTGAAGAGAAACCTCATTTCTGTTGAACAACTCAATGAGGGCGGTCATTCAGTAGTATTCTCAGATAGCACCTGGAAGGTTACCAAGCATTAGTGTTGGCTCGGGCTAAGACAATGGACCCGCTGGGGCACCCATTCTTATTGTTCCGCAGACAGATAGTGGAGAACCACAGAGGTATAAAGAAATCTTACAAGATGAAAATTTGAGCAAGTGGGAGCTGGCCATGAAGGAGGAGATGGATTCCCTGCTATAGAATCATACTTGGGAGCTGGCAGAACTTCCGCCAGAGAAGAAGGCATTGCACAACAAGTGGGTGTACCAGGTAAAGACTGGGCTTGATGGCAATAAGAGGTACAAGTCTGGAATTGTTGAAAAAGACTTTCAGCTTAGACAGGATATTGCCCATGCAGTAGGAGTTGTAATCAGATACATGAGTAACTAAGGAAAGAACTTAGAAGTACAAGGCTACGTTGATGTTGATATGTCGACTATGGGTGTTACTCTTGAGAAGCTGAAGTTGTGCACGATTTCAGTTCGTCTTCTGACATAAAGACTGATGCTTCAAGTTGTAGAGGTGGAGGAAAGTGGAGGGAAAAAGGTCGGTACAACCAGCAGATGATGCAGCATGTAGGTGGTGCAATCAGTGTCCCGGTCTCTAAGTGGGAGAATTGTTAAATATATGGAGCCTGTGACCCATTTATCTCACCTACCTCTCTCCCACCTACCTCTCTCAACCTACCTCTCTTCTGTCTTTTTTAAATAGCCAGTTTTGGCCTGTCATTGTCGGCATATTTTTAGGTTTGTGTGTGTTGTATTTGTGAAAAGAGGGTCGCCTACAGAAATTGTCGGCGAATTTTTTATATTTTAAATTTAATTTAAATATATAGTTTAAAAGATAACATTGATTTTGAAAGTAATTTTAAGTTTAAAAGTTTTAAGATATGAAATCAAACCGATCTCACATCCCAAATAGTTTATATAAACGAGCACCGCACCGCAAACCGTGTATTTATCCCGAAAAATAGACACACTGCTTGATGATGGGGCTCGATTAAATAAACTAAAAGATTTGTAACATCTGTTTGGTCTGCGAACCAATTTTATAAGTCGACAAGTTCCCACGCTTAACATAAATGAATTAAGCGGGGTTTATATTACTCAGGTTCTTAAAATTCCACTATAAGGGCAAGCCCATATAGTTAATTACATCTTAAGTGACGGGAATCACCTAAGAAAACTCTCGATAATAATCAGTAATTTTGCTCTCAAGAATTTCAAAGTTTAAGTTTTCAAGGGATTGAATTTTGAAATTTCAATAGGGAATGGATCAAATTTGGAACATTTTATTTTGGGAATTCAAAGGAAGTAAGGTAGGAGAAATCACAGATTCGAAGCGCACTTCGGTAATTTCCCGACTATCCTATTGTTTGGCTTGAATTTAGGAAAGCCCTAATGTTTATTTAATATTTTGATCTTGCCAATTTTAATTAATTAGGACTTATATTCGTATGATGTGGTCACACAAATAGCCTTGAAGATGTGAGGTTTTATATCGTATCAAACGACTACCTCGGAATCCTAAGACCGGTTAGGGCTTAATTTGCAATGCAAATGCCTAACAAAAGGTTGAGGATTTATGTTGCACTAAGCAAACTACCTCGAAGTCCTAAGGTTTAGTTATTTAATTCTAAGAAAGTTTTGCTGAAGTAGACTCAGGTTTTGTCGATGACGATGGCCGTGCTTGCCCACCATGCTCCGAGCTCCTTGTTGTTGCAGAGGTTTAGTTTTAGAAGTCATAAATCAGGAGATGAGAGAAATGTTTTGGTTTAGAGAAGGTCTTAATTTCCAGGTGTTTTTTATGTTTTAATTAAAACAAATCTTAAAGTTGATTATAACAACACCGGTTAAGATCCTACGGTTCCATCCTTCCGGCATCGTTATTTTTATCGGATTCACTTAGTCCATATGAATTTGCTAAACTCAACTGAATGAGTTCCACACTTTCATTTATACCGTGGGAAATCCCGTTAGCAACACGTAGGTTACATCATCTGAGGTATTCCCGATCATCCAACAAGACGTTTTAGTTGTAGTTGTAGTTTTGTTGTTCTGTTTGTGATTAAATTTTGAGTTGTTTTATATTTTGAAATGTTGTGGCGGTGAATTTTATCTTGTAATGACTTTTAATTTGGTTTTGGTTTCAGTTTTAGGGACTATCCTAAAGGTGCGGGTTTTCATGCAACGGTTGTTTATCATGCGAAAAGTAAGTGCGAAGCGATTAAGTAAATTGCGATAAAGTAAATTGCAATAAAATAAAAGCGTACTGGAGGGTCTTCCCGTCATCCCAAGCTGCACTTAAAACACAATTTAGAATATTTAAGCATTTAAAGCAAGTTCCTAGGTAAAGCTAGGTAAAGCTAAGGGAAGGGTTATGGTTGTTTACCAAGTTCCTAATCCTATAGCTAGTCACCACCTATGACGTCTAGGATCTTTGTGTTTTGGTTTAAGGACGATTTTCTTTATCAAAGAACAATTAATTTCAATTGTTCTTATAAATATCTTATCATATTGAGGAAGTGCTTAAGACGAGTCAAACATCTTTTCAATACCTATAGGATTGTTTTAAGTCCAAGAGAATTTAATTATACAAATGAATTAATCATCCAGGAGTTTAAGTTTTATTATCTTGCTCAGTGAACTAGGACATTTGAATATCCTATGAGTGAAGTAACACTTCACTTAATACTCCGTTTAGGAGTTATGACAACAAGAGCTTTTGAGGGCAAATTAACGTTCAAGTGATTTATGATTTAATTTAGTTTCAATTAATGGGTTTAAGTTTGGAATAATGTTCAAGCTGTTTTAGATTTATTTTTGAATTCTTTATGTCTTAGGTGATGTTATTTTTAATTTAATTTAATTTAATTTAATTTTAGTTTAATTTAATTTGGTTTAGTTTTAATTTTTAATTTAATTTATTTTTAATTTAGTTTTAATTTTATTTTAACTTGATTTTAATTTTTAATTTAATTTAATTTAATTTAACATGCTTTAATTTAATTTAATTTAATTTAATTTAATGTGATTTAATTTAATTTAATTTAATTTAATTTAATTTTTAATTTAATTTAATTTAATTTAATTTAAACTTTAATTTAATTAAATTTTAATTAAATTTTATTTTAGATTTTAATTTAATTTAAATTTTAATTTTATTTAAATTTTAATTTAATTTTATTTTTAATTTTAATTTAATATTTTTATTTTTTATGTTTTAAAGATGATTTAATTTTAATTGTTAAAGTATTAATTTAATTGAAATTTTAAAAGGATTTAATTTAAATAATTTAACTTTAATTTAATTTAATGATTAAGTCTTTTAGCATTTTAAATCTTGAATTTGGATTATCATTTTAATTAGGAATTAAATATTATTGAGGTGATTAATTTAGGGATTCTTGAATTAAAGAATAAATTTCTTCCTAATAATATCCCTATTTTAATAATTCCAATTTTCATTATTCTTCCAAATTTAATTAATTATTTAATTAAGGTTTATTTTAATTATTTTCAACTTATTTGGTAGGTTTCTACCCTTTAATTGCCTAAGTTTCAAACATCCAAAATCAACTTAGTATCAAATATTTTACCCACCCTTTTAATTAAACCTAAAATTTTTAATTATAGGTTAAAATTTTAATTACCATTTTGCCCTTTAAACTTACTAATTCCATAACTCACTAAATTGAGCTCAAATGAATTTGAAATTTTTATGTGACTTCACTCATATGTCAATCAAGACATTAGAGGAGAAAAATATGATTTTTCTGTATTTAATTTATTTATGTAATTATTTTTGGTGGAAAATAGGGATTTTCAAGGAAAATTTAATAATATGACCAAGGGAACGTTTCTGTCCTTAAGAAAATTATGAGACATTTCTAATGACCAGATGACCACTTGGACTAATTTTGGTGATTTTTTGAATTATATTCTTTTTATTATAATTATTTTGAGTTCTGGAGTATTAATTAATTTAAAAATAAAATAAAGGTTGAAAAATGAATTTTATATTTTTAAAAAATCTCTCTGATATCAAGGAAATCAGAGAACCAATTTTTACAATTTTCTGATTTTCTTTTATTTATTAGAATTATTTTAGTGAAAATGCTAGAAAATGCATTTTTTAATTTTTAAAATTACCTTAGGGCTTTAAAATTTAATATCTCATCATAGAGACTTAAGAAAAATATGGGGTTTGTTCCTGAGTGATTAAAATTCACAATGTGACATTTTGATGAATTTTATTATTTTTGTGATTTTTGTTATTTTTTAATTATTAAAATATTAAAATAATGCAAAAAATCAACTTTTCTAGAAAATTGCAATTTTAATTTTCTTAAATTCCCCTGATATCAGAGAGGCTCCAAAACCAATTTGGTGAATTTTTAAGAAGTATTTTGAAAGTTATGAATTTTTGGAGTTTAATTTTGGGTAAATGACTTAATCAACCCATTTGATAGGGCTAACCAAGTCCAATTGACTTCAAACTTTTATGGTGGGTTCCTCTGATCCTAAAGGTCAGTGGAGAATTGATTTCAAGTCAATTTGATGTATGATTAGCTCTAATTAATTAAAGCTCCATTTTGGGTGTTTAAGCCAATTAAGGTTATTACAAGTGAGTTAACTCAAAAATATTTTCCCTAGGGTCCTCTGGTCATAAGAAACATCACCAAATTTTCCTAGAATTTATTTCACAACATGCTAATTATTGGAATTAAAAATGCTCAGAATAGTGACCTAGAATTGAAAAATCAATAACTCTTCATAGGGGTGGCCTCTGACTTTGGAAAATTCAGAGAATGTTCCCAAATTCAGAAAATTCAGGGAATGTTCCCAAATTCAGAGGCTTCAAAAGCCCTATGGTCTCATGCCATGGTGAATTGTATACATGCATGGAGAATTGAAATAGTGCAGAGAGTAAATAAATAATTAAAAATAAAATACTTGATGAAATTACATGATTTCTTTTCCACATTATTCTCCTCTCGTTCATCTGAGCAAGAGGGTATTTTTATTTTATTTTTCTGATTTTCCTACACAAAGTTATGCGTTTTTGAAGTTTAGGGAATTAAATAAATCAAAAAATACCCTAATTTCCTACTTATCCACGCGGCGCCACGCCATCCTCGGCAGCTCCGAAAGGCCACGCGTTGTCTTCTGATTCGGCGCCGCCATCAGACTCAGCGCTCCAGGGGCCCGCGGTTCATGCACCATCGCGCTGTCCGGCTCGATCCAGACCGTCCGCTCGATACACGCTCGATCCGACGACTCCCAGTCATCGTCTACGACTGGTGTGCACCCGTGACCGTCAACCTTCTAACCCTAATTTCTCACTCGATTCTCAACGGATTTTCGAGTTCTTATGCTCTATGGATTCGTCTTGAGGAGACGAACACATCCATACGGTAAACATGTATTGAAATTGACTCAAATTAAATAGAGAATCTCTGTAAGCTCAGGAAGAAGAGTGAATCCATACCTTTGCTCAGAGAAGTGAAGCTTCGGTCTGAGAGTTGTGTCACCTTCGATTGGGTCCAAGCAAGCTCCAGATGAAGTCCCTTGGGATGGTGAATTGTCCAGGTATGATTTCGACCACAACCGATTACAAAGCTTGGAGTCTGGAACAGATGGGTGGCCTGGAGAGGGGGCTTTCACTGGGGAACTCCTTCTCTTGACCTTGTGCAGGTGTGGGTGAGTTTAATTTGAATTTTGTGGAGAATTGGGAGATGTCCTGGTTTTGGGTGGAATTTTGGCTGAGAAATTGGGCTCTGTTGGTGGGGATTAGGGCAAATTGTCACTGGGGATCAACTGCTCTAAGTGTGGAGAGTGGTCCGGAGCAATTTTGGCGGGGTTTCGGTAAGGTTTGGTTCGAGCACACCTCATGGCCGAGAGGAGGTGGTGTTTAAATAGGAGAGGGTGGAGGGCCTCCCGGGGGGTTTAAGGTCGGGGATCGACTGCTCCGGTGAGGAGAAGAAGAGCTATGCTCGTCCATTTGGGTTGAGACAAGTCGCAAGGAGAATTGATTTTTTTTTGCTCCTCCAAAGGTCTCGGCCATGGTGTTTTCCGGCGGCTCGGTGGTGGCCGGCCGTGCACTGGTCACCATCTTGTTCGAGTGGGTCGTGGTCGAGGTTTAGTGCGCATCGATTGACCATGGACATGTGTAAAGGAGTTTGATTTAAATGGAATGGGAGAAGGCTCATTTTGGCTTGGTTTGGTTCAACTCATGCATTTGGGCTAGGTTCACCATCCAAGGCTTGACCTTGAGGCTGAGGGAGAATCATTTGGATCGATCTGAATTGGGGTAGTGAAGTCCCCATCCATGGTGAGGTGGCTAAGCATGGTATAGTGTGTGACATGCTTAAGGTAAAAAAGGTTTAAGGGAGGTTTAAGAAAGAACCCCCTCTTCTTGCCATAAATGGACTAATGACAAGTCAAAGCCCTCATGGCTTCATGTGGCTTGAGAATGGCTTGTTCATGGCTTGCCTATGGCTTAGGATAAAGCTTGGTCAATTTCATAAAAATGGATTTTAAGGATTTTGGATATTTTGGTGGAAAGTTGGATGATGCTTTATTTGGAATTATTTGATCATTGGATTAGGACTTAGGGATGATTTTAATTGAGTGAGGATGAGATGAGATTGTAGTGTGGGCTTTAAGATGGGTTTGGGCTTTTTTAAAATTTGGTAAAGGTGGGCTTTTAAAATGGTTTAAGGGAATGGGCTTTTAGGTTAGAAAATGGGCTTTTAAAGAGAAAAATTTGCAATGGGACATGCCAAATAAATGTTGATTTTTGTCTAAGGATATGTCATGATTGATTTGAAACAAGTTTGGAGTGGTTTGGGTTTGAATTGGGTTGGATTTGAATTCATTTGGTAAAGGGGTTAATGTAGGTCAAATTGGGCTACTTTGGGCCAATGTTGGGCTAGGGTTGAAATTGATGTAAAATTAATGTTGGGAAATGTTTATGGGAGTGTTTCAAAGAGGTTTCAACTTTTGTTTGGGTTGGATTTTGGGGTTTGGGTCTATTTGGGTTAAGTTTGGGTTTAGGTCAAAATTGGGCTTTTTGGTTTTGGGTTGAATTTGAGTGGGGTTTGGGTCCAAATTTTGGGCAAATTATGTTAGTGTTTTGTTTGTGGGGATGTTAGGGAAGGTTTAGAAAAGATTTGGGGTTAATTGGAGTTGAATTGGGTTAGTTTGGGCTAAGTTTGGGTCATGGGTCCAAATTGGGCTTTAAGGTCAAAAGTGAAATTGGATTCAAATGTCAATCAAATTGGGCTTGGATTTAGTCTAGATTGGTGTTGGGGATGTTGAATTGAAGTTTAGAATTGAATTGGACCAGAATTTGGGTCAATTGGGTAGGTTTGGTTTGACATTGGGTTCACTTTGGGTTAAAAATGGGTCAAATTGGGGATTTTGACAAAAGTGGGGTAAATTGACAAAATTGGCCCATGGTGTAGTTGAACAATATGAAATTGGGAATATTTGGGATTTTCTGGGAATTTTCTGAATTTTTGGATTTTTGGGTCAAGAGGGGCATTTTGGTAATTTGGAGGGTATTGAGGGGGTATTTTTGGAATTTTGGGTATTTTGGGTAAAATGGTCAATTTGAGTGGTGGGAGAATGTTTGAGATTGATTTTGGGGAATTTGGGTGATTTTGGAGAATTTTAAAAATTTTGGGTAATTTCAAGGGTTTTTTGGGTAGGCTAGGCGGGTCTGGGGTCCCGGGGGTCAAAAATTGAAAATTTGGAAAATTGAAGATTGGGTAAATGTAAGTAGAATGAAATCATTCTGGTTGAGCCATGAAGCCATATCAAGCCTATATGAGCCATGAAGGGGCTCATTTGAGGCATTCACTATGTTGTTCCTAACCTCTTAGCGAGGGCTTGGGGGTTAAGGACCATCCATGTGAATCACCTTCATGAGTCAGAAGGTCAAGTTGGGTATAGGTGTGGTTTTAGGAGGTGTGTGAAAGTGTAGTGTATAAGTGTAGTGTGTGTGTAAGTCAGCCCTCACCAGACCAGGCCACCCAGGGCATCCCTAAGGCCAAAGAGTCCTATAGGAACTCATCCTTTAAACTTCCACATTTGATTTCAACCCTCTAGGTGATTAGGGGTCTACAATCAAGTTTGTGGAGTTTGCAGGGAGTTAAGAAGTGGTTTGAATTTCTAGGTGGTAGGTCCCAATTCTAATCCTCTAGGATAGTCAAAGGAAAAGCCTAAGGCTAGATCCTAAGTACTAAAAAGAAGAAGAGAAGACCTCATCAAAAATGAGGTCAACAGTCATAAATCACCAACCTCTCTCCACTTATCTCTCTCCTATTTTTTTTAAATAGCTAGTTTTGGCCTGTCATAAATCGCCAAGCTAAGCCAAGCCCTCTAATATGAGGGCAAGACAGAGAGGGAAAGAATAAAAATAGAGATTTTTCTTGTAAACTTTGAGACGCTCGACGGTGTAATTCCTCGAAATAATAAAATCCCCTACAGCTCCGTGGACATAGGCAAAAAAAACTTATGATAAAGTTCTAAGAGAAATACTTTGGGGAATTCTAGGGAAAAAAGATGTTGATTAATCGTATTCATGTCATTAAAGAGATGTATACTAGAGCTATTAGTTGTATTCAAACACAAGGAGAATTGATTTAATATTTTTTATTTTAGTTGGACTACCTTAAGGATTGACTTTAAGCCCACATCTTTTTGCTTTAGTTATCGATGTTGATATTTACATAGGGATGTACCTTGGTGTGTGTTTTTCTCTGACGATATCCTTTTTGTAGATAATATTAGAGAGAGAATTTAGAAAAAACTTGAATTATGGAGGTCAACTTTAGAGTCTAAAGACTTTCGTTTGAGTACATCTAAAACTAAATAGATAGATGTAATTTTAGTAATAGCAAATCTAATGTCAGGGTTGAACCAATGGATGGTCAGGTCATAAAAATGAGTGGATATTTTAGATATCTCAGGTTTATTGTTTAAAGTGATGGTTATATAAATGGGGATGTTATTAGTAGAATTCAAGTTAGATGGTTAAACTGGAGGAATGTATCGGGCCTATTGTGTGATAGAAAAGAACCGCTTAGATTTAAAGGAAACTTTATATCATGGGGGTGAACTTGCAATGCTTTATGGAGTAAAAGGTTTGGCTGTAAAAGAGAAGCATAAAATTAAGTGTTACTGAGAGAGAATGTTCAGGTGGATAACTAGCTTTCCACTTAAGTTGTGTTTGGGGCAGAGGTGTGGTGGTGGTGCGTGTCACATCATACTTTTCTATGTTTCATAAAATTTCATTTTGCTTGTGTTTTCAAAATGCTACAGTTGAATGTTGTGTTTTATAAATTGACTTGACTAAGTGTGATGACTGCTAGAAAACTGCAATCTGACTTCTCGAAAAATATTTGTAATAGCCACTGCAGCCTTCTTCTGTATGAGCTTCATAGTTGCTTCTTCAAACAATTACAACTACCCTAAACAGACCCTTAGAAACAAAATAAGAAACAAATATATCTATGAAAGGGTTGGAGTAGCTCCCGTGGTAGAAAAAATTAAAGAGTCTCCTTAGATGGTTTAGTCACATTAACCGTCGATCATCAAATGAGCTTGATGTAAGAGTAGATGATCAAATTTGACTTATGCTAAGAAAGGTAGATGAAGACCTAAAAATACTTGGGCAGGAGCTTCATAGTGCTTCTTCAAACAGTTGAAACTACCCTAAACAGACCCTATGAGACAAAATGAGAAACAAATATATCTATGAAAGGGTTGGAGTAGCTCCCGTGGTAGAAAAAATTAGAGAGAGTCCCCTTAGATGTTTTGGTCACATTAAAAGACGACAATCTAATGATCCCGATACAAGAGTAGATGTTTAAATTTAACTTATGCTAAGAAAGATAGAGGTGGACCTAAAAGACTTGGGCATGTTGTACAAAAAATGATCTTAATTTATTAAAATTCAATGAAAATATGACACTCAATAGTACGCAATAGAGACAAAGTATTCATATAGTCTTATTATCGTTGTTTTTGTTTTTGAATTTAAAGTTCATACACTCTTCATAGGAGAAGGCAAGCAAGAAAGGCATGCGTTGATCAATTTCTTTCGAGCCTTAATATACAAACTCATAAGTTTTTGCCCAAAACTAATTAATATTAAAAAAATCCGTCAATACTATTAAATATATGGAGCATGCAACTCACCTACCTCACCTACCGCGTCCCACATACCTCTCCAACCTACCTCTCTCCCACCTACCTCTCTCCACCTACCTCTTTTCTGTTTTCTTTAAATAGTCTATTTTGGCCTGTCATAAATCGCCAAGCCAAACCAAGTCATGCTCTATCATCTGAGGGCAAGAGAGAGAGGGAGGGAAGAAAAATATAGACTTTTCTTGTAAAAGTCGAGGTGCTCGAAAGTGTAATTTCCCGAAGTAATACAATCCTCTGTAACTCCATGGACGTATGCAAATTTACTCGTTTTGACAATGATAAAGGCTAGTGGTCCTGTGATGAGGCAAATGTCTTCCTTAAAAAAAGAATTGATTGACCTCATTAGACAAACCAGCTTTGGAGGTGAACATGGCTTGAAATCTTACGATGAGATAACTGTCTTTGCTTGGAAGCGGTGTTGACTGCCAACATTAGACAAACTAGTTTTGGATATAATTAAGGCTTGAGGTCCTTCGATGATGGTTGAGCAACAGTGGGTTTGATAATGACACAAATAATGATCGTTGAATAACAGTGAAAATGATCTATGAATTGCAATAGCTAGGTAATGGTGTTTTGACATCTCTGGAAGAGCTTAAGAACCCTTAAGAGCTTAGAGCTCCTTCAGCCTTCTCTTTCAGTTCTAGGTCCCCCTTCTTGAAGATAGTGGGGATCTATTTATAGTTTTAGGAGTGGAATCCTCCATAATTATTTTATGAGTTTCTATTAGTCTATTGGGCAACCCAAAGTGATTCCCTTCATCAAATATAATTTTATGAGCATTTTATTGGCTTAATGATGTTGAAATTATGTGGTATTGGGCTCATTGGATTTATCTCATTGAGGTGATCGATTTGACTATAAAATTGCTAAATTTGGAGATCATTTGGTCTTTAAAAGTATATTTCAAAGCTTCTCTTTATGTTTGATCCAGACACACTTGGGCTCAACTTAGATCATTTTTTTTCATTTATTATGTCTCACTGAGACACTTTAGTTGATCATAAAATGAAGTGTAAGTATCTCCAAATTTGAATTTTGAAGTTTCTGATTCAAATGTGTATCAAGATTCATGTGGATCAATATGATTTTATTGGGACGTATTAGTTGAGCTCCTATTTTCGATCATCAATGCTAGAGATGTGAATATATATCAAGTTACAAAAAATTAGATAACATAAAGTTACAAAAATTATTAAGATGCAACCACTCTTTTGATGTTAGCATGGACCCTCTACAAGGGTCTTAACCCCAACAAGTCTCTTCATGATTCATTTGAAAATATCAAATTTGAGTTTGGAATGTAAAAAAATGATCACAGAGATTGACAGATGCTGAAAATGGACTGGATCGGTTGTCATTGCAGTGACAGTGATATCATGCACACAAAAGCTCTGGTTGTCAATGCACATGTGTATCTATATGAGTGTAGATGAACAAGTGAACACTCCTACGTGATTTTGTGTGAGCAGAAAGGCAGGGGAAAGTGCACGCTTGTGTGCCCACGTTTAAGCAGGAGAGAGGGCACGCATATGTTGCCACTCATGTATGCACTCACGCAAGCATGGGTCGCAGTCATTTTTCTATGCACCATCACTACTGCTTTCGATGATAATGTCCAACCTAATTTCAACATCTTTCAATCTCAAGGGCCATATTTTTCATTTTTAACTCAAATTTGATAGTTTCAAATGAATATTGAGAAGACTTGTAGGGGACACGGTCCTATAAGGTTTGAACTAACATTTAAGGAGTTATTGCATCTCAATAATTTTTTCAAGATTGTTATTTTATGTCACCTAAATTTTTGGCAACTTGAGATATATTTTCAGTGTCTTTGACATCAACGTTTGAATAGAGAGACATCCAATACATCCCTAAAAAATCATATTATTCCATATAAATCTCATTGCATGTTTGAATCAAAAGCTTCAAAATTCAAATTTGGAAGTGACTGCACTCTAGTTCATGATCAAATAAAGTGTCTCAGTGAGACAAACCAAAGGACATTAAAATGATCTAATCTGAGCCCAAGTGTGCCCAGATCATGCACTTTATATATAAAGAAAATCTTTGGAACATATTTTGGAAGAAAAAATGATCTCTGAATCTCAAAAGTATATAGTAATGTAGAGCTTCTCGATTAAAAAAATTTGATGAGCCTAAGATCACTTGGTTCTAACATCACAAAGGCATTCAAAAGCTCATAAAACTATATATAATTATGGGCTCACTCTAGGCTATCCAATGGAGTGCTCCAACTTCATTTAGTTTTTACAGAGAATGTCACGCTCAAAATATATAAATAGACACTCACTCTCTTCAAGGGGGACCTGAAACTAGAGGAGAAAGATGAACGAGCTCTATGCTCTTCGGGGTTCTCAAGCTCCACCACTGTCGAGCACCACAATTATAGCCTTTAAACCACTTCCATCTAGCAACCGCCACTGCTAGATCACCGCTATGTAGTCACCACCATCATCACCACCAAAATCACCACTGTCTGGAAAATAGGGACGTCGGACCACCATTGCCTGACCACCACCACCATCGCTATTATCGCATCACCACCATCGAGCAATCTGGTCCCCTGCTGTCAGATTATCATCCGACCACCACCTAATCACTACTGTACCATTATCGTTGGGCCATCGCTATAACAGAAGCACCTTTGCCCATCTACCACCATTGCCACCATAGGATCACCATCATCTGAACACCATTGGACCCCCATTGTCTAGCCACTGCCACCATCAAACCACCTCTACCCATCACCACTGTCGTTGTTGTTGGACTAATATCAGACTTCTATTGCTTGGCCACCATCGTTGCTACTACTAGGCCACCATCATCATTGCTACCAGGCCACTGCGGTTGGCCGTTGCTACCAAAAGTACTAGCATTAGATTTTCTAGTACATGACCATTACTGTTAATCTGTGTCTCACCTAGTGGAAGCCATGTCAATAGCACTAATTTATGCAAAATTTCTTCTAGCTATTCAAAGGCTGGTAAAATTTTATAACCTACATCAACACAGTGCAATAATTTAAATTGAAATAAGCCTGTTGTTTAACCTTCTTGAATTTTTCACACTAAAACTCGCTTTGTTCTCTCTATCATCTTTTATTTTATCTGTGTACATGTCGAATCTTTATACAACACTAGGATGTTAATATATCACTCAACCATCATGGATTTATTAGTACAAAATGAGGATTACATGCATCGAAAGGATATTCAGACTTAGACTTTTGTAGGGAAAGGCTCCCTAGGTAGATCTTTACAATAATCTAAAATAGATTTGTAGAACTAGATGGTGAAGGGAAGATGAATGGTATAATTTATAGGTTTGGTTCATTGTTTGGCTTACAGTGCACAACATTCTTATTCATGTAAAGGAGGCGGAGGAGCTAGTACTATCAATAAGTTGGTAAGTTGCATTCAGTGAAGACATGAAGCTTGAATGGCTAAATTACTAGATGAGGTACAAAAGCTGTTTCTGTAACAATAACAAGATAAATATCCCATGCAAGATTTGGAGGATGAGAATGAGAATGAAGAAACATAAGAAGATTAGTTCAACTTTTGAAGACTGTATTGGAATTATTTTGCTGTATGCTTTTGAGTTCTTTTTAATTCAACTTGCTTTCAGGTTTTTAAAAATTAAAATAAACTATTATGAAACTATTGAATTTATGTTTATAATAATTCATGTTGTAATGAATCTTATTTGTGTAATTATATATGATATTGCTGTGGTTGATTGTGGTGTAAATGTTCCCTGAATTAACGCGTCGACTTCTTTTATTATTATTTTTTTGATAGTTTTAGGTACATCTTTTTATCAAAAAAATAAAAAGATGTTGTCATAAAACTTGATATAATTTTTATCAATAAACTTGAGCATTAATATTCTAACGATGGAACATGCTAAAAATTCTTCAAGTGTCTGATAGCACCAATTATCAGTATTTATTGTCAGATTTACAAAATCAGTACAAACAAAAAAAGAGCAAAATTCTGTTGATTTCAGAAATTTCAGATTCAGGGCCCGAATTTTGCCTTTAATTCATCTTAAATTAGGATTTAATAAATCTACCTATGGGATGGATTTAATAAAAGGATTAAATAAATCTAGATTTATTAAATTCTACTAATGCTAACTCCTACTTGCAATGAAACACTACCTAAAAATTCCAATGATCAATAGATCATCAATCTATCATTTTGCCAACGATTTCTTATGATGACATGATGTGCTAGTATAATTCAACTCTATTGAAAATTCTATCAACATTAGTTTTTGGTGGAATTAATAATTATCTGAAAGCTTTGCAACCACAATTTTATCTGTAAATTATGATCCACAAAATATGACCAAAGAACACCTATCAATTAATATAATTTTTTTGATTTGTTTGACAGTTTGTGCCCAGTATTAAAATAGTGCAACAAACAATATAGTATAAAATATATAGATATAATGCTGAAACAACAATTATTTAGAACATTACATATGCAAGAAAAATTACAACAAATAAAACTTATCAAAGAGATATAGGTGGATCCATGATGGGTACCCCAAGCCCCAATAATAAAACTAGATTTTATTATTATTATTATTATTATTATTATTATTATTATTATTATTATTATTATTATTATTATTATTATTATTATCCTTTCATCAAAGTGGGTGTCATCATAGTCAACAAGCTCGAATCATTTTCTCAATATGCTAAAATGTTATAACTTAACACTCTAATTGCTGGATCCTAAGCCCCGGATGTGAAAAGTGGAGGGTTGTGCTAGATAGTCGACATCCAACGTAAAATTTGTCGAAAAATCATGAGAAGAATCCTTTTGATCATTGTGTAAATGCTAGGGCGTCTCCTGGAAGCGACACACTATATGACCTGAATACAGTGAAAAGTGTGCAAGGGCCGCTACACCAACGTCCGGTAGAATTATAGCTTTAAATATTATTATTCATAATAAGATCTTTAATATTATAAGTGTTTATGCTCCTCAAGTAGGTTTAGATATAGGTTCTAAAGATAATTTTGGAATGATTTAGAAGACTTAATACAAATGATTCCTCTTCAAGAATGAATTTTTATTGGAGGAGATTTTAATGGACATGTCGGTAGAGTGGTAGAATATCTTAGAAATATTCATGGTGGCTACGGTTTTGGAGTGATTGATGATGAAGGTATATTCATATAAGATTTTGCATTAGCTTTTGATTTTGTTATTGCTAATACTTTATTCAAGAAAAGAGATGGGCATATTATTGCTTATATGAATGGATCTAATAAAACATAAATTGATTATTTTCTTATGAGAAGAAGAGATCGTCGACAATGTAAAGATTGTAGGGTTATTCTAAGTGAGGATTCAAGTACCCAACATCGATTACTAGTTCTAGATTTTAAGATGAAGAGTTGTAAAATAAGGAATAATAGGAATCATTGTCGTATAATTAGATGATAAGCTAAAAGACATAGATAAAACTATTTTTATGAGTAAAATTTAAGATTTGGGATGTTCATGAAGAAGTAAATTCTATGTGGGATAAAGTAACAAACTCTATTAAAATAGTGACAAAAGTTGTACTTGGAGAATCAAAAGAAAAAGTTTCTATAAATAAAAATAGTAGATGGTGGAATAATATTATGCAAGAAAAGATAAAATATTGAGGGGTCTTATTGTTCATGGGTGATCCAATAGTAATAAGTCATGGGTTGGACTTGAAGTGTTAAGCATGGGCTTGGGCGTCATGTATGTTAAATTTTGATAAATAGTCTTAAAATTCACAATTGAATTTAATAAGTCTTAATTTCATTTTTCTTCTATTAATTAAATAAATAATTAATTAAAAATGGAATCAGGCCATAAGTCCATAGGTTGACCAAGATGATGTAGGGTTGACCGATTGGGTCCTAGGGTTGACCAATTGATTAATGTTGACTAACTGGGTCCTAGGGTTAACCAATTAGAACATAGAATGATCATTGGTCTCATGGGTTGACCATGTGACGGTTAGGTTGACCATTTGATGATGTCTTGACCATTTGGTCATTAGGTCAATTATAAGGTCAATTAGGTGACCATAGGGCTCAAAGTTGACTAAATAATCAACATGGTGACTGTTAGGTGCAAAGTTGACCAAATGGTCAATGACCCACTAGGTCCATGGTTGACCAAATAGTCAATGGGGTGACCATTGGTTCCAGAGTTAATCAAATAATCAACATGGTGACTATTAGGTGCAAAGTTAACCAAATTGTAAATGGGGTGACCATTGGGTCCAGGGTTAAATTTGTCTAAGTTGTCATTGAATTTTGATGTTAAAAGGGGATACATTGGAGTTTGCTCCAATTTTAGGGTTTCGGAGATCCTTGATGGGTTCAAGGAGACAATGTTGGTAGACCTTTTCCTAAGAAGGATCATGGATGCCATTTAAAATGAATCTTCACAGAAGTGAGGTCAACAGTTGTGTTGATTTCCATTAGTGTAAATCACACACAAGTGAAGTGAATATGTGAACAAACACTCAAATGCAACTCAAGTATGAAACAAATAAATATGTAAAGTGTCATGCAAATAATGGCAATGAACATTAAAAACATGCATTATGCGATTGGCTGAACCTAACTGACCATTTGACTAGGTCGATGCAGCCGATCAAACCCATGTACAAGGCTGACCATGTCGGAGTGGTCAGTCGAGCCAATGTGCAAGGATGATCATGCTGGGATTGCAAGTCGAGCGAATGTGCAAGTTTGACCATGATGGGGTGGCCGATTGAGCCAATGTGTAGGGCTGACCATGCATTAGGAAGCCGGTCAAGCCAATGTACAAGGTTGACCATGCCTAGGTTGTCGGTCAAGCCAATGTGCAAGGTTGATAGTACCGAGGCTTCTGATCAAGAAAATGTGCAAGACTATCCGTGCTTGGATAGCCAATTGAGCCAATGTGCAAGGCTAACTTGCTAGGTGGCTAGTCGAGCCAATGTGCAATGTCTACTAGGTTAGAGAGGCTGGTTGAAACCAAATGGTACATCAATCAAGCCGTGGCGATCGGTCAAACCCAAAATGGCACGAGCCATATTCATCTCACAAAACACACATCATGATAGAGCATACAACGCCATGCAATGAACGTGCATGATAGTAATCATCAATCGCAAGGAAGGCTAGGTTTGAAAGTATGGATGTGCGACATAGCAGCCTCCAGGTTTGGCGTTTTGCCTTCTCAATTTTTAGAAGGGAAACCCTCCATGTATTGTAGAATGGATTAGCTACAAAGTTGTTCCCTTTCTACAACTCTCCATAACTTTGTAAATGGACTAGCTATAAAGCTATTTTCCATTCTATAAATTTCAAATATTCCAACCCCTTCAAGAAAGGTTGGAAACACTAAAGCTTAGCTAAATTCATATTCCAACCGCTTAGGTTTAGGTCTATGGGTTTTGTAAGGGAAATCTCTCAAATTTGTTGGGGATTTATCCACAAAAGCTTTCCTAACTTAAGGGCTTTCTCTAAAAAACAAACCTAATCCTAGCATTCCCTAACATAGACCAAGGGTTAGATAGAAAAAAAAAGTGCAAATATTTCATAGGATCTCACCAAAGTGGTAGTTTAGGGAGTGTTCTCTTTGCTCCTGCAAAGCCCGCTTCGATATCCCTTTGAGGGGATGAAGCTCTCCTCACTGTAGGAGAGATGATGAGGCTTTGAGCTCTAAGCTCCTTCCTCAATCCAAGGATGACGCTCTCCTTGTGGAAGGAGAGATGGTTGAGGTTATCAGAAGCCTTCTCCCAAGTCAAGATAAAGCTCTCCTTATGGAAGGATATGGTGACTCCTTACTCCTCCAAATCAAGAGGAAGCTCTCCTCATTCGTTGAATGTAGCTCCAAGAAAAATACACCCTCACCTCCACTTTTAGAAATGATGTAGTGAATGTGGGGTTTGATGGAGGAAATGAATTGGAATAAGAAGAAGCAGAAGAAACAAAATGTAGGTTCCATCCATAGCTCTTGAATCTCTCCTCAGCTCACGCAAGCCTTCCCAAGCTGAATGAAATCATCTTTTTTTTGTCGAAATCCATCCCTACTTATGAAGCAAGGTAAATGGGAGGGAAAAATCCCTCCAAGCATCAAGTTATGGCCACTGTCCACATGACATGGTGTGAGTGGACATTCAGATAGTAGATGCTGTCCTTGAAACCTATCATGGACAATCGACTAGCTACCAACAAGTGGGGAGTCAAAAAGTTAATAATTGTGGCTAGAGAAGCTATCAGCTCAGTCATGCCCAAACTAGGCATGGTTACGCTAATGCGTAATTTTGTCGTGCTCTCTAGCTTGAGCTTGGAAATCGGTCATTTTGGCGTAACCAAGCCAAAACTGGGTGGTCACGCTATGTCAAAAGTAGGGTTACGTACTCGAAGCGCTGCAAAGGTCCCGGATGAGTTCCCTTGGCTTCATAAGGTACTAAATAGATGGGAAATGATCTCTAGACATTGAGGAAGTCAAATTGATGTGTTGTAACGCCAGGATAACCCCTCAAACTAGCAGTCTCCCCTAGGCGATGCAAAGTTGTTCAGAACCCTAATTCTCACCTGGTAGTGCCTGCAAGCGACTTTTCTGACTCCATTTGGTTATAAATGAGTCTGGATTGATGGATATAGATCTCTAAACATCGATAAAAGGTTTAAAAATGTTCTAATCTAGAGTCAACCCCATTCCATGGTTAATTTACCTGGGTAGGGAAAAAATCAGTATTGATCCCGATTCCATGCTCGTGGCACGTACTTAGAGGTCCAGATGGATATCTTGAGCTTCAGGATTGTATGAATGGACAACAAGTCATCCATAATTTTTCAAGTAGGTATCCTACATATGTGAAATCAAAAATTAATGCCAAACAAAAACCCCCAATAAATGCACAACGCCATTAAAGCACAATGCATATGTTGGAAGTAGCCCAAATTTCTATCAAACTAGGATTAGTTGTAGCATTTTCATAACCCGGTTATCTAGATAAAAGGTAAAACACACTACGACGGGATGCCGTCGTCGAATCTTCATATTTTAAATTTAATTTAAATATATATATAGTTTAAAAGATAAAATTTGATTTTGAAATTAATTTTAAGTTTAAAAGTTTTAAGATATGAAATTAAACCGATCTCACATCCCAAATAGTTTATATAAACGAGCACCGCACCACAAACCGTATATCTATCCCGAAGAATAGACACACCGCTTGATGATGGGGCTCGATTAAATAAACTAAAAGATTTGTGACATCCGTTTGGTCTGCGAACCAATTTTATAAGCCGACAAGTTCCCTCGCTTAATATAAATGAATTAAGCAGGGCTTATATTACCTGGGTTCTTAAAGTTCCCTATAAGGGCAAGCCCCTATAGTTAATTACATCCTATGTGATGGGAATCACTTAAGAAAACTCTCGATGATGATCAGTGGTTTTGCTCTCAAGAATTTCAAAGTTTTAAGGTTTTCAAAGGATTTGAGTTTTGGAGATTTCAATAGGGAATGGCTCAAATTTGGAACAATTTATTTCAGGAGTCCAAAGGAAGAGAGGTAGGAGAAGCTGGAGATCCAAGAAAAAATCTTGGCAACTTCCCAAACTATCTTATTATTTGGATTCAATTTGGGAGGAACTATTTAGTATTTCGATCTTGTCAATTTTAATTATTTAGGACTTATATTCGTATGACATGATCATACAAACAGCCTCGAAGATGTGAGGGTTTATGCCGTACCGAACGACTACCTCAGAGTCCTAAGACCGGTTATGGCATAATTTACATAACATGATTATGCAAATGCCTAACGAAAAGTTGAGGATTTATGTTGCGCTAGGCAAACCACCTCGAAGTCCTATGGCTTGGTTATTTAATTCTAAGAAAGTTTTGTTGAAGTAGATTCGAGTTTTGCTGATGACGATGGCCGAGCTGCCCACCATGCTCCGAGCTCCGTGTTGTTGTTGCAGAGGTTTAGTTTTAGAAGTCATAAATCAGGAGATGAGAGAAGTGTTTTGGTATAGAGAGAATCTTAAAATCCAAGTGTTTTTAATATTTTAATTAAAACAAATCTTAAAGTTGTTTAAACATAACCAATTAAGATCCCACGGTTCCGTCATCCCGGCACCGTTATTTTCATCGAATTCACTTAGTCCAGATGAATTTGCTAAACTCAACTAAATGAGTTCCACACTTTCATTTAGACCGTGGGAAATCCCGTTAGCAACACGTGGGTTACATCATCCGAGGTATTCCCGATCATTCAACGAGACGTTTTAATTTAGTTGCAATTGTAGTTTTATTGTTCTGTTTGTGATTAAATTTTGAGTTGTTTTATATTTTGGAATGTTGTGGTGGTGAATTTTATCTTGCAATGACTTTTAATTTAGTTTTGGTTTCAGTTCAGGGACTATCCTAAAGGTTTTGGTTTTCATGCAACAGTTGTTTATCATGTAAGAAAAATAAAGTGCATTGCACGTAAGTAAATTACAATAAAGTAAATTGCAATAAAATAAAAGCGTACCTGGAGGGTCTTCCCATCATCCCAAGCTGCACTTAAAACACATGTTAAGACATTTAAATATTTCAACAAGTACCTAGGTAAAGCTAAGGGAAAGGTTTTGGTTGTCTACCAAAGTCCTAATCCTATAGCTAATCATCTCCTATGACGTCTAGGTTCTTGTGTTTTGGTTTAAGGATGACTCTCTTCACCCAAGAACAATTAAATTCATTTGTTCTTATAAACATCCTATCATATTGAGGAAGTGCTTAAGACGAGTCTTAAACATCTTTTCAATACCTCTAGGATTGTTTTAAGTCCAAGAGAATTTAATTATACAAGTGAATTAATCATCTAGGAGTTTAAGTTTTGTTATCTTGCTCAGTGAACTAGGAGATTTGAATATCCTATAAGTGAAGTAACACTTCACTTGATGCCTCATTTAAGAGTTATAATAATAAGAGCTTTAAAAGGCAAATCGAATTATTAAATATTTTGATGATTTAAATTTAATGATTTAATTTTAACTTTGACTTAATTATAAAAAGTTAGTTTAAGTTTGGAATAGTGTTCAAGTTATTTTAGATTTAATTCTTAATGATTTCATTTAAGTTTGTTGTTAAATGATTTTAATTTAATTTAATTCAATTTAACTTTAAATCAATTTAATTTAATTTTGATTTAATTTAATTTGATTTAATTTAATTTTAATTTAATTTAGTTTTAATTTAATTTAATTTAATTTTAATTTAATTTTAATTTTAGTTTTAATTTAGTTTTAATTTTAATTTAATTTTAATTTTAGTTTAATTTTAATTTTAATTTTAATTTAATTTTAGTTTAATTTTAATTTGGATTATTATTTTAATTAATTAATTTTTTTTTGTTTATTAAGAATTAAGTATTATTGAAGTGGTTTATTCAGGGACTTTTAAATTAAAAAATAAATATCCTCTTAATAATATCCCTACTTTAATAATTCCAATTTCCATCATTCTCCCAAAATTTAAATTAATTAATTAATTAAAGTTTTATTTTAATTATATTTGAAATGTTTAGTAGGTTTCTACCCTCAATCATTTAAGTTTCAATCATCCAAAATCAGTTTAAAATCAAATATTTTACCCTCCCCTTTTGATTAATCCTAAAATTTTAATTAAAGGTTGAAAATTTTAATTACCATTTTTCCCTTCCAGCTTAATAATTCTATAACTCACTAAATTAAGCTCAAATGAACTTGAAATTTTTATGTAACCTCACTTACATGTCAAATAAGACTTTAGAGGAGAAAATGTGATTTTTCTGTTTTTAATTTATTTATGTAATTATTTTTAATGGAAAATAGGGGTTTTCAAGGAAAATTCAATAACATGACCAAGGAAATGTTTCTATCCTTAAGAAAATTATGGAACATTCCTAATGACTAGAGGACCATTTGGACGAATTTTGATAATTTTTTGAATTATATTTTATTTATTTGAATTATTTTGAGTTTTGGAGTATTAATTAATTTTAAAATAAAATTAAAGTTGAAAAATGGATTTTATATTTTTATTAAATCTCTCTGACCTCAAGGACTTCAAAGAAACAAATTTTGCATATATCTGATTTTTCTATGATTTATTAGAATTATTTTAGTGAAAAAGTTGGAAAATACATTTTTTAATATTAAAAATTACATTAAGCCTTTAAAATTCAATATCTTATCCTAGGGACTTAAGAAAAATATTTGGTTTATTCCTAAGTAATTAAAATTCAAAATGTGACATTTTAGTGATTTTTAATATTTTTATGATTTTTATTATTTTTTAATTATTAAAATATTAAAATAATGATAAAAATCAACTTTTTTAGAAAATTACAACTTTAATTTTCCTAAGTTCTTCTGATATCAGAGAAGCGCCAAAACAATTTTTGTGAATTTTTGAAAAGTATTTTGTGAGTTATGAATTTTTAAAGTTTAATTTTACCCATGAGGCTTAATCAACCCATTTGGTGGATCAAATCAAGTCCAATTAGTTTCAAATTTTTATGTGAGACTCTCCTAAACCTAAAGGACAGTGAAGAATTGTTTCCAAGTCAATTTGATATATAGTTAACCCTAATTAATTAATGTTCAATTTTGGGTGTTTAGACCAATTAGGGTTATTCCAAGTGAATTAACTCAAAACTTATTTTTCCTAGGTTCCTCTCAGTCATAAGAAACATCACCAAATTTTCTTAGAATTTATTTCTGAACATGCTAATTATTGGAATTAAAATACTCAAAACAGTAACATGCAATTGAAAAATCAATAACTTCTCATAGGGATGGCCTCTGACCTTGGAAAATTCAGGGAATGTTCCCAAGTTCAGAGGCTTCAAAAGCCCTATGGTCTCATGCCATGGTGAATTGCCTATGCAAATGGAGAATTAAAATAATGCAGAGAGTAAATAAATCATTAAAAATAAAATACTCAATAAATTTACTTGATTTCTTTTGTATATTATTCTCTCCTGTTCACTGAGCAAGAAGGTATTTTTATTTTATTTTTAAGATTTTTCTACACAAAGTTATGGATTTTCTAAGTTCTGTTAATTAAATAAATCCATAAAATCCTATTTTTCTATTTATCCGTATCGGCGCCGCGTCAACCTTAGCATCTCCGAACAGCCACGCGGCGCTTTCTGGTTCGACGCCGCCATCCGACTCAGTGCTCCTGGGGCCCGCGGTTCATGTACCATCGCGCTGTCTGGCTCGATCCCGACCGTCCGCTCGATACATGCGCGATCCAACGGCTCCCAGTCATCATCTACGACTGGTGTGAACCCGTGACCATCCACACTAAAACCCTAAGATCTCACTCAATACTTAACAAAATTTTGTGTTCTTGTGCTCTATGGATTCGTCTTGAAGAGACGAATACATCTATACGGTGATCATGCATTGAAATTAAGGCATTTGAAATGGAGAATGTTCAGAAGCTTGGGAAGAAGAGAGAGCTCATACCTTTGCACAGAGAAGTGAAGCTTCGATCTGAGAGTTGTGTCACGTTCGATTGGGTCCAAGCAAGCTCTAGATGAAGTCCCTTGGCCTGGTGAATTGCCTAGGTACAAAAGTGAACACAGCCGATCACAAAGCTTGAAGGCTGGAGCAATGGGTGGCCTGGAGAGGGGGCTTTCACTGGGGAACTTCTCCTCTTGGTCTGGTGAAGGTGTAGGACCAATCAATTTGGAGATTGGCTCACTGTGGTGAAGTGTCCTGGTTTTTGGCTTGAATTTCAACTATGAAATTGAGCTCACAGAGAGGAAATGGCAGGGGGATTTCGGTGGGGATCAAGTTCTCCGGGTGTGGGGAAGATTCGGAATGATTTTGGCGCAGTTTCGTGTGATTTGTTTCAGACACCTCTTCCATGGCCGAGAGAGGTGGGGTTTAAATAGAGCTGGCTGGAGGCTCTCCCAGGGGGAGTTAGGGCTTGGGATCAGCTGCTCTGGTGAGGAGAGGAACAGCCATGGTGGCCATTGGGCATGGGGTAACTCAGCAGGTGAGAATTCCAAGCTTGGGCTCACATGGGAGCTCTCGGGTGTGGTGTTTTCCGGCGGCCCAGGTGGCTGGCCGGCAGGCATGGGTCACCCTCAGGGTCAGGAGGTCCAGGGCTGGGGTTTAGTGTAGGGAATTGGCAATGGCCATGTGTAAAGTGTTTGAATCAAAGTGGAATGGGGTAAGGGTGTATTTTGGCTAAGTTTGGTCAAATGCATGGATTGGGCTACGTGCACCTCCAAGTACAATTAAGTTTAAGCAAGGTTTAGTGGAATCATGGAAGTGGCTAATCCCCTTAAGGGAATATGGAAAGAGTCTCCTCCTCTTGCCATCTTGGGTATGGTGAAGTGTCCAAGGCTTTCATGGCTCCCATGTGGCTCATGCATGGCTTCATGGCTCCATTTGGCTTGGGAAAAGTTAAGTCAACTTTCATGAGGAAGGATTTTGTGATTTTTGGCATTCGGTGAGAGTTGTCATGAGGTTTGATTTGGAATGGTTTGATGATGAATTTGAAAGTTAGGGAAGGTTTTAATTGGAATGGATGATGAAGTGTAGTGTCATGTGGGCATTAGAGTCAAATTTGGGCCTTTGAAATTATTTTAGGAGTGGGCTTTTTTAGGAAGGCTTAAGGAAGTGGGCCTTAGGTTTTAAAATAAATTTATGGATGGGAATTTTGTAAAAGGTTGGGCCAAATAATGTTGGGTTTGTTTTAGGGATGTGCCATGATTGATTTGAAGCAAGTTTGAGGTGGTGCTAGGTTTGAATTGGGTTGGATTTGGGCTTCTTTGGTAAAGAGGCCAACATAGGTCAAATTGGGCTAATTTGGGCCAATGTTGGGCTAGGGTTGAAATTGATGTAAAATTAATGTTGGGAAATGTTTATGGGGTTGTTACAAATAGGTTTCAACTTTGGTTGGATTTTGATTTTGGGATTTGGCCCATTTGGGTTAGGTTCGGGTGTAGGCCCATTTAGGGTATTTTGGGCTTGGGTTTAATTTGAGTAAGGTCTGGGTCCAAATTTTGGGCAAATCATGTTAGTTTTTTGTTTGTGGGGATGCTAGGAAGGTTTTAGAAAAGATTTTGGGTCAAATTGGGATTGAATTGAGTTGGTTTGAGGTAGGTTTAGGTCATGGGTCAAAATTGGGCCTTAAGCTTAAAAATGAAATTGGATTCAAATGTCAATCAAATTGGGCTTGAATTTGGTCTAGATTGATATTGGGGATATTGAATTGAAGTTTAGAATTGAATTGGACCAAAATTGAGGTCAATTGGGGTGATTTGGTTTGACATTGGGTTCATTTGGGTTTAAAATGAGCTAAATTGGGGGTTTTGGTAAAAGTAGGGCAAATTGACAAAATTGGCCCATGGTGTAGTTGGAAAAAATAAAATTGGGAATATTTGAGATATTCTGAAATTTTCTGGGAATTTTTGGAATTTATGGAATTTTGGGTCAAGAGGGGCATTTTGGTAATTTGGAGGGTATTGGGGGTATTTTTAGAAATTTTGGTATTTTTGGCTGGAGATAGTCAATTTGAGTGGGGGAAAATGTTTAGGATTAATCTTGAGGAATTTTGGGTAATTTGAAAATTTTGGAAAATTTGGGCAATTTCAAGGGCTTTTGGTAGGTTTGATGGGTGTAGGGTCCCCGAGGTCAAAAATTGAAATTTTGGAAGAATGAAGATTGATCAACTGTGAATAAAATGGAATCACTTTGATTGAGCCATGAAGCCATATTAAGCCCATATGAGCCATGAGAGGACTCATTGGAGGCATTCACTATGTTGTTCCTAACCCTCTTAACCAGGGGCTTCTGGGTTAAGGTCCATCCATATGAATTACCTACATGAGTCGAGGAGTCAAGTTGGGTATAGGTGTGGTTTTAGGATTTGGATTGTGTGTGTGAGAGTGTAGAGTGTGAGTGTAGTGAGTGTGTAAGTCAACCCTCACTGCGACCGAGCCACCTGGGGAAGTCCTAAGGCCAAAGAGTCCTATAAGGAACTCATCCTTTAAACCTCCACATTTGATCTCATCCCTCTAGGTGATTAGGGGTCTACAATCAAGCTTGTGGGGTTTGTAGGGAGACAAGAAGTGGTTTAAATTTATAAGGGATGGGTCTCAATTCTAGTCCTCTAAGATAGTCAAAGGAAAAGCCTAAGGCTAGATCCTAAACACTAAAGAGGGAAGAGAAGACCTCATCAAAAATGAGGTCAATAAATGGACCCCCAATAGGTGTGGTGTGCTAACCAAGCACACCAAGCGTATTGGCGTTTACCGAAGAGATCAAAAAAACCAACACAGATGTCCAAGTGACAAACTTAGGACGAAGTAGATGAATTTTCATCTGGGAGTATCGAGTATATTTCCAAGGCTGGAGATTCCTGAACTCTCGCTGGGGAATGGAAAAGGAGGTGAACTCCAAATCATAAGATCTGGGGAATTCGATTTAGATTCCAGTTTACTTTTAAATTTCAAGTTTCAATGTGTGAGTTTAGATTTTGATTGAAGTTTGATTTAAAATCGATTTAAGGAAATTTTGAATTTGAAATTTGGAATTGAAATGAGAATTGAAACCTGGGTTTCAACCTCGGGATTGCGAAGAGAACTGGAATTTAGATACCAGCCTCGGAGTGAGAATCAGAGTTTAAGTGTTGATGTAAAAAGGATGAGAATCAGAATTTAGGTACTGATCTCGAATGAGAGTGAAATTTGGAATTTAAGTATCAAATCTGAAAGAGAATCGAAATTTAGGTATCGATCTCGGATGAGAGTCGGAATTTAGGTACCGACCTCGAAGGAAGAGAACTGGAATTTAGGTACTAGTCTCGGAAGAGAGTCGAAGTTTAGGTATCGACCTTCAAAAGGATGAGAATCAGAATTTAGGTACTGATCTCGGAATGAGAACTAGAATTTAGGTACTAGTCTCGAATGAGAACTGGAATTTAGGTACCAGTCTCGGAAGAGAGTCGAAATTTAGGTATCGACCTTGAAAAGGATGAAAATCAGAATTTAGGTACTGATCTCGGAATGAGAACTAGAATTTAGGTACTAGTCTCGAATGAGAACTGGAATTTAGGTACCAGTCTCGAATGAGAACTGGAATTTAGGTATCGACCTCGAAAAGGATGAGAATCAGAATTTAGGTACTGATCTCGGATGAGAGTCGGAATTTAGGTACCGACCTCGAAGTGAGAACTGGAATTTAGGTACCAGTCTCGGAAGTTTAGAATTGAAATTTAGGTATCAATTCGGAAGAGAATCAAAATTTAGGTATCGATCTCGAAAGGAGAGTCAGAATTTAGGTACCGACCCCAAAGTGAGAACTGGAATTTAGGTACCAGTCTCAGAAGTTTAAAATTGAAATTTAGGTATCAATTTAGAAGAGAATCGAAATTTAGGTATCAATTCGGAAGAGAATCGAAATTTAGGTATCGATCTCGAAAGGAGAGTTGAAATTTAGGTACCGACCCCGAAGTGAGAACTGAAATTTAGGTACCAGTCTCGAAGTTTAGAATTGAAATTTAGGTATCAATTCGGAAGAGAATCGAAATTTAGGTATCGATCTCGAAAGGAGAGTTGGAATTTAGGTACCGACCTTGAAGTGAGAGCTGGAATTTAGGTACCAGTCTCGGAAGTTTTAATGTATGAAGAAGGACCCAGTCTCATGCCATCAAAACCAAATCAAACCAAGTTCGTGGCTCTGTGTCAATGAACCTAGTCAATCTCCGTACAAGAGGGGAAGGAGATCACAAAAAATCAAAAAGATTTCGATGTGACGAAAAGGGTGTGGGATTTTTGAAATTTGAAGTGTGAGTTTTCCGTGAGGAAGAATCATCCCGAAAGAGGGTTTTAAAGTAGTTTGAAGTAGATTTTGATCCGAGGAAGAATTGAAGGATTTGAAAGAGATAGATTGAGATTGTAATTCCATTTGAGATTCATTTTTCATTTTGTTTGTCCTTTAATGATCCAATTTTATTTTTGTTGTTTATTTGTTGTTCACGTGAATTTTATTTGGTGTTCAGGTGGATTTTAAGTTCATTTGAATATCTGGATTTCAAAGAACGATTCTTATTTATTTCCCTTTTCTTTTCTATTCTTTGTTCAAAGTTCATTTAACTCTAATGGCATTTCCCAGTCAATTTGCACAAAAGAGGTGAAGGCAAAATGTGACATGATCACTTTCATTCTAATCTTGTTGAAGATACATCATACAACTCGATCTGAAATATTTCTCATACAATCCATGACTCAAAACGGACTATGTATGATTCTTGTTGATCCATCCAAAAAGTATCTGTTAAAAATCCATGTCTGAATAATGAGATACACGGTCAATAGCATCACCTTCCAAGCCATCCTTGGCAGGAATGCCGTGTGGATGTACAATGTAGGTGTGCTATTTCCCGTGTAACTCACAGCTCGTAGGGCCGGAGACTCTCCAATTCTGGATCTGGCTGGAAGTGGTAAGGTGCCTTTCTGTCGTCCATCCTTATAAAAGTGACGGAGATCCGCTCCACTGGTACTCCCGGTATACAATGTTTTGCGATGTCTGCTCCATTTCCTTGTAATATCAAGATGGAACCTACCAAAAGTGGTATCTCCACCGGCCCTCGGAACTTACCCGGGCCTGCTATCCGGAGGTCAGATCCGAACATGATATTGCATTGGTTGACGAACAAAGCGTGCGAAAGGTCCGACAAAGTCATGGTGGTCTATGTGTGGAGGTATGCGATCGCCTCTTCGGTAAATGTTGATGATGCAAGCTGTTGGTATGCGGTCTGCGGCAGCACCCCCAACGTTATCATTCTTTTCACCATTCTTTTAATTATTCTCGGCATTGGATCCACCTCACCGTGATGGAGTATCCCTGGTGGATTTCCTTTTCTGTCCTCTGCGAAGTTATAGCAACATCCGCATTGTATTGTGACTCTTCCTTTCCCTGGCATACATTTCCGGGGTTCCGAATATATCTTTTATCTCAGATGGCCTGCTCGACCCATCTTCTGAAGTTCTAAAATGCAATCCACAATCTGCTGTTGCTTGTACTATGAGAATACACCTGTGTGTAACTCGAGGCCTTCCAAAATGTTGATTCTTTTGCCTCTAATCCTTTCAAAGTATTCGAAAGTCTTCTTCTCAACATTTTGCATTCTTTCTAGTTCATATTCTGGGATGATATGCAAGTGACGAGGTCTAGTAACGTATTGCGGGATGTATGGCTCAATCCCGTCGCGTTCTCCTGCATACCTTGGCTCCTCGGGGATTGTCTCTATCGGGACATCCTCCAGGGTTGCTTCCACAACAAGGTTCTTCAGATTTGGTATCTCTGTCCGGTGTCGAGGCACTGATTCTATTTCTGTTCTTCTTGGCACTTTTTTGATCTGTTCTGATTTTCTCGATGTTGACTTTCTTCTTTCTGGTTCCTGACGAACCGGTATCTTTGAAATGTGTGTATTGGCGAAGGTGGCTGTTTCCTCGTGTTGATCTGCTGCCAGTTTAGTCAACATCTTGTGGATACGACGATTCTTATTCCTTCTTTGAGTAGCAGTGAGAGTAGCTCTCCTTACCCCTTGAATCTCTGCAGGCACGACGCTGACGAGCCTGCCCTCTGCCATGGCAACTACTGACTTGATTTTCTTGCTTTCCTCGGTGTTTGTCTTTCTTTTCTTGTTGTTGGATTGGTGGCTTGGGCCACCCATCTTCATCACTGTCTGGCTATGAAGCTCTTCTCGGTCCACTGGGACCCAATCATTTTCTTCGTACTGTAGGCTGGCTGGTGTGAAGTCAGAATAAATTTCTATCATTGCTCCATCCTTCACCCTCTTTTCATCGAGTGCGAGACTCACGCCATTTTTAAAGTTTAGGACCAACCGCCCGTTCGACATTTCCCTGCAAAGAAGACAAGGAAAGGATCGGTGGTACGTACTAAGAACAAGAACATTAAGAAAATATTTACCACTCGAAGATTCTTATTCTCTTATTTTAATTTTAATTTTTAAGGAAAGTAGGAAAAGATGAAGAAAGATCGGGAACAAGATTTGATTTGAAAGGAAGGGTAAAACTTTATTATTATGATTTCACATATTTTATTTTTAGCACATATTTTATTTTATCCATTTTTATGTTTTTGGGTTCGGACCCGATCACAAAGTGATTGCTTCACCCGTGTTTCTAGCGGTAAGACTCCATTTTAGGGGCCACCCTTCGAAACATCAAGTTGCGTAATACTTCTTCAAATACCGTCCATTGATTGGAAGCATTTGTCGTTCTCCTTGGCAATTCACAAGTTGGTAGGAGCCTCCTGAGTAGACTGCCTCGACCACAAACGGCCCTTCCCAAGTCGGTTCAAATTTGCCTCCTATCTTGCGATGTGCAAGAATTGGTCTTCTGAGAACAAGAACTAAGTCACCAACTTTGAAAGTTCTTGGGCAGACCAGTTTATCATGGGCCTGGATCATCTTGTTTGGTACAGTTCCAAATTTTGCTGCGCTCCAAGTCTCTTCCCTTCCAAGATTTCCAGTTCTTCCAGTCGTAATCTGGCATTTTCTTTTGTAGTAATTTTATTTGCAACTGCAATCCTGAGTGATGGAAGCTGGACCTCCAAAGGTAAAACGGTCTCGGACCCGTTCACTAAAGCGTAAGGCGTAGACTGAGTTGGAGTCCTGAAAGTCGTCCTGTAGGCCCATAAGGCTTCTAACAACTTCTCGTGCCAATTTCTCTTGTTGTCATCCAAGGTTTTCTTTAAAATCTGAACGAGAGTTTTATTAAAAGCCTCGGCCAAGCCGTTTGCTCTTGGGTAGTAGATTGTTGAGTATCGCCAATCGATTCCATGTCTTCTGACAAAATTGTTGATTTTTGTGCTTCTAATGCGGACCCATTATACGAAATGATTCGCGCGGTACTCCGAAACGGTATACAACTTGATTTTTGAAAAGCCGTAGCACGTGGTGTGCCTTTACTTCTCCGAGTGGAACTGGCTCGCCCATTTAGAAAAGTAGTCTGTAGCTACAAGGATGAAGCGATGTCCTCTTGAAGAAGGTGGTTCTATCGGACCTACTATATCTGTGCCCCAACACTCAAATGGCCACGACGCAATTGTCGGATGTAGCACATTTGGAGGTTGGTGTAGAACCACTCCGTGCACTTGGCACTGGTGACAGCTCTTGGCGATCTTCATACAGTCGGTCATCATTGAGGGCCAGTAGTACTCTAGCCTTTTAATTTTCATTTTCATTTTCAGACCCGACTGATGAGCGCCACAAAGTCCTGAGTGTACCTCTTTGACAATTTCACGAGCCTCGGACCCGTTCAGGCATCTTAACCACATCTGATCAAAAGACCTTCTGTATAATGTATTTTTTATTAATGCATAAGACAGAGTTCTTTTCTTGATTTGATGGGCTAATGACTTATCGTCCGGTAATTTACCTGTTTGTAGGTAGTCTATTAGCGGTTGATGCCAATCTTCTGTGTTTTCCGTCACTGCTGCAACTGATTCCTCTGCTTTTTCTGATTTCTGTACTATATCCATGTCGAGCTGTGATAGGACCTGTCGTCCTTGAGCCGACACTTCAAGCCGAATCATCTTGTAAGCGAGGCAAATTCTTTTGCAAGGCGAGCTAGCGCATCCGCGAGGGCATTTTCTCTTATGGGGATCTTGTAGATTGTTACAATCGGAATTTGTTCCAACGGTTTCATGGCATACTGAAAGTATTGCTCGAGTCTTGGCTTTAAGATTCTGTATTGTCCTGCGACTCGTTGAATGATCAGCGAGAATCTCCAGTAGATGTTGATATCCGTTATCCCCATTTGAATGGTCGGTTCTAGTCTCGTTATGAGGGCCTCAAATTCTTCCTCGTTGTTTGTGCACGGCTCCGTTAAGTGGTAGGAGTATCTTAACATCCCCCGCTCCAGTGTTATAAAGATTAGTCCGATTCCTGCTTTACCGGGCACTATCGTTTGCAATTCTTTGTCTTTCTGTGCTGAGGACGCTCCGTCGAAGTATAATTCCCAACGTTGATCATCGGTGTCTTCTAGGTTTATTATCTTCTCGTCAGGCAAATCGTCGTCGAAAGGCGAATCTGCCGGTAAAGGATGTGCTGCAAGGAAGTCAGCTAGTACTTGTCCCTTTACGGCGCGAAGAGGAACGAAATTTATATCAAATTACAATAGTATCATCGACCACCTGGCAAGTCTGCTAGAAAGTGTCGGTCGGGTCATCAAATATTGCAACGGATTAACTTTCAAAATGAGGTTGATCTTATGAGAAAGCATGTAGCGCCTGAGCTTTTACAATGCTTCTCAATCGGAGGATACTTTACTTCCGTCGGCAATAGACGACGGCTTAAGTAATAAAGAGCATTTTCTTTTCCCTCGTCATTGACCTGGGCTAGCAGGGCTCTGAGAGAGTTGTCTAAAGCCGCGGTATAAAGTATTAACGGTCTACCTGAGACTGGGGTTGCTAAGACAGGAGGTGTCATTAAATATTGCTTAATGTCCTCGAAGGCCCGTTGGCATTTCTCTTCCCAAATGAATTTGGCGTCCTTTTTAACTAATGCCGAGAAGGGCTGACACCTACCTGACAAGTTCAAGATAAAGCATCGAAGAGATGCCAGCTTCCCTTGAAAGGATCGTAGCTGTTTTAAGGTTTTGGGAGGCGGCATCTCTAAGATAGCTTTAATCTTTTCCGGATCAATTTCGATTCCGCGATGTCGAACAACAAATCCTAAGAATTTCCAGGAGGTGACGCCGAAGGCCCATTTTAAGGGATTCATCTTAAGGTTGTATTGCCTCAGTCGCTCGAAAACAATTCTCAAATCATACAGGTGATCTTCCTTCAGTTTGCTTTTGATGACCACATCGTCCACGTAGCACTCGACTTGGTTGTGAATGAGATCATAAAAAATCTTTGTCATTGCTCTTTGATATGTTGCTCCTGCATTCTTTAGTCCGAATGACATTACTGTGTAGCAATACACTCCGATCGGCATTCTGAAAGCTGTGAGTTTTTCGACTTCTGGTGTCATCTTTATCTGGTTGTATCCTGATGATCCATCCATGAATGAAAATATTTCATGTGTTGAAGCAATGTCGATCATCGGTTCCAGGATTGGCGGTGGAAATTCATCCTTTGGACATGCTTTATTTAAATCCCTGAAGTCTACATAGATTACGATACGACCATTTTTCTTTACGTGGTACCACGTTGGCTAATCAAGTTGGGTATTGTTCTTCACGGACAAATTTAGCGTCGATTAGCTTCTTAACTTCGGCTATTACTTGTTGCTCGATTTCTAGACGCATTCTTCCGGGAGCTTGTCGACTGGAACGAAGTAGGATCTACTCCTAACTTGTGAACTGCGACTTCAGGAGCTAATCCTGGCATTTCGTCGTAACTGCAAGCAAAATAGTCCTTGAATTCCATTAATAGCTTGATCATTTCCTCGGAATCTTCTTTATTGAGTAAAGAGCTAACAAAGGTTGGTCTAGGCTTTTCGTTAGTACCTAAGTTAACTTCCATTAACTCGTCTCATTGTAGATTTGATTTCTTCTTCAAATTACGGTGGAGCATCTCCGATTGGTAGATCTTCGAGGTCCTCTGAAGCTTCCAAGCAGTCCTTATTAGGCTCGCAAGTGACAACCAAGCAAAATTCCGTATCGTCAACTGAACCTACTGTGCCGAATCCGAGACCATGTTTTGAATTGGGAGGCCGACCGGCATTGTTCCATAGTCTTTCAAAATGTTGTGATTGACCCTTTGTCCATTGTCGAGGTAAGACACCACGTTGAATTAAATTTTGAACACAGGGAGAGTACCACTCAAACGGTAATTCCATTAATTCGGAAGAAGCGACATCTTCAAATTGTACATCTTTTTCATTATTGGAAGAAGGAGTACCACGATAAAATTTGATTGGTTTAGCACCGACCGCCATGCACTTCCTTGACCACCATACCCTCGATCTTATTAGATCTGGATCGGGGTCGGGGCCATAGTGTGTACATGGTAGTTAATCTTCTCGTACATTGATTTATATTCTTCATTCTTTTCATCTTCGAGGGAGATCTTGAATTGTGGTTCCTTCTGGTTTATTGTAGCTGCTTCTTTCTTGATTTCTTCTTCTTCTTGAGAGCTGTTCTCCCAATTCACGTTAATTATCAACTTTTTCTGTCCAACTGTCCCAACGTTTCTGCCACGACCTCGTCCCCGGCCTCGACCTCGGGTGCAAGTTGTGAAGAAACCTTCACCATCTCGCCGTAAGGGAGTGGTGAGTGAGCTGTTGGACTAGAACTTCGGGTTCTTCGTCGTCTTGAACTTCTTTTGCTTCATTTGGCATGGTATTTACGGAGAAGATTGTTTTCTTTGGAGGCGCGTAGTAGGTTGCATCTTCATGAATTCCAATTTCATGTATGGGGAAAGGTTGCAAGTCACCTTTAATGCCTTTGTTCTCCTCCATCGTAGTATTTTATGCATCGATGCGAGAGACGACGGTACCATCCGGTTCTCATGTATCCACGATCGGCCCAGTAGTGCGTTGAACGATGTTTCAGAATCAATTATATGGAATTTTGCGGTCGTCTTTGTTAAATCACCGGTCTTCATCAACAGCGTTATTGATCTGAGGGCTCTTTCTCCTTTTTGGTTGAATCCTCTTAGTAACATCTTGTCCGCTTCAAGCTTGCGAGCATCAATTTCCAAATATGCTGGCGTCCGAAGATTCATTATGTTGATTGACGCTCCTGGATCCACCAATACTGCGAGAGCGTAAACTTTCCGATTGTAACTAAAATGTACAACGGTCGGTTGTGATCGACTGTCCCAAGTAGTAGATCACTGTCCGTGAAGGTAACACCTCGCTGTTCCTTTAACGAGCAAACCTCGTCTAAGGAATCTCTGGCCATCTGAGCTAAACAAATCTCTGGATCAAGTAAGGCCTTGATCAGAGCTTCCCTCATCTCTTTTGATAAGATGATAGCGTCATAGATGCTCAGTTTGGCTGGCAGTTTCCTAAGATGGGCTAGCACGTTATAGTCCACTTTGATACCATGTGTTTCAGTTTCTTCCCGAATGGGCAATTCTTCTACTGGGGTTGATTCTTCCTGAACAACCACCTGCTTTCCTTTGTCTTTTGGACCCATTCTCGGAGGTAGAACCCTTCCGCTCCTTAAATTGACTTCGTGACTTCTTCGAATGCAGTGCGAGTTTCTTGGTGTCTCCTTTTGAATCGACATGACGGGTTCTTCGGAGTCGCTTCGGAATCCGAAAGCTCTAACTCTATTGTGATTGGGGTTCCTCGAAATTCAGAAATAGATTCATTGCTTGTTGAACTTTCGTAGCCTTCTTGGTGAATGTCTTCTTTGTCATCGTGATTGTCGAGGTTGTGTATGATTTGAGAATTGTTATTTGTATCGGAATCGAGATCCGGATTAGGTTGGTTGTCGTCAGTTGCGTAATCGTTAGAAACAGTCAAAACGTAGCCAATGCCATAACTCTTATCATTATAAGATCCCGCCGGAGCGAGCAAATAATCATTCAGAGTCAAAGGTTCAAGGAATTTTTCCCCCGAATCGGAAAGAACCATCCTAGGATAAGCGGCCCCTAGTCTAGCCTTAAGAGCCTCGGTCTTTTCTTCTTCTACGATCTCCTTCTTTTCTACAATTTTTTCTTCCTGGGGTGGTTCTTCAATCACAAGCGATAGCGCCGGCTTGACAGGTTTCGAACTTTGAATTGAAGCACTCATCGAAGCAGTTTGGATGCGATCCAAAATTTTCTTCGATGCCTTCGTCCAAGCGGTACTCCATCCATCATTCGTCGTGTAGGGATCTATAGGAACAATAGGATCCGTTGAAATAACATTGATGGAACCGCCTTTCTGGGGTTCCTTCATGTATTCCTTCGGAATCATTATGTTCCCTTTTCAGAGATTGTTGTCAAGCCAACTTTTGAAGGTGATGCAATCCTCTATCTTATGTCCGAGCATCCGGTGGTAAGGGCGATAGATTGGGATGGTCTTTCTTATTGACTTCTTACGGCTTCCGGGTTCGGCGAGTTGAAAATTCGGAGTCTTCATCAAGCTGCGAAACATCTTTGGCATTGCCTCATTCTTGAATGGATATTCTCTATTTATAAGCTCCTTTAACGTGCGTTGCTGGGTGAGGCGGTTGCTCATCTTGTTGAGTTGGTCGATAGCCGGGTCGAGGTTGTTGGTAGTTCTGTCGAGGTTGTTGATAGTTAGGTTGCGGCTACTCCGATCTGTATTTGCATTGGTCGCTTGCCCTTATCAGTTGCCGCGACGATCCCGATTTCTTTTCGAGTGTCTTCACAAGCTTCGTTTGTCTGTTTTGTCGACGAAACTTAGTTGCTTCGCTTCCTCTTGCAAGCTTCCGGCCTTGCTTAACAACTTCTCGAAAGTCTTAATCGTAAATCCCTTAAGGAGAAGTGCTATCGGGCCGTGAATGCTTTTAAGCAAGATTCAGATTGCATGCTGCTCTTATAGCTGTGACTCACACTTCATGCTTAGATTCCTCCATCGAAGTATGTAGTCCACTAAAGTTTCGTTCGGTTTCTGTTTCTCCACCACTAGATCACCGATGGTGATGTGGTGTTGAGCTCCGGCAAACCCTTTCACAAAGAGGTTCTAATTCTGAAAATGTCTTTACCGAACTGTTCGGTAACTCTGTGTACCAATCGAAGGCGATCCCTGAAAGGCTGCTGACGAACTGTCGGAAGAGTAAGGCGTCACTTCCACCGGCGTTGCAACAACTAGCGCGAAAATGTGCAACATGCTATCGAGGGTTTCCGGTACCATCAAAAGTCTTGAACGAGAGGTGGTACGAAGCCTTTTGGGTATTATGCTTGCATCAAATTCTTCGGGGTAAGGTCTACCCTGCGAATAGATGCTCCGCTCTTAGATCGTGCTAAGGCTTCTCGCACTTCTCTGTTCTACCATATTCTTGATGTCTTTCTCCGGAATCATATTACAGGTAGAATCTTTCTTCGAGTCGATCGTCTCCGTTAACGGATGTAATCTCTTTTCCTCCATACGTAATATGAATAACTTCGGAGGCGTTTCTCTTGGGGTTGAACCGACTGCGAAGAGTGGCTAGAGCTGCGACCATCTCTTCCATCCTTTTTGCCATTTGAGAGATTGTATCATCTTTTTCTCGAAGTTGTGCTCTTAATACTTTCGGTTCATCTCTCTCCGCATTCGTCGGAGCACCTTGCGAAGGCGACGATGCTCGTGTCTCAACCACGTTGATCTCCATATATTCGTCATCCATGAATTCCGATGAATTGACTTCATCTCCAAACTTTTCTTCTCTTTCTCTTGCTAATCGTTGAATGTTGGTCCTTAGCTTTTCCATAACGTCCTCCAGTGGTCTTTTTCGTACGGTTTCGCAGTTATCATGCGATGGCTATTGAATTTCCTTCTTGGGAGTCCCCTTTATTGCAGTGGCGCTCTCTTCGGACTCGAGTCTCCTGACGAGACTTTCCTTTTCAGGTCGTTGTTTCGGTCTTAATTGGCTAGTAGTAGGACGCCATACCATCCTTCTAGCAGCAGAAGGCCTAGGACCGGATGGTCTGTCGGCTGAATGCTGGAAGGTGGTATCCTCCCTGATATGTAAACCTGAAACAACAACAGGTGGACTAACTTTCATCTTATTATTCGCCTTTTCTGTGGCGATAACGGGTTCTATTCGCGGCCCAAGGTGGGATTTGGCTGGCACCCGCCCTATCCTTCTTAAAATCTCTGATACAAGACATTTCTATTTCTTTGCTAACTTCTCTATCACAGTCTGCAGTCGAGCAAATGGTGTGATCCTAGCCCTTTTCTTTCGGCTGTTGCTATAGTATGCGGGTTGAGGTAATGTAAAAGCAATCTTGCGAACATTTTCCTCGTCAGCTGCGGCGGAGAGGGGATGGAATCTACTCCATTCCAAAAGCGGTGTATACTCAGGCAATGGTGTGTACTCATGGATCTCTTCTAAGAAAGCGACCTCAGCAGCTCTGGCCTTTCTGGCAATCTTTCTACTTCTGTTCCTCCTCTGAGTCCGTGTTAGGGGTGGAACCCTTGAGGCTGGACCCGATTTCGAAAACGGAAGGTCTCGCGGGGAGATCCGTGCCCTCGACGGTAACGGACTCATTACAAACTTGGACTTCCTTCCCCTTTAGTTTAGCGGGAGCCGGGGTAGGTGCAGAGACGACTAGATCGGTGGGGGTGGAGACAACAGTCCTCCTACGAACAGTAGTATTCCTTTCAGCTGGAACCCTTTGCAGGGGAGGGAATTCTTGAGCTGACTTCAGGTTGAATTCAATCACGGGCTCTTTAGTTTCTGACATTTTTTCCGTTAGCGTGAAGAGAGTGACGTCAGCGATCTTGACATTTGTGTTGCCAAATCCTTATCCAAAACGGATGATCCCATTGTCGGGCAGCTCATCCTTGTAAACAGCGAAGTCCAGTCCATTGGTGAAGGAGAAGATTAATTTTGGGGCATCCATTTTCTACAGGGCAGATTCCGAATGTCAGTCCCGAATTATACTTCCTTTCGTCGTAAAGTTTAGGACGAAGAAGAAAGAGTCCGAACACATTTTCGTTTATGTTAGTGCATTTGTGATTTATAAAAGAGGTTGTTTATTAGGTAGTTCGTTTGTTAGAAATAAAACGATTAAAGGAAAAAGGTTATGGAAAAGGTAAAGGGCCTGATTTAGAATTGAGAAGGAAGAGAAAGTCTTATGCAAGACTTCTCAACTCGAAGGACCGCTCCTAAACTAACACCTATTGGGGGTCCACCCCACCTCGAAAAAGAGGTAAAAGGATCTTGGAACCTCTCCGTTTAGGGGTGTCTAAACGGTGGCTCCTAAATCCGAGAGAGTTGACCATACCCGTTCGAGACGGAAATGAACGTGGTATTTCAACGAAAGAATGGTAACTTAGTCCACTAGGGACATGGACTTGCTACCGATTTATTAAAGCAAAACCATACGATCAAAATGGAGAGAGGAACTAGTCCACAGCGGAGTCGCCGGAAGTTGTCGGCGAATCTTCATATTTTAAATTTAATTTAAATATATATAGTTTAAAAGATAACATTTGATTTTGAAATTAATTTTAAGATTAAAAGTTTTAAGATATGAAATTAAACCGATCTCATGTCCCAAATAGTTTATATAAACGAGCACCGCACCACAAACCGTATATCTATCCCGAAGAATAGACACACCGCTTGATGATGGGGCTCGATTAAATAAACTAAAAGATTTGTGACATCCGTTTGGTCTGCGAACCAATTTTATAAGCCGACAAGTTCCACGCTTAATATAAATGAATTAAGCGGGGTTTATATTACTCAGGTTCTTAAAGTTCCCTATAAGGGCAAGCCACTATAGTTAATTACATCCTAAGTGATGGGAATCACTTAAGAAAACTCTCGATGATGATCAGTGGTTTTGCTCTCAAGAATTTCAAAGTTTTAAGATTTTCAAAGGATTTGAGTTTTGGAGATTTCAATAGGGAATGGCTCAAATTTGGAACAATTTATTTCAGGAGTCCAAAGAAAGAGAGGTAGGAGAAGCTGGAGATCCAAGAAAAAATCTTGGCAACTTCCCAAACTATCTTATTGTTTGGCTTCAATTTGGGAGGAACTATTTAGTATTTCGATCTTGTCAATTTTAATTATTTAGGACTTATATTCGTATGACATGATCATACAAACAGCCTCGAAGATGTGAGGGTTTATGTCGTACCGAACGACTACCTCAGAGTCCTAAGACCGGTTAGGGCATAATTTACATAACATGATTATGCAAATGCCTAATGAAAAGTTGAGGATTTATGTTGCGCTAGGCAAACCACCTCGAAGTCCTATGGCTTGGTTATTTAATTCTAAGAAAGTTTTGTTGAAGTAGATCCGAGTTTTGCTGATGACGATGGCCGAGCTGCCCACCATGCTCCGAGCTCCTTGTTGTTGTTGCAGAGGTTTAGTTTTAGAAGTCATAAATCAGGAGATGAGAGAAGTGTTTTGGTTTAGAGAGAACCTTAAAATCCAAGTGTTTTTAATATTTTAATTAAAAAAAATCTTAAAGTTGTTTAAACGGAACCGATTAAGATCCCGCGGTTCAGTCATCCCGAGCATTGTTATTTTCATCGAATTCACTTAGTCCGGATGAATTTGCTAAACTCAACTAAATGAGTTCCACACTTTCATTTAGACCGTGGGAAATCCCGTTAGCAACACGTGGGTTACATCATCAGAGGTATTCCCGATCATTCAACGAGACGTTTTAATTTAGTTGCAATTGTAGTTTTATTGTTCGTTTGTGATTAAATTTTGAGTTGTTTTATATTTTGGAATGTTGTGGCGGTGAATTTTATCTTGCAATGACTTTTAATTTAGTTTTGGTTTCGGTTCGGGGACTATCCTAAAGGTTTTGGTTTTCATGCAACAGTTGTTTATCATGCAAGAAAAGTAAAGTGCATTGCACGTAAGTAAATTGCAATAAAGTAAATTGCAATAAAATAAAAGCGTACCTGGAGGGTCTTCCCGTCATCCCAAACTGCACTTAAAACACATGTTAAGGCATTTAAATATTTCAACAAGTACCTGGTAAAGCTAAGGGAAAGGTTTTGGTTGTCTACCAAAGTCCTAATCCTATAGCTAATCATCTCCTATGACGTCTAGGTTCTTGTGTTTTGGTTTAAGGATGACTCTCTTCACCCAAGAACAATTAAATTCAGTTGTTCTTATAAACATCCCATCATAATGAGGAAGTTCTTAAGACGAGTCTTAAACATCTTTTCAATACCTCTAGGATTGTTTTAAGTCCAAAAGAATTTAATTATACAAGTGAATTAATCATCTAAGAGCTTAAGTTTTGTTATCTTGCTCAGTGAACTAGGACATTTGAATATCCTATAAGTGAAGTAACACTTCACTTGATGCCTCATTTAAGAGTTATAATAATAAGAGCTTTAAAAGGGCAAATCGAATTATTAAATATTTTGATGATTTAAATTTAATGATTTAATTTTAACTTTGACTTAATTATAAAAAGTTAGTTTAAGTTTGGAATAATGTTCAAGTTATTTTAGATTTAATTCTTAATGATTTCATTTAAGTTTGTTGTTAAATGATTTTAATTTAATTTAATTCAATTTAACTTTAATTCAATTTAATTTAATTTTGATTTAATTTGATTTGATTTTAATTTAATTTAATTTAATTTAATTTAATTTGATTTAATTTAATTTTAATTTAATTTAGTTTTAATTTAATTTAATTTAATTTTAATTTAATTTTAATTTTAGTTTTAATTTATTTTTAATTTTAATTTAATTTTAATTTTAGTTTAATTTAAATTTAATTTTAGTTTAATTTTAATTTGGATTATTATTTTAATTAATTAATTTTTTTTTGTTTATTAAGAATTAAGTATTATTGAAGTGGTTTATTCAGGGACTTTTAAATTAAAGAATAAATATTCTCTTAATAATATCCCTACTTTAATAATTCCAATTTCCATCATTCTCCCAAAATTTCAATTAATTAATTAATTAAAGTTTTAATTTAATTATATTTGAAATGTTTAGTAGGTTTCTACCCTCAATCATTTAAGTTTCAATCATCCAAAATCAGTTTAAAATCAAATATTTTACCCTCCCCTTTTGATTAATCCTAAATTTTTAATTAAAGGTTGAAATTTTTGATTACCATTTTGCCCTTCAAGCTTAATAATTCTATAACTCACTAAATTAAGCTCAAATGAACTTGAAATTTTTATGTAACCTCACTTACATGTCAATTAAGACTTTAGAGGATAAAATTTGATTTTTCTGTTTTTAATTTATTTATGTAGTTATTTTTAATGGAAAATAGGGGTTTTCAAGGAAAATTCAATAACATGACCAAGGAAATGTTTCTGTCCTTAAGAAAATTATGGGACATTCCTAATGACCAGAGGACCATTTGGACCAACTTTGATAATTTTTTGAATTATATTTATTTATTAGAATTATTTTGAGTTTTGGAGTATTAATTAATTTTAAAATAAAATTAAAGTTTAAAAATGGATTTTATATTTTTATTAAATCTCTTTGACCTCAAGGACTTTAGAGAAACAAATTTTGCATTTATCTGATTTTTTGTTGATTTGTTAGAATTATTTTAGTGAAAAGGTTGGAAAATACATTTTTTAATATTAAAAATTACATTAAGCCTTTAAAATTCAATATCTTATCCTAGGGACTTAAGAAAAATATTTGGTTTGTTCCTAAGTAATTAGAATTCAAAATGTGACATTTTGGTGATTTTTAATATTTTTAATATTTTTATTATTTTTTAATTATTAAAATATTAAAATAATGATAAAAATCAAGTTTTTAGAAAATTACAATTTTAATTTTCCTAAGTTCCTCTGCTATCAGAGAAGCCCCAAAACCATTTTTGTGAATTTTTGAAAAGTATTTTGTGAGTTATAAATTTTTAAAGTTTAATTTTACCCATGGGGCTTAATCAATCCATTTGGTGAATCAAATCAAGTACAATTAGTTTCAAATTTTTATGTGAGACTCTCCTGACCCTAAAGGACTGTGAAGAATTGTTTACAAGTCAATTTGATATATAGTTAACCCTAATTAATTAAAGTTCAAATTTGGGTGTTTAGACCAATTAGGGTTATTCCAAGTGAATTAACTCAAAACTTATTTTTCCTATGTTCCTCTAGTCATAAGAAACATCACCAAATTTTCCTAGAATTTATTTCTCAACATGCTAATTATTGGAATTAAAATACTCAAAACGAGTAACATACAATTGAAAAATCAATAACTTCTCATAGGAATGACCTCCGACCTTGGAAGATTTAGGGAATGTTCCCGAGTTCAGAGGCTTCAAAAGCCACATGGTCTCATGCTACATGGTGAATTACTGTCATGCAAATGGAGAATTAAAACAATGCAGGGAGTAAATAAATCATTAAAAATAAAATACTCAATGAAATTACTTGATTTCTTTTTGACATTATTCTCCCCTGTTCACTGAGCAAGAGGGTATTTTTATTTTATTTTTAGGATTTTTCTACACAAAGTTATGGATTTTCTAAGTTCTGGTAATTAAATAAATCCATAAAATCCTATTTTTCTATTTATCCGAATCGGCGCTGCGTTAACCTTAGCATCTCCGAACAGCCACGTGGCGCTTTCTGGTTCGACGCCGCCATCCGACTCAGCGCTCTAGGGGCCCGCAGTTCATGTACCATCACGCTGTCCGACTCGATCCTGACCGTCCGCTCGATATACGCGCGATCCAACGGCTCCCAGTCATCGTCTACGACTGGTGTGAACCCGTAACCGTCCACACTAAAACCCTAAGATCTCACTCAATACTTAACGGATTTTTGTGTTCTTGTGCTCT
Source organism: Papilionanthe hookeriana x Papilionanthe teres (assembly GCA_022702705.1). Classification (NCBI taxonomy): domain Eukaryota; kingdom Viridiplantae; phylum Streptophyta; class Magnoliopsida; order Asparagales; family Orchidaceae; genus Papilionanthe; species Papilionanthe hookeriana x Papilionanthe teres. The sequence goes on along the minus strand of CM040433.1, from coordinate 4,977,300 downwards.
ATGGATTCGTCTTGAAGAGACAAATACATCTATATGGTGATCATGCATTAAAATTAAGGCCTTTGAAATGGAGAATGTTCAGAAGCTCAGAAAGAAGAGAGAGCTCATACCTTTGCTCAGAGAAGTGAAGCTTCGATCTGAGAGTTGTGTCACGTTCGATTGGGCCCAAGCGAGCTCCAGATGAAGTCCCTTGGCCTGGTGAATTGCCTAGGTACAAAAGTGACCACAGTCGATCACAAAGCTTGGAGGCTGGAGCAACTGGGTGGCCTGGAGAAGGGGCTTTCACTGGGGAACTTCTCCTCTTGGTCTGGTGAAGGTGTAGGACCAATCAATTTGGAGATTGGCTCACTGTGGTGAAGTGTCCTGGTTTTGGGCTTGAATTTCAACTCTGAAATTGAGCTCACAGAGGAAATGGCGAGGGGATTTCGGTGGGGATCAAGTTCTCCGGGTGTGGGGAAGAGTACGGAATGATTTTGACGAGTTTGTGTGATTTGTTTCAGCACCTCTTCCATGGCCGAGAGAGGTGGGGTTTAAATAGAGCTGGGTGGAGGCTCTCCCAGGGGGAGTTAGGGCTTGGGATCAGCTGCTCTGGTGAGGAGAGGAACAGCCATGGTGGCCATTGGGCATGGGGCAACTCAGCAGGTGAGAATTCCAAGCTTGGGCTCACATGAGAGCTCTCGGGTGTGGTGTTTACCGGCGGTCCAGGTGGCTGGCCGGCAGGCATGGGTCACCCTCAGGGTTAGGAGGTCCAGGGCTGGGGTTTAGTGTAGGGAATTGGCAATGGCCATGTGTAAAGTGTTTGAATCAAAGTGGAATGGGGTAAGGGTGTATTTTGGCTAATTTTGGACAAATGCATGGATTGGGCTAGGTGCACCTCCCCATGGCTAGTTTGGGCTGAAGAGAAAGTGGTTTAGGTCAGCTTAATTAGTGGGGAAGGGTCACCATCCAAGTACAATTACGTTTAAGCAAGGTTTAATGGAATCGTGGAAGTGGCTAATCCCCTTAAGGGAATATGGAAAGAGCCTCCTCCTCTTGCCATCTTGGGTATGGTGAAGTGTCCAAGGCTTTCATGGCTCCCATGTGGCTCATGCATGGCTTCATGGCTCCATTTGGCTTGGGAAAAGTTAAGTCAACTTTCATGAGGAAGGATTTTGTGATTTTTGGCATTCTGGTGAGAGTTGTCATGAGGTTTGATTTGGAATGGTTTGATGATGAGTTTGAAAGTTAGGGAAGGTTTTAATTGGAATGGATGATGAAGTGTAGTGTCATGTGGGCATTAGAGTCAAATTTGGGCCTTTGAAATTATTTTAGGAGTGGGCTTTTTAGGAAGGCTTAAGGAAGTGGGCCTTAGGTTTTAAAATAAATTTATGGATGGGAATTTTGTAAAAGGTTGGGCCAAATAATGTTGGGTTTGTTTTAGGGATGTGCCATGATTGATTTGAAGCAAGTTTGAGGTGGTTTGGGTTTGAATTGGGTTGGATTTGGGCTTCTTTGGTAAAGGGGCCAACATAGGTCAAATTGGGCTAATTTGGGCCAATGTTGGGCTAGGGTTGAAATTGATGTAAAATTAATGTTGGGAAATGTTTATGGGGGTGTTACAAATAGGTTTCAACTTTGGTTGGGTTTTGATTTTGGGATTTGGGCCCATTTGGGTTAGGTTTGGGTGTAGGCCCATTTAGAGAATTTTGGCTTGGGTTGAATTTGTGTAAGGTTTAGGTCCAAATTTTGGGCAAATCATGTTAGTGTTTTGTTTGTGGGGATGCTAGGAAGGTTTTAGAAAAGATTTTGGGTCAAATTGGGATTGAATTGAGTTGGTTTGAGGTAGGTTTAGGTCATGGGTCAAAATTGGGCCTTAAGCTTAAAAATGAAATTGGATTCAAATGTCAATCAAATTGGGCTTGAATTTGGTCTAGATTCATATTGGGGATATTGAATTGAAGTTTAGAATTGAATTAGACCAAAATTGAGGTCAATTGGGGTAATTTGGTTTGACATTGGGTTCATTTGGGTTTAAAATGGGCTAAATTGGGGTTTTGGTAAAAGTAGGGTAAATTGACAAAATTGGCCCATGGTGTAGTTGGAAAAAATAAAATTGGGAATATTTGAGATTTTCTGAAATTTTTTGGGAATTTTTGGAACTTATGGAATTTTGGGTCAAGAGGGGCATTTTGGTAATTTGGAGGGTATTGGGGGTATTTTTAGAAATTTTGGTATTTTTGGCTGGAGATAGTCAATTTGAGTGGGGGAAAATGTTTAGGATTGATCTTGAGGAATTTTGTGTAATTTGGAGATTTTGGAAAATTTGGGCAATTTCAAGGGCTTTTGGTAGGTTTGATGGGTGTAGGGTCCCCGGGGTCAAAAATTGAAATTTTGGAAGACTGAAGATTGATCAACTGTGAGTAAAATGGAATCAATTTGATTGAGCCATGAAGCCATATTAAGCCCATATGAGCCATGAGAGGACTCATTGGAGGCATTCACTATGTTGTTCCTAACCCTCTTAACCAGGGGCTTTGGGGTTAAGGTCCATCCATATGAATTACCTACATGAGTCAGGGAGTCAAGTTGGGTATAGGTGTGGTTTTAGGATTTGGATTGTGTGTGTGAGAGTGTAGAGTGTGAGTGTAGTGAGTGTGTAAGTCGACCCTCACCGGACAGAGCCACCCAGGGAAGTCCTAAGGCGAAAGAGTCCTATAGGGAACTCATCCTTTAAACCTCCACATTTGATCTCAACCCTCTAGGTGATTAGGGGTCTACAATCAAGCTTGTGGGGTTTGCAGGGAGACAAGAAGTGGTTTAAATTTATAAGGGATGGGTCCCAATTCTAGTCCTCTAAGATAGTCAAAGGAAAAGCCTAAGGTTAGATCCTAAACACTAAAGAGGGAAGAGAAGACCTCATAAAAAATGAGGTCAACAAATGGACCCCCAATAGGTGTGGTGTGCTAACCAAGCACACCGAGCGTATTGGCGTTGACCGAAGAGATCAACAAAACTAACACAGATGTCCAAGTGACAAACTTAGAATAGGCCAAGTCCAGGTGGTGAGGACTGAAATGTCATAGTGGACCGTCCTATACCAAAAGGTTCAGAGTATTATAATGATCTACCCAAAAAATTTTCTCTACAGCTATGACAAAGTGTCCCCTCGACGAGGATTCCTTAATAATGACTAAGATAGTTCTTATTGAAGGGTAGGATTCATTTTGAAATATAATGTTAGTATGTAAGTACCCAATGCATACACGAATGAACCATACAAATGAAGTGTCGTAGTTGATGCACCAAAATATATACTATTTTTACTATATAATTTTATCCATTTTTGGTGATATTTCCCTTTAAAGAAATACATTTTTTATGATTTGTTACAGGTATGATGATTTTAGGTGATTAGAGTGAAAAAAAGCGAAAAGGAACGAATTCAGAATAAAAAGGAGCAAAAAGGAGGAAAACAGGTTCTGGCGCCGCCGGCGCCATTTTCCAGAGACTCAACAATTAATTTGATGATAGAGCGCCACCGGCGCCCAATTTCGGTGGAATTCAAATTTGAGGAGTTTTGGTGATTTTTTGAAGGGATGCCTATGGAAACTCTTGGGATTTCATTTCTAACTTATAAGTAACTGTTTTTGGACAAAAATGTTTGTGTGTGAGTGTGTATTCTGAAGTTCTAGAGAGGGAGAGTGTGTGTTAAGTGTTAGGGCTTAGGAGAAAAGTGTGTAGAAGTTAGAATTTGAGAGGAATTCTTCTCTAAGGAGTGAAGGAGAAGAAGTAAAGTGAGATATCGATTCTTTCTTTCCATTCTAAAGAGGGAATTAAGTGTTGCAAAGAAGAGAGAAAAGAATTCAAAGGAAATTGCATTGGGGAAGAGAAAGAGATAAGTTGTATTTTCTTTTGTAGTTTGTATGACATTTCTTATATATATAAAATCCATGTTTTATTGTATCTTCTTCATGAATTCTGAGTAGTCTCCTTTGTCTTTCTTCTTGCATAGAGATGTGATGATGGATTGATGTGGATTTGAAGTCCTTTTAATTTATTAAAGAAATTGTGATGGTTTTTCATTTCGAACTTAATTTACTTTTTGATCTGGCCAATTGAATTGTTAAAATATGTTATTGAACATTAATTCTAAAAGGATTTAGTGTCCTATAACAATAATGAAGAATCCATTTAATTTCCATGGATGAATTGCGTAGTTCATGGGAATTGAGTGTAAATAAATAGGGAAATGTGTTTTGATGGACTTCAATTTGGAGGTTTCAGGGCGACAGGCTGAGATCTCCAAATTGGTCCTAAGATTAGTAACTAAACTCGAAGGTTAGGCTTTGGATGAAGGGTGAGTGGGAGCTCCATAGTGAGAGCCGGTATCCTCCCAGCCTAGCCTTGGATTTAGTGACTAAACTTAGGACATGTCAATGTTCTTTTCATGCTTGGAAGAGGGGGAAGTCTTTTAAGGGTAAAGAAACATTTATGCTTCTATTTGGCAGAATAACTTATATATTTGTTTCATATCATCCACACATCATATTCTCATTATAAGAGGAAAAAAACTTTTCTCATATATCAAAAGCCTTTCAAATATATAGCTTAGTGTGTGTCTATTAGTTAATTCCATTTTTAAAGTTATTAGAAGTAATTGTAGTTTGATTAATTATTACTGTTTTCTGCATAGTGGTAGTAGAAGTAAGTATTAAACTTTAAGTACAATTTGAGTATTGGATTTCACTGCTACATTATCTATTATGAAATACTTTCTTCTACTTTGTAGCTTCCCTGTGAGATCGATAACCAGGACTCTATTAGAGCCCTGTATTACTTGATACGATATGTATACTTGCATTGAGTGCTTTGACTTTACAAAATCATTATAAACATATATAAATTTGAGTTCATAAATTCTTGCAATATAAAAGTCTGTAAATCGTCTGGTCAAGTTTTTGGCGCTGTTGCTGGGGAAGGTAACGAAGTAACTAAGTAAGGAAGGAAGTATAAACGGTATTTATTGATAATATAGTAACAAAAAATCTTTACTTTGTAGTGTGTAATTGTGTGTTTGTTTACTTTTTAAAAGTATTTGTGTGATTGTATATGCGTTGTAGTGGATCTATAGGTTTAGTGCCTTACGATTTAGAGTTAGAGTGTACTGTCAGAAAAATTAGAAAACAGCAAAAACAAATTGAAAATCCTTGTGAACTGGCGAATAATCATGATAATCAGAGAAATGATATTGGAAATTTGCCAAGACCTTAAGAGATTATGCTAACCCAACAACAGACGAAATTCACATAACTATTCAAAATCCTGATGTTGCTGCCAATTCATTTGAACTTAAACCTGCTATTATTTAAATGATACAAAATAATTAATTCGGAGGAACACTAATGAGGATCCAAATTTACGTCTTGCTAGTTTTTTAGAACTGTGTGCTACTTTTAAATATGACGAAGTGTTTAGTGATGTTGTCAGACATAGAATTTTTCCTTTTCCATTAAGGTATAAAGCTAACTCGTGGTTAAATTCTTTAGCACCAGGATCTATTAGAACTTGGGGAGAATTATCTCAGAAGTTTCTATCAAAATATTTCCCTCCTTTAAAGACTGCTAAACTAAGAAATGATATTACATCTTTTTGTCAGTTTGAAGGAGAGTCAATATATGAAGCTTGGGAGAGATTTAATGATCTTCTTAGGAAGTGCCCACATCATGTTTTACCAGATTGGTTAATAATTCAAACATTTTATAATGGACTAGTGGGATCATTGAGATCTATTATAGATGCTGCTGGTGGTGGATCGTTAATGTCAAAACCTTTTGATGAAGCATACACATTAATTGAATAAATAACTACTAATAATTTTTAATGGCCCTTTGAATGGGTAAATCCTAAGAGAGTAACTAGTGTTCATGATTCAGATATGATGACTATGGTAGTTTCTCAAATTGTAGCCCTTTCTAAGAAAATAGATCAATATGGAATGAATTATTCTCAACCACCTCAAGTGTTAGAGGAAAATTCATTTGGACATAACAGAATCTCAAACACCTTATGAAACTTTAAATGCTATTGATAAAACTAACAATCCTTATTTGAATTATTATAATCCTGGTTGGAAGAATCACCCAAATTTCAATTGGAATAATATTAATGCCAATGTTAACCCACATCGGGGTAACAGTTCTATAAATCCCATTGGAAATTCAAAAAATTAAGGAAATACCAAATTTAGACCATCTTATCCTCCTGGATTCAATAGTAACCCATAATTTAAGGACAAGAAGTTGTCTACTGAAGAAATGATTCTGAATATGAGAAATCAATTACAAGATCAAAGTGTTGCTATGAAAAATATTGAAAATCAATTGGGGCATATTTTCAATACACTTAATAATAGACCTTCTGGAACACTTCGAAGTAATGTTGAGATCAATCCAAAAGATCAAAACAATGAAAAAATTAAGGCTATTCAATTAAGGAGTGGAAAAGAATTGGAAACTAGAGTGCATAAAGAAGTTGAAATAGAAAAGGAGAAGGTGGAAATCGAAAAAGGTTCAAACAAGATTTATCCAGACCTAGATTATCCTCTTGAGCCAATAAAGATAACTATTGAAAAACCACCACCTCCATTTCCTCAAAGATTGAAGAAACAAAACAGGGATAATAGATTTGGAAAATGTTTGGAGATTCTTAAGAAATTAACGATAAATTTTCCTTTTGTAGGAGCATTAGAACATATGCTTGACTATGCCAAGTTTATGAAGGATATCCTGAGAAAGAAAAGAAAGTTTACATATCATGAAACTGTTGCACTTAGCAGAGAGTGTAGTTTAATTATTCAGAAGAAGCTTCCAGAAAAACTTAAAGATCCTGGTAGTTTCACTATTCCGTGTGCTATAGGTGAAATTTTTTTCGGAAAAGCCTTATGTGATCTGGGAGCTAATATTAATCTTATGCCTTTATAAACTTTCAAAAGGTTGGAAATAAGAGAAATTTCTCCTACATTTGTGACTCTTCAGTTGGCCGATCGTTCCATTACTTACCCTAAAGGAGTGGTGGAAGATGTGTTAGTGAAAGTGGATAAATTTATCTTTCCCGTGGATTTTATTGTACTTGATATGGAGGAAGATAAAGAAATTTCAATCATTTTGGGAAGACCATTCCTTGCTACTGGAAGAGCAGTAATTGATGTTTAAAAGGGAGAATTAACTATGAGAGTTAATGATCAAGAGGCGACCTTTAATATTTTGATATCTATGAAGTACCCTCAATGGAAAAAGATAATGAATGTTTTAGGATGGAGGTCTGTGAATATTTGAGAAATGATCATTTTGAGATTATATTTGAAAAAGAAGTAGAGTATGAAAATATGTTTGAAGAAGAAATTGAAAATGAAGAAAATTCAGATAGTAAAAAGAATGAAGATTTGGAGTATGTTCAAGAGAGATTTGAAGTATTAGACACTATGGAAGGTGGAAATAAAAGCTTAATTTCATCTATAATAAAAACTCTTGAACTTGAGATGAAAATTCTCCCTAATCATTTAAAGTATATGTTTTTAGGAGAATCATCTACCTTGCCAGTTATTGTATCTTCGGAGTTAAACGATTATCAAGAACATAAGTTGTTGGTAACTTTAAAAAGATACAAGAAAGCTTTTGGATGGACTTTGGCAGATATTGAAGGAGTTAGTCCTTCGATTTGTATGCACAAAATTTTGTTAGATGAAGAACATAAATCGAGAGTTGATCGGCAAAGGAGATTGAATCCAATAATGAAAGAAGTAGTTAGGAAAGAGATTTTAAAATGGTTGGGTGCTGGAATTATTTATCCTATTTCGGATTGTGCTTTGGTGAGTCCAATACATTGTGTACCAAAAAAGGGAGGAGTGACTGTTGAAGTGAATGAATGTAATGAAATTATACCACAAAACAAATTAATGGATGATGAATTTGTATTGACCATAAGAAATTAAATGTCGCCACCAGAAAAGATCACTTTCCTCTTCCTTTTCTCGATCAAATGCTAGATAGACTTACTGGACATAAGTACTACTGCTTTCTGGATGGATATACTGGTTACCATCAAATAACTATTGCTTTTGAGGATCAAGAAAAGACAACATTTACTAGCCCTCATGGAACCTTTGATTTTCGAAGAATGCCTTTTGGACTGTGTAATGCACTTGCAACATTTCAGAGATGTATGATGTCTATCTTCAGTAGTATGATAGATAATGGAATAGAATTTTTTATGGATGATTTTTCTGTATTCGAGACTTCATTTGAAATTTTCCTGGAAAACTTAGCAAAAGTTTTGGAACTCTGTGAGGAAACAAATCTAGTTCTGAATTGTGAGAAATGTTAATTTATGATTGCAGGAGGAATTGTGCTTGCGTATAAAATTTTTGAATATGGTATGGAGGTCGATCCTGCTAAAATTAAATTGATTGAGAGATTGCAGCCACCCATTACTATGAGAGAGGTGAGGAGTTTCTTAGGACACGCTGGATTTTATAGGCGATATATCAAAGATTTTTCTAAAATTACCAAACCTTTGTGCTGACTTTTAGAAAATGATAGAAAATTTGATTTTAATGATGAATGCTTGAGTGCTTTCAAATTATTGAAAGAAAAATTAATCATTGCACCTATAATTGTTTCACCAGATTGGGAGAAACCATTTGATCTTATGTGTGATGCGAGTGATTATGTGATCGGAGTAGCATTGGGGCAAATGCAAGATAAAGTTTTCAAAGTCATTTACTATGCTAGTAAAACTCTTAATGAGGCTTAAATTAATTATACCACTATTGAAAGAGAGGTATTAGCTATAGTATTTGCTTTTGAAAAGTTTAGACCTTATTTAATTGGAGCTAAAATTATTGTGCATACAGAACATTCAGCTATCAAATATTTAATGCAAAAGAAGGATGCGAAACCTAGACTAATTAGATGGATACTTCTTCTGCAAGAATTTGATTTTAGGATAGTTGATAGGAAGGGAGCTGATAACCAAATAGCTGATCATATGTCAAGATTAGAGTATGATAAATTGTTTGAATTTGACAAGGAAGTTACTGAAAATTTCTCTGATGAGCAACTTTATACTATAATGGGAAGTAATTTGCCTTGGTATGCTAATATTGTGAATTATATTGTAAGTGATATTGTACCATCTGATTTAACAAGGCAATAACAAAAGAAGTTTAAATATGATGCAAGATTTTATTTTTGGGATGAGCCCTATCTATATAAACAGTGTAAGGATCTGATTATTAGGAAATGTGAGCCACAAGAAGAAACAAATTTGATTATTCAACAATGTCATGATTCTAAATTTGGAGGTCATTTTGGTGCTGATAAAATAGCTTTTAAGATTTTACAATCTAGATTTTATTGGCATACTCTTTTTAGAGATGTTTATAGATATATTAAATCATGTGATCGATGTCAGAGAGTAGGTAATATCTCTAAAAGAAATGAGATGCCTCTAAATTATAATTTGGAAGTTGAAATTTTTGATGTATGGGGATTAGATTTTATGGGTCCCATTACTCATTAATTTGGAAATTTATATGTATTGGTTGTCGTTGATTATGTCTCGAAATGAATTGAAGTTATTGCTTTACCAAGATGTGATGCTCAGAGTGTTTCAAAATTTTTAAATAAAAATATATTTACAAGATATGGAATGTCGAGAGTGATCATAACTTATGGTGGATCCCATTTTAGGAATAATCAAATTAAGAGATTGATTAAGAAATATAAATATTATTCATAGAATCTCTACTGCTTATCATCCCCAGACTAGTGGTTTAGCAGAAGTGTCTAATCGTGAAATTAAAAGAATTTTGGAAAAAACTGTGGATAATCATAAACTAGATTGGTTTGCTCGATTAGATACTGCTTTATGGGCTTATAAGAATGCTTTTAAAACCCCTATTGGAACGTCTCCTTATAGATTAGTGTTTGGTAAGACTTGCCATTTACCAGTTGAATTGGAGCATAAAGCATATTGGGAGATAAAAGAGTTGAATTTTAATTTGAAATGCTGGAGAAAAAAAGATTTATGCAATTAAATGAATTAGAAGAGATTAGAAATGCATCTTATCACAATGATAGGATCTATAAAGAGAAAATGAAATTGTGGCATGATAGGAAGATATTGAGATAGAAATTGGAATTTGGACAAAAAGTTTTGTTATACAACACAAGATTGAAGTTATTTCCTAGAAAGCTCAAGCCTAGATGGTTATGACCTTTTACAGTTGTAAAAGTTTATTCTTTTGGAGTTATTGATATTAAAGATCCTGATACTTGAAAGATTTTCAAAGTTAATGGCATCAATTAAAGCCTTGCTTTGATGGGTTTCAACCTGACTTCAAAGAGGTTTTAATGCTGAGTCATCTCGATTAACTGTATGGTTTGTCGGGCTGACGAAATTAAACTAAGCACTTTGTGGGAGGCAACCCATATGTATCTTTGTGGTGTGTTTGCTTGTTTGATGTAGTTGTGCTTTTTAGATAGTTATTTTTGAATCTTAATTACTCATAAATACTTTTAAAATTAATAAATGGTCGATCAAATTGAGATATTGGAATATTTTGGGCCAAACAAAGTTTGGTGAGAATTTTTTACCACTGCCGCCACCGGCGCCCTATCACAGAGAATTGCTGAACTTACAGGTTTAGGCGCTGTTGGCGCTCTATCGAGTGCCGTCGGCGCCCAAAACCTGTTGATGGTTTTTAAAGTTTCAAAATGCTAGTTTTGGCGATTTTGAGCGGGATCTTCGTCCTTATAACTCACTAAACTCTATTTTAGACTTCCTAACACCAGAAAAACGAAAAATACCATTCCCAATTCGCATCCCATGGATTCCTACTCTATAGAAACCCCTCGATCTTGCATTTTTAACCGAAGGAAGTTTATAAGTTTCGAGGCGCAGCGATTGTTCAACAAAGTGATGATGAAGAGGAGGATTATTAAGGAAAGAGGCTTCATAAATTGAGGTATGAATAATCCTACTAATAGCATTGAAGAGATAATTAAGGAGAGAAGTTGGGAAGTGCTTTGCTACACAACCTCTATCGTAGTTGTTCCTTTCGTGAAATAATTCTATGCAAATCTTTACGGGATTAACCAAGGGTTCGTATTTGTGCGAGGTAGGTTTGTGCAATTCACTCCTGTAAGAATTAACGATCTCTTTATGATTAAGAATGTACCTATTTTCCATTATTCTAATTTCAATGCCATAAGTGATAATATGAATGATGTGTATTGTTATTTGTCGGATGAGAATGAGGGTTGAGAAAATAGAGAAAATGAATACATTAGTTTCCCATCTGCATCTCTAAATCCAGTGTCAAAGCAGTGACACTACTTTATTTCTGCAATGTTATTTCCAACATTAAAGATTAGCAAGGTAACCAAGGAAAGTGCCATTTTGAATTTCTGTATTTAAACTGTGAGGCCGATTGACATTGGTAATATAATTATGAAATTAATTTTGGGATTAATTGTTCATGGATCTAAATATGGGCTTGGACACCTGTCCACCATATTTATGTTATGTAGTCAATCATAAGTTCCATATGAGAGTTGGGAAAAGGTTCTTCTTCCAAGGAGGCCTATTGATCCAACTAATCCTTATGACTACCAAATAGTGGGAGATAAAGATGATATGAATTTGCTTGCTGATCAACCAACACAGACTTCACAACCGATTCAACCCTATTTTCCTGAAGGTTCTAGAATGATATTGAAGAGGATCAAATAGTTGGAGAAAGAGGTACAGAACATTATGAAATCAATCAATAACATTTCTGATTTATTCGATCATATTGATTAGAGAATGAAGGAACAATTTGATCACACTAGTTGAATTGAGATGGGCTTGATTAATCTGATGAAGAAGAATGCGGTGAATGCTGAGGATTCATTTGACAAATTTCCATTTCGTCCATTTTAGAATTTTTTCGTGCATCAGCAATCAATTGGAGACATTAGAGGAGAGGATAGTTCTGAAACCGATGTAGAGTAATTATTGGATTCTACTTATGTTTGTTGTGTGTTTAGTTTGCTTTGCTTAATTTTTCTTGTTGTGTGTAGTATTTACTTTGCTTTGCTTTGTAATTTGAATTTGGATTTGGATATGATAACTTTCATTGTGTGCTTAAATTTTAGTGTTTGCTTATCGTAGCATACTTGCAACACTAAACATTTAAGAGTTGTTGGTTTGGTTTGAATGAACATATTTGGTTTTTATATTGTAACTTGGATTTTATATATAAAAATTTGTTGTGTATTTTTTGTGTGAAGAATTGTGTTAGTTCTCCTTTTATGAGATGAAGTAAATGCTTATTGAAGTGTTAAACATCGTTGTGGAAGTCGAAACGATTGAAACTACGAAAAAAATTTTGGACCCAAAAAAAGTTTTGGACTGGCACCGCCGGCGCCCAAATCTAGAGAGTTTGGCATATTTTCTAAAATAGAGCACCTCCGGTGCCCAAGTACAGAAAATCGCCAACAACCTCTGGGACCCACAAATTTTTCCATTGCTTTCGTCTTCCTCCTCCATTTTCGCGATTTTGAAGACCTAGGGCTTGCTAGATCTCAGATTTGAGGTGATTTCAAAGCTTTTCAAGACCGAATCTACACTTCTCTTTTTAAGAGCTTCACTTTAAGTAAATTTTTTTTTAATTTTCACCATGGAAATCTCTCTCATTGCTTAGGTTGGAATTTTTGGAGTTTTAAAGAGATTTTGAGATTTTCATGATGAAATTTGCTCTTACTTATTTAGAATAGTATTTAGAGTTTGTTACATTGTGAATTTGGGATTTATTGGAATTTTATTGCAAATTTTAGAAATTCACATGGCTCCAAGGATGAGTAAAGGGAAGAGAAAATTGGATTTTGATGAAGAAAAATTTGTTAATATTAAAGTGCAATTTCACTTTAACTCTTTCCTTTACAATAAGAAGTGTATCCAGGATTGAGCTTTTGATAGTCCTGGTGGATCTGTAGAACAGTTAATTGCAGAGCGGAACTGGGAACAATTTTGTTATTTTACTGCGAATGCTGTTATGAGAGTTGTTAGAGAGTTCTATGCTAATGTGCCCTGGACTGAGACTGAGTATGTGTTAGTTAAAGGAAAAATGGTTGAGTTTACTCCTCAGCATATCAATGCTTTCTATTAGACTCGAGAACAATTTATTTGTGAATATGAAAACTTTGATACTCGAGGGAAAAATATGAGAGAAGTAATTGCTTTTCTGATGGATGGAAGAGGGGAATGGAAAGTAAGTAAAAAACAGATGATTAACTTCCTCGCTTCCACATTGAATGTTGCATCAAAAGTTTGGCACTATTTCATCTCTGTAAAACTATTACCTTCTTATCACCATAGCGAAGTTACAAGGGATAGAACAATTTTGAACTATTGTATTCAGAAGATGAGAAAGATTGATATTGGTGCTATTGTCTACAAGAATATTCAGACTATTGCTAGAGGCGAGAATACTAGTGGATTAAGGCATCCTGCCTTAGTTAATGCCCTGTGTGTTCAGTTTGGAGTGGAGTTCAACAGTTCTGAAGAAGTGGTTATACCGCTGAGATCGATTATAAAGACTATTATCCGTACTTATGAGTCTCATGTGGGAGCCCTAGTTGACAGTAGGAGTACTGATATTCTTACTACGAGTTATGATGTTCCATCTACAACTGAGCCGCCTACCTTATCTGATATTATGGAGCAACTGAGATTACATAGTGCTAGTTTGGATAGACTCCTTGGTAGGATGGAAGTGTTTGAGGCCAGGAGTGATGTGAATGAAGATTATCTGCAGAGGAGAGTTGAGTTCGATATTGCCTATTTTGATGCTCATGTCAGATTTATGAGGGGGGAGTCTGCTGTGATATTTCCTACTTGCCCCAGCTATACAACATATAGACCTGACCTTATTGATGACCCTGCTGATGATCCCGGTAATGGAGATTGGTAGATTGTTTGTTTCTATTTCTGTTGTTTTAATTGTGTTGTGTTGTACTGTTGTGATGTAGTAGTTATTTGCTTTTCATATGATGTGTAACCCTGTTGGTGTACTGTTATGTTGTATTGAAAAATTGAAATTGATAAATGGACTGTGTAGTGCTGTGATAGTTTGTTTAGTTGTTATGGTGTTTTGTTGGATGTTTAGATGTTTAAATTTAAAATCTCTTTACCATGCAAATATTTAAAATTTTATATCACTGTTACTAATTGTTTTATGCTTGCTAGTTGTAAATTTTGACTAATACCAGATAGTTGTTGAAGATTTCAAGATCCCAGCACAAAAAGGTTAGTTTGCTTTTACTCTCAACTGTTTCAAATTTATTAAAAAATTTAAGTTTGGGGGTGGGTAAGGAAATATTAACTCTTATTTGTTCTCAATTATTATATTTTCAAAAATTATTAGCATAATTTCTAGCAGTTGAACCTTACTGTAGGTAACTAAAATTTTTTATTTCAGTTGAATATTATGGAAGGATTGGATGAAAGTTTTTAGTAATAAAGCTTAATTTTATAAGGGTAAGATATTTGGTATGGAAGGATTTGATTATAGTTAACTATTTAAAGTAAAGAATATTGTATTTTTGAAATGTTAAGGGACTTAAAGTATTGTGTGTTAAGAAAAGATTGTGACTTTATGATGAATAATAAAGCTTGTATCTAATTATAAAATAAGGAGCTGTCTTAAGTTTGAACTTTAGAAAGAGGAGAGTAAAGTTCAAAATCATTAAAGGCTATCCAGATATAGTAATCCTCATTAAAAAAAAGAGAGAACAAGAAAATAAAAGAAGGATTGAAAAATAATCCCAAAAAGAAAAGAAAAAGAAAAAGGGAAAGAAAAAAATAATTATGAGGAGAAGCTTGAGGAGATGCCTAATCAAAAATTGACTTCACTTAAATCACCCTAAAAGGAGAACTAGATTTCATTCCTGCATTTATATTTAAAGTATAAGCCTACATTCTGATAAAGTTTGCATGAACTCCTTTTTCACATAATCTTTCAAGGCACTCTTAATGTAACAAACTATAGTTTATCTTGAAATAAATAGAAGACTAGAACTCTTAGACTTGATTGCTGAATACTCTTATACCTATAGTATTGGCCTGCGTTACTAAACTTCTTTCTTAAGATTTAACCAATATATTCTTTTGAATGAAAAATTTTAGTATCTTACAGGTGAAAAGTGCATTGCCTAGAGTTGTATTTTATATAGTAAAATGATTACTTGAGGACAAGTAATAGTTAAGTTTGGGGAATTTTGATGCACAAAAAATATATACTGTTTTTGCTATATAATTTTACCCATTTTTGGTGATATTACACTTTAAAGAACGGTATTTTTCATGATTTGTTACAGGTATGATGATTTTAGGTGATTAGAGCGAAAAGAAGCGAAAAGGAGCGGATTCAAAACAAAAAGGAGCAAAAAGGAGGAAAACAGGTTCTGGCGCCACTAGCGCCAGAATGGGCGCCGCCGGCGCCATTTTTCAGAGACTCAGCAATTAATTCGACGATAGAGCGCCCCCGACGCTCGATAGGGTGTAATTCAAATTTGAGAAGTTTTGGCGACTTTTTGAAGGGATGCCTATGGAAACTCTTGGGAATTCATTTCTAACTTATAAGTAACTGTTTTTGGATGAAAATGTGTGTGTGTGAGTGTGTATTCTGAAGTTCTAGAGAGGGAGAGTGTGTGTTAAGTGTTAGGGCTTAGGAGAAAAGTGTGTAGAAGTTCGAATTTGAGAGGAATTCTTCTTTAAGGAGTGAAGGATAAGAAGTAAAGTGGGAGATTGCTTCTTCCTTTCTATTCTAAAGAGGGAACTAAGTATTGCAAAGAAGAAAGAAAACGATTCAAAAGAGTTTCAAGAGAATTGCATTGGGGAAGAGAAAGAGAAAAGTTGTATTTTTTTTGGGTTTGTATGACTTTTCTTTTATATATAAAATCCATGTTTTATTGTATCTTCTTCATAAATTCTGAGTAGTCTCCTTTATCTTTCTTCTTGCATAGAGATGTGATGATGGTTTGATGTGGATTTGAAGTGCTTTTAATGTATTGAAGAAATTGTGATCGTTTTTCATTTTGAACTTAATTTACTTTTTGATCTGGACAATTGAATTGTTAAAATATGTTGTTGAACATTAATTCTGAAAGGATTTAGTGTCCTACAACAATAATGAAGAATCCATTCAATTTCCATGGATGAATTGCGTAGTTCATGGGAATTGAGTGCAAATAAATATGGAAATGTATTTTGATGGACTTCAATTTGGAGATTTTAGGGTGACAGGCTGAGATCCCCAAATTGGTCCTAAGATTAGTAACTAAACTCGAAGGTTAGCCTTCAGATGAAGGGTGAGTGGGAGCTCCGTAGTGAGAGCCGGTATCCTCCCAGCCTAGCCATAGATTTAGTGACTAAACTTAGGATATGTCAATGTTCTTTTCATGCTTGGAAGAGGGGGTACTCTTTTAAGGGTAAAGAAACATTTATGCTCCTATTTGGCACAATAACATATATATTTGTTCCATATCATCCACACATCATATTCTTATTGCAAGAGGAAAGATACTTTTCTCATATATCAAAAACCTTTCAAATACATAGCTTAGTGTGTTTCTGTTAGTTAAATCTATTTTCAAAGTTATTAGAAGTAATTATATTTGATTAATTGTTACTGTTTTCTGCATAGTGGTAGTAGAAGCAAGTATTAAACTTTAAGTGCAATTTGAGTATCTGATTTCAGTGCTACATTATCTATTGTGAAACACTTTCTTCTACTTCGTAGCTTCTCTGTGGAATTGATAACCAGGACTCCATTAGAGCTTTGTATTACTTGATACGATACATATACTTACATTAAGTTCTTGGACTTTACAAATCATTATAAACATATATAAATTTGAGTTCATAAATTTTTGCAATATAAAAGTCTGTAAATCATTCGGTCAATAGTCAATACGATGTGTCATTTCTATTGAAGTGATAAGCATCACTCGTGGGGAAATTAAAAGAGGGCTAAATTATAGTGATGGCCTACCCAGGAAAGACTGTTTAGTCTTTAAGCTAAACTACATTCATGAGAGGATATGCACCAGACTCATTTATGATGAGCAGAACGTGCACGTAAGTATCGTTCATTTGAAATGATTTGAACGCACGTGTTCATCTAACCCAAGATGAGTGAGGGATTAAATTCCAAACTCTATAGAAAGTAGGTCACCAAATGTTGATATAAGAGAAGAATAAGGCTTCTCTTACATCTGCCATTGGTAGCACCAAGTATCAACCAGATTAGGGACTTCCACCTTGCCCAAAATGTAAACCAGCGATGAAATTAAGAGACATGTAAGGTTTCTTTAATATGCAAGTATTATGAAATTTGAATGACCTTATAAGAGGTGTAAATTAGTCACAACAGCTCCATATAATAGAGAGCAATTAGAAAATGTGCTTTATTTATTGCTCAAAGATTGGATTATAATGTTCAAAAACTCTGAGCATCAATTTTATAAAGTACATGGAGTATATTAAAAGTAAAAGAGCTAAGCATAGTATATCTTCAAATGTTGCCTGTTTATAGGGGGCATCAAACACTTTTGCATCAATTAAAAAGTAGTCACTTCCTTCGTAGACTTTGTCGATCACAAAAAGCCCTTCCCAAGTGGGCTCAAACTTGTCATTCCTTAGGTGGTGTGTCACAATTGGGTAGCATAAAACCAACATTAAGTCTTCAACCATGAAGGTCCTCGGTCTCACCAATTTATCGTGAGCTTTGGCCATTCATGCGTAGTATAGCTTGAAATATTGTTGTGATTGTATCCTGATGGACCAAAAATATATACAGTTTTTGCTATCTAATTTTACCCATTTTTGGTGATATTGCACTATGAAGAAAGGTATTCTTCAAGATTTGTTGCAGGTATGATGATTTTAGGTGATTGGAATGAAAAGATGCATGAAGGAACAAATTTGGAGCAAAAAGGAGTAAAAAGGAGAAAAATGGTGAAAAAGTGTTCTGGCGCCACCGACGCCCAAATCCAGAGACTCCAGAATTAATTGGCACGATAGAGTGCCACTAGCGCCCTATCTGCCGCCGTCGGTGCCGTCGGTGACCAGAGTCGGTGCAATTCAAAATTTGAGAGTTTTGGCAAAATTTTGAAGGGATGCCTATGGAATCTCTTGGGATTTCATCCCTAACTCTTAAATAACTGATTTTGGACGAGAGAAGGGGGCTCTTTTGCATTCTATTGCTCTCTCTTAGTGATGTAGTGTGTGTTAAGTTTTAGGGTTTAGTAGAGTAGTGTGTAGAAGAGAGGATTAGAGAGGAATTCTTCTCTAAGGAGTGAAGGAGAAGAAGTAAAGTGAGAGATTACTTCTTCCTTTTCCATTCTAAAGAGAGAATCAAGTGTTGTAAAGAAGAGAGAAGAGGATTCAAAGGAACTTATAAGGGATTGCATTGGGGAAGAGAAAGAGATAAGTTGTATTTTCTTTTGTGGTTTGTATGACATTTCTTTTAGATATAAAATCTATTATTATTATATCTTCTCCATAAATTCTGAGTAGTCTTCTTTGTCTTTCTTCTTGCTTAGAGATGTGATGATGGTTTGATGTGGATTTGATGTGCTTTTAATGTATTGAAAAGATTGTGATGGTTTTTCATTTAGAACTTAATTTACTTTCGATTTGGCCAATTGAAATTTTAAAATATGTTGTTGAACATTAAGTTTGAAAGGATTTAGAGTCCTACAACAATAATGAAAGATCCATTCAATTTCCATGGATGAATTGCGTATTTCATGGGAATTGCGTGCAAATAAATAGGGAAATGTGCTTTGAAGGACTTTAATGTGGAGATTTCAGGGTGATAGGCTGAAATCCCCAAATTGGTTCTAAGATTAGTAATTAATATCAAAGGTTAGCCTTCAGGTGAAGGGTGAGTGGGAGCTCTGAAGTGAGAGCCGATATCCTCCCACCCTAGCCTTAGAATTAATGACTAAACTTAGAATATGTCAATGTTCTTTTCATATTTAGAGGAAGGGGTACTCTTTTAATAGTAAAGAATCATCTATGCTCCTATTTGGCACAATAAATTAGATAACTGATCCATATCAATCCACACATCATATTCTCATTTTAAGAAGAAAGATATTTTTCTCATATATATCAAAAACCTTTCAAATACTTACTTTAGTGTGTCTGTTAGATAATTCTGTTTTAAAGTAATTAGAAGTAATTATAGTTTAGTTAGTTGTTACTATTTTTTGAATAGTAGTAGTAGAAGTAAGAATTGAACTTTAATCGTAATTAAAGTATAAGATTTAGGTGTTTTATTATAACTCGTGAAACTTTTTACTTCAACTGAAAACCTCCCTGTGAGATCGATAACTAGGACTCAATTAGAGCCCTGTATTACTTGATAAGATACGTATACTTGCGTTGAGTACACGGAATTTACAAAATCATTATAAAAATATAAATTGAGTTCATAAATTATCACATATATATAAGCCCCTCACGATCAAGTTTTTGGTGCCGTTGTTAAAGCTTAAAATCTTCTTACAGTGGTAAAAAAATTCTTGCATATAAATATATTATATTAAAGTCCACGTGTGTCATAGCCTAAGCCATCTGAGGCTATCTAGCTCCTCTAACCTGAGTTAGATATTTTCATCACTAGCACAAGAGAAACTCTTAGTGAGGGTAGTTCAACTTCCGAGTGAAGGGCCACCTCGGACCTAAACATTAATGTCTAAAGGGTAGAACAAGTGGGGATACAATATGCCCACAATGCCTACGAGAGCTTCTTATGACACTCCTTCTTGTTAGATGAATGTTCTTTTTTGTGAGATTTACTAAAGTATTATTGAAGGCTTCAGCTAAGCCATTAAATCTTGAATTGTGTATGGTGGAGTAACACCAATCAATCTAATGTCAATGAGCAAATCAATTTATCTT
Source organism: Papilionanthe hookeriana x Papilionanthe teres (assembly GCA_022702705.1). Classification (NCBI taxonomy): domain Eukaryota; kingdom Viridiplantae; phylum Streptophyta; class Magnoliopsida; order Asparagales; family Orchidaceae; genus Papilionanthe; species Papilionanthe hookeriana x Papilionanthe teres. The sequence goes on along the minus strand of CM040433.1, from coordinate 4,957,305 downwards.
GGTGTTCTTGAAAGAAAGCCCATTGTCAGATATAACATGTCTTGGCACACCAAATATATACATAATATTATTTATGAGGAAACGCAACAAGTTTTATGCTTTGACCTTCTTTAAAGGGATGACTTCTGACCACTTGGAAAAATAGTCGGTGGCCGCTTATATAAACCGATGTCCTTGAGAGGATGGAGGTTTGATTGATCTTGTAATATCAGTGCCCCAAGCCTCGACTGGGCAAAACGCCACTGTTGGATACATCACATTTGGGGTTGTTCTGATACCGGACAAAAAATCTGGTAAAGTTGTCACCGCTTAACGTAATTTATATAGTCAAGGGTCATTGAAGGCCTTCGGTACCTAAGTTTCTTGATCTTGACTTTCATCTTAGGGCTCTTCTAATGGGACCCACAAAGACTGCCATAAACCTCACTCAACATCTCCTGAATCTCAACCCTTCTAATAAAATGCAAGCACATCTGCTCAAACGAGTGTTGTTAAAGGGTACCATTCAAGATGGTAAATGACAATGCTATCTTTTGAAGTTGAGAAGAGAGAGAGTGATCATCACGGAGTATTCTCCTCATCATATATGAGATGATGGCCTGATGCCAATCATCAAGTGGCTCATCAGAAGGAAAGAGTACTATGCCTTCACTACCCGAAAGGGTTGATCCTGAAGGCTCAAGACACCTCGGTGAGACTAACCTTCTGTCATAAATCACAACTATCACAGGATCACCAGTAGGACTTAACAGTTCCTTAAAAAGCTTAGCAACAGTGTCAACCTTGCTGTTTAAGGAATATGAGATTATAACCAATGTAACATCGAGGATGTGTTCCAACAATGCCATGAATCACTTATGATAAGCTAAAAGATTTGGCTTGAGAATTTTCTAAGTTCCCAATACTTGGTATATAATGAGTTGGGAGTCCGCATACACCTTATTCCTCTTGATGCTCATTTTAATGGCTAGCTCTAAACAAAGAACTAAGGCCTCGTACTCCACCTCATTCTTTGTGCGCGGCTCCGCTATGCTATATGAATAGCGAAGAATACCAGACTCAGAGGAGGTAGAAATAAAGCTAATGTCAGCCTTCACCCTTGGGAGAGATCTTGACAGGCCTTCCTTCAAGGAAGAGATTCCATCAAAATATAACTCCCACTCAGGGGAATTGATGACTAATAGGTGCTCGTCAGGAAGGTCATCTATTAGCAAAAAGTTAGCTGGGACTAGATATGCCACTAGAAAATTAGCTAAAAATAGTTTTTTGATGGCTTGTTGAGGGACATATGAAATGTTGAACTATGATAGAAGCATGCCATCTCTCTAACCAACCAGTTAGAGTGGGACGAGTCATCATGTACTGTAAAGGATTTACCTTTGAGATTAGATCAATATGATGCAATAACATGTAATATCTCAACTTTTTAACTGAGAATATCAATGCCAAATAGTGTTTCTTGATTGACGAGTATTTGAGTTAAGTTGGAATGAGGCATCTACTAAGATAGTATATGGTACCCTCTTTCCTATCCTCATTAACCTGAGCTAACAGAGCTCCTACCGACTTGTGAAGAGTGACAACATGAAGTACTAGAGGCTTCTCTGGGACAGGAGTAGCTAATACTTGTGGATGTAGTAGATATTGCTTAATGTCATCAAAAGTAACTTGACAAGCTTTATCTCAGTGGAAACGAGCATCCTTCTTTACCAAAGCAGAGAACAGATGGCAATGCCAAAGAGATTTGAAATAAACTTCCTAATGAACGTCAGCTTCCCTTGTAGGGAGTGCAATTGCATTAAAATTTTAGGAGGTTCCATCTCAATGAAGGATTGATCTTGTAGGGTCAATCTCCACCCCTATGCCAGAATTAAAGCCCAAAAATTTACCAGAAGAGATGCCGAAGGCGCACTTTAAAGAGTTTATCTTCAGATTATATTTTTTAAAGAGTTCAAAGATTGTCCTTAGATCTGAAAGATGATTATTATCAACATGAATTTTGACAACTACAACATTGATATAGCATTTGACCTCGTGATGTAGCAAGTCATCAAAGATAAACATCATGACACGTTAGTAGGTTGCCCAGATATTTTTAAAGCCGAAAGGAATAAATTTATAGCACTTGAGCCTATGGGGATATGAAACACCATATGTGCTCTTCCTCTAGGGACATCCAGATAAGATTTTATTTAAATAAGACATCCATGAAGGATAACATAGCTTGTATCGAGGTGACATCTACCATTAACTTCGCGATTGGTAGAGGAAAGTCATTATTCAGGTGGACCTTATTTTGGTCCCAAAAATTGATTCAAAATCATATCTGTCAGTTCTTCTTACAAACGAGAATGATTTTTATGAGCCATGTAAGGTAGGGGACTTCCCTAATGAAGCCATCCTTAATGAGCTTCTTGGTTTCTTCAATAACCATAAGCTCTATCTCAGATTGCATCCTTTAAGGTGTTTGTTTCACTGGAGTGATACTCAAATCAATGGAAAGATGGTTGATGACTGATACATCTAAAATATAGTATTTTTATGCACATTTTTATACATATTTTTAATGATATTACACTTTAATAGAAGGTATTTTGTGTATTTTTTTGCAGGTATGATTAAATGGATGCATGTGATGAAAAAAGTGAAAAAGGATAAAAATTGGAGCAAAAATGAAGAAAATTGCAATGTTGATCTCTGGCGGCTAAGCGCCGGAACCCGCACTTACGCACCAGAGCCCCGCGTCTATATGGCAGAGTTGGAGCTAACACAACAGAAGGCCCGCGGCTAAGCGTCGGGACCTTGCACTTACGCGTGACAGTTATAAAAGAGGAGTTATTTTATTTTAGGCACCATTTTGAAGAGGTTTTTGCAGCATCTCTCAGTGAGAATGTGAGTAACTTCCTATTGATGCCTAAATTCAATTCCAATTACTCTTGAATGGATGCATCTCTTGGAAGATACGTTGAATATAGACACAATTTGAAGAGATACAAAGAAACCATTTGGAAAAGTATAAAAAGAAGACTTGAAGATCAGAAATTAGGTGCTTGTCAAGTGTGTTTTGTGAGTAATTTTTAAATGTGTTTAGTGAGGGAAGTTAGAGATTAGTATTGTGGTTATTGTAGAGTGTGTGTTTGGTGTAGGAGAGTTTTTTCATTTACACACCATTCCAATTCACCATTTTACTTTTCTATAGTTTGTATTAGGATTAGAAGTGAGATTTGGAGTCTACAGAGTTAGGCACTAATCTCTAAAGAGACTTTTAAGGAAAGCAAAGTTTTCAAAGGAACTTTAAGAGTGTTGTGGAGAGGATTTTTAGATAAGTCTTTATCTTTGTTATTACATTTGGTTTTTAATTAAGACTTCTTGTGTTTTCACTATGATTTCTATTATTAAACTAAGTTGTGATTGTATTTTCTCCGTAAATTCTGAGTAGTTTTCTTTATATTTTTCCTTAATATGATGAACTAATAAAATTATGGAAGTATGTTGTGTGAAGTATATGATTTCAATGTTGGAAGAAGTTATGATGATTCAAAACCTTGCACTTCATTTACTTCTTGATTTGGCCAAATAAGATGTTAAAATTTGTTGTGAGAACATGTAAGAACCAATATGATATTGTCTCAATTAACAATTGGAAAGAATCACATGAGATTGTATTGAGAATGTAATCCATATGGTTAAGTGCAAATAAATAAGGAGATATACTTTGATAGGTGTAGAATTAGAGGGCTTTAGAGTGACATATTAACGTCTCTAATTTGGTTTATTATTTTATGTTTTGATACGAGATTTTAGCCCCCAGGTGGAGGGAATCGAGGAAACTCTAGAGTAAGAGCTAGTATCTTTCATGCCTAATCTGTCCTCAAGATTTAAAATAATAGATTAACCAATGTTCTTTATAACATCTCTAGTAAGGGTAAAGAATATAATTGCTCATATTTGACACAACACATTTTAGATACTTCAAAAACAACAATTTCTATGACTTGTTATTGATTCATAAGAAGGAAAAAGATATTTCATTTGCATTGGCTTACATCTTACAAAAAATTTAGTTAAAATAGTTGCTTACTTTCATTTCAAATTATAAAAATTAACAAAAAGAATAGAACTTTCTTTCCTAAAATATTATCTTTAGTTTGGGTAAAATCTTTCTTAAAAAGTAAAAAGATATTTTTCTATTTATTCTTTCTCTGTGGGTTGATATCTCGGTGCTTAATTAGAAAGTCCTATATTACTTGATAATGATACATATACTTGCGTAAAATCACATTTTAAAATATCAATTTAATGTCTTATTTATATTGGCATCAAGTTTTTTGTGTCATTATAAAGAAAGAGATATCATTAAAGAGAAGTATCGATTCAAAATGTAAAACGCAGGCATAAATATCTGGGATCAAGTTTTTAGCTCCATTGCCTGAGATAGATTATAAATTTTAAAGAAAAACTTATTTTTAATTTTTTGAGTCTTATTTAAACTTGTTAGATTTATTTTTTAGAAATTGTTATTTTGTTGTGTAATTTTGTTTTATTGTGTTTATAATAGTGTATGTGTTGTTCAGGTTCTGAAGGACTTGTGCCTTACGATTCTGAAATAGAAAGAACTATAGGAAAAAAACATAAAAATTAAAAATATAGAAAATGATAAAATATTCAAGAAATGAAAAATCAAAATAATCAAAATGCTGAAATCCATTAAGAATTTAGTGCTTTAAGAGATTATGCTAACCCTATAGTAGATGAATTTCATGGTAGTATTCAAAATCTTGATGTAGTGGCTGATTCATTTGAACATAAACCTGCTAATATTCAGATGGTATCTAATAATCAGTTTGGTGGAGCACCAACTGAGGATCCAAATTTAGATCTTGCCAATTTTCTAGAATTGTGTGTTGCATTTAAATATGATGGTGTTTCGGATGATGCTATTAGACTTAGACTTTTTGATTTCTCATTAAGTGATAAAGCTAAGATGTGGTTAAATTTATTAGCACCTAGATCTATCAGAACTTGGGGTGATTTAGCACAAAAATTTCTTGCTAAATAATTTCCACCATCAAAGACTGCTAAGCTTAGAAATTGATCAACTGAAAATTTGATAGCCTTTTACTATTCATTTTATACCTGTTTTTTATGATATTTCACTTTAAAGAATGGTATTTTTCATGATTTCATGTAGGTACAATGATTTTAGGCCTTTGGAGCAAAAGGAAGCGAAAATGAGCAAATTTGGAGCAAAAAGGGATAAAAGTGCATTTTATTGAACTATCACTGAACAACGCTGTCACCAGCGCCGGACCACACCGTTTTACAAAGAGTTGCAATCGTTTTGGCAGAATATTGTGTCGAACGGTGCCCTATTCAGTGTTGGACCGTGCCATATTCTGATTTTAAACTAGATTCAATGTATTTGGCCGGATTTTGAAGGGATGCTTTAGGAAACTCTTGGGAATTCAGTTTTGGCCAAATTTAAACACTTTTGGAGACAAGTTTAGAAGGGGGGAAGTGAAGAGAAGAGTTTAGAGTTTAGAGAGAGTGTCTCTCCATTTTGTTTAGGAAATCTAGGTTTTGTATTTTTTCTTCTAAGAAGTGTAAGAGGAGAGGGAAAGTGAGAGATTTCTTTTTCCTTACTTATCTAAAGAGAGAATTATGTGTTGTTGTGAAGAAAGAAGAGGAGTCAAAGGAATTCCTTGAGATTTGCTTGGGGAAGAGATTGAGATAAGTTGTCTTTACTTTACTCTCTTTGTATGAACTTATTTTTATATGTAAAATCCATGTTTTTTCATCTTTTCCTCATGAGTCTTGAGTAGATTTCTTTGTCTTTCTCCTTTTCATGTGATGTGTTGATGTTGTGATATGGAAATGATGTGATAATTTATTATGAAGAATTTATTATAACCTTTTCACTTCAAACTTCATTTACTTTTTAATCTGGTCAATTAAATTGTTAAAACTTGTGGGGAAACATATTTTCTGAAAGGAGTATGAGTTCCACTACAAAGTGAAAGTCACATTCAAGTTCCATGAATGAGAGACATAATTCTTAAGGATTAAGTGTAAATAAATAGGGAAATACACTTTGATGGGCGTAGAATTGAAGATTTCAAAGTGACAGGCTGAAATCCTCAATTTGATCCTAATGTTTGGAAACTGAAGTGAGAGTTAGCCTTCAGGCGAAGGGAAGTGAGAGCTCTGGAGTGAGAGCCAGTCTCCTCCCAGTCTAACCACAAATTTGGGGACTAAACTTAGGATTAACTAATGTTCTTCATACGTTGAAATATGGGTAAAGAATAGAAATGCTCCTATTTGGCACAACACATTTGCATCACTAATCTATGTCACAATAATTAGCACATTATGATTGGAAGGGAGGAAGACTCTTTCTTGCAACTGAACTTAGTTATAAATTTAGTATTGTGTTAGTTTAACTTGCTAGAGTTTAGAACGTATTTTGGTAGAAATAGTAACTTCAACTGTTTGTCTTTATTTTAAGAATTAAACTTACTTGCAATTGTACTGTGATTTGATAATTGATTTCTGTGCTACGCTATAAAATTAAAGCCTCCCAGTGGGATCGATATCCAGGACTCCACTAGAGCTCTATATTGCTTGAGTGATACGTATACTTGGGTTTAATTTTGTGACTCATTATAAAACTAAATCAATATATATATATCTAAATCTGAGTTCATAAATTTTGGCAAATTAAAAAAGTCACACCAAGTTTTTGGCGCCATTGCCGGAAGGTATGATAAAAAAAGAATTAGCTGTTAAAATTTAATTTTGTAGCAAGTCATAATTGTGTGTGTATGTTTATTGTTAGTGTGGTTATTGTGTTTGTATGCGTAATATCGGATCTATAGGTTTAGTACCTTACGATTCTGAATTAGAGCGTACTATTAGAAAAATTCAAAAACAACAAAAACAATCTGCAAATCCTCACAAAATGGCGAACAACTTAAACAATCAAAATGAAAATATACCAAGAACTTTAAGAGATTATGCTAATCCAACAACAAATGAAATTCACTTAACTATCCAAACTCCTGATGTTGCTGCTAATTCATTTGAGCTTAAACATGATATTATCTAAATGGTACAAAACAATCAATTTGGAGGAACACCCAATGAAGATCCTAACTTACATCTCGCTAGTTTTTTAGAACTATGTGTTACGTTTAAATATGATGGAGTGTCAAATGATGCTGTTAGTCTTAGACTTTTTCCTTTTTCATTAAGTGATAAAGCTAAGGCATGGTTAAATTTGTTAGCACCTGGATCTATCAGAACTTGGGGAGAGCTTTCACAAAAGTTTTTGTCAAAATATTTTCCTCCTTCCAAAGCTGCTAAGTTGAGGAATGATATCACATCTTTTAGTCAGTTTGATGGAGACTCCATATATGAAACTTGAGAAAGATTTAAAGATCTTCTGAGAAAGTGTCCACACCATGCTTTACCAGATTGGTTAATAATTCAAACATTTTTTACTGGATTAGTGGGATCTTTAAGATCGATTATTGATGCTGCTGCAGGTGGATTAATGTCTAAAATTTTGATGAAGCATGTTCGCTAATTAAAGAGATGGCTACTAATAATTTTCAATGGGCCTCTGAGTGGGTAAATCCTAAGAAAGTAGCTAGTATTCATGATTTTGATGCGATAACTATGATAGTCTCTCAAATTGCTGTGCTTTCCAAGAAAATAAGTCAATATGGAATGAATTATTCTCCAACACCCCCACTGTTAGAAGAAAACTCATCAAGACAGATGATAGACTCTCAAATGTCTTATGAAACCTTGAATGCCATAAATAATAAAGTTAGTAATGCTTATTCGAATTATTATAATACTAGTTGGAGGAATCACCCGAACTTCAACTGGAATAACACCAATGCTGTTGTTAACCCGCAATGGGGAAAAATCCTATGAATCTAGTTAGAAATCTGAACAACCAAGGAAATACCAATTATAAACATTCTTATCCTTCTGGTTTTAATGGTAATCAACAATTTAAGGATAAGAAGTTGTCTACTAAAGAAATGATTCTGAATATGGGTAATCAAATTCAAACTCAAAACGTTGCAATGAAGAATATTGAGGATCAATTGGGACATATCTTTCCTAACAATGTTGAGATCAACCCAAAAGATCAAAACAAGGAGAAAATTATGGCTATTCAATTAAGGAGTGGAAAAGAATTGGAATCAAGAGTTCAAAAAGAAGTCGAACTTGAAAAAGAGGAAGTGAATATTGAGAAAGGTTCTAATAAGATATATCCAGACGAATATTTGCTAGAGCCAATGAAGGTAATTATTGAAAAACCACCTCCTCCTTTTCCTCAAAGGCTAAAGAAACAAAATAGGGATAACAGATTTGCAAAGTTCTTGGAAATTCTTAAGAAATTAACGATTAATATTCCCTTTGTTGAAGCATTAGAGTAGATTTCTAATTATGCAAAGTTTATGAAGGAAATTCTTAAAAAGAAAAGAAAGTTCAAAGACCATGAGACTGTTGCACTTAGCGGTGAGTATAGTGCAATTATTCAGAAAAAATTTTCCTGAAAAACATAAAGACCTAGGTAGTTTCACTATCCCGTGTGCTATAGGTGAGAAATTTTTTGGAAGAGCTTTATGTGATCTTGGAGCTAATATTAACCTTATGCCTTTATCAACTTTCAAAAGATTGGGAATAGGAGGAAATTCACCTACAACTGTGACTCTTCAACTGGCTGATCGTTCTATCACTTATCCTAAAGGAGTTGTGGAAGATGTATTAGTAAATGTGGATAAATTTATCTTTCCTATGGACTTTATTGTATTAGATATGAAGGAAGATAAAGAAATTCCAATTATTTTGGGAAGACTAGTCCTTGCTACTGGGAGAGCTATGACTGATGTTAAAAAATGAGAATTAACTATGAGAGTTGATGACCAAGAGGTAACTTTCAATATTCTGAAATCCATGAAATACACTTCAACTGAAAAGATGATGAGTGTTTTTGAATGGAAATCTGCAATTATTTGAGAGAAGATTATTTTAAAGAAGTATTTTAAGAAAATATGGAATGTGAGGATGAATATGAAAGTTAAAATGAAGATGATTAGGATGATATGAAGAATGAAAAGTTAGAATTTGTTCAGGAAAATTTTGAAAGATTGGATACTATGGAAAATGGAGATAAAAGTTTAATTCCATCTATCATTAAACCCCCTGAACTTGATTTGAAAATTTTCCCTAATCATTTGAAGTATATGTTTTTAGGAGAATCATCTACTTTACCAGTCTTTGTATCTTCAGATTTAAATGAATATCAAGAACAAAAATTATTGGACACCTTAAAAAGTTACAAAAATGCTTTTTGTTGGTCCACAGCTGATATTAAAGGAATCAGTCCATCGATCTGTATGCATAAAATTTTGTTGAATGAACCACATAAACCTAGAGTTGATCCACAAAGGAGACTGAACCCAATAATGAAAGAAGTGGTTAAAAAAGAGATTTTAAAGTGGTTAGATGCTGGAATTATATATCCTATTTCTAATAGTGTTTGGGTAAGTCCAATTCATTGTGTTCCTAAGAAAAGAGGAGTGTTTGTTGACGTAAATGATCAAAATGAAATCATACTGACAAAACAAGTCACTAGATGATGAAGATGTATTGATTATAGATAATTAAACACCGCCATCAGAAAAGATCACTTTCCTTTACCATTTTTAGACCAAATACTAGACAAACTTGCTGGACACAAGTACTATTACTTTATAGATGGATATACCGTTTATCACCAAATACCTATTGCTCTTGAGGATCAAGAGAAGACTACATTTACTAGCCCTTATGGAACTTTTACTTTTAGAAAAATGCCCTTTGGATTATGTAATGCACCTGCAATATTTCAAAGATGTATGACGTCCATATTTGGCAAATTATTTGATGATGGAATAGAAGTATTTATGGATGATTTCTCAGTAATTGGAGATTCATTTGATGCATGCCTATGCAACTTACAAAAGGTTTTAGAGGTATGCGAAAGAGTAAATTTAGTCATAAACTGGGAAAGTGTCAATTTATGGTTGGATGAGGAATTATGCTTGGGCATAAAATATCTGAATATGGCATGGTAGTAGATCCTGCGAAGATTCAAATTATAGAAAAATTACCTCCTCTAACCACTGTGAGAGGGGTAAGAAGCTTTTTGGGACATGTAGGATTTTACAGGTGATATATTAAAGATTTTTCAAAAATTGCTAAGTCTCTATGCCACTTTTGAAATAAGATAGGAAGTTTTATTTTAACGATGAATGCTTACAAGTTTTTGATCTATTAAAGGAAAAATTAATCACTGCACCTATAATAGTTTCATCTGATTGGGAGAAACCATTTGAATTAATGTGCAATGCTAGAGATTAAGCTATTGGATTTTTTTTAGGGCAAAGACATGACAAAATGTTTAAAGTTATATACTAAGCCAGTAAGACTCTTACTGAAGCTCAAATTAATTACACCACTACTAAAAGAGAGTTATTAGCGATCTTTTATGCCTTTGAAAAATTTAGATCTTACTTAATTGGAGCTAAATGCATAATGCATACTGATCATTTTGCTATTAAATATTTAATGCCAGAGAAGGATGCAAAACCAAGACTGATTTGATGAATGCTTTTAATGCAAGAATTTGATTTTGAGATCGTTAATAGAAAAGGGGTCGATAATCAAATAGCTGATCATTTATCTAGACTTGAACAACCTCATTTAGATGAATTTGAAAAGGAAATTACTGAATTTTTTCCTGATGGAAATTTACGGTGGTATGCTGATATTGTGAACTACATCGTTAGTGATATTTTACCACCTGACTTAACAATGAAACAGCAGAAAAAATTTAAGCATGATGCTAAATTTTATTTCTGGGATGATCCTTTTGTGTACAAGCAATGTAAAGATCTTATTATTAGGAAATGTTTGCTTTATGAAGAAACTGAAAGAATTATTCGAAAATTTTATGATTCTAAATCTGGAGGACATTTCAGAATTGATAGAAATACACATAAGATTTGTAATCTGGATTTTATTGGCCTACACCTTTCAGAGATGTTTATAGATTTATCAAAACTTATGATCAATGTCGGAGAATAGGCAATATATCTAGAAGAAATGAAATGCCTCTTATTTCACTTTGGAAGTTGAAATTTTTTATTCTTGGGGATTAGATTTTATGGGATCATTTATAGTTTCATTTGGAAATATATATATATACTGATTGCTGTTAATTATGTATTAAAATGGATTGAGACAATAGCTTTACCTAGGTGTGATGCTAGAAGTGTTTCGAGGTTTTTAATGAAAAATATTTTTACAAGATATGGAATGCCTAGAGTAATCTTCACTGATGGAGGATCCCATTTTAAGAATAATCTGATTCAGAGATCGGTGGAAAAATATAATATTATGCATAGAATCTCTAAAGCTTATCATCCACAAACTAATGGTTTAGCAGAGGTATCTAATTGTGAAATTAAATGAATTTTGGAGAAAGTCATTAATCCTGAGAAATTGGATTTGTCTGCTAGACTGGATATTGCTTTATGGGCATACAGAACTGCTTATAAAACTTCTATAGGAATGTCCCCTTACAGATTAATCTTTGGAAAAACCTGTCACTTGCTAGTTGAGTTAGAATATAAAGTATATTGGGTGATAAAAAAGTTGAATTTAATTTTAGAGATGCTGGTGAGAAGAGACTGTTGCAATTGAATGAATTAGAAGAAATCAGAAATGAATCATATGATAATGATAGAATATATAAGGAGAGAAGAATAATATGACATGATCAAAAGATTGTCACAAAGGAATTTAAACTAGGATAGAAAGTTTTATTATACAATACAAGATTGAAATTATTTTATGGGAAACTAAAATCTAGATGGACATGACCTTTAATTATCGTATTATATATTAGTTTGGAGCTGTGATTATTGAAGACCCTACATCTGGAAGAATATTTAAAATTAATGGCCAAAGATTAAAACCATATTTTGAAGGCAATTGACCTAATTTTAAAGAGTTTTTAATGTTGGATCAACCTGAATAACTGGAAGTTATGTCGGGCTGACGATGTTAAACTAAGCGCTTTGTGAGAGGCAACCCGCAGTTATTGAGTGTTTACTTTGTTTGAAGTGTTATTTGTATTTGTTTAATACTTAATTAAGTCTTATTTTTTCTTAATTATCATTAAAAACATTTAAAAAATGATTTGAACTGAGGTTTGGAAAGAATTTGGACAAAGTGAAGTTTGGTGAAATTTGAACTAGCGCTGAACGGCGCTGTTTTCAGCGCCGAACAGTGATGCTGTTCAGAAAACTGTTTCTCATCTTTAAATTTGATTTTAGCAGTTCTAGGCGGAAAATCTTTCATTAGATCTCCCAAAAACATCCCCTAGACGTAGGAACTACCAAAGGAATGAAGAGGAAGATCCCAAATCTTGTCCAAATGGATTCTGACTCGATGGAAACTTTAAGATTTCAAGTTTTCAACCGTAGAAAGTTCGTCGGTTTCGAAGCGCACCGTCTATTCAACAAAAATATATCAAAAATGAGATTGATTAACGAGGCTTTGTGAATCGAGGTACGAATTCTCCTACCACTAGAATTAATTAAAATATTGTTCAGAGAGGTTGAAAAGTATTGTGTTATACTACTACCGCTGTAGTTGTCCCAGTTGTAAAGGATTTCTATGCAAATCTTCATGGAATCAACCAAGGATCAGTCTATGTATGAGGTAGGTTTGTCACATTTACTTCTGTAAAGATTAATGATGTATACATGATTGAGAATGTGTCAATCTGCCACTATTCGAATTTTGCCCGATGAAAGAAATTTTGAATGATATATCCAGATATCTGATGGATGAAAGTGATGAATGAGAGATAAGAGATAGCAGGTATGTAAGTTTCTCGACCACATTGCTAAATTGTACATCAAAACACTTACATTATTTCATATGTGCAAAATTGCTCCCAACTATGAAAATCAGTAAAGTAACAAAGGAGTGTGATATTCTGAACTACTGTATTCAAATGGGAATGCCTATTGTTGTTGGTTCAATAATTGTTAAATCTGTTTTGGGATTGATCATTCATGGATCTAAGTATGGACATGGAAATCCTTCCACCATGTTCCTCCTTTGCAGTCAATCACAAGTGCCATACGAGAATTGGGAAAGAGTACTTCTACCTTGGAAGCCTATAGACCCAATAGATGCATATAGTAACCAAGCAGTTGGTGAGATGAATAACATGAGCATTATTGAAAATCAACCATCTCAGAGGTTGACACCTATTCCTCCTTACTTTTCTGAAAGTTCACATATTATCTTGAAGAAAACCAAGAAATTGGAGAAGGAAGTACAACATTTGATGAGTGTAATTAATAATCTATCTGATTTCTTTGATCATATGGATTGGAGAATGAAGGAGAACTTTGATCATTCTGGATAAGTTGAAGGAAGCTTGACACGATTAATGAAAAGGAAAGGTTGGATTGAAGAGGATTATACTAAAGAATTTCTGTTTGGTCCATTCTACAATCTATTTGTTCACGCTCAATTAAATGGAGATCTTAAAGTTGATGATAGTTCTGAGGAAGAATGAAAACTTAATTATTATATTTCTGTGTTTGTGTATTTGATTTATTTGCTTTGCTTTGCTTGGACGTTATATTTGAACTTGCTTTCTAGTTTAGTTTTCAACGTTATTGTGTTGTGGTTGTGATTGAAGCTGAATTTTAAGATTGTATGGCTTGATGATGTGTCATGTTTAGTGTTATGTGTATGTATCTGAAACTTGGATTTTATATATGAAAGTGATGTTTTGTGTTGTTTGTGTTAAAAAATACCATTTGCCATGACTTTTGAATGTTTTTCAATACTTAATTAGACTAATTAGATGTCAGAGCGGGCTTGAGAAGATTAAAATTGCAAAAGAAAGTCGGAAGCCCAGTTTTTGAATTGGCGCCAAACGGCGCTGTCACCAGTGCCGGTCCGTGCCAAAAGACAGAGAGTTTGGCTTTTAGAGCTAAATAATGCACCGAATGGGGTTGCCGCTAGCACCGGACAGTGCTCGACCAGGAAAAAGGCCTGAAACTCTATATTTTCATGATTTAACCTTGGGACCCGCCATTTTTGCGCAATCCATCGTCTTCTACCTCCAGTCAAGGCTGATTTTCGCACCTAGGGCTCACTAGCATTTGGATTGGAAGCGATTTCGTGGCAAAAAAAGTTCGGATTTCATCTTCTCTTGGTAATGTTACACTTTAACCTAAAATTTTTTGATTTTGATCGTGGAAATCTCCTACATTAGGAAGATTTAAAATTTTGAAGTTTTTGGAGAAACATTGGAGATTTTTCATGGATTTTGAGTTCTTATCTTTTTAAATTTACCTTGGTGTCCATTACATTGCAATTTTAAAATTGATTGGATAAATTTGGAATTATTAGACAATGGCTCCAAGAATTTCAAAGGAGAAGAGAAACTTTGAGTATGATGAAAGCAAACCTGTGAATTTCAAGGCTTATTCATGCTTTAGTACATTTCTTAGCAATAAGAAATGTATTCAAGAGAAAGCATTTGAAAATCCTGGAGGTATGCTTGAAGAACTTATTGCAAATCGTCAATGGGAGATTTTCTGCTATTTCACTGCTAAAGCGATGCTGGGTATTGTTAGAGAGTTTTATGCAAATCTATATTATTCTAAGAGTGAATACATTCTAGTTAGAGGCCATATGATTGAATTCACCCTTGCTCGCATTAATGCATTTTATCAGTTAAGAGCGCCTTTTTCTTGTGAATATGAAAATTTTCCTATTACGAATGAAGCATTGGATATGTTTGTAAACTTTTTTTAGTGATGGAAAAGGGGAGTGGAAGGTTAAGCAAAGGCTAAAAGTTAACTTCCCTCTTTCTACTTTGAATCCTGTATCAAAAGCCTGACACTATTTGATTTCTACAAGACTTTTGCCTACTAACCATCACATTGAAGTTACTGTAGATAGAGCTGTTCTGAATTACTGTATTCAGAACATGAAAAATATAAATATTGGGGCTATTATTCATAAAAGTATTTTGACAAGTTCAAAAGGAGAAACTACAGGTGGACTAGGACACCCAGCCTGATTCATGCCTTGCGCATTCAGTCAGGAGTAGCAGTTGAAGATAATGATGAGGTAGTCTATCCCTTGAAGCCCAATACTAAAATAAATTTGAAAACCTATGAATCCCATGTAGGATGGAAGTGGAGTAAGAGAGCTGATGAGCCTTCTTCTAGTCATGAGAGACCATCCACATCTAGAGAGCCTACTTTGCATGATGTTATGAATCAGTTGGAAAGGTTAAACACCAGAGTAGAGGGACTAGAAGTAAGGAACAAGATAAATGATGATTATCAAGTGCAATGGAGAGAAGATGAGATAGCTTATCATGACATACAGATGAGATTTTTCAGGGGAGACACTAGTGCTGGATTTCTTACTTACCCCGATTATACTCCACACCAGCCTGAAGAACCTGATGATGGTGGAGCTCCTGCAGAAGATGAAGATTGGTAGTTTTTATAGTTTTATTTTCATTTCATTTTATATTTGTGTTTTGTATATGTGTTGTACCTGAGACTCTTTCTGATTAGTATTTGTGATGTAATGTGTATTTGGTTGTACTTGTAGAAGACTTTATGTTGATTTATGATGTATGTGATGTGATAATAGAGTTTTCACGTGTTTGGTTTGTTAGTCTAATCTGTGATAGTGACAGTTGGATGTTAATGTTATGTGCATAGTTTATGTTTCATGTTTTTTTAAACTTCTTCTCTTACGTATTACTAACCCATATTTGTGTATATAAATGCTCTTAATTATTTCAGGCCTATTGTTCTACTTTATGAAGAAAAACCTGCTTAAACTCAAAGGTATGAAAATCCCAACATATTGAGGTATGAGTTATATGTTTATATCTTTTCTTTCTTCCATGTTAATTGTATTAATATTAAAAAATTTAAGTTTGGGGGAGGGAAAGAATTAACTATTAATTGTTGTCATTTAAAAGTATTGTCAAAATTGTTAACATGATTTCGTATAATAGAACTCAATTTCAGATAACCGTTTGTTGATTTTATTTAAGTAGTTTGTAAAGTTGAATGAAAGTATTTGGTAATGAAAAGTAATTTTGTAGGCTAAGATATTTTGTATAAGAGAATAAGCCTATAGTAAAAATTTAAAGTAAGAAAAATTGTATGTTTGAAATTTTAAGAATCTTAAAATTTTATGTGATAAGAAAGGATTGAGACTCTATGATGAATCATTAATAAGCTAAAGAAAAGCCTATACGATAAAGGATTGTGGTAAGTTTCAAATTTAGGGTGAGAAGGGTGAAGTTCAAAATCATTAAAGGCTATCCAGATATAATAATCCTCACTTAAAAAAGAAAAAAAAGAAAAAAAAAGAAGAAAAGAAAACAAAAGAAAGGTAAAAGAAAATGAAAGAAAAAAAAATGAGGAGAAGCTTGAGGAGATGCCTAATAAAAAGTTGGCTTCACTTGGACCTACCTAAAGAAAAAAAAACTTAATTACTTACCTAAACTTTTATTTGTTGATTAGCATCCTTACTAGTAGTATTCACATAAACTTATTTTCGTGTAATTCTTTTAATTGCCTTAATAGAACAATCTACAGTCATTTTTGAAATGAATAGAAAGCTAGAACTCTTAGACTTAACTACTAGATAGTCTTACACCTACAGAATTTACTTGAATTAATCAAAGATCTTTCTAAAAACCTTACTATTGTTCTTATCTAAATCAAAATTATGGTATTCTAGAAAGAAAGTTCATTGCAGTGAATCATTATTTTATGTATTAACTAAAATTACTTGAGGATAAGTAATAGTTAAGTTTAGGGGATCTTGATCCACTAAAAATTTGATAGTTTTTTACTATTCATACCTGTTTTTGATGATATTGCACTTTAAAGAAAAATATTTTTCATGATTTCATGCAGGTACAATGATTTTCGGCCTTTGGAGCAAAAGGAAGCGAAAATGAGCAAATTTGGAGCAAAAAGGGACAAAAGTGCATTTTACTAGAGCTAAATGGCGCTGTCACCAGCATCGGACCGCACTGTTTTGCAGAGAGTTGCGACCGTTTTGGTAGAATAATTCGCCGAACGACACCCTATCATGCGCCGAATCGCGCCATATCCTGATTTTAAACTAGATTCAATGTATTTGGCTAGATTTTGAAGGGTTGCTTTAGGAAACTCTTGGGAATTCAGTTTTAGCCTAATTTAAACACTTTTAGAGCTAAGTTTAGAAGAAGGAGAAGAGAAGAGAATAATTTAGAGTTTAGAGAGAGTGTCTTTCCATTTTGTTTAGGAAATATAGGTTTTGTGTTTTCTCTTCTAAGGAGTGTAAGAGGAGAGGGAAAATGAGAGATTTGTTCTTCCTTACTTATCTAAAGAGAGAATTGTGTGTTGTTATGAAGAAAGAAGAGGAGTCAAAGGAATTCCTTGAGATTGACTTAGGGAAGAGTTTGAGATAAGTTGTCTTTACTTTACTCTGAATGTATGACGTTGGTTTTATATATAAAATCCATGTTTTGTCATCTTTTCCTCATGATTCTTGAGTAGATTTCTTTGTCTTTCTCCTTTTCATGTGATGTGTTGATCTTGTGATATGAAAATGATGTGCCGATTTATTATGGAGAATTTGTAATGATCTTTTCACTTCGAACTTCATTTACTTTTTAATCTGGCTAATTAAATTGTTAAAACTTGTTAGGAAACATATTTTCCATATAGATTATGAGTTCCACAATAAAAGTGAAGGTCACATTCAATGTCCATGAAAGGGAGACATAGTTCATGGGGATTGAGTGTAAATAAATAGGGAAATATACTTTGATAGGCTTAGAATTGGAGATTTTAGAGTGACAGGCTGAAATCCTCAATTTGGTTATAATGTTTGGAAACTGAAGCAAGAGTTAGCCTTCAGGAGAAGAGAAGTGGGAGCTCTGAAATGAGAGCCAGTATCCTCCCAGCCTAATCAAAAATTTGGGGACTAAACTTAGGATTAACTAATGTTCTTTATACTCTGAAATATGGGTAAAGAATAAGAATGTTCCTATTTGACACAACGCATTTGCATCACTTATCTATGTCAATATAATTATCACATTATGATTGGAAGGGAGGAAGACTCTTTCTTGCAACTGAACTTAGTTATAAATTTATTCTTGTGTTAGTTTAACTTGCTAGATTTTAGAACGTATTTTGGCAGAAATAGTAACTACAACTGTTTGTCTTTATTTTAAGAATTAAACTTGCAATTGTGTTGTGATTCGACAAGTGATTTCTGTGCTACGCCGTAAAATTTAAAGCCTCCCTATGGGATCGTTATCTAGGACTCCACTAGAGCCCTGTATTACTTGAGCGATACATATACTTGCATTTAATTGTGTGATTCATTATAAAACTACATCAATATATATATATATATATATATATATATATATATATATATATATATATATATATATATATATATATATAAATTTGAGTTCATAAATTTTAGCAAATTAAAAAATTAGTACCAGAAATGATATTGCATCTTTTTGTCAATTTGGAGGGGAATCTATTTATGAAGCATGAGAACATTTTAAAGATCTCCTAAGAAAGTGTCCACATCATTCGATACCAGATTGGTTAATAATTCAAACTTTTTATAATGGATTGGTTGGATTTCTTAGATCTATTATCGATGCTGTTACTGGTGGTTCATTGATGTCTAAACAGTTTAATGACACTTATGCTTTAATTGAAAAAATGACTACAAATAATTTTTAATGGCCTTCTGAGAGGGTAAATCCTAAAAAGGTAGCCAGTATTCATGAATCTGATGCTTTTGCAATGCTAGCGAAATCGAGTTGCTTGCAATTTCAAGGAAGATAGACCAATTTAGAATGATTTTTTTATACAATTTCAATGATTGAAGAAAATCCATTAGGCCAAATGGTAGATTCTCAAACATTATTAGAAACTTTGAATGCCATAAACATGCATAATAACCCATTTTCCAATTATTATAACCCAGGGTGGAAGAACCATCCAAACTTTAACTGAAAAAATAATAATTAGGGTGGTAGTAATCAACAATGGGGGAAAAATCAAGTAAACCCATTGGGGAATTGGAACAACCAAGAGAATAATAATTATAGATCTACTTTTCCTCCAGGTTTTAACAATGCTTCAGAATTTAAGGAGAAGTTGTCGATAGAAGAAGTGGTGTTACAAATGGGAAATCAATTGCAAAGTCAAGGAGCTACAATTAGAAATATTGAGAATCAATTAAGACAAATAGCCAATTCATTAAGAAATAGATCCCAAGGAACACTTCCTAGTAATACAGAGATAAATCCAAGAGAGAAAAATAAAGAGCAAGTAAAAGCTATTCAATTAAGAAGTGGAAGAGAATTGGAAGAAAGAGTTCAAAAACAGATTGAAGTAGAGAAAGAAGAGATTGAGAAAGCAAATGAGGATGCTCCGAATGGTTTGGAGAGATTTATTTCTCCACCTAAAATTGATTTAGAAAAGCCACATCCACCATGTCCTCAGAGACTTTAATAAAAAAGTTGGATAAGCAATTTTCAAAGTTTTTGGTGATTTTTAAGAAACTTACTATAAATATTCCATTTCCTAAAGCCTTAGAACGAATGCCAAGCTATGTGAAGTTTATGAAGAATATTCTAAACAAGAAAAAGAAGTTTGAAGATAACGAGATTATTGCACTTAGTGAAGAATGCAATGCAATAATTCAGAAGAAACATCCTAAAAAACTTAAAGATCATGGTATCTTCAAAATTCCATGTGCAATCAGAGAGATTTTACGGGAATGCTTTATGCGATTTATGTGTAAGCATTAACCTTATGCCATTATCTATATTTAAAAGACTGGGATAAAAGAAATAACCCCAACTTCTGTAACTCTGCAGTTAGCAGATTGTTGGATAACATATCCTAAAGGAGTTATAGAGGATTTTTTTAGTAAAAGTAGATCAATTTATCATTCTTGTTGATTTCAATGTGCTTGATATAGAGTAAGATAAAGTGATACCTATTATTTTGGGGAGGCTAGTTCTAGCTTACGGGATGAGTAATGATAGATGTGCAGAAAGGGGAATTAACTATGCATTTTAATGATCAAACTGTGACATTTAATATTTCAAAATCAATGAAATATCCTGCTAGAGATAAAGATGCTGAATGTTTCAGGATGGATGTAATAAGATATCTGAGTGAAAGCCATTTTAAAGCAACATATGAAGAGAAATCTGAAAGTGAAAACTTTGAACATGAATAAGAGGAGGAAACACAATATTCTAATGATTTTATTGAGGAAGACTTAAATTATGTTCAAGAAAGTTTTGAAATTTTAGACATGAAAAATAAAGATGAATTTTTTTGTCCATCAATTGAAAAACCTCCTGAACTTGAATTGAAGTTACTTCCTAAACATTTATAATATGCCTTCTTAGGTGATTCCTCAACTTTACGTGTTATAATTTCCTCGAAATTAACTATTGAGGAAGAAGAGAATTTACTTGAAATGATAAAGACATATAAGAAAGCCTTTAGATGGACCATAGCTGATATTAAAGGAATCAGTCCTTCAATTTATATGCACAGAATTCTTATGGAAGAGAACTACAAACTTAAGGCTGATCCTTGATGTAACTTTTTTATATGCAAGGATTTATGAACAAGAGATGTATAATAATTTTTATAAACTAACAATGATCCAACGCAAGTATACGTATCGTATCAAGTAAGACAGGGCTCTAATGGAGCCCTGTTTATCGATCCCACAGGGAAGCGAGGAAAGAAGATCTTAGTTAAATTCTAGTATACTATTATCAGACTTTAAAATGGAAGGTCGATATAAGTGGTGTTTTATCTAGCAACTACTCTTGAATACAGATGATTACATATAAGGATAACAACTATTCCTAAATGCAAATATTACTTCTAAAGATAACCTTTCTAGATTAGTTGGTTAGGTGAATTTTGAGATAATAAAATCTACTATTCTTATGTAGTGAATTAGATAATGTAAAGGACTAAGATGCATTAAATATTGTATGTGCCAAATAGGAGCAATCCTATTCTTTACCCTCTTACGAGTGCATAAAGAATATTGGCTAATCCTAGGTTTAGTCCCTAAATTTATGGTTAGGTTGGGAGGTAATGGCTCTCACTCTAGAGCTCCCACTTCCCTTCGCCTGAAGGCTAACTCTCGTTTTAGTTTCCAAACACTAGGACCGAATTGGGGATTTTAGTCTGTCATCCTAAAATCTCCAATTCTACGCCCATCAAAGTATATTTCTCTATTTATTTGGACTCAACCCCCATGAACTTCAGCATACATGGAATTTGAATGTGGTTCCACTTTGTTGAGAATTACACCGCCCTCTCAGATCATAGTGCAATTACAACAAATTTTAACACTACAATGAACTCTTTTTGTAATGTAAATGAAGTGCAGTAAAAAATCATCACATTTATAATTAAAACATCTTTTAGCATTCTTCCCAATATCCTAAACATGGATCTTACTCATTGCAAAAGAAAAGTAGAATGAAAACAATGGCATAATCTTCTTATGCCACTATTAAGAAGGAACAGTAAGAGAATGGCATCACAAATCACAAAGAAAACAGAACTGAAAACTTCTTTTCAAAGCAAATCCACAAAATAAGTGTTTACAAAATCATAAGATAATGAAGAACACAATACTTAGCTTTTTCCCCTTGAAAGAAATATGAAAATCTCTCCCATAAAGTCTCCCGCTGATCCATGCAAAGCTAGTACAAACCCTTACAAACTCTCTCAAAATCCGCTCACTAATCTCTCCAAAAAGGTAGAAATCTACATTTCTACTCTTATTCTAAGATGTCTAAGCATTCTCCATATTTTCCCTAACATCTACCACCTTTTTTTGGCTTTAAATTTGCTTAAAAATAGTGTAGGGATGAATTTCCCAAGAGGTGCTTGAAGAAAACCTTCAAATAAGCGTCCAGATTCGATGTATATGGCCAATAACCGCCTAAAAACGCGTCCAAACCAACGAGGGTGTTGTCCAACGCTCGATAAGGCGCAGTCTGGTTCTATTTTTTGCATTCTTGTCGGGATTTTTGCACGGTCCGACATTGTTCTCGCGTTGTCTGACGCCCAGACTGCGCAGCTCCACTGTTTCGCTCTGTTTGGCTCCTTATTAGCTCCATTTCGCCCCGTTTTAGTTGCATTGTGTTCCTAACATCTTCACCTACAAAATAAGTATGAAAATAAATCTCATTAAAAAATATTTAAGAACTGTAAAAGAGATTAAACATAGAAAGACTTATCAAAATGTGTTAAGCCAAAATTTTCTTTCTTGCTCGTTTTTACTCAAAATTGCACCCTTTTTTCGTCTTTTTCTATAACAGCCATTGCTTGTACATAAGACCAAAAACAAAAAAAATACTTTCCTTTAAAGTGAAATAACAATAAAATTAAGCATAAAAAGTATATGAAAAATCAAGCATTTTTTAGGCGTGTCAAGTCCCCCAAACTTAACTGTTACTTGTCCTCAAGTAACACTATAACTTTAAAAACAAAATATGTCGACTAGTGGTTGTGATTTTCAATACAGTTTCCTATAATTTCATCTCAAAAATATTATAGTGTAATATAGGAGAAATTCTAGCAAATCAACTAATGACTAGAGTGTAAGAGTATCTCATATTCAACTTAGGAATCCTAATTTTTTATTTACTTTACAAGTTATTGAAACTTGTCAAACTAAAGATTCAAAGGAAGTATAAAAATAGAATTTAAGCACCTTATCTATACCCATTTGACCAATACTTTTTGAAATAAGAATAAGGTTAGGATTCTTTTTAAGTCTCTTCATTTAAAAAGATTCAAGTGAAACTAATTTTTGATTAGGATTCTCCTCAAGCTTCTCCTGACATATTTTTTTTTCTTTTTCTCTCTTTTTTTCTTTTTTTTTTCTTTCAGGATCATGTTCAATCCTTTTTTTTCTTTTTTTATGTGAGGATTACTATATCTGGATAGGCCTTTAATGATTTTGAATTTCACTATCCCCTTTCAAAAATCTAAAACTCTAAACTTTCCTTCATTTTTTAAAAATGTAAGTATTAGATTGAAAAATGTTTCAATAAAGGCTCAATTCTCAATAAGTATAAATCTAAGAATCTTAGCTTTTCAAATAATCAACTCCTTTCTAACATAAATAGAAAAATCATTTTCCTAATGTTTCCTACAAAATATCTTAACTCTAGAATAATTTCATCACAAAGGATTTCAACTAAGTTATTTTTCAAACATTCCTAAAATAAAAATTATAGTAATCTAAAGATAACACCACATGCCACAAGTCTTTTTAAAAGTGATATCAAACTAAATACATGCTACTGAGGACAAATAAAGTATAAATTTGAAAGTTATTTTACTTTCTCCCCCCAAACTTCAACTTTTAAATATTTTACAATTAATTCCATAAAATGTAGCAGGAAGAAAAAGTAAAGGTTGGATCTACTTACTACTACAACATCCTATTAAATTCATATACATGTATAATTAGGATAGAATGACTGTAGGAGAAAGTAATTCTAGCCTAAAACATACTTGCCATAATATTAAACTTAAAGAAAGTATTCTCACTTTAAAATTTTATTTTTCTTCCAACCCCCAAACTTAATTTTTAACATATATAGTATTTAGTACATAAAATATAAGCAGGAAGAAAAATAGTTTAGAAATTCTATCTACCAAAAATGTCTATAAAAAAAATCTACAAGTATTAATTAGAACAGAACAGTATGCAGTAGAAAGTAAATCTAAATTAAGCATGCTAGAATGAAATTCACTAAATAAAAGTTTAAGTAGCATAGCGGGTATCAGCGTGTGAATATAAAAATGTTCTTTAAGTCTTATATAAAGTTGTAACACAAACACAAACACATATGATAAATGAGGTTAATTCATCTTTTAACTCATCCAATCTCACTAACTTACTTCCAATTTATAACTGAATCACTACACTAATATATTAGGTACTTTTTAAATGATTTATAGATTATAATCTCAAAGATAAGATTATCCCTGATATATTGGTTCATGTGCACCAACCTCAGGCATCATCTAATCCCCTTAATTATGCACCTCTCATAGTCATAAAGATAGTGTAAGATCATCGTCATGTTTCTCATCAAATAGGTTCGCGACACCTATCAAATGAAATCAAAGTCAGAGAAAGGAAGTAACAAAATTGAGATGGATATGTCTCTGTTTAAATTTATGATATCTGTTGTAAAACTCAAGTCCGAGTAAGACCCGAGTTGTAGTGGACTCGTCAATCCAACTACTACAAAAGAGCATACAAGTCTATCCATAATAAGAAGTTAAGGAATCACCTCTCTTATGACACACAAAGATCAAATTAAACCAGTAATAATCCAAACATCACCAATCATTAATCAAGCTGATCAATCCACAATAAAGCAAACACAACACAACACTAACAATCATGACTCTCAAGCATACTAAATCAAAGCACACTGATAACTATGGGTTGCCTCCGATAAAGCACTTGGTTTAAAGTCGCTAGCCCAACAAAAGATTCCTCCAAGATTAAAATTCTATTTAAGTAATCCTCGATCAATTGCCTAATCATTTTCAGATCCAAAGATTCCTACAAAATCTTTAAATTTTAATTTTTCATTCAGCTCTTCCTTTTCAGATTGATTCATATCATTGTTCCTCTATTTCTTTCTTGATCCAATATTCTTCTATTGATTTACTGAATTTGTATATTAATATTATCCTTGAAATTTATAAGAAATGGATCTTTATAACATACTTCAAAATCTCCCAAACTTTTTATCAGATTCTCTCTACATAATTAAGATTATGGATCAAATTCTTCTATGTTACTCTTTTGTTTCAAGTTATCTTCCAATTCTTCGCCTTGATAATTATTAAATGATGGAGGCGGTCTTTTTATATCTATCTTTGTTGAGGAAATAGGTTTTTCTAATTCTTAGGAACTTCTTCCAATGGTATTTGAATATCCTTATATTCTTTTCTCAACTCAAAGTTCTTTTGAAATATATCCTTAAATTCTCCTCCAAGTTTTAGTTCAATATCTTTAACTCATTCATCATTCAATTCAGGTTTTTCTTATGATTGAGTCGAATCTAAAGATATAAAGAATGGTGGTGTAGATGAATTCTTTTAATAGGTAGGCTTTAAAATTGTATGTGGTACATCCATCTTTAGTTCATGAGATTTTTCAACAAATGGAATTAAAAGTTCACTATTTTTGTTAGCGTCCATCATTACCTCTCTTAATATACATACAGTCTTCTATAGATAACGTTTTCAACTCATAATGAAAGTCCATTTCGATCTCATCTGTTAAGTTACTTTCAAAACTTTTTTTGGAAGTGGTCTTTACTTGATAATCAATTTCATCCATAAAAAACAATCATCATATTTTCTCTCAGCTGGATATTTGATGCGATTTTTTTTATATGTAAGAATTTATGAACCTAGATTTATATATTTATAATGATATTGTAAATTCACAATTTCAAATGCAAGTATACGTATCGCTCAAGTATTACATAACTCTAGTGGAGTCCCATTTATCGATCCCAAAGGGAAGTGAGGTAAGAGGTCGTTAGTCAAATCCTAATCTACTATTATTAGACTCTAGTTTGGAGGGACAGTATAAGTGGTTTTTTTTAATAACTACACTTAAAGGTAAATCTTAATTTTAAGATAACTAATAACTACTCCTAAAGGAAAATATTAATACTAAAGATAACTCTTTCTGGATAAATTGGTTTGAAAAATTTTGAGATAATAAAAACTACTATTCTTAAATAAAGAATTGGATAATGTAGAGGAATCAGATGCATTAAAAATTGTAAGTGCCAAATAGGAGCAATCCTATTCTTTACCCTCTTTTGAATGCATAAAGAACATTGGCTATTCTTAGGTTTATCCCTAAATTCTTGGTTAGGCTGGGAGGATACTAGCTCTAACTCCAAAGCTCCTACTTCCCTTCGCCTGAAGGCTAACTCTCACTTTAGTTTCCAAACACTAGGACCAAATTGGGGATTTTATTTTGTCAGCTAAAATCTCCAATTCTACGCCTATCAAAGTATATTTCCCTATTTTTTTGCACTTAACCCCCATAATCTTCACCATCCATGGAATTTGAATGCGGTTCTGCTTTGTTGAGAATTACACCACGCTCTCGGATCATAGTGCAATTACAATAATTTTTAACAATGAGCTCTTATTACAATGTTAATGAATTGCAAGTAAAAACCTTTACATTTTGAATTAATACATTTTTTAACATGCATCCCAATATCCTAAACATGAATCCTACTTATTGCAAAAAAAAAGTAAAAGGAAAATAATGACATAATCTTCTCATGCCACCATTTCCAAATAAGAAGATAGAGTAAGAGAAAGACATCACAAAGAACGAAGAAAACACAACAGAAAACTTCATTTCAAAGCAAATTCAAAAAATAAGTGTTTACAAAATCATATGATTAGGGCTGTCAAAACGGTTCGTTGTTCGCGAACAGCTCATGTTCCGCTTGTTAAGAAGCTTGTGTTGGCTCGTTCTCTAAATTAACAAGCCTTAACAAGCCGAACACGATCAAAGATTTGTTCGTTCGTGTTCAACTCTTTTTGGCTCGAAATACTATGCCTCGTTTATATATATATATATATATATATATATATATATATATATATATATATATATATATATATATATATATATATATATAGTATTTCGTGCGACTCTTTTCCCATATATATATATATATATATATATATATTAAAAAGTATTATTTTTAAAAAATTTAAAAGATTTATAATCAATTAAACTTATTAATTAAGTAAATATAATAAAAAGTATTAAATTAGATTCAAAGGATGTTTTAATATAAACTATGTCGGCATATTTTTAGGTTGAGTGTTGTATTTTTTAAAAGGGGTCGCCTACAGAAGTTGTCGGCGAATTTTAAATTTAATTTAAATATATATATAATTTAGAAAGTAGTATTTGATTTTGAAAATAATTTTAAATTTGAAAATTTTAAGATATGAAATCAAGCGATCTCACATCCCGAATAGTTTACATAAACGAGCACCGCACCATAAGCCGTGTATCTATCCCTAAGGATAGACACATCTGCTTGATGGTGGGGCTCGGTTAAATAAACTAGAAGATTTGTGACATCCGTTTGGTCCGCGAACCAACTTTATAAGCCGACAAATTCCCTAGCTTAATATGAAAACATTAAACGGGGTTTATATTACACAGGTTCTTTAAAATTCACTATAAGGGCAAGCCCCTATAGTTAATTACATCTTAAGTGACGGGAATCACCTAAGAAAACTCTCGATAATAATCAATAATTCGCTCTCAAGAATTTCAAAGTTTAAGTTTTCAAGGATTGAATTTTGGAATTTCAATAGGGAATAGATCAAATTTGGAACATTTTATTTTAGGAGTCCAAAGGAAGAGAAGTAGGGGATGTCACAGACCCGAAGCGAACTTCGGTGACTTCCCAGACTATCCTAATGTTAGGCTTTGAATTTAGGAAAGTCCTAATGTTTATTTGATGTTTTAATCTTGCCAATTTTAATTAATTAGGGCTTATATTTATATGATAGAATCATACAAATAGCCTGGAAGATATGAGGGTTTATGTCGTATCGGACGACTACCTCGGAATCCTAAGACTGGTTAGGGCTTAATTTACATGATATGATCATGCAAATGCCTAACGAAGAGTTGAGGATTTATGTTGCACTAGGCAAACTACCTCGAAGTCCTATGGCTTGGTTATTTAATTCTAAGAAAGTTTTGCTGAAGTAGACTCGAGTTTTGCTGATGACGATGGCCGCGCTGCCCACCATGCTCCGAGCTCCTTGTTGTTGCAGAGGTTTGGTTTTAGAGATCATAAATCAGGGGGTGAGAAAAGTGTTTTGGTTTAGAGAAGTCTTAATTTCCAAGTGTTTTTTGTGTTTTAATTAAAACAAATCTTAAAGTTGGTTATAACGACACCGGTTAAGATCCCGCGGTTCCATCCTTCGGCATCATTATTTTTATCGGATTCACTTAGTCCGGATGAATTTGCTAAACTCAATTGAATGAGTTCCACACTTTCATTTAGGCACGTGGGAAATCCCGTTAGCAACACGTAGGTTACATCATACGAGGTATTCCCGATCATCCAACAAGACATTTTAATTTAGTTGTAATTGTAGTTTTGTGTTACGTTTGTGATTAAATTTTGAGTTGCTTTATATTTTGAAATGTTGTGGCGGTGAATTTTATCTTGTAGTGTCTTTTAATTTAGTTATGGGTTTCGAGTTTTGGTTTACGTCCTAAAGGTGTAGGTTTTCATGCAATCATTGTTTATCATGCAAGAAAAATAAGTGCGATGCGATTAAATAAATTACCGTAAAGTAAATCGCAATAAAATAAAAGCGTACTGGAGGGTCTTCCCGTCATCCCAGTTGCACTTAAAACACAGTTAGAATATTTAAGCAAGTTCCTAGGTAAAGCTAAGGTAAGGGCTATGGTTTTCTACCAAATTCCTAATCCTATAGCTAGTCATTTCCTATGACGTCTAGGTTCCTGTATTTTTGGTTTGAAGACGATTTTCTTCATAAAAGGACGATTAAGTTCAATTGTTCTTATAAATATCCTATCATATTGAGGAAGTGCTTAAGAAGAATCTTAAACATCTTTTCAATATTTCTAGGATTGTTTTAAGTCCAAGAGAATTTAATTATGTAAATGAATCGATCGTCCGAGGTTTTCAAGTTTTGCTAACTCTGCTCGATGAACTAGGACATTTGAATGTCCTATAAGTGAAGTAACATTTCATTTAATATTACGTTTAGGAGTTATGATAACTAAAGCTTTTGAGGGTAAATTGGTGTTCGAATGGTTTGTGATTCAAATTTAAGTTCAAATTGATGATTTAAGTTTGGAATAGTGTTCAAGTTATTTTAGATTTATTTTTGAGTTCTTTATGTCTTAGGTGATGTTATTTAATTCAACTTAATTTAATTTAATTTTTAATTTAATTTTTAATTTGATTTAATTTAATTCAATTTAGTTTGATTTGATGTTACATTAAATTAATTTGATTTAATTTAATTTTTAATTTAATTTGATTTAATTTAATTTAATTTAATTTAATTTATTTAATTTAATTTAATTTTTAATTTAATTTAATTTAATTTAATTCTTAATTTAATTTAATTTTTTTTAATTTAATTTTTAATTTGATTTAATTTTTAATTTAATTTTTAATTCGATTTAATTTAATTTAATTTAATTTAATTTTTTAATTTAATTTTATTCATTTTAATTTTAATTAAAATTTTAAAAGAGTTCAATAATTTAATTTTAGTTTAATGATTAAGTCTTTTAATGTTCTAAATTTGAATTATCATTTTAATTAAGAATTAAACATTAATGGAATGATTAATTTAGGGATTTTTTAAATTAAAGAATAAATCTCTTCCTAATAATATCCCTATTTTAATAATTCCAATTTTATTATTCTTCCAAATTTAATCAATTATTTAATTAAAGTTTAATCATTTTAAATTGCTTAATGGGTTTCTACCCTTCAATTATTTAAATTTCAATCATCCAAATCAGATTAGGATCAGATATTTTACTTGTTAATTTTTTATTAAACCTAAAGTTTTAATTAAGGATTAAAAAAATTTAATTACCACTTTACCCTTTAAGCTTAATAATTTCATAACTCACTAAATTGAACTCAAATGAACTTGAAATTTTTATGTGACTTCACTCATATGTCAATAAAGACATGAGAGGAGAAAATGTGATTTTTCTGTATTTAATTTATTTATATAATTATTTTTGGTAGAAAATAGAGATTTCAAGGAAAATTTAATAACATGACCAAGGGAAAGTTTCTGTCCTTAAGAAAATTAGGGAACATTCCTAATGACCAGGGGACCACTTGGACCAATTTTTGTGATTTTTTGAATTATATTTTATTTATTAGAATTATTTTAAGTTCTGGAGTATTAATTAATTTAAAAATAAAATAAATGTTGAAAAATGAATTTTATGTTTTTCAAAAATCTCCCTGATATCAAGGAAATCAGAGAAGCAAATTTTGCAATTTTCTGATTTTTCTATGATTTATTATAATTATTTTAGTGAAAATGCTAGAAAATACATTTTTTTAATTTTAAAATTACCCTAGAGCTTTAAAATTAATATCTCACCAAATAGACCTAAGAAAAATATGGGGTTTGTTCCTAAGTGATTAAAATTCAAAATGTGACATTTTGGTGAATTTTATTATTTTTGTGATTTTTATTATTTTTTAATTATTAAAAATATTAAAATAATATTAAAAATCAACTTTTTAGAAAATTGAAATTTTAATTTTCTTAAATTCCCCTGATATCAGAGAGGCTCCAAAACCAATTTGGTGAATTTTTGAAAGATATTTTGAAAGTTATGGATTTTTAAAGTTTAAAATGACTAAATGGCTTAATCAACCCATTTAGTAGGACAAACCAAGTTCAATTGACTTCAAATTTTTATGGTGGGTTCCTCTGATCCTAGAGGTCAGTGGAGAATTGATTTCAAGTCAATTTGATCTATGGTTAACTCTAATTAATTAGAGACCTATTTTGAGTGTTTAAGCCAATTAGGGTTGTCTAAAATGAACTAACTCAAAACCTATTTTTCCTAGGGTTCTCTGGTCATAAGGAACATCACCAAATTTTCCTAGAATTTATTTCACAACATGCTATTTATTGGAATTAAAATACTCAAGACAGTGACATGAATTTGAAAAATCAATAACTCTTCATAGGGATGGCCTCTGACTTTGGAAAATTCAGGGAATGTTCCCAAATTCAGAGGCTTCAAAAGCCTTATGGTCTCATGCCATGGTGAATTGTATACATGCATGGAGAATTAAATGTATGCAGAGAGTAAATAAATTATAAAAAATAAAATACTTGATGAAATTAAATGATTTCTTTTCCACATTATTCTCCTCTGTTCACTGAGCAAGAGGGTATTTTTATTTTATTTTTATGATTTTCCTACACAAAGTTATGAATTTTTGAAATTTAGGGAATTAAATAAATAGAAAATACCCCTAATTTTCTACTTATCCACGCGGCCCCAGCGAAACATCGGCGACTCCGAAGGGGTACGTGTCACGGCGTGATTGGGCGCCGCCATCTGAGTCAGCCGTCCCGGGGCCCGCTGTATCGTTTCGTCTCCTCATCCGGCGCGATCCTGGCCGTCCGTGCGCGCGTGTATTAAATGGACGGCATCCGTTCATCGTCCCCAAGTGTCCTCGCCCGAGAGCCGTCCACACTAAATCCACTAATATCTCACTCGATACTCGATGGATTTTCATGTTCTTATGCTCTATGGATTCGTCTTGAAGAGATGAACACATCTATACGGTTATCATGCATTGAAATTAAAGCATTTGAAATGGAGAATCTCCAGAGGCTCAGGATGAAGAATTAATTCATACCTTTGCTCTGAGAGGTGAAGCCTCGATCGAGAGATGTTTGGCACGTTCGTTGGAGGCTGCGGGAGGCTAGGGATGAAGCACGGGGATGTGGTGAATTGCACAGGTGTAGTTTCCACCAAGGCCGATCACAACCTTTGGAGTCCGGAACAAGCTGGGTGGCTCGGAGAGGGGGCTTTCCTTGGAAAACTTCTTCTCTTGGCTCCGGTGAAGGTGTAGGTGAGTTTAATTTGATTTTGGTGAAGGATTCGGGAATGTCCTGTTACGGCTCGAGAATTGAGCTTCAAAATTGAGCTCGATCAATGGGTATTAGAGCGAGGAGAACAGTGGGGATCAATTGCTCTAAGTCAGAGGGGAGTGAGGAGTGATTTTGGCGGAGTTTTGGTATGGTACGGTTCAGCACCTCCTCATGGCCGAGAGGTGGGGAGTTTAAATAGGCGAGGCTGGAGGGCCTCCGGGGGAGTTGAGGGTGGGACCGGTCGCTCATGGCAAGTGAAGAACGAGTGCAATGGCCACCTGGGCATGGGGCGGCTCGGCGAGTGAGAATTCCAAGCTTGGATTGACTTGGACCTCTCGGCCATGGAGTTTTCCGGCGGCGGGGTGGTGGCCGGCGAGGCGAGGGTCACCCTCGGGGTCGGGTGGGTCGGGGTCGGGTGTTTGTGCAAGCAATTGGCAAATGCCAAGTGTAAAGGCTTTGATCCAAAGTAGAATGGGGCATGGCTAGTTTTTGGGTCTAAATGGGTCAACTCACCCATTTGGGCTTGGTGCACCCTTCAAGGTGGCTTTGGGTGCTGTGGGGGATCAAAGGGATCAGTTGGTTTGGCATGGAGAAGTCTCCATCCAAATATATTTGGATTAAATTTAGGTTTAGGTGAATCATGATTAAGGCTAATGAGCTTTAGGGATTAAGGAAAGGGGCCCTCCTTCCTACCCAATATGGTATGGTGACATGTAAAGAGGCTCTCATGGCTTCCATGTGGCTCATGCATGGCTTCATGGCTCACCTTTGGCTTGGGAAAAGTCAAGTCGATTTCATGTAAATGGATTTAAGAAAAATTTTGATATTTTGATGTGAATTTGTATGGGGCTTGATTTGGAATTGTTTGATGATGGAATTATAACTTAGGGAATGGCTTTGATTAAATGGATGGCAAATGGAAATGTCATGTGGGCTTTAGGGCCAATTTTGGGCTTTTGTATTTGGTGGAAATGGGCTTTTAGGAAGGTTTAGGGAAGTGGGCTTTTAGGTTTGAAAATGAATTTATGGATAGAAATTTTGTAAAGAGGTTGGGCCAAATAATTGTTGAGTTTGGTTTAGGGATGTGTCATGAGTGGTTTGGAGTCAATTTGGTGTGATTTGGACTTGAATTGGTTTGAATTTGGGTTTAATTGGTAAGTGGGCCTATGTAGGTCAAATTGGGCTAACTTGGGCCAATGTTGGGCTAGGGTTGAAATTGATGTAAAATTAATGTTGGGAAATATTTATGGGAGTGTTTCAAAGAGGTTTTGGCTTTGATGGGTTTTGATTTTGGGGTTTGGGCTCATTTGGGTTAGGTTTGGGTTTAGGTTAAAAATGGGCCTTTTAGCTTTGGGTTGAATTTGAGTGGGGTTTGGATCAAAATCTTGGGCAAATCATGTTAGTGTTTTGTTTATGGGGATGTTAAGGAAGGTTTAGAAAATATTTGGGGTTAATTGGAGTTGAATTGGGTGAGTTTGGGCTAAGTTTGGGTCATGGGTCCAAATTGGGCTTTAAGGCCAAAAGTGAAATTGGATCCAAATTTCAATCAAATTGGGCTTGGATTTGGTCTAGATTGGTGTTGGGGATGTTGAATTGAAGTTTAGAATTGAATTGGACCAGAATTTGGGTCAATTGGGTAGGTTTAGTTTTGACATTGGGTTCACTTAGGGTTAAAATGGGTCAAATTGGGGGTTTTGACAAAAGTAGGGTAAATTAACAAAATTGGCCCATGGTGTAGTTGAACAAAATGAAATTGGGAATATTTGGGATTTTCTGGAATTTTCTGGGAATTTTCTGAATTTTTGGATTTTTTGGCTAGGAGGGGTATTTTGGGTATTTGGAGGGTATTGGGAGGTATTTTTGGAATTTTTGATATTTTTGGGTATGGATGATCAATTTGAGTGATGTGGAAATGTTTGGGAATGATTTTGGAGAATTTTGGGTGATTTGGAAATTTTTGAGAAATTTGAGCTATTCGAGGGCTTTGGGTAGGTTGGCGGGTGTAGGGTCCAGGGGTCAAAAATTGAAAATTTGGAAAATTGAAGATTGGGTGGATGTAAGTGGAATGAAATCATTTTTGTTGAGCCATGAAGCCATATCAAGCCCACATGAGCCATGAAGGGACTCATTTGAGGCATTCACTATGTTGTTCCTAACCCACTTGCGCGAGGGCTTAGGGGTTAAGGACCATTCATGTGAATCACCTACATGAGTCGGGAGGTCAAGTCGGGTATGGGTGTGTTTTTAGGAAGTGTGTGAAAGTGTAGTGTGTAGGTGTAGTGTGTGTGCAAGTCAACCCCTCACCAGACCAGGCCACCCAGGGCAGTCCTAAGGCCAAAGAGTCCTAAAGGAACTCATCCTTTAAACTTCCACATTTGATTTCAACCCTCTAGGTGATTAGGGGTCTACGATCGAGTTTGTGGACTTTGCGGGAAGTTTAGAAGTGGTTTGAATTTCTAAAAGATGGGTCCCAATTCTAATCCTCTAAGATAGTCAAAGGAAAAGCCTAAGGCTAGATCCTAAGCACTAAAAGAAGAAGAGAAGACCTCATAAAAAAATGAGGTCAACAAACTATAATTCTTAAATCTTGCCTCAACCCTTAATATCTTATGGTTACGTGATTAGGATTGTCAAAATAACTCTTTGTTCGTGAACAGCTCGTGTTCGGCTCTTTCAGCAAACGAGCCGAACACGAACACACTTTTTGGGCTCGAAATATAAACGAGCCGAACACTAGCTGAGCCATGGCTCGCTCGTGTTCGGCTCGTTTACACCCCTACATAAGATAATGAAGAGCACAATACTTAGCTTTTTCCCCTTGAAATAAAGAAGATCTCTTCCACAAAGTCTTCTGCTGATCCATGCAATGCTAATACAAACCCTTATAATTTCTCTCAAAATCCCCTCACCAATCTCTCTAAAAATGTAGAAATCTACATATCTACTCCTATTCTAAGATCTCTCAACATTATTCACATTTTTCCTAACATCTACCACCATTTTTTGGCTTTAAATTCACCTTAAAATAGTGTAAGAACGAATTTCCCAAGAGGTGTTTAAAGAAACCATCCAAAAAGCGTCCATATTTGATGTATATGACCAATAACCGTCCAAAAACACATCCAAACAATCTGGGGCGTGGTATGGCGCCCTATCGGTCCTGTCGACGCTACTTTTTTAGACTTATCAGGATTCTTGCATGGTCCAAGCTGGATAGGGCGCTGGACCACGCTAGTATTGCGTAGCTCCACCATTTTGCTTCGTTTGGCTCCGTTTCATCTCCGATTGGCCCTATTTCAGTTGTGTTACGTTCCTAACAGACAACCCTACAAAATAAACCTAAAAATAACCTTTATTTAAAGTGTAATCTCATTTGAAAATATTCAATAAGTTTAAATAAGATTAAGCAAAGAAAGACTTATCAAAATGTGTCAGGCCAAAGTTTACGTTTTTGCTCGTTTTTGCTCCAAATTGCACCATTTTTTTGCTACTTTTTCTCCAAAAGCCATTTCTTGTACCGGAAAACAAAAAAATATAAAATATCTTCCTTTATAGTGCAGTATCATAAAAAATAGATATGAAAATACCTTACTTTATAGTGCAATATCATAAAAAATAGGTATGAAATATATAGTAAAAAGCTATCAAATTTTCAGTGCATCAAGATACCCCAAACTTAACTATTACTTGTCCTCACGTAATTTAATTAATACATAAAATAATGATCTACTGCAATGAACTTTCTTTCTAAAATACCATGATTTTGACTTAGATAAATACAATAGAAAATTTTCAGAAAGATCTTTGAATAATTCAAGTAAATTCTGTAGGTATAACGCTATCTAGTCATCAAGTCTAAGAGGTCTAGCCTTCTATTCATTTAAAAAATGACTGTAGATTGTCCTATTAAGACACTTAAAATGATTACATGAAAAGAAGTTTATGAGAACACTACTAGTAAAGATTCTAATCCGTACATATAAGTTCAGGAAAGTAATTAAGTTTTTCCTTTTGGGTAGATCCAAGTGAAGCTAATTTTTGATTAGGTATCTCCTCAAGCTTCTTCTCACTTTTTCTTTTCTTTTCTTCTCTTTCTCTTTTCTTTCTTTTATTTTCTTTTGCTTTTTTGCTTTTTCAAGTGAGGATTACTATATCTGGATAGCCTTTAATAATTTTGAACTTCACCCTTCTCACCCTAAATTTGAAACTTATCATGATCCTTTACCTTATAGGCATTTCTTTAGCTTATTATTGATTCATCATAGAGTCTCAATCATTTCCTTTCATATAAAGTTTTAAGATTCTTAATATTTCAAACATACAGTTTTTCTTACTTTGAATACCTAATTATAGTCCTATTCTCTTATACCAAATATCTTATCCTATAAAAGTACTTTTCATTACAAAAAACTTTCATTCAAGTCCACTAAAGTACTCAAATAAAATCAAAATACAATTATCTGAAATTGAGCTCTATCACAGGAAATCATGTTAATAATTTTGAAAATACTTTTAAATGAGAACAACTAACAGTTAATTATTTCTCTCCCCCAAACTTAAATTTTAAAATATTTTACAATTAATTTCATAAAATGTAGCAGGAAGAAAAATTAAAGGTTGAATCTACTTACTATTACAACATCCTGTCAAATTTGTATACATGTATAATCAGGATAGAATGACTGTAAGAGAAAATAAATCTAGCCTAAAACACACTTACAATAAAATTACACTAAAAGGTAGTTTTCTCACTTTAAAATTTTATTTTTCTTTCTACCCCTAAACTTAATTTTTAACATATATAGCATTTAATACATAAAATATAAACAGGAAGAAAAACAGTTTAGAAATTCTATCTACCACAAATGTCTATCAAAAATATCTTCAATTATACATCGGGACAGAAAAATATGCAGCAGAAAGTAAATCTAAACTAATCATGCCAGAATCAAATTCAATAAATAAAAGTTTAATTAACATAGTAGGTATCAGCAAGGGAATATAAAAATGTTCTTCATGTCTTATATAAAGTTGTAACACATAAACAAACACACATAATAAATGAGGCCAATTCTTAATATCTTACCACTTTACTTTCAAATTCTAACAGAATCTCTACACTAGTAAATCAGGTACTTTTTAAATGATTTTATAGATTATAATACCAAAGATAATATTATCCCTGATATAATGGTTTCTGGACACCAATCTCAGGCATCATCTAATCCCCTTAATTAAGCGCCTCTAACAGTTATAAATCGTAGTGTAGATCATCCTCAAGTTACTCATTAAATAGGTTTGCGACTCCTATCAAATGAAAGCAAAGTTAGAGAAAGGAAGTAATAAAATTAAGATGGATCTATCACTGATATCTCTTGTAAAACTCAAGTTTGAGTAAGACCTGAGTCATAGTGGACTCATCAATCCAAATACTACAAGAGAACATACAAATATAACCATAATAAGAAGTGAAGGAATCACCTTCCTCATGGCACACAAAGATCAAATCAAACTACTAACAATCCAAACATCTACCAATCAATAATCAAACTGAACGATCCATAAGGACACATAAATATCAAGTCAATCCACTCAAAAGCAAACAAAATACAACACAAAAAATCACAACTCTCAAGCATACTAAATCAAAGCACACTGATAACTATGGGTTGCCTCCCATAAAGAGCCAGGTTTAACATTGTGAGCCCGACAAATGATTCTTCCAGGATCAAAATTCCAATTAAGTAATCCTCAATCAACCGCCTAATATTTTTAAGATCTAAGGATTCCTACAAAATCCTCGAATTTTAATTTTTCATTCAGCTCTTCCTTTTCAGATTGATTTATATCATTGTTCCCCAAATTTATTTATAGATCCAATATTCTTCTATTGAATTTTGAATTTGCATATTAATATCATCCTTGAAATTTATAAGAAATGGATCTTTATATGATAATTCAAGATCTCCCAAATTTTGGATCAGATTCTCTCTACATAGTTCAGATTCAAGATCAAATTCTTCTATGTTACTCTTCTGTTTCAAGTTATCTTCCAATTCTTCCCCTTAGTACTGAGTAAATGATGGAGGAGGTCTTTCTATATCTATCTTAGTTCATTAAATAGGTTTTTCTAATTCCTTAGAAATTTCTTCCAATGGTCTTAGCATATCGTTATCCTCTTTTCTTAACTCAAAGTTCTTTTGAAATATATCCTCAAATTCTCTTCCAAGTCTTAATTCAATATCTTTATCTTGTTCATCATTCAATTCAGGTTTTTCTTGTGATTGAGTCAAATCTAAAGATATAAAGACTGTTGGTGTAGATGAATTCCTTAAATAGGTAGGCTTTAAAATTTTATGGGGTACATCCATCTTAAGTTCATGTGATTTTTCAACAGATGGAATTAAAAGTTAACTATTTTTTGGTAGCATCCATCATTTCACACCTCTCACGAACATACATACAGTCTTCATCAATGTTTTCGACTCATCATGAAAGTCCCTTTCGATCTCATCTGTTAACTTACTCTCAAATCCTTTTTGGAAATGATCTTTACTTAAATATCAATTTCATCCATTCAAAAACAATCATCATCTTTTCTCTCAGCTAGATCATTATTGTTCTCTTTAGGTTTGATCTTAGTGTTGTCAGGAAGTGTTCCATGGAGTCTATTGCTAAGTGAATTAGTAATTTGTCCGAGTTGATTCTCTATGTTTCTAGTTGCAGCATTTTGACTTTGCAACTGGTTTCCCATTTTCAATAACACTTAATCTATAGACATAATCTCATTCTAAAATTGTTGATCATTGTTAAAGTTTAGTGGATATGAAGGTCTATAGTTTATGTTCCCCTGATTATTCCAACTTCCATTAGGATTTGCATGATTGTTTTTTCATTGTTGGTTTCCACCCTCAGTAGTATGATTCCAGTTAAAATTAGGATGGTTCTTCCAACCTGGGTTGTAAAAGTTACAATACAGATTGTTTATGGTATTTAAAGTCTCATATAATAAGTTGGAATCAATCATATGCCCTAATGAACTTTCCTCACTTACAGGAGTAAATTGAGGATGGTTCATTCTAAATTGGTCCAATTTCCTTG
The DNA here is from genome assembly GCA_022702705.1 of Papilionanthe hookeriana x Papilionanthe teres. Taxonomy (NCBI): domain Eukaryota; kingdom Viridiplantae; phylum Streptophyta; class Magnoliopsida; order Asparagales; family Orchidaceae; genus Papilionanthe; species Papilionanthe hookeriana x Papilionanthe teres. The sequence goes on along the minus strand of CM040433.1, from coordinate 4,918,264 downwards.
ATATTGCAGCAACCTGAGATGCAAGATTTGCAATCGCATCTGTATCATGAACACTAGCTACCTTTTTAGGATTTACCCTTGTAGAGGGTCACTGAAATTCATTTTAGCCATTACATCAATTAATGCATATTCTTCATCAAATGAAATTGACATTAATGAACCAGCAGCAGCAGCATTAATAATTGACTTAAGGGATCCTACTAACCCATTATAAAAAGTTTGAATGATTAACCAATCTGGCAGAGCATGATGTGGACACCTTCTTAGGAGTTCCTTCTTTCCCAGGATTCGTATATTGATTCCCCTTCATATTGAAAAAATGAGATATTATCGTTTCTAAGTTTAGTAGTCCTTGAAGGCGGAGAATACTTAGGTAGAAATTTATTTGTTAACTCCTCCCAATTTTTATTAGAGGCAGGTGCTAATGAGTATAACCACATTTTAGCCTTATTCCTTAGTGAGAAAGTAAAAAGCCTTAGCCTAACAACATTGTCTGAAATGCCATTATAACGAAATGTAGCACAAAGTTCTAGAAAACTAGATCAGTATAAATAGGGATCTTCCGAAGGAGTTCCCCCAAACTAGTTGTTCTGCATAAGTTGGATAATCACTGGATTTAGTTCAAATGAGTCAGCTTCAACGATGGGATTTTGTATACTTGAGTGAATTTCATCTGTCGTAGGATTTATATAATCCCTCAAAGATTTATGATGATTTTCCATGTGATTGTTTTGAATGTTTTCCATTTCCATTTCAAGTTTTTCAAGTCCTTTCTGTCTTTTGATTTTCTTCCATTTTTCTAACTCAGGACCATAAGACACAAGTCCTACAGATCTTTTCTTTTGCATACATAACACAACAAACAATACATTAACAATAAAACAAACAAAATGAAAAATATATTCAACACAACAAAACCTTTCACACACCTTATTTTTCACACAAATAGTTTTTTCACAATACTTTTTCATAAAAAAAACACTTTTAACATAAAAAATTTTTTACTACACTAAAGTTTTCCAATCCTAAGCCAAATTATTTCAACAAAAATTCTTCTAAAATTCCTAGCGAAGCTTCCCCGGCAACGGTGCTAAAAACTTGATGCGGCTTTTTTATATGCAGGAATTTATGAACCTAGATTTATATATTTATAATGATTTTGTAGTCACAATTTCAAACGCAAGTATACGTATCGCTGAAGTAATACAGGGCTCTAGTGGAGTCATGTTTATCGATCCCACAGGGAAGTGAGGTAAGAGGTCCTTAGTCAAATTCTGGTCTACTGTTATTAGAATTTAGTTTGGAGGGTCGATATAAGTGGTTTTTTTTAACAACTACACTTAAAGGTAAATCTTAATTTTAAAATAACTAATAACAACTCCTAAAGAAAAATATTAATACTACAGATAACCCTTTCTGGATAAATTGGTTTGGAGAATTTTTAGATAATAAAAATTACTATTCTCAAGTAATGAATTTGATAATGTAGATGAATGAGATGCATTAAATATTGTATGTGCCAAATAAGAGAAATCCTATTCTTTACCCTCTTCAGAGTGCATAAAGAGCATTTGCTAATCCTAGGTTTAGTCCCTAAATCTGTGGTTAGGTTGGGAGGATACTAACTCTCACTCAAGAGCTCCCACTTCCCTTCGTCTGAAGACTAACTCTCGCTTTAGTTTCTAAACACTAGGACCAAATTGGGGATTTTAGTCTGTCACCCTAAAATCTCCAATTCTGCGCACATTAATGTATCATTCCCTATTTATTTGCAATCAACCCCCCATGAAATTCACCATCCATGGAATTTGAATGTGGTTCCACTTTGTTGAGAATTACACCACCCTCTTGGATCATAGCACAATTACAACAAATTTTCACACTACAACAAGCTCTTATTGTAATGTAAATGAAGTGCAAGTAAAAACCATCACATTTATAATTAATACATTTTTTAACATGCATCCCAATATCCTAAACATGAATCTTACTCATTGCAAAAGAAAAGTAGAAGGAAAAAAATGACATTATCTTCTTATGCCACCATTTCCAAATAAGAAGAAAGAGTAAGAGAAAGACATCACAAAGCACGAAGAAAACACAACGGAAAACTTCCTTTAAAAGAAAATCCACAAAATAAGTGTTTACAAAGTCATAAGATAATGAAGAACACAATACTTAGCTTTTTTCTTTTGAAAGAAAGAAGAAGATCTCTCCCACAAAGTCCCCCACTGATCCATGCATTTCTAGTACAAACCCTTACAGTTTCTCTCAAAATCCCCTCACAAATCTCTCTAAAAAGGTAAAAATCTACATATCTACTCCTATTCTAAGATCTCTCATCATTCTCCACATTTTTTCTAACATCTACCACCATTTTTTAGCTTAAAATTCGCTTTAAAATAGTGTAGGAACAAATTTCCCAAGTGGTGCTTGAAGAAACCTTCCAAAAACGTCCAGATTCGATGTATATGGCCAATAACCACCAAAAAACACATCCAAACTGTCTGGGGCACGGTCCGACGCTCTATCGACACTATCCAACACTATTTTTTTATTCTTCTTAGGAATATGGCGCGGTTCGACGTTGGATAGGGCGCCGGACCGCTCTAGTACTACGCAGCTCCACCGTTTTGCTTCATCTGGCTTCGTTTCAGCACTGATTCACCCCATTTTAGTTGTGTTGTGTTCCTAACAGATAGCCCTACAAAATAAATATAATAATAACATTTCTTTAAAGTTTAATCTCATTCAAAAATATTTAAGAAGTGTAAACGAGATTAAGGAAAGAAAGACTTATCAAAATGTGCCAGACCAAAATTTAAATTTTTGCTCGTTTTTGCTTCAAATTGCACCATTTTTGCTTCTTTTTCTCCAAAAGCCATTTCTTGTACCAAAAAATAAAAATATACAAAATACCTTCCTTTATAGTGCAATATCATCAAAAATAGGTATGAAATAGACAGTAAAAAGCTATCAACTTTTCAGTGGATCAATATTTCAAAGTCTTTAACACATCAAAAGTGACTTCCTGGTCATTAATATTCTTAATCAACCCTCCTTTTTGCACATCTATCATAGCTTGTCCAGAAACAAGAAAAGTTCTTCTCAAAATAATTGAAATTTTATTATCTTCCTCCATATCTATTACAATAAAGTCCATAGGAATGATAAATTTATCCACTTTAAAAATTACATCTTCTATAACCCCTTTTGGATAAATGATAGATCGAGCAGCTAACTGAAGAGATACTCTAGTGGGAGAAATATTAGCTAAACCCAACCTTCTAAAAATAGATAGAGGCATCACTTTAACGCTCGCTTCTAAATCACATAAAGCTTTTCCACGTAATCTTTCTCAAATTACACAAGGAATTGTAAAGCTACACGAATCTTTAAATTTCCAAGGAAATTTTTTCTAAAATATAGCGCTCTACACCTTACTTAGTGCAACTGTCTCGTAATCCCCAAATTTCCTTTTCTTGTTTAATATCCCCTTCATAAAATTTGCATAACTTGGCATCTGTTTTAAAACTTCTGTGAAAGGAATATTTATCGATACCTTTTTAAGTACTTCCAGGAACTTTGAAAATTGTTTATCCAACTTATGATGTTTAAGTCTTTGAAGAAATGGAGGTGGTGGTCTTTCCAAATTGATTTAAGTTAGAGATATTAATTTTTCTAGATCCTTAGAAACATGTTCTTTAGATCTTTTTGTTTCCTTTGTTTCTCTCACAACTTCTTTCTCTTTTCTAACCACATCCTCTATCTCTCTTCCACTTATAAATTGGATAGCTTCTACATGTTCATTATTATTCTCTTTATGTTTGATCTCAGTGTTGCTAGGAAGCGTTCCTTGAAATATATTGCAAATTGAATTAGCAATTTCTCCTAATTAATTCTCTATGTTTCTAATCACAGCATTTTGACTTTGCAACTGGTTTCTCATTTACAATACTACTTCTTCTATGGACATAATCTTATCCTCAAATTGTTGATCATTGTTAGAGTCTAGTGGATATGAAGGTCTATAGCTTGTGTTACCTGGATTTTTCTAACGTCCATTAGGATTTGCATGATTGTTTTCCCATTGTTGGTATTTACCCCTAGTAGTATAATTCCAGTTAAAATTAGGATGGTTCTTCCAACTTAGGTTGTAAAAGTTAGAATACGGATTGTTTATGGTATTTAAAGTTTCATATAATAAGTTGGAATCAATCATACACCCTAATGAACTTTCCTCACTTACAGGAGTAAATTGAGGCTATTTCGTTACAAATTGGTCCAACTTCCTTGATATTGCAGTAACCTAAGATGCAAGAATTGCAATCGCATCTATATCATGAAAACTAGCTATATTTTTATGATTTACCCTTGGAGAGGGTCATTAAAATTCATTTGTAGCAATTTCTTCAATTAATGCATATGTTTCATCAAATAATTTTGACTTTAATGAACCACCAACAACAGCATCAATAATGGACGTAAGGGATCCTACTAACCCATTGTAAAAAGTTTGAATTATTAACCAATCTGGCAGAGCATGGTGTTGACACTTTCTTAGAAGGTTCTTAAATATTTTCTAGGCTTAGTATATTGATTCCCCTTCATACTGACAAAATGAGATAATATTGCTTCTAAGTTTTGTCGTCCTTGAAGGTGGAAAATACTTAGCTAAGAATTTTTGAGTTAACTCCTCCCAATTTTTAATAGAACCAGGTGCTAATGAGTATAACCACATTTTAGCCTTATCCCTTAGTGAGAAAGGAAAAAGTCTTAGCCTAACAACATCGTCTGACATGCTGTTATAATGAAATGTAGCACAAAGTTTTAGAAAACTAGATAAGTGTAAATAGGGATCCTCTGAAGGAGTTCCCCCAAACTGGTTGTTCTGCACTAGTTGGATAATTGCTGGATTTAGCTCAAACGAGTCAGCTTCTACGACAGAGTTTTGTATACTTGAGTGAATTTCATCTGTTGTAGGATTTACAAAATCCATCAATGATTTATGATTGTTTTCCAATTTGTTATTTTGAATGTTTTTCATTTCCATTTCTAGTTTTTCAACTTATTTCTGTTTTTTTTATTTTCTTCCATTTTTCTAACTCGGGACCATAAGGCTCAAGTCTTACAGATCATTTATTTTGCATACATGACACAACAAACAATAAATTAACAATAAAATAAATAAAATGAGAAGCATATTCAACACAACAAAATATTTTTACAAACACCTTAATTTTCACACAAACAGTTTTTTCACAACACTTTTTCATACCAAAAACACTTCATACAAAAAAAATTTTACGACACTAAAGTTTTCCAATTCTAAGCCTAATTTTTTGTCAAATAAAATTCTCCTAAAATTCTTACCAAAGTTTCCCGACGACGGCGCCAATAACTTCTTGCAACTTTTTTATATGCAAGGATTTATGAATAAGAGATATATAAAAAATTTTATAAAGTCACAATGATCCAACTCAAGTCTACAAATCATATCAAGTAATACAGGACTCTAATGGAGTCCCGTTTATTGATCCCATAGGGAAGCGAGGTAAGAGGTTCTTAGTCAAATTCTAGTATCCAATTATCAGACTTTAGATTGAAGGTTGTATAAGTGGTGTTTTATCTAGCAACTACTCCTAAATGCAGATGATTACATATAAGGATAATAATTATTCCTATATGCAAATATTACTTCTAAAGATAACCTTTCTGGATGAGTTGGTTTGGTGAATTTTGAGAAAATAAAATCTATTATTCTTATGTAGTGAATTGGATAATATAAAGGAATGAGATACATTAAATATTGTGTGAGCCAAATAGAAGCAATCCTATTCTTTACCCTCTTTCAAGTGCATAAAGAACATTGGCTAATCTTAGGTTTAGTCCCTAAATGCATGGTTAGGCTGGGAGGATACTGGCCTCACTCCAGAACTCCCACTTTCCTTTGCCTAAAGGCTAACTCTTGATTTAGTTTCCAAACACTATGACCGAATTGAGGATTTTAGTCTGTCACCCTATAATCTCCAATTCTACGCCCATCAAAGTATATTTTCCTATTTATTTGCACTTAACCCCCATGAACTTCACAATCCATGGAATTTGAATGTGGTTCCACTTTCTTGAGAAGTACACTGCCATCTCGGATCATAGCGCAATTACAATGAATTTTAACACTACAACGAGCTCTCTTTTAATGTAAATGAAGTGCAAGTAAAAAATCATCACATGTATAATTAAATCATCTTTTAGCAAGCATCCTAATATCCTAAACATGAATCCTACCCATTGCAAAAGAAAACTAGAATGAAAACAATGGCAAAATCTTCTTATGCCACTATTTCTAAATAAGAAGGAAGAGTAAAAGAAAGACATCACAAAGCAGAAAGAAAACAAAATGAAAAACTTCATTTCAAAGAAAATCCACAAAATAAGTGTCTAAAAAATCATAAGATCATGAAGAACACTATACTTAGCTTTTTCCTCTTGAAAGAAAGATGAAATCTCTCCCATAAAGTCTCCCACTGATCCATGCAATGCTAGTACAAACCCTTACAAATTCTCTTAAAATCCTTTCACTAATCTCTCTAAATAAGTAGAAATCTACATTTCTACTCCTATTCTAAGATCTTTAAACATTCTACATATTTCCCCTATCATCTACCACCAATTTTTTGGATTCAAATTTGCTTTAAAATAGTGTAGAGATGAATTTCCCAAAAGGTGCTTGAAGAAAGCCTTCCAAAAAGCATCCAGATTCGATGTCTATGGCCAATAACATCCCAATAACGCATCCAAACCGTCTCGGGCGCTGACCAGTGCTCGATAAGGTGCTATTTGATGCCATTTTTTTCCATTATTCTCGGGATTCTGGCGCGGTCTGGCCCTGGTTTGGGCGCTGTCCAGCGGCCAGAATGCGCAGCTCCACCATTTCGCTCTGTTTGGCTCTATTTTAGCTCCGTTTAGCCCCATTTCAGGTGCGTTGCATTCCTAACATCTTCACCTATAAAATAAACATGAGTAAAAAATTTCTTTAAAGTATAATCTCATTCAAAATTATGCAATAAGTGTGAAATAGATTAAGCATAGAAAGACTTATCAAAATGTGTCAAGCCAAAATTTGCTTTCTTGCTCGTCTTTTCTCCAAATTGCACCGTTTTGCTTCTTTTTCTCCAAAAACCATTTCTTATACCTAAAATAAAAAAATATACAAAATACCTTCCTTTAAGTGTAATATCATTAAAATTAAGCATAAAAATTATATGAAAAATCAAGCATTTTATAGGCATGTCAATCCTCAAAGGAGATGAAATCCTATTATGAAAGAGGTTGTTAAGAAAGAGTTATTAGCTATAGTATATGCTTTTGATAAATTTAGATCATATCTAATTTGAACTAAATGTGTGGTGAATACTGACAATTCTACTATTAAGTATTTTATATAAAAGAATGATGTAAAACCAAGACTGATAATATGAATTCTTCTTTTAAAAGAATTTGGCTTTGAGATAGTAGATAGGAAGGGTGCTGATAATCAAATTGCTGATCATATGTCCAGGCTTGATATTGAAAAATCTCTCTTTTCTGATGAAGAAATTAATGAACATTTTTCTGTTGAAAAATTGTTCACTATTAATGAGTGGCGTGTTTCATGGTATGCCGACTTTGTAAACTTTATTGTTAGTGAAATATAAATATAAGTTTGACATACCAACATAGGAAGAAACTTTTACCTGAAGCTAAGACTTATTTTTGGGATGACCAATATCTATATAAACAAGGAAAGGATCTAATTATTTGAATATGTCTGCCTTTAGAAGAAACTTAAGAAATTATTTAAAAGTGTCGTGATTCTGATTTTGGGGGACATTTTAGTGTTGACAAAACTGCATATAAAATTCTACAATATGGATTTAATTGGCCTACAATTTTTAAGGATGTAAATGCTTATATTAAAAATTGTGATCGATGTGAGTGCGTAGGCAATATTTCTAGAAGAAATGAGATGCTCTAAATTATATTTTGGAAGTTGAAAAATTTGATGTTTGGGGATTAGATTTCTTGGGAACATTTATACCATCTTTTGGAAATTTATACATTTTGATAGCAGTAGACTATGTATCTAAATGGATAGAAGTTGTTGCTTTACCTCGATGTGAAGCTCAAAGTGTTACAAAATTTTCAAGAAAGAACATATTTTATAGATTTGGAATGCCAAGAGTAATCATAACTGACGGGGGAAGTCATTTTAAAAATGCAATTATGGAAAAACTAGTAAGGAAATATCATATCATCCATAAAATTGCTACTTTTTATCATCCCAAACAAGTAGTTTGGTTAAATTATCCAATCGTAAAATTAAAAGAATTTTAGAAAAAACTATTAATCCAAACAGAAAGGATTGGTCAATCAAATTGGATTTTTCTTTGTGGGCTTATAGGATTGCATACAGGACTCCTATAGGAATGTCCCCATATAAGCTAATTTTTGGGAAAGCTTGTCATTTACTAGTTGAACTTGAGCACAAACTATATTGAACTATTAAAGATTTCAATTATAATTTAAAGGATGCTGGTGAGAAAAGATTATTTTAATTAAATGAGCTAGAAGAGATAATGAATGAATCATATGTAAGTGCTAAGATATATAAAGAAAAGATGAAGATGTGGCATGAGCGTAGGATTCTAACTAAGAATATTAAACTAGGACAACAAGTTTTACTATACAATGTCAGATTGAGATTATTTGCTAGAAAACTTAAGTCTAGGTGGATGGACCCATTTATTGTAATAAAATTTTATCCTATGGAGCTGTGGATAATAAAGATCCTAAGACTGAGAAATTAATTAAAGTGAATGGTCATAGACTGAAACCTTATTTTTCAGTATATCAACTTAAAATTGATGAGAATTTAATGTTAGGTCACCTAGATTAAGTAGATGGGTATGTCAGGCTGACGACCTTAAACCAAGCGCTTTGTGGGAGGCAACCCATAGTTATCGGTGTGATTTGCTTTAAGTTTGTTTTGTGTGCTTTATTTAGTTTGAAGTAAGATTTATATGGTAGCATTTTGCTTATTTTATGTTTGTGGAGAATAATGGGACCTTAATTGATGATTTGAATGAGTTAAAACGAGTATTCAAATGTTTAGCAAACCTGTGTTAAAATGGGCACTGGCGGCTAAGCGCCAGCAGTTGGCGCTGGAGTTACGAAAAATATGAAAAATATGTTTCTAGAAGCCATTATCATGGGGAAGTTGTATGGCACGTTAATGGATGGTTTGTGAATGTGGGAGGATGGTTTTAGGTCATATAAAGTCTATAAATAGGGACCAGATTAAAGGAATTACATCCCATTACAAATTTCTATCCCAAAAGCCTTAAGGAGGAGTTTAAGTGAGAAAAATGTCTTCATAGGAGAGTAAAATGAAGAAGAAGGAAGATGCAAACAAGAAGAAGTTTATTTGAGAGAGTGCTCAAGAGTTATATAACGGATTTCTGGTCGTTAGTATTCAAGGTATATAACGGATTTCTGGTCGTTAATAATCAAGGCCAATATTTCATCAATCGAAGCAAAGGTAAACAAAATTAATGCACATTTAGCAAATATTGGATGGCAATTAAAGATGCAATTTAGTCACACTAATTATGTTGAGGAAGCGGACAAAGCGATGTATTTGAAAAACAAGTAAATTGAAGAAAATTCTATCCGATGTCTTCATCATCGTCCGTTTTATCAAATATCTGTGCCAAATGGCTTAGATGATGATCGCTGAAAAATTTATTAAGAAATTCATACCTATTTTTGATGAAATTGCACTTTAAAGAAGGGTATTTTCTTTATTTTGTTGCAGGAATGAATAATTTAGGTGATAAAAGCAAAAATCATAAAAAGGAGTGAATTTGGAGCAAAATCATGCAATTTGTGCTGAGTCGCCGACGGCGAGATCGAGCCCGCCGACGGCGAGGTTACAAGAAGAAAATTCTGAAGAATTTATAACTGTCTCGTCGACAATGAGCCCGAGCCCGCCGACGACGAGCTAGAGCGGTTTGAAGATCTTCTAGAAGCCTCCCCGACAGCGAGGTAGTTCGTCGCCGACGGCGAGGTAGTTCAAATGGCACAGATACATTGAACCTGGACACTTTTTGAAGGGATGCTTACGTACCTCTTGGTCCTTTGCTCACCTCTATATATAGAGGCTGAAAATCAGTCTTTTGTGTGCAATCTTTTAGTCTTTTGTCTAGTTTTGTGTGCAGTTGTGTGTATTTAGTGAGTCTTTAGTGAGTTTAGTGAGTAATTAGTGAGTCGTCTTTATCTTGGAAGGAAGAGTCAAAGGAACTACGAGGAGTCCGTTTGGGGATAAATCGAGATAAGTATTTGTATTTATTATTTTTAACTTTAAATGAAATCCATGCTTAGTTTAGTTCCCATGCATTCGAGTAGTTTATTAGTCTTTCTCCTCGTTTATAAAATTAAGTGACTTGATGAAATTAAAATAGAGATACTTATATATATTAATAAATTGTGATAATTTTTACTTAAAACTTAATTTACTTTCAAACTGGCCATTTGATTTGTTAAAATATGTTGATTATCAACTATAGTAAAAATTACATCTGGTATTCGGGAATTCAAAAGCCTTGGAAGGAGGGTGCAAATAAATAGGGAAATAATATCACTTGGGCGTAGAATTGAGCATTTTAGTGTGACGGACTAAAATATTCAATTCGGTCCTATTGTTTGAGAGCTGAAGTGTAGATGTTAGCCCTCGGGCGAGGGGAACGTGGGAGCTCGAAGTGGCGGTCGGTATCCTCCCGACCTAGCCGCGGATTCGGTAATCAAACATAGGATTAGTCGATATTCTTTACACCTGGACCAAAGGGTAAAGAATAGGAATGCTCCTATTTGTCACAATACCTTAAAATTATCTATTTAAATTCACCAATCACTTAAATTTCTAAACAAGGGGAAAGATACTTTTTCGAATAGTTAAGACTTATTTAGCAATTAGTTAATTTCCGCACTTTCAATACGTATTAATTTTCTACTTAGTTAAGTTACCTAATTAAAATACTTAGTTTACTTTATTGCGCTCAAATTTAGAATTCCAAATTTTCGTATACTATTTTAAAAATTATTATTATTATTTTAAATTAGTTGTTATTTAATTTTCTCTTTCCTCGTGGGATCGATAACCGAGGACTCCACTAGAGCCTCGTATTACTTGATACGATACGTATACTTGCGTAGCATCCACAACATAAACAATTACAATTCTATACATATAAATAGCGGGGTCAAGTTTTTGGCGTCGTTGCAATTAAATTAAAAATATCATAATATAAAATTGTGGGTCAAGTTTTTGGCGCCGTTGCTTGGGAGAGTATGAAAAATTTACTAAAGTAACGGACTATTTTAAAATAATCATAATAAATAAATTAATATCTATTCGTAAATTGTATGCGCAAATTTGGAAACAAAAATTTAATACCTTACGATTCTGAATTAGAGCGTACAATTAAAAGAATTAGAAAACAAAAGAAACAAATTATAAATTTAACACAAATGGCGAATATTCCTGAAATTCAAAATATTAACCAACAAAGACCATTAAGAGATTATGCCAACCTTACATCAGATGAAATTCATTTAACTATTCAAAACCCTGATGTAGCTGCTAATTCATTTGAACTTAAACCTGCAATTATCCAAATGGTACAAAACAATCAATTTAGTGGTTCACTCATCGAAGATCCTAACTTACATCTTGCTAGTTTTCTAGAAGTTTGTGCTACTTTTAAATATCAAGGAGTATCTGACGATGCTATAAGACTTAGACTTTTTCCTTTTTCATTAAGGGATAAAGCTAAAATGTGGTTGAATTCGTTAGCACCTGGATCTATTAAAACTTGGGGAGAATTATCACAAAAATTTCTACCAAATATTTTCCACCATCTAAAACTGCTAAGTTTAGAAATGATATAACTTCTTTTTGTCAGTTAGATGGAGAATCAATATATGAAGCTTGGGAGAGATTTAAGAAACTTCTTAGGAAATGCCCACATCATGCTTGCTACAGTTGGTCGATTATTCAAACCTTTTATAATGGATTAGTAGGATCTTTAAGATCAATCATCGATGCTGCTGCTTGGAGGTTCATTAATGTCTAAACCATTTGATGAAGCTTATGCACTAATCGAAGAAATGGCAACAAATAATTTCCAATGGCTTCACTGATAGAGTAAATCCTAAAAAGATAGCCGACATTCATGAAAACGATGCAATATCTATGTTAGCTTCTCAAATTGCTTGCTATATCTAAGAAATTAGATCATTTTGGAATGAACTACTCTCCTATTTTAGAAGAAAACTCATCCGGACAAATCATAGAATCTCAAACTAATTATGAAACTTTAAATGCTATTCATAATAGAACTAATAACCCTTATTCAAACTATTATAATCCTGGTTGGAAAACTCATCCAAATTTTAATTGGAATAACACATCTAATCAACAATGGATGAATCAACCTAATCAAGCAAATCCAAACTATAAACCTAATTACCCACCTGGATTTAATAACAATAACCCTCAATTCAAGGATAAGAAATTATCCATGGATGAATTAATTTTGAATATGGGTCATCAACTACAAAATCAAGGAATCAACTACAAATTCAAGGAAATCAATTACAAATTCAAGGAACATCTATTAAAAATATCGAAACTCAACTTGGACATATTACTACTCGCGCTAAATAATAGAGTACTCGGAACTTTTCCTAGTAATGTGGAAATAAATCCTAAAGATCAAGGAAAAGAACAAATTAAAGCAATACAACTAAGGAGTGGAAAAGAATTAGAACCTCAAATTCAAAAAGAACTTGAAAGCCAAAAAGAGGAAGTGGAAATTGAAAAGGAAACAATTCAACAAGATTCAAACTTGGAACATCTTTTAATACCTATGAAAATTTACGTTGAAAAACCTCCACCACCATTTCCTCAACGACTAGCTCAACATAAAAAAGATAAACAATTTGCTAAATTCCTTGAAATATTAAAGAAATTAACAATTAATATACCTTTTGTTGAAGCTTTAGATCGGATGCCAAATTATGTAAAATTTATGAAAGATATTCTAAATAAGAAAAGAAAATTCACCGATAATGAAACAGTCGCACTTAGTGAAGAGTGTAGTGCTATTATTCGAAGAAGCTTCCGAAAAATTGAAAGATCCCGGTAGTTTCACTATACCCTGCGCTATAGGAGAAAAATTTTATGGAAAAGCTTTGTGTGACTTAGGAGCAAGCATCAATCTAATGCCTCTATCGATTTTTAAGAGATTAGGATTAGTAAAAATTACACCTACTTCAGTAACCCTTCAATTAGCTGATCGTTCGGTTACCTATCCTAAGGGAGTTATTGAAGATGTGTTAGTAAAGGTGGATAAATTTATCTTCCCAAGTAGATTTTATTGTTTTAGATATGGAGGAAGATAAAGAAATTCCTATCATTTTAGGAAGACCATTTTTAGCTACCTGGAAAAGCTATGATTGATGTTTAGAAAGGAGAATTAACTATGAGAGTAAATGACCAAAAAGTTACATTTAATATTGCAAAATCAATGAAATATCCTGCTGCTAGAGAAAGATGATGAATGTTTTCAGATGGAAATACTTGAATATTTACAACAAGAACATTTTAAGGAATATAACGAGGATAAATTAGAAAAAGAAAACACTGAATTAATTGAAGATAATCATGAAGAACTAGATTTTATTCAGGAAAGATTTGAATTTTTGGATAATACCGAAAATATCGACAAGAATATAGTTCCATCAATTATTAAACCTCCTGAACTTGAGCTAAAAATATTACCCGATCATTTGAAATATGCTTATTTAGGTAATTCTTCAACTTTATCGGTTATTATTTCATCCGCATTAAACGAATCTCAAGAACAAAAACTTTTAGAAACTTTAAAAAAATATAAAAAAACTTTTGGTTGGACTTTAGCAGATATTAAAGGAATTAGTCCTTCAATCTGTATGCATAGAATTATTTTAGATGATGAACATAAACCTAAAGCATATCCCCAAAGGAGATTAAACCCGATAATGAAAGAAGTAGTTAAGAAAGAAATTTTAAAATGGTTAGATAATGGTATTATATATCCTATTTCGACGAGTGCTTAGGTAAGCCCAATTCACCGTGTTCCTAAGAAGGGAGGAGTGACCGTCATCGCTAATGAAAATAACGATCTTATTCCTATAAGACAAGTTACTTGGTTGGCGTATATGTATTGATTATAGGAAATTAAATACCGCCACCGGAAAGATCACTTCCCTTTACCATTTCTAGACCGGATGTTAGATAGATTAGCTGGACATAAGTATTTTTGTTTTCTAGATGGATACACCGGTTATCATCAAATACAAATTGCTCCCGAGGATCAAGAGAAAACTACATTTACTAGTCCTTATGGAACTTTCGCTTTTCGAAGAATGCCTTTTGGATTATGTAATGCACCAACGAACATTCCGGAGATGTATGATGTCTATATTTAGTAAGTTAATTGACAATGGAATAGAAGTATTTATGGATGATTTCTCCGTATTTGGAACATCATTTGACACATGCTTAACTCATCTTGAAAAAGTATTAGAAGTATGTGAGAAAACAAATTTAGTTCTAAATTGGGAGAAATGTCAATTTATGGTTGCGGGCGGCATTGTATTAGGGCATAAAGTTTCGGAAAAAGGCATGGAAGTGGACCCTGCAAAAATTCAAGTTATAGCTAAATTACCACCTCCAACTATGGTAGAAGGGGTAAGAAGTTTTCTTGGACATGCTGGATTCTACAGACGCTATATAAAAGATTTTTCAAAAATTACTAGACCTCTATGCCAACTTCTCGAAAAGGACAAGAAATTTGAATTTACAATCGAATGCCTGAATGCTTTTGAACTCTTAAAAGAAAAATTAATTACAGCACCTATAATAGTTTCACCTAACCTGGGAGAAACCATTTGAGCTTATGTGTGATGCTAGTGATTATGCTTGTAGGAGCAGTTCTTGGGCAAAGATATGAAAAGATTTTTAAAGTTATATACTTATGTTAGTAAAACTCTAAATGATGCTGAAATAAATTATACGAGTTACGTAAAGAGAACTATTAGCGGTAGTATATGGTTTTAATAAATTTAGACCTTATCCGATTGGAACAAAATGTATCGTGCATACCGATCATTCTGCTATCAAATATTTAATGCAAAAGAAAGATTCCAAACCAAGATTAATTAGATGGATGCTATTAATGCAAGAATTCGATTTTGAGATCGTTAATAAGAAAGGAACCGATAATCAAATTGCGGATCATTTATCAAGATTAGAAAATCATGAATTATCCGATATTGAAAATTAAATTATAGACAGCTTTCCCGATGAACAACTATATAATATCAATGAGTGGAAAATACCATGGTATGCCGATATAGTAAACTATATAGTTAGTAATATTTTACCACCTATGCTAACTTTGCAACAACGAAAAAATTCATCCATGATACGAAAACTTATTTTTGGGATGAACCATATTTATATAAGCAATGTAAGGATTTAATTATTAGAAGATGTGTACCTTATGAAGAAACCGAACCAATTATTCAAAAATGTCATGATTCTAATTTTGGAGGACATTTTGGGACCGATAAAACTCGCTTATAAGATTCTACAATCCGGCTTTTACCGGCCTACTCTATTTAGAGATGTATATAGATATATTAAAACTTGCGATAAATGCCAAAGAGTAGGAAATATATCTAGAAGAAACGAAATGCCTCTAAACTTTATATTAGAAGTCGAAATTTTTGATGTTTGGGGATTAGATTTTATGGGACCTTTTATTCCTTCGTTTGGAAACTCATATATATTAGTAGATCTGTTGATTATGTTTCCAAATGGATTGAGGCACAAGCTTTACCTAGGTGTGATGCTAAGAGTGTTTCAAAATTTCGATGAAAAATATTTTTACTAGATTTGGAATGCCGAGAGTGATTATCACTGACGGAGGAACTCATTTTAGAAATAAATACATTCACAAAGTAGTAGAAAAATACAATATTACTCATAAGATATCCACTGCTTATCATCCACAGACTAGCGGATTAGCTGAAGTATCTAATCATGAGATTAAGCGTATTTTAGAAAAATGTGTAAACCCAAATAGGTTAGATTGGTCTATTAGATTAGACACTGCATTATGGGCTTATAGGACTGCTTATAAAACTCTGATTGGAATGACTCCTTACAGGCTTATATATGGAAAAACATGTCACTTACCAGTTGAATTAGAACATAAAGCATATTGGGCGATTAAAGAATTTAATTATAATATGAAGGAAGCTGGTGAGAAAATATTGTTGCAATTAAATGAATTAGAAGAATTAAGAAATGAATTGTATGATAATGATCGGATTTATAAAGAAAAGATGAAATTATGGCATGATCGGAAGATTAATCAGAGAAATTTTGGACCAGGACAATAAGCTTTGCTATATAATACTAGATTGAAATTATTTCCTGGAAAAATGAAGTCTCGATGGTTAGGACCTTTCACCATAACTCAAATATTTTCATACGGAACTATAGAAATCGAAGATCCAAAAACTGGACATAAATTTAAAGTTAATGGACATAGATTAAAACCATATTTCGAAGGTATAAGACCTAACTATAAAGAGGTTTTAATGCTTAGTCGACCCGATTAATAATTGAAATTAGGTCGGCCGACGACGTTAAACCAAGCGCTTTATGGGAGGCAACCCATATTAGTTATCTATTTTTATTGTATCTTAATAGTTAGTTTATATTATTGAAACTTTACTACTCAATTATTATTAAGAATCATCACATATTCGAACCATTATGATGAGAAAAGAAATTATTCGATTTAGAGCGAAATTGGACATTATTTTGAAATCTCGCCGACGGCGAGGTCGATACTCGCCGACAGCGAGGTTCGCGCTTAATTTAATTTAGTTTATTTATAAGCTCGCTGACATCGAGAAACGAGCCCGCAGACAGCGAGATCCTGAAAGGCAGTTTTTATAACTAAGTCGCCGACGGCGAGAAACCTCCCGCCGACAGCGAGGAAGTTATAAAAATGAGTTATATATACTTTAAATGCTGATCTGGACGGTTTCAACACCAATTCCTTTGTGAAAACCCATTCTTAAACCATTCTAAGTCTGCCTTCTTCACTAGAATTCATTCCATTCACCATAATGGCCTCCAAATTCTTAGATTCCTCTAAATCCGGAGTGTTTAACCGGAGGAAATTTGTGAGTGCGGAAGCGCAGCGGATCTTCAACAAGGTTTTGGTAAAGAAAAGAGTTATCAAGGAACGGGGATTTGTCAATCGAGGATTAGAGAATTCCACTACTAAGATAGAAGAAACGATCGCACAGCTGCACTTGGGAGGTATTTTGTTACACAACGTCCGCTCGTTGTTATTCCAGATTGTGAAAGAGTTCTACTCTAACTTACATGCGATCAACAATGGGAATATCTACGTCCGAGGAAGATGTGTGACGTTTACTCCATCAAGAGTAAATGAATTATTCTCTATAGAAAACACCCGGTATGTCACTATTCAAATTTTGTGCCTTCTCGATATAATATGAATGAGATATTTCAATATCCGACCGATGAACCGGAAGATCGGGAAATGCGTGAAGACGGGTATGTTAGTTTCTCTGCATCACTTTTGAATCCTGTCTCAAAGCACTGGCACTTTTTCATCTCATCTAAATTGTTACCTACTATGAGGGTAAACAAAGTTTCAAAGGAATGCGCTATATTGAATTATTGTATTCAAATTGGATTGTCTATTGATGTTGGATCAATAATTGTTAAGTCTGCATTGAGTTTAATTGTGCATGGGTTAGTTCACGGACTAGGACACCCATCTACTATTTTTGCATTATGCAGTCAGTACCAGGTTTCTTATGAAGCTTGGGAAAAGGTTCTGTTACCTTGGAAGCCGCTTGATCCTACAGATATGTTCCCTACTTTGGACAATAATGAAGACATTACATTTATCTCCGATAGAGCTTCACGGAATAATCCTATAGCAAGGCCTATTTCGGATAAAACGGAGTTACTTATGAAGAAAATTAATGGAATGGAGAAAGAACTACGGAATGTGAGAGATTTAATCGACAATATATCCGATTTATTCGATCACATTGATCGGAGGATGAAGGAACACTTCGATCATTCCGGACACTTGAAGCTAGCTTTCTTCATTTATCGAGACAGAAGGGTTGGATCACCGAAGAATCCGCTTCGGAATTTCCCTTCGAGCCTTTCTATAACTTATTTGTACATCATCGTCATATAGGAAATATCGGAGAAGATGAAGATTCCGACCTTGAAGAGTAGTAGTAAAGATTTTCATAGTATGTTTGTATTTATGTTATTTGATTTGATTTAGATTTTATTATGTGTGGAGTGATGACTTGAATATCTCAAACTTAGTCGAGATATGCGTCATAGTTTTGTATCGGCATTTAGTGTGTCGTGGATTGGTTTGCGATGCCGATTGGTAGTAAGGATTGAAGTTTGAAGTTTGATTATAGAGTTTTAAATTATGTTAGTTTGTATGTCTCATGGATTTCAATATTAAAGTTAATTTGTTGTGTCGTGTGAATTTGTTTGTGTATAAGTAGCTAATCTTCATATTAAATTAATAAATGATATGATCGAAAATATAATATAAGGCAAATCGAGGTTGAAAATGATTGACGAAATTCAAAAATTGAAATTTTTAGGACCTCGCCGACTGCGAGAGAAATCTCGCCGACAACGAGATCGATCTCGCTGACAGCCGAAGAATTTCTCGCCGACGGCGGATTTTTCCCGAAACTTTTGCCTTATGAATTAATTAGCTCGCTGACGGTGAGAAAAATCTCGCTGACAGCGAGAACGCAAAAAGACCTATATTTGACCGGTCAACCGACACTATTCATCATCCCCTTCCTAAAATTTTCGAAAAACCGACCTAGTGGCTTGAGAGAGCTTGGATTCGAAGCGATTTCAACACTTTTCGACACCGGATTTCATCTCCCCTTGGTAAGAGCTTCACTCCTATGCAAAAATTTTTGATTTTCACCATCGATTTCTTCTACATTGGGATATTTTGAAAAATTTTGAAATGTGAAGAAAATACTTGGAAGAATTTCATAGAAATCGATTTAAATGGATTTTAGTTGTTGTGGGAAGCCTTATTAGTAATATTTTGGAGTTTAGTTAAAATTTTGTAAATTTCACAGATAAAAAAATGGCTCCACGACAAAAACGTCGAGTAGAGTTCGACGAAAACCGATTCATCAATGCACGAGCACAGGCAAAATATTTTGAAAATATACAAGGAAGAAAGTGCATTGCGGATCGAGTATTCAAGAATCCAGGACGAGAAGTAGAGCGAGTTATAAAGGAGCCAGGATGGGAAAAACTTCTGTTTCGTTGCCAACAGAGCAGCTATAGAAGTTGTAAAGGAATTTTATACAAACTTAACACAGGCAGAAGATGCACCGGTTAAAGTTAGAGGATTTTTCGTAGATTTCAGCACTGCTAGAATAAACGCATATTATGAAGTTCAAGACACCTGGAGAGAATATGAAACTTTTGGAACTATGGAAGGACCATTAAAAGAGGTGATCGACTTTCTCACCGATGGGAAAGGAGTCCGGAAGATAAAGCAGCGAGAACGGGTAAACTTCCCTCTTTCTATGCTAAATGCAACATCAAAAGCCCGACATTATTTTATTTGCTCTACTTTGTTACCTACCTACCATCATAGTGAGGTAACAAGAGATGAGAGCGTCCGAATTTCGTATTCGAACCGAAGAGTATTAATGTGGGAAGTGTTATGTATAAAAACATATTAGCCAATCGCTAGAAATGAAAGTGGAGGAGGATTAGGACATCCTGGTCTTATCTATGCACTTTGCCAATTATCTGGGGTAGAGGCAAGAGATGATGAGGAATGGATAGAGCCTATGAAACCCCTAACTCAGGCTAATATAAAGAAATATGAATCCCATGAAAGTTGGAGATCAGGAGTGAGAAGTTATTTCACTCAGTCCAGTAGAGATATACCCTCTACTAGCTATGAACCTCCTGAGTCTACCACCCCTACCCTTCAAGATCTGATGAATGAATTAACCCTGAGTAGAAAGAGTTTTGAGTTATTCGGAGAAAACATGGAAAGAAGATTTGAGCATATAGATCAAAGGATTGGAGGCTTGGAGAGAAGACACGATTATGATAGTGAATATCTCTAGCGACATTCGGAATACGAGATTGCATACTATGAAGCTGAGCGTCGCTATAGGAGTGGTGATTTAGATGTTGTCTTTCCTGAGTGCCCCCAATATTCACTGTACTGGTCTGCTCAGTCTTCTTAGCCTACAGATCAGGGAGGAGATGATATAGCCTGGGACTTTAATGTTGAAGATTAAGACTTTATTTGTTTGTTTGTTTAATGTTAAGTTTTTTTTTTTGTGTGTGTGTTAGTTAATTGCATTTGTTTTTATATTAATTAGGATGTTAGTTTTCTTTAGTATGTTTTTATTTTCTATTATTCTGTATTGTTTTAAGTTTTAAAATTGTTAATCTATTAGTTCAATTGTTTTTAATATGTTAGTGATTCATAGGTGTAATGTAGAGTTAATTTTAATTGTTGTGTTTAATACTTATCTCAGATTTTATCCCTGCATTTTTCTTGTTATATATATATGGAGAATACTAACAAGATACAGGTTCAATGAAAAATGAAAAAGCCTGCAAAAATTTCAAAGAAAAAAAAAGAAGAAATACCTAAACTTCAAAGGTATGATTTATTTACTCTCCCTTTTTCATTATTTAGAGTAGATATAAAAATTTAAGTTTGGGGGGAGTAAAATACAAATTTAGTTATTAACTTGTTTTCAATTTCTATTTTCAAATTTTTATAAAAATGATTTTTATAGCAAATTTTTTAATTTGATTTAATATGAATTATTATTTTTTAATTATTATAAAAGGTTAAATGAAATATTTCTAGTACTTTAATTAATTAAATAGAATAAACTATTTGGTTAAAGGGAATAAGAATATAGTAAACTATTTTTAGTAAGGAAAACTATATTCTAAAATTAAAATTCTTAAGTATTCAAGTGGAAAAGAAAAGATTGAAAATCAATGAAGTAAAAACTATGAAGTATATATAAGCTAAGAAATATTTCTAAGTTTCAAATTTAGGAAAATGAAAATGAAGTTCAAAATTATTAACAGGCTCTCCAGATACAGTAATCCTCATTAGAAAAAAAAAGAAAAAGAAAAAGAAAAAGAAAAAGAAAAAGAAAAAAGAAAAAGAAAAAGAAAAATAAGGAGAAGCTTGAGGAGATGCCTTATCAAAAATCGAGCTTCATTTGAATTAACCTAAAGGAAAAAAACTTAGATATTTCCAAACTTATGTTTATGGATTAGAATTTTACCTAATAGTGTTTTCTTGAATTTCTTATCATATGAATATCTTAAGTAGTTATTCTTTTAAATATAGTCATTCCCGAAATGAATAAGTAAACTAGAAATCTTAGACTCGATAACTAAATAATTTATTTCTATAAGATTAATTAAATTACATGAATTATTTTTGTTTAACTTCATTATGATATTAATTAATCTAATTCATAGTTTATTTAAATTAAAAAATCTTATTATAAAACTCATTATTTTTATGTAGTATTAAAAATTACTTCGAGGACAAGTAATAAGTAAGTTTAGGGATTTTGATCGTTGAAAAATTTATTAAGAAATTCATACCTATTTTTGATGAAATTGCACTTTAAAGAAGGGTATTTTCTTTATTTTGTTGCATGAATGAATAATTTAGGTGATAAAAGCAAAAATCATAAAAAGGAGCGAATTTGGAGCAAAATCATGCAATTTAGGCTCGAGTCGCCGACGGCGAGATCGAGCTCGCCGACGGCGAGGTTACAAGAAGAAAATTCCGAAGAATTTATAACCGTCTCGTCGACAACTGAGCCCGAGCCCGCCGACGACGAGCTAGAGCGGTTCGAAGATCTTCGAAGTTTCGCCGACTGGCCGAGGTAGTTCGTCGCCGACGGCGAGGTAGTTCAAATGACACAGATACATTGAACCTGGACACTTTTTGAAGGGATGCTTACGCATCTCTTGGTCCTTTGCTCACCTCTATATATAGAGGCCGAAAATCAGTCTTTTGTGTGCAATCTTTTAGTCTTTTGTCTAGTTTTGTGTGCAGTTGTGTGTCTTTAGTGAGTCTTTAGTGAGTTTAGTGAGTAATTAGTGAGTCGTGCTGTACTGGAAGGAAGAGTCAAAGGAACTACGAGGAGTCTGTTTGGGGATAAATCGAGATAAGTATTTGTATTTATTGTTTTTAACTTTAAATGAAATCCATGCTTAGTTTAGTTCCCATGCATTCTGAGTAGTTTATTAGTCTTTCTCCTCGTTTATGAAATTAAGTGACTCGATGAAATTAAAATAGAGATACTTATATATATTAATAAATTGTGATAATTTTTACTTAAAACTTAATTTACTTTCAAACTGGCCATTTGATTTGTTAAAATATGTTGATTATCAACTATAGTAAAAATTACATCTGATATTCGGGAATTCAAAAGCCTTGGAAGGAGGGTGCAAATAAATAAGGAAATAATATCACTGGGCGTAGAATTGAGCATTTTAGTGTGACAGACTAAAATATTCAATTCGGTCCTATTGTTTGAGAGCTGAAGTGTAGATGTTAGCCCTCAGGCGAGGGAACGTGGGAGCTCGAAGTGGCGATCGGTATCCTCCCAAACTTAGCCGCAGATTCGATAATCAAACATAGGATTAGTCAATATTCTTTACACTTGACTAAAGGGTAAAGAATAGGAATGCTCCTATTTGTCACAATACCTTAAAATTATCTATTTAAATTCAAGCAATCACTTAAATTTCTAAACAAGGGAAAGATAATTTTTCCGAATAGTTAAGACTTATTTAGCATTAGTTAATTTCCCGCACTTTCAATACGTATTAATTTTCTACTTAGTTAAGTTACCTAATTAAAATACTTAGTTTACTTTATTGCGCTCAAATTTAGAATTCCAAATTTTCGTATACTATTTTAAAAATTATTATTATTATTTTAAATTAGTTGTTATTTAATTTTCTCTTTCCTCGTGAGATCGATAACCGTGACTCCACTAGAGCCTCGTATTACTTGATACGATACGTATACTTGCGTAGCATCCACAACATAAACAATTACAATTCTATACATATAAATAGCGGGGTCAAGTTTTTGGCGTCGTTGCAATTAAATTAAAAATATCATAATATAAAATTGTGGGTCAGATGACAATCATAAAGGATATATTCCACCTAATGGAGAATGGAAATAAGTTCTTTTATTGTGCTAAGTTTTTATGTTGTGTTAAGTGTTAGTTGTGTTATGTAATAGTGTTTAGTATTTTATATTTAGTAGTGTGTTATAAATAAGTTTGTTTTTAAATACTTGTTTAAGTGAGTTTCTTAAGTGTTTAAGATGAGATCTTATCCAAGTATCTTGGATTAAAGATTTGTAATTTGTGTTTGTTTAATTAAGTAAAAGTTTGTGTTTGTGTAAAAATTGTGTCGAATCATTGTTAATTTATAAGATTGTAATTCTAGAGATAAAAAGATTATAAGGTGATGCTATATTAGTTAAAATTATTTAGGGATTGATTAAGTGAGCTAAAATGTGTATTTAACGAAAAAATCGAAAACAACAAGTTGGCGGCTGTGCGCTGAGACTCCGTGCTTACGCGCCAGAGCTCCATAGCGAAGCTTTAAACTTTGCGCTTGGGCGCCGGTTCGCGAAAATTGGTTTTCAGGTTTTAAAACCTGAAAATTGCCTTTTTTTCTCCTCATCTTCATCTTCTGCCTTTGGATTTCACGATTTGGAGAGCTAGGGCATCACTGCATTTGCAATTCTTGAGCCATTTCAAGTGGAAATTGTTAGATTTGATTTTCTTGAGGTAAGAGCGCTATTGTTAAGTAGAAATTTTTTATTTTCACCATATATTTTAAGTATATTTTGGAGAAATCTGAAATCACTATTCATGATAAAAATTTGATAAAATGCTTGAGAGATTACTTGGATTTGGTGGTTTAAGCTTTTAAGAGTTATGTTTAATGATTTTAAGTTGATTGTGGAATTTATAGTGATATTTATACAAATTTTAGAATTGGCACCAAAGAGAAGCAAAGCGAGAGCCACTTTCGATTTTGACAAGTTCATTAGTTATAAAGCTCAAGATCGTGTCATATAAGCCTTACAGTCACATAAACTAATCAAAGGGTGAGGATTTAATAAACTTAGTGGAGTAATAAAAGATATAATTGTAAGTCGCCTTTGGGACAGAATCTGTTGTTTCACTGTCGTAGCTGTTACTTCTATTGTTCGAGAGTTCTATGCGAAACTCCAAAAATCAGAAGAAAACTTCGTTTTGGTACGAGGATAGTTGTTTCATTTTACTACCGAGGTAATCAATCAATTTTACATATTGCTGCCGAATATGTTTTGTTTCTGTTTGAAATATAGTCCTACGGAGGAAGAATTGGATGAGATTATTTCTGCTTTGACTGACAGGAGGGGATTATGAAAATTTACCAATGAGAGAAGAGTAAACTTCGCTGCTTCAAAGTTGAATTCCACCTCCAAGGCCTGACATTATTTCATATCATCAAAATTGCTTCCTACTAATCATCTGAGATAAGTGACAAGAGAAAGAGCCACTTTAAATTATTGTATTCAGCAGAGGAAAGTGATCGACATTGGAAAGATTATTTATGATTGTATTTGGATGTCTGCCAGAGCTGCCACCACTGCAGGTATGGGATTTGCTTCCCTTATATAATCATTGTGTGAACAGGCTGGTGTTAGATCTGAGAATTGGGAAGAAGTTCTTTAGCCTCTGAAGTCTAATACTAGTGCAAATGTGAAAACATATGTTGAGCACTAATTTATTGGTCGGAGAGGAGGATTTTCTAGGGCTTTCAGTGCATCTACTTCTGCTGCATCTACATTTCGTGCTTTCACATCTTAAGCATCTTCAGGTTAGTTTTCTGAATCGTAGACTGGGTTTTTACAGAAAATGAAAGATAATATCAATTACACTGTGGATCGAGTTCACGATATAGAGGATAAAGTAGATCACCTCGGGGATTATATTCAAAGACAAAGTGAGTATGGGATGAATTACCACAACTACATGGATAAATTGATCAGAGATGACTTTAGAGCTATGGTACCTACTCATCCACAATTTAACCCTTATGTGCCTACCTGTACATGGAATGAAGGGGATGATGAAGAGGAAGAGGAAGATGATTAAGATTGATATTTCATTTGTTTTATGTTATGTTATGTGATGTTTGTGTAGACCTTTTTATTATGTTGTGATGATTATTTTCATTTATGTTTGTCTTGTGGAATTTACTGATGTAATAGTTTGTAGGCTACTTTAGTTTGATTTTATGTTATTTGTGGATGTTATATGTTTGCGAAATGTAATGTAAATGTTTGTGGTAGTAGTTGTATTAGTTAATTTATAGTGAATTTCATTTGTTTAGAACTTATTCCAGAACCTGTTTATGAAGTTTAAAACCCTATTAAAATCCACTAATTAAATTTTATGCTTAAATTTTCAATTTACTACCATATTTTATGTTTTAGTTGTGGATTTCTGTTTAAGTGTGTGTGAATTTGCTTTTATTTCCTCCACTACTTTAGAAGTCTTCTGAATTTCTTTTATAAAGTGTAAGGTTAAAAAATTTTCTTTTTCATTCTTACTTTTAATTATTTATACCTGCATTTTTAGGGTATAAAAATTCTTGCAAGCATGATACTTATAGTTTTCAATTCCTACCCATGTATCTTTTTACTATGCTTAAATGTTTTATCATAACAAAAATTTTAAAGTTTTGGGGGGATGAAAAACAAATTTCAAAAACTTAAATTTTATTTGTTCTCAAATGTGCTATAAATAAAATTTAGATTTTGATTAAAAAATAATTATGAGTATGAAGTTATATTAGGGAAGTAAAATTTTGAGTATGGAAATGAGTAAGAAAATTTAGTAAAAATCTATAGTAAAGATGAAAATTTTTAAGTTAAAAACTTCTTAATGAAGAAATGATGAGTATTTTGTAACTATCTTTAGTAAGAAAAGAGAAAAAGAAAAAGAAAAGTGAAAAATAATATGTAAAAAAGGAAGGGAAAGCTTGAGAATTAAAGGACCTAATTAAAAATTGGTTCCACACCTGATCTTTCTAAGAGTATAAGACTTGAGAAAATCTTGAAGCTTATGAATATAATATAGTTAGTATAATTATTTTTAATGAAGATTTTTAAGTAAAGAAAATAAAATGCCTAAGCCCTATATTTTGAAAAATCTACAAGTCTTTCTGAATAAGATAGAAACTTATATTTTTCATTCACCTTTACTTAAGAGATTTCTAAACTTTAAATTGGTCTCATTTACTAAATTTTTTTCTAAATTGGTGTACTATATTTCTAGAACAAAATTTTAGAAACTTCTAAAGAAACTCATCACCTAACTTGCTTATTTGATTTTTATATGATTATAGTATCACTTGAGGACAAGTAACATTTCAAGTTTGGGGGATTTTGATACACCTAAAATAAATAATATTTTTATGCACATTTTTATATCTATTTTTAATGTTATTGTATTTTAATGGAAAATATTTTGTGTATTCTTTTTTGCAGGTATGATTAAATGGATGAGTGTGATGAAGGAAGTGAAGAAGGATCAAAATTAGAGAAAAAATGAAGAAAATTTCAGTGTTGATCTGTAGCAGTTAAGGGCCGGAGCCCGCACTTACGCCTCAAAGTCCCACGACTATGCACCATAGTTGGAGCTTACACGCCAACAGACCCGCAGCTAAGCGTCGGGACATCGCGCTTACACGCGACAGTTATAAAGGAGGAGTTATTTTATTTTAGGCATCATTTTGAAGAGGTTTTTGAGGCATCTCTTGGTGAGGAAGTGGGTAACTTTGTATTAGCGCCAAATTCAATTCAAATTACTCTTGAATGGATGCATCTCTTGGAAGATACATTAAATTTGAACAAAGTTTAAAGAGATACAAAGACACCTTTTGGAAAAGTATAAAAAGAAGACTTGAAGATTATAAATTAGGTGTGCGTCAAGTGTGTTTTGTGAGTAGTTTTTTAATTTGTATAGTGAGGGAAATAGAGATTAGTGCTATGGTTGTTGTAGAGTTTGCGTTTTGTGTTGGAGAGTTCTTTCATTTACACACCATTCCACTTCACCATTTTACTTTTCTATAGTTTGTATTAGGATTAGAAGTGAGATTTGGAGTCTATAGAGTTGGGTGCCAACCTCTAAAGAGTCTTGTAAGGAAAGCAAAGTTTTCAAAGGAACTTCAAGAGTGTTGTGGAGAGGATTTTTAGATAATTCCTTATCTTTGTTATTACATTTAGTTTTTAATTAAGAATTCTTGTGTTTTCACTATAATTTCTACTTTTAAACCAGATTATGATTGTATTTTCTCCATGAATTCTAAGTAGTTTTCTTTATCTTCGTCCTTAATATGATGAAGTAATAAAATTATGGAAGTATGTTGTGTGAAGTATAATGATTTCAACGTTGGAAGAAGTTGTGGTGATTCAAAACCTTTCACTTCATTTACTTCTTGATTTGGCTAATTAAGATGTTAAAATTTATTGTAAGAACATGTAAGAACCGATATGGTATTGTCTTAATCAACAATTGAAAAGAATCATATGAGATTGAATGGGTTAGAATGTAATCCATATGGTTAAGTGCAAATAAATAGGGAGATATACTTTGATGGGTGTAGAATTAGAGGACTTTAGAGTGACATGCTAAAACCAACAAGTTGGTTTATTATTTTATGTTTTGATATGAGATGTTAGCCCCCAGGTGGAGGGAATCGATGAAACTCTAGAGTGAGAGCTAGTATCTTTCCTGCCTAACCCATCTTCAAAATTTATAAAATGATAGATAAACCAATGTTCTTTATAGCATCTTAAGTAAGGGTAAAAAATATAATTGCTTCTATTTGACACAACACATTTTAGATACTTCCACTACAATAATTTCCATGACTTGTTAATGATTCATAAGAAGGAAGAAGATATTTCATTTGCATTGGCTTATCTCTTACAAAAATTTAGTTAAAATAGTGGCTTAATTTCATTTCAAATTATAAAAATTAACAAAAAGAGTTGAATTTCTTTCCTAGAATATTATCCTTAGTTTGGGTAAGATCTTTCTTAAAAAGTAAAAAGATATTTTTCTATTTATTCTTTCCCTGTGGTTTGATATCTCGGGGCTTAATCAGAAAGTCTTATATTACTTGATAACGATACGTATACTTACGTAGAATCCCATTTTAAAATATCAATTTAATCTCTTATTTATATTGGCATTAAGTTTTTGGCATCATTTTAAAAGAGTAGATATCATTAAAGAGAAGTATCAATTCAAATATAAAATGTAAGCATAATTATCTGAAATCAACAACCACTTCCAGAGCTAACTCGAGCATTTCAGAGTAGCACTAGGTAAGGCAATTTCAAAACTCCTCGAGAATTTCTATGACTTCAACAGTCATAGAATCCAACAAGATTTTTACTATAAAAGTAGTACGAGAATCATCAACTGTGCCTAGGTTGACCTCATCGATGGTAGAAGAGATGTTGTTCTCCAATTTGGGAGGGGCAAACTTGAGTTCGACCTTCTCACGAGAGAGTAGTAAAAGATCTTGGTATCGTGAGATGTGGAGATCATCATGCATGAAGCATTAGGGACTTTGATGTCGCCCTACTTTTCACATATCCTAGACTAAAACTTTCATCTCAAGGTTTATTATTCGACATTGCCTTGCATAAATTGGCTTGATGAATGGACCACCTTTCAAGTAGTAACCCTCATTTAGTAACTTAGCAATAAGAGGGGAACAATAGTAAGAAAGTGGTACATCCTCTGTTTGTTCATTATCGTCATTCAAATACATTACATCATGATTGGTTACATGTGAATTAACTTCGTAGAATAAAATACCTTCTCCTTAGACATGGGTCTAGGAGGAACCTAGAATTTCTTGAGATCCTTGAATGTAGAAGTACATGCAGCCATCAGATCCTTATGGTGGCCTTGAGGTACCGGGTCGATAGCCAACAACTTCATTCGCAAAAGATAACACGGACAAGTGAGGAATGATGACCGCTGATGATGACTGCTGAATCTCCTCATTGAAGCCATCTACACTATCGCCATGTGGGCCTTTAGGTTTCCCTACCTGTAAGGCCTATTCTACCTCAGAATCTATATCAGAATCGATACATATTGCGATCTTAGAGTTTGGCAAAGTAGGGAGCCTTCTAGTTGACTCCACTACAGGTGGGGCACAAATTCTTTACTTCCAATTTAGTATCTTTTAACCTTTGGCAGGGTGAGAGCTACGAAAGGATGGAGCCCACAGGATTCCACGAGGATAGAAGAAGATAGAGATGTCTTATGAGGAATTTAACACTCAACATCATCATATATACCAATTTTTTCACTGAAAAAAAGCTGGACATCACCCAGAATAGAGAACACTTCTCCTCTACACATGTCTTTTATGCACTGGTGAAGAGTCAAAGGCATCATCCCATACTGATGAATCCAGAGTCATCCGAGAAAGGATTTGAAGGAAGTGTTCCCGTCTATGACGTGGAACTTGGATTCACTTTTATGTTGTCCAAATTGGAGAGAAATGGTAATGGACCTAAGGGTATTTTGGTCTTTTGGCCATTCTCATTGAAGTTATTCAACATGATATAATATGAGCACAACCGTTAATCAAAAGTAACTCCAAAGTGCACATGCAAATGACTTTAAAGGACACTCCGGGATCGACTAAGATTTGATTTAGAGGTGTACCGTAAACCATATCGGTTACATGTAGGGGATGATTGTGGTTGGAAGTGCCTAATAATAAATCATCGTCTAAAAAGGTAACAGAAGCTGTATCTTGGGGTAAAATTGACTCCTTCATCCTCTCTTTAGAGTAATAAGCATGGAAGACTTTGGGATCTGAATGAGCATTCTCCAAGGTCTTCCTCAAATCCAAGGATAGAAGGAGAGCATCATAGATGCTCAAAGATGCTGACAACCTTCTTAGGTGCACTAGCACGTTGTAATCCACCCATTAGAGAGGTTCTTTGTTCCTCTGCGTTGGGCAGGAACCTCACAACATTCATCTACCTCCGACGTGATGATCTCCTTCCTCTTATCATGAGAGGTGGGCTTAGTTTCCCTTGGAGGAAGGAGCTTGTTGTTTTAAGAGGATCTCTTAAATATCCTTGTTAGGGGACCCAACATGATCACTCCCAATAGGAAACTCAAGCAAATGATTTATGGAAGGGCCCTAGGAAAGAGGCATCTCAGATTCACCATCTAACAAATCACTCAAGTCCCACAAATGTGGTAAGCACCGTTGTAGGAGGGATATAATGGGTATTACTCCTCCCCTTTGCTAAGAACATCTGTGTTAGTATCATAAGAGGAATCATAAATACAAAACAGTACTTAAAAGTGGCTTCCTTAATTGCATCATCATCAATACAAATTACTTCAGAGATAATATGCTCCTACTCTGAGCTAATATTTACAGCAGAAAAAAAGGAAGTACCTCAATATAACGTACGTCCGAATTAGAAATTATGGTGGGAATGGATAGAGCAGCTGCAACAATTCTAACTGATCTTGTCTAAGAGGATTTCTAAGTTCTAATCTTGAATCCTTATCTCCCCCACTTTATAGCATGCTTCAAACAAATTATTGAAAATATAGTAGCCTTGAAGCACGTACCTAAGATGCCTATGATATTGATAATAGTTGAGCTTCATGATCTTCTTTATCTCATTGGGCTTCTTTGAAATAGGAAGCTGCATGCTTTATTTGAATAGATTATTGAAGATCTTCCTAGGGAAATCTCTCCTAAAAGCATACCTTAGGATTCTTCGGATTCGGATCTTGGCCTTTCCACTTCTTAGAAAAAGAGTGAGCTGGTGACTCGATCTACGATTACGCAGATTTGCATGATCTAAAAGATTGCCAAAAACTTGGCCTTAAATATTTAGCTGCTAGCGTGAACAAACAAAATGTTTTAGAAAATAAAAGGTAAGCTTTCACACTATGGGTACTACACAAGTATATGTATTGTTTCAAGTAATATAGAAATTTCTTAAAAACCTCAATATCGATCCCACGAGGAAAGACGTGACTATAATGACTTAGAAAGGCTTCTACTAAAACTACAAACACAACTTATAGAAGAAGAACAGTGAAGTATTTTGATAAGAGTAAAACTAAATATATGGAAGATTTAATTCTAAGCACAATAATAATGCAGAAATTATCATCTAATTAAATGTAGAAAAGTTTGAATTATGTAAAGGGTCTTTCCCCTTGCAATTAATTCATAATCAGTGTTGGAATAAAAAAGTTTAAAGGTTTAAATGTTGTGTTGTGACAAATAGGAGCATACCTCCTTCTTTACCCTCTTCCGAGTGCATAAAGAATATTGACTAATCTAAAGTATGTTCCAGCTTGTGTGATAGTACTGGGCAGATTCTAGCCTACCACTTCTAGATTACCCACTTGGCTCTCTTTATAAGACCTGCCAGGGACCCTTAGTTTTTACTTTAAACTAAATTGGTAAAGGATCTAGCCTGTCACCCTAGAAACACCAATTCTACATCCATAAAAACTTATCGCCCTATTTATTTGCACTCTCCTTAGATTGTGGTTTCCCTCCTCGTAAGGTTAGTGTGGTACTCATTAGTTGGGTGAAATCATAGCCATCCCAGCTTATTATGTTTCACAACAAATTTTAACATCACAAATGGATAGTTTGCAAAGTAAATGAAGAATCAGTGAAAATACCATCACAAATTATGGAATAAAAGAAGTTCTAAACAAATTAAATCCGCCACATAATTACTTCTCACTGCAAGGAGAAGGAAAAGAAAACTACTCAAAACTGATGGGGATTACCTAACAAAACATGATTTATATTAAAAGCCAAGTCTTAACAACAAAAAATTAAGTACAAACACAAGTACTTATCTTAGATTCCTCCCCAAGCAATTCTTGAAGTTCCTTGCAAGATATCTCCAAACTCTTTACTTTTCATATATATCAAAACCTTTCAATTACAAGCTTAGTGTGTGTGTTAGTTAATTATGTTTTAAAGATATTAGAAGTGATTGTAGTTTGCTTAATTGTTACTATTTTCTGTAGCTTGTTAGTATAAGTAAACTAAAACTTTAATTGCGATTTGAGTGTTGGATTTCAGTAATACACTATCTATTGTAAGGAACATGCCTTCCTTATGGGATCGATAACCAGGACTCCATTAGAGCCCTGTATTACTTGATACGATATGTATACTTGCGTGAATGTTTGAACTTTAACAAATCATTATAAATATATATAAATTTGAGTTCATAAGTTCTTGCAATATAAAAAGTCTGCATCAAGCATCCACCAGGTATTCATGGTGATACTGATATTCAACAAATTATACCATAACTGCTGTTGTAGAGAATGTTTGCAGCTGGCATAAATAAAGGTGACAAACCCCTGCTGACCTTCCAGGGAGAATTGGATGTAGAGGAATTGTGCATGATTCTGAATTAAAGTCCATTGAAGTTCTGATCTAGTAAAGAACCAAATTTTATTATTGAGGTTGACCGTATCAGTAAATCTAGGAAACTTCCTAATGATATTTTGTAGGTTTTTTTTTATCAGTGGTTCCAGCAAGGCAAATCCCCATAGCTGGTGAGTTTTAATAAGATACTTTAATCTATTGATGAAGGATGGGTGAGCCACCCCCCTGATATTCCAACAAAGGAAATTGATCATTGGGTGTGAGTTCTCCCTTTCCTCATAGTATTGGGGTGAGGGTTGACTGTATTTGGTGGAGGACCATATGAAAATTGGGTTTCTAAGAGCTTCTGCAGTTCAGGTTTGTTTTTTCTTCTTTTAGTGCTTTTTTTGGTGAGCCACTCATCATTCAAGACTTCAGTCAGGGAATGAAGAACTGGTTTAGTAATGACTAAAGGTGTTAAACCTCCCCATCCTCCAGGGTCCTAGCTCCAAGTGGTGAACACTCATAATCAACATTTTCAATTGGAATTGAAATTTTGGAAGAGCTAAGTATATCCTCAGGCTCCTCATGCTCCTTATGAAAATGCTGAGGCCTTCCAACCTCCTTCCTTGAATCCTCAGCAGCCAGAGTAACTCTTGCAGGACTGATATTCTCTTCAGATCGAGTGCCAACTGATTTTGCCCTACCCACTGCATGGGCAGAAGTGACCATAGGCTCCCTTGGACCCCCTCCAGAATTGAGGATATGAGGCTTCTTCTTTGGGGGAGGATGAAGCCTGTAACAATTATCTTTAAAATGGCTAAACATTTTACAATGTTGACAACAAGGAGGCCTACTCTCCACAACTACCTCTTGCCAAAATCCTTCCTCACCTTCCTCATTGATAATCCAAAGCTTATCCATCTCTGGAAGGGTGATATCTCTTTCTACTTGGGCCCTGACCCCAGCAGCCTGGCCATGTCATAAGTGGGAGAATCCACCTTTAGTGGGGTGCCAAGAGCTTGACTAATATTAA
This sequence comes from Papilionanthe hookeriana x Papilionanthe teres, assembly GCA_022702705.1. Taxonomy (NCBI): domain Eukaryota; kingdom Viridiplantae; phylum Streptophyta; class Magnoliopsida; order Asparagales; family Orchidaceae; genus Papilionanthe; species Papilionanthe hookeriana x Papilionanthe teres. The sequence continues at coordinate 4,884,455 of CM040433.1, read as the reverse complement.
AAAGTGCATTAGGATGATACAGAGATATAGGAAGACTAGGAAATTTGAATCACATAGGAACAATAGGAGGTTCCTTAGCTGGATCAAAATCTGGTGTCCATTTAATGATTTGCATTAAAGTACCGGCAATTGGCAGTGATTGTTTACCAAATATTCGAGCATAATCCTCTTCATTGGAGAGTCTAATAAGAAGGTGCCTGCCATCTAGCAGTCCCAACTTCCACGAGCCACACAATTACAAATCTCCAAAGAACTATCTAACCAAATCCATTTTGGGGTGACCATATTGAAACTTGCCAATTAAGGAAAACTTAACAGTTGCATTTAGAGTGAGCATCTCCTGAGTAGTGAAAACAACAGCTGGTTTTCCATCTTCCATAACAGTGGGTCTGATGAATGGACATAAAGTTTTCCCACCTGCAACATCATGAAGTGCCTGGGGGAAAACCAGATGATCAAAAGTTTTGTGAGTAGTCTGGCTGCTGCCTACAACAACTGCATAGGTAGCATGGGCCCATTGAGCATTGACTTCAGCGTCTATGGGGAAAGCCATGACAAGCCAACCCCAAAGGAACCAAAGAGAAGGAGCCTCGGGAGCAGGTGACTCCCAAACCAATGTAATAGTAAAACCTCAATTCAAAATAAAACAAGCCCGAGAAGGCCCCAAGAGCACTTCCACACTAATACCACAGAACATGACCTCTTGGAAATATCAACAACCAACAGAAACCTCCAAACAACACCACCTCCAAACTTCAGTCGCCAGCAAACCCGTCTGCGCCGCCAGAGTGCCAGTAAAACCCTTGCAGAGTACAAGGAAAACTCCACACAGCCGTCATTTCCATATATATATATATATATATATAGATATATAGATATATATATATATAGATATATATGGCGACATGTAAAATCAAGTTCATTCGAGGCTCACAAATCACATGTATTTACACATCTCATAATTAAATTTCAATTTTTAATGTTACTAACTTTTAAATATCCACACAAAGTAGATTTCGTTGGTAATTAATTTAGAAATTAATAATGTTCTTTTTTAGTAAATTTAGATACATACCAGACAATTTTTTTCTATTTACAAATCTAAAAGTTAAAGTTTGATATTTACATTTATAACACTTGCCGTCATGACATGAGATGGTGCTTCACATTTTACAGCCGTGGTCTATGTATGGATTCCATTTTTATGAAATCCGCAGCTTTATTTTGCCCAAATTGGCTGTTTGGATGGATTTAGGTAAAATCCAGGTTAAATCCTACTATAAATCCATTATAGAAAACCCTCTTATTAAATTCGGGACGAGCGAAGAGAAAGAATGGCGCGAGAAAACTTCCCTTCCTCAATGATTTCTAGGAGCGAAGTGGAACGATGAGAGTCTTGTGGTCTCTATAAGCCGTGATCCCATTATTGTCTTCCTAGCTAGCTTGAATGGTGATTGTATCATGAAGGATGGGGAGAGAGGGCGAGGACCTCGAGGGTTTAGAGTATGTGGGAGAAGAAAACGAGAAATGAGGATTTTTGGTGCCTGTTGCTATTAAAGACTCTTACTGATGGCTTAGCCATGGTTTACTTGCCGTTGGCTTTAAATAACATCATTATCAATGCGTAAAGATGTCAGTTATCATCACGCCTGTTGATTCATGATCTATATAAATGACTCCATTAAATACCGACAATATTTGACCGCTGGTTTTTATTTAGAGATGAATTGACGGTATAAACCATCAATTACTCTGAACATGACATCGAAAAGGTTTTATGAACAAAAGCAATTGCTTTTGTAGTAGTTAAGTTGTCGGAAATCAACTGGCTGATTTTAAATTAATAAAATGTCAGAAATTGCAACAAAATTTTTGACGCACGTAAAGCTGTTGGTTATAGTTGATTCTCCTATAGTGATTACTTTAATCAATGATTTTTCTTAAAAATTCCTTTAGAATGGAATTAATTATAAGTGTTTGCACTTATTGGAAACTCATACGACGTAGGAAAATAAATCATATTATACGAAAATTGGGTAGGAATAAATTTTTGGCCTTGTGAACCCCTAAGTCTTGATATTGTTTGTTTTGTGATTAGATTCGTTCTTGAATAATAAGAAATAGCTCTTGCATGGTGCACATCTGTAATGTTTCGGGTCATCATCACATCTCTAAAGTTATATGTAATTTTTAAATTCAAAATGTCTAAAATGGCAAAAATTGGGATTTATAATAAATTTAGAAGAAAATATTATGATCTTTATCTACAATTATATCAAAATATTATAAAGTTATATCTATAATGGATGCACTAAATCCCCCCATCTATTGATTCAAATATAACAAAATTATCCTGCCCCAAGGTCGTCTTAATCAACCCAATTGAGCTAGGAGCAGATTGAGTGGCCTGCTATGGCCATCATCTATGAAATCTTCAACAAACACAAATCTAAAGCATCACCGAAATTATTGTAACAATATGACCAACTAACTATAAATTTTATACTAAATTAATCCAAAAATTCTACAACCAATTAATTATTTTCAAAAGAAAAATTTATATGTCACAAAAGAAGAACGTAAATACATTTAGTTAAAACTTTTTATGGAAAACATCTGAATATTATTATATAAGTTTTTCAATTATGAAGCTACCCCTCCAAAAATATACACGTACGCCCTGACGTCATGCATAATAAAACGTGAGAAAGGCTTCCCAAGACAAGTAGTACAGATACGCACGTTCCGCGTTCCAATCACAGTCAGACGCCAAAGTTACAAAACCAACTAACATAGAGCTGTAAACATCATTGTAACCCCATCATTATTTCTCTTTTAGAAGCCCACGCACCATTTAAACCAAAGTTACTAAAACTCTTCCTCTAATAGAAGCTCACATCACATACAGTTTGTCACCTAAACAATGAATACTAAAACTTCCTTTTTGCTTTTGAAAATTCTTATAAAAATATTAAAAATTATGAAGAAATGGAGAATCCGTAAGTGCAGCAATTTAGTTCTCTTAAGTAGGCAATTAAATTGAATTTTGAAGATCTGAATGGAAATGAAGAAATAGTGTCATGATATATAGGATGTGTGGATATTTCTAATTAAGAAACAGTGTAGTGTCAATGAAGTATCTAACACCACATTTCCAAAATGCATCAGACCTAATGTGTCATCAGTAAATTTTTATCAAACATGAATCTTAATGCATTTTTTATAGATGATCCTTCAAATTCAAAGTTAAGATCACATGTACCCTAGTTTCAACTATTTTAGAGACAAACACACCGTCTTGATAAGACAAACCCAATGATCCCAAAATCGGTTCAATCACGGTACAATCAACCCATTGAAACACATTTAGAGTCTTTGGAACCTAAACTATAAATTTGACATATTTTTAGTCAAATCAAGCACCTCAATGAGAGGAATCCAAATAGTCTAAGATCTTCCAATGTCATTATGGCACCCAAATCATTTAAAAAAAACCATGAGAATGGGGACCAACATGGGCAGTTTGATCAGTTGGTTAGGAAAATTAAGTGCCGAAGCATCAAAACGCTCCTCCCCAAAAGGCTACACAAAAGCATAAGGGAAGAAGAAATGAAATTATAAAGCCCGTTGTGGAGAGCACTGACGAGTAAACAACGGTTTTCATAGTCACCGACCACCGCCGATCACTGACCACCGACCACCGCCACTCGTCACCACCTACCCCATAGACCATTGACCACTGAAGACTGCTTCCTGTTCTTAACTTAAACTTCGTTGAGGTCTTGCATTTCTTATTTCCGCTCCTTCATAACCTAAGCTCTATCCTTATGATTTTTGTAGAGGCTACTCTAGAGAACTAGAGGATGGTGGAGACCCAAATTAGAAATATAAATCAAATATTCACTCCCTTTCATTTCACATATACTTAAACCATAACCGTTAAACCTGATTTGGCATTGAGTTTATTTTGGTTAAGCTATTCAAGTTGAAGGTTGAGTACCTTATAAGGACTATGATATGAATTTTAAGTAACCCATTGAGTTTGTAGGCTTGAGTCCACGACTTGAGCACATTTTTGGCCATATGAGGACGACTTTCAATCAATGTTTTCAACGATTTCATTGTTTTAGAACTGAGCATATTTAGTTTGGAGTTCAATTTGAACCATGGTAGAGTTAATTATAGAAGGAGGTAAACATGATTATAAAATCAAAATCAAACTCAATCAAGTTAAAGTAATATTCACTAAGTCCAGATTTAAGGCATAAAATTCTAAAATGAATAAAGTTTGAATTTAGATAAACATCTATAAATAAATCAATAACAAAATCAATAAATTTAAAACTTTGATAATAAAGTGAATCACTTATATATTAAGAAATTAAGTATAAATCACACCTAAATAAATTTTAAGCTAAATCAAATAAATACACATGCAATTGAAACAATTAAATAATTCTCAAATTGTATAAAGTACTATCAACAAGCAAATAACATTCAAATTTAATCTAAGAAAATCTATATCAATATAAATGGAAATCTTGTATTAAAACAAACCTAATTCAATGTACACTAAAATCAACACTTAAATCAAACATAAATTCAAGTTAAAATCAAAATCCATTCAAGTACAAATCTAAGTTCAAATTCAATTTAAACACAGTCAAACTTAAACTAATCTAATTAACTATAAATTTCATCTAGATTATGTCGCCTTTCATAATTATTTAAATTAATTAACACCTACCATTGAGCTCAGCACATCATTGCTTCAAGTATTAAATCTCTAAATATTTTCTAAGCTAGATAGTCTAAGTTTTAGAACCAAATCAAATTCACCATATATTCAACGCTTTGAACCTACATATATCCAGCAACTTAAGTTACCTTCTCCATGCCAAATCAAGCTACCAGAGTACATTCAACACCTAAAGCTCAGCCCAAGCTCTATAGCCTCCAAGCTTACAGCTCTCTCAGCTCACTACCTCTGAACCTTGCCACTAAATCCTATCCAAATTTAACATAGCGAGCTTCCAAGCTCCCCTTCCTCTCCACATGGCATATTCCTATTGGACAATCTACCAAAGTTGACCAACTTTTGGTGCAAGCATCCCATTGGCTAGTAGCTTTGACAAGCCACCTCGGTAGACCACCATAACATCCCTTCTTAGCATCAAAATCCCAATTCAAACCAATCTTAGGAGCCTATAAATAATCCTCCTCCTTCATTTTAGAATTGAAGAAACGTTGATCTCAGAGCATCCATCTCTCACAGCCTTCCCTTAAAGCATCCCAGCTTCCCAATTCCCTTAACTCCCCACTACCATTCCTTAGATTTCCCTAAGTTGAAACCAAGATGCAGCTCATTCCCTTCTTCTCTCACTTTAATCCATTGACTAAATAATTTAATAGTTATTCCACACTTAAAAATCAAATCCTCACTTGAATCCCCATCCATTCAAGCCTTCTAATCCATTGTTTGATCAAGATTAAACTACCATATGATCAAACTCTTGGAGAAAGCTATTGTTGCTTGCAATAAAGGTTTGAGGATTGTTAACAAGGACTAGAAGACCACTCAAAAGGTTCTAGATGGTTTAATTAACCCTGCAATGAGGTAACTCCTAAACTTGGCATTAGGTTTTGTGGTAGTGCTTTGTGAAATAATTTTTTTAGAGATTTTAATCTCCACAGTTAGATCTTTAGGATTTAGTACGGTGATGCTTTTGGATTGATTGAATTCATGTTGGAATATTTTGATTGATTGCTTCAACCATTATTCCACAACAACTTGCATTTCTTTGTTTGGTTGGAACAATGATGGGATGCCATCCATTTTTTGTGTTTCAGAAATGGATGGCTCTAATCGTGCCATGCATGTTACTATCCATTTAACTGCAGAGCATTAGTTTTTCCCAATGATTATTAATCACTAGTGGAACAGTGGAAAGGGCGGGCGTGTGGAGAGCAGAGGTGGCGTAGTGTATGAGAAATTCATTAGATAATTTTAAGAAAATAAGGACAACTTTAAAAATTCATAGTAAATAAAATAATAATCATAAAAATAAAGAATAAAAAAGTTACATATTCAAAAAAATGAGAACAAAACAATGAATTAAAAATTATATAGTAATTCTGTTTATATTTCTCTAAAATAAATAATCTATTTAAATATTTAACAAACTAAAACATCAAATAAAGTTCAAATAAAACAAAATTTACACAAATTATAGAATTAGATGTGAGGAATCTTCTGTAATTTTTCTAACGCCAATAAATAAAGAAATTAATGAAAATCTAAATTTCATTAATTAATAATAATAAGATTAATAAAAATTAAATAAATAAAAATAATAAGCAAGTAGAATTTGTTTTTTGTGACACTGAAATCATGATATCCTTACTATCTTATGACATTATTTAAAAAATCATTTTTCTCAATTTAATACTTAATTAATTTTGATATATTTGTAAAATTAAATTATAAATTAAATATATAAGAATCAAATTGGGAAAATCAGAAACTCCTACATTAAGCTTCACGAAATTTATTTCAATTGAATATTTTAAATTGAAAGCTTGAGAAGGCTTTGATCTAAACATGTAATATATTAGGAAAGTATATATATAATTTGAAAAATTACATATATACCCTCTTTAATTCTAAGAGCTTATGATCTATTCATTATAAGACTTCAAATCAGTTATATGATCACCATTACAAGATATATGGATGTAATGAAACTTTAATTACAAACTAAATAGTGAGAATTGGTAATCTTATAAATACACCTTTCTTTCTTTAAAATTTCAACATTCATTCACTCGTATTCCAATTCATATCAAATGATTGTGAACTTGATATTAAAATAGAGAAATAAAGATGTAAACATTGTTGACCTTATTTTTTGTGAGGTCAATGTTATTCTCCTAGAACATAGGATCTAGTCGAAGGACTTCTCTACTGACTTTCCAAGAGGACTAGTATTGGGACTCACATATACACCACATTGCACATCATATACACATTATTATACACCTCATAATAAAAACTAAAATCAACATTCAAAGGATCAATCACAAATGTTAAAATCCAAAGAAAATTAAATTTGATGCATTTCAGACATTAACTTGCAGCCCTTCGGCGCGAGTTGAGCAGCTCGCTGTCCAGAGCATTCTGTTTGACCTTGGTCATCGTTTAGGCGAAGACCAGTCAGTATTTTGCTGGTCGGACGACTATGATTGTATCAACAAATATAATTCGCAGCATCGCACACAAATTAGACTTAAATTGCCGCGATTATCGATTAAATTTCCAGATGACCTCTGATGATGAAACAGACCGCGCGAGCTCTTGCGAAAAGTCGATTTTACCGAGGAAGGACACTCATTTTGTTATGGTTTCGTGCATGAGCTAGTAGCGTGTAAATCAGAGTTTTTTAAATAATAAAATAATATTATAAAATAAACAATAATAATAATAAAATTTTAGGTAAAAATCCATTGCGATCCCACTCTCTTTCGACCGAACTCTCCCGGCTCCGTGCCAAAGCCTTCGCAAAAGAGCTGTTGCTCTGTCGCGTTCTCATTCTCACTGACGACACCTCGCCAGCGCTCCTCACTGGTGACAACCTTTGTCGCGGACATCCTCACCTCTCCCCAAGCTCCTACCTTAAGGCTTTTTGCACAGAAATCGAGCTCCTTCTCCGCCTCCTAAAATTTCTTCTCGGTACGAAGTTCACCGCCGACGCTCCCTTGTCGTACTCACCACCCGCACCACGGTAATCTTCCTGTTTCCAAAGCTCTTACTTGAGAGAGCTTGCGTGGAGGCTCCCTCTTACTTCGAACGTGCCTCCTTCAAACATTGAAATCTATTCGGTGACACCCCATCGACCTTCATCTGGGCCGATGTCCATATCCCACCGATCCTCGCTTTCCCTCGCATGGAGCCCTAGAGAGATCCTTGATCCTTCGTGCTCCCTTCAGTTTCTTGCGACCAAAAGTTTTTATCTGTCGGTTTCTTCTCCAGACATTGATTTATTCAGTGGCAAACTCACCATTGCGAGCATCCTCTACCTCGCCGGCTTCCTCACTTTGGCCGGAAGTCTCGCTGGAGCTCCTTGTCGCCGTCGAGGTAGCGATAGTGTCACAACGTATAGAGGCCCGTCCGATCCCTCTAATAAAGGTACAAGGCTAAATTTTTTTTTGCAATGATAATTTATTTTGGGTACTTGCATACCTCTCACTTGCTCTCACCACTGTCTTCACTCATTTTAGTACATGTTCTTTGAGGTATGTTAGTGTGTGGACCGTACACTGATGCCTTGAAGCAAGCGACAAGGACGTCTGCAATCTTCTCTGTGGTGAAATCTCTAAAACTCCTAATTAGCCTTAGGTTTACTTGATTCTAGGCATGTGGCATCGGTCACCCACGTAGAGTGAGTGCATCGGCCGACGTTAGTTGGTGTGGTCACTCTGCTTGTGTGATTGACCGTTGTTTTCCCTAGAGAATGCCCTAGGTAGGATTCTATGCGTGGCCAAATATCTCCCTAGAGCGGAGTGAATCTCTTTATTGTGAACCCTAGCAAAAGTCCTAAAAGGTTGGAGTCTCTTACTTCCCTTGCTTTGGATTCTCCAATTTCCTTGAAGAAATTGAGACTTTGATTTTTTAAAGTGAGAAGAGCTTTATAGCTAGTTTACTTTGCAAAGTCCTGAGGAGTTGTAAAATGGGAAAAGGTTTAGCTGACCCATTTCACAGCTTCGTGGAGAGTTTTCCCCTCAGAAACTTGGGGGAGAAACTCTCCTCATACTTTGCCAAAGTAAGAGGCAGCTTCACCACAATACCAAGTGTCCAAACTCCTAGGTTACAATGTGAAGGCGTTAGCATCGATACGGTTCACTATCAAGCATTATTGATATGTTTTGGATTGTACTATATTTTTCTTGGAGCATGTTTGCATTAACATGCTACCTCGACTAGCCACCTCAACCTAGTCAGAATTCCACTTTTTATCTATCGGTCACCCTTGCCTAATCTACATTTTACTTTTCCTTAATCAGCTGCCTCGGTCCGGTCGGCATTTCACTTTGCCCCACTGGCTGTCCCGACTCGGTGGTCATTTCACTTTGCTTTGAACGGCCTCTGGTGCACCAAAAATATATACTCTTTTAGCTATATGTTTTTACCTATTTTTGGTGATATTGCACTTTAAAGGAAGGTATTTTTCATGATTTGTTGCAAGTATGATGATTATAGGTGATTGGAGCGAAAATATGCAAAAAGGAACGAATTTGGAGCAAAATGGAGCAATTTGGAGGAAAACAGCTTCTGGCGCCGCCGACGCCAGAATGGGCGCCGCCGGCGCCCTCTTCCAGAAACTTCAACAATTATTGGCAGGATAGGGCGCCGCCGGCGCCACTATCGGGCGCCGCCGGCGCCCTATGTCGGTTCATTTCAAATTGAAGAGTTTTGGCGGATTTTTGAAGGGGTGCTTGAAGAAACTCTTGAGGAATTCGTTCCTAACATAAAATTAAGTGTTCAAAACGAAAAAGGAGAAGAGGATTACTGTAGAGAGTGTAAGGAAGGTGTGAGTGACGGTTAGGGTTTGTGATTTGAAGAGAGATTCTTCTCTAAGAAGGGGAGAAGAGGGAGTAAAGTGAGAGATTGCTTCTTCATTTTTGTTCCAAGGAGGAAATCAAGTGTTGCAAGGAATAGAAAAGGAATCAAGGGAACTTTGAAGGAATTCGCTTAGGGAAGAGAATAAGATAAGTTTTATTTGCTATTGTGGTTTGTATGACTCTTCTTTTATATATAAAATACATGTTTAATTGTATCTTCTCCATGATTTGTGAGTAGTTTCCTTTGCCTTTCTTCTTGCATAAAGTAGTGATGATGTGGTGATGTGGAATTGATGTGCCCTTAAAGTGTTATAAAAGTTGTGATGGTCCTTTCATTTGGAACTTAATTTACTTTTCAATCCGGCCAATTGATTTGTTAAAATATGTTGAGGAACATTAATTCCAAAAGATTTGAATATTCTACAACAAGAATGGAAGGTCCGTGAATGAATTGCGTAGTTCTTTGGGATTTAGTGCAAATAAATAGGGAAATGTGTTTGGATGGACTTTAAATTGGAGGTTTCAAGGTGACAGAATGGGATCCCCAATTTGGTCCTAAGATTGGTAACTAAAGCCTATGGTTAGCCTTCGGGTGAAGGGTGAGTGGGAGCTCCATAGTGAGAGTCGGTATCCTCCCGACCTTAGCCTTAGATTTAGTGACTAAACTTAAGATATGTCAATGTTCTTTACATGCTTGGAAGAAGAGGTACTCTTTTAAGGGTAAAGAAGCAAATATGCTCCTATTTGGAACAATACAGAAAATTACCATTCTTCATCATTCACACTTCATAATTATTATGCAGGAAGGAAGATACTTTTCACATAGAAGTATCTTATAAATCACATAAGTTAGTGTGTGTTAGTTAAATTAGTTTAGTAAGTAGAAGTAATTGTAGTAGTTTTATTATTATCATACTTTGCATTCACTAGTTGTAGTACACTTGAGCAATTGTTACAGTTGGTATTGGATTTTAGTGCTATATTATCTGATTTAAAGAACGTTGCCTTCCCTGTGGGATCGATAACCAGGACTCCATTAGAGCCCTATATTACTTGATACGATACGTATACTTGCGTTGAATTTGTGACTTTACTAAATCATTATAAATATATAAATCTGACTTCATAAATTCTTGCATTTTTAAGCATATATAAAGTCGCTGTCAAGTTTTTGGCGCCGTTGCCGGGGAAGGTAGATAAACGGTACTTATTTATAGATATTGTAGTAACTGAAAACCTTTACTTTGTAGTATATTTGTGTGCTTATTTACTTTTTAGTGTGATTTTGTATGCGTAGTAGTGGATCTGTAGGTTTGATATCTTACGATTCAGAGTTAGAGCATACTATTAGAAAAATTAGAAAACAACAAAAAAAAATTGAAAATTACTGCGAAATGGAGAATAATCAAGAGAATCAGAATATTAATGTTGGAAATTTGCCAAGACCCTTAAGAGATTATGCTAACCCAACAGCAGATGAAATTCATATAACTATTCAAAATTCTGATGTTGCTGCTAATTCGTTTGAACTTAAACCTACTATTATCCAAATGGTACAAAATAATCAATTCAGAGGAACACCTAATGAAGACCCAAATTTATATCTCGCTAGTTTTTTAGAACTGTGTGCTACTTTTAAGTATGACGGAGTGTCGATTTATGCTGTGAGACTTATGATTTTTCCTTTTTCCTTAAGGGAGAAAGCTAAGGCGTGGTCAAACTCGTTAGCACCTGGATCTATTCGAACTTGGGGAGAACTTTCTCAAAATTTTCTATCAAAATATTTCCCTCCATCAAAAACTGATAAATTAAGAAATGATATCACATTTTTTGGTCAGTTTGAAGGAGATTCAATATATGAAGCTTGGGAGAGGTTTAAAGATCATCTTAGGAAGTGTTTACATCATGCTTTGCCAGATTGGTTAATAATTCAAACTTTTTATAACGGATTAGTGGGATCATTGAGATCAATTTTTGATGTTGCTGCTGATGGATAGTTAATGTCAAAACCTTTTGATGAAGCATATTCATTGATTGAAGAGATGGCTACTAATAATTTTCAATGGCCCTCTGAACGGGTAAACCCTAAGAGAGTAGATTGTGTTCATGATTCTGATATGATGACTATGATATTTTCTCAAATAGCAGCACTTTCTAAGAAAATAGATCAATATGAAATGAATTATTCTCAACCACCCCCAGTGTTAGAGGAAAATTAATTTGGGCAGATAACTGAATCTCATACACCTTATGAGACTTTAAACGCGATTAATAGACCTAATAACCCTTATTCAAATTATTATATCTCTGGTTGGAAGAATCACCCAAATTTCAATTGGAATAATAATAATGCTAATGTGAACCCACAATGGAGGCAATTCTATAAACCCAGTTGGAAACTCAAACAACCAAGGAAATACTAACTTTAGACCATCTTATCCTCCTTGGGAACTCAAACAGTTTAAGGATAAGAAGTTGTCTACATATGAAATGATTTTGAATATGGGAAACCAATTACAAGTTCATGGTGTTGTAATAAAAAATATTGAAAATCAATTGGGACATATTTTCACTGTGCTTAATAATAGACATTCTGGAACGCTTCCTAGTAATGTGGAGATCAATCCAAAAGATCAAAACAAGGAGCAACTTAAGGCTATTCAATTAAGGAGTGGAAAAAAATTAGAAACTAGAGTGCAGAAAGAAGTTGAAGAAGAGAAGGAGAAGGTGAATATTGAAAAAGGTTCAAATAAGATTTATCCAGACCTGGAATATCCTCTTGAACCAATGAAGATTACTGTTGAGAAACCACCTCCTCCATTTCCTCAAAGATTGAAGCAGAAGAATAGGGATAACAGATTTGGAAAATTTTTGGAAATCCTTAAGAAGTTAACAATAAATATACCTTTTGTTGAAGCATTAGAACATATGTCTGATTATGCGAAATTTATGAAGGATATTCTTAAAAAGAAGAGAAAGTTCATGGATCATGAGACTGTTGCACTTAGCGAAGAGTGTAGTGCAATAATTCAGGAAAAGCTTCCTGAAAAACTTAATGATCCTAGTAGTTTCACTATCCCGTGTGCTATAGGTGAAATTTTTTTTGGAAGAGCCTTATGTGATCTGGGAGCTAGTATTAACCTTATGCCTTTATCAACTTTCAAAAGATTGGGAATTGGAGAAATTTCTCCTACAACTGTAACTCTTCAATTAGCCAATCGTTCTATTACTTATTCTAAGGGAGTGGTAGAAGATGTGTTAGTGAAAGTGGATAAATTTATCTTTCCTGTGGATTTTATTGTGCTTGATATGGAGGAAGATAAAGAAATTCCAATTATTTTAGGAAGACCATACTTAGCTACTGGAAGAGCTGTACTTGATGTTCAAAAAGGGGAATTAACTATGAGAGTTAATGATCAAGAGGTGACCTTTAATATTTTGAAGTCTATGAAGTATCCCTCAGTTGCAAAAGATAATGAATGTTTTAGGATAGAAGTCTGCGAATATTTGAGAAATGATTATTTTAAAGAGATGCTTGAAAAAGAAGTGGAATATGAAAATATAATTGAAGATGAAACTGGAAATGAAAAAGATTCAGATAATGAGAAAAATAAGGAGTTGGAGTATATTCAGGAGAAATTTGAAGTGTTAGATATCATGGAAGGTGGAGATAAAAATTTAATTTCATTTATTATTAAACCTCCTGAACTTGAGATGAAAATTCTCCCTAAGCATTTAAAGTATATGTTCTTTGGAGAATCATCTACCCTACCAGTTATTGTATCTTCGGAGTTAACTGAATATCAAGAACAAAAATTATTGGAAATCTTAAAAAGATACAAAAACATTTTTGGATGGACTTTGGCAGATATCAAAGGAATCAGTCCTTCGATCTGTATGCATAGAATTTTATTAAATGAAGAACATAAACCTAAAATTGATCCGCAAAGGAGATTAAATCTTATAATGAAATAAGTAGTTAATAAGGAAATTTTAAAATGGCTTGATGCTGGAATTATTTATCCTATTTCGGATAGTGCTTGGGTAAGTCCAATTCAATGTGTACCGAAGAAAGGCGGAGTGACTGTAAAAGTGGACGAAAGGAATGAAATTTTACATACTAGAGAAGTTAATGGATGGCGAATTTGTATTGATTATTGAAAACTGAATGTTGCCTGATCTATAAAAAAATACCTATTTTTTATGTCTTAATTCTTATTAATTTCTAAGGATATTATGCTTTAATGAAAGGTATTTTTTGTGTTTTTGGATGCAGGTAATGTAAAAAGGTCTAAGAAGGAAAAAAGGAGCAAAAATGGAGTAAAATACCAAAAGTATAAAAATTATGGCTCGGCGCCTAGGCGCGAAACCGGCGCCTAAGCGCCGTACTCGATACTGAAACCGCCAAGTTTTTGACAACGTTTGATCGGTTATTTTGACGGAGTAAGCGGTTATTGGACATTCTAGAACGCTGGCAGTTGTTCCTTGATAATAGGATGTGATACATTGCATTTGGATGCTCCAAAACGGTTTTAATCGCGAAGAGGTGCGAGCCAAAGTGAAGAGGTGCGAAGAACTGGACGCGGTGTCCGGTGCCTAGGCGCCGGAATTAGGCGCCAGATTCCGACGCCTAGGCGCCAGACCGACCTTTTAGAAGATTCATTGAATGTGGACATGTTTTGAAGAGGTGCCTCAAGGAAACCCTTGAAGCCTATAAATAGAGGTCCATTTCTTCAGAAAACGTGCCCCTCCCATTGTACCCCTTTCTCTTATATACTTTAGGATCTCTCATCCTTAGAGAGAGAATTAGAGAGAGAAATTTAGGGCCACTTCGTTTAGTTTAGTGAGTTTATTTTCAAGTTATTGCATCTGGAGTTCATTACACTGTGGAGTCAGTAGGAATCAGAAGATCTGTAGAAGAAATATTTGAGATAAGTATATTTTTACATTTGATTCAAAGTTTAATTATCATATTTTGCTATTTATTTATAATGTGTTCTGAGTAGATAGTTTACTTTCCTCCTTCAATTATGAAGAGATAGATAAGATAATATAAAGATTCGATGGAGAATTAAAATTCAAAATATTTTCAAAACATTGTGATGACATTAATACCTGATCTTACTTTACATTTTAAATTGGCCGTTTAAATTGTTAAAACCAGTTGAAGAGTTTTGAGACCTTGAAGGAGAAGAACTCTTAACTTGTAAATGTCACATGAATCCTTGGGTAGTCGAAGGCCATGAGCGGGCTATTCAAGGTGAAGTGCAAATAAATAGGAAGATATGATTTAAAGGGTGTAGAATTGATAAGTTTTTAGAGTGACAGACTAAATTATTATAATTTGATTTATAGACTAGGAAAGGGTCACTAGTAGGGCCGACCATAGCCACCCTTGGACATCTAGAAGTGTGTGCATAGATTAACCCATTCTACTAACAATACATCCGAACCTATTATGTAAATTAGTCAATGTTCTTTGCGCCTGGATCAAAGGGTAAAGAATAGGAATGCTTCTATTTGGCACAATATCATAAATCAAATTCTCCAACGAATATTAAATTATCTTAAAAATCTTAGATTAATTTAAGGAAAGAAAGTTGTTTATTTTATATAGAATTCATAAAATCATTTTCTTATTATTGTTGTCTTTATTTGCATCTAGTAAATTAATAGTAATTTATAATCAAATTAAAGGATAAAATAAAAATATTTTTACTATTTTATTTTTCTCTATAAATCTTCCATGTGGGATCAATACTCGGGGTCTTTGTTTAAAAACCCTATATTACTTCAAACGATACGTATACTTGCGTAGTACCTCTAGTTTGTAAAAATATTTTCTAAATTATATATTATTAATTTTATACACTAGCCGCTATTTATAAATTGAGTCAAAGCTTTTAACTATCCTTTGGAAGCAAACATTACTGCGTTATTTGCGGTCGGGTCAAGTTTTTGGCGCCGTTGCCGGGGAAGGAAGTAAGAAATAGAATAGTTTAAATTTTATATTATATTCCTTGTTTTATGCGAAGATTTGGTTCTGAAGGATTAATACCTTTAGATTCTAAATTGGAAAGAACAATTAGAAAAATTAAAAAGGGAAAACAAATTCCAAAATTTCAAGAAATGGCTACTTTACAAAATCCAATTGAACTTAATGATCAAAATGTTTATAAACTATTAAGGGATTATGCTAACCCTACAGTTGATGAACTTCATAGTAGTATTCAAATACCCACTGTAGATGCTAATTCTTTTGAACTTAAACCATCTATTATTCAAATGGTGCAAAAAAATTAATTTGGTGGATCACCAAATGAGGATCCAAGTTTACATCTTGTTAGTTTTTTAGAACTTTGTGCTACCTTTAAATATAACAATGTTTTTGATGATGCTATTAGACTTAGACTCTTTCCCTTTTCTTTAAGAGATAAAACAAATATGTGGTTAAACTCATTAGCGACTGGTTCTATTAAAACATGGGCTGAAATGACACAAAAATTCCTTGCTAAATATTTTCCTCCTTCTAAAACTGCTAAATTAAGAAATTATATTACTTCATTTAGTCAATTTGACGGGGAGACAATATATGAAACTTGGGAAAGATTTAAAGAGCTATTAAGAAAATGTCCTCATCATGCTTTACCCGATTGGTTGATTATTCAAACATTTTATAATGGATTAATTGGATCTTTAAAATCAATTATTGATGCTTCTTCTTTGGAGGTTCTTTAATGTCTAAATCATTTGAAGAAGCTTACACTTTAATTGAAGAAATGGCTAATAATAATTTTCAATGGCCTTCCGAAAGGATTAATCCTAAAAAGATGGCCAGTATTCAAGATAATGAAGCCTTTTCTATCTTAGCTTCACAAGTTGCAGCAATGTCTAAGAAATTAGATAATTTTGCAATTAATATTTCACATAATAACTCTGCTAATATTGAAGATTCTCAAACTATTGAAACTTTACAAGCTATTGCAAGTAAAAATAATCCTTATTCAAATTATTATAATCTCGGTGGAAAAATCATCCTAATTTTAACTCGGAATAATTGACAACAACAATGGGGTAATAATCAATCTCATCCCACTGGAAATTGGAATAATCAAGTTAATTCAAATTATAAACCTCCTGGATTTAATAATCAACAAAAAAAGTTATCAATAGAAGAATTAATTATGCAAATGAATAATCAATTACAAAATCAAAATACTGCTATTCATAATATTGAAAATCAAATGGGGGCAAATTGCTACTTTAATTAATAACAGACCTGCAGGAACACTTCCTAGTAATGTTGAAATCAATCCAAAAGAAATTGGAAAAGAACATGAACAGGTTAAAGCTGTGCAACTTAGAAGTGGAAATGAATTAAAAGAAAGATTGCAGAATGAAATTGAAAAAGAGATTGAGGTTGAAGAGATTGAAAAACCTAAAGAAACTCTCTCTCCTAGTCAAGATCGATCGTTATACCTATTAATGTGGAAGTTGAAAAACCACCACCACCTTTTCCTCAAAGACTTAAACAACAGAAACTTTATCATCAATTTTCTACGTTCTTTGAAATTTTTAAGAAACTTACTATTAACATACCTTTTGCTGAAGCTTTGGAACAAATTCCAACTTACGCAAAATTTATGAAGAATATTTTAAGCAAAAAATGAAAATTTGAAGATTTTGAAACTGTTGCATTAAGTGAAGAATGCAGAGTGTAATAATTCAAAAGAAATTACTCGAAAAGCTTAAGGATCCTGGAAGTTTCACTATACCTCGTGCTATTGGAGAAAAATTTTGCGGAAAAGCTTTATGTGATTTAGGAGCAAGTATTAATCTCATGCCATTTTCTATCTTTCGAAGATTGGATTTAGGAGATATTACTCCCACCACTGTAACTCTTCAGTTAGCTGATAGATCTATCACTTATCCTAAAGGAGTTATAGAGGATGTCCTTGTTAAAGTGGATAAATTTATCTTCCCTGTAGATTTCATAGTACTTGATATGGAAGAAGATAAAGAGATACCTATTATTTTAGGAAGACCTTTTCTAGCTACCGGATGAGCTATGATTAATGTGCAAAAAGGAGAATTAACCATGAGAGTCAATGATCAAGAAATTAAATTCAATGTTCTTAAATCAATGAAGTACCCTGATAAAGAGAAATGTTATCGAATGGATATAATTGATTAATTAATTGAAAAACATTATCAAGAAAAATGTAAAGTTATTTCTGAAGAAAAATTTGAATTTTTAACTAATGAAGATGAAGTAATAGAATAAGAAGAGACTCATTTTATTAAAGATAATTAGGAAACTTTAGACATAACTTAAAATGATATACTTTTACCCTCAATTAAAAAAGCACCTGAACTGGAATTAAAAATGTTACCTTCCCATTTAATATATGCGTTTCTTGGAAATTCGTTAACTTTACTCGTTATTATTTCTTCGAACCGAGTAAAGATCAAGAAGAAAAATTACTAGGTGTGTTAAAGAATTATAAGAAAGCTTTTGGTTGGACTATTGCTGATATAAGAGGAATAAGCCCTTCCATTTGCATGCATAGAATTTTAATGGAAGAAAATTTTAAACCTACTATAGAATCACAAAGAAGATTAAATCCTATTATGAAAGAGGTTGTTAAAAAAGAAGTTATTAAGTGGTTAGATGCTGGTATTATTTATCCTATTTCGGATAGTCAATGGGTAAGTCCTATTCATTGTGTTCCGAAGAAAGGAGGTGTAACTCGTCCAGTGTTAATGATAAAAATGAACTTATTCCTACAAGACAAGTTACTGGATGACGAATTTGTATTGACTATAGGAAACTAAATAAAGCCACTAGAAAGGATCATTTTCCTTTACCTTTCTTGGATCAAATGCTCGATAAATTAGCTGGACACTCATATTTCTGTTTTCTGGATGGATATTCTGGTTATCATCAATTACTTATTGCTCCTGAGGACCAAGAAAAGACAACTTTTACAAGTCCTTATGGAACATTTGCTTTTAGAAGAATGCCTTTTGGTTTATGTAATGCACCTGCAACTTTTCAAAGATGTATGATGTCAATATTTGTGATTTGATTGACAAATGAATTGAAATATTCATGGACGATTTTTCAGTCTTTGGAACTTCTTTTGAATCTTGTTTGGAAAACATAGCCAAAGTTCTGAAAAGATGCGAAGAAACAAATTTAGTTCTTAACCGAGAAAAATGTCAATTCATGGTCACAGAAGGCATTGTACTTGGTCACAAAGTATCACGAAAAGGGATGGAAGTAGATCGAGCAAAAGTGAAAATTATTCGTTGAATTGCAACCACCTACTACCATTACGATGTGAGAAGTTTTCTAGGTCATGCTGGATTTTATAGAAGATATATAAAGGATTTTCTAAAATTGCTAAACCTCTTTGTCATTTATTAGAAAAAGATGCACAATTTGAATTTAATAAAGAATGTATTAATGCCTTTAATATTCTAAAAGAAAAACTAATAACTGCACCTATCATTGTTGCTCCTAATTGGAATAAATCTTTTGAATTAATGTGTGATGCAAGTGATTTTGCAATTGGAGCTGTATTAGGACAAAAATATGAGAAGGTTTTCAAAGTTGTATATTATGCTAGTAAAACTCTCACTGAAACACAAAGAAATTACACTGTCATTGAGAAAGAGCTTCTAGCTATAGTATATGCCTTTGATAAATTTAGACCTTATCTTCTTGGTACTAAATGCATAGTTCATACTGATCATTCTGCTATTAAATATCTAATATCTAAGAAGGATTCTAAACCTAGACTTATAAGATGGGTTTTACTTCTGCAAGAATTTGATTTTCAAATAGTAGATAGAAAAGGAACTGAAAACCAAATTGCTGATCATTTGTCTAGAATTAAAAATGATATTATTTTCGAAGAAAATATAAATGAGAAATTCCTCGATGAATCTTTATATGTTATTCAAAGATGCAAAACACCTTGGTATGCTAATATTGTTAATTATTTAGTTAGTAATATTTTGCCTTATGACTTGGATAACAAATTTATTAAGAAATTTAAATATGATGCTAAATCTTATATTTAGGAAGAACCTCATTTATTTAAAATTAGTTAAGATTCTATGATTCTAAGATGTGTACCTTATGAGGAAACTTTTGCTATTATTCAAAAATGTCATGATTCTGATTTTGGAGGACACTTTGGCATAGATAAAGCTGCATTTAAAATTTTAAATTAGGATTTTATTGGCCTACCTTATTTAAAGATGTGAGACAATATGTGAAAACATGTGATCGATGTCAAAGGATGGGAAATATATCTAGGAAAGATGAAATGCCTTTAAACTATATATTGGAAGTTGAAATTTTTGATATATGGGGATTAAACTTTATGGGACCATTTGTTCCATCATCTGGAAAAATTTATATTTTATTAGCAGTTGATTATGTTTCAAAGTGGATTGAAGCTGTTGCTTTACCCAACTATGATTCCAAAATTGTTTCAAAATTTTTAAAGAAAATGATATTTTCAAGATTTGGAATGCCAAAGGTAATTATCACTGATGGTGGAAGTCATTTCAGGAATATAATAATTCAATCATTACTACAAAAATTTGGAATCAAACATAGAATTGCAACTCGCTTATCACCCTCAAACTAGTGGAATGGTCGAAGTATCAAACAGAGAAATTAAAAGAATTTTAGAAAAGACTCGTTAATCCTAAAAGAATTGATTGGGTTGATAGACTTGATTCGGCATTATGGGCTTATAGAACAGACTTATAAGACACCAATCGGAATGTCACCTTACCGGTTAATTTATGGTAAACATTGTCACTTACCTGTAGAACTTGAACATAAAGTTTATTGGGCGATAAAGGAGTTTAATTTTAATTTGAGTAAAGCAGGAGAAAAATGATTATTGCAACTAAATGAGATTGAAGAAATTAGAAACAAATCGTATGAAAATGCGAGAATTTATAAAGAGAAAATGAAGATGTTGCATGATAAGACAATTTCAGAAAAAATTTTTGAGCCTGGACAAAAAGTATTACTGTCTAATTCTCGTTTAAGACTTTTTCCTGGAAAATTAAGATCTAAATGGATTGGACCTTATTTAGTTGAGAAAGTATACCATTATGGAGCTGTGGATGTTAAAGATCCCAATACAGGAAAATTTTTTAAAGTAAATGGATTAAGATTGAAGCCTTATTTGGGAGATATTAAGAATATTTATAAAGAGGCTTATGAATTGAGTCAACCTGATTAAAGATTTACTTAAGTCGGGCTGACGACGTTAAACCAAGCGCTTTGTGAAAGGCAACCATAATTATCTTGTGTTTTTGTGTTTTAATGTAAGGTTATGCCTCGACCTTGATTAATTTTATATTACTTTAGAAAAATTTGATGCTTATAAGTCTTATTTGACTTAAGCTGAAAATTATTTTGAAGTATGTAAGATTTAAAAATAGGATCACTCTATTTTGAATATGAGTAAAAAGGAGATCAAGTTAACCTTCATTATGATAGTTTACAATGTGAGTTATCGAGTCTAAATTACTCTTACCAGTATAATTTACCTATCTTGGAGAACAAAATTTTGAAAATTTGACGATTAGGCGAAACAAAGTTGAACATAGTTCCGGCGCCTAGGCTCCAGAATTCGGCGCCTAAGCGCCAGAATCAACTATGTATCAATAGGTCCGGCGCCTAGGCGCCAGATTTGGCGCCTAAGCGCCACGGTTACTGGGTCGTGCAAAAACCGAAAATTTTCAGTTTTTCACACAATTTTCACCTTTAAATCAACCCATCTTCTTCCCTAACCATCAAGCAATCAAAATTACGTCCCTTACACTTTATTCTTGAGAGATTTGAGAATTTTTTGAAGAAATGGAAAGAAGAAATCTTGGAGAAGAGGCTAGGGACAAGGTATCAAGGGATCCTCAACCCTACTTCAATGGTTTCATCGCTGTAAGTTTAGAGAAAATTTCTAGTCGTTTGGATAAGTTTGAAGAAGATTTTAAAAGGATTGGAGATCGCCTTCATGAGATGTTTCATCAAGTTGAACATCTAGAATGGCAAATGAAACTTCAATTTGATCATTTTGCGGCTTATCAAGATGCTCAAGTTGAAATGTATGCGAAGAACAAATGGATTGATGAAAAAACGGCTACGGATTTCCTGAGAGTGTTAGTATTCTTTCCAAGTGGAATACACAATTTCCCTTGTGAAGATTAGAATATTCTGGTAATGAGATAGTCATTATGGTTTGTTGAGTCGTTGTATCGATTTAGAGAAACGATTGTGTTTATTTGTGTATTTGCTTTCATGTTCAATGTGTGTTGTTTTGCTTTGAAATTGTTATGTTTGAATGTGTATTAGGAACTTGAATCAAATATAGTACTTATCTGGAATGTATTGAGTTAATATTGAAGATTTTAAATGGAAATTAGTGAGTTTGATTGAAACCTTATGTTTGATTGGTGGATTTAATATTTAATTTTTATAAATTTTTAAAAAATGTTGTGGAAGTTAGAAACTGAAGCTCTACTCTGATATGAGTAATTGGAAGTTGAATTTATGAATTTTGGTGGAAAAATAAATTAAAATTTTTTTTTTTGTGAAAGGCGAGTCTGGCGCCTAGGCGCCAGAATTCGGCGCTGGCGCCTAAGCGCCAGTTTGGCCTGTACTAAAAAATTTACTTAAATAACCCCTAAAAGCCATTTTTGACACCTAAGCTTCATCTTCTTCCCCATTTTCACAAAAATACATCCTCTAGATCCATTTTGAGGTCAAAACATCAAGGATTTGAGCGCGAAACCACTCGATTTCTTTGTCTCAAGGTCATATCTACACTTTAAACCATTTATTTTCGATTTTCACCATGCAGGATTGATACTATTGATAGAAAACTAGATCATTTATCTGATTATACCCAAAGGAAGAGTAGTTATGATGCTGAGTATGATGAAGCCCTAGTTAGATTTCTGAAAGGTGAACATGATGTTAGTTTTCCTACTTTTCCTAGTTTCACACCATTTGTAGATCCTAAGGACGTAGAATTTTCCTTTGGTGATGAAGATGATGATGAGGCTACAGCTAGTGATTAGTAGTTATAGATTTCTATGATGTGTTACTCTGTTAGTTTGTTTTATTTGGATTGTTTGTTAGTTTTGTATTTGATGTATGTTGACTGTTTAGTATTAGGATTCTGTTGTGTTGAGACTGAAGTTAGAATTAATTTATATGTTGTTTTAGTTTAATGTTTAGTAATTAATTATTTTGCTCTGTTTTAATTCTGTTTCAAATTTAATATCATCATAAAATTAGCCTGCTTACTTTTTATATACATGCTTCAATTTTATCTTAATTATTCATAAAAGCATGATTAGAAGTTAATTTTTCTTTTTAAGATTGTTTTTACATACTTATTAAAAATTCTTATGATTTTCTTTTCCTCATACTTTCAAATTATCATAGTATACCAAAACTTAAGTTTGGGGGAAGGGAAAATCCATTCAAAATTAAATTTTATTTGTCTTTAAAGAGCTAATATTTTCTTAAAAATAAAAACTTTTTAACATAACTTAAGAAATGAAGAATTTATTTGAGATCACTTTTATTTTTGAAATTATAAACAATTTAGTGAAATTAACCAAAATTTTACTAACTTTGATTGATTTTAAGAATAGAATTATTTAACTTAAAGAAAAATGAGATAAAGAATTTTTCTATTCATGGTAGAAATAATAGAATTTTAGAATTATTAAGTAATAAAAAATTATCACTTGAAAAAGAAAAGATTGGAATTCTTTTTGAATTTTTATTTATGTTATAATAATTAAGTAGAAATGTATAAGTTTTGAAAATATAAGTTAAGGATAGTGAAGTTCAAAACCATTAACAGGTTATCCAGATATAGTAATCCTCTCTATAAATTCAAAAAAAAAAAAAAAAGAGATAGAGAGGAGAAGCTTGAGGAAATGCCTAATCAAAAATTGGCTTCACTTGAATTATCTTATAGGAAGAAAACTAATTACATACTTTACTTAATTTTTATACATAAATATTTATTTAGAAAGACTTTTCAAGAAGATCTTTTTTTTGTAAATAATCTATGAAAGCTTAATATAATAGACTTCTATTATTTTCAAAATGAATGAAAAGTTTGAAATCTTATGATTTGGTAGTTAAATATTCTTTAAATTCTTAAAATTAAACCTAGTTAGTGAAATTGGGTTAATAATTTACTAAAGACTTTATAAAATCAAAAATTATAAGGAATCTTAAATATTTATCTTTATTTCCGAAAGTTATATTTTATATAGTAGAAAGAGTTACTTGAGGACAAGTAACATTTAAGTTAGGGGGATTTTGATCTATAAAAAAATACCTATTTCTTTATGTCTTAATTCGTATTAATTTCTAAGGATATTATGCTTTAATGAAAAGTATTTTTTTGTGTTTTTGGATGTAGGTAATGTAAAAAGGTCTAAAAAGGAAAAAGGAGCAAAAAGGAGCAAAAATGGAGCAAAATACCAAAAGTATAAAAAATTATGGCCTGGCGCCTAGGCGCCAGAAACTGGGGCCTAAGCGCCAGACTCGATACGAAAACTGTCAAGTTTTTGACAATGTTTGATCAGTTATTTTGACAAAGTAAGCGGTTATTGGACATTCTAGAAGACTGGCAATTGTTCATTGATAATAGGACATGTGATACATTGCATTTGGACGCTCCAAAACGGTTTTAATCGCGAAGAGGTGCGAGCCAAAGTGAAGAGGTGCGAAGAACTGGACGCGGTGTTCTGCGCCTAGGCGCCAGACCAACCTTCTAGAAGATTCATTGAATGTGGACATGTTTTGAAGAGGTGCCTCAAGGCAACCCTTTAAGCCTATAAATAGAGGTCCATTTCTTCAGAAAACGTGCCCCTCCTGTTGTACCCCTTTCTCTTATATACTTTAGGATCTCTCATCCTTAGAGAGAGAATTAGAGAGAGAAATTTAGGGCCACTTCTGTTTAGTTTAGTGAGTTTATTTTCATGTTATTGCATCCGGAGTTCATTACACTCGTGGAGTCGGTAGGAATCAGAAGATCTGTAGAAGAAATATTTGAGATAAGTATATTTTTACATTTGATTCAAAGTTTAATTATCATGTTTTGCTATTTATTTATAATGTGTTCTGAGTAGTTAGTTTACTTTCCTCCTTCAATTATGAAGAGATAGATAAGATAATATAAAGATTCGATGGAGAATTAAAATTCAAAATATTTTCAAAACATTGTGATGACATTAATACCTGATCTTACTTTACTTTTTAAATTGGTCGTTTGAATTGTTAAAACCTGTTGAAGAGTTTTGAGACCTTGAAGGAGAAGAACTCTTAACTTGTAAATGTCACATGAATCCTTGGGTAGTCGAAGGCCATGAGGGGGCTATTCAAGGTGAAGTGCAAATAAATAGGAAGATAAGATTTAAAGGGCGTAGAATTGATAAGTTTCTAGAGTGACAGACTAAATTCTTATAATTTGATTTATAGACTAGGAAAGGGTCACTAGTAGGGCCAACCATAGCCACCCTTGGACATCTAGACGTGTGAGCCTAGATTAACCCATTCTATTAACAATACATCCGGACCTATTCTGTAAATTAGTCAATGTTCTTTGCGTCTGGATCAAAGGGCAAAGAATAGGAATGCTTCTATTTGGCACAATACCATAAATCAAATTCTCCAACGAATATTAAATTATCTTAAAAATCTTAGATTAATTGAAGGAAAGAAAGTTGTTTATTTTATATAGAATTCATAAAATCATTTTCTTATTTTTGTTTTCTTTATTTGCATCTAGTAAATTAATTATAATTTATAATCAAATTAAAGGATAAAATAAAAATATTTTTACTATTTTATTTTTCTCTATAAATCTTCCCTGTGGGATCGATACTGGGGTCTTTGTTTAAAAACCCTATATTACTTGAAACGATACGTATACTTGTGTAGTACCCCTAGTGTGTAAAAATATTTTCTAAATTATATAATATTAATTTTATACACTAGCCGCTATTTATAAATTGAGTCAAAGCTTTTGGCTATCTTTTGGAAGCAAACATTACTGCGTTATTTGCGGTCGGGTAACTGCCACCCGAAAAGATCACTTTCCTTTTCCTTTTCTCGATCTAATGTTGGATAGACTTGCTGGACACAAGTACTATTGATTTTTGGACGGATATACTGTTATCATCAAATACCTATTGCTCCTGAGAATCAAGAAAAGACAACGTTTACTAGCCTCTATGGAACATTTGCTTTTCGAAGAATGCCTTTTGGACTGTGTAATGCACTTGCAACTTTTCAAAGATGTATGATGTCTATCTTTAGTAGTATGATAGATAATGACATAGAAGTTTTCATGGATGATTTTTCTGTGTTTGGAACTTCATTTGATATTTGTTTGGAAAACTTGGCAAAAGTTTTGGAACTCTGAGAGAAAACAAATTTAGTTCTGAACTGGGAAAAATGTCAATTTATGGTTGCAGGAGGAATAGTGCTTGGGCATAAAATTTCTGAATATGGTATGGAGGTCGATCCTGCTAAAGTTTGAGTGATTGAAAGATTACCACCACCCACTACTGTGTGAGAGGTGCGGAGTTTCTTAGGACATGCTGGATTTTACATGCATTATATTAAAGATTTTTCTAAAACTACTAAACCTTTGTTCCAACTTTTAGAAAATGATAGGAAGTTTGATTTTAATGATGAATGTTTGTGTGCTTTTGAATTACTTAAAGAAAAATTAATCACTGCTCCTATAATTTTTTCACCTGATTGGGAGAAACCCTTTGAATTGATGTGTGATGCTAGTGATTATGCTATTAGAGTTGCGTTTGGGCAAAGGTATGATAAAATTTTCAAAGTCATTTACTATGCTAGTAAAACTCTTAATGATGCTCAAATTAATTATACCACTACTGAAAGGGAGTTATTAGCTAGAGTATTTGCTTTTGATAAGTTTATACCTTATTTAATTGGGACTAAAAGTATAGTGCATACTGATCATTCAGTTATCAAGTATTTAATGCAAAAGAAGGATGCTAAACCTAGATTGATTAGATGGATACTCCTTTTGCAAGAATTTGATTTTGAGATAGTTGATAGGAAAGAATCTGATAATCAAATTGATGATCATTTGTCAAGAATAGAATATGATAAATTATTTGAATTTGAGAAGGAAGTTACATAAACTTTTCCTGATGAACAATTGTATATTCTTATGGAAAAGAATTTGCCTTGGTATGCTAATATTGTGAATTATATTGTGAGTGATATTAGACCATCGGATTTAACAAGACAACAACAAAAAAAATTTAAATATGATGCTAAATTTTATTTTTGGGATGAGCCCTATTTATATAAACAGTGTAAGGATCTGATTATTAGAAGATGTGTGCCACATGAAGAAATTAATCCAATTATTCAGAGATGTCATGATTCTGAATTTGGAGGTCATTTTGGTGTTGATAAAACGGCTTATAAGATTTTACAATCTGGATTTTATTGACCTACTCTTTTTTGTGATGTTTATAAATATGTTAAATTTTGTGATCGATGTCAAAGAGTAGGTAATATTTCTAGATGAAATGAAATGCCTCTGAATTATAATTTGGAAGTTGCAATTTTTGATGTATGGGGATTAGATTTTATGGGACCATTTACACCTTCATTTGGAAATTTATATATATTGGTCACTGTTGATTATGTTTCGAAATGGATTGAAGCTGCTGCTTTACCAAGATGTGATGCTAGGAGTGTTTCTAAATTTTTAAAGAAAAATATATTTACAAGATATGGAATGCCGAGTGTGATTATAACTGATGGTGGATCCTATTTCAGAAACAATCAAATTAAGAGATTAATTGAAAAATATAATATTATTCATAGGATCTCTACTGCTTATCATCCCCAGACTAGTGGTTTAGCGGAAGTATCAAATCTGTAAATTAAAAGAATTTTGGAGAAAACAGTGGATATTCATAAATTAGATTGGTCTGCTAGATTAGATACCGCATTATGGGCTTATAGGACTACTTTTAAGGCCCCTATTGGAATGTTTCCTTATAGACTAGTATTTGACAAAACTTGCCATTTGCCAGTTGAATTGGAGCATAAAGCATATTGGGCGATTAAGGAGTTGAATTTTAATTTGAAAAATGTGGGAGAGAAAAGATTTATGCAATTGAATGAGTTGGAAGAAATTAGAAATCAATCATATCATAATGATAGAATTTATAAAGAGAAAATGAAATTGTGGCATGATCAAAAGATATTGAAAAAATGATTTGAACTTGGCAAAGAGTTTTATTATATAATAGGAGATTGAAATTATTTCCTGGAAAACTTAAGTCCAGATGGATGGGACCTTTTACTGTAGTGAAAGTTCATTCTTTCGGAGATGTTGATATCGAGGATCCTAAAACTGGAAATATTTTTAAGGTTAATGGGCAACGTTTAAAACCTTACTTTGGAGGGTTTTTACCAGATTTCAAAGAGGTTTTATTGCTGAGTCATCCTAGTTAACTGAATGGTTTGTCGGGCTGACGACGTTAAACCAAGCGCTTTATGGGAGCAACCCATGTGTACTTGTGTGTTGTGTTTGCTTGCTTATTGTTGTTTGTGCTTTTAGTTTGATATTTAAGAATCCTAATTACCCCTAAATAAGTTAAAAATTAAAAATATATTGGATCGTATTGCGAAAATGAAGTATTTCGAGCCAAACAAAGTTCGGTGAAAATTTTTGCCACTGGCACCGCCGGCGCCTTATTCTTTTAAAAATAGCCGAATTTCTAGTTTGAGCGCCATCGGCGCCCCTATCGAGCGCCGCCGGCGCCCAAATTCTGGTTGACGGTTTTTAATTTTTAAAATGCGGATTTTGGCAGTTTTGAGCGGGATCTTCTTCCTTAAAACACCACAAAACTTCATTTTAAACCCATAACCACTAGAAAAGCGAAAACTTCCTTTCCCAATTCGCATCCCATGGATTCCTACTCCATTGAACTCCCTAGATCTCGCATTTACACCGAAGGATTATCAAGGAAAGAGGCTTTGTGAATCGAGATTTGGAGTGTCCGACTACAAGAGTTGAAGAGATAGTAAAGCAAAGGCGTTGCGAAGTGTTATGCTATACTACCGCCGCAGTGGTTGTTCCGGTCGTGAAAGAATTTTATGCAAATCTGCATGGGATCAACCAAGGATGTGTTTTTGTGCGAGGTAGGTATGTACGATTCACTCCTGCGAGGATTAATGATCTCTTCATGATTAAGAATGTACCTATTTATCATTATGCAAATTTTAATGTGCCGAGCGATGATATGAATGAAATCTATCATTATTTGACGGATGAGAATGAAGAATAGGAAGTAAGGGATAGTAGTTATATCAGTTTCTCTTCTTCATCCTTAAATCCGGTATCAAAGCAGTTGCATTATTTTATTTCGACAAAATTAATTCCTACTATGAAGATAAGTAAGGTAAATTTCTGTATACAAACTGGAAGGCCAGTGGATATTGGATCAATCATTATGAAATCTGTTTTGGGATTGATTGTGCATGGATCTAAATATGGGCTTGGACACTCGTCCAACATATTTTTGTTATGTAGTCAATCACAAGTACCATATGAGAGTTGGGAAAAAGTTCTTCTCCCCTGGAGACCTATTGATCCAAATGATCTTTATGACTACCGAGCAGTAGGAGATGAAGGAGATATGGATTTGCTTGCTGATCAGCCCACTGAGAGTTCACAACCTATTCAGCCTTACTATTCTGAAAGTTCGAGGGTGATATTGAAGAAGATAAAGAAGTTGGAAAATGAGGTACAAAATATTATGAATGCTATTAATAATATTTCTGATTTATTTGATCACATTGATTGGAGGATGAAAGAGCAATTTAATCATACTGGTCGGATTGAGTTAGGTTTGATTAATCTGTTGAAGAAGAACGCTGTGATGGCTGAAGATTCATCTGATGACTTCCCATATCGTCCCTTCTACAATCAATTCGTTCATCATCAATCAGTCAGAGGCATTAGAGAGAATGATAGTTATGAGACAGATGAGGAGTAATTAGTGGATTTTGTATGCTGCTTTGTTATGTTTGAGTATTTGCTTTGATTATTATGTTGTTTGCTTTACTTTGCTTTGCTTTAGTAGAGTGTGCTTGGACTATGCTTTGATTTATTGTGTCCATTGGGAAGTTTTGCATACCAGTCGAAGGCAACTCCTGTGAGGTTGTTAACAAATTGTCGAAATAGGAGAGCATCACTTCCTCCAGTATTACAGTAGCTTGCTCTAAAATGTGCTAGGTATTGTCGGGGTTACCCGTTCCATCAAACATTTTAAATACATGAGAAACAAAACCTTTAGGGTATTGGACAGAATCAAATTCCTCTGGGTATGGTCTACCCATTGGAGCTAATACTCCAGCTTTCACTTGAGCCACTGTTTCTTTAATTTTTTGTTCCACGTGTTTTGTAATATCCTTTTCTGGAATTTCATTATGAGGGGAATTCTTTTTCTTTTGAGTGCTTTCCTCAATATCTATTGGTTCTTCTTTATTTTCAAGGATATGAATAGCCTCCGGTCTGATGATTTCAATGGCTGGAGATGGGTTCGTTGGTGGATTTTGCAACGTTGCTACCAATTCTCCATCTTTTGTTCAAGACGAATAATTTGTTCATCACGTTGTCGTATCACCGCTCGCAATTCATTAGTTGCCTCCTCTTCATTTGATTCTCGTGCTAAGGAAGTAGATCGTGTTTCTACCATGGTAACACTGGCAACATTTTCATTGGAACTATCGGAAGTATCTTTCTTCCTTTGCTCTGAAAGTTGTTTTATATCATTTTTTAATTTCTTCAATCGTTCTTCAAATGATTTTGCAGGATGTTTTTTGCAAGTTTCTTCTTGTGAACTACTCATAGGAGTGTTGGTGGTATCTGAATTTCTTTCAGATGATTTTCATCTCCATACATTATTTTTAAGTATAGGACGAGAGCTTTCAGGTGGTGTATCGTATCCTGTGTGAGGATAATTTGCTTTTTGTAGCATTTGGACCAAATCCGACATTTTAGCAGTTGTATCTTCTGCTCCTGACATCAATTCATCATATCTAGCTTTGTCGTTTGTGACTACCACATCTTTTATTCTAGGGCCCAATCGAAATTTTACTAGCACTCGAACACAATGTTTATCAGTTGGAAATTGACGATCAGTTTCTTGATAGTCAGGATTTTCCATCGCTAAAATTCTCCTTTTCATGGTGTTGGAGATTGCACAACCCATTTTGTTTAATAATTTAGATAGTGAACATCTATCTTTTCGTGCTAACCTTTTAAACACTGAATATATAGCATGAAACGGAGGAGAGCTTTTAGGTTGAAAGGAATTATCGGTGTATTCAACAGGAATCAGAATATATGAATTTTCTTCTGAAAAGGAAGGGTTTCCAAAAATATTCTGTTGAAATTTGGGTGTTTAAAATTATCATTTTCGTTCCAACTTTTCTTTCTTTTAAATGAAGGAGTTTTATGAATATTCTTTGAACAAGATCCAATCTCATACATAGCAGATGCCGGAGCATCATCTTCCTTGTAAACTTGTTTTCCTTTCCTATCAGCTTGTCTCTTCATTTCTTCAAAGATATTAGGTTCTTAAGGTAAATTTTCTGTAAAATTCAGAAAGTCTTCATAAGGTTGTAAGTCAAATTCTTGGAAAGATTGTGTATCAGTTTGATATGGATTATCTAATATGAATTCCGTTTCACTAAATAATCCATAATCATTTTGATAAAAGGGAGGATTTTCCATTATTGGTATATCAAAGTCTTGGAAATAAGAAAAGATTGAATTCGGAGAATCCATTGCAACTTTTCTAAAATTTCAAAAAAAAACGAATATTATTGACTTATTTATAAATTGGGAGCTTATTTTAAAATTTGAAATAAAAACAAATGATGACAAAAGATGAGAAGAAAGATTATCCCCAGCAGAGTCGCCACTGAATCTCTTGTCGACGAATGGAAAGAGATTTGTGCATGTGATGTCGATATTGAGGAGTCGCCATCTAATATTAACCTAATTTTATTCCTATAAAGCCCATGAAAGATTTGAGGAATTTAGGGCTAATAGTAGAAAATGATGTTTATGACAATCCTTATAGAAGAATATCCTAGAATAATATATCCTAGAATTTTCATATAAAGAAAATCATAGAAAACCAGAGATTTCTATTGTGGGTTTGTTTGGACCTCCTATAGAAGCAAGCTTCTATAGTTAATTACATCTTAAAAAATTTTTAATTGTTCAAGAAAACTTCTGATTAATGTCAATCATTTGTTTTCTAAAATTTTATTTTTAAGGAGAGATGTACCCACTATCACTCCTAAATATCATGTCATATCTATTATTTTGAAGTTTTGATTTTGTTTTTCATGTCGTTATCTTAAAAGTTTTGTTGTTGTTTTCCATGTCGTTGCTTTTTTTTTTTTGGTGACTATCCTAAAAGTTTTGTTTTTGTTTGTCCATGTCGTTGTTTTGTTTCATTTTGAAAATATTATGTTTGGTGGCTATCCTAAAAAGTTTTGGTTTTGTTGTTGTTTGTCCATAATGTCGTCCTGCAAAACAGAGTTAGCACAACCTATAACATGCAAAGAAAATCTAAACGAAACTTTTTGTCTTCACCCTGCAAAGAAAAGATTGTCAGAAAATAATGTCATATTCATTGTTTTGATTTAACATGTCCTGGATGTCGATTTATGTCAAATTATATTGATTAATGTTTAATTTTGTCGAAATATCGGATTAATTTCATTTAATATCGATATTTGTCAAATTTATATTTGAAATGTCAATTCTATGTCGATTATGTCGATTTTGGTTTGAAATGTCGAATTTATGTCAGTTATGTCGATTTTGGTTTGAAATGTCGAATTTATGTTGGTTATGTCGATTTATGTTTAAAATGTCGAATTTATATCTTGATTTAAGTTTAAACTTAAATTTTGAATTTATGTTTGTTTGAATTTTATTTAAAAGTTGGGTTAAATTAACTTGAGTTCATATCTGTCTGAACTTAAGTTAAAAGGTTTAGTTTAGATTAATTTGAGTTCATGTCTATCTGAACTTAAGTTAAAAGGTTTGGTTGAGATTAACTTGAGTTCATGTCTATCTGAACTTAAGTTAAAAGTTTGAAAGTTAGATTCAATATTGATTGAATTAACTTGAGCTCATGTCTGGTTTAACCTAAGTTAAATTCAATATTGATTGAATCCAATTAACTCGAGTTCATGTATGTCTGAACTTAAGTTAAAAGATTTAAATTTAGATTCAATTTTAATTGAATTAACTTGGGTTCATGTCTGGTTGAACCTAAGTTAGATTCAATGTTGATTGAATCTAATTAACTTAAGTTCATGTTTGTCTGAACTTAAGTTAAAAGATTTAACTTAGAATAGACTTAATTAAGTTTTAAGCCTTGTTTAAATAGGGCCTAAAGGTTAATCAAGTCTAATAAATTAGACTTAATTAGATTTGCAGACCATCTAAATCCTTTTAGATAAGGCTTAAGTTTTAATTAAGTATATTTAGCTGTAGTTTATTGAGACATTAAGTCTAACAAATTAGACTTAGGTTCATGATTTGTTGTTTTAAATCTCAATTTCTTGATGATTTAATTAAGTCTAGGATGTTAGACTTAATTAAAATTTTATGTTGAATTTAGGTTTGAATTAAGTTGGATTAAAAGTTTAATATAGTTTGGTCTTAAGTTAAGATTTGACTTAAGTTCAAGTTAAGTTGAACCTATATTTAAAGTTGACTTAAGTCCAATATGGGTTGAACTTACATTGAGTTTAGGTCAGACTTAAGTTCATGTCGGGTTGAACCTAAGTTTAGTTTGACTTAAGTCTTACATTGATTAGACTTAAGTTGTGTTTGGGTTAGACTTAGATTCATGTCGGGTTGAACCTAAGTTTAGTTTGACTTAAGTCTAACATTGATTAGACTTAAGTTGTGTATGGGTTAGACTTAGATTTATATTGAGTTGAATCTAAGTTTGGTTTGACTTAAGTCCAATGTAGGTTAGACTTAAGTTAGGTTTAGGTTTGACTTAGGTTTATATTGAGTTGAACCTAAGTTTGGTTTGACTTAAGCCTAGTGTAGGTTAGACTTAAGTTAGGTTTAGGTTCGACTTAGGTTTATGTTGAGTTGAACCTAAGTCTAGTTTGACTTAAGCCTAGTGTAGGTTAGACTTAAGTTAGGTTTAGGTTTGACTTAGGTTTATGTTGAGTTGAACCTAAGTTTGGTTTGACTTAAGTCTAGTGTAGGTTAGACTTAAGTTACGTTTAGGTTTGACTTAGGTTTATGTTGAGTTGAACCTAAGTTTGGTTTGACTTAAGCCTAGTGTAGGTTAGACTTAAGTTAGGTTTAGGTTCGACTTAGGTTTATGTTGAGTTGATCCTAAGTTTAGTTTGACTTAAGCCTAGTGTAGGTTAGACTTAAGTTAGGTTTAGGTTCGACTTAGGTTTATGTTGAGTTGAACCTAAGTTTGGTTTGACTTAAGTCTAGTGTAGGTTAGATTTAAGTTAGGTTTAGGTTTGACTTAGGTTTATGTTGAGTTGAACCTAAGTTTGGTTTGACTTAAGTCTAGTGTAGGTTAGACTTAAGTTAGGTTTTGGTTTGACTTAGGTTTATGTTGAGTTGAACCTAAGTTTGGTTTGACTTAAGTCTAGTGTAGGTTAGACTTAAGTTAGGTTTAGGTTTGACTTAGGTTTATGTTGAGTTTAACCTAAGTTTAGTTTGACTTAAGTCTATTGTAGGTTAGACTTAAGTTTGATTTAGATTTGATTATTTAAGGTTAATTAAACATAATTTAGATAAGGTTTAATTAATTAATTAGACTTATTATGGGTTAAGTCTAATTATTTAAGGTTAATTAAACCTAATTTAGGTAAGGTTTAATTGATTAATTAGACTTATTATGGGTTAAGTCTAATTATTTAAGGTTAATTAAACCTAATTTAGGTAAGGTTTAATTGATTAATTAGACTTATTATGGGTTAAGTCTAATTATTTAAGGTTAATTAAACCTAATTTAGGTAAGGTTTAATTGATTAATTAGACTTATTATGGGTTAAGTCTAATTATTTAAGGTTAATTAAACCTAATTTAGGTAAGATTTAATTGATTAATTAGACTTATTATGGGTTAAGTCTAATTATTTAAGGTTAACTAAACCTAATTTAGGTAAGGTTTAATTGATTAATTAGACTTATTATGGGTTAAGTCTAATTATTTAAGGTTAATTAAACCTAATTTAGGTAAGGTTTAATTGATTAATTAGACTTATTATGGGTTAAGTCTAATTATTTAAGGTTAATTAAACCTAATTTAGGTAAGGTTTAATTGATTAATTAAATAGGTTTAAATGATAATCTAAACTTAATTAAGTCTAATTTTATCATTTTGGACTTAATTAATTGAATTTTGGGTTTAATAGGTTTAAATGATGTTTTAAACCTAATTAAGTCTAATTTTGTCATTTTAAACTTAATTAATTAAATTTAAGGTTTAAATAGGTTTAAATGATGTTTTAAACCTAATTAAGTCTAATTTTGTGATTTTAGACTTAATTAATTAAATTTAAGGTTTAATAGGTTTAAATGATGTTTTAAACCTAATTAAGTCTAATTTTGTCATTTTAGACTTAATTAATTAAATTTAAGGTTTAATAGGTTTAAATGATGTTTTAAACCTAATTAAGTCTAATTTTGTCATTTTAGACTTAATTAATTAAATTTAAGGTTTAATAGGTTTAAATGATGTTTTAAACCAAAATAAGTCTAATTTTGTCATTTAAGACTTAATTAATTAAATTTAAGGTTTAATAGGTTTAAATGATGTTTTAAACCAAAATAAGTCTAATTTTGTCATTTTAGACTTAATTAATTAAATTTAAGGTTTAATAGGTTTAAATGATGTTTTAAACCTAATTAAGTTTAATTTTGTCATTTTAGACTTAATTAATTAAATTTAAGGTTTAATAGGTTTAAATGATGTTTTAAACCTAATTAAGTCTAATTTTCTCATTTTAAACTTTATTAAAGTTTTCCATTAGCCTATCATAGACTAGATTCATTTCAAACTTAGATTATTAAGGAAAATAAGCTAAGTTTATAAAAAGGTTATTTTTAGGATTAAAAATTATTTAATTAATAAAGAATCTTAATCCTAAATTTTAAAATGTCACTTAAAGTTATTTTTATGACTTAGAAATGATTTTATTAGGGTTATTTTCTGTTGCCCTAACATTTCTGGTCATTTCCATTTTTATTTTTCTTAATTTTCAATTTTTATAATTATTATTTAAAATAATTACAAGATGTCTTGAAAATTAGAGAAAAGTGTTATAGACATGTTTTCTGTCCTTCGAAAAATCATGGAAAATCCCTAAGAGCATAAAGATAAATGCCTCAAAGTTTCATATTTTTTTTATTTATAAATAATTTTTAATAATTAAAATACTCCAGAGAGTATTTAATTATTTAAAAATTAAATAATAGGAATAAAATTATGATTTTCATTTCATAATTTTCTCCTCTTCAAAAGCTTTCCAGAGGTATTTTTATCATATTTTTATGACCTCTAGATAAAAAGATATTAAATTTTGAAGTTTTTTAAGGTTAAAATTAATTTTTAACCAATTTCGCGCCGCCAAACCCATCTCCCGCCGACGCGTGTCCTCGTACGCGTCGAACGGGCGGGAGGATCCGCTGCGGGAGGCCGAACACGGGACACCGCGGAGCGCGATCAGCGCCGTTCATCCCAAAACACGGGATCGAACGGCTGAGATAATTCGAATAAAAATTCGAATTATTTCAGGCCGTTAAACTTCAAAGCTTAATATCTCACTCATTTCTTGATGAAATTGAGTGATTTTTGAACCTATGGAATCATCTAAACATGTTGAATATTTCCATACGGTGATGTAACATTTCTGAGCTAGTATAACACATGATATTTCAAAAATACGAATTATTTTGTGAAAAATAATTTTATACCTTTGCCATAAGCAAATCAAGCTAGATCAGACCTTGTTGTTGTCTTCTAGGACCCTAATGGAAGATTATTGCTACAGCGATTTGATCCAAAAGTCGGGCTTAAAGGAGAATTGTGAAGAGATGGTTGGTTTGGGCTGTTTTTGAAATTTGATCAAATTGGCTCGATTGGGCTCAATCTTCGGCTTGGATTTAATCCTAATGGATTGTTAAGACTCTTAGGAAGAGTTTTTATGTTGGGAGCAAGGAGATTTGAGCAGCCTATAGGTATTTCTAATTTTTTTCTTCTCTTCCTACTAGGCTCGGTTTGGGCTCTATTTATAGCCAAGGGGAGGCCATGGCTTAGCTTAGGTTGTTCTAGGGGAGTTGTTATCTCCCCTATTAACCCATTGGAGGAGGAATTCGGCTGAGAGGATAGCCATGGTGGTTTCTCCCAAGCTTTCCATGATGAGCTTAATGTTTTGGCTCTCCTCCATTAGATCATGCAAGAGGTGTGTAATGAGCTGTAACTTCTCCTCCTTATGAGCTTACACATCACCTTCTAGCCTTAGCAAATCGTGACACATATGCTCTCCTCTCATGATTACATTTAACCATGGTGAGGGGTGGGTTTAAGTTTGGTTCTCTCTCCATTGGCTAGCTTGGGAGGTGGGAGATGAGGCTTGGTGTTGGCCGGCCACCTCATGGCTAAGTAAGGGTGAGTCATGGCTTAGGGTGAAGGGGGAAGAGACACCTCACTTTACCCATCATGATGGGTTTTAACCCATGGTTAAATGGATTTAAGCTTGGTCTTATTATGTGTTAATTATGTCTCAAGATGGATTTAATTTGATTTTAGCCTAATAAATCATGGGACGGCTATGTATCATTTTATGTCTTTTAATTTCCATTATGTTATTAATTTAAATTGTTAGAAATTATTTTATTAATCAATTTATTAATTGAAAGTAATTTCAAATTAATTAATTGATTAATTTTGTTATTTTTGTTATTTTACGATTTTAATTTAATTTTCATTTTAATTAATTATGTCATTTAATTAAAATATTGAAAATTAAATCATTAATCATTTTAATTAATCAAAATAATTTTCAAATTAATTATTTGATTAATTTTGTTGTTTTTATTTCATTTTTATCTACTTTGATTAAAATAGATAAGTGTTGACTAATTTTGACTCAGGTTGACCCAAGTCGACTATATTGATCAATTTAATTTCAATATGTCAATGTGACCTTTTTCAACTTTGTCATGGTTGATTTGATCACAATATTTGTGATTTTATCATTGTGGGGTTTTAAACATGTCATTGGGTCAAAGGGTTGACCTATGGGGTCAACAGGTTTGGTGATTGGATCTAGTTTGGTCATTTTGACCAAAGTTGACTTTTTAGGTCAAAAGGTTGACCTATGGGGTCAACAGAGTTAGTCATTGGGTCTGGTTTGACCATTTTGACCAAAGTTGACTTTTTATGTCAAGAGGTTGACCTATGGTGTCAACAAAGTTGGTCATTGGGTCTGGTTTGACCATTTTGACCAAAGTTGACTTTTTAGGTCAAGAGGTTGACCTATGGTGTCAACAAAGTTGGTCATTGGGTCTGGTTTGACCATTTTGACTAAAGTTGACTTTTTAGGTCAAAAGGTTGACCAATGGGGTTAACAGGGTTGGTCATTGGGTTTGGTTTGATCACTTTGACCAAAGTTGACTTTTTAGGTCAAAAGGTTGACATATGGGGTCAACAGGGTTGGTCATTGGGTCTGGTTTGACCATTTTGACCAAAGTTAACTTTTTAGGTCAAAAGGTTGACCTATGGGGTAAACAGGGATGGTCATTGGGTCTCGTTTGACCATTTTGACCAAAGTTGACTTTTTAGGTCAAAAGGTTGACCTATGGGGTAAACAGGGTTGGTCATTGGGTCTGGTTTGACCATTTTGACTAAAGTTGACCTTTTAGGTCAAAAGGTTGACCTATGGGGTCAACAGGGTTGGTCATTGGGTCTGGTTTGACCATTTTGACCAAAGTTGACTTTTTAGGTCAAAAGATTGACCTATGGGGTCAACGGGGTTAGTCATTAGATGCGGTTTGACCATTTTGACCAATGTTGACTTTTTAGGTCGAAAGGTTGACCTATAGGGTCAACAGGGGTTAGTCATTGGGTCCGGTTTGACCATTTTGACCAATGTTGACTTTTTAGGTCAAAAGGGTGACTATGGGGTCAACGGGGTTAGTCATTGGGTCGAGTTCGACCATTTTGACCAAAGTTGACTTTTTAGGTCAAAAGGTTGACTATGGGGTCAACGAGGTTGGTCATTGGGTCGGATTTGACCATTTTGACTAAAGTTGACTTTTTAGGTCAAAAGGTTGACTTATGGGGTCAACAAGGTTGGTCATTTGGTCAGATTTGACCATTTTGACTAAAGTTGACTTTATAGGTCAAAAAGTTGACCTATGGGGTCAACAGGGTTGGTCATTGGGTCTGGTTTGACCATTTTGACCAAAGTTGACTTTTTAGGTCAAAAGGTTGACCTATGGGGTCAACAGGGTTGGTCATTGGGTCTGGTTTGACCATTTTGACCAAGGTTGACTTTTTAGATCAAAAGGTTGACCTATGGGGTCAACAGGGTTGGTCATTGGGTCTGGTTTGACCATTTTGACCAATGTTGACTTTTTAGGTCAAAAGGTTGACCTATGGGGTTAACAGGGTTGGTCATTGGGTCTGGTTTGACCATTTTGACCAATGTTGACTTTTTAGGTCAAAAGGTATTGACTCATTATAAATGAGGTCAACAGGCTTATGCATTAATTGAAGAAATGACTACTAATAATTT
Organism: Papilionanthe hookeriana x Papilionanthe teres; assembly: GCA_022702705.1. Taxonomy (NCBI): domain Eukaryota; kingdom Viridiplantae; phylum Streptophyta; class Magnoliopsida; order Asparagales; family Orchidaceae; genus Papilionanthe; species Papilionanthe hookeriana x Papilionanthe teres. The sequence goes on along the minus strand of CM040433.1, from coordinate 4,844,897 downwards.
TCAATGGCCTTCTAAAAGGTTAAATCCTAAAAAAATAGCCAGAATACATGACTCTGATACAATATCTATGTGAGCTTCTCAAATTGCTACTATATCCAAGAAATTGGATCATTTTGGAACGAATTATTCTCTTAATACTATAGAAGAAAATTCATCTGGACAATTTATAGACCCTCAACCTTCATACGAAACTTTAAATGCTATTAATAACCGACCCAATAATCCTTATGCAAATTATAATAACCCTGGTTGGAAGAACCATCCAAATTTTAATTGGAATAACAACTCGCTTATTCAACGATGGATGAACAACTCGATAAACCCAGTAGGAAATCCATCTAACCAAGGAAATTCTAATTATAAACCTTCTTATCCACCTGGATTTACTAATAATTCTCAATTTAAGGATAAGAAGTTATCTATGGAGGAATTAATATTAAATATGGGATAAATTTGCAAAATCAAGGTAATCAATTACAAATTCAAGGAAATCAATTACAAAATCAAGGAGCTGCAATTAAAAATATTGAAACTCAACTTGGACATATCGCTACTGCACTTAATAATAAAATTCCTGGAACTTTTCCTAGTAATGTAGAAATAAATCCTAAAGATCAAGGAAAAGAACAAATTAAAGCGATACGATTAAGAAGTGGAAAAGAAGTTGAAACAAAAATGAAAAAGAAATGGAAAGTCAGAACGAGGAAGTGGAAATTGAAAAAGAGAAGAATCAGCAAGATCAAAATAAAGAATATCCACTAATACCTATGAAAATTTCAGTAGAAAAACCACCACCACCATTTCCTCAACGACTAAAGCAACATAAAAAAGATAAGCAGTTTTCTAAGTTTCTTGAAATCCTAAAGAAATTAACGGTAAATATTCCTTTTGTTGAAGCATTTGAACAAATGCCTAGTTATGTGAGATTTATGAAAGATATTTTAAATAAAAAAAGAAAGTTCACAGACAATGAAACTGTTGCACTTAGTGAAGAGTGTAGTGCAATTATTCAGAAAAAGCAACCTGAGAAATTAAATGATCCTTGTAGTTTCACTATACCTTGCTCTATTGGAGAAAAATTTTATGGAAAAGCTTTATGTGACTTAGGAGCCAGCATAAATCTTATGCCTTTATCAATTTTTAAAAGATTAGGATTGGGAGAAGTTTCACCTACTTCAGTAAGCCTTCAGTTAGTTGATTGTTCAGTCACATATCCTAAAGAAGTTATTGAAGATGTGTTAGTAAAAGTGGATAAATTTATTTTTCCAGTAGATTTTATTGTTTTAGATATGGAAGAAGATAAATAAATACCCATAATTATAGGAAGACCCTTCTTAGCTACTGGAAAAGCTATGATTGATGTTCAGAAAGGAGAATTAACTATGAGACTAAACGATCAAAAAGTAACTTTTAACATTGCAAAATCAATGAAATATCCTGCTATAGAAAAAGATAATTAATGTTTTCGAATGGACATTCTTGAACATTTGCAAAATGAACATTTTAAAGAATACTTTAAAGAAAAACTAGAAATAGAAAATATGGAATTAATTGAAGAAACATATGACAAAAAATTAGATTATATACAAGAAAGATTTGAAATATTGGACAATACAGACAACACTGAAAAGAATATAGTTCCGTCGATTATTAAACCTCCTGAACTTAATTTAAAAATTTTACCTACTCATTTGAAGTATGCTTATTTAGGTAATTTTTCAACCCTACCGGTTATTATATCGGCAAAACTAAACAAATCACAAGAGAAAAAACTTCTGGGTACATTAAAAAAGTATAAGAAAACATTTGGTTGGACCTTAGCAGATATTAAAGGAATTAGTCCTTCAATCTGTATGCATAGAATTATTTTAGATAATGAAAATAAACCAAGAGTTGATCCCCAAAGAAGATTAAATCCAATAATGAAAGAAATAGTCAAGAAAGAAATATTGAAATGGTTAGACAATGGTATTATATATCCTATTTCGGACAGTGCTTGGGTAAGCCCAATTCATTGTGTTCCTAAGAAAGGAGGAGTGACTGTTGAAGCTAATGAAAATAATGATTTAATACCTATAAGACAAGTTCCTGGTTGGCGTAAATGTATTGACTATAGAAAATTAAATTCAGCCACCAGGAAAGATCACTTCCCTTTACCATTTCTAGACCAAATGTTAGATAGACTAGCCGGGCATAAATATTTTTGTTTTTTAGATGGATATACAGGTTATCATCAAATTCCGATTGCTCCCGAGGATCAAGAGAAAACAACATTTACCAGTCCTCATGGAACATTTGCTTGTCAAAGAATGCCTTTTGGATTATGTAATGCACCTGCAACATTCCAGAGATGTATGATGTCTATATTTAGTAAATTAATTGATGATGGAATAGAAGTATTTATGGATGATTTCTCTGTATTTGGAACATCATTTGAAGCATACTTGAATCATCTTGAAAAAGTCTTAGAGATATGTGAAAAAACTAACTTAGTTCTAAATTGGGAGAAATGTCAATTTATGGTTGCAGGAGGAATTGTATTAGGGCATAAAATTTAGAAAAATGGCATGGAAGTAGACCCTGCAAAAATTAAAGCAATAGCTAAATTACCACCTCCTACTACAGTGAGAGGGGTAAGAAATTTTCTTGGACATGCAGATTTTACAGACGCTATATAAAAGATTTTTCAAAAATTACTAAACCTCTATGCCAACTTTTAGAAAAGGACAAGAAATTTGAATTTACTGATGAATGCTTAAGAGCATTTGAATTATTAAAAGATAAATTAATCACAACACCTATAATAGTTTCACCTGATTGGGAGAAAGCATTTGAACTTATGTGTGATGCTAGTGATTATGCTGTAGGAGCTGTTCTTGGACAAAGATATGATAAAATTTTCAAAGTCATATATTATGCTAGTAAAACTCTCAATCATGTCGAAATTAACTATACAGTTACTGAAAAAGAATTATTAGCAATTGTATATGCTTTTGATAAATTTAGATCTTATTTAATTGGAACTAAATGTATTGTGCATACTGATCATTCTACTATTAAATATTTAATGCAAAAGAAGGATACCAAACCACGATTAATCAGATGGATATTATTAAAGAAAGAATTTGATTTTGAAAGAAGTAATAAAAAGGAGCTGATAGTCAAATTGCAGATCATTTATCAAGACTAGAATATTATGAATTATCTGACACTGACAATAAAACTACAAACAGTTTTATTGATGAACAACTTTATAATATAAATGAGTGGAAAATACCATGGTATGCTGATATAATAAATTATATTGTTAGTGATATTTTACCACCCATGCTAACTCTGCAACAACAGAAAAAATTCATTCATGATGTTAAAACATATTTTTGGGATGAACCATAATTATATAAGAAATTTAAGGACCTAATAAATAGAAGATGTGTGCCTTATGAAGAAACTGAACAGATCATTCAAAAATATCACGATTCTAAATTTGGAGGACATTTTGGGACAGATAAAACTGCTTACAAAATTCTACAATCTGGATTTTATTGGCCTACTCTTTTTAGATATGTTTATAAATATATCAAAACTTGCAATAAATGCCAACGAGTAGGTAATATATTTTGATGAAATGAAATGCCTCTGAATTTTATATTAGAAGTTGAAAATTTTGATGTTTGGGGATTAGATTTCATGGGACCATTTATACCTTCATTTGGAAACTCATATATATTAGTTTCTGTTGATTATGTTTTTAAATGGATTGAAGCACAAGCTTTACCTCATTGTGATGCTAAAAGTGTTTCAAAATTTTTAATGAAAAATATTTTCACAAGATATGGAATGCCGAGAGTGATTATCACTGTCGGAGGATCCCATTTTAGGAATAAATATATTAAAAAATTGGTAGAAAAATTTAATATTATTCATAAAATATCAACTTCCTATCATCCACAAACCAGTGGATTAGCTGAAGTTTATAATCGAGAAATTAAACGTATTTTAGAAAAGACTGTAAACCCTAGTAGGTTAGATTGGTCTACAAGACTAGACACTGCATTATGGCCATACAGGACTGCTTATAAAATCTCGATTGGAATGTCTCCTTACAGGCTTATTTATGGAAAAACTTGTCACTTACCAATTGAATTAGAACACAAAGCGTATTGGGCAATTAAGGAATTCAATTATAATTTAAAAGATGCTGGTGAGAAGAGATTGTTGCAGATGAATGAATTAGAAGAATTAAGAAATGAATCCTATAATAACGATAAAATTTATAAAGAAAAAATGAAATTATGGCATGATCGAAAGATTAACCAAAAAAATTTAAAACAAGGATAAGAAGTTTTACTTTATAATACAAGATTGAAATTATTTCCTGGGAAACTAAAATCTCGATGGTCAGGACCTTTCACTATAACTCAAATATTCACATACAGAGCTGTAGAAATTGAAGATCAAAAGACTGGACACAGATTTAAAGTAAATGGACACAAACTAAAACCATAATTTGAAGGAAGAATACCAAATTTTAAAGATGTTTTAATGCTCAGTCAACCTGATTAATAACCAGAATAGGTCGGGCTGAGGACGTTAGAACAAACGCTTTATGGGAGGCAACCCATACTAGTCTTTAATTATAATCTATTTACGTGAGTTATTAATAATTATAAAATAGAATAAATTCTAATACTCATATTTATCATTATAATCATCACAAAATTAAGTCTATAGAGAGAAATCAGAAAATATTCGGACTTAAGCGAAACTGGGCAATTTTGCCTTAGCTCGCCGACGGCGAGATCTGCGCACCTAATTTCAGTTTAAATTATTAACTATCCCGCCGACGGCGAGATCGTTGCCACCGACGGCGAGATGGTTGAAGAGCGGTTTTAGGGAGTTATTTTGACGGTTTTTTGGCAATTCTAAATGTTTTTCTCTTTAAAGGACGGCTAGAACTCGAAATCTTTACATTATACTTCCTAGAAACGAATAGAAACCCCTCAAAAACATAGTATTATGGCATCCATTCCACTTGAAATCAATAAATCCCGATTGTTCAATCGACAAAAGTTTGTCAGTTATGAGGCCCAGCGGATATTCAACAAAGTTATGATGATGAAGAGATTGATTAAAGAAAGAGGATTCGTTAATAAAGGAGTGGAGAATTCGACAACAACTATTGAGGAGATGATTGTTCGACGACGTTGGGAGGTATTATGCTATACAACTTCTGCAGTTGTCATCCCCTTAGTTAAAGAATTCTACTCTAATATTCATGGATTCAACAATGGAAGCGTATATGTACGAGGCAGATGGGTAACTTTCACTCCTTCAAGAATTAATGAGTTGTAGTCAATTGAGAATACACCTGTTTGTCACTATTCCAATTTTGTTCCTACAAGATATAATATGAATGAGATCTACCGATATTTGAGTGACGAATCTGGAGATTGGGAAATACGAGAAGATAGGTACGTTAGTTTTTCTGCATCACTTCTTAACCCCGTCTCTAAGCACTGACACTTCTTTATTTCTTCAAAATTATTACCCACGATGAGGGTAAATAAAGTTTCTAAGGAGTGTGCAATTTTAAATTACTGTATTCAAACGGGATTACCCATCGACGTTGGATCTATTATTGTGAAGTCTTCCCTAGTCCTGATTGTACATGGATCTATTCATGGACTTGGACATCCTTCAACAATATTTGCATTATGTAGTCAGTACCAAGTTTCCTATGAAGCCTGGGAAAAAGTGCTTTTGCCTTGGAAACCATTAGATCCTACTGATATGTTTCCTACTTTGGATAACGATAATGATACAGCCATTATTGCAGATTAAGCATCTCAAAGCAATCTTTCAATCAGGCCATTTACTGATAAAACTAATATGATCTTTCGAAACTCAAAGGATTGGAGAAGGATATACAGAACGTGATGAATTCTATCAACAATATCTCTGATTTATTTGATCATATTGACTGGAGAATGAAAGAACACTTTGATCATTCCAGACATCTCGAGGCTAGTTTCATACGGCTTTTTAGAAGGAAAGGATGGATTGAAGAAGATTCTACAGGAGAATTTCCTTACAGGCCTTTCTATAATCTATTCGTGCACTTACGTTCTATCAAAGATATCAGAGATGATTTAGTACCGATCCTGATGAGTACAAGATATTTATTCGTATTTATCTGTGTGTTATGCTAGTTTGAATTTAGTTTATTGTGTTATTTGAACTTTGGATATTTAATCTCAGTATAGATGAGATTACGTGTTATTTGTTTAGTCTCAGCGTTTTGAGTACTGTGGTTTGGATTGCGACGCTGAATTATGTATATTAAAATTTTAAAAGTACTTTGTTAGGAATGTTGTGTGTGTGAAATTTGTAAACACTTGGATTTCATATATAAAGTTATGATGTTTTGTGTTGTGTGAATTTATGTGTTAATATAATATCTAATCACAATGAAATGTATTTAATAGATTGATCGAACATTATTGAGGCTTAAAATAAATTCAAAACATTAACATTAAAATTTTCAAAAATCCCGCCGACAGCGAGATCGATCCCGCCGATGACGAGATTTTCTCGAAACTTTTGACCTCTTTAAATTAATTAGCTCGCCGACGACGAGAATTTTTTCGCCAACAGCGAGATCCCGAAAAACACTATATGTTGACCGGTCAACCGTCACTATTCATCATCCCCTTCCCCAAAACTTCAAAAAACTGACCTAGGGCTTGAGAGATCTTGCATTTGGAGCGATATCAACTCATTTTGACACCAAATTTTATCTTCGCTTCGTAAGAGCTTTCCTCCTATGTAAAAATTTTCTATTTTCACCATGGATTTCTTCCACATTGAGTAATTTTGAAAAATGTGAAAATGTGGAGAAAAGACTTGGAAGAAGTTCATGGAACTTGATTTAGATTGTTTTAAGTCACCTCTGGAAGCCATTTTAGTGTTATTTTGGAATTTAGTTAAGATTTTTTGTAAATTTGATAGATCGAGAAATGGCTCCGCGACAGAAAAGGCGACTGGATTTTGACGAAACACGATTCGTGAATGCGAGAGCACAATCAAGATACAACCTCAATATCAAAGCAAGGAAGTGCATTCAGGATAGTCTTTAAAAATCTAGGAGAAGTAGAACGAATGATAAGAGAGAGAAGATGGGAGAATTTCTGTTATACAACGAATAAAGCTGTTGTTGAAGTCGTGAAAGAATTTTATGCCAACCTGACTGAGATAGAAGACGCACCAATAAAGGTGAGAGGATTTTTAGTTGATTTTAATGCTGCAAGAATCAATGCTTTCTACTAAGTACAAGATCTGCGTACCAACGAATATGATACTTTTGGAACAATGGAAGGACCGCTGGATGAAGTGATTAACTTTCTCACTGATGGGAACGGAACTTGGAAGATTAAGCAGCGTAAACGTGTAAACTTCCCTCTTTCTATGTTAAATGCAACATCTAAGGCTTGGAATTATTTTATTTGCTCTACTTTGTTACCTACCTATCACCATAGTGAAGTAACAAGAGATAGAGCAGTTCTGAACTTCTGTATTCAGAACCAGAAAAGTATTAATGTGGGAAGTATTATTTATAAGAATATATTAGCCACAAACGAAGTGAAAGTAGAGGAGGACTAGGACATCCTGGTCTAATTTATGCACTCTGCTAATTGTCTGGAGTAGAGGCTAGAGATGATGAGGAATGGGTAGAACCTATGAAACTCATTACCCAGGCTAACACAAAAACCTATGAGTCCCATGATGGATGGAGATCTGGGACTAGGAGTTATGCACCTTCATCTAGTAGGGATATTCCCTCTACCAGTTATGACCCTCCTACCTATAGTTCTCCTACCCTTTATGATTTTATGAATGAAATGACTCTGCAGCGAAAAAGTTTTGAGAAAATTGAAGAAAATTTGGAGCATATAGATTAGAGGATTGGAGGCTTAGAGCGAAGGCACGATTATGACAGCGATTATCTCTAGAGACATTCTGAGTTTGAAATAGCCTACTATGATGCTGAGAATTGTTATTGGAGAGGAGAGCCTGATGTTGTATTTCCTGAGTGCCCTCGCTATACTCATTATCAACCTACTCCACTTGCTGATCAAGGAGATGATGATATTGTTTGGGATTTTAGTGTTGATGATTAGATTTTCTGATTAGATATTTATGTTGTGTGTTTGTTTGTTTATTTTCTTAAATTCAGCATTAATGTTTAGTTTGTGAACTTGGATTGTTATGTTGTGTAAGACATTTTAATAGTGTTGTATAAGTTAAATGTAAGTAGTTTTTAAATTTTTAATGTTTTCAGACTGCTATTGTAATCTTGAATTGGATTAGTAAAATGTATGTGGATGTAGTGTGATGTTTTAGTATAAAATATGGTAGTATTGTGTTAAACTTCTTTACCCAGTAATTTCTTTGATATTATATATTTGTAGAAAGTTATTAACAGTACAGGTTAATTAAGTGATGAAAATAACTTGCAGAACTTCAAAAAGGAGAAATACCTAAAGCACGAAGGTATGATTTAAATTTACAGTTTATTTCTTTTCACCCTTTATAGATAGATAGAAAACTTTAAGTTTGAGGGAGGGAAAAAGAAACAAATTTTATTATTAAATTGTTCTCAAATTATATTTTCAAAAATTATTTATAAAAATGATTTTCTGTAGTAAATTTAATTCAGTAAACTAGAATTAGTTTATTTAATTATTATAGAAAGTTAAAAGAAATACTTTTAATGATTAACAAATTTTGTAGATTAAGATATTTAGTATAAGAGAATAAGAATATAGTTAACTATTTAAAGTAGGGAAAACTATATTTTAAAATATTAAATTCTTAAGTATTTAATTGAAAAGGAAAAGATTGAAACTCAATGAAGTAAAAACTTTGAAATACATATAAGGTAAGAAAATGTTTCAAGTTTCAAATTTAGGAAGAGGAAAATGAAGTTCAAAATTATTAACAGGCTAACCAAAAATAGTGATCCTCACTTGAAAAAGAAAAAAAAGGATTGAAAATCAATCCAGAAAGAAAAGAAAAAGAAAAATATATATATAAGTGAGGAGAAGCTTGAGGAAATGCCTTATCAAAAATTGGCTTCATTTGAATCAACCTAAAGAGTAAACTCAATTACATTTCTGAACTTATATATATGGATTAATATTCTACTAAGTAGTGTTTTCATGAGATTCCTATCATCTGAATATCTTAAGTAATTTAATATTACAAAATATAGTCATTCTTGAAATAAATAGAAGACTAGAAATCTTAAACTTGATGACTAAATAGCCTTATATCTATAGAATTAGTTTAATTGTTTAAAAATATTTCTATTTAATTTTACTATAATATTTATTTAAATCAAATTCATAGTATTTCTGAATACAAATAATCATTACTTTTATGTAGTATCAAAATTACTTGAGGACAAGTAATAGTTAAGTTTGGGGGATTTTGACCACAAAAAATGTATTAAAAAATTCATACCCATTTTATATGAAATTGCACTTTAAAGAAATATATTTTCTATGTTTTATTGCAGGAATGAAGATTTATAGGTAATGAGAGCAAAAAGATCAAAAAGGAGCAAATCTGGAACAAAAAGGACTAAAATAGATGAAATTTAAACTATCCCGCCGACGGCGAGGAAGAGGCCGCCGACGGCGAGATTTTCCCGAGAGCATTTGAAAATATTTCAAAGGAGCCCGCTGACGGCGAGATCGAGCCCGCCGACAGCGAGCATGAGCGGTTATCCATTCTTCTAGAAGCCCGCCGACGGCGAGATCGAGCCCGCCGACGGCGAGATTAGAAGCCCGCCGACGGCGAGATTGAGCCCGCCGACGGCGAGATTGAGCCCGCCGACGGCGAGACTATTAATTCAAGCCAAATACGTTGAATCTGGACACTTTTTGAAGAAGTGCTTAAGCAACCTTTGGAAATATGACTCCTTCTATATATAGAAATGATTTTTGTGTCATGAAGTGTGTCATTAAGTGTCTTTTAAGTGTAATCTGAAAGTCAGTAGTGTGTTTAAGAGTGTTTTGGTGAGTATCTGAAGTGTGTTGTATAAAAAAGGAAGAGTCAAAGGAACTTGAGGAGTACGCATGGGAAGAAGGTTCGAGATAAGTATATTTGTTTTTTATTTTATAACTTAAATGAAATCCAAGTTTTGTGTTATTCTTCCTATGCATTCTGAGTAGTTTTCTTTGTCTTTCTCCTTGTTGATGAGATTTCGTGAAATGAAGAATTAAAGTAGTTGTGCCTAACAATATTAAATATAGATTGTGATAATCTTTTTACTTAACTCTTAATTTACTTTCAATTTGGCCAATTGAATTGTTAACATATGTTGAATTATCAACTATAGTAAAGATTACATCCAAGATTCAAGGAAGTCAAAAGCCTTAGAAGGAGGGTGCAAATAAATAAGGAAATATTAATTATCGGGAGTAGAATTGGACATTTTAGTGTGACAGACTAAAATATTCAATTCGGTCCTATTGTTTGGGAGCTGAAGTGTAGATGTTAGCCCTCGGGCGAGGGAACGTGGGAGCTACGAGCTGCGGCCGGTATCCTCCCGAAGCCTAGCCGCAGATTCGGTAACCAAACATAGGATTAGTCGATGTTCTTTGCACTCGGACCAAAGGGTAAAGAATAGGAATGCTCCTATTCGGCACAATATAATTCTAAACTCATTTAATTCTTCATTCACTTAATTCTCTTAACAAGGAGAAAGATACTTTTCTAAATTCCAATCTTCTATTTAATCTTTAAGTAATAATTTTTAGTATAAATGTTCTTAAATTTCGTATACTAGATTAGTAATTACAATTGCTGAATTTAGTCCTTAAATCTCTAACTTCCTTATGGGATCGATATCTAGGACTCCATTAGAGCCCTTTATTACTTGAGCGATACGTATACTTGCGTTGATAAATAGGGGAGGGAGTACAATCAATATTTTATTTGAAAAACAATTATAAAGCTTAACAAACATATATACCTTCAAATTTCGCCTCTGCTCTCCCAGAGCACGATCGAGTTTTTAGCGTTATTGCTAGGGATTTATATCTCTTAGTAATCATGCTGAATACTTATATTTATAACACTTACTGCCGTGCGATCAATAGTCATTCTTGAAATGAATAGAAGACTAGAACTCTTAGACTTGATGACTAGATAGTCTTATACCTGCATAATTAATCTAATTACTTGAAAATCTTTAAAAGAATTCTTGCTATAATATTTATTTAATTCAAAATTATAGTATTTTTCAATTAAAACTTTACCACAATAAATCTTAACTTTTATGTAGTACTAAAAATTACTTGAGGACAAGTAATAGTTAAGTTTAAGAGATTTTGACCCAAGGAAAAAATGTTAAGAATTTCATGCCTATTTTATACTGATTTTGATGATTTTAAAATTTAAAGAAGGGTATTTTTGGTGTTTTTCTACAGGTATGAAGATTTAAGGACCATGGAGCGAAAATATACAAAAAGGAGCGAATTTGGAGCAAAAAGGACAAAATTATGAAAATTTGACCTAGGTCGCCGACGGTGGAGATCGAGGCCCCAGAAAGCGGGGAAAGTTCAAGGTAGTGTTTCTAGAAGGCCGCCGATGGCGGAGCTCGAGGTCGCCGACGGCGGGATCGACGGTTCTTTCACAAAATACGTCGAATGTGGACGATTTTCGAAGGGATGCTTGCAAAATACTTGGAGACTCTTCAACAACTTTAAAAAGAACCATTTTAGGCCGAAAAAATGTCCTTTTGGAGTCCTCTAAAAGTCACTATGAGTCTGTAAAAATTTTTATTTGAGTTTTCTAATAGTTACTTAGTGTCCAATATAGAGTCCACTAGTGTCCATTGTTAGTAGTAAGTGTTAAAAAGTAATTTTAAATAGAGATATTCAGAGGAATTCTTCGAAGGATTGTAAGAGTGGAAGAGCAGTGAGAGATCTCTTCTGCATTTCCGTTTCGAAGGAGAATTTCGCGTACTGTAAAGAAATGAAGAGATTCAGAGAAACTTCAAGGAGTTTGCTTGGGGAGGAATTTAAGATAAGTTGTGTTTAATTACTTTAGTTTGTAGAACTTTAGTTTTATATATGAAATCCAAGTTTTATTGCATCCTCTCCATGAATTCTGAGTAGTTGTTCTGTCTTTCTCCTTGTTTTGATATTTTTGTGAAATGATAAATTGAATTAATGTGCCATAAAAGTTTATGGAAGTGTGATAATCTTTTACTTAGATCTTAATTTACTTAAATCTGGACAATTGAATAGTTAAAATCTGTTGAGTTTAACAACTATAGTAAAGATTACATCTGAGATTTAGGGAGGTCAAAGTCTTTGGAAGGAGGGTGCAAATAAATAGGGAAATAATATTCATTGGGCGTAGAATTGGAGATTTTAGAGTGACAGACTAAAATCCTCAATTTAGTCCTATCGTTTGGGTGCTGAATTGTAGATGTTAGCCCTCAGACGAGGGGAACGTGGGAGCTCTGAAGTGAGAGTCAGTATCCTCCCAGCCTAGCCGCGGATTCAGTAACCAAGCATAGGATTAATCAATGTTCTTTATGCCTGGACCAAAATGTAAAGAATAGGTATGCTCTTATTTGGCACAACACCGTTCTAAACTAATTCTAATTATCTATTCACTTAAATATCTTAACAAAGGAGAATGATTCTTGCTTATATATTTGAACTTTACTTTAGTAAACTTAGTTAATTGTTAGTAGAACTAGTTTAATTTAAAAACATCATATTATTGTCTATTGTGTATTAATAACAGATAGGCACATTCGATTTAGTTGTGATTCTGAATTGATTTCTATAGTCCTAGTATGTAGCCTCTAAAATACTTCCTGTGGGATCGATATCCAGGACTCCACTAGAGCCCTGTATTACTTGAGCGAAACGTATACTTGCATTAAAGGGTAACTCTACGATTAAAAGAATATATTATATACTTATTACTAAAAAGAATTAAAATTACGCTAAGTGTCCACTGTGCGGAGTTTATGCTTGTGTGCAGAAACTCTCAAGTCATTTCCTCCCTGTGGGATCGATAACCAGGACTCCACTAGAGCCCTGTATTACTTAAGCGATACGTATATTTGCATATAGATTGGTTGCTTTCTTATTAGACTAATTATACTTTGTGACTGAACTAAAAATACTTATTTAAAATAGCTGTGATCAGAGGCCACTTCCCTAAAAAATTTTAGGATTAATTAATGATTTTAGTGAAACAAAGCTTAAATTTTTATAATTTGATTGAATGTGTTTGAATCACACTCATGGACACAAATGTACATAATAATGTATGTGTAGTTATTTATACATGATGATGACTTATTTTTACTTAAAATAAATTTTCAACATGCAAGCTAATAAATCAATTTGCAATTATGCTAAACTTTTTTTATTATGTATTTGCCTAGAATGTTTCAAGAATGAAGTTTTTGATCACTTTCTTGAGAGGTATTTTATATCAAATTCTCTCTTAAATGGTGGCACGATTTTATTCTAGTTGTTCTCCATCAATAGGTTATTAGATGCTTTGAATATCTAAGAAATTCAACATGTTTCTAAAAATGTTAGCTCTGGTCATATTTAGTGGGATGTAACCAGGTGGTAAATAATCCTATTGGAATTATTTTAGTTTGGTGAAAAATGCCTTTAGTCTCATAAGCTCTGAAACATTATTTATTAGTGAGGTCCATTATTTTTTCATTAAGAGTTTTTAGATTTACTTAATGGTTGCTCATAATATTTTTAGGTAGCATTAACTATATTATTGGCCTTAATTTAAGCCTTAACATAATGGATAAGTTAAGCATTTGAGAAATATGAGTCTAGTATTAGTGAAGAGTACAATGGATTGACAGATTTCGTAGAAGAAGAGCCCTTATAGTAGTTAATGGTAAAAAATTAAAACTTAGCGACTTATTGAATTATTATGTAGACATTTATAGTTTTTTATGTTGGATTTCAAAGAAATGGGCATGATCTTCGATGATTCTTTAGTTTAATATGAAATTTTTTGGAAAACAACTTAATAAATATGAAAAATAATTAATTTTGAGAAGGATGCATGAACCAAATGCTAGCTTAAATCTTAATAGTGATAAAGAAGACATAACAGAAGTGTGCAGTATAGGCATGTTCAATCTACATATAGTGTGATTAAGATTATAATGGTCATATAAATCAGATGACTTTTCACTGAAATTTATAGTTGTTTTGTAGACTCATTATAATAGGGTGTTGAAAAATGACATCATATAGAGGGAGAAATCTTAAAAATTTGTGCTGAGATAAAAGCTAATACCGTTCTTTTAAGAGTAATTTCTCACTAGCTAAACATTGTAGGTTGTTTTAAAATACATCATGAGGGGTGTTCAAGAGATCTGAATAGGTAACAGTCATATTGGCTACCAATGAATTACGAGTTGACATAATAACACCAAAAGGATTGGTTGAGCTAGCGATGTTAAGAATGTGGTGGAGTATTTTATTATGATAATGAAAGGGTTTTGTCAAAGTGTCATTAATTTAAACTGTCCTGATGTGTTGTTAATCGTAAGTAATTTGGATTCCATTATGCCATAGTGAAGGGTTCTATAAAGTTGCCATATTTAAGTGCTAATGAATTTGATTTGAATATTTATCCATCTTATGTACATGATAATCTAAATACGAGCCTAGGGGTCCTAAATTAACTAGGGTCTTAAAAACACTTTGTTATTTATGGTGAAAATATGAAATTTTTTTATGCACCCAACTAGAGGAGAAATTACTAAGTTTGAATTGGAAGCTTGACCCCTTATGACATTAGTTAAATATATTAGCAAATATACAAAGGGATTACTGGCATCAAATGATGTTGATAATTTATAGGCAATGATGATTAACACTATCAATTGATGGTGCATAATGGTGATCGGGTGGCCACAGACTTTAGCTGTTGTCGGAATGCAATAATATAAACAATAGTGGTCAGGTGATGGTGAATGCTAACATTTATGGTATTTGGTTGGAAATGAGCGAGAGTTGTAAATATTTGATAGCTATTGTCAATATTTATCCAAGGGTAGGGATTTAGGTTTCTTCAAATCCAATAATTCTCTCCACTATGGCTCCTTTCTGGTCTATTTATAGATTTTTTTAATGTGATATTTTGGTTACTTTAATCAACTTTCAAACACTTCATCAAAGCTTCTGATAACTCTCAAATATTTGATATTTTTTAGATATGTAAGTGTCTTAGATTTAAATGATACTAAGCTTCTTAGATTTATCTCATTAACATATAAATTTTTGCTATAAACTTATTGAAAAGGAAATTCAAATAGTACAAAAAGTAACCTATGATTAATTAAATTAAATACTTTTATTAAAATTTATATTAGATTAACTGGAATTTTTATTAACGCGCTATAATCTATTCTTCTTCATTTCACTTGAAATGGCAAAAAATCCGTTTTTGATTAATAAAACAGTAATTGTTAACCAATAATGCTGTCCAAAATCTTAATAGAATTACGTAAATCCTTCACGATTCGGAATGGCCACAAACGCAAATCTTTAAGCAGCTTCAAAACTATTTTTTTTATCAATTGTGCAAACCCGCTGCATATGATTTATAGCGACACATGCCCCAAATTTCTTAGACTGTTGACGCCAGCGAACACGTCATGAAACATTGACTGACTCATAAAGACCCCATCAAGCCAATAACGTCTCCCCCTTCCTCTATAAATAAGACCTTCCCCATCCTACGATAGAAAGGAAAACAAAATTCCCTAATGTGTCCCTCAGGCCGCCACTTAAACGGAAACCTAGCCTCCCATTCGCCGGAAATCCGGCCGGCCTTCGATGTCCTCGACACGGACCATGACGGTCGAATTAGCCTCGACGACCTCCGGGCCTTCTGCTCTCGCTTTCCAGCTGCTTCTGATGACGACATTGCAGCCATGATCTCCGCCGCCGATGGCGACCGAAATGGTTTTGTGGAGTTCGAAGAATTCAAGGGCATTCTCCCCGCCGCCACCGGAGGTGGCAGAGGAATACTGGATGAGGTATTCCGTATGATGGACGGTGACGGGGATGGGAGAGTGGGGTTTCAGGATTTGAAGACTTATTTGAGGCGGGTGGGAATGCCTGCCAACGACGACGATGTGCGAGAGATGATCTGTTCGGGCGGCTGCGACGAGTCCTCCGGCGTTGGATTCGAAGATCTCCTGCGAATTCTGGGCATTGATTCCGGCGAGAGTGGCTGGTGAAGGGTTGCCGGAGAAGTAGGGTGTTTGTATTTTTTTATGCTTCTTATGCGTTTTACTTGGCTTGTGATGAACGGCTGATGGACGGTTTTGATGATTTGGTGGGATTGAATGAATTGTTTGCAATGATTGAGATCAATAAATAAATTTTAGGTAAAATTTGCATTATTGTCGGCGTGATTTGGATTATTATTAGGAACGTTTTGAAGGTTGCGAATTTGTATTGGTTGAATATTCGCTGAAAAGACCCTTCATGATGCATTGACTCTTATTTTAAAGTCTTTTATTGTTCTAAAGTGAATATTTCATTTAATTTCAATATGATAGAGATTATTTCCTTCATCTCATTTTTAAATCACTATTATGAGTTTTCCACCAAGGATACAAGCATTACTAAATTGCTAATTAAATCAGGTTTCATCTTGTAATTGATGTTTGATCACTAATAGTTCAAGGTTCAACTTTGCAAAGCCATTAGCAATTTGAAGTATGTATTAGCCCCAATGATTATGTTCAATCTCTTAAGGCTGTTAATGAATGGAATCTATTGTAGCTCGACTAATTCAACATTGAAAGAAATTGTTGTGTTTGGTACTTCAATGCAAGATGTGGAATTGTGCTTATTGGATATTTAATTTTTTTTTAAGTATAAATATACATTGTGTGCTTATTGTATAATAAATACTTTAATACACATATGTGTACTTAATACACAAAGAGTACCTAACATATACGCGGTTTATCAAAATATAGAGCTACATATATATCCCACACCAAATAATTTATCCAGTTATAACTTCTTAATAAAACAATGGAATATATAGATGCATAACTTGTACACAAAGGGTACACAATACCATAGTTCTATTATCAACATATAAAGTTGCAAAGGTAGCTCACACCTAATAATCAATCAAGTTATACCTCTATTTAAAGAACCATCTTTCTCTTAGAGGTTTCATTAAGAGTAGTAGCCCCTTATATGTGCTGCTTGTATTTTCTTCATTATCTCCTCCCCTAGTCCTACTCTTGACCTCTATGCAATCTCGATGTTACTCACTTCTCTTACCCTATTTGTGATTTTCTAATAATGTCATTAAACATCACTCTCATGAAGACCCCAATGCAAGGGAGTGAGGAAAGAGTTATAGTGAGTGGTGTTTTCAGTTAATGAGGGTATTAAGGAAAGAGAGTTAAAATAAATGTTGTCAGTTATATAGATGTTGTCAGATACAGTGAGTGATGTTGTCAGTGACAAATCTATTGAGATGTATGATACTTGAACGATATTGAGCAAACGACTCATGGAGAGGTTATCAGCAAGCATGGTATTGAGATCCAAACATGGAAGAGGGAGGAAACCTAAATCCCTTTTCTAAGGATGCTTCCGATAAGGAAGCAAACCATGATGCATTTGGATGCAGCATTAGAAGAGGTTGAGAGCTGAAGTATCTATTAGAGGATACATAATTTAAGTGTCTATTAAAGAATATAGAGATCAAGTGCCTATTAGAGAATATAGAGGCTCGGGAATGAATGTTGACATATCAGATTTCAAGGGGAGAATGAATTTGAATAATTTCATAGAGTGGCTGTAGACAGTTGGGAGAGTATTTGAATACAATGAGGTAACAAATAACCAAAAAATGAAACTAGTTTTTGTCGATTTGAGGAATATCACCATATTGTGATGGGACAATTTTAAGAGGGGAGAAATTGAGAAAGATGTTGTAAGATTACTACATGGGAGAAGATTAAGAGAGAGTTACAGCAATAGTATTTATCCCCACACTAGCTTCAAGATCTTTTTTTGAGGCTCCATTACCAAATATAGAGGGACATATCAGTGGACCAGTACATAGTAGAGCTTATGTGGCTTAAGCTAAAATGTGATTTGGCGGAACCAGGAGAGTGCACGATAATTAGGTACTTGGGAGGCCTAAATCCCACCATTGATAATATGGTTCAACTACCTCTTTAATGATCTTTAGGTGATGTTTAGACCCTCACACCAAAGGTGGAGTGATAACAAAACAAGAGCAGACACCTACCCCCATTCAGATTGCCACCCGTAATTGGAGACACTAGCATGAGCACACCTTATGTAGTTGAGAAGACTTTTCATTAGAAAGATAGAGCAACTTAAAGTGAAAAGAAGCTAGGCAGAATAGCGCACCCACTACTGTCTTAGCTAGAAAATGCTTTAGATGCCATGGATTTGAGTACATTCCATGTAGTTGCCAGATAAGTTTAGTTGTATCCTTTACCAAGCACGTTGCAGTGGAGGAAGTTAGCGATGATGAGATACCTGAAAACAAGGATGAAGAGTACCATCTTTCAACATATGAGGGAGAGAAATTTGTGATTCGATTGTTCCTACATTTAAGGCTATGAGGGATCAGTAGTGGCATTGCCACAATGGTTTTTATGCCTAATGCACCATGAAGAGAAATATATGTAATCTCATCATTGATGGAAGAGCATCAAGAATATGGAATTGAATCATATGGTGAATTGAGCATCATAACTCAACAACACTCCCAATCACACTTCATAACAAGGTTGAGGAGGATCCATAGATTTTGCATTAACAGGAGGTGCCTCATTGAGTTTTTTATTAGAAATTAACTACATGATCAAGCATGTTGAGGCATGGTGCAAATGGGTGTCTATCAGCTTGTTCTGGAGAGACTGTGCATGTTTGATTATAAGACTTAGAATGGTGGGTATATGAATACCTACTCCATCACCAAGGATGGCAAACACATTATCCTTCTACCAGCTACAAAGAATAAAGTTGTAGGTCCTATTGAAAGTGGAGAAGTGCTATTAGGATTAAGTATAGTGATGATGCATGATAAAGATGTAAAAGAGACAATTTTAGACACAAGGTAACTGCCAAAAAATAGTTCCAAGGTACATTGACTGACTGATTGTTTTCAGAGCAATCGCTATTAGGGAATATTAAGTCTGTCGTCACTACGGAGAAAGATGGCCAAACTTGGTCTATTCTTCAAAGAGTGTGCACTAAGAATGGAATTCAAAATCAGTTTTGTGTTGTACCAATAGATTGTTGGATCAATATGAATGGCTACTCAATAGTGGAAAAATCCTCTCAAGTGTTTTGGGAGATGGTGCAACTGATAAAAGGATTTAATTGCTCATATTGATGCAGTTTAAGAACCTCCAACCTTGGGTGGTTGCATCAACTCCTCTACCTTTATTATGGCTAACCTAACCCCATACAACGTGATGACGAAAGCTTTGATAGATGAGGTTGAAGCACTCCCAATCCTGGTAGACTGAAGTGGACTGTATCTTATACGAGAGCTCTTATGATAGAAGCGACATCAAGCTGCGTAATTGGACTGAATTGGTCTAAGTTATTTCATTTATGTGGAGTCGATTGGTCCACTAGGGACACTCTTAGTTATCATATATATATATAATATATATATATATATATATATATATATATATATATATATATATATATATATATATATATATATATATATATATAGAAAAACCCTTTCAAGTGTTTTGGGAGATGGTGTAAGCGATAAAAGGATTTAATAGCTCATATTGATGCAGTTTAAGAACCTCCAACCTTGGGTGGCTGCATCAACTCCTCTACCTTTATTAAGGCTAACCTAACCCCATACAACGTGATGACGAAAGCTTTGATGGATGAGGTCGAAGCACTCCCAATCCTGGTAGACTGAAGTGGAGTGTATCTTATACGAGAGCTCCTATGATAGAAGCGACATCAAGTCGTGTAATTGGATCTGAATTGGTCTAAGTTATTTCATTATTGTGGAATCGATTGGTCCTCTAGGGACACTCTTAGTTATCATATATATATATATATATATATATATATATATATATATATATATATATATATATATATATATATATATATATGTGTGTGTGTGTGTGTGTGTGTGTGTGTGTGTGTGTGTGTGTGTGTGTGTGTGTGTGTGTGTGTGTGTGTGTACATATATATATATATATATATATATATATATATATATATATATATATGTTTTAGGAATAATTATTATGTGGTGTATTGGGACAGCTGCACAAGACTCTTTATTCCCTTTATGGGATGTAATCTAAGGTTCTAGATGGTGATTCATCTTTAAGTTGGTCTTCAGATGGTATATATCTTCCTTATGCCCTTTCACATTTCTCCTCTTGCTGCCACACCTCTTTTCTCACCGTGGGATATTAACCCCTTTTGTTTTTTTTTTTAAATATTTTTGTTGTTTGACCCTTCCTCCTTGTTTTCAATGTTTTCCAGCCCTCATCCTTCACTATCGTTATTGTTCTGCACCCATTTTAGCCCTCCATCCTTGTTGTCATCACCCTAAACAGCCTCCCACATCACTCCCTATTGTTTTGTTGTTGTAAAAACTTGAGGAAACAACTAATTTGTTATTTTTTGTTGTTAACTACCTTTTCTACACCATGTCACACTCCAAACACTCACCAACCACCACCCAAGATCTATCCCCTAGGTTTAGTTTGTGTTGTCAATGATTGTATTTTTAGTTATCTGTAAAGCAGTAGAGATTTTTTATTTAAATTTAATAATAATTATTATTAATCTATTATTATTTGAGTTAACACATGTATCATTGGATCAAAATTTCTCTATACGCAAATGATCAATTTTTTTCTCTGAATTGCTCTACATCAAATTCAACCCATTAAGTTACATAACAGGTATGAAATATATATGTCAGTAATCAACATTTGGTTACAAGTTTGTAGGTGAGCAGATCTCACAACCAAAAATGCAAATGAATACATTAATACTCACACCTAGGGTTTAACCACCTTGATTACAACTCAAACAATAAGAGCTCCAAATACATTACAAGTAACCCAAAAAAGAAATACTCTAAAAAACACGTAAAAGTAAATCCAATGGTGACATTAACTCTCATTCACAAACGTAGCTTTGTTTGCCAAATGGGGTGCCTCTGATGTAATCCTCTTTTCTATGATGTATTTCTCTAGTATCCATCAAAACATTTATCAAACCACAACTACCGTATAGTAATCTCGCAGCAAAGGCAAAATATTTAAATGAATCAAGTTTTCAAAGGATGAAGTAACAATCAATGAATAGTCTTAAATTAAAAAATCCCAAACTGAAGTTTAAAACCAGCAACCCCATATAGCAAGATATGATTCCTTCTTCAAATCCCTCCTAACCAACAGTAAGCTCACCAATGATAGAAAACAGGCATAAAAAACCCACCAACCATCTCATCTACCAAAAATCTCCGACGAAAAGCCAAAAAAAAATAAGAATCAATATATAAAAACTTAGCCTCCTGGAAAACATAGTGCATGAAACTCTCAACCTTCCTAACCCAAATAAAAGTCAATAGCCAACAACACAAATAAACAAATACCAAAAGGTAACCCAACTAAAAATCACAGTAAAACTTCATCTAGCTAAATTAATTCAGTCAAAGTATCAACACAAAAAATAAGTATGTTTATCTAAGATAGCAACAAATAAATCAGCCCCCACTCAATATAATATAGAAACCACCCAGCAGGAAATTCAAGCATAATAAAATAGATATATAAATATATATATATATATGTATATATAAGGGTTGCTATGGAGGGAGGTGCTCTGCTAGGGTTGCGGCAGGTATGGTGATGGTCGGCGGTGGCTGAGGAGTGTTCTCTCTTTACAGAGGTCCTTGGGTGGATCACTGTCACCTTGGTGGGGGAATTTTGTGGCGGTGTATGGCTTTCCCGGGCATTTTGATTTTTTAAATTCTGCTGTTCCATTAAAGTTCCTTTTTGCTTGGTTGGTTTGCTTTGCTTCTGTCTGGTGAGGTTGTGGCCTGTTGGGTGGCTGGTGGTGGCTTTACTGCTGGCTGCTACTCTTACTGGGTTCTTCTCCTCATTTACCTTTGTTTTCTGCCCTTGGCTGAGAACTCTTTATGGCATCCCTGATTCGCCTTAAAATTACTTAGAATTTTATATCAAATTTTTATTAATATTTTAAGGATATTACGCTTTAATGAAACATATTTCTTATATTTTGGTTGCAGGTACAACAAAATGAGTTTATGAATAAAAAGAGTTAAAAAGGAGCAAAAATGAGCCAAAATGAGTAAAAATGCGAAGAGGTTGATTTTGCGCCTAGGCGCCAGACACATCAGATTGATTCTAGAGATTTCTTGGACGATTATTGGACAGTTATTGACGCTTCTGAACCAATCTAGAAGCCTCTGGACAAATTTCCACATGTTATAAACAAGATACAATGAATATAGACACGGGAGAGCAGTTATTAAATTTAGAGGTGTGACCTAACTGTGAAAGGATGCGTCCATTCGCGCAGAGATCCTAGCACCTAAGCGTCAGAACTAGCGCCTAGGAGCCTTAGTTATTTTCTAGAACATTCATTGAATGTGGACAAATTTTGAAGAGGTCTCTTAAGCAACTCTTGGTCATTTCTGTAGATCTATAAATAGAGAATCATTTCTACAGCAAGGGGGGACAATTAATTAACAAATAATTAATTAAGAGTTGTTAAGTAAAGTGTCTTCTTCTTTTCTTCTTCTTTATTTTAGTGAGATTTCAATGTGAATTCGGGAGTCAAAGTCCTGTTAGAATCTGTGGAGTCAGAAAAACTTCAAAAAATTGCTTGGACTACATTCTAGATAAGTATCTATATCTTGTTTCTTAAGTTTATTGCTTTGGATTTAAGTTATATGAATATGATTTGTGGTGTAATTTCTATGCTTTCTGAGTAGTCTTCTTTTCTTTCTCTCTACGAATATGAAATGATTTAATAACATATTTAAATCTGATTTGAGAACTTAATTTCTTTTCTAAAAATTTGTGATGATATTGTACCTAATCTTAATTTACTTTACAAATTCGCCTCTTGTATTATTAAAAACTGTGGAGAATTTTTAAGATCTGACCGTGGGTTAAGAATTCTTAACTTGTATGTATCACATTTCTCTTTGAAAGGGAGGTGCAAATAAATAGGGAGATAATCTTTAATGAGCATATAATTGATTTTTGTTTTTAGTGTGACAGGCTAAATTCAATCAATTTGGTTTTACAAAAGAGGTGACGGGTCACTAGTAGGCCAGACCATAGGCAACCTTTAGGGGGAAGCTAGAAGTGAGAGTCTAGAAATTCGTCCCTTTATACTAATAATACATTCTAATCCAATCTTTAAAAACTAGTTAATGTTCTTTATGACCTGGACCAAAAGGTAAAGGATATATATATGCTTATATTTATCACAATACCACATTTTTAATATTCTCAACTAATTTTAACTGCTTATTAATCATGGAATATTTCGTATGGGGAAAGAATATTTGTTTATTATTTTGTCACTTGCCAATTTTCGTATTCTTCATATTTTAATTAGTTTTAAATTAAAAGATTTTAATTAATAGTTTTCTTTCTTTTAATTTTATTAGTCCTCGTGGAATCGATATCTGGGGTTTTAAAAAGAAAACTCTATATACTTGAAACAATACATATACTTGCGTAATTCCCCTATTATACGATTTATATTTATTTATAAAAGCTTTAATCTTTAATTATCGTACATTAGCCGCTTAATTAGATTTGGGGTCAAGTTTGGCCATAATTTTATAAGCTATTTTATTTATGTAATTGTTGTTGGGTCAAGTTTTTTGGCGCCGTTGCCGGGGATTACGACTAATTAAAAAAACAAATTATATATATAAAAAAAATAACAACAAAAATATATATTTAAATAAATTAAATATCTTTCTCATATTTTTATGCGATGTAAAGGAACTGAAGGATTAATACCTTATAATTCTGAATTAGAGTGTACTATAAGAAAAATTAGAAAGCAGAATAGATTTCATAACTTGCAAGAAATGACTAATGTACCTCAAAATAATATTGCTCAAAATATTGAAAATGAAAATCAAAATCAGCAAAGAACTTTAAGAGAATATGTTAACCCTACAGCTGATGAAATTCATCTAAGCATTCAATTACCTGTTGTAGCTGCAAATTCTTTTGAATTAAAACCTGCAATTATACAAATGGTTCAAAATAATCAGTTTGGAGGGTCTCCTACTGAAGATCCTAATTTACACCTAGCTAGTTTTCTAGAACTTTGTGGCACCTTTAAATGTGATCGTGTTTATGGTGATGCTATTAGACTTAGACTTTTTCCTTTTTCTTTAAGGGATAAGGCTAAGATTTGGTTAAATCCGTTAGCAAAAGGATCTATTAAAACTTGTGGAGAAATGGCTCAAAAATTTTTAGCTAAATATTTTCCGCCATCGAAAACTACAAAACTTAGAAATGATATAACTTCATTTACTCAACTTAATGCGAAAACTATTTATGAAGCATGAGAATGATTCAAAGAATTTCTTAGAAAATGGCCACATCACTCTTTACCAGACTGGTTAATTATACAAATATTTTATAATAAATTAATAGTTTCTCTTAAAGCTATTATTGATGCTGCTGCTGGTGGTTCTTTAATGTCTAAATCATTTGATGAAGCTTATTTTTTAATTGAAGAAATGACAACTAATAATTTTTAATGGCTTTCTGATAGGATCAATCCTAAAAGAGTGGCTAGTATTCAAGAAAATGAAGCTTTTTCAATTTTAGTTTCTCAAGTGGCAGCTATATCAAAGAAATTGGATAACTTGTCTCATTTATCACACTTAAATGATAATTCAGGAAATGCTAATGAATATCAAACTTTAGAAACAATGCAAGCTATTGCTAGCAAAACTAATAACCCATATTCTAATTATTATAATCCATGTTGGAAGAATCACCCTAATTTTAATTGGAATAATGCAAATCCTTAATGGGGTAACAACCAACCTATCACAATTGGAAATTGGAATAATCAAAATAATTTTAATTATCGACTTTCTTATCCTCCTGGATTTAATAATCAGCAATTTAAAGAAAAGAAATTGTCGATAATAGAATTAATTTTGCAAATGAGGAGTCAATTGCAAAGTCAAAATGCTGCGATAAGAAATATTAAAAATCAAATGGGGCAAATTGCAAATGCTATAAATAGCAGACCACAAGGAACACTACCTAGCACTGTTGAATTAAATCCAAGAGAAAATGGAAAAGATATTGAGCAAATTAAAGTTGTGTTATTTAGAAGTAGAAAAGAACTAAGGGATGGAAAAGAGAGTAAGATTCAGAAAGAAACTAAAGTGTTAAAAGTTCAGAAACCTAAAGAACAACTACCCGAAACAGAGAAACAACTGCCAGCTCAAGATGAATATGAAAAATTTCCACCTCCATTTCTACAACAACTTAAGCAGCAAAAATTGGATCAATAATTTTCTAAATTTTTTGAGGCATTCAAAAAGCTTACTATTAATATCCCATTCGCTGAAGCTCTAGAACAAATGCCTAAGTATGCAAAGTTTATGAAAGACATTATTAACAAGAAAAGAAAATTTGAAGCTTTTGAAATTATAGCACTAAGTGAAGAATGCAGTGCAATTATTCAGAAAAAGCTTCCACAAAAACTAAAAGATCCTGGAAGTTTTACAATACCTTGTGCTATAGGAGATAGATTTCAAGGAAAAGTTTTATGTGATTTAGGAGCGAGTATTAATCTCATGCCTTTATCCATCCATAAGAGATTGGATCTAAGAGAAATTTCTCCTACAACTGTAACCTTGCAATTAGCAGACCGACCTAAAGGAGTAATAGAAGACGTTTTGGTAAAGGTGGATAAATTTATTTTTCCTGTTGATTTTATAATTCTGGATATGGAAGAAAATAAAGAAATTCCTATTATCCTAGGAAGACCTTTTCTTGCTACTGGACGTGCTATGATTGATGTGCAAAAAAGGGGAGTTAACCATGAGAGTTAATGATCAAGAAGCAACATTTAATGTTCTTAAATCAATGAGGTATCCTAACAACAAAAAGTGTTATAGAATGGAAATTTTGGATTACATTATTGAACAAATTTTTCAAGAAAAATTTCAGATTCATTTTAAAGAAGAAGAATTTATAGACCCTGAAAATTTAAGTGATGAAAGCGATTTTGATGAAACAGAAGTAACAAAAGTTCATTACATTAATGAAAATTAAGAGATATTAGATACTACTGAATGTAATGAATTCAAACCATCTATTGAAAAGGCTCCTGAATTGGAATTAAAAGAATTACCCTCTCATTTTAAATATGTCTTTTTAGGGAATTCATTAACTTTACCTATTATTATATCTTCTGAATTGACTGTTGATCAAGAAGTAAAACTGCTTGATGTATTAAGAGAATATAAAAGAGCTTTTAGGTGGACTATATCAGACATTAAAGGAATCAATCCTTCAATTTGTATGCACAGAATATTACTAGAAGTTGACAGTAAACCCAGAGTTGATCCTCAAAGAAGATTAAATCCAGTTATGAAAGAAGTTTGTTAAGAAGGAAATGCTTAAATGGCTGGATGCTGGTATTATATATCCAATATCAGACAGTCCTTGGGTAAGTCCTATTCACTGTGTTCCAAAGAAAGGAGGAGTAACTGTTGTTAAAAATGAGAATAATGAATTAATACCTACTAGACAAGTTACTGGTTGGCAGATTTGTATTGATTATACAAAACTAAATGATGCCACCAAGAAAGATTATTTTCTTCTTCCATTCTTAGATCAAATGCTGGATAGATTAGCTGGACATTATTATTTTTGTTTTCTAGATGAATATTCAGCGTATCATCAAATACCTATAGCCCCTGTAGATCAAAAAAAGACTACATTTACAAGCCCATATGGAACTTTTGTTTTCCAAAGAATGGCTATTTTTTGTGACTTAATTGAAAAAGGAATTGAAATTTTCATGTATGATTTCTCGGTATTTGGAACTTCTTTTGATTCTTGCTTATATAATTTGTCGAAGGTGTTGAAACGCTCTCAAGAAATAAACTTAGTTCTGAACTGGGAGAAGTGTCAATTTATGGTCACAGAAAGAATTGTACTAGTTCATAAAGTTTCTAAAAATGGTATGGAAGTTGATCAAGTGAAAATTCAAGTTATTGCTGGATTACAACCCCCAACTTCTGTTACTGGTATAAGAAGTTTTCTTGGAAATGTTGAATTTTATAACAGATATATTAAAGACTTTTACAAGATTACAAAACCTCTTTGCCAACTTTTAGAAAAAGATACTAACTTCGAATTTGATGAAATTTTCCTAAAAGCACTTAATTTGCTAAAAGGAAAATTAATTACTGCACCAATCATTATTGCACCTAATTGGGAAAAACCATTTGAATTAATGTGTGATGCAAGTGATTCTGCTATTGGGGCTGCTTTAGGACAACGGTATGATAAGATGTTTAAAATTATATATTATGTCAGTAAAACTCTTAATGAAGCTCAAATTAATTACACTACTACTGAGAAAGAGCTATTAGCCATAATATATGCTTTTGACAAATTTCGATCATATTTACTTGGGAATAAATGTATATTACAAACAGATCACTCTACTATTAAATATCTAATGACTAAAAAAGATGCTATACCACGATTGATTAGATGGATTCTTCTGTTGCAAGAATTTGACTTTAAAATAATCGATAAAAATGGGTCTGATAATCAAATCGCCAATCATTAATATAGAATTGAAAATAATGAAATGAATGATAAGGGAGAAATAAACGAATGTTTTCTTGATGAACAACATTATACTGTTTCTGCTGGATTAATCCCATGGTGTGCTGATATAGTTAATTATTTAGCCGGTAGAATTATGCCGTATGGATTAGATCAGTATCAGAAAAAGAAATTATTACAAGATGTTAATGTTTATTTTTGGGATAATCCCTATCTTTTTAAACAATGTAAGGATTCTATTATGCAAAGATGTTTTCCTTATGAAGAAACTTATGAGATTATTCAAAAATGCCACAACTCTGAATTTGGTGGACATTTTGTAATTGATAAAACTGCTTTCAAAATTTTACAATCTGGATTTTGTTGGCCTACATTATTCAGGGATGTTAACAATTTTGTTAAATCCTGTGATCGATGTCAACGCATAGGCAATATTTCTTGAAGAAACAAAATGCCTTTAAATTACATTATGGAGGTGGAAATCTTTGATGTTTGGGGTTTAGGTTTCATGGGACCGTTTCTGCCTTCTTCAGGAAAAATGTATATTTTATTAGTTGTTGATTATGTTTCGAAATGGATTGAAGCAATTGCTTTACCTCAATGTGATGCTAAAAGTGTGGAAAAATTTTTTAACTAAAAATATTTTCACTAGATTTGGAATGCCATGGATAATCATCACGGATAGAAGAAGTCACTTTAAGAATTTTCTGATTCAGAGATTGTTAAGTAAATTTGGAATCAAGCATCAAATTTCAACAGCTTATCATCCCCAAACTAGTAGATTAGCGGAAATATCAAATCGAGAGATTAAAAGAATTTTAGAAAAAATGGTTAATCCAAAGTGAACTAATTGGGCTGATAGACTTGATGATGCGTTATGGGCTTATAAGGCTGCTTATAAAACTCCTATTGAAATGTCACCTTATATGCTCATTTATGAAAAGTCTTATCAGTTACCTGTTTAACTGGAACATAAAGCTTATTGTGCAATTAAAGAGTTTAATTATAATTTAAGAGATGCTGGAGATAAAAGATTATTATAATTAAATGAATTGGATGAGATGAGAAATGATTCTTATGAAAGTGCTTGAATTTATAAAGAGAAATTGAAGATTATGCACGATAAAAGAATATTAAGAAAGAATTTTGAGCCTGAACAACAAGTTTTATTATACAATTCAAGATTAAAATTATTTCCAGGAAAATTAAAATCCAAATGGATAGGGCCATATGTGGTTGAGAAAGTTTACCCTTTTAGAGCTGTGGACATTAAAGATTTAAAAACTGAGTCAGTAATTAAGGTGAACGGACATAGATTGAAGCCCTATTATGAAGAAAGAGTGCCATCTTTTAAAGATGTGCTATTTTTAACCCACTTGGAGTAAAATATTGTCTATGTCCGGCTGACGACGTTAAACCAAGCGCATAACCCATAGTCTAATTTTATTTCGTGTTTTATTGTGTGTTGTATGTGACTACACTTATTTACATACCTTTGATCTACCTTTTTAAACCTTAATTGAGTATGGTACTTATGAGAATTCGACAAATGGCGAACATGTGATTTTCAGGATTCTGGCGCCTAGGTGCCAAAACTGGTGCCTAAGAGCCAGATACCTGTGATCTTGGTGCCTAAGTGCCCAAATTAGCGCCTAGGTGCCACAATTTCTGGATCGTGGAAAAACCACCCAAAGCAGTTTTTGCACATTCTAATTCATTTAAACCACCATACCTTCATCCCAAACCTTCAAGCCATCAAATATTTCAACTGAAACATTCCTTTAGAGAAAAGAAAGAGTTTTGATTGCTTCCATGAAGAGATTAAACATTACAATTAATGGAAAGAGAAGTTTGTGCACAAGGATTCACAAACTTATTTTAATGGCTATCTAGCCATGACTCTGGAGAAGTTATGCAATCGACTTAACAAGATTGAGAAAGAGTTAATTCTAGTTGGAGGGAGATTGCATGATATGTTCCACCAAATTGATCACATTGAATGGCAAATGAAAGTTCAATCAGATCATTTGGCATGCTTAGAAGATTATTAGGTAACAATGTATGTTAATAATAATTGGATCGATGAAAAGACGGCCTTGGAATTTCCTCGAGTCTCTTTCTTCCATTCCTTTGTTCGTAGTGAATTACCTTGTGGAACTAATGAAGGTTCTGATGTGAATCCATGAAATTAAGGAGAAATAGGTGGAGAGATTAAATGTGATTTTTAAGTGTGTTGTTATTTGAAATTGTTTTATGTGGAGATGTTTATGAGTGTTTTATGTGTTTGTGAGATGTGAGAAAATGTTGATGTACATTTTCTATAGTTTTTTGAGTCTTATCTTGAAGATCTGGAATGAAATGAAATGAAGTAAAGTTTGGATTGTTATTTATTAGATATTTGGAATGTTATCTTTACATTTGGAACCTTTTGGATTTTTTTTGAATATTATTCTCTAGAAGATGTTTGATGAAGATTAACTGTTGATTTTAGGTTTACAGATGTTAAAATCACCTAAATTACAAAATATAAAAATCTAAAAAAAATCAGAATGTTTGGTGATTCTAGCGCCTAGGCGTCAAATCTAGCGCTTAGGCGCCGGTTCACCTGGACCAAATTTTGGCCTTTAAAACAGACCCAACTCCATTTTTCACGCATAAGCTTTATTTTCTTCCTCCATTTTTGTGAAAATCAGATCTAGGGTTCCATTTTGAGCAAGATTTGAAAGATTTTGACGTGTATTAACTTTGGATTTCAACTTCTCAAGGTTAGATCTACATTTTAATTTTATTTTCACCATGGATTTTTCTACTATGAATAGTACCAAAAATTTTGGAAGAAAAAAATTTGATTTTTGGGAGGAAAATACATGGATTTAAGTTTTATTTAGTGAGGTGAGCTTTTATTTGGTGTGATTTTAAATTTCTTAAAATTTATTTGGAATTATTTGCAAATTTTAGGAATGGCACCTAAATCAAAGCGGGGTAAGAAGCATAGCGAATTTGATCAAACAAGGTTTGCTAGTATGAGTGCTCAAGTTCGTTACAATGAATTTGCTTTGTTCAAAATTTCATAGTGGAAAGAAGTTTTTATCATCCCGGTGGATCGATCGAGCATATTATTGCTGCCAGACAGTGGGAGTAGTTCTACTATTTTTCTGCGGTAGCGGTTATTTCTTTAGTTCGGGAGTTCTATGCAGATTTACCCGAAACGATCGATTTTGAAGTTTATTTGAGGGGGACAACAGTTGAATTCACTCCGGAAGTGATCAACATGTTTTATGGCTTGCCTCCAGTGACAGACTATTTTTTATGATATTTTTACTCCTTCTGAGGGAGAACTTAATGAGATTCTGGCTAATTTGAATGATGGAAGAGCCTGGAAAATAAGAAATAATAAACGAGTAAATTTCTCCTCTTCGATGTTTAATGCTTCTTCTAAAACCTGGCATTATTTTATTTTTGCTCGTCTCCTTCCGTTAAACCATTTGAGTGAGGTGACGAAAGAGAGAGCTATTCTGAACTACTGCATTCAAAAAATTAACCCAATAGACGTGGGAGCCATTATTTATGATGCGATTAGCACTTCTGTTAGAGGAAGCGTTATTTTTTGTTTTGGCTTTCTGACTCTCATTTTCTCGATTTGCAAGAATGCTGGTGTTTCTTATTCTAATTCTGAAGAGCAGCTTAAGCCGCTAAAGCCGATAGGGAAATCTATATTGATATTTATGGGAAGACTAAGAGCTAAAGTACTGGAGCATATCCTTCTTCTGTGCCTTCTACTTCTGCTTCTAGGCCATCTACTTTTACATCTGAGCCTCCACCTGATCTATGGAATACTATTTATGAGAGGTATTTAGAGCATTAGATTGAACTGTTCATGATGCAGTGTAGAATGGATGATATGGATGGAAAATTTGATCATGTATCAGAAAATATACGGAGGAAGAGTGATTATGATGGAGAGTATAATGAGGCTTTAGTAAAATTTCTGAAGGGTGATACAAATGTAGGATTTCCTACCTGTCTGAAGTTCATACCTTGGGGAAAATCCAAAGAGCCAGATCCAGATGCTTCTTTTGAGGATGATGAAGAAACTGATAATGATTAGATAAATTTTTGCTATGATTTAGTTGATTGTTTGTTGTTTTTAGTGTATGTTTTTATCTTTCTGTACTATTGTATTGAGATCGTAACTCTATTTTATATTTTCTATTGTTGGATTGCTTAGACTTAGTCCTTTTCATGCTCCTGTTATTTTTATTTTAGCACATTTGTTTTTAAATATTAAAATTTTCATGTGTTACTTATTTAGCTACTCTTTTATATATCTTTTCCTGCTATACCAGCACTGATTTAAATACCTTTAAATGTTATATTTCATTCTTCCTGCTTAGTTTTAATTTCATATTACAAAAATATTTAAACCTAATTTAAAGAGTTATGTTTGGGGAAGGGAAATGAACATAAATTTAAACTTTACTTATCCTTAGTAAACAATATTTTCAAAATTAATAATATAACCTATGGAAGAAAAGTTAATTTAAGATAGATATATTATTGTTTTCATGAATGTTATAATAAACTTATAAAAGTATTTTTAAATAACAAGGGATAATTCTAAAAATTGTAATTATTTAATAAAAAAGGTGTTAGAATTTTGATTCAAATATCTAAATTAAAAATGTTGTATTTTTGAAAGTATTAAGGAATCTAGATGTTTACTTGAAAAGATGGAATTAAAACTCTATGAAAAATATTTTTGCTAAACACATATTTATTAAGTGAAAATGTATGAAGTCTTTAAATATAAGTTAACGATAGTGAAGTTCAAAATCATTAACAGGCTATCCAGATATAGTAATCCTCACTTAAAAAAAAGAAGAAAAAAGAAAAAAGGATTGTAAACAATCCCTAAAAAAGAAAAGAAAAATATACAGGATTGGAAAGCAATCCAAATATGAAAAGAAAAAGAAAAAGAAAAGTGAGGAGAAGCTTGAGGAAAAGCCTAAATCTAAAATTGCTTCACTTGAATTATCTTATAAGAAGAGACCTAATGCAAACTTTTACTTAAAGTCTTATGTATAAGCATCCTTACTAGTAGAGTTATCATGAAAATCTTTTTCCTGTAAATTATCTACATGTTCTTAATATGACAAATTGCAATTATTTTTTGAAATAGATAGGAGAAGAAAGTTCTTAACACTTGCATATTAAATATTTTGCATATTTGGTTTTAGCCTAAATTATTTAAAAAACTTTTTAAGTTTCATTATATTATTTATAAAACAAAAATTTTCTCCATAGATTATATTTTTAGTAGTAAAAGGTTACTTGAGGATAAGTAACGTTTAAGTTTGGAGAATTGATCCGCCTTAAAATTACTTAGAATTTTATATCAAATTTTTATTAATATTTTAAGGATATTATGCTTTAGTGAAAGGTATTTCTTATGTTATGGTTGTAAATACAACAAAATGAGTTTATGAAGAAAAAGAGTTAAAAAGGAGCAAAAATGAGCCAAAAGGAGTAGAAATGCAAAGAGGCTGATTTTGGCGCCCAGGCACCAGACACAGTAGATTGATTTTAGAGATTTCTTGGACGGTTATTGACACTTCTGAACCAATCTAGAAGCCTCTAGACAAATTCTCACATGTTATAAACAAGATACAATGAATATAGACACGGGAGAGTAGTTATTAAACGAAGAGGTGTGACCTAAATGTGAAGGGATGCGTCCATTCGCGCAGAGATCCTGGCGCCTAGGCCCCAAAACTAGCGCCTAGGCCCCATAGTTATTTTCTAGAACATTCATTGAATGTGGACGAATTTTGAAGAAGCGTCTTAAGCAACTCCGAGTCATTTTCTAGAGATCTATAAATAAAGGACCATTTCTATAGCAAGGGGGGAGAATTAATTAACAAATAATTAATTAAGAGTAGTTAAGTAAAGTGTCTTCTTCTTTTCTTCTTCTTTATTTTAGTGAGAGTTCAGTGTGAATTCGGAAGTCAAAGTCCTGTTTGAGTCTGTGGAGTCAGAGAAACTTCAAAGGATTGCTTGGATTACATTCCAGATAAGTATTTATGTCTTGTTTCTTAAGTTTAGTGCTTTGGATTTGAGTTATATGAATATGATTCGTGGTGTAACTTCTATGATTTCTGAGTAGTCTTCTTTTTTTCTCCCTACGAATAATAAATAATTTAATAACATATTTAATTGAGATTTGAGAACTTAATTTCTTTTCTAAAAAATTGTGATGATATTGTACCTAATCTTAATTTACTTTACAAATTGGCCTCTTGTATTGTTAAAAGCTGTGGAGAATTTTTAAGCTCTGACCGTGGGCTAAGAATTCTTAACTTGTACGTATCACATTTCTCTTTGAAAGGGAGGTACAAATAAATAGGGAGATAATCTTTAATGTGCGTAGAATTGATTTTATTTTTTAGTGTGACAGGCTAAATTCAAACAATTTTGTTTTACAAAAGAGGTGACAGGTCACTAATAGGCTAGACCATAGGCATCCTTTTGGGGGGAAGCTAGAAGTAAGAGTCTAGAAATTCGTCCCTTTCTACTAATAATACATCCTAATCCAATCTTTAAAAACTAGCTAATGTTCTTTATGACCTGGACCAAAGGGTAAATGAATATATGCTCCTATTTGTCACAATACCAAAATTTTAAAGTTCTCAACTAATTTTAACTGCTTATTAATCATGAAATATTTTGTATGGGGAAAGAATCTTTGTTTATTGTTTTATCACTTGCCAATTTTCGTATTTTTCATATTTTAATTAGTTTTAAATTAAAAGATTTTAATTAATAGTTTTCTTTCTTTTAATTTTATTAGTCCTCGTGGGATTGATATCTAGGGTTTGAAAAAGAAAACTCTATATTACTTGAAACATTACTTGCGTAGTAACCCTAGTATACGATTTATATTTATTTATAAAAGCTTTAATCTTTGATTATCGTACATTAGCTGCTTAATCAGATTTGGGGTCAAGTTTGGCCATAATTTTATAAGCTATTTTACTTACGTAATTGCGGTTGGGTCACTCCCCGACCTCCATTGAGATCACCACAAATGCTGAGTGGGCAAAGGCTACTTAGGCTAGGGTGGTGGGGAAAGGACAGGAACCTGTTACAAGTTCAGACCAGCTAGTTTTATATCAATCCTTACATGATGCAGCTGAAGTCAGGGGTTCCTGCCCTTACATTATACCAGTGAGTGTCAAAGAGGGTTTCCCTGTTATCTTTTATTCTGAAGAGGAAATTCTTTCTCTAGTGGAAGCTTGTAAGTTCATTCATATAGGTAAATTCCAGATGGGGCACCCTAAGTTAGATTCTGTGAGGAGATGCTTTAATGAGCTAAGCTTCAAAGGGCCCTGGCAGCTGGGACTAATTGATGGGAGACATTTAATGATCAAAGTATCCCTTGAGGAGGGTTATGCTATGTTATTTGCAAATCAAGCTATTACAAATGATGAGGCTACCATGAAATTGATTAAATGGACTCTTGAGTTTGACCCAAGAAAGGAGCCACCAATTGTTCCCATCTAGTACAAACTTCTTAGATTACCTTTTCACTGCTTTAATCAGAATGTCATATTCAACATTAGGAAAGCTCTTGGCAGGCCTTTGAAACTCGTTGTCCCAACACATCAATTCTCTAGACTTGTTGTGACAATAATACTAGTA
This sequence comes from Papilionanthe hookeriana x Papilionanthe teres, assembly GCA_022702705.1. Lineage (NCBI taxonomy): Eukaryota > Viridiplantae > Streptophyta > Magnoliopsida > Asparagales > Orchidaceae > Papilionanthe > Papilionanthe hookeriana x Papilionanthe teres. Next base: position 4,809,211 of record CM040433.1, on the reverse strand, counting down.
GAAAGGGATATCACCTTAACTGATGTAGAGAAGATTTGGCTAGGTCCCCCCAAGGTGGATTTTTGAAAAAAATTGAAGTACAATTCAAGCCTTCTTACTGTCACCATTGCAAAATGTTTAGACACACTGATGATAGATGATTTAGGCTACATCCTACCTTCAAGAAGAAATTTGAAGGTCCTGCTCTCTCCCCCACTCTTGTAATTTATAAAGGTTCCAGTGATAAATCTTTGGAACATGCCACTGTGGTCGTTCCTGTCTATCCCCCAGCAAGAGGGAGGATACCATTATGGCTGTTTCACCTGTATCATCTCCCAGAACTGACAGGAGGGAGGTCCTTCCTGCTCCTCACATGGCTTTGGGGGGAGGGGACAAAACACCTAAAAAAAACTACCCAGGCTCCAGCTCTACCACTAACCTTCAAGCTTCAACTGAAGAGATGATCCAGGTTATGGAATCTGAATGGAAAGTTCAGAAGGCCAAAAAAAAGAAGAAGCACACAACTTAACTTCAATAACTTATGGAAACCCAGCAAGCCAAGAGGTCAACACTTCCCTCCCTTTTCGTAGAGGGGACACTCATAGAAGTAGAGGAAGAGTGAGGTCCAAATCTCAATCTAGAAGGGGTCCCCCGGCTCCCACCCTCCCCCCCACATGACCAACATGATCAATCTACTCTATTGGAATATTAGGGGAATTGCCCATCCCCGATCAATAAAAAGAGTTTTTTACTTAAACAAAAAACACAAACATTGGTGCTTAGCAATTTTAGAACCTATGGTTCACAAAAACCCTTAAAAATTGATCAATCAGTTTGTTGGTTTCTCACGCTCTGCTAACATAAATAAAAGGACTTTGTTGTTTTGCATAAAGGAAATTGACTGGTATGTATTGAGCAATAATACCCAATTCGTACACATTTCATTAAAATGAATGGCAAGGAGGGGTTTGCCACTTTTGTCTATGCTGGCTGCAAGACATCTGACAGAGCTGCTTTATGGTTTGACTTGCATTTGATCAGTGCAAGTATGACCTCCTGATGGATGGTGGGAGGTGATTTCAACCATATCTCTAATTCTGCTGAGAAGATGGGAGGAAGGCTCCCCAATATAAGCAAGATGTCCTTGTTTAGTGATAATATTCAGAAGGCTGTCTTGTTTGATTTAGGCTTTCAGGGGTAGGAGTTCACCTGGAAAAGAAGTTCCACTTGGGAATGGCATGATAGTGTATTGGTCAATGATTTGTGGCATCAGACTTACTTGCATACTTTTGTTTCTCATTTGAGCCTAGCTGGGTCAAATCATAGACCACTACTTATTACAATCACTCCCCCCCACTACTGCAAAAATCTCTCCATTTAGGTATTTGAATTTTTAGACCACTCACCCCTTTTTTATTAACATTGTCACCACTAGCTGGTGCAACACCTACCACCCTAACCCCATTAGAAAACAAGAGAACTTTACATAAGAAAGTGGGGAAGGCACTCAAATCCTAGAGCTGGAATCACATTGGTGTGTCTTCAAAGTTAGGGAGCAAGCTGAAAAACTAGTTGTCGATCTTGAAAAAGCTACTGTGGAGGACAATTCTATGGAAGGTGCTTTAATTACTGCCCAAGAGTAGTTACTTACTGTTATAGACTGGCAGGATAAGCTGCTGAGATAAAAGGCCACTGCAATTAAGTTTACTAAAATCACTAACTCCCTTGGTGTGGAACTTCAAAACAATTCCGACATTGCCATGGATGCTGTTAACTATTTTCAAAGCTTACTTACACAACTAACAATGGATAACTCGCCAATTGATCCTAATTTATTCAGCCAGGAAGTTGACTATTCTATAAACCTTATGCTTACTGATCTTTTTGGAGAGCAGGAGATTTGGGCAGCCATCCAATCCATTTATAACAATAATACAGCTGGACTAGATGGATTTACTGCTGACTTCTACAAGAGCTCCTGGGACATCATTAGGACTGACCTTATTGCTGCTGTACAGAGCTTCTTTCAAGGAACTGACCTCCCCAATTACTTCAGTGCTTCTACTATGGTCCTCATCCCTAAAGTTCTGAAACTAAAACTTGGAACCACTACAGACCTATCAGTCTAACCACTATCTTCAGTAAGATCATTAGCAAGATTATTGTGAGAAGGCTTCAACCACACTTACACAATCTTATTAGCCCAAATCAAATTGCCTTTGTGAAAGGTAGATCCATTGCTAATAATGTTTTACTAGCACAGGATCTCATGTTAGATCTGGATAATTCTTGTAGGGGGGAAACCTTATCTATAAACTTGATCTAAAAAAAGCCTATGACTCTATTTCTTTAAATTTTATTTTGGAGGTACAGTCTGCTAGAGGCTTTTGCTCTGCATTTTGAAATCTAATCTCCAGATTGCTAAAGGGAAATTCACATTATATACTTATTAATGGTCAAAGCTGGGGGAATTTCACTGCATCTAATGGACTTCAGTGAGGAGATCCCCTTTCACCAACAAGTTTTATACTCTCCATTCATTATCTATCCAGAATGTTAGATAAGCAGATTCTACCTCACCATTATGCCAGGTACCATAACAAAGAAAAATTCCCCATTTCTCACCTTATCTATGCAGATGATATCATTGTTTTCTCTAGTGCCACCAAATTGGTTGCGAAGAAAATCATCAATTGTATGCAATAATTCCAACTACAATAAGGCTTGAACCCTAATACTAAAAAATGTGATATACTCTTCAGTATGAATACCTCCACAGAGAGCAAACATTGAACTCTACAATTCACTAGCTTCCATGAAACACAGCTTCTCATCTCTTATTTGGGGGTTCCATTACTCAAAGGTGGAGTCAAACATATACATTTTGATGGTATTGTAAGTAAACTCTCCAGTCAGCTGGCTAACTAGACACATTCCTTTCTCTTCAATGGAGGCAAAATCACTCTACTTAAGAGCATCTTAACCACATTCCTTTCCTATATTCTAAAGATATCATGTATGAAAAAAAGTACAAGAATCCAGCTAGAAAGAGTCTTTAATAGATTCTTATGGTCTGGTTTTCTCCAGCAGCTCCACTGGGCAAGCTGGCAGAAGGTTGCCAAGCCTACTATGGCTGGTGACATTGGTTTTAGAGGGCTTCACCACTTGTAGCAGGTAAACCTATGCAAAATTTGGATCCAATTCTGACAACAATCTTCTCCATGGACAATGTACATGCTGAAAAAATACTGCAAGGTGGTTCATCCTAAATTGGTGGAGGGAAGCTGAGAGATTCTAAAATCTGGGTGAACATGTTGAAGGTCAAGCTCTAAGCTAAAAGCTCTTCCTTTCGGATCTGGGGGAGGATAATTGATACACCTAGAATATATAGTGTTTTTATGCACATTTTTAGGCCTGTTTTTGGTGATATTGTACATTAATGGAAAGTATTTTGTGTGTTTTTCTTACAAGTATGATTAAATGGATGATTGTGATAAAAAAGAAGGCAAAAGGATTAAATTTTGAGCAAAATGAAGGAAATTGAAAAAGTGATGTGTGGAGGTTAAGTGCCAAAACTCACACTTACACGCCAAGGTCAGGCAACTATGCTCCACAATTTGGAGCTTACGCGCCAGCAGGCTCGCGGCTAAGCATCGGTACCCCGCGCTTACGTGTACTAGTTAAAAAAGGGGAGTTTATTTTAATTTAGCCGTCATTTTAAAGGGAAATTCGAAGCACCTCTTAGTGAGAATGTGGGTAACTACCTATTGGTGCCAAATTCATTTCAAATTACTCTTGAGTGGATGCATCTTTTGGGAGATACATTGAATCGGGACACAAACTGAAGAGATATGAAGGCACCTTTTGAAAAAGCATTAAAAAAAGAAGAATTGAAGATCAAAGGAGACTCCAATTAGAGTCTTAGAAAGTAGTAGAGTTTCTAGTAAGAGAGTGTTTTTAGTGTGGTTGTTGTAGAGTTCGTAAGTAGTGTAAGAGAGTTCTTTCATTTACTACTACTCTACTTCACTACTTTTACTTAAATTTAGTTTGTATTAAGAGTTGGTTAGAGAATTGGAGAGTTCAGAGTTGGGCACCAACCTCTAAGGAGTCTTATAAGGAAAAGCAATGTTTCAAAAGAACTTCAAGAGTCTTGTGGAGAGGATTTACAGATAAGTCTTTACCTTTATATTACATTTGGTTTTTAATTAAGACTTCTTGTGTTTTCACTATGATTTATACTTTTAAACCAAGCTGTGATTGTATTTTCTCTATGAATTTTGAGTAGTTTTCTTTATCTTTTTCCTTAAAGTGATGAAGTAATTAAGTTATGGAAGTATGTGTTGTGAAGTATAGGATTTCAATGTTGGAAGAAGTTGTGATGATTCAAAACCTTGCTCTTTATTTTCTTCTTGATTTGGCCAATTAAGATGTTAAAATATCTTGTGAGAACATGCAAGATCCAGTGCGGTATTGTCTCAATCAACAATTGAAAAGAATCACATAAGATTGTATGAGTGAGAATGTAATCCATATGGTTGAGTGCAAATAAATAGGGAGATATACTTTGATGGGTGTAGAATTATAGGACTTTAGAGTGACAGGCTAAAGGCCCCAATTTGGTTTATTGTTTTATGTTTTGATACAAGATGTTAGCCCCCAAGTGGAGGGAATCGAGGAAACTCTAGAGTGAGAGCTAGTATCTTTCCTGCCTAACCGTCTTCAAAATCTTTAGAATAGTAAATTAACCTATATTCTTTATAGCATCTCTAGTAAGGGTAAAGAATATTATTGCTCCTATTTGGCACAACACAATTTAGATACTTCCAAAAAAATATATTTTCCATAACTTGTTACTGATTCATAAAAAGGAAAAAGATAATTCATTTGTATAGGTTTTCATCTTACAAAAATTTAATTAAAATAGTTGCTTACCTTCATTTCAAATTATAAAATCAACAAAAAGAATCAAATTTTATTTTCTAAAATATTATCTTTGGTTTGAGTAAAATTTTTCTAAAATTACAAATTTAATTTTCCATTTCTGAATCAGAAGATATTTTCATTTATTAATCACTTTATCTTTGAGTTCAATATCTCGGGGCTTAATCAAAAAGTCTTACATTACTTGATAAACGATATGTATACTTGCGTAGTATCCACATTATAAAATCATTAAAAAGGAGTATTAATTTATATATATATATCGTAAGCATAAATATCTATGGATTAGTAATCTCCACATTTGGTTGGATAATTGGTGCCCACCTGAGATGTTACAACCCCTTCCTGATGAGGGCGATACTTCCCTCCTTGTGAATGAATGTTGGCAGGGAGAGCAGTGGGACTTGAACAAACTACAAACTTTACCCAAGGGGCCTCTATGGAGCAGATTAGAAAGCTTCAGTTTGATATATCAAGATCTGATAGAATTTCTTGGATGTCCAGTAAGTCTCAGAGTATCTCTAAACACATTTACTCTAAGTTGTATCAATGAGACCATACTCAATGGGGATCACTCATTTGGAATAAATAGTTATCCCCTTCTATGTCCTTCCTCAGTTGGAGATTTTTTCATAAAATGCTTCCCACTGATGACATCTTGAAGCTTAAAGGCATCAGAGGCCCTTCTAGGTGTTGGCTTTGTCTCTAGGAGGAGGAATGTATTCCACATTTGTTCTTTGACTGTAGCTACTGCTAGGCTATTTGGAAGGAAGTCATACAGTAGCTAACTCTGGATATTATCAACCTGGATTGGTCTAATTACTTCTTTTGCTGGCACAATTGAAAGTTGGCTGAGGTTGGTTCCATTCCTTTCTTGGTGACTTAGTTCCTCAAGATGGCTAGAAACTGGGCTAAGCTGGAGTACTCATCTCTGAATGAGAAGGAGGTGGGGAGATTATGCATATCATTTATGAACAAACTCATAAGATACAAGAATTTCCCTTCTATTTGAAGTTTATCTACAACTGACAATCCAAGCCATCTGCATATCATCCCAGTTTTTTGGAAACCCCACACAAGCACATAATTTTAAAGTTAATACTGATGGCAGCTTTTCTGCTCTTGGGGCAGGCATTGGGGGACTTTTTAGAGACCATTTTAGAGAATGTTTGTTATGTTTTCAGGCACCCCTAGAAGCTAACGATGCTTTGGAAGTTGAACTTGTTGCAGTTTACTAGGCTATTAAATTAGCTAGTCTGAACCATTTAGAGGATTTGGGGGTGGAGGTGGACTCCACTATCTTATTAGATGTGCTGAAGAATGGGGAAAATTATGCATGGCATCATTCTTACTGGAGCAACAGGATCAATATGCTGAGTTCTCTAATGGAGGTACAATTTTCTTTCATATATAGGGAAGGCAATAAACCCACACACTGGTTAGCTAGGAGTGGGTTAGCCACACCTAAAGTGGTTGTTTCCTACACCCCCTGATCCATTGAAAATTTGATAATTTTTTTACTGTCTATTTCATAGCTATTTTTGATCATATTGCACTATAAAGGAAGGTATTTTGTATGTTTTCTAGTTTTTTGTACAAAAATGGATTTTGGAGAAAAGGAAGCAAAAATGGTGCAATTTAGAGCAAAAATGCAAATTTTGGCCTGATACATTTTGATAAGCCTTTCATTGCTTAATATCTTTTACACTTTTTGCATATTTTTGAATGATATTACACTTTAAAGAAATATTGTTTTATGTTTATTTTGTAGGGTTATCTATTACGAACACAACGCAACCAAAATGAGGTAAATCGGAGCTGAAACGGAGCCAAATAAAGCAAAACGGTGGAGCTGTGCAGAGTAGGGCACTGAACGGCACCCTATCCAGCGTCGGACAGCACCAGTGTCCCGAGTGCACAAAAATTCAATGGAATAATGCTTTGAACGGCGCCCAGACAGCGCCGCACCGTACTATAAGCGGTTATTGTCCATATACGTTGAATTTGGATGCTTTTTGGAAGGTTTCTTTAAGCACCTCTTGGGAAATTCATCCCTATACTTTAAAAGAACGATTTTAGTTCAGAAAAGGTGTGTGTAAGATGAGGAATGTTAGGAAAAATGTGGAGAATGTTGAGAGATCTTAGAATAGGAGTAGAAATGTAGATTTCTACCTTTTTGGAGAGATTGGTGAGGGGATTTTGAGAGAATTTGCAAGGGTTTATTCTAGCATTGCATGGATCATCGGGAGACATTGTCAGAGAGATCTTCTTCTTTCTTTAAAGGGGAAAAAGCTAAGTATTGTGTTATTCATTATCTTATGATTTTGTAAACACAAATTTTGTAGATTTCCTTTGAAATGAAGTTTTCCTTTGTGTTTTCTTCTTGCATTGAGATGTCTTTCTTTTAATCTTTCTTCTTCTTTGAAAAAAGAGACATAAGAAGATTATGCCATTGTTTTGAGTAGGATTCATGTTTAAGATATTGTGATGCATGTTAGAAGTGGATTTAATGATAAATGTGATGGTTTTTACTTGCGCTTCATTTATATTACAAAAAAGAGCTCGTTGTAGTGTTAAAATTTGTTATAATTGCGCTATGATCCGAGAGGCTTGTGTAATTATCAACAAAGTGGAACCGCATTCAAATTCTAAGGATGGTGAAGTTTATGGGGTTTTAGTGCAAATAAATATGGAAATATACTTTGATGGGCATAGAATTCGAGATTTTAGGGTGACATACTAAAATCTCCAATTTGGTCCTAGTGTTTCAAAACTAAAGCGAGAGTTAGCCTTCAGGCGAAGGGAAGTGGGAGCTCTAGAGTGAGAGCCAGTATCCTCCCAACATAACCACAAATTTAGGGACTAAACTTAGGATTAGCCAATGTTCTTTATATGCTGAAATATGGGTAAAGATAGGATTGCTCCTATTTGACACATACAATATTTAATGTGTCTCATTCCTTTACATTATCCAATTCTCTACATAAGAATAGTAGATTTTATTATCTCAAAATTCACCAAACCAACTCATCCAGAAAGGTTATCTTTAGTTTTAATATTTTCCTTTAGGAATAGTTATTAGTTATTTTAAAATTAAGATTTACCTTTAAGAGTAGTTGTTAAAAAACCACTTATATTGATCTTCCAATCATAGGTCTGGTAATAGTAGACTAGAATTTGACTAAGAACCTCCTACATCACTTTCTTGTGGGATTGATAATCAGGACTCCACTAGAGCCCTTATACTTGAGCGATAAGTATACCTGCGTTTGAAATTGTGAATTTACAAAATCATTATAAATATATTTATTTGGGTTCATAAATTCTTGCATATAAAAAATTTGAATCAAGTTTTTGGCGCCATTGTCGGGGAAGCTTCGGTAAGAATTTTAGTTGAAGTAATTAGGCTTACAATTGGAAAACTTTAGTGTCGTAAAATTATATTGTATGAAAAGTGTTGTGAAAAAACTGTTTGTATGATAAATAAGGTGTTTGTGAAAATGTTTTGTTGTATTGAATATATTTTTTGTTTCATTTGTTTTATTGTTAATGTATTGTTTGTTGTGTTATGTATGTAAAATGAAGGATCTGTAGGACCTGTGCCTTATGGTCCCGAGTGAGAAAAATGGATGAAAATAAAAAAATAGAAAAGATTTGAAAAACTAGAAATGGAAATGGAAAAATATTCAAAATAATAACTCGAAAAATCATCATAAATCATTGAGGGATTATGTAAATCCTATAACAGAAGAAATTCACTCAAGTATACAAAACACTGTCGTAGATGCTGACTCGTTTGAACTAAATCCAACGATTATCCAACTTATGCAGAATAACCAGTTTGGGGGAACTCCTTCGAAAGATCCATTTATACGCTTATCTAGTTTCTAGAACTTTGTGCTAAATTTTGTTATAACGGCATGTCAGGCGATGCTGTTAAGCTAAGGCTTTTTCCTTTCTCACTAAGGGATAAGGCTAAAATGTAGTTATACTCATTAGTACCTGGTTCTATTCAAAATTGGAAGGAGTTAACTCAGAAATTCCTAACTAAGTATTTTCCACCTTTAAGGACTACTAAACTTAGAAACAATATTATCTCATTTTACCAATATGAAGGCGAATCAATAAACGAAGCCTGGGAAAGATTTAAGGAACTCCTAAGGAAGTGTCTGCATCATGCTCTGCCAGAGTGGTTAATCATTCAAACTTTTTATAATGGGTTAGTAGGATTCTTTATGATCATTATTGATGCTGCTACTGGTGGTTCATTAATGTCAAAATCATTTGATGAAGCATATGCATTAATTGAAGAAATGGCTACAAATGAATTTCAATGGCCCTCTGTAAGGGTAAATCCTAAAATGGTAGCCAGTGTTCATGATACAGATGTGATTGAAAATCTTGCATCTCAGGTTGCTGCAATATCAATGAAGTTGGACCAATTTGAAATGAATCAGCCTCAACTTACTCCTGTAAGTGAGGAAAGTTTATTAGGGTGTATGATTGATTCCAACTTATTATATAAGACTTTAAATACCAAAAATAACCCCTATTCTAACTTGTACAACCCAGGTTGGAAGAACCATTCTAATTTTAACTGGAATCATACTACTGAGGGTGGAAACCAACAATGAGAAAAAAAAATCATGCAAATCCTAATGGAAGTTGGAATAATCAGGGCAACACAAGCTATAGACCTTCATATCCACTAGACTCTAACAATGATAAAAAATTTGAGGATAAGAATATGTCTATAGAAGAAGTGGTATTGCAAATGAGAAATCAGTTGCAAAGTCAAAATACTGTGATTAGAAACATAGAGAATCAACTGGAACAAATTGCTAATTCACTTAGGAATAAACCTCAAAGAACACTTCCTAGCAACACTGAGATCAAACCTAAAGAGAACAAAAATTATCCCACTGAGAGAAAAGATGATGATTGTTTTTGGATGGATGAAAGTGATTATCTAAGTAAAGACCATTTCCAAAAAATTTTTGAGATTAAGTTAATAGATGAGATCGAAATGGACATTCATGATGAGTTGAAAACGTTGTTTAAAAAAGACTATGTGTATGTTCAGAAGAGGCGTAAATTTATGGACGCTGCCAAAAATAGTGATCTTTTAATTCCATCTGTTGAAAAGTCTCATGAACTTAAGATGAATGTACCCCATACAATTTTGAAGTCTACCTATTTAGGGAACTCATCTACACTATCAGGCTTTATATCTTCAGATTTGACTCAATCACAAGAAAAAATTGAATTGAATGATGGATAAGATAAAGTTATTGAACTAAAACTTGGAAGAGCATTTGAGGATATATTTCAAAAAAACTTTGAGTTGAGAAAAGAGGACAAGGATATTGAAAGACCATTGGAAGAAATTCCTAAGGAATTATAAAAACCTATTTTATCAACTAAGATTGATATAGAAAGACCACTTCCATCATTTAATAATTAACACGTGGAAGAATTGGAAGATTACTTGAAACAGAAGAGTGACATAAAAGATTTTGATCCAAAATCTAAATTATGTTGAGAGAATTCGATCCAAAATTTGGGAGATCTTAAATTATCATATAAGGATCCATTTCTTATAAATTTTAAGGATGATATTAATATGCAAATTTAGAAAATCAATAGAATAATATTGGATCTAGAAAAGAAATATAAGGAACAATGATATAAATCAATCTAAAATGGTAGAGTTAAATGAAAAATAAAATTTGAGGATTTAGTAGGAATCCCTAGATCTGAAAAAGATTGGGCGATTGATCGAGGATTACTTAATTGGAATTTTGATCCAGAAGGAATCATTTGTCGAGCACATGACGTTAAACCTGGCGCTTTATGGGAGGCAACCCATAGTTATCAGTGTGCTTTGATTTAGTATGCTTGAGAGTCATGATTGTTAGTGTTGTATTGTGTTTGCTTTAGAGTGGATTAAGTTGATCTTTATGTGTCATTATGGATTGATAAGTTTGATTTCTGTTGATGAATGTTTGGATTTTTAGTAGTTTGATTTGATCTTTGTGTGTCATGACGGATGTGATTCCTTAACTTCTTGATATGGTTAGATTTGTATGTTCTCTTGTAGTAGTTGGATTGACGAGTCCACTAACTCGAGTCTTACTCGAACTTGATTTTTACAAGAGATATCATGAATTTAAACAGTGATAGATCCATCTTAATTTTTCTACTTCCTTTCTTTGACTTTGCTTTCATTTGGTAGGAGTCGCGAACCTATTTGATAAATAACATTAGGATGATCTTACACTACGATTTATAATTGTTAGAGGTGCTTAATTAAGGGGATTAGATGATGCCTGAGGTTGGACACTTGAACCAATATATAAGGGATAATCTTATCTTTAGGATTATAATATATAAAATCATTTAAAAAGTACATGATTTATTAGTGTAGTGATTCCGTTAAAAATTGGAGGTAGGTAGTGAGATGTGATGTGTCATAGAATAAATTGACCTCATTTATCATGTGTGTTTGTGTTTGTGTTACAACTTTATATAAGACTTGAAGAACAGTTTTATATTCCCATGCTAATACCTGTTATGCTAGTTAAACTTTTATTTAGTGAATTTCATTCTGGCATGATTAGTTTAGATTTACTTTCTGTTGCATATTTTTTTGTCTTGATGAATAATTGAAGATGTTTTTGATAGCATTTGTGGTAGATAGAATTTCTAAAATGTTTTTCTTCCTACTTATATTTTTTGCACTACATTCTATATATGTTAAAAATTAATGTTTGGGGTTGGAAGAAAAAAAAATTTAAAAGTGAGAATAGTTCCTTTAAGTGTAATTTTATTGCAAGCATGTTTTATGCTAGATTTACTTTCTTCTGCAATCATTTTATCCTGATTATACATGTATATAAATTTGATAGAATGTTGTAGTAGTAAGTAGATTCAACATTTACTTTTTCTTCCTGCTACATTTTATGGAATTAATTACAAAATATTTAAAAATTTAAGTTTCAGGGAGAGAAAGAATTAACTTTTAGTTGTTCTCATTTAAAAGTATTTTCAAAATTATTAACATGATTTCCTGTGATAGAGCTCAATTTTAGATAACTGTATTTTAATTTTATTTGAGTACTTTAGTGGACTTGAATGAAAGTTTTTGGTAATAAAAAGTAATTTTGTAGGTTAAGACATTTGGTATAAGAGAATAAGATTATAATTAACTATTCAAAGTAAGAAAAACTGTATGTTTGAAATATTAAGAATCTTAAAACTTTATGTGAAAGAAAATGATTGGGACTCTATGATGAATCAATAATAAGCTAAAGAAATGCCTATAAAGTGAAGGATTGTGGTAAGTTTCAAATTTATGGTGAGAAGCGGGAAGTTTAAAATTATTAAAGGCTATCCAGATATAGTAATCCTCACATAAAAAAAGAAAAGAAAAAAAAAAGTGAAAAAAAGGTGGATTGAAAATGATCCCTAAGAAAGAGAAAAGAGGAAAAGAAGAAAAAGAAAAGAAAAGGTGAGGAGAAGCTTGAGGAGTTGCCTAATCAAAAATTGGCTTCACTTGGATCTACCTAAAGGGAAGAACTTAATTACTTTCTTGAACTTATATGTATGGATTAACATCTTTACTAGTACTGTTCCCATAAACTTCTTTTCATGTAATCCTTTTAAGTGCCTTAATAGGACAATCTACAGTCATTTTTGAATTGAATAGAAAGCTAGAACTCTTAGACTTGATGACTAGATAGCCTTATTCCTGCAAAATTTACTTGAATTATTCAAAGATCTTTCTGAAAATTTGACTACTATATTTATCTAAGTCAAAATCATGGTATTCTAGAAAGAAAGTTCATTGTAGTGGATCATTATTTTATGTATTAACTAAATTACTTGAGGACAAGTAATAGTTAAGTTTGGGGGATCTTGATCCACTGAAAATTTGATAGCTTTTTACTGTCTATTTCATACCTATTTTTGATGATATTGCACTATAAAGGAAGATATTTTATATGTTTTTTGGTTTTTTGTACAAGAAATGGCTTTTGGAGAAAAGAAAACAAAAATGGTGCACTTTGGAGCAAAAACATAAATTTTGGCCTGGCACATTTTGATAAGTCTTTCTTTGCTTAATATCTCTTACACTTCTTGCATATTTTTGAATGACATTACACTTTAAACAAAGGTTTTTTATATATTTATTTTGTAGGACTATCTGTTACGAACGCAACACAACTGAAATGGGACGAATCGGAGCTGAAACGGAGCCAAACGAAACAAAATGGTGGAGCTGCGCAGAGTAGGGCGCCGAACGGTGTCCTATCCAGCGCTAGACAGTGCCAGTGTCCCGAGAGCACGAAAATTCAATGGAATAATGCACCGAATGGCACCCAGACAGTGTCGGACTATGCTAGAAGTAGTTATTGGCCATATACGTCGAATCTGGATGCTTCTTGGAAGGTTTCTTCAAGCACCACTTGGGAAATTCGACCCTACACTTTAAAAGAACGATTTTAGGTCACAAAATGTGTGTGTAAGAGGAGAAATGTTAGGAAAAATGACAAGATTGTTGATAGATCTTTAAATAGGAGTAGAAATGTAGATTTTTACCTTTTTGAAGAGATTGGTGAGAGGATTTTGAGAGAATTTGTAAGGGTTTGTTCTAGCATTGCATGAATCACGGGGAGACATTATCGGAGAGATTTTCTTCTTTCTTTCAAGAGGAAAAAGCTAAGTATTTTGTTCTTCGTTATCTTATAATTTTGTAAACACTTATTTTGTGGATTTGCTTTGAAATAAAGTTTTCCATTGTGTTTTCTTCATGTTTTGTGATGTCTTTCTCTTACTCTTTTTTCTTCTTTGGAAATAGTGACATGAGAAGATTATGTCATTGTTTTCATTCTACTTTTCTTTTGTAATGAGTAGGATTCATGTTTAAGATATTGTGATGCATGTTAGAAGTGGATTTAATTATAAATGTGATGGTTTTTACTTGCACTTCATTTACATTACAAAAAGAGCTCGTTGTAGTGTTAAGATTCGTTGTAATCGCACTATGATCCAAAGGGCGGTGTAATTCTCAACAAAGTAGAACGACATTCAAATTCCATGGATAGTAAAGTTCATGGGGGATTAGTGAAAAAAATAGGGAAATATACTTTGATAGGTGTAGAATTGGAGATTTTAGGGTGACAGACTAAATCTCCAGTTTGGTCTAAAGTGTTTCAAAACTAAAGCGTGAGTTAGCCTTCAGGTGAAGGGAAGTGGGAGCTCTAGAGTGAGAGCCAGTATCCTCCCAGCCTAACCACGGATTTAGGGACTAAAATTAGGATTAGCCAATGTTCTTTATACGCTGAAATATGAGTAAAAGTAGGATTTCTCCTATTTGGCACATACAATATTTAATGCATTTCATTCCTTTACATTATCCAACTCACTACAAAATAATAGTAGATTTTATTATCTTAAAATTCCCAAACTTACGCATCTAGAAATGTTATCTTTAGTATTAATATTTTCCTTTAGGAGTAGTTATTAGTTATTTTAAAATTAAGATTTACCTTTAAGAGTAGTTGTTAAAAAACCACTTATATCCACCTTCCAAACTAAAGTCTGATAATAGTAGACTAGAATTTGACTAAGAACTCCTACCTCGCTTCCCTGTGGGATCGATAACTAGGACCCACTAGAGCCATGTATTACTTGAGTGATACATATACTAGCGTTTGAAATTGTGACTTTACAAAATCATTATAAATATATTTATCTAGGTTAATAAATTCTTGCATATAAAAAAGTCACATCACCCCACTCCTCCTCTTCTATTTCTTTTGAGGGGTGACCTCTTGGAGGTTCCCCATCCTAGAATTGTAAACTCCATTTAGGAATTTTTGCAAACTCTGGATACATTTCAGAGCCCAAACCTCATTATGGGCAATGTACATGATGGGGAAATACTGCAGATCTTCACACCCCTCCCAGGTGGAAAGAAAATTGGGGGATTCCAGAACTTGGGTCAAACTTCTCAATGTTAGAAAGACAGCTGAGGATTTATATATCTGGAATCTGGGAAGGGGAGAAATCAACTTCTGGCTTGATAATTGGTGTCCCAAAGATTGGTTGGTTGCTAGAGGCCCACATTTTGAGCACTCCTCCAAAGTCTCTGATTTCTGGGATGGGCACAATTGGTCTCTTCCCCACCTCAAAGCCATTCTTCAAGATCAATCAGCCTCACTGATCTCTACCATCAAAATTACTAGAGCAGTTCCCGACTCCATCTGCAGGCCCAACCATCAATATCAGAGCATCTCTAAAGTCCTCTATAACTCCTTATACCAGTGGAATCCTGTGCCTTGGCATCTTGCTGTATGGAATCAATTTTTGTCCCCCTCTATGGCCTTTCTTTGTTGGAGAACCCTCCATAGATTAATTCCCACTGATGATATTCTGAAGCTTAAAGGGCTTAGAGGCCCTTCCAAATGTTTTTTATGCAACTCTCAGGAGGAATCCATCCCCCATCTGTACTTCAATTGCCCCTTCTCTAAATCTGTTTGGCAGCAGCTATCCGACAGTAGGCAAATTAAGAATTGTCACTGGTAAGTTTATAGTAAGTTCTAGTTAGAGGGGAACAACCAGCATATTCAAATCATCCATCTCATTGTCATCTGGTTTCTGTAGATGGCCAGGAATAATGCTAAGTTTAATGGTATTGTTACCTCTACTACCAAGGTGGTAAAAAACTGCAAAGCTTATCTACACAAAATCATTAGTCACAAAGGATTCATCAATCTTTTAAACATTGATTTACCTACTACCACTACTCCTGCCCCCAAGGTCTTATTGGTAAGATGGCTTCCCCCTACTAGACCAATAATCAAAATTAACACTGATGGCAGTTTCTCAAATGAGAGAGCAGGTGTTGGGGGCATTTTCAGAAATTCTCATGGTCAATGTCTTCTCTATTTTCATGCTCCTGTACTAGCTATGGATGCTCTGGAAGTTGAATACATTGCAGTCCTATATGCCCCTGCGACTTGCCCATTACGTTCATTGGTCTAACCTCCGGATTGAAGTTGACTCTACTCGCTCTTATTCACAGCTTATATCAGGAGAGTGCTTCCTCTTGGAGGCACAACTACTGGATTTATCAGATTCATCAGATCACATCCCCCCAGACTACATTCTCTTCAATTTTTAGGGAAGGTAATATAGCTGCCCACTGGTTGGCAAGTAAGGGTGCAACTTCTCAGCATGTGAGGGTATCTACTACCCCCACATCTGAGTTAAACCTGATCATTGCTGGGGACAAGCTGAACCTTCCCCATCTTAGACTGGTAAATTTCACTTCTCTTTAGCCCATCTGATGGACTGACCTTTCTGGCCTTTCCTGTTGGGCCAGCTATCTGATTGTTTGGCCTTAGGCTGCTCCTGGAGGAAGTCTTTTTACATCCTAAGCCCTCCATCTTCCCTGTAATCAGTGTTTACTCTTTTGTATTTTCCTGTTTGGGATTTATTGTACTTGGTTGAGAACCATAGGGGTCTTAGGTGGCTCTCCTTTCTCTTATGTACTACCTTTATATTATAACATGTAAGGAGCCAATGTTGCTCTTTTTCTTATATATATATATATATATATATATATATATATATATATATATATATATATATATATATATATATATATATATATATATATATATATATATTTATATATGTCCTTTAAGAAAAAAAATATACCCTCTTTTTACTTGCAATCTTTTGCATATTGTTTTGGGTGACTTGTAAGGTGGGAGGTGAAACCTATCGGTATGGGTCAAAACTATTTTTTGCTTTGTTTTCGTTGGGAGTCACCTCCCCTCCAAATATGTATCTTTTCTTAATATCAACAGGTAAGGAGCCACAAGTGCTCATTCCCCATATATATATATATATATATATATATATATATATATATATATATATATATATATATATATATATATATATATATATATAAATTTGGACCATTTCTCTATTTATGCGTGTGTCTATATATACACACACACACGCACGCGCACACACACACACACACACACACACACGATGCAACAACTCACCCAAAATAAGGTGTAACGATGCATCTCAAATATGGTGCATTGATACATCTTGAAGATAGTGTAATGATGTACCTCAAAGACGGTGTAACAATGCGCCTTCTATATAATGCAATGATGCTCCCCAAACATGCTCCAACAACACACCTTAAATATGGTGCAATGATGTACATCGATGTTGATGTTACATTGTAGCCCACATACGTTGCAACAACGCACCCCAAAAATGGTGCAACTATGCACCCCAAATACGATGCAATGACGCACCTAGAAGACAATGTAACAATGTATCTAAAATATGGTACAACAGCATCACCTACATACGATGTAATGAAACATCCCACAATTGGGGTAACAACGTACCCAACAGTGGTGACTTTATCTATACTCTTGAAGTTGTCTCCTCGTTGTTGACCTCATTTTTGATGAGGTCTTTTGCTTCTCTCTTTAGTATTTAGGATCTAGTCTTAGGCTTTTCCTTCGACTAATCTTAGAGGACAAGAAATTTAAACTACTTCTTAACTCCCTGCAAACCCCATAAGCTTGATTGTAGACCCCTAATCACCTAGAGTGTTGAAATTAAATGTGGAGGTTTAAAGGATGAGTTCCCTATAGGACTTTTTGGCCTTACGAATACCCTGGATGGCCTGGTCTGGTGAGGGTTGACTTGCACATACACTACACTCTCACACACATTCCAAGTCCTAAAACCACACTCGTCACCCAACTTGACTTCCTGACTCATGTAGGTAATTCATATGGATGGTCCTTAACCCCTAAGCCCCTGGCTAAGAGGGTTAGGAACAATATAGTGAATGCCTCAAATGAGTCCTCTCATGGCTCATATGGGCTTAATATGACTTCATGGCTCAACCAAAGTGATCCCATTTAATTCACATTTGATCAATCTTCCTTTTTTCAAAATTTCAATTTTTGACCCCCGGGGCCCGGGACCCACCAAACCTACCAAATACCCTTGAAATGACCCAAAATTTGCAAAATTGCCTAAATTACCCGAAATCCCTCAAAATCAATCCTAAACACTTCCCACCATTCAAATTGACCATCTTTGGCCAAAAATATCAAAATTTCCAAAATTACCCCTATACCCCCCCAAAATTACCAAAATACCCTTTTACCCCAAAAATCCAAAAATTCTAACAATTCCCAGAAAATTCCAGAAAATCCCAAATATTTCTAATTTCATTTTGTTCAACTACACCATGGGCCAATTTTGCCAATTTACCCCACGTTTACCAAAACCCCAATTTGACCCATTTTTAATCCAAGTGAACCCAATGTCAAACTAAACCACCCCAATTGACCTCAATTCTGGTCTAATTCAATTCTAAACTTTAATTCAATATCCCCAATAATAATTTAGACCAAATCTAAGTCCAATTTTATTGACATTTGAGCCCAATTGCAATTTGAAGCCTAAGGCCCAATTTTGGCCCATGACCTAAACCTAGCCCAAACCTAGCCCAATTCAACTCCAATTGGCCCCAAATCTTTTCTAAAGCCTTCCTAACACCCCCATAAACAAAAAACTCACTTGCTTTGCCCAAAATTTGAACCTAAACTCCACCCAAACCTAACCCAAAACTAAAATCCCTTAAATTGATCTAAGCTCAAACCTAACCCAAATGGGCCCAAATCCCAAAATCAAAGCCCAACTAAAGTTTAAAACTTGTTGTGACACTCCCATAAACATTTCTAAACATTAATTTTACATCAAATCCAACTTTAGCCCAACCTTAAACCAAGTTAGCCCAATTTGGCCCACCTTGGCCCCTTTACCAAAAAAGCCCAAATTCAACCCAATTCTACTCCAAATCACACCAAATTTATTCCAAACCACTCATGACACATCCCTAAACTAAACCCAACATTTATTTGGCATGATCCTTTACAAAATTTTCATCCTAAATTTACTTTAAATCCAAAAGCCCACTTCCTTAAACCACTTTAAAAAGCCCATCCAAAACCATTTCAAAAGCCCAATATCTATCCTAAAGCCCACATGACATTTTTATTTGTCATCCTTTTAACCAAAATCAACCCCTAAGTTTTAAATCCATGATCAAATGATTCCAAATCAAGCCTTATGCCAAATCACCCCTAAATGCCAAAAATCCCTAAAACCCATTTTCATGAAACTTGGCTAAGCCATTCCCAAGCCACATGAAGTCATGAAGCCATTTCTTAAGCCACATGTAAGCCATGTGAGTTGTGCCCCATGTAATCATGCCATCTTGGGCAAAAGGAGGGACCTCTTTCTTGATTCCCTTAAAGTGATTAAACACTCCCATGTCTCCCTTAACCCATGCTTAAGCCTAATTGTACTTGGATTGTGACTTGACCCCACTAATCAAGCTGAACCAAATGACTTTCCCTCAGCCCAAACCAGGTCATGGGAGGGTGAACCAAACCCATTTTCATGAGTTGAACAAAATAAGCCCAAAATGAGCTTCCCCCTATGCTATTTCAATCCAACTCCTTTACACATGTCCAAAGCCAATTGTTGGCACCAAACTCAAGCACTGACCTGCCTGACCCTGAGGGTGACCCATGCCTGGCTGGCCAGCCACCACAGCCGCCGGAAAACACCAGGCCGAGAGGCTTAATTTGAATCAAAAATTCAATTTGAACTTGCTGAGCTGTCCCATGCCCAATGGCCATTGCCGCTGTTCTTCCCTTGCCTTGAGCAGTGGATCCAAGCCATTAAACCCCCAGGGAGGCCCTCCAGCCACCTCTATTTAAACACCACCACCTTTCAGCCAAAGAAGGTGTTGAAAAAAACCTTACCAAAACTCTGCCAAAATCATTCCAGATCCCTCTCCAGACATAGAGAACTTGATCCCCACTGAAATCGAGCCCTAAAACCCTCTCTGTGAGCTCAATTTCTAAGTTGAAAATCCGCCCAAAAAACAGGACACTTCACCACAGTGAGCCAATCTTCAAATTGATTGACCCCACACCTTCACCAGACCAAGAGGAGAAGTTCCCCAGCAAAAGCCCCCTCACCGAGCCGGCCATTGCTTCCAGCCTCCAAGCTTTGTGATCGGCCTTGGTCACTTTCATACCTAGACAATTCCCCAGAGCCAGAGACTTCATCTGGAGCTTGCCTGGACTTAATCAAAGGTGACACAACTCTCAGATTGAAGCTTCACTTCTCTGAGCAAAGGTATGAACTCATTCTTCCTCCCTAGCTTCCAGCAATTCTCCATTTTGTTTGGGTTAATTTCATAGCCTATAAACCGTATGGATGTGTTTGTCTCTTCAAGAAGAATCGATAGAGTATAAGAACTCGAAAATCCATTGAGAATCGAGAGAGATATTAGGGTTTGAGTGTGGACGGTCACGGGTGCACACCAGTCGTAGACGATGACCAGGAGCCGTTGGATCGCGCGTGTATCGAGCGGACGGTCGAGATCAAGCTGGACAGCGTAGTGGTATGTGAACCGCGGGCCCCTGGAGAGCTGAGTCAGATGGTGGCGCCGAATCACAGCGCGACGCGTGGGCTTTCGGAGCTGCAGAGGTTGACGCGGCGCCGCGTGGATAAGTAGAAAATTAGGGTATTTTTGAATTATTTAAATGCCCTGAACTTCAAAAATACATATCTTTGCATAGAAAAATCACAAAAATAAAATAAAAATACCCAGTTGCTCAGTGAACAGAGGAGAATAATCTGGAAAAGAAATCAAATTAATTGGATGAGTATTTTATTTTTAATAATTTATTTACTATTTTCAATGTTTTAATTCTCCATTTGCATAGATAATTTACCATGGTATGAGACCATAGGGCTTTTGAAGCCTCTGATCTTGGGAACATTCCCTAAATTTTTCAAGGTCAGAGGCCATCTCTATGATAAGTTATTGATTTTTCAAGTTCATGTCACTATTTTAGGTATTTTAATTCCAATATATAGCATGTTGTAAAATAAATTCTAGGAAAATTTGGTGATGATTCTTAGGATCAGGGGACCCCATGAAAAATATATTTTGAGTAATTCATTCATAATAACCTTAATTGGCCTAAACCCCTAAAATTGAATTTGAACTAATTAGGGTTAACAACACATCAAATTGACTTAAAAATAATTCTCCATTACTCTTTAGGGTTAGGAGAACCTTACATAAAATTTTGAAATCAATTGGACTTGATTAACCCCACCAAATGGATTGATTAAGCCTCATAAGCAAAATGGAACTTTAAAAATTCATAACTCCAAAAATACTTTTCAAAAATTCACAAAAATGGTTTTGGAGCTTCTCTGATATCAGGGGAGTTCAGGAAAATTAAAATTGAAATTTTCTAAAAAAGTTGATTTTTCACAATATTTTAATATTTTAATAATTAAAAAAATAATAAAAATCATAAAATATTAAAAATCATAAAAATGTCATATTTTGACTCCTAATCATTTAGGAACAAACTAAATATTTTTCCTAAGTCCCTAGGGTAAGATATTGAATTTTAAAGGCTTAATGTAATTTTTAATATTAAAAAAATGAATTTTCAACCTCTTCACTAAAATAATTCTAATAAATCAAAGAAAAATCAAAAAATTATAAAATTTGTTTCTCTAGACTCCTTGAGGTCATAGAAATTTAATAAAAATATAAAATCTATTTTTCAACTTTTATTTTATTTTAAAATTAATTAATACTTTAAAAATAAAAATAATTATAATAAATAAAATATAATTCAAAAAATCACAAACTTTGGTCCAAGTGGTCCTCTAGTCATTAGGAATATCCCATAATTTTCTTAAGGATAGAAACCTTTCCTTGGTCATGTTGTTGAATTTTCTTTGAAAACCCCTATTTTCTACTAAAAAATAATTATATAAATAAATTAAATTCAGAAAAATCACATTTTCTCCTCTAATGTCTTAATTGACATCTGAGTGAGGTGACATAAAAATTTCAAATTCATTTGAGCTTAATTTAGTGAGTTATGAAATAAATAAGCTTAAAAGAGCATAAATGTAATTAAAAATTTTAACCCTTAATTAAAACTTTAGGTTTAATCAAAATGGGGGGTAAAATATTTGATTTTAACTTTCTCTTGGATGATTGAAACTTAAAAAAATTGAGAGGTAGAAACACATTAAACACTTTGAAAATATCAAAAAGAAACTTTAATTAATTAAATGATTTAAATTTTGGAAAGAATATATTTAAAATTTGGATTATTAAAATAGGGATATTATTAAGAGGATATTTATTCTTTAATTTAAAAATACCTAAATAAGCCACTTTAACAATATTTAGTTCTTAATTAAAAATTAAAATAATAATCCAAATTAACAATTAAAACTAAAATTAAAACTAAAATTAAATTAAATTAAATAAAAGTTAAATTAAAATTAAAGTTTAACTAAAATTAAAATTAAATTAAAATTAAATTAAATTAAATTAAATTTAATTTAAAATTAAATTAAATTTAAATTTTACTAAAATTAAATTAAATTAAATTAAAATTAAAATTAAATTAAATTAAAATTAAATTAAAATTAAATTAAAATTGAATTGAATTAAATTAAATTAAAATCATTCAACAACAAACTTAAGTGAAATCATTAAGAGTCAAATCAAAACATATCAATAATTTCAACACCTCTTTCTATCTAAGTAAATTTGAAACATGAACATCAATTTGAAATACCAAGATAATTGAATGTGTAAAGATTTAAATTAAATCTAAAATAATTTGAACACTATTCCAAACTTAAAATTATTAATTAAAACCTCATAATTAAATTAAAACACTTTAAACCATTAACTCAAACTTTTAATTAAGAATGATTAAAATTCTCGATAAACCAACTCGCCCTTAAAGGCTTTAATTATTATAACTCTTAAATAGAGTATTAAGTGAAATGTCACTTCATTCATCAGGTAATCAAATACCCAAGTTCACTGAGCAAGAGAGAAAGTTTAACTAAACTCCTGGATGATTAATTCATATGTGCAACTAAATTTACTTGGACTCAAAATAATCCCAGAAGTATTGAAAAGATTTTTAGGACTCGTCCTAAACACTTCCTCAATATGACGGGATGTTTTAGAAGAATAGTTGAATATAATTGTTCTTTGATGAAGAAAATCATCCTTAAACCAAACCAACAACCTAGACGTCATAGGAGATGACTACTTATAGGATTAGGATTCTGGTAGATAACCAAAACCCTTTCCCTTAGCTTTACCTAGGTATTTCTTGCAAAATATGTTTAAATACCTTAACATGTGTTTTAAGTGCAGCTTGGGATGACGGGAAGACCCTCCTGGTACGCATTTATTTTATTGCAATTTACTTTATTGCAATTTACTTACATGCACTGTACTTTACTTTTTCTTGCATGTTAAATAAAACCGTTGCCTGGAAACCAAAACCTTTAGGATAGTCCCTGAAGTGAAACCAAAACTAAATTAAAAGTCATTGCAAGATAAAATTCACCACCACAACATTCCAAAATATAAAACAACTCAAAATTTAATACAAACAGAACAACAACACTACAACTTTAACTAAATTAAAACGTCTCGTTGAATGATCGGGAATACCTCGGATGATGCAACCCACGTGTTGCTAACGGGATTTCCCACGATCTAAATGAAAGTCTGGAACTCATTCAGTTGAGTTTAGAAAATTCATCTGGACTAAGTGAATTCAATGAAAATAACGGTGTCGGGATGACGGAACCTTGGGATCTTAATCGGTTCTGTTTAAATAACTTTAAGATTTGTTTTAATTAAAATATTAAAAACACTTGGAATTTAAGATTTTCTCTAAAACAAAACACTTCTCTCATCTCCTGATTTGTGACTTCTAAAACTAAACCTCTGCGACAACAAGGAGCTTGGAGCACGGTGGGCAGCACGGCCATCTTCGTCAGCAAAATAACTCTACAACAGCTAAACCATTCTTAGAATTAAATAACCAAGCCATAGGATTTCGAGGTAGTTTGCCTAGTGCAGCATAAATCCTCAACTCTTCATTAGGCATTTGCATGATCATGTCATGTAAATTAAGCCCAAACCGGTCTTAGGACTCCGAGGTAGTCGTTCGGTACGACATAAACACTCATATCTTCCAGGCTATTTGTATGATCATGTCATGCAAATATAAGTCCTAATTAATTAAAATTGGCAGGATGGAAACATTGAATAATTCTCTCAAAATGAAGCCAAACAATAGAATAGTTTGGGAAGTTGCCAAGATTCCTATTAGATCCTCAGCTTCTCCAAATTCTCTTCCTTTGGATTCTCAAAATAAACTTTTCCTAATTCGAGCTAATCCCTATTGAAATTTCTAAAATCCAATCCTTTGAAAACTTTAAACTTTGAAATTCTTGAGAGTAAAACCACTGATCATTATCGAGAGTTTTCTTAAATGATTCCCGTCATTTAAGATGTATTTAACTATAGGGGCTTGCCCTTATAGGGAACTTTAAGAACCCAGGTAGTATAAACCCTGCTTAATTCATTTATATTAAACAGGGGAACTTGTCGGCTTATAAAATTGGTTCGCAGACCAAACGGATGTCACAAATCTTCTAGTTTATTTAATCGAGCCCCATCATCAAACAGTGTGTCTATTTTTCGGAATAGATACACGGTTTGTGGTGCGGTGCTCGTTTATATAAACTATTTGGGATGTGAGATCGATTTGATTTCATATCTTAAAATTTTCAAACCTAAAGTTATTTTCAAAATCAAATGCTACTTTCTAAATTATATATATATATATATATATATATATATATATATATATATATATATTTATTTATTTATTTATTTAAATTAAATCTAAAATTTAAAATTTGCCGACAACTTCTGTAGGCGACCCCCTTTTTAAAACATTCAACCTAAAAATATGCCGACACTCGCATCTCACCATTAAGGCCTACATGACAAACTATGACACGAGATTCACAGTGCTTGTGGCTCCCAACTCTAGCCTCTAGCACTTACGGACCATATTATAGCTCATTGTTTTGGCTTATATGACCAACTACATTCTACATGATTCATAGCTTATGCAGTTCTTGAATTCGATCTATATGGCCAACAAATGTTAACTAAGTTCAACAATACGACCTAAGTGTCCAACTACAGCCTACATGGTTCACAACTTATGCAACTGCCATCTTCGATCTCTATGACCTAAGGATGTTATTGTGGTTCACCACTATGACTTAAGTGACTAACTATATCATACGTGATGCATGGCTCATGTGACTGCCAACTCTGGCTTTTGTGGCCTACGGTCATTATTGTAGCTCACCACTACAAGCTATGCGACTAAATATTATCTACATTTTTCACAGCTCATGCAACTCCGAACTCAGCCCATATGACCTACATATGTTATTATTGTTCGCCATTATAGTCTACGTAGTCCACAGCTTATGTAGCTCCCAACTCTGGCCTCTACAGCCTACTGATGTTATTGTGGCTCTTCACTAAAGTATATGAAACCAACTACGGCTTTTGTGGTCCATACCTAATGTATCTTCCAACTCTAACTATTTTGGAATACTAATGTTAAATAAAACACCACAATGACCTATGTGACCAACTATAATCCACATGGATCACAGCTCCTGCAGCTTCTTACTACAGCCTTTGTGGCCAAACAAAGCTCATAAAACAACCATCTATGGCCTACATGGCCAACTAATATTACAATTTTCAGCTATGACATTCTATAACATTCATGGTAGGCCAATGTCTTCATATCAATCGACTACAACCTTTGTGATTCCATCTTCTCTAGTTTAAAAGGACAGTAAGCCTATGTACTTACGATTACAAAGTAGATTATTTTCTATGATTTTTTTCTCTTTCTAGAGTTTCAACATATAATTTGATGAGTCTCATTCTAATTACTTCTCTTTTATCTGTATGTGTGTTTGATTTTCATACATTCCTAAGACACTAAATTATTACTCCATTGTCATGAATCTTATGGCGCATAGTAGTTTAGCACTGTTTGTGGAAAAAAAGTCTCATTGGGCACAATATAGAAGTCTAGGATGTCGATCCTCTGCTTTATTTTCTAATCATATACTTCATAATCATTTCCAAAGAATTCTTCGATGTGGGTGTGAATACAACCTTTACTATGGGTCTTAAAAATTCTTTCATGTTAACATATTGAACATGATTGTGGTGGGATTGTTTTCTCGTATCTTATTTAGACATAAAGTTTATGAAAACTACTTCTATGCTAAGGGAATTGTTTACAGTAGTTTCAAAAGTTCATTCATGTTAATTTCGTCAGCAAGACTGTGGAGGTGTAGTCATCCCACATTTCATTTAAACATCATGTTTTCAAAAATTTCTTCAAACATCATCTTTGAAAAATACTTCAAGAATGTGAATAACATTCATTGTAAAGAGCACTCCTTGAACACCCCCTTATCACAGTAGAGTTTCTCCTTAACTCAACTAGGAAGCTGATTTCTTTGATGTTTGATACATGAGTAGCTTTACAAGCTTTTGTTAAAAATGCTCTCATTGGGAGATAACAAATTCAAAAGTAGCAACTGACAAATTATCAAACATCATTATTGTGTATAGCTACAACCATCTTTCAAAGTAAAACATACATGGTTTTAACTTATGCCCCAGTCTTAACAAACATAGATTATTGTATAACAAGTCAGCTTAATTGTTCCAAGGGGACTCGATTTGATCTCTTCCATCACATGCCACAATCAATAAGTAGAAGCCTTGATTAACACCCTCAGATAGGCAAAAAATTTTTGGTGGATTCTCATTGACTTAATCAATTATAAGCTTCAAACATCAAGAGAATTTACTTCAAATAATAGCCTATAAAATGTCAAATATTCATATTGCCAGACAAGGTATCCACCCATAACCCTAGAAGGTACACCCATGAGAAAACCTTGACACGAAGCCACTAATGGATAAGGTCCTACCTAGAAAGATTTCGTGAGAGCAAGTGATTTACATGGTCTTCACTTAAATATATTAGACAATCCTTAGAATGTAGAAGTACATCAAAAGCCTCAGAAAGCACAAGTCTCAAAAGGCACAAATCTTAGAAGGCATAAGCCTCAAAATTTACATAATTTTCTTCATAGAAATTGCATAAGCTAAATTTGATTACACACTTCTACATATTTGAGAAGCTATAGAGCCTTAGAAGGTATAAACCTTTAAAGATGTTGATGCCATAATGTTCATCCGAAATGGGACAGACTAGAAGTGAGGCATAAATAGCATAGAAGTTGGGAAACTACATCATTAATAACAGAGGAGATGGGGCAACTACATCTCAGAAAAATGTAAAAGGAAATCTCAAAAGCAACATAAAATTTTTACTACAACAAGTCAAAGAAAGATTTTACAGACAAACATTCTATCTTCGTATACAAAAGTCATATAAGGTGATTTATAAACTATAAAGACCAACATTGAATGGTAATAAAGCTAAAAAAATTCAATAAAACTAAGGACAGCAAATTCCTACAACAATCTTCTGTTCATCATAAATATGATTCTATAAGTCATTTTTACCTTCAACCCATTTTTCAAACAAGAAGAGGACCTTGAGACACCTAGCTAGGAGGCATGAGTTTTGTGTCTACTCCCATCTAGTAGAACATCAGTTAAGCTCCTTTCCAAAAACCTAAATTAAATTTCTCTATAAATTGAGCCTAAAATTATTTATTCTCTTCTTTAATAGTCAACACTCTTACTTGGAAAGTATATAAATTACCTGTGCTCTAATTGAGGTTAGACCATGGCTCCTACAATTCTCCTTGAGTATCCATCAGTTCTCAGTGTTGCTGAGAAAAAAAATATTTATAAAGGATATTTCATCACTGCACTTCACTAACTAACATCCCAATAACAATATGTTTATCATACAAGAATTATTCAAATTATTGTTCTTGCGAAAGATATGGCCAATCTTTGCAAGCTCATTTCTTCATACCCTTGAACAAAAGGTCAGCTCTTCTTCAAAGGGTATCGATAACGCCTCCTTAGGCTCCTGGTATTTCCACTAATTCTTAGAGTGTTATGATTCCACATACGCTGACATCATGTAATGTAAAATATGTTCTACAGAATGCACACCAAAAGTGCAAAAAATATCTTCAGTGTACATGATAGTAGTGAAGAAGGCTAGGTGATTCTCGTTAGAAGGCCAAGGAAGCACAATTGATGGCATAAAAATAAGTAGAGAGACTCCAATTAGCAATTCGAGGGAGCTTCATTAATCATGCAAACAGTCTGAGACATTTCATTTAGCACGCAGAGGGAGCTCTGTTAATGACACAAACAAGTTAGGAGACTTCAAGATGGGCAACAGCAAAACAAAAGTGAAATTTATTGATTACACAAATAGAATGGGAGAGTTTAGTTAGTTGGTCGAGAAAGATTTGTTGAATGCACATACAAGCTATGAGACGTCAAAATTTTCTCCTTTTTGACGTATTTATAGGCTTACAAGGAAAAAAGAGGTCTAAAATTGGCCAAATTTTGAAGTTTCTTATCATAATTAGAAGAACGTGTGGCTCAGTCTGCATGAAATACATATTTTGTGTACACTAACAGAGAAAAACCTTGTGAATCCACGTGGTTCCATACATAGTAGATCCTGCACTCCACTCTGGACCATGTGCACAGTTCAATATGTGTTTGAAAAATCACACACCAACTTCTGATCATTGTCTTGCAGTCAACCCACCCATCCAACCAAACCATTATGTTTTGTGTAGCTCAGAGGTCCTACGCAGTCCTAGTCATGGGTCTGGGCAATCCATTCCTAACCAACTTGCTGAACTTCTGGCCCACCATCTCACTGGCACTACCCGACCCACCTTGGTCAGCTCTGGCCCGTGTTATTCGCTCGCTAACCCAACCAACTATCCCATCAACTCTGGTCTACCTCCTAAACTGTACATCCTGTGATATCTATAGTTGCTTTATGTTGTTACCCGAAAATCCAACAAAAAATATCAAAATATTTGCCTGATTTTCATTATTTTGATAATGTTTGGAGAAGCAAGCAATATCACTTGAAAATTATGAGGCAAATGATATTCCATCAATAAATTATCATTTGGCATAAATCACAAGGCAATTAGCATAAATATTGGATCATAACTATAGCAGGAAACATTCAAGCTTAAATTAAAATCATCTCGAAATCTACTTTCAGTAAAATTAAACTCAAACTGGCCTGCTTGACAAGATGAACCTAATGACATTGAAATTGACCCAATCTGAGTCAGAACAAGCCTTGATGAATTAGTTTAGCTAATTTTACCTTTGTGGGGTTAATTGAAATGTCAAATGGATCCAAATCTGACAAGCTTATAGTCAAATCTAGCACCTTGATGAGCTGAATCCAATGAGCTCAAGATCACTTAATTATGACATCGTTAAAGCACATAAATGTCCACAAAATTTCACCCATTCATTGTAATTTCTCTAGGTTGTCTTAAGAAGTGGTCTGGATTCCTTCCTTACTTGTAGAAAAGGCACTCACAAGGTCTATAAAAAAAGCCCAGCAACATTCATGAAAAGGGATGAATCTGGAGCTAGAGTCACACCAGGAGAAAAAGGAGTTGAATTCCATTATGATTTTGGACCATATACCCAACAAAACATTCCTACTCCCATTATGATTAACCATTATCAACCACAGCTTGTCATACGTGGTCTTAAAGCGTCTGTTACCTTCTAATTATTGACGTCAATGAATCCTACAATGTAATAATGCACACCAATGATGGTAGAACAATACTGCTCAAAGATAGTGTAACGACACACCATAAAGATGGTTAAACAATTCACCCCACATAATGTATAACATCAGATCCCAAAAATAGTGAAATGATGTGCCTCAAATATGGTGCAAGGATGCACCCCGAGGACGCATAACAACATACCATGGTCGTTGTGTAACAACGTTTCTTACATACAGTGTAACAACGCACCTAAAATACAGTGTAAATATGCACCCCAAATATGGTGTAAATATGTAGCACAAAAATGATGTAATGATGCACCCTGAAGAGGTATAGCAATGCACTTTTCTAACAGTGCAATGAACACCTTAATATGATGCAACGACACACTCTAAATATGGTACAAAGATGCAGACTGAAGGCAGTGTAACGATGCACTCCGAGACAATTTAGCATTATACTCTGTATAATGACCCCAAATACAATAACAATGTGCCCCGCAAAAGATGCAATGAGGCACCCCAAAGACAGTTTAATTGCACCCAACAAAGGGTGACTTTCTTCGTACTCTTAAATTTCTCTCCACATCTCACCACTACGAACGATGTGACCAAATACAACTCACATGGTCCATAACTCATTGGGCTCCTAACTCCAATTTCATTGGCATATCGATGTTATTGCAGCTCATTGCTATGGCTATGTGACCAACTATTCTATGTAGCTTACAGCACATGTAGATCCCAACTACAGCCTTTATAGCTTATGGACATTATTTCAACTCACTAGTACATTCTATGTGGTCCACAAATCATGTTATTTTTAACTCCAGCCTCTACAGCTTACAAACATTATTGCAACTCACCACTATAGATTACATGACGAACTACAGCCTACATGCTCCATATCTCATGCAGTTCCCAACTCCAGTCCCTTTTAGCCCGTGGTTGTTATTGCAGCTCACCACTATGACATTTGTGATCATTTAAGACAAATGTGGATCACAGATCCTACAGTTCTCTATTACAGCCTATGTAGCCAACCGAAGCTCTTATACCAACCATTTACGAGCTACATTGTCAAATACTATCATGAATTTCAACTACAACCTCTATGACAGATTGCACTACAACCACCGTCTATAATAATTCTAGCGGGCTACTGCCTTCATAGCACTATAGCGTTTGCAACTCATTGCAACATTATTATTGAACTACAATTGTACATTAACATTGAAACTCTATCTTCTTTAATTAAAGAGGAGAGGGTCTATGTACTTACAATTACATAGTAGATTATTTTAACTGGCCTAGGCTTCATGATCTCTTCCCTTTTAGGTTTTTCTTCTTGTAAAAATTTAGTTATCTCCCCAAGGTTTCTTCTCTTTAAATATAAATGTGAGTTGGATCCATGTCTAAGACTAACACACTAAATTATTAATATTTATAATAGTTGTAATATATTTTTAAGGAGATGAAATTTAACTACTTGTCACATTTAATTTTTAATTTTGTCACCTCCCACTTTAAATTTTATTTCCACCATTAGTTATAATATACATATATATATAAGCAAAAACTACCTGAGAGCACCTAAAAGGGTACCCAGGTAGCAATAACATAACTTCAAATTTCTATTACAAGATCTAATATAGGGGAGATTTAAGTTATCCCCATGAAGCAAAATACACAGGGGCAGGGGAAAAAAGGTTTTACTAACTACAATATCTTGATTGCATCTTCCTTGTTTAGCTAACTAGTTGGCAGGTCTGTTTCCTTCCCTGGCTATGAAATTGTACCTGACACAGCTTCAAAAATAAGCTTCTGATCCTAGAAATCCAAGGAAGAAGGTGCCAAGGTGAGGGGGCCTACTCAAGAAGGGCTTGCACCAACATCTCAGAATCAGATTCAATGAGAAGGCATTGAAAGTTACATTTAATTGAAATCTTTAACGCCCATAACACAGCAATAGCCTCAGCTTCCAAAGCATCCTTAGCATCAACATGAGATTGGTAGTAAAGTAAACAGCTACCCAAATGGTCTATAAACACCCCACCAATACCTGTCATGTTCTCCATAAAGCTACCATCTGTATTCACCTTAAGCCAATGTGCTTCACGTTTATCCCACTTCACTAAAAAAACAAAAGGAGTAGTATGTACTAACTGTTCGAAGTGAGTGAGGATTTTTGGGAATCCCTTATGCTGAATAATTTTGGAGAGCAACTGTTACAATGGCTAGCAACCTGATAATAGGAAATGTCACATTCCTCATATTTCAATTTATTTCTTTCCATCAAAACAAACCAAGCCACCAATCCAACTATAGGGAAGATTTTTGCAAAGTGCCCGTCAGCCTAACATAATTTAAAGGAATGCCAGGTAAGGTTAATGGTGGGAATAGAGAGTTTACATAAGAAAGAAGTCCACACTTGTTGAACAAAACTGCAATTAAAAATAAATGTTCTAAAGTTTCTTCTTCCATTTTGCACAACATGCAACAAGAAGGGCCCCTTAAGCCCTTAAGATTAAGAATATCATCAGTGGGGAGGATCTTATGAAAGAGCCTCCAAATGAAGAAAGACAAGGAAGGGGTAATGAATTTATTCCAAAAAGCTTGACCCCATTGAAGTGGATCCCACCTGAAAAATAGAATGATAGATGAAGGCTGAGGAAGATTGGGACTTAAAACCTTTTTAAGATGAATTCCATCTGTTGCATTATTACTGATGGGAGTTTTCGAATTTCGGAGATCGGATCGGTATGAAGGACATAAGGAATCGGGGAAGCATTCCAAGCTATATCACTCCAAGCAATCACCAACTTTTAAGTTGATATCCACATCCAAGGGTGCATATATATATATATATATATATATATATATATATATATAGTGTAGTTTACTATGGCTCTTTAGCTAGCAGAGTTTGTAAGAAACCTATGTTCAAGGGCTTGATCTCATCTGTTCGCGGAATAAAATTTATAGATACATGAGGTTAGTTGGGAGGCTCGTCTAATAGCTTTTAACCAATCTTATATATATATATATATATATATATATATATGAAAGGAAATCGATATTTGGCGGGGGCCCAAATATCGATTTCCTATGCGCTCGTAGCCTATGATGAGAACCCCGAGCTATGTGCTCGTACTTCGACCCCCACGTACCACGGTGGGGATCATACTTTACCAAAGGAGACTTACAGTGACCTCGCCACCAACCTGGACAAGGAATACGACACTTATATATATATATATATATATATATATATATATATATATATATATATATATATATATATATATATATATATAAAATTTATTTGAATGATAAAAATCATGTTTTAGAAAACTAGTATGAACAGCCCGGTTTGACCGTGAACCAACTGATTGTCTGGTTCGAGCTGGCTTGAAAACTGCCTCAACATTGAACCAGTTTAAACCGACTTGGCCCAGTAAAAACCGGTCAGTTTGACTCTTAAACCGAAAATTATATATTTCCGATCAGTTTGACTCCTAAACCAGAAATTATATTTTTTTACATTTATACTACCAATTTTATGTAATTTACATGTCTAGCGCATAAACTCTATTTTTTATATTTATACCACCCAAATCACTTATATCACATCTAAACCATTAAAACTACAAAGAAATTCAATTTAAATACATGCCACAAAGTTTTATTTATTTACATATCAAATACTAAGAAATTTTTGGTTTCCAAATTAGAAATTATCAGTCACTGGAAGAGGAATCCCGACGCCCAGTTTCAAAATAGATTTAATATTTATAAATACATAATTTTGAAAAGTATCATTTTTAATTTTGAAAATATGAAATCAAACCAATCTCATGAATTCAATATTTTAAATAAACGAGCACTACATTGCTATGCATCATCTCCGAAGAATAGACACATTGCTTAATAATGGATTCGATTAAATAAACTAAAAGATTTATGACATCTTTTCTGGTCTGTGAAACCTTTATTGTTGACCGACAAGTTCACATATCTAATATGAAAAATTAATCAGGGTTTATATTACCTGAGTTCTTAAAGTTTCCTATAATGGCATGCCCCTATAGTTAATTACATTAAATGACAGAAGTCACCTAAAAAAACTCTCGATTTTAATTAGGAAATATTGCCTTCATGAATTCAAAAGGGTTTAGGACTTTGAAAGTTGGACAATAGGAAATTCAAATGAGAAAAGTGTAAATTTATAACAGTTATTCTCAGAATCTAAAGGAAGAAAGCTAGGAGACACCACAGATTCTGAGGAGAACCTCAATGGCTTCTCAGACTACGCAATGATTTGGCTTCAATTTGAAAGAGAATTTATTTTAATGTTTTATCCTGCAAA
The DNA here is from genome assembly GCA_022702705.1 of Papilionanthe hookeriana x Papilionanthe teres. NCBI lineage: Eukaryota > Viridiplantae > Streptophyta > Magnoliopsida > Asparagales > Orchidaceae > Papilionanthe > Papilionanthe hookeriana x Papilionanthe teres. Next base: position 4,775,095 of record CM040433.1, on the reverse strand, counting down.
TTTTTTTATTTAGGGCTTACATCTGCATAATACTGATCATTCAGAAAACTTAAAAGATAAGAGGATTTATGTCATATCGATGAACAACCTCGGAGTCCTAAGACGAGTTAGGGCTTATTTTACACAGTGCAAATGCCTAAAAGATAAAGTGAGGGTTTACATCGTACTAGATGAACTATCTTGAAGTCCTATGAATTTTTATTTATTTCTAAGAAGGTTTGCTGTTGTAGACCGTTTTGCTCTCTCAAAGATGTTCTTCTACAAGCCTCATCTTGTTGCCCACGTTGTTTGCTCCAAGTTCCTCGTTGCAACAGATTTTAATTTAGAAGTGTCAAATTGAGGAGGTTGAGAGAAGTAACGGGTTTAGAGTTCAAGTTTTGGTGTAGTTGTCAAGTTCAATGTTGTATTCATAATTATTAATGTCTTATTAGGCGGGAAGTTTAAGTTTATTGGAGTGATACCGATTATGATCTCACGGTTCCCTCATTTCAGCATCACTATTTCCTTCAAATTCACTTAGTCTAGATGAATTTACGAAATTCAAATAAATGAATTCAATAGCTACATCCAAATTGGGAGAAATCTCATTAGCAGCCGCAATTTGCCTCCTCAGAGGGATTCTCAATCATCCAAAGATACGTATTAATTTAGTTGCAATTATCTTTATTTTGTTTTGTTTGTGATTAATTTTTAGAGTTGTCTTATTTTTTTGTTGTTGTGAATTTTGTTTTTGATTTGGTTTTAGTTTAACATGCAATGTGACATAATTTACAGAAAATGAAAGTACTAAAAAGTAAAGTACAGTAAAAAAAAGTATTGTAAATAAACTATAAAAATGTACATGTCCATTTTACGCACTCCAGCTGAAATGTCAGTACTTGCAATGCATATGTAATCTTGTAAGGAATTAAAATATGATGCATGGAAATAAAGCAGACAAAATTGGTTTAAGGTATGCCTTATCAAACCATTAGACATAACTTGTTGGATTCCTATTTATATGATGATCTTCTTGAGCAAAGCATAATGGGTTCATTTTTCCTCCAAGATATCCAAAAGACCATAAAAGTGTTCGGGGTATGACCCTAAACAACTTTTAAAATTCTTTGGAAGGTCCCGAGTTCTTCTAAACTTATTATGTTGCTAAATCATTCATCCATTACAAAGTAAGGTTTAATGAGTGTGTTTTAACCCTATTCTTAGTGAACATTAATGTTTTAATCATCTCATGAGCAGGGTAACTATCACTTGACATTTCATTTATAAGTTATGTGAGTGAAGGCCCTTTAAGGGTAAATTGATTTGTTTAGGAATTTAGCCAATTAATTTAAAGTTGTGCTAGTAGTGTTTTAAAAATATTCTTGATCAATTATTTTTTCTTTTCTAAACCTCATTAATCAAAATTTTGGATTAAGCATAGTTCACTAATAAGCCTTTAAGGATTATGGATGGATTTGTAATTTTAGGAATATTAAGTTATGTTTAATTAAACCTTATTTATGATTGTATTATTGTCAAACCACTAGCTAAGGGTGTCAAAATGAGTGAGTTATTAACTTCCAAAATCCAACCCCTCACCTTCAAATCATTTGAATTAATTAACTTCCAAATTACAATAATTAAGGTAAAACTACCATTTATACATTTCTTAAGGAAAAGTGATAAGTTGGTTTCTACCTCTCAATCCCTTGTGTTTTAATCATCTAACAAAGTTAATAAAATCATTTGTTACCCATTTACCCCTTTCATTAAGCCTAAATATTAATTTACAACTTAAATTCGATAATAACCATTTTGCCTCTTTAAGGCCTATCACTTCATAATTCATTAAATTCAATTCAAATGACTTTGAAATTTTATGTTACCCTACTCATGGGTCAATTAAAACATCAGAGGAGAAAATGTGATTTTTAAAATTTATATTTTATTTTTATAATTATTTTAATGCAAAAATAAGTTTTTAAATATTAATTCATTAACTTAGCGAAAATAAACCATCTGTCCTTAGGAAAATTATTGGAGATACCACTTGGTTAGAAGACCATCTAGACCAATGTTCATGATTTTATGATTTTTTATTTTATTTATTATGATTATTTTAGTGAAAAATTAAGGAAAATTTATTTTTAGCCTTTAAAAAATTTACAACTTCACTTAGAAAATTAGGGAAAATATTTTAATTATCCCCAAGTGACCAGGAATCAAAAGTTACATTTTGGCACATTTTTATATTTTTGTGATTTTCATTATTTTTAATAATTTTTAATTATTTAATATTCAAAATATAACATAAAAATGAAATGTTTATTTTAATTCCAATTTATTTTTCTTAAGTCCCTCTAGTCACTACAAACTTCCAAAACCATTTTCTTATAATTTTCTTATTTATATTTTGTTTATTATAATTTTTTTAATGTAAAAAATGTTATTTTATTTAGAAAATCCATTTTAATGATTAAATCAATTCCACTTGACTTCAAATTTTTATGGTGAGTTAACATGATTGTTATTTAAGTGTGAAATGATTTTTGTGATTTTTTATTTATATTTTAATTATTTAGTTTTTTAAGGTTTTTAATAATTTAATTACTTAGAATGCCATTTTTAATTACTTAAATCCATTTTTTATTTTTTCTAGGGTCCTCAGACCATAATGTACATACCAAAATAAGTTTTGTATTTTTTTTTATTTATATATTAATCATTATATTTTTTTTAAAAAAATAGAGTGGTTTAACTTCAAAAGTAGGTATCTCTGACTAGAGATATTTCCTGACCTTGGAAAAATCAGAGAATATCCCTGACCACAGAGGGAACAAACCCTCCAAATCCCATGCCACATTGAATTATATATAACAAGTTATGATTTAATGAATTTTTAGGGTATTTAATTAATTTAAAAATAAATATAAGTCAAATAATTTTGATTTTATTTCCACATTCTTCTCCTCTGTTCACTGAGCAACTAAGTATTTTTTTTAGTTTTATGAATTTTCTACACCAGGTTATGGATCTTTAACAGTTTTCTGATTTAATTAAATCAAATAATACCTATTTTCCTAATTATCTAATTTAGCACCACGTAAAGTTACGATGGCTCCAAACTGCTACACTGTGCTCCGTCATTTAATGCCGTCATCTGAGTCAGCTTCCATGCGACCCGCGCTTTATGTAACAAGGGTTCATCCAGCGTAAGCCTGACCATCCTTTTGATACACATGCGATCCAATGGCTCTGGCTCTTCGTCCCCAACTGGTGTATCCCGTGAGCTGTCCAGCTTCTAGACCTAAGATATCTCACTCCACTCAACCAAATCACTTTGGATTTGTTCATACACCTTCATCTAGTCCAGATGAACACATCCATATGGTTTAATATGCATGAAATTGAAATATTCTTCTTAAAGACCCAAACCAAGCTTAATTTGGGGGTAAATGGTGTATAACTTTGCCTGAGAGCTTTTACCTGAATCAGATGCTTGCAAAAGTTTCGTTGAGACCTGACGAATCTCCAAGAAGTGTCTCCTGACTCTGGTGAATTGTCTGTGTAAGACCTCTTCCTACAAGTGGGAAGGCTGATGAGAAAGTCTAGTGTAGAGGTGCAGGGAGAGGGGACCTTCAGTGGAAAGCTTAATCTATAGCTGCGGGAAGCACGGGAATGGTCAATTTGAGGTTTGGTGGAGTTTTGTGAGATGTCCTATTTTCGGCCTAATTTTGAGCACTGAAATTGAGCTCAGGAAGTGGGAATTAGCGCTGGAGAATGGTGGGGATGAGCTTCTTTCAGTTATTAGATGGTCTGGGAATAATTTGGCTGAGTTTTGTTTAGGTTCAATGCACACTCCTTTGTTGGCCGTGAAGGGGTGGTGTTTAAATAAAGGGGCTTAGAGTGGCTTCCGTGGCTTCCATTTTGGTGTGCTTTGGTGCTTAGGTGGAGGGAAGAATGGTACAAGTGACCACTCAGGTTTAGATACATTGGATGGGTGCAATTGAGGTTTGGTCCATGGGAGAGCCTTCTCGGGTTTGGGTTTTCTGGCCATTAGGCCGGCCATCAAGGATAGGGGAAGTGGTTAGCCAGAGGAGAGTTTAATTGTGATTAGCTTGGATTTTGATGTCTAGTGGCAAATATATCTTTGGGCATAATGTTTTTTGGAGAAATACTCTAAATCATGGGACCCTTGGTCGATAGATCAAGTAGCTTAGGCTAGGTGGATCTTGGTTTGTTCCTAGGGTCCAAATGTTGGTTGTGGTAGACCTGGTTTGGTCAATTTCATGGCTTCGGTTCAAAATTGGGGCTTTACGTCAAACTTGGTTCTAATTTGGGTTTGGATTAGTATTTGGGTCAATTTATTGATCAACTTGGTGTCGATGATTGTTATGAGGAGCTTTGAGGAGAAATTAGATTATTTTGAGTTGATTTGGAGGGTCAATTTAGGGGAATTTGGCTCATGGTCAATTTTGGGGCATTTGGGCTTAACTTGGGTTTGGATTAGGCTAGGTCTTATATATGGTTCAATTAATGGTTCAATTGATGGTTCAATTTGATGTGGGTGATTGTCATGAAGAGTCTTAGATATCAATTAGGTGGAAATTTTGAGGTTATGGGATTCAATTTGTTGAGATTTGGGATTTAAGGTGAAATTGGCTTAGGTTGGATTTGGGTGAGCTTTGAATTCAAATTTGGGTCAATGGATTGTTCAAATTGATTTGGAGAAGTGTTATGAAGGATTTAGAATTCAAATTTTGGGAAATTGATTTGATTATGGGGTCCATTTTGGGGGAATTTCAGGGTATGGCTAAATTGGGGATTTTGTGTTGGGCTTGCAATTGGGTTTGAAATTAGGTTCAATTGGGCTTGTATTTGGTTTCAATTGAGATTGGGGATGATGAATTTAAGTTTTAAATTGAAATTGGGGGAGACTAAAGTCAATTTGGCAGAAATTGAGGGTAAGTTGGGCATTTTGCGCTTTTCGGGGCAATTTGGAGATTTTGGTCAAATGGGTTAATTTGGTTAAATTGGGCTCAATGAAGTGGTTTTATTTGATTTTGGGATCATTTGAAGTGTTTTTCGAAATTTTTGGAGTTTGAAGGGCATTTTGGTAATTTTGGGGGTTTTAGGGGTATTTTGGGGATTTTGATAGATTTTGGTCAATTTGAATGTTTTTAAATGTTTTGAAAATGATTTTTGAAGAAAATTTGGGAATTTGGGCAATTTTGGGAATTTTGGGAAAAATTAGGATTGTAGGGGCAATGTGGTAATTTTGGTGAAGTTTGGGTTAAAAGGGTCAAAATTGGGAGTTTGATGAAATTAGAATTAATTGAGGATGTCAATCATGATATTAACTCATTTGAGCATGGACCAAAGAGAAGTCCCATTTTGGATCCTACATTAGTTGGTCTTAGCCAAACTCTAGCCTAAGGCTAAGAGCTTGGGGAACCACCCACATGTGTTTCCAAAAGAATATGGAACCAAGGTTGGGCATGTTTTATTTAGGGTTTTGGATTAGGAGTGAAAGTGTGAGGTTCAAGTGTATGTGTGTGTGTGCAAGCCTGGCCACCCAGGCTTAGTCCTAAGGCTTGATCATTCTATAGGGGACTCCTCTTGAGTTTCTTTATGCTTGGCTCCATCTTATTAGAGGTTGGTAGAAAGCATAGGAAATTCCAAATGAATCAAAGAAGTATTTTGAACTTCTAGTGGAGAGGGTTCCATTGCTAGTTTTCTACGATAGTCACGAGAAAATACTATGGCAAGATCCTAGGCTCCTAAAGAAAGACTAGACCTCAACAAAAGTAAGGTCAACAAATAGATCCCTAATAGGTGTGGTGTGCGAGACAGGCACACTGCAAGTATTGGCGTTGATCGACATGATCAACAAGACCAACACAACTATCTGAGCCAACAGGCTCAAAACTGAACATAGAAATTAGCGAGAAACTATTCGCTGGGATTATCTGGTGAAAACTTTTGAATCCTAGAACTCTTCCCAGGGATGAATAGATGGAAGACCTTCATCATGGAGCTATGAATTTTAAGCTTCCAAATTTGAAGGAGACCCGATCTAATTTAATTTCAATCTCATTTTCAATTTCAATTTTAGTTATAAAATTTTGAACTTTTATATTTTCAAAATTTTATATTTTGAATTTCATTTATTTCAAACTTCTAACTTTGTGAAAGATTTAAATTTTAAGAGAGTGCAGAAAAGAGAATCAAAATTTCGGTATCGATATCGAATGATGGGAATCAGATTTTAGGTACTGACCCTGAAGACGAGAACCTAATTTTAAGTACCAGTCTCAGAGTGAGAATTAGAATCCTTGCACAGATCTTGAAATATCACAAACATAGGAAATAAGAGAGGCATTGAAATCCTTGTGTCGACCCCCAAACATCGTGTGGGTGGGCATCGAAATCCTTACATCAACCCGGAGAATATCATATGTGGGAATCGAAATCCTTACATCATTCCCAAGAATATCATATGTTGGAATCAAAATCCTTACATTAATCCAGAGAATATCATATGAGGAAATCGAAATCCTTGCATCTATCCCAAGAATATCATGTGTGTGGGAATCGAAATCCTTGCATCGATCCCGAGAATATCATGTGTATGAGAAACTTATGAACAGGATGTGAGAATATGAAGAAACTTTAAAGAATCAGAATACTTGCATAAATCCTTGAATATCATGGGCATGGAAAAACTTATGGGTAGAATGTGGAATATATAGAAAAATTTTAAGGAATCAAAATCCTTGCACCGATCCTTGAATATATGGGATATGGGCAACTTGCAGAAAGAGTGCGGAAACTTAGGGGAGGTGTCAAAATCCTCGTATCGACCCTCAAATATCATAGATGTGGAAGCTTGTGGATAGAGTGCGAAAATATGTGGAAACTTTAAGGAGTTGGAATCCTTGCACCGATCCTCGAATATCATAAACATGGAAAATTAGGGATATGAAGCAGAATTTTAGAGAAAAGGTGTCAAAATCCTTGCGTCGACCCCTAATATTGTGGAGGTGGAAACTATCTCAGATATAAGGTGAAAAATATGTGAAGAAGAGTCAAAATCCATGCATCGACCCTCAAAGTTTAGATTTGAAGGATTGTGATAGGGGCGGTCCCTAAAGCAACGTGGAATCGAATGTAAAATCATTAACCTTTAGAATTTAGTGTGAATGATTGTGATATGGGGCAGCCCCTAAAGTAACGCGGAATCAGATGTAAAATCCTCAACCTCTAGAATTTAGTGTGAAGGATTGTGATAGGGGAATGCCCCTAAAGCAACGCGAAATCGGATGTAAAATCCTCAACTCTAGAATTTAATGTTTTAAATTTGGGGGAAATTCGATGTTAGATTTTGTGGAATTTTAAGAAGAAGAGGAAGAAGTGTAATTCATGTGAATTTGTGGCTATTTGTAGAAGATTATGAGAATCTTGTATTTGTGGGAAGTGGCGTTGAGTTGATGCAAATGAGAGATTCGTGAAGTGTACGAGGAACGCGGAATTTTTTAACGAGTGGGGAACTCGAGATCGCTGAAGATTTTATTTATCATTCGCTTTCTTATTTGATTTCTTTCCATTATTGTGTCCCTTTTTTTTATCTAGAGGATTTTCAATTTCAATTTTCTTTTATGTCGCCTTTTAGCCCTTAATTTTAATTTATTTTCAAGTTTCATTTGTATCGTTCTTTGTTCGTTTAGAATTTGGGAACATCATGTGGTCAAACTTTTCATCCATTGTGCAATTACGACACAATCGAAGAACACACGTTGAATGGAAAAATCTTCATTAATTATGGATGAAAATACAGTACAACTGATTGTATGCTGATAGGCATTCCCAAAATATTAGAAGTACATATGAGTAGAAATTGTAAACATCACATGTTGTCTGTCCTGACATAATACAAAAAGGTAACAAATATATGTCTTGCAAGGTCACCCTGTGATCAAGCTAACCTCCTAAGCTTCACTTCGGGAAAGAAATTCCCTAGCGTACACTTAGAGGTACAGCTATATGACAGCTCTAGTGGCTGAATACTCTCAAAGTCTAGGTCTGGCTCGTATCCAGATGGGGCTTTATCTTCTCCATCCTGCAAAAGGTGACTGAAATTCTGGGGCATGTGACTCCAGGTATGTAGTGCTTGGATAAATCTACTATATTTCCCTTTAAGACCAGAACTGATCCAACCGGTAGTGGGATCTCCACTGAGCCTCTGAACTCTCCCAGTCCAAAAATCTGTATTTCCCTTCCAAACAAAAAACTGCTCGCGCTCATGAACGAGTCCGTGCAGAATGACCTGACGAAAGCATGGTGGTTAATATGAGGTGGGAAGCAATCCCCTTCCTCATATATGTTGATAATGCAGCTGTTCAGAATACAGTCTGTTAGCAGTATGTGCCACTCCACCATTCTCTTGATCATTTTCTTTATTGGGGATGGCATAGGGTTCAGTTCATCATTTTGCAAAATTCCTGGGGGATTTCCTTGTGTGTCCTTCACAAAGTTATAGCAGCAACCACACTGAATCGTTATCCTACTTTTTCATCTTTTCCATTTCTGTGGCTCTGATTAGGTTCTTTTCCTCACGCGGCCTGCCTGACCTAAGTCTTTGAGACTAAAGACTCAATACAAAATCTTTTTTCATCATTTCTTGAGAAAACATTCATATAAAGCTCCAATCCTTCCAGGATGTTGACAAATCTTCCTTGGATCTATTCATAGTGCTCGAATTCTCTCTTTCTGACTCTACAAATTTTGGCCATTACGTAGTCTGAAACCTCCTACTGCCGTCGAGGCTCTACTAACTGTGGTACGTATGGTTCCACGTTAGGGTGCTCCCTGCTTCTCATCAACACTAAGGCAACCGCGTACTCGTTAAAAGTCTTATATTCCTTTAGATGCAGAACATTGCAACGTGGGCATTCTGTAAATGCTCCTATAACTAACGACTATCTGGGTAAACTCAAACAACATGTCGGGCACCATATAAGAATCTTCTTAAGTGGATCCCATGACGGCACAGACTCTTTCGTAAGCTCTAGCTCCTCCTCCGTAGCTGGCGGACTAATGTCAGTTTCTCTCATCTCTTGATCATAATTTTCTTTTGGTGTTGGGGGAAGCTTGACAACTGTCTCCCTAGCTTGTCCCTTCTAAAGCCTGTCCAAGGCTCAGCGCTTGCAGAAATTAGCATTTATTCTTTGAGTTCGCCTCAGTGGTGTGCTTGGGGCTCTCTTTGCTGTGGTAGTAACTAGTTTTCCTTTTGGTGTAGTGATCAATTGATGGTATCTGCTTATTTCTTTTTGTGTGAATTTGTAAATCCTTCTGTACCTTTCTGCTTCGATGTCTCTCCCACCTCCTTATGACTAATTCTGATCACTAACTGTAGGCCTACAGCTTCCTCGTGACTGACCACATCCATTAAGGGGCCCTCATAGTCAACATTGACTTGGGAAAAATCCAAGTCAATGTTTATCACACCTCCTTCCAGTGCCTTTTCTCCATTTAGTGCTAGATTCAAGCTGTCTTTAAATAGAAAAACCAACTTTTATCCTGATAATTTTCTGTGTAAAACAAGGGAAGCTTCAGTGCGTCAGTACTTTGCACGAACAAGAACATTAACAAATTTTTATTTAGTAAATTTTAGATTATATATATGTCATTATCTTATTTGATACGACTTTATGAAGTTTGGTATTAAAATAAAGTGATTTCAATGTGCGCATTTTTTTCACAAAAAATTATTTTATTTCATTTAATTTTATTATAAAATTTCTTTTATGTTAGACCCAGCTATCTTGGAACGAACGTCATCCTAGTACTTCTTTTAATAACATTCATTGATTGGCAACATGGGCCTTTCTCCTTGGGAATCCACTAGCTGGTACGCTCCTCTGGAGTAAACATTTTCTACCACAAAGGGACCCATCTAGGTAGGTTCAAATTTTTCACCTATCTTGTGGTGTGCAATAATAGGTCTTCTGAGAACGAGACCAAGGTCACTAACTTTGAACTTCCTCTGGTGGACCGATTTATCACGGGCTTGAATCATCTTCGCTTGGTAGAGTTCCAAATTTTGCTGTGCGAGTAACAGCTTCCATTTGAGGCTTTCCAACTCTACAAGTCGGAGCTTGGCATTATCTTCTATTATAATTTGATTGGAGAGAAGCGATTCTGAGAGACGGTAGCTGAACTTCTAAAGGAAGTACTGCTTCAGACCCATACACAAGTGTGTAAGGCATAGACTGGGTCGGCATTCTGACAGTCGTTCTGTATGCCACTTCTAGTAAATTCTTATGTCATCCTCTTTTGTTATTGTCTAATGTTTTCTTCAAAATTTACACAAGCATCTTGTTGAAGACTTCTGCCAAGCTGTTTGGCTTGGGGTAAAAAATTGTAGAATACCTCCAATATACCCTGTGGCGTTTGAAAAAGTTGTTGATCTTAGTACTTTTGAAAGTGGACACATTATCAAACATTATTCTGCGCGGTACACCGAAACGGTAGACAATCTGATTCTAGAAAAACTGTAGTACATGCTGCGTGATGTAGTGTTTTTGTATATCAATATATTTTCTTTTAGATACCAGAATACAAACATAAGTATACATATCACACAAGTAATATATGGCTCTATTGAAGTCTTGGTTATCGATCCCACGAGGAAGGTGTTAATTTATGACAGTGGTACTAATCACAATGTTTAAACTTTATAAAAGTTACAGGTAAAAGCACAAGTGATAATATTTGAATGTGCTAAAGTATCTATTTTACCAAAATATTTTCTAAACATCAAAATAAATTTTCTATATTTTAAAAAGAGCTTTACAACTTTAATTAATGAAAGATTTAAATTTAAGAAAGCATCATTCCCCTTGCAATGAGTTTATGGTTACTGAAATATATAGATTGGTGGAAATTGTATTGTGCCAAATAGAAGCATTCTTATTCTTTACCCTTTACCGAGTACAGAAAGAACATTAGCTAATCCTATGTTTAGTCCCTAAATTTGTGGTTAGGCTGAGAGGATACTGGCTCCCACTTCAGAGCTCCCACTTCACCCTCCTCTGAGGGCTAACTCTCGCTTTAGTTTCCAAACACGAAGGTCGAATTAGCGATTTTAGTCCGTCACCATTAAAATCTTCAATTATATGCCCAAAAAAGTATATTTTCCTATTTATTTGCACTCAACCATATGGACTACATTCTCATCCATAAAATTGAATGTGATCTCCACTTTATTGTAGAACTCATAGTCCTTTCGGATCTTATGTTTCACAATAAATTTTAACATTTCAATTGGTCAGATTGAAAAATGAATAACGGAGTGCAAAATCATCACAAGTATTTAACATTTAAAAAACACATCCAATCTATCTCTTCATTTCACCACATCTCATTGCAAGGAGAAAGACAAGGAAATCTGCTCATAATTCATAAGGAAGATGCGAGTAAGCATAGATTTTATATATAAAACAAAGTTTATACAAACACAACTTATCTGTAACTCTTCCCTAAAGCAAATCCCTTGAAATTCCTTTGATTTTCTTTCTCTTCTTACAAGAACACTCAAAACTTACTCAAAACAAGACTCTACAAAAATCTCTACAACGAACTCTCGCAAAACCAATGACTCTTTAGCGATTTCTTTCCGAATTCTCCCCTTTTTGGGCGATTTTAGTTTTATAATATAGTGTAGAGACGAGTTTTCCAAGAGATGCCTTGAAATTCAATAAATGTCTGAATACGTCAAATCTTAAAGGAAATCATGGTTAACTGACATGGGCGTTGTTGGCGCCAGACTTGGGTACCGTTGGCTCCCAATCGTGAAATATATTCCAAACTCTCTATCAAATGGCGCCGTCAGTGTCCAGACCCAAAAATTCCACCAATCACCTCTTTTGACTCTAAATGTCATCCGTTTTTGCTTTCTTTTGATCCAAATGCCTAAAACCAACATACCTATAACAAAACATGAAAATTATCCTTTTTTAAAGTGCAATATCACTAAAAATGAGTATAAAATATAGGTAAAAAACTAAACATAGTTTTAGTGCATAAAAATCCCCCAAACATAACTGTTACTTATCCTTAAGTAACTCTTTTACAACATAAAAATTAAGACTCATGGTAGCGAATTTAACTTTATAATTGTAACAATTTTTTATTCATAAATATAGAGCAAGACCTTTTAAAATCTGTTTTAATAATTTGAGTCAAACTGATGCGCCTTAAAAATGTTCAATTTTTCATTTACTTTTAATGCCTATATTTAGTGATTTTTAATGATATTAAATTTTAAAGAAATTTATTTTGCATATTTTTGGTTTCAGGTATAAGAAATGAAATTTTGGATAAAATAAAGTGAAAACTGTGTAATTTGGAGCTAAAACGAGCAAGGAAGAAAATTCTGACCTGGTACATTTTGATATGTTTTTCTATGCATGATCTAATTTACATTTATAACATATTTTTGAATAAAATTAAACTTTAAAGAAAGTTTTTTTTCATATCTATCTTGTAGGTATATCTGTTAGGAGCAAAACGCAACTAAAACGGAGCAAAACGGAGCCGAAACGGAGCGAGACGGTGGAGTTGAACGTAGGGTGACGCCTAAGCACCAAAATTGGCACCTAAGCGCCGAAACTGACTCCTAGGCACCGAAACCAGCGCTTAAGGGCCAATCACGATGGGAAAATAGTGCCTATGCACCGAAAACTGGTGCTTAGGCTCCAAAGACGGTTTTGGATTGTTATTAGTGGTTCCAAGATGTTCTAGAAGCTTTTGGGTGGTTATGAACGTCCCAAGATGGTATTAAATGAATCTAGACACTTTTGAATGAATAGATGTGTCTCTTGGAGTGAAAAGATGTGCCTCTTGGAGTGAAGTGGCACTTAAGGCAACCCTTTTGGACAATTCATTGATTATGAACACTTTTTGAAGAGACACTTAAGCACCTCTTGGGAAATTATAAAAACACTCTTTACACTCTTAAATGAAGAACTAATTAGAAGCGGAGAATAAGGCTTGTATGAGAGCCCCAAGTGGAGCGACAAAGTGAGAAAGAAAGAGAGAGAGCGAGAGATTTCTTCTTTTATTTTCACTATGTTCTTGGATAGGATTGTAAGGAGATTGCTTATGCTATAAAAGGAGAGTTTGATTTCTATCAAAGATAATTATTTTCATTGTATTTTGATTTGAATCTATTCTTTCATTTGCATTGTTTTAAAGTCATGTTCAATGAAAAGTTTATGGTGTTTCTCCATGTGTAGTGAGTAGTTTTCTTTACTCTTCCCTCTTACAACGACTTAATATGCATATGTAGGATATAGAATTGTGTAGAGCAAGAATATGTTGTGATGATTTTACTTTGTTCTTCATTTACATGTAAACTTAATCAACTTGCATGTTAAAATCTATTGTGAGAACATGCAAGAACCGGAATGGTATTGTCTCGATCAAATGTGGTAGAATCACATGAGATTGTATGGATGAGAATGTAATTCATATAATTGAGTGCAACTAAATAGGGAGATAAACTTTGAAGGGTGTAGAATTAGAGGACTTTAGAGCGACAGGCTAAAGCCCGCTAACTTGGTCTTTTATTTTAGGTTTTGATGCAAGATGTTAGCCTCCAGGTTGAGGGATAAGAGGGAACTCTAGAGTGAAAGTTAGTATCTTCCTTGTTTAGCCCGTCTTCAGAACTATTCAAACTTTAGATTAAAAACTGTTCTTTATAACATCTCTAGTAAGGGTAAAGAATATAATTGCTCCTATTTGTTACAATATCTCTCTCTACTTGTTTTAATTTTACACATGTCATTAATTTCATTGTATAAGGAAGGGTACTTTTAATTTATCTAACCCCACTTTCTAGTTTTCACTAAGTAATTTAGTTTAGAAGTAGTATTGTAGTAATTATTGTAGGATTTAATTAAAACCAAACCTTTATCAAACTTCAAAGCTAGGGTGTGTTATAGTATACTAGAATTTCTCTTGATAGCCACCATGATTAACCTCGATCTCCGTGGGATCGATATTCAGGGCTTAATCAGAAAGCCCTATATTACTTGATAATGATACATATACTTACATAAAACCCCATTTTATAATAATATCAATTAAACTCTCATTTGCGTCGGCATCAAGTTTTTGGCATCATTGTAAAGAAAGAGGTATAATTTTTTGTGTGAAAAGAGTTTTTTGTATGAAAAATGTCTTGTAAAAAAACTATGTGTTGTGTGAAAAGTAAGGTATTTATGAAAATGTTTTGTTGTGTTGAATATATTTTTTGTTTTATTTGTTTTATTATTAACGTATTGTTTGTTGTGTTAAGTATGAAAAAAAAGGATCTGTAGTGCTTTTGCCTTATGGTCCCGAGTTAGAAAAATGAAAAAAATAAAAAAACAGAAAGGACTTGAAATCTAGAAATGGAAATGGAAAACATTCAAAATAATAACTTGAAAAAACATCATAAATCATTTTGAGATTATGTAAATCCTATGACAGATGAAATTCACTCAAGTATACAAAACGTTGTCATAGAAGCTGACTCATTTGAACTAAATCCAGAGATTGCCCAATTGGTGCAAAACAACCAGTTTGGGGGAACTCTTTCGGAGGATCCTTATTTACACTTATCATATTTTCTAGAACTTTATGCTACTTTTTGTTATAACGACATGTCAGATGATGTTGTTAGACTAAGGCTTTTTTCTTTCTCACTAAAGGATAAGGCTAAAATGTGGTTATACTAATTAGCACCTGGCTCTATTAAACATTGGGAGGAGTTAACTCAGAAATTCCTAGCTAAGTATTTTCTTCCTTCAAGGACTACTAAACATAGAAATGATATTATCTTTTTTTGTTTGTATAAAGGGGAATTAATATACAAAGCTTAGGAAAGATTTAAGGAACTCTTAAAAAAGTGTCCACACCAAGCTTTGCCTGATTGGTTAATCATTCAAAATTTTTACAATGGGTTAGTAGGATCCGTTAGGTCCATTATTGATGTTGCTGCTAGTGGATCATTAATGTCAAAACCATTTGATGAAGCGTATGCGTTAATTAAAGAAATGACTACAAATGAATTTCAATGGCCCTCTACAAGGGTAAATCCTAAAATGATAGCTAGTATTCATGATACAGATGCAATTGCAATTCTTGCTTCTCAGGTTGCTGCAATATCGAGGAAGTTGGACCAATTTGGAATGAACCGGCCTCAATTTACTCCAGTAGGTGAGGAAAGTTCATTAGGGCATATGATTGATTCTAAGTTATCATTTGAGACTTTAAATACCATAAACAGCCCATATTAAAACTTTTACAACCCAGGTTGGAAGAACCATCCTAAATTTAATTGGAATCATACTACTGCAGGTGAAAACCAACAATGGGAAAATGATCATACAAATCCTAATGCAAGTTGAAATAATTAGGGGAACATAAACTATAAACCATCATATTCACCGGACTCTAACAATAATCAACAATTTGAGGATAAGAAGATGTTTATAGATGAAGTGGTATTGCAAATGGGAAACCAATTGTAAAGTCAAAATGTTGCGACTAGAAACGTAGAGAATCAACTGGGATAAATTGCTAATTCACTTAGTAATAGACCCCAAGGAACAATTCCTAGAAACACTGAGATCAACCCAGAAGAGAAAAATAATGAACAAGTAGAAGCTGTCCAATTAAGAAGTGGAAGAGAGATAGAGGATGTGGTTAGAAAAGAGGAAGAAGTTGTGAGAGAAACAAAGGAAACTAAAAGATAGGAAGAACATGTTTCTAAGGATCTGCAAAAATTGATATCTCCAACTAAAATCAATTTAGAAAGACCATCACCTCCATTTCCTTAAAGACTTAGACAACATGAGTTAGATTAAAAAATTTTAAAGTTCATGGACGTACTTGAGAAGTTAACAATAAATATTCCTTTTTGCTGAAGTTTTGGAACATATGCAAAGTTATGCAAAGTTTATGAAGGAGAAATTAAACAAGAAAAGGAAGTTTAAGGATTACGAGACAATTACACTAATTGAGGAGTGCAACGCTATACTTCAGAAAACGTTTCCTCAGAAACTTAAAGGTCATTGTAGCTTAACAATTCCTTGTGCAATTGGAGAAAAATTACGTGGAAAAGTTTTATGTGATTTAAGAGTGAGCATTAATGTGATTCCTTTATCTATATTTAGAAGATTAGGTTTAACTGATATTTCTCGCAACCCTTCAGTTAGCTGATCAATATATTAATTATCTAAAAGGGGTTATAGAAGAAGTGCTTGTTAAAGTGGGTAAATTTATCTTTCCTATAGACATTATTGTAATTGATATGAAGGAAGATAAAGAAAATCCAATTATTTTGGGGAGACCTTTCCTTGTTACTGGAGAAGCTGTGATAGATGTGCAAAAAGAAGAGTTGACTATGAATATTAATGACCAAGAAGTCACTTTTGATGTGTTAAAGACTATGAAATATCCAGCTGATAGAAGAAATGATGATTGTTTTTGGATAGATGAAATTGATTATCTAAGTAAAGATCATTTCCAAGAAAGATTTGAGAGTAATTTAACATATGAGATTGAAATGGACTTTCATAATGAGTTAAAAATGTTGTTTAAAGAAGACTGTATGTATGTTCATGAGAGGTGTGAAATGATAGACGTTACAGAAAAAAGTAAACTTTTAATTCCATTTGTTGAAAAATCTCATGAATTTAAGATGAATGTACCCCATAAAATTTTAAAGCCTACCTATTTAGGGAATTAATCTACACCACCAGTCTTTATATCTTCAAATTTGATTCAATCACAAGGAAAACCTGAATTGAATGATGAAAAAAAATAAAGATATTGAAAGACCAATAGAAGAAATAAGGATATATTTCAAAAAAACTTTGAGTTGAGAAAAGAGAATAAAGATATTGAAAGAGAAATAGAAGAAACTCATAAGGAATTAGAAAAACCTATTTCCTTAACTAAGTTAAATATAGAAAGACCACCCCTACCATTCATTACCAAGGGGAAGAATTAGAAGATAACATGAGATAGAAGAATATCTCAATAGAATTTAATCCAAAATTTGAGTTATCTAGAGATAATTTGATCCAAAATTTGGGAGATCTTGACGTATCTTATAGAGATCTATTTCTTATAAATTTTAAGGAAGATATTAATATGCAAATTGAGAAATTCATTAGAAGAATATTGGATCTAGAAAGAAATATGTGTAAAAATGATATGAATCAATTCGAAAAGAAAAAACTGAAAGAAAAATTACAATTTAAAGATGTTGTAGGAATCCCTAAATCTGTAAAAGATTGGGCGATTGATCAAGGATTACTTAAATGAAATTTTAGTCCAGGAGGAATCATTTGTCAGGCTGACGATGTTAAACCTAGTGCTTTATGGGAGGCAACCCATAGTTATCAGTGTTGTTTTATTTAGTGTGCTTGAGAGTTATCGTTGTTAGTGTTGTATTGTGTTTGCTTTAGTGTGGATTAATTAGATTGATTGATGATTGGAGGATGTTTAGATTGTGAGTGGTTTGATTTGATCTTTGTTTGTGTCATGAAGGAGATGATTCCTTAACTTCTAATTATGGCTATTCTCTTGTAGTAGTTGGATTGACGAGTTCACTACTACTCGGGTCTCAACCAGACTTAAGTTTTACAGAAGACATCTTACTTTTTCTGACTTTATTTTCATTCGGTAGGATTCATGAACCTATTTGATGAATAACATGTGGATAATCATAAAAAATTCATTTCGTTAGAAATTGAAGGTAAGTTAGTGAAACGTGCTGAATTAAAGGATGAACTAACTTGATCATGAAGGGAAATTGGCGCCTAAGCACCGAAAACTGGTGCTTAGGTGCCACAGACGGTTTTGGATGGTTATTGGTGGTTTTGGAATGTTTTGGAAGTTTTTGGGTGATTATGAATGCCCCAAGATGATATTGAATGAATCTAGACACTTTTAAATGAAGAGATGTATCTCTTGGAGTGAAGAGGCACTTAAGGCACCCTTTGGAAGATTCATTGAATATGGACACTTTTTGAAGACACACTTAAGAACCTCTTGGGAAATTATAATAACACTCTTTACACTCTTGAAAGAAGAAATAATTATATGAGGAGAAGAAGGCTTGGGCGTGAGCCCCAAGTGGGGCGACAAGGTGAGAGAGAAAGAGAGAGTGTGAGAATTTCTTCTTTTATTTTCATTTCATTCTTGGAGATGATTGTAAGGAGATTGTTTTTTTTATACAAAGAGAGTTTGATTTCCATCAAAGATAAGTATTTTCATTGTATTTTGATTTGAATCTAGTACTTTGTGCGTGTGGTTTCAAAGTCTTGTTCAATGAAAAGTTCTTGTTGTTTCTCCATGTGTAGTGAGTAGTTTTCTTTACTCTTCCCTCTGACTATGAATTAGTATACATGTGTAGGTTATAGAATTGAGTAGAGTGAGAATATATTTTGATGATTTTACTTTTTTCTTCATATACATGTAATCTTGATCAAATTTCATGTTAAAATATATTGTGATAACATGTAAGAACTAATGTGGTATTGTCTCAGTCAACTATTGGTAAGAAGCACATGAGATTATATGAGTGAGAATGTAGTCCATATAATTGAGTGCAAATAAATAGGGAGATATACTTTAACAGGTGTAAAATTAAAGGACTTTAGAGTGACAGGCTAAAGCCCCCAATTTGGTTTGATGTTTTAAGTTTTGATATGAGATGTTAGCCCCAAGCGGAGGGAGAAGAGGGAACTCTAGTGTGAGAGCGAGTATCTTCCCTACCTAACCCATCTTCAAGATTTGAAAGCATCAGATTAATCAATGTTCTTTATAGAACCAAGTAATGGTAAATAATATAATTGTTCCTATTTGTCACAATCTCTCTCGCTACTTGTTTTATTTTTCACATGTCAATAATTTCATTGCATAAGAAAGAGTACTTTTAATATATTACCCCACTTTATGATTTTCACTAAGTATTTTAGTTAAGGATTAGAAGTAGTATTTTAGTGATAATTGTAGGATAGAATCAAAACCAAAACTTTATCGGCTTTCCAAGCTAGGGCATGTTATTGTACACAAGAACTTCTCTTGAAAGACACTGTGATTTACCGTGATCTCCGTGGGATCGATATTCGGGGCTTAATCAGAAACCTCTATATTTCTTGATAATGATACGTATACTTGCGTAAAATCTCTACTATTTAAAGACAATTGAAATCATACTTTGCTTTGGAGTCAAGTTTTTGGCTTCATTGAAAAGGAAGAAATTTAAACAAGAAAATTAAAGAATTAAACTCTTGTATATTGTAATCTGGGATCAAGTATCCAACATCTCAATTCCTTCCTGAACATAATCAAACTTTTCATATTCCATCTCATCATTTTTATGTCCCATTTCATCCTTATCCTTATCTTTCAAATCTTCTTGCTGAAGTTTCTCTTCAAATTTATCCTTAAAATGCTCATTACTCAGATAATAACAAACTTCTATTCTGAAATATTCCTTATCTCTTTCTGTTGTTGGATACTTCATAGCGTTAGATATATTGAATGTCACCTCTTGGTCATGAACTCTCATAGTTAATTCTTCTTTTTGAACATCTATCACAACTCTTCTAGTAGATGGGAATGGTCTCCCTAAAAAACTAGGAATATTTTTAATCTTCCTTCATATCTAAAACAATAAAATCCACTGAAAAGATAAATTTATCTACATTTACCAACACATCTTCTATAACTCCTTTAGGGGAGGTGATCGAACGATCAACTAACTGAAGTGTTACAATAGTAGGAGAAATCTCTCCTAAACCTAACTTTTTAAAAATTGGTAGAGGCATGAGGTTAATACTTGCACCCAAATCACATATGGCTCTTCCAAAAAATCTTTCACCAATAGCACAAGATATAGTGAAGCTACCAGGATCTTTTAATTTATGATGAAGCTTTTTCTGAATAATTGAGCTACACTCCTCCTAAGTGCAACAGTCTCAATATATGTAAGCTTGCTTTTCTTGTTAAGTATACCTTTCATAAACTTCACATAATTTGGCATTTTTTTCTAAGGCTTCAAAGAAAAAAATATTTACAGTCAACTTTTTAAGGATTTCCAAAAACTTCTGAAAATTTCTTCTATTTGTTGTTGTTTCAATCTTTAAGAAAATAGAGGTGGATGTCTTTCTGTTGCAATTTTCATTGTTTTAATCGTATATTCCAAATCAAGATATGTATCAACATCACCTTTTTCAATTTCCACCCTTTTCTTTTTAGTTTGAACTTCTTTTTGCACTCCTATTTCCAATTCCTTTCCACCTCTCAACTAAATAGCCTTGATTTGCTCTTTATTTTGATCTTTTGGATTAACTTCAACATTACTATGAAGAATTCCTAAAATTCTGTTACTAAGAGCGATAATAATATTCCCTAATTGATTTTCAATATTTTTAATAGCAGCTCCTTGACTTTGGAATGATTCCTCATATTTAACACTAATTCTTCAATAAACAATTTCTTTACCTTAACTTGCAAGTTACTGATAAAATCAGAAGGATAATAAAGTCTAAAGTTAAAATTTCCTTGGTTGGTAGAATTTCTTAATGGGTTCATCGAATTGTTATTATTCCAATTTAAATTAAGGTGATTATTTCAACCAAGATTATAATAATTAGAATATGCATTATTGGTTCTATTATTTATGGAATTCAATGTCTCATAAGATGATTAAGGTTCCATCATTTGTCCTAATTAATTTTCCTCTAACATAGGGGTGTTTGAGAATAGTTCATTCCAATTTGATCAATTTTCTTTGATATAACAGAAAGTCTGAAAAGCCAAAATAGATATAGCATTAGAATCGTGGATACTAGCTACTCTTTTAGGATTTACCCATTCAATGAGCCATTGAAAATTATTAGTAAGCATCTCTTCAATTAAAGACTACGCTTCATCAAAAGGTTTTCACATTAATGAACCACAAGCAGCAGCATCAATAATAGATCTAAGAGATCCTATTAACCCATTATAAAAAATTTGATTTATTAACTAGTCTAATAAGCATGATGTGGAAACTTTCTACGGAGATCTTTAAATCCTTCCCAAGCTTCATATATTGATTCCCCTTCGAAATGACTAAAAGATGTAACATCATTTCTAAGCTTAGCAGTTTTTGAAGGAGGGAAATATTTAGCCAAGAATTTTTGAGATAGTTCTCCCCAAGTTCTGATAGATACATGTGCTAAAGAATTTAACCACGCCTTAGATTTATCTCTTAATGAAAAAGGAAAAAAATTCTAAGTCTGACGGCGTCATTCGACACTCCAACATATTTAAAAGTAGCACACAATTCTAAAAAACTAGCAAGATGTAAATTAGAATCTTCAGTAGGTGTTCCCCCAAACTGATTATTTTGTACCATCTGGATAATAGCAGGTTTAAGCTTAAATGAATTAGCAGCAACATCAGAATTTTGAATAGTTAAGTGAATTTCATCAGCAGTAGGATTAGCATAATCTCTTAAGGTTTTTGTTGATGATCGTTCTCAACTCTAGGATTATCTAAGTTGTTCAACATTTTATTCAACTTTTTTTATTTTTGTTGTTTTTGAAATTTTAAACAGTACATTCTAATTCATAGTCGTAAGGTAATAAACCTTCAGATTTAAAACTATGCATAAATAAACACAAATAACACACTTAAAAGTAAGCAATAACACAAATATAATTTTATAAATTAAACAAAAGTTTTTCAAATACTATTAAATTTAACTGTTACCTTCCCCGGCAACGGCGCCAAAAACTTGATGCGGTGTTCTGTATTTCAATTTAACCATTTACAAACTAAAGTATACGTATCACATAAGTAATACAGGGCTCTATTGGAGTCCTGGTTATCAATCCCACGAGGAGGGTATTAATTTGTGACAGTTGTACTAAATCACAATGTTTAAACTTTATAAAACTTACAAGTGAAAAGCACAAGTGATAATATTTAAATATGCTAAAGTATCTAATTTACCATACTATTTTCTAAACTTCAAAGTAAATTTTCTATATTCTAAACAAAGCTTTATTACTTTAATTAATGAAAGATTCAAATTTCGAGAAAGCATCATTCCCCTTGCAATGAGTTTATGGTTAGCGAATAATATAGATTGGTAGAAATTGTGTTGTGCCAAATAGGAGCATTCCTATTCTTTACCCTCTGCCGAGTTCATAAAGAATATTGGCAAATCTTATGTTTGGTCCAAAAATTCGTGGTTAGGCTGAGAGGATACTGGCTCCCACTCCGGAGCACCCACTTCCCCCTCATCTGAGGGCTAACTCTTGCTTTAGTTTCCAAACACAAGGACAGAATTGTGGATTTTAGTCTGTCACCCTTAAAATCTTCAATTCTACGCCCAAAAAAACATATTTCCCTATTTATTCTCACTCAACTACATTCTCATCCATAGAATCGAATGTGATCTCCGCTTTGTTGTAGAACTCATAGTCCTTTCGGATCTTATTTTAACAATAAATTTTTACATTTCAATTGGCCAGATCAAAAGGTAAATGAAGAATAAAGTATAAAATCATCACAAGTAATTAACATTTAAAAATCTCATCCAATCTATCTTTTCATTTCGCCATATCTCATTTCAAGAAAAAAGTCAAAGAAATCTACTCAGAATTCATAAGGAAAATATGAGAAAGCATGGATTTTATATACAAAACGAAGTTCATACAAACATAACTTATTTGTAACCCTTCCCCAAAGAAAATCCCTTGAAGTTCATTTGATTCTCTTTCTCTTCTTACAAAAACACATAAAGCTTACTCAAAACAAGACTCCACATGACTCTCTACAGCGAACTCTCATAAAACCAATGACTCTTTACCGACTTCTTTCCAAACTCTCCCTTTTTGGGCAGTTTTAGCCTTCTAATACATTGTAGGGATGATTTTTCCAAGAGGTGCTTTCAAAAAGAGTCCGAATACATCGAATCTTAGAGGAAATCAAGGTAGCTATCATGGGTGACATCGGCGTCAGACTTGGGCTCCGTCGGCGCCCAGCTGCGACATATATTCCAAACTCTCTATCGAATAGTGTGTCGTCGCCCAGCCTGGCATCATCGGCGCCCAAACCAAAAAATTCGAAAAATTTCCTCTTTTGATTCCAAATTTCATCCTTTTTGCTTTCTTTTGCTTCAAGTGCCTAAAATTAACATACCTGCAACAAAGCATAAAAAATACCCTTCTTTAAAGAGCAATATCACCAAAAATGAATATAAATTATAGGAAAAAAATTAAACTATTTTTTGGTGCATCACTGCGTTGTTACCTCTCGCATTGGCACTGCCTCTGCCCACTTAAGAAGTAATCTATTACTGGGAGTATAAATTTGTGTCCTTAAGAAGATGGAGGGTTTATCGGACCCACTATATATGTGCCCAACACTCAAATGACCACGATGTGACCGTGGGGAGTAGAACATTCGGAGGTTTGTGAAAGATCACTCTATACACCTGGAACTGATGACATTTCCTAGCTGTTTTGATGCAATTAATCATCGATGCTGGCCAGTAGTATCCAAGTCTTTTGAGCTTTTTTCTTCTTCGGCCCTGACTGGTGAGTACCACACAATCCAACATGCACTTCTTTGACAATTTTCTGTACTTATGCTCTGCTCAAACATCTCAGCCACATCTGATCAAACGATCTTCTGTATGGAATGTTGTTAAATAAGTCCTAAGACATTGCCCTCTTTTGAATTTGATATGCAACTGATTTATCTTCTGGCAGTTTCCCTGTTTGTAAATGTTCTATTAACTGTTGGCACCAATCTTCTATATCATTTGATATTGTAGCTGTTTTCTCTCCTTTTCAAGCTTGTGTAATTTGTCAAGGTCGACCTGTGACAAAACCTAATGTCCATGTATTATAATGTCTATGGAATATTCTGATGGACAAACCAATTCTTTAGCAAGCTTAGCCAAAGCGTCTGCATGGGCATTTTCTACTTAAGAAATCCTATGGAACGTTACATTGGGAATTTATTCTAGTAGCTTCATTACATACCGGTGGTATTCTTCCAATCTTAGTTTCAGAATCTTCTAATTTTCTACCACTTTCTGAATGACAAGTTGCGAGTCGCGATACATGGCAATGTTTGTTATATCCATTAACATTGTTAATTCTAATCTCGTTATCAATGCTTCATACACTACTTTATTCTTGGTACACGGCTCTATCAGGTGGTAGGAGAATCTCAACATTCAATGATCTGATGTAACGAAGATCAGAATAATTCCTACTTTGCCAGGTGTCACGGTCTGTAATCCATTATCTTTTTTGGCTGACGAAGCTCCATCGAAGTACATTTCGCAGCATCTGGTGCATAGTAGTTCCATTTGCATTATATGTTCGTCTGGTAGGTTGTCATCAAGAGGGGACCCAGCTGGTTGTGGGTGCACTGCAATAAAATCTGCCAAAGTCTACCCTTTAATAGCGTGAAGGGGCACAAAAGTTATATCGAATTGCAATAAAATCATTTACCGTCTTGCTAGACGTCCGGAAAGTGTTGGTCAGGTCATCAAATATTACAGCGGATTAACTTTCGAAATCAGGTTGACCTTATGAGACAACATGTTGTGCTTAAGCTTCTGAATGGCGAAACCAAAGCTAAGATATTTTACCTCCACCGGTATTAGACATTGACTCAAGTAGTAGAGTGCATTTTCCTTACCCTCATCATTGACTTTGGGCAAATAAGCCTTAGATGGATTCGTCTAAGGCTGCGGTATAAAGTATCAACGGTCTACCCATGATAGGGGCTGCTAACACAGGAGGTGTCATTAGATATCATTTAATATCTTTGAAAGCTCGTTAGCATGGCTCTCCTCAAAAGAATTTAGCATCCTTTTCGAGTAAATTCAAAAAGGGTAGACATCTTCCTGATATATTAGATATAAAACATCTTAAGTATGCGGATTTCCCTTGAAATGAGCGTAATTGTTTCATGGTTTTGAAGGTGGCATTTCTAAGATAGCTTTAATCTTTTTTGGGTCGATTTTGATTTTTTGATGATGAGCAAAGAATCCTAGAAATTTTTTGAAGGTAACACTGAAGGTACATTTTAAGGGATTCATCTCAAGATTATATTGTCGTAATCGTTTAAATACGATCCTCAAATCATACAAATAGTTTTCCTTTACTTTGCTCTTAATGACCAAATCTTCCTCGTAGCACTCAACTTGATTGTGGATAAGGTCATCGATGATCCTTGCTCTTTAGTAAGTTACTCTGGCATTCTTTAATCTGAATGACATCACAGTGTAGCAGTAGATTCCAATCGAAGTTTTGAATGTCGTAAGTGTTGCATTTTCTGGAGCCATTTTGATTTGATTGTAGCCCAACAATCCATCCATGAGAGAGAAAATCTCATGCGACAATGCAATGTCCACCATTAACTCCAGTATCGGTCATGGAAACTCATCATTTGGACATGCTTTGTTTAAGTCTCTGAAGTCGACTTCCACTTGTATATGTCCATTCTTCTTCTTTACTAGCACAACGTTAGCTAACCACGTGGGATATTACTCTTCTTGTATGAAGTTAGTGTCTATTAATTTCTTCACCTAGGCTGTGAATTGATGTTCTATATCGAGAAGCATCCTTCTAGGAGCTTACTTCACTGGGGTTATAACTGGATCCACTCTAAAGAGGTGAACTACAACTTCTGGTGATAGTACTGACATTTCATCGCTGCTTCAAGAAAAACAGTTCTTAAATTTTGATAGTAACTTGATCAAATTTACGGACTCTTCTTCATTTAGTAGCGAACTTGTAAAAGTCGGTCGGGGTTGCTCCTCGGTCTCGAGGTTGACCTCTTTTAATTCATCCACTGTTGTCTTGATTTCTTCTTCGAACTCTGACAGAGCATCATCTATTGGCTAATTTTCATATTCATCTTTGACGTTGAAGAATTATTCTTCTAATTGGCTAGCATGCAAAACTCTGAGTCATCGACCGGTTCTATTGTACCAAATCCAAGACCTTCTTTTGAATTTGGAATTCATCCTTTAGTATTCCATAATTTCTCCAAAAGTTGCAACTTATTCTTTAACATTTGCTTTGGCACATAACTTGTTGAATTAACTTTTGTACACAAGGAGAAATCTAACTAAGTGGTAGTTCCATTAATTCATTAGAATTGTCCTCTTCCAGATTTATACAAGTTTCAGAAGTAGGAGAAGCACAGTAAAACTTGATCGATTTAAAATCACCATTACAGATTTCCTTGAACTCCATACTCTCAATCTTTTGAGGGTGGATCGAAGTTAGGGTCATGGCTTGCATGTAATGCTTAATCTGATTATACATTGACTCGTATTCACTTTTCTTTGTATCATCCAGGGAGATCTTGAACTGAGGCTCCTTCTGGTTTACTGTCATTGCACCTCCATCTGATTCATCCTCTTCAAGGCTTCTTTCTATTTCAATGTTGATCGTTTGCTTCATCTGTTCAACCATCTTATAATTTCTCCCTCGCTGTGTCCCCGGCCTTGATCTCGGGTGCGTGGGCTAAAAGAATCTCCACCAACTCATTGTAAAGGAGTGGTGGGAGATCATTGAAGCCGAGCTGAATGGTCGTCTTCCAGTGATGCTTTTGAATCTTCAACCTTATTTTTCACGACTTCTCTTAAGAAGATAATCTTCTTCAGGGGAGCATAATAAACAACATCTTCGTGGATGCCCACTTCATGTATTGAAAAAGGTTGAAGGTCTTCCTTGATGCAATGTTCTTATCCATCTTTATAATACTTAATGCACTGATGTAGTGATGACGGGACCATATGATCCACTGAAAATTTGATTCCTTTTGAATGCCTTTTTCATGATTTCATGCAGGTACGATGATTTTAGGCCTTTGGAGCAAAAGGAAACAAAAAGGAGCGAATTCGAAGCAAAAAGAGGCAAATTGGACATTTTGACCTAGAGTGCCGAATGACTCGCTATCCAGCGCCGGACTGTGCCCAATACCAGAGAGTTTGGGAAGAACAACAGAAAATAGCATTGGACGGTGCCCTATCGAGCGTCGAACCGTGCCCTATCGCAAACTCAACCAAATTCAATGTATTTGGTAAAATTTTGGAGGGTTGCATAAGGGAGCACTTGGGAAAGCCGGTTTAATCCAAATTTAAACCAATTTGGAGCCAAAATTTAAGAGTCTCTTCAGTGTTTTTCAGAATATTTTCATTGTTCTTGTGTGGAGAGTCCATTAGAGAGAGTTTAGGGTTTAGTGTTAAGTGTATTTTCTCTACTTATGAGTGTAGGAGGAGAGGAAATGTGAGAGATTTCTTCTTCCTTACTCATCTTAAGAGAGAATTGTGTGTTTTTATGGAGAAAGAAGTGGAGTCAAAGGAATTTCAAGAGATTCGCTTGGGGAAGAAATTGAGATAAGTTGTATTTACTTTTCTTTGTTTATATGACGTTGCTTTTATATATATAATCCATCTTTTTTTGTACTTTCCTCATGAGTCTTGAGTATATTTCTTTGTCTTCCTCCTTTTCATGTGATATGTTGATGTCGTGATATGGAAATGATGTGCAGATTTAATATGTGAAATTTGTGATAACATTTTTACTTCAAACTTCATTTACTTTTTGATCTGACCAATTGAATTGTTAAAACTCGTTGTGAGACATATGTTCTGAAAGGACTATGAGTTCCATAACAAAAGTGAAGGTAACATTCAATGTCCATGAATAATGATGTAGTTCGTGGGGTTTGGGTGGAAATAAATAGGGAAATATGTTTTGATGGATGTAGAATTGGAGATTTTAGAGTGACAGGCTGAAATCCCCAATTTAGTCCTATGGTTTCGAAAGTAAAGCAAGAATTGTCCTTCAGGAGAAGGGAAGTGGGAGCTTCGTAGTGACAGCCGGTATCCTCCCAGCCTGACCACCGATTTAGGCACTAAACCTAAGATTAGCCAATGTTCTTTATATTGCTCGTAAGGAAGTAAAGAATAGGAATGCTCTTATTTGGCACAATACAGTTGTATCACTGATCTATGTCACTAAATCATCACATTATCATTGGAAGGGAGGAGGATTCTTTCTTGCAATTTGAACTTTTGTTATAAAATTTAATCTTATGTTTGTTAATAGTGCTAGAAGAGTATAACGTACTTTAGTAGAATTAGTAACTACTACTGTCTGAACATCCTTAAAGTATTAGTAATTGTTGCAATTGTGTTGTGATTCGAGTATTGATTTATGAGCTCCATTATAGAGTTCGCAAACCTCCTCGTGGGATTGATAACCAGGACTATACTAGAGCCCTGTATTACTTGAGTGATGCGTATACTTGCATTTTTAATGTGTAACTCACTAGAAATCTAAATCAATATATATATATATATATATATCTGAGTTCATAAAATTTTGGCATTCAAAAAAAAGTCGTACCAAGTTTTTGGCGCTGTTGTCAGGGAGGTAACACTAAAAGTAAATTCGGTAGTACTCGAAAACTTATATTCGAATTACAAGTCTTAATTATGTGTGCATGATATTGCTAGTGTGCTTATTGTGATTGTGCATGAGTAGATTCGGAACTGAAAATTTAATACCTTACGATTCTGAGTTGGAGCGTACTATTAAAAAGATTCAAAAACAAAATAGAGAAGATATAATTTTAAATCAAATGGCGAACAGTCTAAACAATCAAGGAATTGAAAATGAAAACCAACCAGGACCATTAAGATATTATTCTAACCCTACATTAGATGAAATTCACATAACTATCCAAATTCCTAATGTAGCTGCTAATTCATTTGAGCTTAAACCTTCTATTATCCAAATAGTACAAAATACTCGGCGGAACATCGAATGAAGATCCTAATTTACATCTTGCAAGTTTTCTAGAACTATGTGCTACATTTAAATATGATGGAGTGTCAAATGATGTTGTTAGACTAAGGCTTTTTCCTTTTTCATTAAGGGATAAAGCCAAGGCTTGGTTAAATTCGTTAGCACCTGGATCTATTAGAACTTGGGGAGAACTTTCACAAAAATTCTTATCAAAGTATTTTCCACCATCAAAGACTGCTAAGCTTAGAAATGATATAACATCTTTCAGTCAATTTGAGGAAGAATCGATATATGAATATTGGGAAAGATTTAAAGATCTTCTTAGAAAATTTCCACATCACGCTCTACCAGATTGGTTTGTAATTCAAACATTTTATAATGGATTGGTAGGATCTCTTAGATCAATTATAGATGCTGCTGCCGGTGGATCACTAATGTCAAAACCTTTTGAAGAGGCTTATGCTTTAATTGAAGAAATGGCTACTAAGAATTTTCAATGGCCTGCTGAATGGGTAAATCCAAAAAAAGTAGCCAGTATTCATGATTCTAATGCTATAACTATGATAGTTTCTCAAATCGCTGCTCTTTCAAAGAAAATAGATCAATACATAGTGAATTATTCTCAAACACCCCCCATTATTAAATGAAAATTCATTAGGACAAAATATAGATGATCAATCTTCATATGAATCCTTAAATGTGATAAACATTAGACAAGGAAATCCTTATTCGAACTATTATAATTCTGATTTGGAAAACCACCCAAATTTAAACTGGAATAATAACAGTAATGTTCACACCATTAATCCTCAGTAGGGGAACAACCCAGTGAAGCCATTAAGAAACTTGAACAACCATGGAAATATGAATTATAGACCTCATCCTCCAGGCTTCCATAATAATCCAAAATTTAAGGAAAAGAAGTTATCTATAGAAGAAATGGTTCTGAATATGGGAACTTAATTACAAAGCCAGGGAGTTGCAATTAAAAATATAAAAAATCAATTAGGACATATTGCCACTGCACTTAGCAATAGACCTTCAGGAACACTCCCTAGAAATGTTGAAGTAAATCCAAAAGACCAAGGTAAAGAAAAAATCAAGACTATCCAAATAAGAAGTGGAAAAAAATTGGAAACAAGGGTCCAAAAAGAAACTGAAATTGAAAAAGAAAAGGTGGAAACTGAAAAAGAAATGAAAATTTATATCCAGACATAGAATATCCATTAAAACCAATGAAGATCACTGTAGAAAGACCACTACCACCATTTCCTTAAAGATTAAAATAATAAGATAAAGAAAAAAGATTTGCTAAATTTTTAGAAATCTTAAGAATGTTATCTGTGAATAGTCCCTTCATTGAAGCTTTAGAGCATAAGCCTGATTATGTTAAGTTTATGAAGGATATACTCAACAAAAAGAGGAAGATACTAGATCATGAAACTATTGTACTCAGTGAAGAGTGTAGTGCTATAATTCAAAAAAACTTCCTAAAAAACATAAAGATCCACGTAGTTTTACTATCCCATGTGCTATAGGTCAAAAATTCTACGGACGAGCATTATGTGATATGGGAGCTAGCATAAATCTTATGCCTCTATCAATCTTTAAGACATTGGGAATAGGAAAAATTGCACCAACTTTTATAACTCTCCAGTTAGCTGATAGATCTATTACTCATCCTAAGGGGGTTGTGGAAGATGTTTTGGTCAAGGTTGATAAATTTATCTTTCCTATAGAGTTTATTATCATAGATATGGAAGAAGATAAGGAAATACCTATTATCTTGGGAAGACCATTCCTAGCTACAGGAAGAGCTATGATTGGCGTTCAAAGAGGAGAATTAACTATGAGAGTAAATGACCAAGAGGTAACATTTAAGATTTCAAAGTCAATGAAATATCCCTCAATAGAAAAAGACGGTGAATGCTTTAGAATGGAAATATGTGATTTTTTGAGAGAGGAATATTTCAAAAAAAAATTGAAGAGAAAATATAATAAGAAGATCTGAAAGACAACAATCATGATGAGATAGAAGATGATTCTGATGAGACTGATCATGAAGAAATAGAATATGTTCAAGAAAATTTTGAAATGCTTGATTCAACGAAACCTGAAAATAAAATTTTAATTCCATTTATTGTGAAGCCTCCTGAACTTGAAATGTAAACTCTTCCAAAAAATTTGAAGTATGTATTTTTAGTGGAATTATCAAATTACTAGTTATCGTATCCTCAAATTTAAATGAGTTACAGGTACAAAAATTAATGGATATGTTAAAGAAATATAAAAGAACTTTTGGTTGGAATTTAGTTGATATCAAAGGAATTAGCCCTTCTATTTGTAAGCACAGAATTTTGTTGGACAAGGAACATAAACCTAGAGTTGATCCACAAAGGAGACTGAACCCAATGATGAAAGAAGTAGAAAAGAAAAAAATTTTAAAGTGGTTAGATGTTGGAATCATATATACCATTTATGATAGTGCTTGTGTAAGTCCAATTCATTGTATTCCTAAGAAAGAAAGAGTGACAGTTGACATAAATGAAAAGAATGAAATTATACTGACAAGTCAAGTCATTGGTTGGCGAATATGTATTGATTATAGAAAATTAAATGCCGCCACTAGAAAAGATCACTTTTCTTGACCTTTCCTAGTCTAAATGTTAAATAGACTTGTTGGGCATAAGTATTATTGTTTTTTAGATGGATATATCGGTTATCACCAAATACCTATTGCTTTTAGAAGAATGCCCTTTGGATTATGTAGTGCACCCGCAACATTTCAAAGATGTATGATGTCAATATTTAGCAATTTGATAGATGATGGAATAGAAGTGCTTATGGATGATTTCTCAGTATTTGGAGACTCATTTAATGCATGCCTAAGCAACTTAGAAAAAGTTATAGAGGTATGCGAAAGAACAAATTTAGCCCTAAACTAGGAAAAATGTCAATTTATGGTTGCAGGAGGAATTGTACTTGGGCATAAAATATCTGAATATAGCATGGAAGTAGATCCTGGAAAGATTCAAATTATAGAAAAATTACCATCTCCTACCACAGTGAGAGGAGTAAAAAGCTTTTTGAGACATGCTGGATTCTACAGGTGATACATTAAATATTTATAAAAAATAACTAAGCCTTTATGCCAACTTCTAGAAAAATAGAAGAAGTTTGATTTTAACGAAGAATGTTTACAAGCTTTCAACTCACTAAAGAAAAAATTAATCATTGCTCCTGTAATAGTTTTACCTGACTGGTAGAAACCATTTGAATTAATGCGTGATGCGAGTGATTATGCTATTGGAGTTGTTTTAGGACAAAGGTATGAGAAAATGTTTAAGTTTATATATTATGCTAGCAATACTCTTACTGATGCTTAAACTAATTACACTACTACAAAAAGAGAGATATTAGCTATAGTTTATGCATTTGAAAATTTTAGATCATACTTAATTGAAAGCAAATGTATAGTGCATACTGGTCATTCTGTTATTAAATATTTAATGCAAAAGAAGGATATTAAACCAAGATTAATTCGATGAATACTTTTATTACAAGAATTTTATTTTGTTATTGTTGACAGAAAAGGAGTCAATAACCAAATAGCTGATCATTTATCTAGACTTGAATAGCATAAATTGTCTTATTTTGAAAATGAAATAATTGAAACTATCCCTCATGAGTAACTGTATAATATTAAAGAAGGAATTTTACCGTGGTATGTTGATATTGTGAACTACATTGTTAGTAACATTTTACCACCAGGATTATCATTGCAACAACAGAAAAAATTTCTATATGATGCTAAATCTTATTTTTGGGACGATCCTAATTTATACAAGCAATGTAAAGATCTTATTATTAGGAGATGTGTGCCTTATGAAGAAACTGAACAAACTATTCGAGGATGTCATAATTCTAAATTCGGAGGACATTTCAGAACTGAAAGAACAATGCATAAGATTTTACAATCTGGATTTTATTGGCCTACTTTTTTTTAGAGATGTTTATAGATTCATCAAATCTTGTGATCAATGTCAGAGAGTAGGTAATATATCTAGATTGAATGAAATGCACCTAAATTTTACATTGGAAGTTGAGATCTTTGATTCTTGGGAATTATATTTTATGGGACAATTTATTCCTTCATTTAGAAATTCATATATATTAATTGATTTGGATTATGTATCTAAAGGGATTGAGGGAATAGCTTTACCAAAAAGTGATGTTATAAGCATTTCAAGTTTTTTAATGAAAAATATTTTCACAAGATATGGAATGCCTATAGTAATCATCACTGATGAAGGATCCCATTTTAAGAATAATGTGATTCAGAGATTAGCTAAAAAGTATAATATTATGCATAGAATCTCTATAGCTTATCATCCCCAAACGAATGGTTTAACTGAGGTATCTAATCGTGAAATTAAATGAATTTTAGAAAAAGTCATAAATCTCGATAAATTAGATTGGTCTACTAGATTAGACACCGCTTTATGGGCATATTGAACTGCTTATAAAACTCCTATAGGAATGCCCGTATAGATTAATTTTTGGGAAGATTTGTCACTTACCAGTTGAATTAGAATGTAAAACATATTGGGAAATAAGGAAATTAAATTTTAATCTGAAAGATGTTGGTGAGAAAAAGATTATTGCAATTGAACGAATTGGAAGACATCAGAAATGAATCATATGACAATGATAGAATATACAATGAGAGAAAAATAAGGCATGATCGGAAAATTGTTAAAAAGGAATTTGAGCCTGGATAAAAAGTTTTATTATACAATACTAGACTGAGATTATTTCCTAGGAAACTGAAATCTAGATGGATAGGACCATTTATTGTTATAAAAATCTATCAACTCGGAGTTGTTGTTATTGAAGACCCTAAAACTGGAAGAAGATTCAAAGTTAATGGACACAGATTAAAACCGTATTTTGAAGGAAATAGACCTAATTTTAAAGAGGTTTTAATGTTGGATCAACCAGAATAACCAAAGGTTATATTGAGCTGACGTCGTTAAACCAAGCGTTTTATAGGAGGCAACCCACGGTTATGTTTATTGTTTTACTTGTCTGAATTACTCTTTTTGTTAATTAAGTCCTACTCATCCTTAAATATCATAAACAACATTAAAGAAATATCAAATCGATGTTTGGAATAAATTTAGACGAAATGAAAATTTGGCCAAAACTGAACTAGCGCCGGACAGCGCTGTAATCAGCGCCAGACCGCGCCGCTGACCAAAAACAGCTTTTTTCTTTCTTAAATACGAATTTTGGCAATTTTAGGAAATAATCTTTCCATTTAAACTCCCAAAAACTGCCTCTAAACTCCAAAACCACTAGAGAAATGAAAAGGAAGATCCCAAATCTTGTTCAAATGGATTTCAACTTGATCGAAACTTCAAGATTTCAAGTTTTCAACCATAGAAAGTTCATCAGCTTTGAAGCGCAACGTCTGTTTGACAAAAACATTTCAAGGAAGAGGCTGATTAAGGATTGAGGCTTTGCTAATTGAGGTTTGAATTCTCCTACTACTCGAATTGAATAAATTATTGTTAAAAAACATTGGGAAGTTTTATGTTACATTACTGCTGCCGTAGTCGTCCCTGTCGTGAAAGAATTTTATGCAAATCTTCATGGGATCAACCAAGGTTCAATCTACGTGCGAGGCAGCTTTTCCACGTTTACTCCTGTGAATATTAATGACTTATATATGATTGAGAATGTGTTGATCTGTCACTATAGAAACTTTACCCCGACGAGAGAAAATATGTGTGATATATACAGATATTTGACGGATGAAAATGATGATTGGGAGATAAGAGATAAGAGGTACGTAGTTTTTCGACCACACTTCAGAATCCTACATCGAAACACTTACATTATTTTATATGTGCAAAATTACTCCCAACTATGAAAATCAGTAAAGTGACCAAGGAATGTACTATTTTGAATTATTGTATTCAAAGGGGGATGCCTATTGATATTAGTTCTATTATTGTGAAATCTATTTTGAGATTGATCGTACACGGATCAAAATATGGGCTTGTACATCCTTCAACCATATTTCTTCTTTGCAATCAATCACAAGTGCCATATGAAAATTGGGTGAGAGTACTTCTTCCCTGGAAGCGTCTGGACCCTAAGGACGAACACAGTAACGAGTCAGTTGGAGATGTGAATGACATTAGTATTATTGAAGATAAACCATACTAGAGTTCAAAGCCTATTCTTCTTTACTTTCCTGAAAGTTTGCAGATAATTCTGAAGAAGATTAAGAAATTGGAGAAAGATATGCAACACTTGATGAGTGCAATCAACAATATATCTGACTTCTTTGATCACCTAGATTGGAGAATGAAGGAACATTTTGAGCATTCTGGGCATCTTAAAGGATGTGTGATACGCTTGATGAAAAGAAAGACGGGATTGAGGAGGATTCAACTGAAGAATTCCTGTATCGTCCATTCTATAATTTGTTCGTTCATGTTCAATCAATTGATGACATTAGAGATAATGATAGTTCTGAGGACAAGTAGAGACTTAATTATGTGTTTATGTATTTAAATTTATTACTTAGTTTTCTTTGCTTGATTGATATGTTTGAATTTGCTTTCATGTTCAGTTTTCAGCGTCTGAGTGTCGTGGTCATGAGCGACGTTGAAATTTAGTGTTTTATAGCTTGATAAATGTGTAAAGTCTAGTATTACTTATGTGTGTTTGAAAATTAAATTTTATATATCAAAGTGAAGTTTTGTGTTGTTAGTGTAAAAATTTTTGTTTGTCATGGCTTTAGTACTTTATTCGATGCTTAAATGGACTAATTAGACGTCGGTGAGGGCTTAAAATGATCGAAATTGCAAAAGAAATTCGAGTGCCCAAAATTTGAACTAGCGCCTGATAGAGCTGTCACCAGCGCCGGGCCACGCCAAATTACAGAGACTTGGGCCTATTGATTCGAAAATAGTGCCTTACGGCATTGTCACCAGCCCTAGACCGCTCCCGACACTCAAAAAGTCTAGATTACTCAAATTTCTCTATATGACCCTGGGACCCACGGTTTTAACCCAATCCATCGTCTTCTACCTTCAACTAAGGCCGATTTTAGCATCTTGGGCTCGCTTACATTTGAATTTAGAGCGATTTCGTGGCCAGAAAAATTCAGATTCCATCTTCTCTTGGTAAGAGCTTCATTTTAAACTAATTTTTTTCGATTTTGACCGTAGAAATCTCATACATTAGGAAGATTCAAATTTTGAGGTTTTTAGAGAAAATTTGGAGATTCTCCATGGTATTGAAGTTCTTATTTACTTAAATTACTTTAGAGCCTAATACATTGTAATTTTGAGATTGATTTGGATTATTTTGATAATTATTAGAAAATGGCTCCAAAAATGTCGAAAGGGAAGATAAAATTGAAATACAATGAAAGGAAATTTGTGAATTTTAAAGCTCACTCCCATTTTAGTACATTTCTTAGCAATAAGAAGTGTACTCAAGAGAAAGCTTTTGAAAATCCAGGAGGAGTGATAGAAGAATTAATTGCGAATCGTCAGTGGGAAATTTTCTGGTATTTTACTGCTGATTGGATGCTAGGGATAGTATGAGAATTTTATGCTAACATGTATTACTCTGAGAGTGAATATATACTTGTTAGAGGACAAATGGTTAAGTTTACCACTGCACGCATCAATACATTTTACCAGTTGAGAGACCCTCATTATTGTGAATATAAGCATCTTATTGTTAATGACGAGGCACTTGATATAGTTATGAACTATCTGACTGATAGAAAAGGGGAATGAAAGATTAAACAGAAGCAAAAAAGTTAACTTCTTCCTTTCTATGTTGAATCCTGCATCGATAGCCTGACATTATTTCATATCTGCATAACTTATGCCTACGAGCCACCACAGTAAAGTAACTATAGAGATATCT
Organism: Papilionanthe hookeriana x Papilionanthe teres; assembly: GCA_022702705.1. Classification (NCBI taxonomy): domain Eukaryota; kingdom Viridiplantae; phylum Streptophyta; class Magnoliopsida; order Asparagales; family Orchidaceae; genus Papilionanthe; species Papilionanthe hookeriana x Papilionanthe teres. The sequence continues at coordinate 4,738,256 of CM040433.1, read as the reverse complement.
ATTCTGAATTAATGTACTCAGAACATGAAAGATATCAATATCGGGGCTATTATTCATAGAAGTATTTTGAATATTTCAAAAGGAGAGACTACAAGAGGACTAGAACACCCCAGCCTGATTCATGGTCTGTGTATTCAGTCAGGTGTAGAAATTGAAGATAATGATGAGGTAGTCCACCCCCTGAAGCCCATTAGTAAGTTAAACCTGAAGACATATATATCCCATGTAGGTTGGAGTTGGAGTAAAACTGCTGATGTACCTCTTCTAGTCAAGAGAGACCATCTACATCTAGTGAACCTACTCTTCATGATGTTATGGATCAGTTAGAAAATTTGAACACCAGAGTAGGAGGACTAGAATCAAGGAATAAGATAAATGATGATTATCAAATGCGATGGCGAGAATATGAAATAGCTTATAATGACGCACAGATGATATTCCTGAGGGGAGACACTAGTGTTGTATTCCCTACACACCCTGAGTACACTCCATACCAGCTTGAGGAAACTGAAGATGTTGAAGCTGCTGTAGATGATGATTGGTTGTGTAGTATCTTTATTTTCATTGCATTTAGTATTTCCTGTTGTATTTGTGATGTACTTGAGACTGTGATTTGTATTTGGATGTAATTTGTATTTGGTTGTATTTTTTTTATGTTGAACTATGATTGATGTGATGTGATGTGATGTGTGAATTTGCATTTATTTAGTTATTAGTTTAATATGTGATTATAACAATTGGATGTTAATATGTGATGTTTAGTTTGTGTTTTATGTTTTCAAAGTTTCAAAATTCTTCACCCTGCAAATCTCTAATATATTATGTGTGTATAAAAGCTCTTATTATTTTAAGCCTACTATTCTAAATTTATGAAGAAGACCTACCAAAATTCAAAGGTATGAAAAGCCCAACACAATGAGGTATGAGTTATATACATATTTATGTCTTTTCTTTCTACTTATGCTAGTTTTATTAATATTCAAAAACTTATGTTTGGGGGAGAGAAAGGATTAACTATTAATTGTTCTCATTTAAAAGTTCTTTAAAAAATATTAACATGATTTTCTGTAATAGAGCTTAACTTCAGATAAATGTATTATGATTCTATTTAAGTACTTTAGTGGACTTGAATGAAATTTTTTAGTTATGGAAAGTAATTTTTTAGGCTAAGATATTTGGTTTAAGAGATTAGGAATATAGTCAACTATTCAAAGTAAGGAAAACTGTATTTTTGAAATGTTAAGAATCTTAAAAATTATGTGAAAGGAAAGGATTTGGACTCTATGATGAATCATTTTTAAGCTAAAGAAATTTCTATAAGGTAAAGGTTGTGGTAAGTTACAAATTTAGGGAAAGAAAGGTGAAGTTCAAAATTATTAAAGTTTATTCAGATATAGTAATTCTCACTTGAAAAAGAAAAGAAAGGATTGAAAAACAATCCCTAAAAAAAGAGAGAAAGAATATATAGGATTGAAAAGCAATCCAAATGTGAAAAGAAAAGAAAGGAAAAGAAAAGTAAGGAGAAGCTTGAGGAGATGTCTGATCAAAAATTTGCTTCACTTGGACCTACTTAAATGGAGAACTTATTTACTTTCCTGAACCTATATGTATGGATTATCATCTTTATTAGTAGTGTTCTCATAAACTTCTTTTCATGTAATCCTTTTAAGTGCCTTAATAGGACAACCTACAGACATTTTTGAAATGAATAGAATGCTGGAACTCTTAGAATTGATGACTACATAGCCTTACACCTGCAGAATTTACTTGAATTACTCAAAAATCTTTCTGAAAATTTTTCTATTTTATTTATCTAAAATCAAATTTATGGTATTCTGGAAGAAGAGCTCATTGCAGTGGATCATTATTTTATTTAGTAACCAATTACTTGAAGACAAGTAATACTTAAGTTTGGGGATCTTGATCCACTAAAAATTTGATAGCTTTTTAATGCTTATTTCATACATATTTTTGATGATATTGCACCTTAAAGAATGGTATTTTTCATGATTTCATGCATGTACGATGATTTCAAGCCATTGTAGAAAAAAGAGCAAAAAGAAGCGAATTCTGAGCAAAATGAGGATAATTGGACATTTTGACCTAGAGCACCGAACGATGCTCTATCCAGCACCGAACGGTGCCCTATCCAGCACTGGACAGCGCCTAATTCCAGAGAGTTTGGGCAGAACGATGGAAAATAGTGCTGGAAGGCACCCTATCGAGCGCCGGACCGCGCCCTATCGAGCGTCGAACGGCGCCTTATCGCGAACTCAACCAGATTCAATGAATTTGGCTAGATTTTGGTGGGTTGATTGAGAGAAATTTTGGGAAAGTTGGTTCAATCCAAATTTAAATGAATTTGGAGCCAAAATTTCAGAGTCTCTTCAGTGTTTTTAGAGTCTTTTCATTGTTCTTATGTGGAGAGTCCATTAGAGAGAGTTTAGGGTTTAGTGTTTAGTGTGTTTTCTCTACTAAGGAGGTAGGAGGACAGGAAAAGGAGTTTAGGAGGAGAGGAAAAGTGAGAGATTTCTTCTTCCTTACTCATCTTAAGAGAGAATTGTGTGTTGTTGTGGAGAAAGAAGAGGAGTCAAAGGAATTTCAAGAGATTTGCTTGGGAAAGAAATTGGGATAAGTTGTATTTACTTTTCATTGTTTGTATGACGTTGCTTTTATATATAAAATCCATCTTTTGTCGTACTATCCTCATGAGTCTTGAGTAGATTTCTTTGTCTTCCTCCTTTTCATGTGATGTGTTGATGTCGTGATATGAAAATGATGCCTCAATTTAATATGGGAAATTTGTGATGACCTTTTCACTTCGAACTTCATTTACTTTTTGATCTGGCTAATAGAATTATTAAAACTTTTTGTGAGACATATGTTCCAAAAGGACTATGAGTTCTATAACAAAAGTGAATGTCACATTCAATGTCCATAAATGAGTGATGTAGTTCATGGGGGTTGGGTGCAAATAAATAGGGAAATATGTTTTGATGGGTGTAGAATTGGAGATTTGAGAGTGATAGGCTGAAATCCCTAATTTGGTCCTATGGTTTGGAAACTATAGTGAGAGTTAGCTTTCAAGTGAAGGGAAGTGGGAGCTCTGTAGTGATAGCTGGTATCCTCCCAGCCTAACCATGGATTTAGGGACTAAACCTAGGATTAGTCAATGTTCTTTGTATTGCACAAAAGAGAGTAAAGAATATGAATGCTCCTATTTGACCTAATACAGTTGTATCACTGATCTATGTCACTAAATCATCACATTATCATTTGAAGAGAGGAGGATTCTTTCTTATAATTTTAACTTGTTTTATAAAATTTAGTCTTATGTTTGTTAATTGTGCTGGAAGAGTAGAACGTACTTTGGTAGAATTAGTAACTGCTACTATCTAAACATCCTTAAAGTATTAGTAATTACTATAATTTTATTGTGATTCGAGTATCGATTTACGTGCTCTATTACAACCTCCTCATGGGATCGATAACCAGGACTCCACTAGAGCCCTATATTACTTGAGCAATATATATACTTGCATTTTGAATGTGTGACTCGGTAAAAATCTAAATCAATATATATATATATATATATATATATATATATATATATATATATATATATATATATCGAGTACATAAAATTTTAGCATTTAAAAAAAAGTTGCACCCCATATTGTGCTCGTGAAGCCACGGTCAACCAAGAAGAGTGTTAAATGAAGTGTCTGCATTGATAAATAGAATTTTTTGGTTGCTACTAAGTTACCAACCTTCATTAGCAGTGTAATCGATCCAAGTACTCTTTCTCCTTTCTGATTGAATCCCCTTAGCATCATCTAATCTATGGTAAGTTCCTTTACATCGATATCCAGGTATGTTAGCATCCATAGAAACTCTAAAAATTACGAATCTCTTGACGTTGAAAGAAATATAGAGCGGTCGATTGTGTTCGGTAGTACCAAGTAGCAAGTCTTCGTCGGTGAAGGTCACCCCAAGCTGTCCTTTCAAAGTACAAACTCCATCCGAGGATGTGCTAGCAAACTGAGCTAAGCATAAGTCTAGATCAAGTAGAGCCTAGATCAAATTTCTTTCATCTCCTTTGCAGGATCAGAGCGTCATAAATGCTTAGTTTAGCTGGTAACTTCCTACGATTAGCTAGTACATTGTAATCCATTTTTATTGAACCTCCAGTTTCTTCTTAAATATTTGTGTCTTCTGTTGGCAGAAGCGGCTCTTCTCGAATAATCACTTGTTTTCCCTTTTCCATTGGAGCCGTTCTTGGGGGTAATACTTTTCCACTCCTTAGATTTATTTCTGTTATTTCTTCGTCTTTTACTATAGAAGCTAACTCTTTTGTGTTGATTCTAAATCTGAACAGTCTAGGTCGATGGTGATCAGTGTTCCTTTGTACTCGAGGACTGACTCCACACTTCCTGAACTATTGTAGCCGGTGTTGTCAATGCTTTGTTCGTAGCTGTCTTTGGTCCTGCCAGAATTTAGTATGATTTGAGGATCATTTTGGGAATTGAAATCGGGTTATATTGGTCATGTTCAGTTACGTCATCACTAAGGACAGTTAAAATGTAGCCAAAATTAGAGAAAATCGTACAGAGTTAGTTGATCGAGGGATTTCTCTCCCAAATCTAAGACAAACAATCTAACGGAGGCAGCCCCTACCTTAGCCTTCGCGCTATCAATCTCTATCTCATATGCGATCTCCTTCTTCTTTATCTTCTGTTGCAGCAGCTTCTCTGGTGTAATCTCCATCTTTGGCTTGGCAGGTAGCAGACTCTGAGTGGAAGCTTGCTCTGAAGCAGTTTGTATCTGATCTAGTATCTTCTTGGAGGATTTCATCCAGACTATGCTTCATCCATCCCTATCGGTGAAGGGTTCTATTGGAGAGATTGGCTCAGCCAAAACCATATTTATTGAACCTCTCACATTTCCTTTAAATAGTCTTTCTACATTGTTATTTTTCCATTTTTATAGTTTCTCTCGAGCCAATCCTTGAAGTTGAAACATCCCTCTATTGTGCGTCCAAGTAGCCTGTGGTATGGGAAGTAGTTGGGATGGTTCTTCTTGTTGACTTCCTCCAGTTTCTTTGGCTCGGGCAATCTGAACTTTGGCTTCTTTAAAAAATTTCAAAACATCTTCGTTATGGTGTCGTCTTTGAATAAGTGTACCTATTCAACCATTCTGAGATCATCGGACCCAGCCTCTCATCTGTCTTATACGGTCTCTACTTGAAAGACTGCTGACTCGACTGATTGTATTGCTTACTGTACTACTGTGGATAGGGTCGGCCATACTACTAAGGCTGAGCATAATGCAACTAAGGCTAACAGTACTGTGGTGGCTGCTGCTCTGTCCGAATCCTCAAGCAGATAAGCAAGCAACATCTTTCTTTGGCGACTCATCTTAATTAGCGGAAGCAACCTCTCTTCTTTCATCTGTAACATGGATGATCTCAGCCTTATTAAATTCTGGAAATGCTGCCTGTCATGACTGTTACTGTCCATGCATTATATCCATGGCGATCATGGTGGCCATCGCTTATGTCTTCTTTTTCATTCGCCGATCTGTTCATCTGTTAACAAAATGGCCCTTTGAAGCTCATCTGCGACATTCTCCTCTGTAGGAGGCAGAGCATCGCGCGCAGAAGACGTGGCCATGGTCTCAACAACGTTAATCTCCATGAACTCTTCATCCATGTAGTTCGACAGGTAGCAATCCTTGTCATCGACATCTAATCCTCGTTCTCTTACTAAATTTGAAATCTCAGCTTATCATCAACTATTTTCTCTTTTGTCAATTTTAAATCTCTAGGTTTTCCTCGACTGTCACCTCTTTCTACAACTGACTCTGAGGCAACTGTGGCAGTGGCAATGAAAACATCAGACTCATGATCCATTTTATGATCCATAGACTTCTCGAAATGTACTGTTGCAGCAACCTTCGGTACCCACAACTTCCTCTTAAAAGTCGGCGCCTTGAGACTGAGTGTCTCAACGGGGACATCAGAGTGATGAGGAAAAAGTACGCTCCCTAGGGAGACCATGTACAAAAAAAGACAATCCTCCCCTACTATTCCTCTTTGGGAGTTCCTTATAATCTTTGGCAAATGATACTCTCGGACCCAGCTGAGACTTAACTGATCTGCGCTCTGTGGGTGTCGGGGCGACAGTAGTAGTATTTGTAGCGGTGGCAGCGATGTCAACACAATTCCCTAAACATAGCTTAATAGGAACACAAGTTGATGGCGCTTCTGATAATTTCTGTTTTTGAAGGGGACTTCTTTCCCTCCTCAAAATCTCGCTATTCATCCTTGGGGACATTACACATCCCTTTCTCTTGAGCAGCTTGGTAACTGAGCATCTTTCTTTCTCAGTTGACCTCTGAAGTACAATACAGACTCAGGTGACAGAGGTGGGCTTCTCCCTCACCTCATTATGACCATGTGGTGGCAATAAAGTGTCAGAAATCCTGTGAAGGCTCTCGTCTTCGGTAGTATATATCAGCGGACGGAACCTACTCCCTTGAAGGAGTGGAGAGGTCTCTGGTACACCAAGTTCCTCCTACTGAGGAATCTCATCAATAACATGCAGACTTGTAGGTTGAGCCCTGATGGCTCTCGAAATCTTGTAGTTATGGTTCCTTCTTTAAGATTTGGTCGGCGGAGTGACTCTGGAGCAGGAACCAATCTTAAGTACTAACAGCGGGGTGAGAAGAGCATTCACAAAATATTCTTCGTACAGAATCTCCTTCCCCTTGACAAATAGGAAAGCGGGTGCAGTAACGGCAAACTAGGTGGCGGTAGGGGTGACAATCCTTCTGACCATGGAAATAACGGACTTAACAAGAGCGACGACAACCTACACCTTCTTAGAAGAAGGGAAGTCCTGGTGGGAGTTCAGATTAAACTCAGCAGGCGGTTCTTGAACTTCTGGAGCTACTATCTTCATGAAAACAAATGGGACTTTTCTAAGCACGACTTCAAACTCACTAAATCCAGTCCCAAACTAAATGTTGGTCGCTGTGAGACGGGCCTCGTGGGCGGTGGGCAATTTGCAAGGGAAGGTGAGCGTCGGGATCAACATTATCACTGTCGATTCAAAAGAAAGTTCTAAAAGTTAGTGACGGCCCACACCTTATAGTCATAGTGGAAACACTACGAATTAACAAAGGTCATTCTGTGAATTGGGTATCTTCTCGTTTCATTTCGTTTTATTTTAATTTTAAGTATTTATTTTGTTTTGATTTTTTATTTTTCAAAATTTTTGCAACATATTTTCAATTTTATCATTTCATTATCAATTTGAAAGTTCAAATTTGATTTTTAAGAATTAAAAGGTGTTTAATATTTGAAAGGGCTAGCTCAATTTGCAAATAGCAAAATCGGCCCGGAGGCATAAAGAGAAAGCGAAGTACGGGACGCTGTCCAGGATCCCTTTCATAGTGCACCTTTTTTTGTTGAAACTTGTTCCCAACAAACCTATTAGGGGTCCGAACACACAAAATAAAAAAAATCTTAAAGACTCCTGAACCCCTCTGTTTAAAGGTAGTTAAACCGGTGATCCTAGAATCGAAGAGAGTCAATCGTACTTCCCCAAGAAAGATATGGGCAAAGCACCTCAACGAAAGAATGAAAATCTGGTCTATGGGGGACATTGAAATATTATCGATTTGTGAGATCAAAATTTCCTCATCAAAATGAAGGGAGAAACTAGTCCCTAGCGAAGCTGCCATAATTTGTCGGTCGCCAAATTAGAAATTGTTAGTCGCCAAATTAGAAATTGTGGATCACCATAAGAGAAATCTCGATGACTGGTTTTAAAATAGATTTAATATATAAAATTATTTAATTTTGAAAAGTATCTTTTTTAATTTTGAAAATATAAAATCAAACCGATCTCATGAATTCAATAGCTTAAATAAACGAGCACTACATTGCAAGTTACGCATCTTCCCTGAAGAATATTCACATTGCTTAATAATGAGGCTCGATTAAAAAAACTAAAAGATTTATGACATCTCTTCTAGTCTGTAAAACCTTTTTATGTTGACAAATAAGTTTTCTTATCTAATATGGAAAATTAAATAGGGTTTATATTACCTGGGTTCTTAAAGTTTCTTGTAAGGGCAAGCCTATATAGTTAATTACATCTTCAATGACTGAAGTCACCTAAGAAAACTCTTGATTTAGATCAGGAAAAATTTCCTTCATGAATTCAAAAGAGTTAGGATTTTCATGGTTGGACAATAGGAAATTCAAATAGGAAAGGTACAAATTTGGAGCAGTTATTCTCGGAATCCAAAAAAAGAAAGCTAGGAGACGCCACGTATCCTGAGGAGAACCTTGGTGGCTTCCTAGACTACCCTATGATTTGGTTTCAATTTGGAAGAGATATTATTTTAATGTTTCATCCTACTAATTTTATTATTTAGGGTTTACATCTGCGTAATACCGATCATGTAGATAGCAAAGTCCTAAGACGAGTAAGGGCTTATATTGCATGGTATGCAAAGGCCTAAAAGATAAGGTTAGGTTTTACATCATACTAGATGAACTATCTCGAAGTCTTATATATTGTTGTTTCTTTCTAAGAAGGTTTCCTGTTGTAGACCGGTTTGTTCTCTCGAAGATGCTCTTCTGCATGCCTCATCGTGCTACCCATTGTTAGCTCCAAGCCCTACGTTTCAAAAAATTTAAGTTTATAAGTGTAAAATTAAGGAGGTTGAAAGAAGTAAAGGGTTTAGAGTTCAAGCTTTAGTGTAGTTATCAAGTTCAATGTTGTAGTCATAATAATTTAAATGTCTTATTAGGTGGGAAGCTTAAGTTGATTAGAGCGACACCAGTTAGGATCCCATAGTTCCCTCTTCCCAGCACCACTATTTTCTTTGGATTCACTTAGTCTAGATGAATATACCAAACTCAAAAAATTTATTCAATAAGTTCATCGAGACTGGGGGAAATCTCGTTAACGTACCGTAGGTTTCCACCTCTGATGGATTCCCGATCATCCAAAGAGACATATTAATTTAGTTGCAATTGTCTTTGTTTTGTTTTGTTTATGATTAATTTTTAGAGTTATCTTATTTTATTGTTGTTGTTAATTTTTTTTATTTGGTTTTGGTTTAACATGCAATGTGACATAATTTGCAGAAAATGAAAAGTACTGGAAAGTAATGTACAGTAAAGAAGAGTACTGTAAATAAACTATAAAAGCATATAAGTCCTCTTCTCACACTCCAGCTGAAATGTTAGTACTTGTGTATATGTAATCTTATAAGGAATTAAAATATGTTGCATGGAAATAAAGCTGACAAAACTGGTTTAAGGTGTGCCTTACCAAACCCTAAGACAAAACTTGATGGGTTCTTATCATAAGATGATCTACATGAGCAAAGCATAATGAGTTCAGTTGTCCTCCAAGATATCCAAAAGACCATAAAAGTGTTCGGGGTATGACCCTAAACAACTTCTAAAATTCTTTAGAAGGTCTCAAGTTCTTCTAAACTTATTATGTTGCTAAATCATTCATCCATTACAAAGTAAGGTTTAATGAGTGTGTTTTAACCCTATTCTCAATGAACATTAATGTTTTAATCATCCCATGAGTGGGGTAACTATCACTTGACATTTCATTTATAAATTGTGTGAGTGAAGGCCCTTTAAGGGTAAATTGATTTGTTAAGAAATTTAACCAATTAATTTAGAGTTGTGCTAGTAGTATTTTCAAAATATTCTTGATCAATTATGTTTTCTTTTCTAAACATCATTAATCAAAATTTTGGATTAAGCCTAGTTCACTACTAAGCCCTTTAGGATTATGGATAGATTTGTAATTTTAGGAGTATTAAGTTATGTTTTATTAATCCATATATATGATTGTATTATCGTCAAAACATTAGCTAAGGGTGTTAAATTAGTGAGTTATTAACTTCCAAAATCAAACCCCTCACCTTAAAATCATTTGGTTTAATTAACTTCCAAATTATAATAATTAAGGTAAAACTACCATTTGTTGAGGAAAAGTGATGAGTTAGCTCCTACCTATTTGTCACTTATGTTTCAATCTTCTAAAAAAAGTTAATTAAAATAATTTGTTACCAATTTACCCCTTTCATTAATCCTAAATATTAATTTACAGCTTAAATTCCATAATTTCCATTTAGCCCCTTTAAGGCCTATCATTTCATAATTCAATAAATCCACTTCAAATGACTTTGAAATTTTTATCTTACCCCACTCATGGGTCAATTAAAACATTAGAGGAGAAAATGTGATTTTTCTAATTTTTATTTTATTTTTATGATAATTTTAATGCAAAAAAATGTGTTTTTAATATTAATTCATTAACTTAGCCAAAACAAATCATGTGTCATCAAAAAAATTATTGGAGGTTCCATGTGTTCAGAGGGCCATCTAACCAATTTTCATGATTTTTTAGTTTTATTTTAATTATTATATTTGTTTGCTTATTTTGAGTATTAATTAAATATAAAAAATTATTTAAGTGAAAATTTAGAGTTTATATTTTTCTTAAATCTCTCTAAATTCAAAGAACCCAGAAAAATAAATTTCATATTCTTTTTATTTATTATGATTATTTTAGTGCAAAATTAAGGAAAATTCAGTTTTAGCCTTTAAAACATTCATAACTTTACTTAGAAAATTAGGAAAAATATTTTAATTGTTCCCAAGTGATCAGGGATCAAATCTAACATTTTCGTAGATTTTCATATGTTTGTGATTTTAATTATTTTTAATTATTTTGAATTATTTAAAATTCAAAATATAGCTAGAAATGAAATATTTATTTTAATTCCAATTTTATTTTTCTTAGGTCCCTCTGGTTACTAAAAACTCCCAAAATCATTTTCTTATAATTTTCTTAATTATATTTTGTTTATTATAATTATTTTAATGCCAAAAACATTATTTCATTTAGAAAATCTATCTTATTGATTAAATCAATTCCAATTGGCTTTAAATTTTTATGGGGAGTTAACACGATCGTTACTTTCAATGTGGAATGATTTTGTGATTTTTCAGTTAATTTTTTTAATTATTTATTTTTTTTAAGACTTTTAATGAGTTAATTAGTTAGAATGCCATTTTTTCAATTACTTAAATCCATTTTAAAAATTTTTAGGGTCCTCTAACCACAATGAACCTACCAAAACAAGTTTTGTATTTTTGTGATTTATATTTTAATTATTATATTTTTTTAAGCAAAACAGAGAGGTTTAACTTCAAAATTAAGGATATCTAACTAGAGATATCCTCTAACCTTGGAAAAATCAAAGAAGATCCCTAACTACAGAGAGAACAAACCCTCCAAATCCTATGCCACGGTGAATTATATATAACAAGTTATAATTTAATGAAGTTGTAGGGTATTTAATTAATTTAAAAATTAATAAAAGTCAAATTATTTTTAATTTTATTTCCACATTGTTCTCCTCTATTCACTGAGCAATAAGGATTTTTTCTTTTATTTTTATGAATTTTCTACACTAAGTTATGGATTTTTAAAGGTTTTTCTAATTTAAATAAATCATATTTTCCTACTTATCTGACTCAGTGCCACGCAAACTTACAGCAGCTCTGAACTACTACACGGAACTCCATCATTCGACGCCGCCATCTAACTTAGCTGCTACACGACCCACGCTTTATGTAACAAGGGTTCATCCGGCGCAATGACCATCCATTTGATACACGTGCGATCCAACGACTCTGGCTCATTGTCCCCAACTAGTGTATCCCGTGAGCCATCCAGCTTCCAGACCAAAGATCTCTCACTACACTCAACCAAATCACATTGGATTTGTTCCTACACCTTCATTTAGTTCAGACGAAAATATTCATATAGTTTATCATGCATGAAAATAAAATCTTCTTCATAAACTCCCAAATCAAGCTCGATTTAAGGGAAAATGGTGTATACCTTCGCCTGAGAGGTGTGGCTTCAATCAGGTGCTTGTAGAAGCTTTGTTGAGACCTGGAGAACCTCCTAGAAGTGTCTCATGGCTCTGATGAATTTTTTATGTAGGACCTCTTCCCACAGGTGGGAAGGCTGAGGAGAAAGTTTGGTGTAAAGGTGCATTGGAGATGGGGCTTTCAGTGGAAAGCTTCCTCTTTAGCTCTAGGGAAGCTCAAGGAATGGTCAATTTGAGGTTTGGTGGAGTTTTTGTGAGATTCCTATTTCTGGCCTGATTTTGAGCTCTAATATTGAGCTCAGACTCGTAGAGTTTTGTTTAGTTTCAGTGCACACTCCTTTGTCGGCCATGAAGAGGTGGTGTTTAAATAGAGGGGCTTAGGGTGGGTGCCGTGGCTTCAATTTGGGTGTGCTTTGCTGCTTAGGTGGAAAGAAGAAAAGTGTAAGTGACCACTCAGGTTTAGACACATTGGAGGGGTGCAATTAAGGTTTTGTCCATGGGGGAGCCTTCTCAAGTTTGGCTTTTCCAGCCATTAGGCTGACCGGCAAGGACAGGGGAGGTGGTTAGCTGGGTCAGGGGAGCCAGAGGAGATTTTAATTGTGATTAGCTTGGTGTTTGATGGCTAGAGGCAAAGATGTCTTTGGGCTTAACCATTTTTGGGAGGAAATCCTTTAAATAATGGGACCCTTGGTCCTTGTCTCATGTAGATTAGGCTAGGTGGATCTAGGTTGGTTTCTAGGGTCCAAATGTTGGTTGTGGTAAGCTTATTTTGGTCAATTTGAGTTAGTTTCGTCAATTTCATAGCTTGGATTCAAAATTGGGTCTTTGGGTCAAACTTAGGTGTAGGTTCGGTTTAGGTTAGGATTTGGGTCAAGTGATTAATCAACTTGGTGTGGATGATTGTCATGAGGAGCATTGAAGAGAAATTGAGTGATTTTGAAATGATTTCGAGGGTCAATTTTGGGGAATTTGGCTCATGGTCAATGTTGTGGCATTTGGGCTAGACTTGGGTTTGGATTGGGCTAGGGCTTGGATATGGCTAAATTGATTGTTCAATTTGATATGTGTAATTGTCATGAAGAGTCTTAGATATCAATTGGGTGGAAATTTTGAAATTATGGGATTCAATTTGGTGAGAATTGGGATTTAAGGTAAAATTGGGGGTTTTGGCTTAGGTTGGATTTGGGTGAGCTTTGAATTCAAATTTGGGTCAATTGATTGTTCATAATGATTTAGGGAAGTGCTATGAATGTTTTAGAATTCAAATATGGAGAAATTTATTTGATTATGTGATCCAATTTGGGGGAATGTGAGGGTATGGCTAAATTGGGGATTTTGGGTTGGGCTTGAAATTGGACTTGAAATTGGGTTCAATTGGGTTTGGATTTGGTTTCAATTTATATTGGGGATGATGAATTTGAGTTGGGAATTGAAATTGGGGGAGATTTAAGTCAATTTCGTGGAAATTGGGGGTAATTTGGACATTTTGGGCCTTTAAGGGCAATTTGGGGATTTTTGTCAAAATGGGTCAATTTGGTCAAATTGGGCTCAATGAAGTGGTTTTAATTGATTTTGGGATCATTTGAAGTGTTTCTGGAAATTTTGGGAATTTTTGGAATTTGAAGGGCATTTTGGTAATTTTGGGGGTTTTAGGGGTATTTTAGGGATTTTGGGTATTTTGATAGATTTTAGTCAATTTGAATGCTTGGAAATGTTTTGAAATGATTTTTAAAGGAAGTTTGAGAATTTGGGCAATTTTGAGAATTTTGGAAAAGTAGGGTTGTTGGGGCAATGTGGTAGTTTTGGTGAAGTTTGGGCTAAAACAGTCAAAATTAGGAGTTTGATGAACTTGGGATTAATTGAGGATTTCAATCATGATATTGACACATTTGAGCCATGGACCAAAGAAAAGTCCCATTTTGGATTCTCCATATGTTGGTCCTAACCAAACTCTGGCCTAAAGCTAAAAGCTTGGGGAACCACCCACATGAGTTTCCGAAAGAATAGGGAACCACCGTTGGGCATGTTTGGTTTAGGGTTTTGGATTAGGAGTGAAAGTGTGAGGTTCAAGTGTATGTGTGTGTGCAAGCCTGGCCCAAACTAGGCCACTCAAGGTTAGTTCTAAAGCTTGATCATCCTATAGAGGACTCCTCTTGAGTTCTTTATGCTTGGCTCCATCCTACTAAGTGCTAGAGGTTAGTGGTAAGCATATGAAACTCCAACTGAAGCAAAGAAGCATTTTAAGCTTCTAATGAGGAGGGTTCCATTGCTAGTCTTCTAATATAGTCACCAGAAAATCATATAGCTAGATCCTAGGCTCCTAAAGAAAGACTTGACCTCAACAAAAGTGAGGTCAACATCAAGTTTTTCCATTAAAATCATCCATATCATATAAAATATCACTATTTTTAAAAAGTGAAATACAGGTTTTCAAAACTGACATGTTAAAATTGAATTTTAGGTTTAAAAACATAGGACTTGAGTGTTGTGTAAATCTTATCTATTATCATTTTTAAATATATTCATAATTTAATTGTTGATTCAGCTGAACTTTAGTTCAACCTCAGTTCAACTCCAATTCAACAATTAAATCTTAAACTTCTTCAATACTGATTCAATATCCGATCTAATTTTCACGAGTTCATTCAAAACACAAAAGTGAACTTCAAGCTTGTCACTTGCTACAATTACGTTAGTGCACACAAAATAAATATATAATTATCTTTTTTTATACATTTTAATGATCGACAATTAAAAAATCATAGCACATTTTCATGTGGACGTTGTTTACCAATACGTACATAATAGCTTTTTGTCCGGTCCTACAAATTTATTTTTATTAAATTTTAAAATAAAGTTTTTAGCTTAAATTACTTTATCTTTTTGCACAAAATGCTGATTATCTCATCTTACTTTTTATTTTTTTTCTAGGAGATTGGACCCCAAATAAACATTTTATGACTTTTTATTTTATTTCTGGTCAGTGGCTCATCTTTTAATCGAAATTTTAATTCTAAGTAAAAAATTAATGAAAATATTATAACATAAACCCTCAAAAATAGACCACTTATTATTTTTACTTAGTAATTAATTAAAAATATGATGCATATATGTTTTATATATGAACTTATTAAGCGCAAAAATATATTATTCTTGGCCAAATTTCGAAAAGCGTCCAGATACAACCTAGATGAGCTTACACGTAAGGCTTTAAAAAAAGCACATGGTTTACGAATAAAACTTGCTATATAGCCCATATTTGATTAATTCGTCAAGTAAAAGAGTAAAATATGAACATAATTTTTTAGGAAGGATTAAGAATAGAGACGACAAATAAACACTGACATTTAATCCACGCAAAATGAATATTTAAATACAAAATTTATAAATATATAAAAAAAAAAGTTGAATTTTAATAAAAAAAATGAAAACCCTAAAAGCTGAACATAGAAAATGATCTAAAAAACTTATCAAAAAAAAAAAAAAATCAAAATTCTTTCTAAGTATAATGAATATTTAAAATAAAAAAAGATCATAAATATTTAGATATAGTGTTGAGTTTTAAGAAATAACTAGAGATTATCATAGTTTAAACCTATAATCAATAAAAAGGATGTTGAAGTTATGTCCAATTTGGGTTAGACTTAAAGGGTTTATGTTAGGTCTATGTTTAGGTTGGACCGAGGGTTGATATTTAGATCTAATAGAGGTTAAACCTAAAAGGTTTTAGTCTAGGTCTAAGTTAGGTTAGACCCATGGTGGATTTTAAAGTCTAATGTGCGTTAGACCTAAAAGCGTTTAGGCAAGGTCTTAGTCAGGTAAGAACTAGGGTGGTTGTTTAGGTCAAATGTGGATTAAACCTAAAAGGGTTTAGGCTAGGTCTAAGTTAGGTTAGACCTAGGGTGGATGTTTAGGTCTAATGTGGGTGAGTTTAGGTATAATTTGGGCTAGACCTAAAAGAGTTTTGGCTAGGTCTAAGTTGGATTAGACATAGGGTGAATGTTTAGGTCTAATGTGGGTTAGACCTAAAAGACTTGGCTAGTTCTAAGTTAGGATTGACTTAGGGTGGATATTTAAGTCTAATGTGGGTTAGACCTAAAATAGATTAGTTGAATTTTGGTAGACCTAAGCATTTAGGCTAGGTTTAAGTTAGGTTATACCTAGGGTGAATGCTTAGGTCTATTGTGGGTTAGACTTAAAAGGGTTTAGGCTAGGTCTAAGTTAGGTTAGACCTAGGGCGCATGTTTAAGTCTAATGTGAGTTAAACCTAAAAGTGTTTAGTCTAGGTCTAAGTTAGGTTAGACCTAGGGTGGATGTTTAGGTCTAACATGGGTTAGACCTAAAAGGGTTTAGCTGAATTTAGGTCAAATTTGGTTAGACAGTTGAATTTTGATTATACTAATTCTAGGTTGTGTTATACCTAGAATGGTTTAGGAAGGTAAGTTAAGTTAGACTTAGTAAGCTTCATGTTGGATTAGCTCTAATTTAGGTTAGACATAGATCAAACCCAGGTTGAACATGAGCTAGTCAAATCTGATTAGGACTCAAACTTGACCTCAATTGGATGGGGTCCAATTGTGAGTCCGCTTGGGTTTGGTCTAAGTTAGGTTAAAACAAAAGCAAGTTCAAGGTTAATTTGGGCTAACCCTTGATGGTCAAGGGTGTTTTCATGGTGAGAGGGATAACCATGATGTTAAAGCCTTTAGACCCATGTTAGGTTAGGCCCCTAAGGTTATATTACTATTTTAAGTTAACATTGAGGCCAATTTAGGCCAATGTGTAAAAATTTGATTTTACACTTTTACTTCTAATTACCTAAAATTTTTATTTTAGAGTTTTAAATGGTGAAATTGCCCTAAATTCTAGTAAATTTCCATTTTAATTTGCAATTTTCTGATTTTCACTTCAATTTTTGTAATTACTTTTCAAATTAATTACATTTTGGGTAGAAAATTTGTCATTTTAGGGTTAGGGATCACATCAGACTTTTGAAAAATCAGATAATATTCCTAAAGGCAGAGGAATTTTACCTTAAAATCTTAGATTATTCTGCCTTATAATTAATTTTTAATAATTAAAATACTCTCTGAAATATTTAATTAGCTAAAAATTAATTATAAGTTAATTACTTTCATTTTTATTTCAATTATTTTATGCTCTATTAGCTGAGTCCAGAGGTATTTTAATTTTATTTTTGTGATTTTTTTACAATAATTTATGCATTTTTATAGTTCTATTTGATTTTATCGATTTAATTAATTCAAGAAATCTGGATTATTCACTTAACCACCCATCACTGAATGGATCCGCAGAGTCAACAAATGTTCGCGAGGTGCTCCGTGGTTGGTACGATTTCCAAGTGGTTGCCACGTTGTCCAACATTCTGGTGCTCCATTCCCATAGTCTGCTGATCTGATTTAAACTCTACCGTTCATTTCTAATACCTATAAATGGACAACATCGGTTCATCATCCCTAAATGATAGAGAAGCAGGAGTCATCCGTAATCAAACCTATGATCTCTCTTGATTCTCAACCAAATTGGATGAGGTTAGTTTCTTTAGCCTCATCTAGGTGACACAAACCTATCTATATAGTTGAATAGACATGCATTGTTCATTTCTTTCAAAAAGGACCAAACTGTGAGAAAGTTTTAGGGATTTTGATCCATACCTTATCCCAAGAGGTGTGATTTTGATTTGGGCTTGACAGAAGCAATTGCCTTGATGCCATGAAGCTCATTCTTGTCTCAGTTTGCATTGTGGATGGGTCTATGTACGAATTAGAACCAAGGGTGCCATAGTTTGGTGCTGTAGGAAGGCTCAATTTTGATTGGAGATAGTTTCTTAGTGCTTGTGGAAGCTTTTAGAAAGTTCAATTTTGGGTTTTGGGAAACTTGATGTCGGGGTCAAAATTGGTCCTAATTTTCGGTGGGAAATTAGAGTTTTGTAGTGTGGAGGATGACTTGAAAATCATAGTGATCAATTGCACTGACCAGGGGAAGAACTTTTGTTGTTGAGAGCAAAGGATTTTTAAAATTGGCCAGGGAGCTTGATGGTGCGTGAAGGCTCTTGGGGATGGGCTATTTATACCCATTGGAGCATGGCAGAGCATGGGGAGGTTCATGTGGCTCCTTAGAGCATTTTCAAAGAGATTTCAGGAGTTTTGGTTAGTGGGGAAGAACTTTTGCAAGTTTCCATAACTTGACCATGGTGGTTCCAATGTTGAAGAGGGAGGCATGGGAGGGTGTCTAAGGTGATCGAGAGACCTTTTGGTGGGTGGTGACCCGATATAAATATATGCGTACTAAAATCTTCTTCCCTGGCAACGGCGCCAAAAACTTGACCCGAAGTCCTCTGAAGATCAACGTACTAATTAATACTTTCAAAAATATATGTTATAAATAATAATAGCGGCTAGTGTATATAAATATAATTTTATGGAAAATATTTTACACACTAGGGGTACTACGCAAGTATACGTATCGTATCAAGTAATATAGGGCTTTAAAACAAAGACCCCGGTATCGTTCCCACGAGGAGAGAGTTATAGATCTTTAAATATTTTTATTTTAAAGTATTTCTTTTATAGTCAAAAATAAAATATCTTTAATTTACTAGATGCAATAATAAAGCAGAAATAAAATGATTGATGTAAATAGCAATAAGAAAGCAACTTTCTCCCTTTCAATTAATCCAAGATTTTCTAAGATAATAATAATATTCGTGGAGAATATAAATTTATGGTATTGTGCCAAATAGAAGCATTCCTATTCTTTATCTTCGCTCGACAGTATAAAAAACATTGGCTAGCCTATAGATCAGGTCCGGATGTATTGTTAGTAGAATGGGTTAATCTAGGCTCACACTACTAGATGTCCAAGGGTGGCTATGGTCGGCCCTACTAGTAACCCTTTCATTTTCTATAAACCAAATCATAAGAATTTAGTCTGTCACTCTAAAAACTTATCAATTCTACGCCCAATATATAATATCTTCCTATTTATTTGCACTTCACCTTGAATAACCCGCACAAGGCCTTCAACTACCCAAGGATTCATGTGATATCTACAAGTTAAGAATTCATCTCCTTCTAGGTCTCAAAACTCTTCAACAGTTTTTAACAATTTAAATGACCAATTTAAATAGTAAATTAAGAACCGGTATTAATATCATCATAATGTTTTGAAAATATATGATTTTTAATTCTCCGACGAATTTTGTATTATCTTATTTATCTTTTCATAATTGAAAGGAGAAAGTAAAGTAACTACTCAGAACCCATTGAAATTAAATAACAAAACATAATAAATAAACTTTGAATCAAAATAAAAATACTTATCTTAGATGTTTCTCCTACTGAACTTCTGATTCCTACTGACTCCACAGAGTAATGAACTCGAGATGCACCAACTCTTTCAAACTCTAAATACAAACTCTAAACTAAACTCACTAATTTATGAAGGAAAGTAAAAAGGTAGCCCTAATATTATCTCTCTAATTCTCTCTCTAGGTTGGGCATTTTTCTCTGAAAGAGTACCCTCCTATTTATAGTTTTCAAGGGTTGCCTCAAGGCACCTCTTCAAAATGTGTCCAAATTCAATGAATCTTCTAGAAGGTGTGTCTGGCGCCTAGGCTCCGGACACCGCGTCCAGTTCTTCGCACCTCTTCACTTTGGATCGCACCTCTTTGCGATTAAAACCGTTTTGAAGCGTTCAAATACATTGTATCACATGTCCTATAAACCAGGAACAACTGTCAGTCTTCTAAAAGGTCCAATAACCGCTCACACCGTCAAAATAACCGCCCAAAAGTCGTCAAAAACTTATCAGTTTTCTGTATCAAGCTGGCGCTTAGGCGCCGGACTCTGGCGCCTAGGCGCCAGGCCATTAATTTCGACAATTTTGCATTTTGGCTCTATTTTTGCTCCTTCTTGCTCATTTTTCATATTTTTCTCCTTCTTGAACATTTTTGCATCACCTACATCCAAAAACACAAAAATACCTTTCATTAAAGCATAATATCCTTAAAATTTAATAAAAATCAAGGCAAAAAAATAGGTATTTTTTTCTTGGATCAGGTGGTTAAGAACAGATTTGGTCTGGTTTTGGCTCACCAAATGCTAGTCAAGGAAGTCAAGAACAAGGTGCCAAGTGTTTTCCCCCATGGTGAGTAGTGACAAATTTGTCATATAGTGGTTTTCCCATGCTAAATTTTATTTTAATTAAATTGGAATGTCATGATGGGTCATGTCTCATACCTTACTTCTAAATTTCTTTGCTTTATAGAATTAGAATCAGGTGTGTACTTATGCGGTTTCTGGCCGCCTTTTTCTACTTTTTGGATATGCTGCTGACCCAACAACACACGGCCTTTCTTATTCTTTTGTTTTGGCATGCTTTACTTTTCTACTTCTTGCATGTTAATGCCAGTTTCCACCCTTTTTATCCTGTGGATTTTCTGGGAATCGTGTGACTCAATTAGGCTTTTTGGGATCTAAAATTTTTCATTTCTATAAAATTCTAATAAAATTTTAAGACTAATGAAAATTTAAGATTAAAATATTCAGAATTTTCAAAATTTGTAATTTATTTTCTACATGGCCTTCGTGTTAGATATTAAATGGGTTGCATAGCATGGTCATCACCCAATTCATGACTAATAGGGCCTCCATGCTCAGGAATTAAAAAGATAATTGAATCATTTTGCATTTCTCGAGGAGAAGTCTCCGACTTCTCCAACCCGACTGTCCTAACATAGATTTCTACATAGATGATTGTCTAGTGATCTTAGGGTGTTGGTGGCTTCCCCGACCCATATGGGAAGTAAGTCCTTTGTGGGAATATTTTTAGATATGTAGCTGGACCTCTCTTCTCTTTCACTCCAGCAGCTTCCTCGCCAATTTGGTAAGTATAAGTCCCACCTCTGCCTTTCCTACCTACATAAGGTCATAGGATTAGAGTTTCCTTCACTTTCCTTAGGGCTACCAAGGTCCCCTTGGATGACGCAATTCACAGATTACTAACAAGAGGGTCTCTGATTGTGTTAGGTCGACTACCTACATGATTAGTTGATATCATTTTGTAAGCCTCGTGGTATCTTGACCCGACTATCTCTACCCGATTAGGATTAATTTTACCTTCCTTTGTTGTACCCTTTTTTAGCATTTTCGCTAATTTTGAGTCTTCGTTTATATCATTTTGTAGGCACCGATTGGGGATAAACCGAAGCCCATTCGAGATACGATGATTCACTCTCTACCCTTGTGACCGTGTTAGACTTTGGAAGTATGATGTGGACCCTACAAGTCGACGGGATTATTTTACGGTCCTCGTGTACCGATAAGTCGCTGCTCATGTGGGATATGAAAGATCAACTCTCTGCTCTGTAGCTTGGCTAAAGTTTTCAAAGACACGGAACATCCTGTGAGGTAACCCTCATTCGTGACACCTTGTACTAGTCATCAACTAAATGTAAATAGGACTTCTCTAATTGAGAGTATTTTTGGGTTCTCCCCATGATGTAATTAACCAAAGGGATACGTTCCTTTAGGAGTTGGTCTTAACCCCAAAACAAAATATTCTTTTGGTTTTCTAGTTAAATGGATAACATATGTACGTATCCTTTTAGTGATATTTGGTTCACGGTGTCTCATTCTAATCTTGTTTAGACGTATACCTTTGATCTGTCGTATTTGATTTACCTCAAATAATCTCTTCTGGCTCTTTTCTTCAATTTGTCAGCGTGGTCTCCATCTTAATTTCTAATTTTATGATCACTCCTCTACTCTGAATCGTTTATATGATTCAAGTTAGAAAGCCCATTGGAAAAGAGAATCCTAAGATGATGACTAGGCTGGTGACTCTGAGTTACAAAAAAGAAACCAAAAAATTTCAACAATTGAAATCTACCAGCAAAATATAAAAATCCTAGCTTCCAACCAACATGTCAATTTTGCAACTTATCCCATAGCTTGGAACAGTCTATTGCAAGCAACTTAAAAGAATTGA
Source organism: Papilionanthe hookeriana x Papilionanthe teres (assembly GCA_022702705.1). Classification (NCBI taxonomy): domain Eukaryota; kingdom Viridiplantae; phylum Streptophyta; class Magnoliopsida; order Asparagales; family Orchidaceae; genus Papilionanthe; species Papilionanthe hookeriana x Papilionanthe teres. The sequence goes on along the minus strand of CM040433.1, from coordinate 4,716,302 downwards.
TAAAAACATCTAAAGAATATCAAGGTAAAGGTTCTTAGGAGAAACCACACACCTTACACAAGTAATTTTGAAAATTAGAATCAAAATATTGAGAAAAATAAATAACATATTTGTCTTTTTTAATTCTCAAACTGGTAACTTATAAAATTTATACAAAATACTATTGAGATTTTTATTAGTATTAATATATATTTATCAAAAACTAAAAAATCATAAACATATATAGGATGAGATATGTTATAGATAGCAATAATATGATTACAAATGCTAAAGTTGGAATGATGAGCTTCCATAAGGCAAGAGAAAAATATTCTTGATAATGATAAAATGATATGGCAAAGGAGAACACCATTGTTTAATACTAGCAAAAACAGAAAAAAAAAAAAAACAAAACAAAAAACAAAATAACCATTCATTTGATTATTAATGATAATTGAAAAGTAAACATTAAGGATGCAAGCCTTAATCTATTATAATGAAAATACTAGGAAATCCTAAGCTAGCAAGTCCATCAAAAATAAATTTACCATTAACATTATTAGAAGTTTTTAAACATTAATTTTGGACCTCCACTTTTAAAAAATAAAAGAAATATTACAAAAGAGAAGGTCCAAAATTGTATCCTTCATATATGAAGAATGGTAAAATAAAAAAGAAAGTATTATGAATTTACCCATACAAATCTCCTTGCTTTATTAAAAATAGGTATTGTGCTTATTGTGGGTCTTCCATGAGAAGATAACGAGGTTGTAATCTTTTTTTTTTCGACTTTTCATTGCCCATAATATAGAAAATGAAAAGTAAAAGAAAATGGAAAACTAAAAAAGAAGAATAAAAAAATAAACAAAAAAATTAAAAAAATGATGAATAATATTAGAAAGTTAAATTTTATGCTTATTGACAATGAACTTAGAAATAACCTCATAAACCATATTACAAAAAGATTTGAGTCTAAAATAAAAAGAAAAGATTGAATCTGATTGTTCTTAAGCATTTGAGTGATAGCAATATGATTGATTCTATTAGAAGAAAAAATATTTAGCAATGATAATACAATAAGCTCCATAAATATCTCTAAGTATCCATAAACATTTAGTAGTAAAACCATAAGGATTGAGGGTCTTGTTATACCCATTAAAGAAAAAAACCTGCTTAATCTCATCATTCGAAAAATCCTTAATAAGAGCAGACCATCCGTCATGATTTAAAATACATTGAACATTATGAAAATTAGAGTCGTAATCATAATTAGGAATAGGGCTATTGAAAGCCTCATGAAAGTAAGAAATTACATCTCTAGAAATATCTTCTTGAATATTAAAGAAAAAATTTTTAATGTATATTTTGTAAATAAAATTTGTAACCATTGATTTTATTTTTTTATATAAAAACTTTACATCATTCGTAACTTTAGAAAAGTCAAGATCATTTAGTTTTTTGTTTTAACCATTTATATTCACAATGTAAAGTATTAGCTAACTAAGATTGAATAACAACCACCTCTTATATTATCATCAAATTGAGATATAACCACAAATTGTTATTTTTTTAATAAATTAATATTAGTAGGAATAAAATTATTAGAATTCCGAACACAATTTTTTCAAATAGTTTTAACATTTTTCAACTTATTACAAAAAGAAAAGAGAGGAGCTCCCTTTATTTTAATAGACAAAGCAGAATCTTATTTTTACAATAACTCCAATATTTTTTATTTATAAACCTACAAAATTATTTGGAGGATTAAAAAAATAAATAACAATAGGAGAATGATCAAAAGTTAATGGTTTCAATATCTTAGAAAAAGAAGAAGGAAACTCTTCCATCTAAAATTCATTGCAAAAAACATCATCTAATAAACTCCTTATAGGAAAATCATTTTGTTGTTTAAACCAACAAAAAGAAAGACCTTTACAAAGAAGATTAATTAGTCTAGAATTAAAATTAATAAGTTTATTAAATAGAAGGAGAACAACTGATTTCTCTTTAATACTTAAAATAACCCAAGATTCATGAATATCAAACTTTAAAGAGGAAGAGAAAGTCATAATCATTTACGAATAACATTATTATCAACATGCATAAAAGTAACAATAATGGTAGAAGTCAAAGAAAAAGAAATCATATAATGGATAAATTATGCATTAATATTTAAAGCAGTAAAATTAAGTTTGATAGAATTTCATTTAATCTAAATTTTATCAGTATCAATCAAACAAAAATTGTTAACATATTTTTCAAAAGAAAAAAAATTGGATCAGAAGTAGTAGAAAGGGAAATTTTAGTTTCCAATAAACAAAGAGGAACTAAGTTATAATTCTTAACAAGATGCCTACAATTACAAGCATTATTGTTAAGACCCATAACATTTCACCTCATAAAATTAGAAAAATACAAAAGAACTATCAGAAGAAATAAAGAAACTAAAATTAATGAGAAGAACCAGCCCCTTTAGTCCTCTCTTTCCCAAGTATAGTGAAAAAAACTATAGAGAAGAACCCAACATTATTGACAATAGTATAAACTACTGAATTACTCATATTAGTATTATCAATAATATTAACAGATTGTGAACTATCTTGATTCAACATACCATAATTATTTAAAACAATAATAACCAAATTAACATAATTAATTTGCACAATTTTAGGGAGAATATCATTAACAAGTACTTCTCCCATCTTCTTCCTCAATATCAGCATTGTTCCTACAAAATTTTTACAAGAATATTAAGATCTGATGACACATAAATTAAAGAATTAGGGACAGATGTAATAGAAAGATCAACACTATTAGAAACAAGAATAACATTATTCATATTTCATTAATTATGAATTAGAAAATTTATGTTATTGTTCTTATTATTAGCCAAAAAAGTATGAATCCGATTCACCAGTAGATGAACAGTATTTTTATAACAATCATCAGAATCATGATCGAAAGAAGAATAAGATTTACATATATTAGATTTTCATTTGTCAACAACTTGCTGTGAAATATCATGCCCCTTAAAAATTAAGATTGATAAATTCAGGAAAAGTAAAATAAATGTTGACTTGAATATTAATACAAATAAAAATAAATCTAGAACCTTTAGTAGTTAAATAATGTCAATAGGAATACCCACTTTACTAGCAATTTTAAAATTTACAGTTTCAACCAACAACACAAAAGTAGATTAGGAAAGCAAACTTAAATCGGTATATAATTAAAATCTTCTTTTATGGGCTTAAAATCATGAGTGAGTCAATCTTTTGAAAATAAATGAATTGCCATGAATATACTAAGGAGCCCCCGACACAATAATTACTAGATCTTTAATAAAATTAAACTTGAAAAGAAGAAACTCATAGTGAGAGAAAGTAGTTCTAACGCTTGCAAATGAGTGCTATAAAAATGTGATTTAGCCTAAGAATATCTAACAAGAGCTATATTTCAGTGCTTAGACCCATCTTTGATCTTCTCTTCAGAAAAAAAAAAAAATTCTCTTACAAGTAAAAGAAGATAAGATAGACCGGTAAAGAGCGGCGACGCTTCTCTGGTGGGGGCGAGCAAATATATTTACGATGTCAATAATCACGTGAGACCTTTTTGAGGAAGTGGGAGTGGAGGGCACATGGCTAATGGGTTTAGGGGTGTACACGAACCGGACACGAACGAACAGAGCTAGTGTTCGTGAATGTTCGAACACATCACTGTTCGTGTTTGGTTCGTTTAACAAACCGAACGAAAAAAAATTGTTCGTATTCGTCTCGTTTGGTTATCGAACGAATCGAACACGAACTTCCTGCGAACCGAACACAAGCCGTTCGCGAACAACGAGCCTTTTTTATAGCTCACTAGCTCGATAAGCATAATTTCTCAAAATAAAGCAAATTGATCGGTATTCAGTACACATATACTTCCTCAAAATGAAGCAAACGAAGCAAGACGTTTAGGGTTTTGTTTAGGGTTTTATTTTAATATATAAGTATAGTATATTAATTATAATATTATACTATTTATATTAATATAATTAATACTAAAATATTATTATTGTTATTAATAATTTATCATATATTATAATTTATAAAAGTTTAATTATTTAAAATATCATAAATTATATATATAATTATTTTAAATTATTTTATATTTTGAACAATAACGAACCGAACACGAACGAACACATCACTGTTCGTGTTTGGTTCGTTTAATAAACCGAACGAAAAAAATTATTCGTGTTCGTCTCGTTTCCTTATCGAACAAATCGAACACAAACTTCTTGGCGAGCCAAACACGAACTGTTCGCGAACAACGAGCTTTTTTGACAGCCCTAAATGGGTTATTGTGGGTGATTATGATAGACTGGCTTATCGGAGGTCATTGTTCACCAAGAATCCTGCATGGAGACGATTCACTAAGCATGACAATGAAATACTTAACCAAAGTGGGTTTTGTACGTGAGTTTTGTAATATTTAAGTTTAAAGTGTGAGATATGTAAATAATAATGTTTTATTTGAAACCCCCAAAAAGTTAAAAATGAGATTATATATACAAAGCAAATTTCGCCCTAATATTTATCCACGTCAACCTCACTCATCGTGATTTTAAATAAAATTTAATACTAGAAATGGGGTTGATGTATGGCGAAAAAATGTGTACATTTAGAGTTCAATAATGAGATGCCACATGTAAAGTGGGTCCAATAAATTTTAACATTGACCAATCCCAATATATTACGATGAGCCCTCATCACTGAACTCCGGATGCATCGTGATTAATATTTTTCCCATGATGAGAAAAATAGCTGTTGACTCACTGTGATTCATGTCTAAATATTTTTATTTACATATAAACCACATTTTTTTCTCCGGCGTCATCTTTTTTCTAGGGTTACAGGAGCGATGGACCTTAACAGCTATTGGCAAGAACTAAGCGGACGAGAGAAGTCTGGTGGGCTCCATCGACCATGCGAGTGGCGGAAATTGAGTTTCATGAATTTGTCTCATTAAGAATTTAATTTATTTTAAAGACAATTGGTTTAACGCGTTCTATTCGGAAAGAACATTCTAGGCCTAATCTTTTCCCATAAACGTCCCTTCTACTCTCCATAAATTGCACCAGTCTTCGTCTCTCCATATCTTCTCATTCTCTTCCCTCCTCTCAACAAAATCCTCATCACAGGAAACCAATATCACCAAAATGTGCCCCTACGACCGTCATCTTCCCCGCAGCTCCGCCGCTAAATCAACAACAATATGGCCGGCCTTCGACGTCCTTGATGCCGATCGTGACGGCCGAATCAGCCACGACGATCTCCACGCCTTCTTCACGCGCTTTACTGCCGCCTCCGACGATGACATTGCCGCCATGATCTCCGTTGCCGACGCGGATCGCAGCGGATTTGTTGAGTTCGAGGAATTCGAGCGCGTTCTCCCCGTAGCCGGCGGGGGGATCATGGAGGAGGCCTTCCGCTTGATGGATCGCGATGGAGACGGAATAGTGGGGTTCGAAGACCTAAAAGCGTATTTGGCGTGGGTTGGGATGCCCGCCGATGATGAGAACGTGCGCGAGATGATCCGTTTAGGGGGATGCGAAGAATCCGCCGGTGTTGGATTCAATGATCTTCTACGGATCCTTGCTGTTGATTATGATGACAGGGTTTGCGGATGACTTTGAGGTCGGTGGATAAATTATTCTGCCATTTGGTTTTCCTTGGAATTATTACTGTCTTTTTGATGATGTTAATGAAATGCATTTTGTGTTTTGATCGAGATTAAGGAAATGACTTTGCGGTCGACGAACCAGCATTTTAAAATTTGATTCTTGTTAAGGCTCTTTGGTGGAGCTTCTCCTTTCAGAGGTTCCTTTAAAAACACTCTAGAAAAAAATTGAAAAGAGATTTTCTTTTTGCTTTTGATCCTAATTATTTGTAATTAACTTTCTTAATAGTAAACAGTACAATATGCCTAATAATTTTAAATATGATCAACATTTATAATATTAATTTTATTTAAGAAAATAAAAAAAAAACGAGAAATCATGGTTAGCAGACCCCACCGCCTCCACGCAATACACGAATCACGGCCCGCCCAGCTTCGTCAATGCCGGCATCAACACTTGATCAAGCGACGCCTGCAAACAAGGCCTGCAGCTACTTGGTTGGGGCCAAAAATCGATTCTCGCGTGAGGTTGATATATGGGTTTAGGGAACCATACGTGAGCGCCTCTCGAGTGCCCGGACCACTCTAGAAGAGCACCTGCACTTGAATGTGATGTTGGAATTTAAATGGGAGGTTAAACGATCAGAGGAGGCGCCTGATTGAAGAGCAGGCCGAAAGAGCAGGGGGCCGACGCATTTCATTACAAAATCTTCCTGTTAACTAAGTAAAAAAAAAAAAGAATAAATGAATGTTAGTCCAAAAACAAATCGTATTATCATATATCTGCTCATGAAACGTTAAAATTAAGGCATTAGTTATGTGTCTTGATTATTACAGAGCATGCGAAACAAAGCATAAATTAATCCTATATATTGACCATCCCATTGCATAGTGCAATTTAAAATTTTCATTTGATGTGTGTTCTTTGATAATTGACGCGATATAAATAGAAAGAAAAAGTTTACAACTTAAATATATGACCTCCTCGATGGTTTATAGAAAATCAAACAAAGATCCAGTACTGCATATTATATTTAACTTGACATTCGTTGATATATGTATCAACTACTCGATCATAGGTTGCTACTATTCACAAATACGACTTTTAAATCAATTGGGAGTCCAAACAACTGAAGAACATGACTGATGATCTGATTCTTCAAAGGGAATGTGGGTTATGACTTTATTCTTCTAGATTCTCAACTATTTTAGACTCCTGGAGAACAATTTTCTCCTTATTGAATGCAGTGTAGATATTGCACTTTTCTGAATTTTAATTAAATTGGGGGGAGCTCCATCATTTCTCTTCTTAATTTTAATTAGTTTAACAAACTCATCATTCCCCAAAACCTGAAGACAAAAGACTTACAAACATGTTCTGCATCAGAGCACATAAATGTCAAAGCATCTGTGCACATATATACCTATGATAGAAACATGCATTGAAGTTCCATTGTATATTAATATGCACCAAAGTGCATTAAAAATCAAAACAACCTTCCATTTAGTATAAGTAAAATGTATGGTAATAGGTTAAAGCATAATAATTGGGGAAACCAATGATAAAGAATTTTCAGCAAATAGATAAATTTATTGAAGCACCCACGAATGACATGTTTTAACATCTACGGAAGGAAGAATTAGAAAACAAAGCATCTTAATAAGAAGCAATTCAATTATTGAATCATTAGAATCATTTAGGTCATGTTTGAGGGGACTTCCCTTTAAAAGCTACAGAAGAGGAGCATGCTTTATAAACTTACAGTTGGTAAATTATATATTACTATTTGAATACAAAATGCTCCATGTTCTTTTTAACACTATTAATTATCACTTATACAAATGAAAATATTATAATAACCTCTGTTGTTCTCCTCCGATTCAACTTCCATCATCATCGGAATGCATTTGCCCCCCACTACTTAACCTGAGAAACCTTCGTTTGATGCATCAAGACTTGTGGCACCTACAACTCTGTTCCTCACTCTTCACTCCATTGCAGGTGAGGCACTTTTCGAGAAGTATTGTTCCAACATCTCCTCTGAGTTAGCAGAGCCAACCAAGGAAGCCAAGGATGGCATCGCCGCCATCGCTGATCCCATCATCCACACCAATCCACTGTTCGAAAGAAGCTTAAAAGGAACAAGATGGAGATCTTGACAGAGTCTGTCACTCTGTATCCTGAGGTCATTGTTGAGCTTTGTTGAGAAATTTAGGGCAAAGAAACGCAAGAATCAACAATACCACTTGTTGAGAAATTTAGGGTAAAGAAACACAAATCCAGAAGAAGACAGAGATTTAACGAGGTTCGGCAATGATGTCTACTTCCTCAGGAACAGAGTGGCGAATTCACTATTTCAGAGGAGTTACAAGTTCGGTTCACATACCCATAGGGTTACACATCTATTTATGGACAAAACTCACAGATATATTACTAAAACGCCCTCGCTCCCTCCAACCCACTAAATTCCAAGAGACTCTTTTTCACCAGAAGACACACCTCTTTATTTCAAGAGACTCCAAATTTTCGGTATATGAGCCATACCTAACAAATCTCCACCTTGGCGAATATTCAGCCTCTTAGAAGAAATACATCATGTAGTATCTTACACTAAAGTGGGTTAGTCAATCATGTCATCTAACACTTGCAAACATTCAATAAGTTCAAGTAACACAATAACTTGTTGAAGATATCTGATTTGGTCATCGTACCTGCTGCATTTCCATCATATGATCCAACAGAGTGAACTCCACCTACAACTGTACTCCCCAATAGTTTATAGCTCACAATGCTTTCAAAATTTTTTGTTGTCTCAACAAATCTTACCCTTGTTTGCCACAATTCGAAGTTTCCGATTTCAACGAACTTCACTATCTCAAATTTTGCACCAGATATTGTCATTTAATCCCAGAATTTTTTATGTCAAATGCAGCAATTTCCTTGTGATTCGTGAATCAGATTTTTCACTGCAAAACCCTTCGCCAAATCGACGCTTACTTCACGCATCGTCGCAACTTCTCTTGCGACAAACCTGCGAACTTTGTCGGACTCCCAGCGAACTCTCCTCTGCTTGAAGGAGATCTCCGCCTCTGGTTTATGAGGGAAGGAATATCCTTCCTCTCAACTCGACCATTGCGCGAAAACGCGCCTCCTCGCGCAAACCACCGAACTCCAAGTAGCCGAAGAACATAGTTCGCGAACTACCGAAGAACCGTCGCTCCTATTCGTGAAAATACCTCTGCGAAAACTTCGCGCATGGCCGCTCGAACACAACCTCGCCGAACGCCGCGAACGCCTCTGTTCACTCTGAACTCCTCTGCTCGGTTGCAAATTGCTGAAGTCGGAAATTTTTTTCTCAGAATATTTCCAAAAAATTTCCTCTCCAGCATTATTCTCTTAATTAAATTTTCTTAATTAAGTTTAAGTGATTTCCCTTAATTAAGATTTGCTTTTCTGCTCCACCCCTACCAAAAGGAATTTTATTTCCTTTTCTTTTCATGATGCAAATTTCCCTTCTAGCAAGATTTCCTTAAGTAAGTTTTTCTTAATTAAGTTTCCTCTTTACTGATTAAGAAAAATGAATTTTGATTTCCCTTGCCTTCTTTATCATCCACGTCTAAGACAATCTCCTTTGCAGCAAAATTTTCCTGGTTAATAGGAGGAACTTTCTTTTCTTGCCTCCAGAAAAATTGGGAAAATATCCCTTCCAAATTTCTTCTCCACAGGCGAAGGAATAAAATCAGAACTTGATTTCCTTCCAATTTTTTCTTCTGCCTCCAGCAAAGGAATGAAATTGGAACTTCTACCTACTGTCGCGCACCGAAACCGGCACCTCCGCCTCGCCTTTGCCGCTCTCCGGTTCAGGAAGGAACCCGCGCGAAATCCCGAGAGGCCGAACTCCATCTCTCCCAAAGCCTGCTCGCGCGACCGCCGAAGCCGGAGGGAGAAGTATGCTCCTTGCCTCGCTCCGGGAACTGCTGAAGCCTCCTTGGCGAAGCCCCTGTCGCACTAAGCCGGATCTCGCGAATGATCCCTGACACGAATATGCGAACTGCCGAACTATCACGCATAAACTGAACTCTTTCCTCTGCCGCGAACCAAATCTCAGAAATCTTTTTATTCCCTATGTCGATCTCTTCCGCCCTAGAACCTCGCTCTGATACCACTTGTTGAGAAATTTAGGGCAAAAAAACGCAAGAGTCGACACAAATCCAGAAGAACAACACAAAGATTCAACGAGGTTCGGCAAAGATGCCTACATCATCAGGAGCTAGATGCGACGAACTTACTATTTCGGAGGAGATTACTGAGTTCGGTTCCATACCATAGAGTTACACATCTATTTATATAAATATTTCATAGATAAATTACTAAAACGCTCCCCTCCCCCCAACTCACTGATACAGGAACACACCTCTCCATTTCAAGATACTCCAAATTTTCTAGTGTATGAGCCATACTTAACAAGCTTTCAAAGAATAGGAGTTTCAACTTATTTGGACCAATCAACAGAAGAACAGTGCTCTGGAATTCACAATATAGGAAAGTCAAAGAAAAAACATCAAATTTCTGTGTGCAATAACCTCAGGATATATTATTTCTAAGAAATAATGTCTTGACTCGATACAAAAATATAGAAGTAGATGTTGAATATGAAATTTTTAATTTGGAAATTTCTGGCTGAAATGAGTAGTGCACTGTGGAATTTCTTCATTCCATTTATTCTGATTCCAGATGCATACAGTCCAAACTAACCACAAGCTTTCCATCAAAAACAAATTGCAAAGGAAAGGAAATTGTTGTAACCACCAAAATTAGTAGCATACATATGGAAAGACATAGATGGTCTCATATGCTAAGGCGTGACTAATAAAATCAAGAAAGAAAGCATATTAAAGGCAATAAAACATGAAAGAAATGGTTTTAAATTTCAACCTGTATAATGTTCGCAGAGATATCTGAAGGGCATCTAGGCTCATTCATGAGCTCCCATGCAAAGTTCTCATGAATTGTTATTAGTGCTTGTGGCTTCACCTTCTTGAAGTTACTCTTTCTCCGGGAGCTCAAACATCCGTTAAAGCTGATGTTCCCATTATTGTTACATATGCTGAAGGTCATAAATTGCATTCTACACTGATTTTTTTCCTTTTTGTACAGGTAAAATTTTATTGTTATTCAGGGTTTCATTGGTGCTCTACTATTCCTACTTGACAAAGCGCATTAATGTGCTTAAAAAAAGGAAAAATAATAGGCCGAGGAAAATGAAGAAGGGTCATGGGTGAGAAACGCAATAAATATGCAATACTTCCTTTTTATTTTCTACCATCTAGACTTAATTCTTTTGTATTCGCATATGTAACAGCTAAACTTCATCGTTTATAGTTATGCCACCTTACCTTTGCATGTCAATGTGCATTTCACTTGTTCAAAATTTAAAGTGGTATTTTTTATTTGATTGGTATAAAGGTGTAAAGCAAAGCGTTTGTGTTAGGTATATAAAAACATAAGAATTAGGTGGTATGTATGTAAATGGCCCAATAGTGAAAAAGAAGTTATCAAAAGAAATTGAAATGCAAAAAAAGATTTACTTATCACTTACTTTTTGCTTGAAAATGACATCACCTTAGCAGGCATCACCGCTAAAATGACAAAAATAACAATTCAACCTGCAAGACAAGTGATATAACAGGAATTTAGAGTGAAGGAGATAAAATACTACCTGTACAGTTCATAGTAAATGACTACTTTAGATGCAACCTCATGTGCGTGTTTAGATTCAGTAAAAAGGAAAAAAAAGTGCTTATTTGCCATAATCATGTTTAAACCTGTTATTTTATCTGCAGTTCTTGTGAGAATTAAAAAGTGTGAAGCAATTCCTTTGCATTTCCCATCTATTATTTCACTTGGATCAAGAGGTGTTGAGTCTCAGTGATATATTTGAGGTTAAATGGTTAGTGATAAGTAAAGTGAAAATTTGCCTCCTTCAATGAAAAAAGAATTGTATTAGATTAAAGATCCAAATGGTTTTGTAAACATATGGAAACAGCTGAGCTCAATTGTTGCCTTGCTAAAAGTGCCTCTATATTCTTCTCTTGCCACTCGAAGAACGCATCCCTGATAAGCCCATATTTGATAACTTCAGCTATACGAGAAGCTAGTTCTCTATTTGATAGTGTTTTTAAAGTAACAGAGTCTATAAGAACACATTGTAGTAGGTAGAATGCACCAATCATGTTCCTGGCTAGTGTATGGCTTATTTTGGCCTTCCGATCAACAAAAGTGTTCATCTAAATGCGAATAAGGACCGTGCAGAAGTAGAAAGAAATCAGTCATACAGCGAAATGAAGTAAAAAATTTGAAGAAGATTCCTGAGCCATGAGCCTGATGGGAATCTGAATAACGTTAACAGCGCGAACATATGAAGAGAAGCAAATCCGCAAATATCACCGATCACTCCCACACGAAAAGTCACCAATGCGCAACCTTCAGAAATATCGATAAGGGAAATAGGAGCAGCAGCTTGTTGAACTCAGATGCTGTAGGTTGGGGAAGGTGGGCTGCATGTGAACAAATAGAGGGAGGAGATGGGAGATTTGGGTGGCTTTTGCGTGTGACCTACTCATGGGAATAGAATGCAAGCTGGGTAGTAACTGGGCGCGAACAAAGATGGCCGATGTAGCACAGGAACGAAGGATTCTGTCGTCTTTCTCTGCAGCTGTATGGAGTTCTGCCTCGTTCTTGAACGGTGTTGGATACAATCATAATATTGAGTATAATTTTATTAAGAATTTTCTAATAAAATTTAAACCAAATAAGAAAGTATAATAATTAGAATAATATAAAAAAAATGATTTACACACATATTACTCAATTCTTATCTATCTACAAAAATTATATCTCACTTTTTAAAAGATAAAAGCATAGTAATTTTTGTGTGATCTTTTGTGTGATGAAAGATTTGTGTGATATAAATGTAAAAAGTAAAATTTAATTGTTAGATATGTAAATAAATAAAAATTGGGGTGATATGAATATCAATGCCCCTAAAATAAACTAGTATGAAATTTATTAGCTAATTGATTATTATATAAAAAATTTATTTTTTTGTATTGGTTACGAGTGCTAGAATTCACAATGATAGAAATATGCATGAAGGATTTTAGTTTTTTACGAATATCCAATTTACACCAAAAAAAAGATGAGATATTGGAAGTTTTTACATGGAAGAGTAAAAAATAGAATAAAATCACAAGATATAGCTCAATTGAAATTGTTTCGTTATGTCAATAGAAGTAACGGGATTTTCTAAGTGTGTTAGTTATCAACTTGAACAACTACAATCAATCTTATAAGAGCATGAGTTATTAACTTGACTTTCACTATAGGAACAACAAAAAAAAATGTTGATGAAGTGCTAATGGCCCTATTGGAATGATGAAAGATAAATGGTGATTGTCATACCCCTGAAGGCTATTAAAGGCTTCAAGAGCTCTTCTGCTTACATTGATGAGATTTCTAATCATTTTAAAGAAAGTAACGATTATATATTTGAGGTTAAAGTGAATGAGTTAGAACCATAATGGCTAAAAGAATGATTTATAATAGACTTTTTGGAAGGAGTACATCTGGTATAAATTGGGTTGACATCGATTGCTAATCGAACATAGAAGACCCATCTTCAATTTCAAAAGATAAGGGTGTTGATTGCAAGTTGAAGTGTAGATGTAATTATAGATAATATTTTGAATGATAGTGTTATAAAAAATGAATAGAATTAGAGATAAAAGAATAGCCCTAAAGATTGTTGTTGTTACTAATATTCTTAATGTTACAAGTGCTTATGCACCTAAAGTTGGTTATGATATAGGTTTAAAAGAAAATTTCTGAAATGAACTAAAAGAATTAATACAATGATGCCTCTTGAAGAAAGAATTTTTATTGGAATAGATTTAAATGGACATGTTGGTAGAGTGGTAGAAGATTTTAGAAATATTTATTGTGACTACAGTTTTGAAGTTATTAATGAAGAAGGTAAAATATTTTCAGTCGCCATATTGGGAATATTGTCGGTTGCTTTTGAAAATATATTAATTTAATATATATAATTTTGGAACGTAATATTTTAATTTTGAAAATACAAGTCCGAACCATTTGATATATTTGATAGTTTAAATAAACGAGCACTACACCGCAAACCGTGCATCTACCTTGAGAAATAGATATATTGCTTGATGGTGATGCTCGATTAAATAAACTACAGAATTTATGACATATGTTTTGGTCTGCAAAATTTTTATATTGACCGACAAGTTCCTCTATCTAATATAAAAGATTAGATATGGTTTATATTAAGCTGAGTTCTTAAACTTTCCTATAAGGGCAAGCCTCAACAGTTAATTACATTTTATATGGCCAAAGTCACTTAAGAAAACTCTCGATTTAGATCAGAGGTTTTGTCTTCATGAATTCAAAGTCTAGGGTTTTCAAAATCGGACATAGGAAACTCAAATGGGAAATGATCAAATTAGAACATTTATTGTAAAATCCAAAAAAAAGAAAAGGCAGGGGATGTCACGGATCCGAGGAAAACCTCGGTGACTTCTTAAACTATCCTATGGCTTGGCTTCAATTTTGAAGAGATATTATTTAATATTTTATCTTGCCAATGTTATTATGTAAGGCTTACACTTGCATAATACTGATCATACAAATAGCTTGGAAGATAGGAAGATTTACGTTGTACCGAATGATGACCTCATAATTATAAGATGAGTTAAGGCTTATAGTGCTCAGTATGACTGTGCAGGAACCTAAATATAAGTTGTGGATATATGTCACACTAGGCAGAAAAACTCGAAGTCCTATGGATTTTTATTTAATTGTAAGGAATAATTCGCTGTTGTAGATTCTTTTGCTCTCTTGAAAATGTTCTTCTGCATGCCTTCGTTGTGCTGCTCAAGGTGTTTGCTCCAAGCTGCTTGCTACAGTAGCAGTCCTAAAGTCTAATGTTCAGAAACTTTTACCATATATGTTTCAGTGTTCGGTTTTGTTGTTGTTACAATTTAAGTGTCTCATTAAGGGGAATTTTAATTTAATTAGAGTGACACCAGTTAGGATCCCACGGTTCCCTCATTCTAGCACCACCATTTTCTTTCAAATTTACTTAGTCTAAATGAATTGTTAAACTCATCCAGACCGGAGAAATCTTATTAGAAGTCGTAGGTTGCCTCCTTCGAGGGATTTTTAAAGATTCAAAAGGGGTATGTTAAGTTTGTTCATTCATTTATTTTTTTTAAGTATTTAAATTTCAAAATTGTGTTATTCAGTTTTGGTTTTGGTTTTTGTTTTGGTTTTGGTTTGCATATAGATTTGTTTTGAGTTTTACACTAGAGTAAATAAATGCAATTGAGAATATGTTTTAAAGTAAGATGAAATGAATCTATAACCAACTCTATAAAGAGTCTGGAGAGTTCATGAAGGTTTCTTCTCGAAGAGAGTAACATGTGCTAGCTTGAACTTTGAGAGTTGCAGTAAAATTTTGAATGTGGATTACATCAAAGGCCAGTTGGATGTACATGATGATTTGAAAGTGGTTAATTTGTTCATAATGGTTAGATAACCCATCATAAGTCAATATTTAACCATTTGAAGCTTGGTGGGATGGGATGCTGAAGGACTGTCTCGACCAGGATTGAAGACTTCATAAAATTATGGCGATCAGGGAAATGATTCCTTTCCTCTAAGGGATTTACTTCTTAAACCAATCATCATAGTTTGACATACATTTTATTATTAGGAACATCAATAAATCGGGGTTGGGCCAGGTTTCTTGTTGGTGTTGGAGGGTTGCGGGTCAGTCATGTTTTATAGGATGGGTATGCAGAATTTTTAGTATTGAGGAGATCTGTCTCTTTTACTAGAAGATGATGAATTCCATCATAGTAAACTGGGAGCTCCATATGCACAATCTTGAGTAATGCATTCTCCTTCAATGATTATTCTTAAAGCAAGCATACCCCTTCTTATTGCGCTAGTAGTGGTTGTCGAATATCATGTAGAAGCTTGAGAATCTCATTTTAAGACTCCTTTATCCAGTGGATCAAGTCCTCCAAGGATGTTCTGGAGGTGCTTTCTCTTGTAAGATAAGGCTTATTACAGAGATAAAAAGCTAAGACATAATATTCCTAACATTGAGGTTGTCCACTAGAATGATGAGTGTTCGAATGAGAGACTCTATTATCGTAAGTACTACACTTGTTTATAATTCGGTGTTTTGCGAGATTTTGCAATAGTTGGATTACTTTCCTAAAGACAATTTCAAATTATTACATGCATGATAATTAATGAAGATATATATATATATATATATATATATATATATATCAATATATAAGATGGAGGCTGCTGGCTTGGGTGCTCTATTAGGGTTTGGAAGATGATGGCTTCTCACTGGAGACGCAAGAAGACGGTCGGCGGTAACACTGAACATGTTCCTCTTTAGGGAGGTATAGTGAGTCCTTTTGTTTTGGTTTGGGGTGCTACATTGCTTTGGTTCTCCTTCCCGGGTTAGTTGTATTTCAAACAGAGTTCACTGTTCCATTGACTGCTGAACTGGTTGAAGGCTACTTTGTTATCTTGCTTAACGATTTATTCAGTGGTGCTTACTTTGGAAGTGTGTCATTTGAACACTTTCCGGGTAGCTCCTGATTTGAATTTGGAAGATCACTATTTCAGTGGTTTTGCCCTCTTTGTGGGTAAACCTTCTGTTATTATGGTTGCGGCTTATCCCATTGAACCTGAGATTAATGCTCAATAAGCCAAGGCTACCTATGATGGAGTTGTGGGGAAGGGACAACGACCTCACAAGAATTTTTACCACTTGATTTTTCCTCAAGCCCTTTATGATACTGCTGCTGGTAGAGGCATTTGCCCATACATCAGGCCACTTGGTTTGAAGGATGGGAAACGAGCACTACACTTCACTACCTAGGAAATGCAATCCCTTACTGAGGCAGTTAAATTTACTTTGGTAGGGAAATTTCAATATGGACACCCAAAGATAGAATTTGTTAGGAAACTTTTTGATGACCTTAATCTCATTGGCTCTTGGAAGCTAGGCTTCTATATGGTAGATATTTACTTATTAGATTGTCTAATGAAGAAGACTATGCAAGAATATTTGGCAAACAATCCCTTTTAATTGCAGACACAACTATAAAGCTTTTGAAATTGACCCCTTATTTTGATCCTTCCAAAGACCCCCCAATTGTCCCCATGTGGTTCAAGCTCCCAAATATTTCTATATAACTTTATCATCAAAATGCCCTCTTCAATATCAGCCAAGAACTTGGCACACCTTTAACGGTAGACTCTCCCACTTTTGACATGGCCAAGCCTGCCGGTGCTTGGGTCTTGGTGGAAAGGGACATAACCCTTCCTGAATTGGATAGGGTGTAGATTAGAACTGATGAGGAAGGTTTCTGGCAAGAGATAGAGGTTGAACAAAAGCCTCTTTACTGTCTACATTGTATAATGTTTGTTCATGTTATAGACAGCTGCTACAGGCTTCACCCCCCAACTAAAAGGAAACCTACTGGTCCTCCTAAGGAGAATGGTGCTACAGCTAGTTCAAATGAGAATTTGATGCCCCTTGACATAGTCAGAGAGGGGATTCCTGTTACTAATATACCTGTGGTTCCTGTTAATAGAGACAGGGATGAAGGCTTGGGAGTTGATTAGCAGGAGCCCTCAAAGACAACGCTTTTGGTTGACACTGAAAGCCCTTCTATCACTACCCCTTCTATTGAGGTTGTAGAAACTCAGCTGCTGGATCATGGCTCAGCTTTAGGGGATCCCCATTTGTTAGTTGATCAGACCATAACCCAACTGACCAATGAGCTGATGGAAGAATGGCAGATTCAAAAGAGTAGTAAAAGAAAAAATACAAACTGGAAGCACAGGCCTTGGTGGAGAGTCAAGTTAAGGAGAATTCCTAAGATGGCATCACAGCCACCCTTTACCTTAAGACTAGGGGCAAGGGGAGAACTCTATCTAAATGATCAATTTTATGTGTTGGAACATTAGGGGGCAGCTCATCCTTCCTCCCTAAGTAGACTTAAGTATCTAGTTAAAATACATAAACTTTGGTGTTTTCTCTTCTTGAGCCTATGGTGGCTAAATATCCTCAAAAGATCATTAAAAATTTCCTCCATTTCAATCATTGTGCTAATCTTAATAATAAAAATTGGCTTTTTGCTAGAACTGAATTGCAGTGGTCTCTTATTCAAGATAGTTCACAATTTCTGTATATCCAATTCTTTTTGGGAAATCAGAAGGGATTTGCTACCTTTATTTATGCAAGTAGTAATGGGACCCAACAACAGGTTCTTTAGCAGGATTTATTGCAAATTGCCCCCTCTATTAACTATTTTTGGATTCTTGGGGGGGATTTTAATTGCATTACCTCCCCTTCTGAAACAGGGGAGGAAATTCTCCTTTGTCATCTTCTATGTACAGGTTCAACAAGTTACTGCCAGATGTTGCCTTTTTTTATTTGGGTTTTTAGGGCCCCCAATTCACTTGGAGAAGACTTAATATAATGTTGGGGAATTCTTTGTGGCTTCAAAAATTTCCTTATACCATAATCACTCACCTTACTATGATAGGGTCTGATCACAAACCCTAACTATGCTCCATCAGCAATTCCACTAGTGATGGGGGCACCCCCTTCAAATTTCAAAATATGTGGACCCTTCACCCTGAATTCCTCTCTAAGCTTAACAAGGTTTGGGTCCTTGGCTCTGAGGCCAACCACTGGTTGAACCTGTGGAAACTTCAAAAGAAGACTGCTGCTCACATCAAATCCTGGAATTGGGAGACCTTTGCTAATGTCCAAGAGTATCTTAAAGCTGCTGAGGAGGCTGTGCATAATTTGGAGACTGGTTTACAGTTGGGCCTGAATTCTAAAGTTGATTTGCATCTGGCCAATGAGAAGCTACTCTCACAACTCAGATACCATGCTATTTTCCTTAAACAGAAGGATGCTATCACTAAATTCAAATAACAACTTCTACCATGCCTGTATCAACTACAGGAGAAAGTGCAATATGATCCTCTCCATTATTAATATAGCTTGGATTAAGATTAGTGCTGCCTAGGACATTGCTTAGGATGCTGTGGAGCATTTCAGAAGGCTTTTTACTAGCATGTAATCCCTTAGAATACAAATTGAGGCCCCTTTATTTTCTGATAGTCACAACTATGTTTCTGGACTAGATTTAACTCAGGTGCCTTTGGAAGAGGAGATTAAGTCTGCTTTGGAGTCTATTGATGGAAACAACTTAGCTGGTCCTAATGGATTCACTTCCACTTTTTATAAAGCGAGCTGGCCTAAAATACACATGTTATTTAGGCTGTCCAATGCTTCTTTAGGGGAGTTGACCCCCCTAAATACTTCACTGCTTCCTCCATTATTGTAATTCACAATAACAAAATGAGGCAGACCTGGGGGGACTTCAGACCCATAAGCCTTACAAATGTCATCTCAAAGTTAATTAGCAAAATTCTAGTTTTCAGACTACAACCACACCTACAACAACTCATTAAGGCCAACCAAGCTGCATTTGTGAATGGAAGGTCCGTTTCAGATAATATTCTACTAGCAGAAGAATTGCTGCTGGATTTAGACAGAAAATGCAGAGGGCCTAATGTAATTTTTAAATTAGACATCTAGAAGGCATATGATACTATCAGCTGAGAATTTATCATGGACACCCTTGCTACCAGGGGCTTCCATCCTGACTTCCTTCATTTAATTGGGAGATGGCTGAAATGTAATGCACACTTAGTCCTTGTTAATGACAAGAGTCATGGCTTTTTCAGTGCTACTAGGGGCATCAAACAAGGTGATCCCATATCACCCACCTTATTCATACTAGCTGTTGACTACATCTCAAGACATATGGATAATCTGTTTGCAAAAATCAAATATTGGTGTTAGCCATCTATCCTATGCTGATGATCTAATTATTTTCTCTAATGCTTCTAAGCCTGCTATCAAAGCTATTTTTCAGGCTCTCCAACATTTTCAACAGACTTCTGGGATGGAGCTAAATCTGCATAAGTGCCAATACTTTATCAGTACAAATTCCACTCCAAACATCAAGCTCTGAATCTCTGATTACGCAGGTTTTACCCAGACCTCTCTACCTATCAATTACCTTGGTGTTAAGCTGCTGAAAGGTAGAAACTAAACAGGTACAATTCAATGAGATGATTGACAAGATCAAGAATCAAAATCAATGATGCACCAATTCCTTCCTGTCCAATGGAGCCAGAATAACCCTGCTGAAGAGCATTTTAGCTGCTATACCTTCCTATGCACTCCAGATGTTTATAATGAAAAAGAGCACCCAAGTCCTCCTGGGCATAATTTTTAACCAGTTCCTATGGGCTGGGCAGAAGAAGCAATTTCATTGGCTCCCTTGGCAGAAACTATGTAAGCCTCTCTATGAAGGAGGTATATGAATTAAGAGCTTCCCCCACCTTAGTCATGTTAGTCTTTACAAATTATGAATCAGATTTAGAGCCTAAGATAGCCTTTGGGCTCATTTCATGAAAGGGAAGTACTACAGGTCCTTACACCCCAACCTTTTTACACCCATGTTGGGGGATTCCAGATTATGATCTAAACTTTCGCAAATTCAAAACCATGCTGAGAAGCTGCTCATTTGGGAGTTGGGCGAGGGCCAGGTAAACTTTTGGCTAGACAATTAGATGTGGAATGGGGAGCCATTGGTGTGTACCCAGCCTCATCCCAACTACAACATCCAAGTCAATGAATTCTGGTCCGACAATCAATGGAAATGCAGACTCCTGAACACCATTCTTACAATTGAACAAGTCCAATTGGCTCAAAGAACTTCCTTCTATACTAGTCAGAAGGATAAGATCATCACAAGGCAGGGCCCCTATCAGAAACTTTCTTCCTCCATCTATGAAAAGTCTGTTAATAAGAACCATACTGATTGGGGGTAAAGCCATTTGGGGGAGGTTTTTTACCCCCTCTATGTCCTTCTTCTGCTGGAGACATTGGCAAAAACTACTCCCTACTGATGACATCCTGAAACACAAGGGTCTGAGGGGTCCCTCATGCTGTTATCTCTGCCACAATGTTGAGGAGTCTTTGGAACACTTGTTCTTTGCTTGTTCTTTCTCCCAAGGTATATGGATTAACTTGTTGCATAAACTCAATGTTGATACTCTCCAATTGAGCTGGTTTTCATTCTTAGAATGCTGGGGAGGCTGACACAAAGCTAAACTTTTGGTGATTCCTTATCTGATTGCTTGATTCATATGGATGAGCAGAAATCAAGCTAAGTATGATGATAAGCCCCCTTCAGTGCAATCTGTTGCTGTCAACTGCTTTTCCTACATTCAAAAACTTATTTAACACCATAGGTTTCCTAATCTTTGTACAACTTCAAGACCTGTCTCCCACTCCCAGCAAAGGTTTGGTCCCTCACTTGTTCAATGGTCCCCTCCCCTTAGCTCTGTGTTAAAGCTAACACAGATAGCAGCTTCTGTGGGGAGGCAGCTGGCTTTGGTGGCATCTTCAGAGATTCCCATGGGAAATGCTTACTCTTCTTCTTTTCTCCTACTGTGGCTGTGGATGCTTTAGAAGCTAAAATGATTGCTATTTTTTGGGCCATTGTTATTGCTCATAAGCTCAAGCTAGGACCTCTGTTGGTGGAATTTGACTCCCACACTTGCATCAAGATCTTGGAGAACTTTTTACCACCTCCTTGGCACATTAACAGATGGAAGAACATATTGGATTCTTACATACAGTCCTCCAAGATCTCTTTTCTGCATATTCCCAGGGAGGGGAATGGGCCTGCACACTTGTTAGCTTCCATGGGGAAAGATACTGAGTCTATAATAATTGATAGATCCCCTCTCCCTCCTTAGCTTTTTTCTTACATTGGGATAGTTTGTCCCTGCCTTATCTAAAACCACTGTAACTGTCTTTACAAATATATATAGACACACACACACACACACACACACACACACACACTACATTGCCATTTTGATTTTTCATTTCTTGTGAGGAGTTGTAATGTGGAAAGCGGTATCTCGTAGGACTTTGAATGTATTTCTTTTTGTTTTAGATGGGGATCCACTTTCCCTCCCCACTTTTTGTGCACCAAATTTCATTAACATGTAGGGAGCCATGATTTGCTCCTTCTCCAATATATAAATAAATAAATATATATATAATATATATATATATATATATATATATATATATATATATATATATATATATATATATGTATGTATATTAACACATCTTAGTTTTTTTATAAAGATGCAACACACACAGATTGAAACATGAATAATTAGCTCATAGAGAGAACACTAAAGGTTTTTTACCTGGAAAATCAAAAAGGAGAAAAGATCACACGGTGCAGGCCAAAATCATTCAACTATGCATATATATAAGTTACAATACTTTGTCATCTCTTGAACATCCAAATGAAATATAATGAAATTGGGAATAATTGGCATGACTTTTATTAAAGGAATGACAAAACATATTAGAGAAATGATAGTGACCTGATTATGACAATAGAAGACTGACGATGATGACTACATGATGTACTTCTAATGTCATTGATTAACAGTGATGGAGACTAGGTAACGGTGATCCAAAGATAATAGAAAATGATGGTAACAACATCAGCTGATAGATGATGAGCCACTTACCACAAAGTGATGGTGGTTTGACTACGTGGATGACTAGGAACTACTGATGTAATGGTGGTGATTCAATGACAAAAGGTCTAATGATAATAACTACGTCGATTGAATAATGATAGCAGTTTGACGATAGAAGTTTGTTGGAGGAGGTGATTATAGTTGGATGATGATAAGATGATAATGTTAGTTTTCAATGGTGGTTTATCAGTATTGGTTAAGGCGGCAAACATGTGATACTGATTTAGCTATGTCAGTGAAGGCAGCCAAGCAAATAATTATCTGGCAATGGCGGCAGCGATAGGTTGACGATAAATTTTGGGATTGACATTATTCATAAATATGGCTTGAATTTGGAACATTCCATTAGATGACCCAAAGTGATTTCCTTTACTGGATAACACTTTATGTGTATTTGAATGTTTTAATTCTGTCAAATTAAACGATCTTAGGCTTATTATAAACTTGCTAGGTTTGGTGATCAATTGATCGCCTAAAGTATGATCATTTGATTTCACAAATTATGCTTCAAAATTACTTGTTTTGCTTTAAGTATGTTATATTGGCTCACTTGGACTCAGAACACACCAATTTTGATATCATTTGGCTGGTCTCATCTAGAAATTTTGTTTGATTATAAACTCGAGTGAAATAATTCTTAGTTTAATCTTTGAAGCTTCCAATCTTGCGATGCATCAAGATTTGAACCTAATTAGGATGATTTTTGAAGATGTATCAATTAATCACACACACACACACACAGACACACACACACACACACACACACACACATATATATATATATATATATATATATATATATATATATATATATATATATATATATATATATATACATATATGTATATATATATATATATATATATATATATATATATATATATATATATATATATATATATATATATATCTATCTTATATAAAAAAAGAAATGGCGAAGTCTAGGGTTAGGGCAAGCCGCTCTGGCATCCATGGCATTTTCGCGGTAATTTAGCCTTCTCCTCTTGACGCCGGTGAGATCTTTTCATTTTGTTACTCTGCAATCTTTCTTCCTTCTCTTTGCTTTTTATTATGGCTAGGAACTATGCTGATGTGGTTTCAGGGGGCACTCTCCCTAACCCTAACAAGCATTCGTGTTTCTTTCCTCAAACTTTTCATGATACTTTGGAATCTGGTGGTGAACATTCTTTTATTAAGAAGTTAGGACGCAAGAATGGCAAGCCGTCTCTATTTTTGACAGATGACGAAACTAATGTTCTGGCCTCTTCTTGTTGACTAGCGTTTATTAGTAAGTTCATGTATGGGCATCCGAAGATGGAACTTATTCAAAAGGCATTTGACTCCTATAACCTTTCAGGACAGTGGAAGATTGGTCTACTTGACGGACGTCATATACTTATCCAACTTTCTAATGAAGTTGATTACACTAATTTATTTGCTCGAAAAGTGCTTAAAATAGAAAATCATATTATGAAAGTACTTAAATGGTATGTAGATTTTGACCTCAAGGCTGAATCCCCGATTATACCGGTTTGGATTAAATTTCCTGGGCTAAAATTTCATCTATTTCATTATGAGATTCTTTTTTTACTTATACAGGGTTTTGGTAAACCTTTACGTATTGACAATCTACTCTTGAAGGCACTCATCCATCTGACGCTTGTGTTTTGGTAGAAAGAGATATCATACAATCTTATGCTGATGAAATTTGGATTGGTTCTAATCACGAGGGTTATTGGCAGGAGGTGGTCATGGGACCACATCCACCATATTGTACTCACTGTGCTATGTTTGGTCATTCCCCTTCTATTTGCTACAGGCTACATCCCCACTTGAGGCCAAGCCAAAATCCCCCTCCCCTTCCTGTTGTAACTCCCCCTGAACCTCCCACAGTTGTCCCTCCTCCTTTACCTACGGTTAACCCTGCTCCTGATTTGGCTGTTGTTGCCACAAGCAATGTTGTTTCACCTGTTCCTCTACCTCCTATTGCTCCTTCTGAACCAGTTCCTCAATTTGATGTTATTGCTGAAGTTGAAACCACCACTTCCCCCATCCCTGATGCTGCCAACCACACCAACACTCTGGTTCATGTTGCTGAATCTTTGCTTGCTAAGGAGGCATCTCCCCCCTTTTCTTTGCTCCTATTACCCCTGCTGGGGACCCCATTATTTCCCCACCCTCCCCTCTCCCAGTGTTATCTGAAAGCAGCTCTTCCATTCCTCCAGGTTTTACTGGAGCCTCTGATTTTGATCCTGTTGTTTCTGCTACTGCTCCAATTGATACAGAGTAGCAGATTCAGAAATCTGGCAAGAGAAAAAAAAAGATTTCACTTGACAAATTACCTAATACAACCAAGTCCTTTGTAGCTGAACCCTCTTATTCTGATGGAGATCTCTTACCCCCTCCCCCTAGGTCAACTAGGAGGGGAGGGCAAATGCACCACGTTTAATATTTTAACATGGAATATTAGGGGGGTGTCGGCATATTTTTGGGTTATGTGTTTGTGGTGTTGTATTTTGAAAAGAGGTCGCCTACAGAAATTGTCGGCGAATTTTTAATTTAATTTAAATAAACAATTTGAAAAGTAGTATTTTATTTTGAAAATAATTTTAAATTTGAAAATTTTAAGATATGAAATCAAACTGATCTCACATCTCGAATAGTTTATATAAACGAACACCACATCACAAACCGTGTATCTATCCCAAGGATAGACACACCGCTTGATGGTGGGGCTCGGTTAAATAAACTAGAAGATTTGTGACATCCGTTTGGTCCGCGAACCGATTTTATAAGCCGACAAATTCCCTCGCCTAATATGAAAACATTAAACGGGGTTTATATTACCCGGGTTCTTTAAAATTCCCTATAAGGGCAAGCCCTCATAGTTAATTACATCTTAAGTGACGGGAATCACCTAAGAAAACTCTCGATAATAATCAATAATTCTGCTCTCAAGAATTTCAAAAGTTTAAGTTTTCAAAGGAGTGAATTTTTGAATCTCAATAGGGAATGGATCAAGTTTGGGACATTTTATTTTGGGAATTCAAAGGAGGAAAAGTAGGAGAAATTACGGATTCGAAGTGAACTTCGATAATCTCCCGACTATCCTATTGTTTGGCTTGGATTTAGGAAAGTCCTAATGTTTATTTAATGTTTTAATATTGCCAATTTTAATTAATTAGGGCTTATATTTATATGATAGAATCATACAAATAGCCTGGAAGATATGACTACCTCGGAATCCTAAGACCGGTTAGGGCTTAATTTGCAACGCAAATGCCTAACGAAGAGTTGAGGATTTATGTCGCACTAGTGCAAACTACCTCGAAGTCCTATGGCTTTGTTGTTTAATTCTAGGAAAGTTTTGTTGAAGTAGATTCGAGTTTCATTGACGACGATGGCCGTGCTGCCCACCATGCTCCGAGTTCCTTGTTGTTGCAGAGGTTTAGTTTTAGAAATCATAAATCAGGGGATGAGAAAAGTGTTTTGGTTTAGAGAGGTCTTAATTTCCAAGTGTTTTTTGTGTTTTAATTAAAACAAATCTTAAAGTTGATTATAACAACACCGGTTAAGATCCCACGGTTCCATCCTTCCGCATCATTATTTTTATCGGATTCGCTTAGTCCGGATGAATTTGCTAAACTCAATCGAATGAGTTCCACACTTTCATTTAGACCGTGGGAAATCCCGTTAGCAACACGTAGGTTACATCATCCGAGGTATTCCCGATCATCCAACAGGACGTTTTAATTCAGTTGTAATTGTAGTTTTGTGTTATGTTTGTGATTAAATTTTGAGTTGTCTTATATTTTGAAATGTTGTGGAGGTGAATTTTATCTTGTAGTGTCTTTTAATTTAGTTATGGGTTTCAGCTTTTGGTTTCGTCCTAAAGGTGTGGGTTTTCATGCAAATGTTGTTTATCATGCAAGAAAAATAAGTGCGATGCGATTAAATAAATTACCGTAAAGTAAATCGCAATAAAATAAAAGCGTACCTGGAGGGTCTTCCCGTCATCCCAAGCTGCACTTAAAACACAGTTAGAATATTTAAACATTTAAAGTAAGTTCCTAGGTAAAGCTAAGGTAAGGGTTATGGTTTTCTACCAAATTCCTAATCCTATAGCTTAGTCATCTCCTATGACGTCTAGGTCTTCAATTTTGGTTTTAAGGATGGTTTTCTTCACCAAAGAACAACTAAGCTCAATTTGTTCTTAAGGATATTCCATCATATTGAGGAAGTGTTTAAGACGAATCTTAAACATCTTTTCAATATTTCGGAATTGTCCTAAGTCCAAATGAATTCTATTGTTCAAGTGAATTAATCATCCAGAGGTGTTTGAGTTATGTTTTATTTCTTGCTCGAGTGAATTAGGATATTTGAATATCCTTATGAGTGAAGTGTCATTTCACTTGATACTCCATTTAGGAGTTATAATAAGTAAAAGCTCCTAAGAGGCAAAATGATATTTAATGATTTGTGATTCAAATTTAAGTTCAAATTAATGATTTAAGTTTGGAATAGTGTTCAAGTTATTTTAGATTTATTTTTGAATTCTTCATGTCTTTATATTTAATTTAATTTAATTTAATTTAACTTAATTTAATTTAATGTGGTTTAATTTAATTTAATTTATCTTAAGTTCATTTAATGTAATATGATTTAATTTAATTTAATTTAATTTAATTTAATTTAGTTTTAATTTAATTTAATTTAATTTAATTTAATTTAATTTAATATAATATAATATAATATAATTTAATTTAATTTAATTTAATTTAATATAATATCATTTAATTTAATTTAATTTAATTTAATTTAATTTAATTTAATGTAATTTAATTTAATTTAATTTAATTTAATTTAGTTTAATTTAATTCTTAATTTTTAATTTAATTTTTTTAATTTTAAGGGAATTTGTTTTAAATAATTTAACTTTAAATTAATTTAATGATTAAGTCTTTTAGCATTTTAAATCTTAAATTTGGATTATCATTTTAATTAGAAATTAAATATTATTGGGATGATTAATTTAGGGATTTTTAAATTAAAGAATAAATCTCCTCCTAATAATATCCCTATTTTAATAATTCCAATTTCATTATTCTTCCTAATTTAATTAATTATTTAATTAAGGTTTATTTCAATTATTTTAAATTGTTTAGTAGGTTTCTACCCTTTAATTATTAAATTTCAATCATCCAAATCAGATTAGGATCAAATATTTTACCTATTAATTTTATTAAGCCTAAAGTTTTAATTAAGGGTTAAAATTTTAATTACCATTTTGCCCTTCAAGCCTAATAATTTCATAACTCACTAAATTGAGCTCAAATGAACTTGAAATTTTTATGTGACTTCACTCATATGTCAATAAAGACATTAGAGGAGAAAATGTGATTTTTCTGTATTTAATTTATTTATATAATTATTTTTGGTGGAAAATAAGGATTTCCAAGGAAAATTTAATAATATGACCAAGGGAAAGTTTCTGTCCTTAAGAAAATTATGGGACATTCCTAATGACCAGAGGACCACTTGGACCAAATTTTGTGATTTTTTGAATTATATTTTATTTATTAGAATTATTTTAAGTTCTGGAGTATTAATTAATTTAAAAATAGAATATAAGTTAAAAAAATGAATTTCATAATTTTTAAAATTCTCTCTGATATCAAGGATTCCAGAGAACCAAATTTTACAATTTTCTGATTTTTCTTTGATTTATTATAATTATTTTAGTGAAAATGCTAGAAAATACATTTTTTAATTTTAAAATTACCCTAGAGCTTTAAAAATTAATATCTCACCAAATAGGCCTAAGAAAAATATGGGGTTTGTTTCTAAGTGATTAAAATTCAAAATGTGACATTTTGGTGAATTTTATTATTTTTGTGATTTTTATTATTTTTTAATTATTAAAAATATTAAAATAATATTAAAAATCAACTTTTTTAGAAAATTGAAATTTTAATTTTCTTAAATTCCCCTAATATCAGAGAGGCTCTAAAACCAATTTGGTGAATTTTTGAAAGATATTTTGAAAGTTATGAATTTTTAAACTTTAAAATGACTAAATGGCTTAATCAACCCAATTAATAGGGCTAACCAAGTCCAATTGACTTCAAACTTTTATGGTGGGTTCCTCTGATCCTAAAGGTCAGTGGAGAATTGATTTCAAGTCAATTTGATATATGGTTAACTCTAATTAATTAGGGACCTATTTTGAGTGTTTAAGCCAATTAGGGTTAATCTGAGTGAATTAACTCAAGTCCTATTTTTCCTAGGGTTCTCTGGTCATAAGGAACATCACCAAATTTTCCTAGAATTTATCTCACAACATACTAATTTTTAGAATTAAAATACTCAAAACAGCAACATGCATTTGAAAAAATAAATAACTTTTCACAGAGGTGGCTCTCCGACCTTGGAAAATTCGGGGAATGTTCCCAAGTTCGAAGGCTTCAAGCTCCTATGGTCTCATGCCATGGTGAATGGTATACATGCATGGAGAATTAAATGTATGCAGAGAGTAAATAAATTATAAAAAATAAAATACTTGATGAAATTAAATGATTTCTTTTCCACATTATTCTCCTCTGTTCACTGAGCAAGAGGGTATTTTTATTTTATTTTTGTGATTTTCCTACACAAAGTTATGAATTTTCCAAGTTTAAGGAATTAAATAAATAGAAAATACCCCTAATTTTCTATTTATCCGAGTCGGCGCCGCGTCATCCTCGGCAGCTCCGAAGGGGTACGTGTCACGCTGTGATTGGGCGCCGCCATCTGAGTCAACCGTCCCGGGACCCGCGGTTCACGTAACATTCCTTGGTCCGGCGCAATCTGAACCGTCCGCTCGATACACGCGCGATCCAACGGCTCCTGGTCATCGTCTACGGCCGGTGTGCACCCGTGACCGTCGACCTTCTAACCACTAATTTCTCACTCGATTCTCGATGGATTTTCGTGTTCTTATGCTCTATGGATTCGTCTTGAAGAGACGAACACATCCATAGGTAAACATGCATTTAAATTGACTCAAATTAAAATGAGAATCTCTGGAAGCTCGGGAAGAAGAGGGTGTCCATACCTTTGCTCAAAGAAGTGAAGCTTCGATCTGAGAGTTGTTGCACCTTCGATTGGATCCTAAGTAAGCTCCGGATGAAGTCTCCTGATGTCGAGTGAATTGTCTAGGTTGGACTTCGACCACAGCCGATCACAAAGCTTGGAGGCTGGAGCAACTGGGTGGCCTAGAGATGGGGCTTTTGCTGGTGGACACCTTCCCTTGGTCTGGTGAAGGTGTAGAACCAATCAATTTGGGAATTGGCTCACTGTGAGGAGATGTCCTGGTTTTGGGCTTGGATTTCAACTCTGAAATTGAGCTCGCGAGAGAAGAAATGGTAGGGGGATTTCAGTGGGGATCAAGTGCTCTGTGTATGGGGAGTAGTCTGAAACAATTTTGGCAGAGTTTCCTTAAGGTTTGTTTCAACACCTCCTTCGGCCGAGAGGGTTAGGGGTTTAAATAGGCATGGCTGGAGGCTCTCCCAGGGGGGTTTAATGGTTGGGATCAGCTGCTCTGGTGAGGAGAAGAACAGTCGCAATGGCCATTTGGAGTGAGGCGGCTCGACGAGGTGGAATTCCAAAATTTGGCTCCTCCCGAGGTTTCGGGCATGGTGTTTTCCGACGGCTGGGTGGCCGGCCGGCCGAGTCGAGGTCACCCTCGAAGCTCGGGTGAGTCGAGGTTGGAGGCTTGTGCAGTCAATTGAGGTTTGACATGTGTAAAGGAGTTTGATTTAAATGGAATGGGAGAAGGTTCACTTTGGCTTGGTTTGGGTCAACCCACCATTTTGGGCTTGGTGCACCCTTCCAAGCTCGATTTTGAGCTGAGGGAATCATTTAGGTCGGCTTAGAAGGAGTGGTGAAGTCTCCATCCATGATGAGGTGGCTAAACATGGTTTAGTGTGTGACATGATTAAGGTAAAAAAGGGTTAAAGGAGGTTTAAGAAAGAACCACCTCTTCTTGCCATAAATGGACTAATGACAAGTCAAAGCCCTCATGGCTTCATGTGGCTTGAGAATGGCTTGTTCATGGCTCCATTTGGCTTGGGAAAAGGTTGATTTGTTTCATGAAAATGGATTATAGGAATTTTTTTGGTAATTTGATGGAAATTTGTATGGAACTTGATTTGGAATGATTTGATGATGAATTTAGGACTTAGGTATTGAGTTTAATTGAAAGTATGATGAGGGGAAATGTCA
The DNA here is from genome assembly GCA_022702705.1 of Papilionanthe hookeriana x Papilionanthe teres. NCBI lineage: Eukaryota > Viridiplantae > Streptophyta > Magnoliopsida > Asparagales > Orchidaceae > Papilionanthe > Papilionanthe hookeriana x Papilionanthe teres. The sequence goes on along the minus strand of CM040433.1, from coordinate 4,685,614 downwards.
TATGGGCTTTGGGACCAATTTTGGGCCTTTGGATGTGGTAAAGGATGGGCTTTAAAAATGGTTTAGGAAAGTGGGCTTTTGAATTTTAAAATGGATTTTGGGATGAAATTTCGGTAAAGTCTTGGGCCAAATAATTGTTGAGTTTGGTTTAGGGATGTGTCATGAGAGGTTTGAAACAAATTTGAGGTGATTTGGGTTTGAGTTGGGTTGGATATGGGCCTTTTTGGTAAAGAGGCTAAGGTGGGCCAAAATGGGCTACCATGGGCCAAAGTTGGGCTAGAGTTGAAATTGATGTAAAATTAATGTTGGGAAATATTTATGGGAGTGTTTCAAAGAGGTTTTGGCTTTGGTTAGGTTTTGATTTTGAGGTTTGGGTCTATTTGGGCTAGGTTTAGGTTTAGGTCAAAATTGGGCTTTTTGATTTTGGGTTGAATTTGAGTGGGGTTTGGGTCTAAATTTTGGGCAAATCATGTTAGTGTTTTGTTTATGGGGATGTCAAGGAGGGTTTAGAAAAGATTTGGGGTTAATTGGAGTTGAATTGGGTGAGTTTGGGCTAAGTTTGGGTCATGGGTCCAAATTGGGCTTTAAGGCCAAAAGTGAAATTGGATCCTAATGCCAATCAAATTGGGCTTGGATTGGGTCTAGATTGGTGTTAGGGATGTTGAATTGAAGTTTAGAATTGAATTGGACCAGAATTTGGGTCAATTGGGTGGGTTAGGTTTGACATTGGGTTTACTTTGGGTTAAAATGGGTCAAATTGGGGGTTTTGATAAAAGTGGGGTAAATTGACAAAATTGGCCCATGGTGTAGTTGAATAAAATGAAATTGGGAATATTTGGGATTTTCTGGAATTTTCTGGGAATTTTCTGAATTTTTAGATTTTTTGGCTAAGAGGGGTATTTTGGGTATTTGGAGGGTATTGGGAGGTATTTTTGGAATTTTTGGTATTTTGGCTATGAATGATCAATTTGAGTGATGTGGGAATGTTTATGATTGATTTTGGGGAATTTTGGGTAATTTAGGTGATTTTGGAAATTTTGGGTATTTTCGAGGGCATTTTGGTAGGTTAGGCGGGGTGTAGGGTCCGGGGTCGAAAATTGAAAATTTGGAAAATTGAAGATTGAGTGAATATAAGTGGAATAAAAATCATTTTGGTTGAGCCATGAAGGCATATCAAGCCCACATGAGTCATGAAGGGACTCATTTGAGGCATTCATCTATGTTGTTCCTAACCCTCTTAGCCGAGGGCTTAGGGGTTAAGGACCATCCATGTGAATCACTTACATGAGTCGGGAGGTCGAGTTAGGTATAGATGTGGTTTTTAGGAGGTGTATGGAAGTGTAGTGTATGAGTGTAGTGTGTGAGTGTAGTGTATGAGTGTGGTGTGTGTGTAAGTCGGCCCCTCACTGCACCGAGCTACCTAGAGGCGGCTCCCAAGGCCAAAGAGTCCTATAGGAACTCATCCTTTAAACTTCCACACTTGATTTCAACCCTCTAGGTTATTAGGGGTCTACGATCAAGTTTGTGGAGTTTGTAGGGAGCTAAGAAGTGGTTTGAAATTCTAGGTGGTGGGTCCCAATTCTAGTCCTCTAAGATAGTCAAAGGAAAAGCCTAAGGCTAGATCCTAAGTACTAAAGAGAAGAAGAGAAGACCTCATCAAAAATGAGGTCAACAGGGGGTTGGGGATCCGGCCTCCCTAAAGCGTCTTAAACATCTTTGCAGGGTTTATAAAGTTAGTCTATTTGCTATTCTGGAACCTATGGTTTATGTGAATAAAAACAAAGTTTTAGCTTCTTTTAAAAATTTCTTCCATTACTGCAACAAAAATAACAAGATTTGGGCTTTTTGGAGATGAAACATTCACCTAGATTTAATTGAGGATGACAATCCATTTGTCTTAGCATCTTTCTCTAAAGATGAGTATAATAGCTGGATCACTTTTGTTTATGCTAAAACTTTACTTCCTGATAAAATTCAATTGTGGAATAAGCTTATTGTCATGGGAGAGACTATTACTGACAATTGGATTGTTGGAGGAGATTTCAATATGGTAATGTCCCCTAATGAAAAGAAGGGAGGTGCTAGATTGGATAATACTCTTACTAATCGCTTTTGTGATAACATCTCCCTTGTCGGCCTCTTTGACACAGGCTACACCGGCTCCCCGTTTACCCGGAGAAGGGATTTCGTATCAACGTCTGGACAGATATTTTGGGAATGCTCTTTTCTTCAACCACTTTCACATTACTAGAGTACAACATTTGAGTTATGCTACTTCTGATCATAATCCCATTTTACTTACTTTAGCTTTTCAAAATAAACCTGCCCAAATCTCCTTTAAATTTCTAAATGTTTGGACCACACATGCTTCTTTCCTTGACACGGTTAAGAAACTCTGGCTGCCTAGTAGATGTGGTAATTCTTGGTATGTTTTATGGCAACTTCATAAAATTGTTGCAGCTGGTCTCAAAAAGTGGAATGTTGAGGTTTTTGGTAATGTGCACACTAAGGTAAAGGTTTCCCAAAGAGTGGTTGATGATTTGGAGGCTCAGGTGCATTTAAATCCTTCAGTTCTCCCTTCTCTTACTCATGCTCATCAACAATTACTTGCTGACATCTGTCTGGAGGAAGATTTCCTACGTCAGAAAGCTCATGATATGCATTTCTTAAATGGAGACAGAAACACTAAGTTTTTTCATGCCACTATTAAGAATAGAATTAATTCTAATACTATTCTTAAAATTTTCACCCACGAGGGTATAACTATTACCGATCCTGCTCTTATAGGTGCTAATGTCGTCGATTATTTTACTAAGATCTACACCGAAACGATGCGCAGTCTCTTCCGTTGATGCCACTCTTTTGCTTGAGGATTTTTTGCGGGTTGCTTCCTTACGGCTCTCGATGTTCCTACCGGTGAAGAAATTTACATTGCACTTAAAGACATCAACTCTAATAAGGCCCTGGCCCGGATGGATTCTCCTCCTCCTTCTATATACATTGCTGGAACATTATTAAGGTTGAAGTCATTTCTGCTATTCAGAGTTTCTTTCTTGGGGAGGACCCCTGTAAGTATTTCACTGCTGCTAAGCTAGTTCTTATACCGAAAAACAGTGATAAATCACATTGGCACAATTTTCAACCAATCTCTCTCACAACTGTAATCTCAAAAATTATAAGCAAGATTCTTGTCTCTCGGCTGCAACCACATCTCCCATTCCTTATTTCTCCTCAGCAATCTGCTTTTATTAGAGGTACGGAGATTTCTGATAATATTTTGTTAGCTCAAGAATTAAATGAAGAGCTTGACAGGAAATGTAGGGGTGGTAATCTTATCATCAAACTTGATATCAAAAAAGCTTTTGACACTATAAGTTGGGATTTTATTATGCATATTTTCACTGCTAGAGGTTTTTCTGCTAGCTTTTGCTCTTTAATTAAACACTGGTTATGTTGTAACTACTATAGTGTGTTGGTTAATGGAACTTCTTATGGTTTCTTCAATGCTCAGAGAGGTATTAAACAAGGGGACCCACTCTCCCCCACTATTTTTATAATTTCTTTTGATTATCTCTCTAGACTTCTCCATTCCTATCAGAGTCTACATAAACACACTATTTACATGCATAGAGAAAACTTTTTGGTGTCCCATTTAGCTTATGCAGATGATGCAATTGTTTTTACTAATGCCTCTAAACCTGCTGTAAAGGCTATACTTAAAGTGTTAGATAATTTTCAATACGCTTCTGGTCTTACTTTCAATAAAGATAAATGTCAATTATTCTTTGGGAAACATGTTAAACCTCACATCTCCACTTGGGCTGCTACTTTTACCGGTTTTAAACTTTCACAACTGCCTCTTAAGTATCTTGAGGTAAATTTATTAAGAGGGCGTTGTAAGCAAACACAAATGGATGAGGTTATACATAAAATCAGAGCCAAGATTGATGACTGGAGAAATGTATATGTTTCCAATGGGGGAAGAATCACTCTGCTTGCCAGTGTTCTTCAAAGTATTCCTCTATATGCTCTTCAAGTTTTCAATGCTAAGAAATCTGCGTTGATCTTGCTGGAAAAATTTTTTAATAAGTTTCTTTGGGAGAATGGTGGGCAAAAAAACATTGGCTCACTTGGCAAAAGCTATGTAAGCCAAAGTATTCTGGTGGGTTGGGCTTTAAGGCTTTACAACATGTTGTTGAAATTAACATGTGCAAACTATGGTATAAGTTTCGAATGGCTAATTCCCTCTGAACAAAATTCATGCACAATAAATATTGTTCTAATATTCATGCTTCACTTGTTGATTGGAAAGTTGGGGATTCTAAATTATGGAAAGCTCTGATTAGAGCCCGTGATACTGCAGCTAATTTTATTTTCTGGGATGTTGGGGAGGGAAATGTTTCCTTCTGGAAGGAGGATTGGGGTGAGGCCGACCTTAAAAACCTCCAGCATCAACAAGTTTTTGACTCTTTACTTCTTTCTGATTTTATTACTAATGGGAATTGGAATGTCACTAAGCTTAGAGAAATTGTTGGTGATGATTTTGCTATGAAAATAAACACTATTCCTTTACATAATCAAAAGGATACACCTATGTGGAAGAAACCACTGCATTTTTCTGCCAGTAAAATTCTATATAATCAGTTGCATCATTTTCCTAGTTGGTGTTGGAGTTCTTTAATTTGGCAACCTGCTTTTACCCCATCCATTTCCTTTTTTCTGTGGAGACTCTTTTTCTCTCTTCTTCCTTTAGATGACATACTTAAACTAAAGGGGTTAAAGATGGCCTCTATTTGCCCCATCTGTATACAAGCTGAAGAAAATTTTCACCATCTTTTCTTTAAATGTGCATTTGCTAAGACTGTTTGTCAGCAACTTGGTGAACACTTTGGTTTGCTGTGGGGTACTAACACCTCCATCAGAGCATACCTTATTTGCTAGTGGCAGGTAAACATTTTTGGGAAAAAATTTATGTCAATTCCTCTTGTTGTATTTTGGTTCCTCTGGATGGCTAGAAACAACTATAAATTTGAAGATGCAGCAATTTCTTCTCTTACTACTTTATCTTACATATTAGCCTATTTTCATAGAACTACAAGGCTTTTTTCTAATGTCACTCCCCCAATTGGGCGCCGGCTACCTGCATTGGTTAAATGGCTGCCCCCTCCTGTGGGTTGGGTCAAAGTGAACTTTGATGGAAGTTGGACTCAAACTAAAGCTGGATCAGGGGGTGTTTTCAGAAACCACCGTGGCCATCTACTATGCTATTTCTCTTCTCCTGTTATTGCTGACTGTCCTCTTATGGCAGAAACTTGGGCTTTACTTTTTCCCTTAACTACGATTCGTTTCTTTTCACTTCTCTCATATTTGCATTGAAACTGATTCATCTATTTTATATGCAATGTTCACTAAAACTGCCCCCATTCCTTGGGATCTTACTTATCTATGTAGACGAGTTTGGAATATTATTGTCGGGAATCATTTGCATGTCCAATTTGGTTTTATTTACAGGGAGGGCAACTCCCCTGCTGATTGGCTAGCAAAAACAAACACAGGAACTCCTATGGTGGGAACTACTACACCTAGGCACCTTCTCACACTGCTCAACAGTGATCTGCTCGATATCCCTTATATTAGATCCTAATCATAAAATTTTGTTTTTGTTTTATGCTTTCTGTTACCTGAGGTTTCTGCATCTGGATTTGTGGTCTCATCTTCATGCTGCGTTCTTTCTTCTGTTCTTGAATGGATACCCTATTCTACGTTGATGTACTTACGAGATCATTACTCTGCTTAACTGTGGTTTTTATCTTCGTTGCTGGACTTATTACTTCACTGCTCTGCTCATCTGGGATTTTCTGTTGAGGCTCTCGGTCATAATCTGCTGTTTGCACCTACATATACTTTCCTTACATTTTACTTTTCATATGCTCTCAGCTCTTGCCTTTTGGAAGTTTCATGTTTCTTCTCTGTTTGCTTTGCTCTTTCCAATGGTTCAATCTTATTTTGAATTTTTGGAGACTTTTTTGTGTGCGTTGTAACGTTGGAGGCGGAACCCCTAGGAGTGAGTGGGTTTTGTAATTTTTCTTTTCTTTTAGCTGGGGATCTGCCTCCTCAACCTCTGTACTGATTTATTTCTTATCAACGCGTAGGGAGCCCTAAGTGCTATTTCCCCCAAAAAATATATATATATATCTTATATAAAAAGTTCAATAATAAAGCCTCCCAATATCTAAAAGGCAACGGTAAAGAAATCAATTTTCTAACTACTAATTAGTGGCTTTAGCTTGTATATAGGCAAACTATTTCTCCATTGTCCTCTAAACATCTCTCTTTAGTAATATTGACCTAAACATGTATCTTAATCTAATATAAATTGAATCATGTTAAAGTCATACTCAAACATGATTTTGAAAACAATGCCAAACAAATTAATTAGAGAAACATCGATCGCTATCAAATTCATTTAAAATAGCTCTCGTTGGTAGAACAAATCCAACCAATATCCAAAGCAATGATACTATCAAAGTGAAGGGCATTCGAAGATGGTGGAACAATGAATGCAGAGAAACAATATCCGTTTACAAAATGAAGCAACATTGAACTTGGTTAGGAAGACTGAAGATATCCATATTGCCCAGGCATCTTCATATTATTATCATTATTGTTTGATTAACTTAATTGAGTTGAATAATATTAAAATATAGTTGCCTACAATTATTATCGATGTAGTTTATGTACATATATTACCCATATTTACTGTTAGTGCTACTATATTTGATTAAATAAAATTAAAACTAATATATAAGTTTAATTTAATATAAATGAAGTAAAAAAATTTCAACCCTTAAAACTTAAAATGTACTCCCACCCCAATTTCCGGCTAATATTCGTACACTTACCCGCTCTCCAACTCGTACTCCATAGAAACATCTGGTTTCACACAATCTCCAATTGGAAAAAAGATTTCATACGGAATGCGAACACAGTTATGTGCATGAATTTCAGTAATATATTGTCATGTGTGTTACATCAGACTCATCACATAAAATATTTAAAAAATTTTATTTTATGATAGCTAATGAATTGGTACAGTGAAGGTTATTGGAGCGGTTCACCGCATGGTGTTTTGGGGATTATTGCCTCGTTATTGAAGCTGTTATTGAAATTACTCTGTGGAGGTTATTGAACGGGGACCGCAGCATTATTCGACTCAAAGTATGCTCAAATAGCATAACATATTTTTGAAGCTAATGATTCAGTTCAAATCTATCAAATTGGTGTTAATTCAGGGTTATTGGGGTATTATTTCGGTCTTATTGGAGTATTAACTTCAATAACGCCGTAATAACCCCCAATAACACCGCGCGGTGAACCGCTTCAACAAGCTCCTGATTCCACTTCAATAATTCCCACAGAACAACTCCAGTAAGTTCCCAATAACACCGTGGTACGCTTCAATGTCCCTCCCTTAACAATTTCAATAATCATCTCAATAGAGCTAACACTGCGTTGTGAACCACTCCAATAACATCTGCGGTTCCACTTCAAAAAACGCCGTAAAAAAATCTTTTTTTTAAATACTTTATGAGGTGGGTCTGGTGTGGCGGCATATTGCTAGAGTCTGCACGCAGGGCTGCGTCCGCACTCCAGCGGAAAATCCAGTGAGAGTTTTACATACACAACACTAAAAATTATTAAAATTATATATCTCATGCTAAAACCTCAATATTCACTTCTGCAACGCCCAAATAATTCAAATAAAAATGAATTTAGCACCCGACTGGATGATTCTTTTGATATATTTTTATAATACTAAGAAAAACATTTTATGTACTCCAACTTCTTATAATTTTTTGAGGATTCATTACATTATCTTATCCTCCAATTTTTCATATTTTAAGCACAGAAGAATGTTAGCAACTTCTTGAACTCCTGTCCAATTTGAAAGAAGCTCAACCATGGTTATGTATGATCAGGATATACTAGAAGGTTACATGAATCAATAAAGAATAATTATGTGGCAACCATAATTAATAAATATTTGACTATTCTACTTCATGTTAAATTAAAATAAAGTATTAAAGAATTTTATTTTCAATATCTAGAAAATGTTTAATATGACTTATATTATATAAGAAAATATACAAACGAGAAAATTTTATTCAATGTTACCATTTATGTGGGAGAATCTAAGCACTTCTGTTCTAGATGTCGAATAAATACCAAGTGGCGAACGTCTAGGCCTTAAATATTTAATCAAAATATCCTTTATGAGATCATGAGGAAAGTGAGACATCCCATTCAAAAGGAATAATGGATGGTGCCTTAGTAGTATAAATTGAAGGTTATGGACATAAAAAATTGCATATTTTTGAAGAGGAGTTAAATCATTTATGCATTGTACATTAATAAGATGATGAATTGGTAGGTAAATTGTGAGCTTGTTTTATTTGACTTAATTAAGCTAATAATGTATTCTTCTCAGATATTATAAGTATGAAAATTGATACCTAGTTTGTTGTTGCTCAAAAGGAGTGAACACAAAATTCATGAGGTTAATATCCTCAGGGCGAAAACAAATGAAGGTACAAGGCTAAATTTACAAAATTAATGGCCTTGAGATCAACTAGCTAACTATTGAATTGAGTTATAAACTATGACAATATCTCTTTTTTAAATAATGCTTAAAGACTAATTGCACCAAAGACAAACTAGAAGAGGCATGATTAGAGAACAAAGCGTTTGAAGAAGAGAATAACAGATTGTGAGCTTAGGTATTAGAGAAGAAACAAATTTGTCAAATACTAAAGTCAGAGCTAGGGTAGCATTTTCAAATATCATCAACGACTTCAAGAATTCCTTGGCTTATAAATGAATGATTCAAGATCTCACATATTAAATGTGAAGGTGAATAATATAAAATGCCAATGCTTTGAAGTCGGTTTCATTCAAATATTTCCAAAGAGAACTATCTTAGTGCATCAAAAGGCTAAAGATTTTATAGAGGACCATTCTCAAAGAAAAGTGTCTAATGACTCCTCTCTAGATATACAAGACGATATAGATAGTCGTTAAACCTTTGATATTAGTGAGGACAATGCTAATATCATATGAATGTTAATTCTTTCTTTATGTATATGAAATAAGAATTTTATTTGCTCAACTTACATCTATTAGTTTCTCGTTTCATTTGTATGTAAATATGATTGATATTTTGATATATAGAAATGACAAATTTTATATTTTATAGATGACATTAATTTAATAAAATTTCATTTTTTTGTTGAGGTTTATAACAAATTCCTTTTAGATGATGACTATTTTGTTTTGTTGGAATGGTGATACCACCCCAAACTTCAAAGTGGGGTGGAATATATAAAATAATAATTTATCAAAGGTTATTTTTATAGTATTTCTTGATAATTTAAGCTTATATGAAAGAGATCTAGTTGACTTCCTCTGAAAATTGTTGTATCATTATTAGAATGTAGAAAATGCCATGTATATCCTAAATCAATGTTAAAAATTAATTTTCCTATTGATAATTACTACTAGCCTTGATTATGGCATAATATTTAGCTAAGAGTTCTCTTTCAAATTTAACTTAATCTGAGTTTCATATAATGTTTTAATATACTGAAGAAGCTTTCGTTAATGGAGATTACCTAATTTCTTGATAATATTGTAATATATTATTTTCATTCAAAATTTGTGTTAGTATTTTTTTCACTTTATTGTTAAGTTTAAATTTTATAATTTTTTTATGACAACCACTATATGGAGTCCCTCCATAGAGGTAAAAGTTTATTACGTTATCATGAAAACTGAGTAAAACCATAGCTATCATAATGGTAGATTAAGGTCTATTTCACCTTTTGATTAAAATGAAATGTTATCCATTCATGATATAAAGCACTTTTAAGTGAAGGTTCATTACATATTATTGGAACAAGTTAATAATAATGATTTTTCTCATTGTTGGTAATATTAAAATTTTAGGCACTATAGCTTGGGAAATTAATATCAGTAAAAATAACAGCTTTTAAGAAAAAAATATAGATTATAAGAAATTTATCTTTCTGATGCTTTTGATGTGGTCTAATAATTTAAGAAGATATTGAGAGACACCTCAGGCCATCGCCATTAGATTTCTTCTATGTCATGTAGTTAATTCTTTACTTTAATTTGTTCATTATTTGAGGATATGCAATAGTTGTGTGGACATGAATATAAAATAATTCATAAGAAGAGCTGAACATCTTTTACATGAATTTGGTCATATTATCAATAATGACAAAGACAAAATAAAATGATAAATAATATTATCTTAAATAAGTTTTTTTTTTGTTTTATTAATCTTTAAATTTAGCTCAAATTTCTCCCAATTTGTAAAGTATACAATGATCAAAATGATAACCTTTTATTTAGTGGTTATAAAAAAAAAGGTCTTATGATGTTGACTCTCCATTAAGAAAAGGGCCAAATACTTTGTTGAATTGATAATTTTTGTAGTAGAATATGATTATAATTAAAAATGCATTTAAAATTAATCATAGTTTTGTATATAATCAACTATATCATTTTTTATTTTAGGTTAGTGGAACCAATTTCTTAAGATCTTATAAGTGTGTTCCTTGCCATTTAGTTTTTCCTTAGATATTTCTGTGAACTTATTAATGTACATACTTAGCCTTTGATAAAATGAGACATTTCAGGTATGATCATGTGAATGACTTTTGATTTTATTTATATCCTATAATCTAAAGTTTGCAATGCATTATTGACCACATTTTCTGTTAACAATTTCCTCTTCGCCACGCTCCCGTCTAGACCAAAGTTCATTTCTAATGTCCCTACGTGGTTGGTCTTGGTCTAGGCTGGTTGGCTTTGGGCTAGTTGGTCTAGTTGGTTGGCATAGGTTTAGGTGGTTGATCATGCTAATGTTTGGCTAGATTTCTGTCCTACAGTCCTAATTAAACTTCATTGGCTCCTAGGTCACCCTATGTTGTTGGGAGCCTAGTTACTTTAACTTTAGAACCCGAAGAGCCCCGACTTGACTTGAGTGTACTTGACATAAAGCTTTGTTTGGTTTAAATACACATGGGCTTGGTTCAAATTAAAATTTATCCAAATTTAAACATAATTAAATAAACTTAAATTCAATCATAAAGCTGAACTAAGCTTAAACTATAAAATGGACCCAAATCAATATTAATATAAATGTTAGCATAAATTTAAAATAATATTTAATTCAACTTAAATGTTAGTTCAAGCTCCTTTGTTAAAAGACATAAAATTTGATCTAATTATAAATTAAAACTAAACCTAAATCAAAATTAATTTAGTTCTTAAATTAAAATTTACATAATCTAAAACCAAGCCAAACTAGAAGATGCTTTAATTTGAACACAAAATTAAGCTAAAATCTAATCAATTCATAAACTAAATATACATGAAACCTAATCAAATTTAATCAAACTTAAACTTTATTACATTCAATTCATAACAAGTGTAGAACGAATTTAAGTTAATCTAATTTTAATCCCATTCCTATCTTCAACTTATCTTAAATTATAACTAAAACTAAACTACATCATAATTTAAATACAAATTTGCTTAAAATCCATCTAATCTAAACGTAAACCTAAGATAAACTCTAACTTAAGCATCAACTTAAACAAAGCCAAGCCTTCAAAGAATAAAAACCATAACTTTACTTTTAATTTTGAACCCAACCTAAATCTACAAAATCCTAATAATTAAACAATACTAAAGCCTATTCTACGATGTAATCATTTCAAACTAAGGTACAATACTAAATAAAACTAAATTGAAACTAAATTTAAATTAAGGCTAAACTACACATTAATTGAAACAAATTTTTTAAGCTATTGCATGGTACAACCCAATAAAGCTCAACATACTTGATCTCCCTCTTGGTTATGGATTTAGTTAAACCAATAGGAGAAAATCAAGTCCATTTGTATGCATCTAGGTAAGCCAAACCAAGCCCAATGTATCCATACGAAAGAGCCTACTCGAGCACACACTCAACTCTGTCCAATGGCCAAGTCCCCACTCATGCCAATTGGGCTCGAGGGGGTGAGGCTGAAGGTGGGAGTGTGCTTATTTTTCATGTCCTTTTAAATTGAGCCAGATTATTTTGTGTGAAGCAGCCAAATAATCCATATCTTATTATCTTTTTAATTTCTTCCTCATGTTGATGACATGATTTAGTGGCATGACCATGCTCTAGATGGAAGTGATAATACATGTTGATTTTGAAGCTAATAAGGGAGATGGGTTTGTAAAATAGTTAGCACTAAAGGTTGTCAGCTTCTTGACTAGGTCTAGGAGAAAATTCATTATGTGGAGTGGGGTTGGAAGAGCATTACTTAGCTGGGCATCTCCAATCAGTTATTAATCTTATGGATAGTAAGCTCTACTATTTAGCATCAATGCTAGTTTTAAGCATTGTATAACAGCTGAAGAATATCATTTTGAAATTCCACCGTTATATTCACTTTCAAATGCAAAGAAGTGTTTTTAGTATATTAATGTTTTATCTGGTGAAATAAAAGCATATACTTGATTCTCCGACTTTAAGATCTTTCACTAGATGGTGGGTGTTTTGTGTGGGCAGCTACATTATTGTGGATATTATGCTTAATAGTTAAAGAAAAAAAAGGTAGGATCGTGGTAGTGTGAAATTTCAATGTCTTAGTGTTACATCAAAGATTTAACACAAATACAAATAAAATAAAAATAGCGGAGGATATACTAAGATTTGTTACATGGAAAAACACTAAAAAGTTAAAAACATTACAGTATGACGAGGTTAAAATCATCCACTATATAATCAGGAGTACAAAGATACACTCTTCACATGGATTTAGGAATGATAGGATTACAAAAAATTGATCACAATTTTATAATAATATTATGGCTATGACAACCTTATTTAAGCTCCAATATATGTTTTGGGGGTGACAATAGCATTAGTTTGGCATAAAAGTTGTAGTTGTGGCTACAATGGCATTAGTTAGATGTAGCAATTACTAATACTTACATCTGTAGTTAGCTGTGGTTGACAATCATCAGTGATCGACGATTACCTAAGGTGACCAATGACAACAGTTGATAATTGTTAGAAAACTGCAGTTGTTGAACATTAGCTCAGATGAATGGTGACAATCATTACTAGTCTATGAATTATGCTTCAATGATTAGCTCACTTTTCTCTTTCCTCCTCTCCGTCTCCTTCAAGTGAAGGTAAATTTGATTAATTTCCAAGAACTCTCTATGAATCAAACCCCAATGAAACCTTAGTTAGACGTAGTTTTATTTAACATCAAAGTGTCTTAATGACATTGAAATCAAATAAGCTTGGACTTGTTCGATTCTACTTGTTGAGATGCTTGATCAAAATATAAGCATGCCAAAGTTTAAGATCATTAGGCTCTTCAATTAATAAACAAAATCATTTCAGTATTTAATATATGTTGATTTGAACTCGGGTTAGATCACATTTAATATCAATAGGTTTGTCTAGTTGAGACTCTTAGTCCGACTATAAATTTACTTAATTCATGGATTGGGTGATCCTGAATTTGAATTTGAAATGTTTTTAGCTCAAAAGGCATCGTGATTTGCTCCCGATGATAAAATTTGTTGACGAAACATTAATAATATACCCATAAAATGTTCATGTGCTTGATACATCCTAAGTTAACTTGATTTAAACACTTCCTTTGATGTAGGAGATTACTTGAAGGCAAGTAATGTTTGAGTTTGAGAGTTTTTTTGAGTGAAAAATAAACCTAAAAAATAATGCTTAAACACTTATTTTTATTTTATACTTTTCAACATATATTTCATATTGTGGGGGATATTTTTTTTTTTTGTAGAGAAAAGCCTTTGGAGATAATTTTATGAAAATTTAGTACAATCACTATAGAAGAGTAATGCCTGCCCAGCATCTGGGCCTTATGTTAGGTTTTCCAAACACTATTTATCTGACAGCTTAAAATCGTAGTTCCAAGTACCTAGCATTGATATACCAGAATGCATCACGTCAATGTTATCACAACACACTACAACGCTATCAGTACTAGAGAAAATAACCAAAAGATAGAGTGCTTGGTGCTACAACACTATAACCATAGCATCGCAATGTAATAGCCTGGCAGGAACAAGTATCCCTCTGAAAATTCTATTTCATACGTGGTAAAGATAGTTGAAATGGGAGAAACAGATTATAATAGGTAGATATTTATTTCTGGTGGGTTTGTTTCATAGTGTAGGTGAGTCGAGTGAGGATAAGAAGAATCTTGGTATCATTCCCAACCTATCCTATAGTTTGGCTTCAATTTTAGGTAATTATTTGATGTTTCACTCTCCTAATTTTATTATTAGGGCTTACGTTCACTTGATACTGATCATGTGATTAGCCTAGAAGATAACAAGATTTATGTCATTTCCAAAGAAAACCTCAGAATCCTAAGACAACTTTAAGCTCATATTGCACAAGGTAAAAATACCTAAAGAGATAAAGTTAAGGTTTATGCTACACTAGAAAAACTACCTCGAAGTCCTATAACATATTTGTTTACTTCTAAGAACATAATTTTGCTGTTGAAGATGGCCATGCTGCCTACTATGTTTGCTCCAAGCTCCTCGTTGCTGCAGATTTAATTTAGAAGTGTCAAATTGAAGAGATGATAGAAGTGTCATGTTTTGGAGATATTTTAAATTAAAGTTTCTTAATGTCTTATTAAGGAGAAAATTTTTAAATTGATTAAGAGACATCAGTTAGGTTCTCACAGTTTCCTCATTCCGACACCACTATTTTCTTCGGATTCACTTGGTCCAAAAGAATTTACTAAACTCAACTAAATGAGCACCCATAAGTTCATTCAGACTGGAGAAAGCTCGTTAGTAGCCATAGGTTGCCTCCTCCGAGGTATTCTGATCATCCAAAGAGACATCTTAACTTAATTGTAATGGTGGTTTTATTTTATTTTTTATTAAAGTTTGAGTTGTTTTATATTTTGTTTTGTTGTGGCGGTGAATTTTTTTTGTTTTGTGTTGGTTTTGTGGCTACCTTAAAAGTTTCAGTTTTGACATGCAGGTTATAAATAGGAAAATAAAGTATAGTAAATCCAGGAAAAGAAAGTTCTATAAACTGTAAAAGCGTACCAGTCCTCTTCTCGCAATCCAACTGAAAGAATAGCTTTTTGCAACAAATATAATTTTGCAAGGAGTTTAGAAGTGCATGTCAGAAAATAGGAAAAACATGTTTAAATGTACCAACAAAATTTAATATCATAACTTGGTGGGTTTCTATTTGTTCGTTTGTGAGGATGGTTTTTCATAAGAAAAACATAATAGGTTCAGTCGTCCTCCAAGATTTCTAAAAGATCATGAAGGGACCAGGGGTAATACCCTAGAAGTTTCACAACCTTTTAAATTATCTCGAGTTCATATGAACATATTATGTTTCTAAATAATTCATCCATTTCATACCCTTATGTTTAATGAGTATTGATGTTTCAATTATTTCAATGAGTCGGGTAATGATCACTTGACGTTTCATTTATAAATAATGTGGGTGAAGACCCTTAGGGGGCAAATTTATTTTATTAGGAGATTTAGCCAATTTTAATTTAGAGTTTTGCTCCTACTGTTTCGAAGATGTTTAAAGTTGATTATATTTTATTTTCTAAACCTCATTAAATCAAATCTTGATTAAGTCTAATTCACTACTAAGCCCTTAAGACTTAATGGTTGGATTTGCAATGTTAGGAAATGTTGAGTTATGTCATCTTAATTCTTGTCCAAACATTGAAGAATCATTTCATCATTGATTAGAGGTTCTAAATTGGTGAATTATTATTTTCCGAAGTCAAACCCCTCACCTTAGTATCATTTAATTTTAATCTTCTTCCAAATTTCCTTAAATTAAGAAAGTGAAATTTTATCCTTAATGTGGAGAAGTGTGAGATTGGTTTCTACCATTAAGTCCCTTGTATTTCAATCATCTAGATATGTCAATTTATGATCATTAATTTCCACTTTACCTTTGATTAGGTCTAAATATTTAATTAAGGCTTAAATTTCAAAATTACATTTTGCCCCTATAAGGCTTATCACTTCATAGTTCATTAAATTTAACTCAAATGACTTTATAATTTTTATGTTACCCCACTCATGGGTCATCTAAAACATTAGAGGAGAAAATGTGATTTATTTTATTTTAATTTAATTGTTATAATTATTTTAATGAAGAATGAGGGTTTTCAAAGTAAATTCAATAACTTAGCCAAAGTAGAGAATCTGTTCTTAAAAAAATTATAGGAGGTCACCTAGGTCAGAGGATCACTTGGAACAATTTTTATAATTTTTTTAATTTTCAATTTAATTATTAGAATTATTTTTTTCTGAGTATTAATTAAATTTTCAATATTATTTAGATGGAAAATTAAGTTTTATATTTTTCTTAAATCTCTCTGAGATAAAAAAACCCAGATTAACAAATCTCATTATTTTGTGATTTGTAGTTTAATTATTAGAATTATTTTAGTGTAAAATAGGAAAATTTAACTTTAGATTTAAAAAATTATTTTAAGCCTTTAAAATATAATATCTTCATTTAGAAAGTTAGAAACTATTTTAATTGCTCTTAAATGACTAGAAGACCAAATGTGATATTTTAGTGTGTTTTAATCTTTTTGTAAACTTTATGAATTTTTAATTATTTTTAATTATTTAAATATTAAAGTAGAGCTTAAAAATGAAATATTTATTTTAATTTCAATTTTGATTTAGTTACAGTTAGTGCAATTATTAATGAGTTAAATCACTTTTACAATTTTCCAATGATCCACCGGCCACAGTGAAACTACTAAAACATGTTTTGTATTTTTCTGATCAATATTTTAATTATTATAATTTTTATACAAAAACAAATGAATTAGCTTAAAAATTAGGGATCTCTAGCTAGAGATGCCCCTTGACCTTAGATAAATAGGGAAGATCCCTAACCAGAGAGCCCTCAAGCCCTCCAAATCTCATGCTATGTTGAATTATTTGGAGTGAGTTATGGCCTAAGTATGATTTTTTGTATTTAATTAATTAAAAATAAAACATAAGTCAACTGACCTCATATTTATTTCCTCATTGTTCTCCTCTATTTACTGAGCATGAGGGTATCTTTATTTTATTTTTTAAATTTTTCTACACCAAGTTATGCATTTTCTAAGGTGGACTAATTTAAATAAATACAATAATCCTTATTTTTCTATTTATCCACCACAACGCCACGCAATCATAGGCAGCTCCGAAGTCCACGTGACACTCCACTACTCAATGCTACCATTTGCGTCGGCAGTCATGTGTCCCACAATTTATGCACTGCTCCGCCATACAGCGCAATCAGAGCCATCCCTTGAATACATTCGCGATCAGATGACATCCATTCATAGTCCCCAACTGGTTTAACTCACAGACCGTCCACCTTCTAACCTTAAGATCTAGAGCTAGACTCAACTAAATAATTTTAGGTTTGTTCCTATAGACTCATCTAACATAGACGAACCTATCTATACGGTTTATACGGTATGAAATACAGTGTACATGCATGGAGAATCAAAATAAGCTCGGGATAAGGTGAGAGCTCAATACCTTTGTCTGAGAGGTGAGGCCTCAATTAGATTAGTTCTACATGTTCGTTATGACGTTGTGAAGCTCTTGCAAGCACCAAATTGAGCTCTTATTGGGTATGCACTAGAACTTGATTAGAGGGAGCTTTCGGGTTTGAGGGAAGTTTGGGTTGGAGAGGCTCTATGATGGGGGTTCTGTGGGGGATCTTCTTCATTTTGCCATGTGATGGTGAGGAGTAAATTAATTTGATGTTTGAAGCAATGTGGAGCTGTAATGGATTGTGTCCTGGTTTTGGCTGAAAATTTAGTGCAGAAATTGGCTCTAGACAGTGGGGATTAGGGTTGGAATACAGTGGGATTGCACTTAGGAGGGCTTTGAGAAGCTCTGGGAGCAGTTGGACAGAGTTTCCCCTAGGTTTTGTGTGTTCTCTTTTTTTTGCCCGTGAGAGGTGTTGGTTTAATTAGAGGAGCTTAGAGTTGCTTCTATGGCTTGGATTTGTGTGTGCTTAACTGCTTAGGTGGATGGATGTAAGGCAGAATTGATCAATTGAGTCAGGACAACTTGGATGGTGATTTTGGGCTCCATGGGAGGTTTCTCTTGGTTTTGGCTCCTCATGTGACTAGTTCAGCCAACCAGGCAAAGGGAGTGGTCAGGTGGTTAGGTGAGTCAGTGGGCAGGCCATTAGGGAGATTAAATTGAGTGGCGATAATTTTAGGTAAGAGAACTCCATGACCAAAGTAGGTTGGGCTAAGTGGATCTACGGTGGTTCCAAGGGTCCAATTTATGGTTGTAGAAGGCTTGGCTTGGTCAATTTGTCAAGGCTTGGGTGACATTTGAGTCTTGGTTCAATATTGAGGACTTTGGGTTAGAGTTGGGCTAGGTTAGGTTTGAGCTTGTATTGGGTCCAATTGATTGTTCAAATTGGTGTGTATGATTTTTTACAAAGATTTTTGAAGAGGATTGGAATGATTTTAAATTGGTTTGGAAGGTCAAGTTGACGGAATTTGGACAATTGGTCAATTTTGGGCATGTTGGATTAGACTTGGGTTTGGATTAGGCTAGGGTTGGCTAGGGTTCAATTGATGGTATAATTTGATGTAGAAGAATGTAGTGAAGTGTTTTGCATAGAAATTGGATGGAAATTTTGGGGTTAAGTCATTCAATCTGGTGACATTAGGCATATGGCACATTTGAGTAAAATTTGGGGATTTTGACTTGGGTTAGATTTGGGTGAGGCTTGGGTTCAAATTAGGGTCAATTGGTGGTCAAATTTGGTTTAGGGGAATTTCATAATTTTAGAATTCAATTTTAGAAAAATTAACTAGGTTAGGGGGTTCAATTTGGGGGATTTGGATCATATGGCCAAAATTGAGAATTTTTGGATTGGGCTAGAAATTTGGTCAAATTGAACTTAGATTTGGTTTAGATTGAGTTTATGCACAGTGAATTTGACTTTAAGATTGAAACTGGGGAAGATTGGGGTCAATTAGGTGGACATTTGAGGTAATTTGGGCATTTTGGGCCTTAAGGAACAATTTGGGGCTTTTGGTCAATCAACTTGGTCAAATTAAGCTCATGGGAGTGGTTCAAATGGTTTTAGGAATATTTAGGAGGATTTTAGGAATTTTTGGAATTTTTTATTTTGAGGGGCATTTTGGAAATGTTGGCTGTTTTGGAAAATTTGGTCAATTTGGAGTATTTTGGGGTATTTGAGTTGTGGGGGACAATTTTAAATGCTTTTTGGAGAAAATTAGGTAATTTAGGCAATTTTGGAATTTTTTTTCAAAATTACTGTTTAGAGGGGTAATTTGGTAATTTTGGGGAAATTTTAGGGATCAAAAGGGTCAAAGTTGGGATTTTTGGTAAGATTGAAGTTAATTAAAGGATGCCAACCTTATTGGGCCATGAAACAAGGGAACTCCCTTTTTGGATCCTCCATGTGCTGGTTCTGGCCATACCCTAGTCTAAGGCTAACAGCTTGGGGAACCACCCACATGAGTTTCTACAGAGTAGGGGATAAAGTTTGAGGAAGTTAGTTTAAGGGTTTGAGGTAGTGAGTGAAAGTATATAGTTAAGGTGGGTGTGTGTGTGCCTGATCTAGACCAAACCACCCAAGGGAGACCTAAAGCTTGACCATCCTATAAAGAACTCCCCTTGAGCTTCCTCATGCTTGGTCTCATCCTCCTAAGTGCTTAAAAGTTAGAATTTAAGCATTTAAAATTCCAAGTGAAAGAAATAAGCATTTTGAATTTCTAAGGGGGGAGGGTTCCATCAGTAGTCTTCTAAGATAGTCACTAGGGAAGTCCTGTGGCTAGATCCTAGGTTGCCTAAAGAAAGACTAGATCTCAACAAAAGTGAGGTCGAAAAAACTAGACTTAGTTATCATCAATCAATAAAATGCCATACCATACACCAAAATATAATAAAAGCAATGAACTAGGTTGCTCGGGTGAAGGTCGTGTTAGGGCTTAATTTCAAAAATGAAGAGCGGATGCCAACCTGTTTCTCTTATCCACACAAGATAGGCTTAATTATCTTGACTCGATGTATAATAGGACCCATCATATATTTATAAAGGTAAGGCGTCAGTTTGTGTTGAGGCTGGTATGTTAGTAAAACTGACGAACTTGAGAAAGGAAAGATATAATTTTGGTGTCTAATGAGTTAGACTGAGTTAGAGTTTTATCTCAATTAAGAAGTACTAACCCAAAGCATTAACCTAAATCAACAGCTATAATTGTGACTAGATTAACAAACCCAACTCTTTTGTGGTGGTGTTATTCGAGACATGCTCCAACTTCCAATTGATCACAAGCTAGGTTTATGAAAATGAATGGTCTGCAAAATACTAGACCCAACTGCCTTGTCTCAAGGTGTTCAATGACTATACAAGAGGATAGTGATTATACGCTAGGTTCAATCAGCCAAAGCGTAAATTGTATGACAAACCTTTTATTGATTAACATCCTATGAACTTAGACAAATGAAAGAGTATTATGTAAGAGTTTCATAAACTATATGTTTTTGTAAAGGTTCCCTTTGACCAATCATAGATTTATAAGTCTGAAATGCTTAACTGATTAGACAAAAAATCCATCAACATAAGCTAGCCTTGCCTTCAATGAGTCAGTCCACCTAACTTCAGGTGTGCTGTTCCAAATCAATGTCAGGCAATGACTGACTCTAGAGAGTGATTACATAGGCATAACCTTATCCTAGGTTTACTCATCCAATGTGTCAATTTTGTAGGGTCAGATGTGGACCAACTAAAAATGCCAAGTTTGAAGGAACAAGATATCTTGTTGGTGTGCAATCAGTTGAACTGAAAGAAATTCTACTAGGAGATTCACCTTAACACAACTATATACTTAAAGGAATAATCTACAAGACAAACCTTGAACAACCTGGCATTAATTAAATGGGCTACATTGTGATGGTGTCGTGTAGAGCATACTCCAATTTCCAATGAACCAAAGCCAAACTTATGGAGAGTTTAAATTAGATCAAAATAAGTTCAACGTTTCCAATGTCTAATCAATAAAATGAATTCGAGTAAGACGTACTTCAACCCAGACTTATTGACTCAATAGACTAATGATTGAAGTGAGCTCAAAAAACCTAATCACATTGTGTTGGTGCCATATGAGGTGTAATCCAACTTCCAATTAATTCTAAGACACTAAATAATCATTACCACCATAGATCTTCTAGCACACATGAATATTATCCATCATTTACTTATCACAAAAACATAACATGTTACACAAACATATATTGAAAATAAAATTAAATAGAATTATCATACATTGCAAAAAATCTACTAAGTTGAACCTCTAGTAAAAGATTATAAATTATCAAATTAAATATATATGTAGTCTACAAGTCCAAATATCAAACATGAAAAATAAAATTAATCCTTGTGGGGCATCCTCATCACACTCATCCTTATCCTCACCTTCCTCCTGCTCTCCCTCATGAAATAAACTCATAAATTATCAAATTAAATATATATGCAGTGTACAAGTCCAAATATCAAACTTGAAAAAATAAAATTAATCCTTGCGGGGCATCCTCATCACACTAATCTTTATCCTCATCTTCCTCCTCCTCTCCCTCATGAAATGAACTCACAGTTCACTTGCTACAGCGATCTATAACATTTTCTAGTTGCCCTACAGTGGCCTTGACTCTTTGCTTCCCTCAGTTATGGCAGCAACACACCAGACAAGTTTGTCATAGTTTGATGACAACCACATCCGACCTTGAGCTGATTGAGAGCGTTAGGTCTCAAATACAATACCCTTTACACCCATGTCATATACCATCCCCTTCTTTTTATTCTTTTCTACCTGGATACAATCCATTGTGCATTCATGACCTATATGTAGATTTAAATATTAAGTCATTTAAATCATCACTTATATAAAGGTCATTTCATATATAATTATGTATAAATAAATAAACATATAAATCTAACATTTACACATATAAATGCAAATATATATACATAAATATATACATTCACACACGCACACACAAATACACACACATACACATAAATGTTGACACACACACACATAAATATATGTACATAAATACATATTAATATTGATAAACACACACACACACACAAATTAACACATATACATGTAAATACACAAATACATTCACACTAACATATACAAAAAAGAATAACCACGTAAATATTGATGCACACAAAAGCACATAGACATACACATTGATAAACACACACATAAATATACAAACACATTTAAATATACACAAATATAAAAATAAAAACTTACAAATATACAAAAATACACATATACAAATAAAAAAATAACAAAGATACTAATAAATATATACATAAAAATGGATTTACGTAACATTCCCTAAAAATGTAAGAGTTTTATGCATTTATGAAATTTGGGATTCAAGGGGAGAAATTTTGTCTTTGTTTCAGCTTAAAATTGAATTTACTAAATCCAAAGAGAGGGTAGATCTTATTTAACAGATTTGTATTATTTAGATTTAGGGTATGTTTGGGGCAGTTGCAGTTGTTTGAAGAAGCAGCTGTGAAGCTACTAAAGAAGAAGTTGTTGTTCAAAAAGCTGTGGTGGTTATTAAAACATAATTCTTTTAAAAAAGTCAAACTGCAGCTTTCGAGTAGCTGCTGTAGGTAGCCAAGTCTCATGGGTAAACACAGCTTTCAGCTGCAGCTTATTGAGAACGCAGGCGAAATGAAGTTATGCTAAATAGGAAAAATTGCGGTGCGGCATTAAACCACCACCGCACCACCTCCCCAAATACACCCTCACTAAGGGTGTGTATGGGGAAGCTGTAGCTATTATTCACCTCACTTTTATGAGGACACATTATGGGTAACATTCATAAATCTATCTTGGGAAAGAGTCTACCATAATTGATTTCCTAAATACATCCTAGACCCCTTTAACCCTAAACTTAGGAATAAACTTTGATATACCCATTTTGAGCCCAAATTCTAAAGACATCCTAGATGGACCAAACAAATGACAATAAACCCTAATTTAGGGTTACATTGACCATCTTATCAATCATAGACCTAAATTGGTCAAACCTATTCAAAAAGGTTAATTTTGGTCCAAATGAGTTTCCAAAGAGTAGGGGATCAAATTTGAGGAAGTTTAGTTTAGGGTTTGAGGTAGTGAGTGAAAGTGTGGAGTTTATGTGTGTGTGTGTGTGTACGTGAGCCTCACCTAGACCAGACCACCCAGGGTGAGTCCTAAGGCTTGACAATCATATAGGGAACTTATCTTGAGTTTCCTTATGCTTGGTCTCATCCTCCTAAGTGTTTAGAGGTTAAACTTAAGCATATGAATTTTCAAGTTAAGAAAAGAAGCATTTTGAATTTCTAAGGGGGGAGGGTTCCATCACTAGTCTTCCAAGTTAGTCACCAGGAAAGTCCTATGGCTACATCCTAGGTTGCCTAAGGAAAGACTAGACCTCAATAAAATTGAGGTTAATAAATGGACTCTCAATAGGTGTGGTGTGCTGAACGAGCACACCGCACATATTGGTATTGACCGATGAGAACAGAAAAAAGCAACACAATTATCTAAGTCAGCACACTCAAAAAAGGATGTAGAATTCAACGAGAAAGTCTTCGCTTGGATTATCTTTGTGAAATCTTCAAACCCTGGAGCTTTCGCTGGAAAGCAGGTAGAACACCTTCATCATGGAGCTATGAATTTCAAGCACCCACATTTTGAAGGGGATCTGATTCGATTTGAATTGAAATTTGATTTGGAATTTGATTTCAGACTTGGATTTTTAATTTTAATTTGATTTTGAATTTTGATTTGAAATTTTAAATATGGATTTGCGGGAACTTTGAATTTGAAATTTTGAAAATTCAAATTTTACTTTCAAATTTAATTTCATGGGAATCTATCAGTTTAAGTGAGTGCAGTGGGGAGAGTCAGAATTTTGGTACCAATCTCGACAGATGGGAGTCAGAATTTAGGTATTGATCCCAAAGGATGAGAAGTGAAATTTCAGTACCAGCTTCAGGAATGAGAATCAGAGTTTTGGCACCAATCTTCGATTATGATGGATGTGGAAAATTTCTCGAACAAGAAGTGGAAATTTTAGGGAATTTGAAGGAATCAGATGGCCATGCGCAGACCTTGGAATTTCATGGATGGTGGAAACTTTCTCGGATAAGAAACAGAAATTTAGGGAATTTGAAGGAATCAGACGACCTTGCACCAACATTAGAATTTCATGGATGGTGGAAAATTTCTTAAATAGGAAGCAAAATTTGAGGGAATTTAAATGAATCAGACGACTTTGAACTGACTCTAGATTTCATGGATGGCAAAATATTTCTCGGATAGGAAGTGGAAATTTAGGAAATTTGAAGGATTTGGACGACCAAGCACTGACCCTGGAATTTCATGGATGGTGAAAATTTTCTCGGATTGGAAGCATAAATTAAGAGGATTTGAAGGAATCAGACGACCTTGCACCGACCTTGGAATTTCATTTATGGTGGATGATTTCTCCGATAGGAAGCAAAAATACAAAGAATTTTAAGGAATCAGACAACCATTCACCGACCCTGGAATTTCATGGATGGTGGAAAATTTCTATGATAGAAAGAGAACATTTAGGTGATTTGAAGGAATCAGAAGACCTTGCACCGACCCTGAAGTTTCATGGATGGTAGAAAATTTCTCAGATAGGAAGT
Organism: Papilionanthe hookeriana x Papilionanthe teres; assembly: GCA_022702705.1. Taxonomy (NCBI): domain Eukaryota; kingdom Viridiplantae; phylum Streptophyta; class Magnoliopsida; order Asparagales; family Orchidaceae; genus Papilionanthe; species Papilionanthe hookeriana x Papilionanthe teres. Next base: position 4,660,719 of record CM040433.1, on the reverse strand, counting down.
GAAAATTTTGGAATTTGAAGGAATCATACGACATTGCACTGACCCTAGAATTTCTTGGATGGTGGAAAATTTCTAGGATAGGAAGCAGAAATTTAGGAAATTTGAAGGAATCAGACGACCTTGCACCGACCTTGAAATTTCATGGATTGTGAAAAACTTCTAAGATAGGAAGCAAAAAATTTAGGGAATTTGAAGGAATCGGACGACCTTGCACTGACCCTGCAATTTCATGGATTGTGGAAAATTTCTTAGATAGGAAGTGGAAATTTAACAAATTTGAAGGAATTAGATGATCTTGCACCGACTTTGGAATTTCATGGATGGAAAATTTTTTGGATAGGTAGCGGAAATTTAGGGAATTGCAGAGCACTTGCGGTATTGGAGAGTATTTGCCAATGTTTTTATGGAAATTAGCTGGAGCATTTGTGGAAACTTATAGAGATTGTGGAGATTCGTGGAGAATTTGAATGAAGAATTTATGAAGAATTTGTGGAGAATTATAATGAAGAACATAGATTTGTGCAACAAGCCAAGAACTCGAAATTGTAGGAGAATTTGTTTTTCTTTTCTTCTTCATTATTTTGCTTTTCTTTTATTAAGAGAATTTTCAATTTCAATTTTTTTTTGTTTGTTCTTTTTCTTTCTTTTATCCTTTTCCTTGTTCAATTTCTTATTTACTTTTTGACTTCTTATTCATTTTTTAATTTCTCTTTTGTATCATTCGTTGTTCGTTATGATTTTGGGACTGGTATATGGTCTTGCGGCTTTTCCTCCATAGCGCAATTAGAAGTACAAACTGAAATGTAAGAAACTAGCTCTTTGTTGATCTTGACTTGAAATGTAGTAGAAATGAGATCATGTGATTTAAGGCATCCAAAATGTCTAAAGTACATCTGAACAAAAACTGAAATATCATGTTATATGTTGTATGCTGGTACAAAAATATCAATTTTCTGTCCTCTGAGGTCACTCTGTGAATGAGCTAACCTCCTAAGTTACGCTCCGAGACAAAAAGTCTCCTTGCGCGCGCTTACAGGTACATGTTTTTCAGAACTCAAAAGGCTTAAGACCCTCCAAGTATTGGTCCGGCTCATATCCATATGGTGTCTAATCTTCATTAATTCTACAGAAAATAACTGAAAATCTACATTGTGCCACTCCGGGTTCAGTCCATTTCCTTTCAATATCAAAACTGATCCGACTGGCAGCGGGATCTCGATGGAATCTCTAAATTCTCAAGGCCCAAAAATTTGAATTTCTCTTCCGAACAAAAATTGCTCTCACTCATTAGTGAGACCGTACAGAAAGGTCTATGTTGGCATCATTTTTTTTTATATATTACTTGTGCGGGAAATTGGCTTAAATTGGTCCATCCACCGGCGAGTTTGTTCAAATGATCTCGAACGACGAAACGGACCACACGAGTGTGTTCGGAACATCGATATTAGCTAGGGAGGACGTTTATTTTGTTACGAGCTTGCAGGCGGGGTAAAAAAATTGTGCAAATTATCATTTTTAGTCCAATCGTTAAAAAGAAACTCGAAAGACTCTGGATGACAAAATGGATCACACGAATGTGTATGGGACGTCAATTTTACCTATGGAGGATGTTCATTTTGTTAAGACACCGCGTAAGCGGCTTAAAATAAGCGGATTATTCTTTTTGGCCAAATTACTCAGAAAGTGGTCCGAACGGCCCCGAACGACCCCGGATGACAAAACGGACTGCGCCATTGAATCCGGAACGTCGATTTTAACTAAGGGGGACGTTCATTTCACTGCGAGGACGTGTACGTGCTAAAAGTTCGCGGAGGATAATTATGATAATAATAATATTATTATAATATAATATATATATTATATATTATAATTATCCTATTAAAAACATAAGCATACTCCTCCCTCTCCCAGAATCGCGATTCCTCCCAGCCGCCATCCGTTTTTCGCGAACCCTAGCTCCGGGCCAATCTCCCAACGCCGCCGACCTTCTCCTCGTCGCCGGCGAAGGACGCCGCCACCTGAGCAGGTCTTCAAGTGGCCGGCGAAGCCCAACGCTGCCGGTCGAGCTTGCCGACGTCCTCCTCTACCAGGCGCCAGGCCGAACCGCTGCTCCTCTTCCTCCTTTTCTTCCTCGCGAAGCCGGCGCCCTGCACCGACCTCCCTTGCTCGCCGGAGCTTCTCCTCCAGCCGTCGGCGTCCCTACTGGCTGAACCTGCTGCAGCCATATTTTTATTATTATTATTTCTTTTATATTTTCTCCCATTCTTCTTCTTGGCCGAAGTTCTCGCTGCCACTTCCTTGCCAGCGGCCATCCCCTCTTGCCATAAACTCCATGGATGCAGACGAAGTGTGCTCAAATTTTGGTAAAATCCTACTCTAAATCTCTTGAATGTGTAGATATTGATTTACAAAATTAAGCAAAAATTGATGTATAGTGATTTGCAAGCTGGGATGTTGATTCATAGATGCATACAAGTGGATCTTTGGTGATTTAAAATCATTTGGAAGAAGTGCCAATGTTTCATTGTAATCCCTCATAGTGTTGGAAAACAATAGGGATAATGCATCGAGCTTTCCAACATTTCTCTATAAATTTATGCTTGTAAGACAATGCCGAGCAAGACTTCGATCCAACCTCTTCTGAAGGTACATTTTAGTTATATTTTTATATGCTAAAATTATTTATTTCTGGTACTTTGCATACCTCACGTATTCCTCCATTGTTTGCGTGGTTTTGTTGCGAGGTGTGTCTCTTGCCCTCATTGAGTCTTTTTCTCGTTCCCTGCATGCTCGACGAGGTACACATTGCGAGACGTGTCGGCACGTGGATCGAACACCGGCGGTTCGCCGGAAACGTGGGCTCTTCTTCAGCATAAAGAGAAAGCGTCTTCAACCTTCGCGGCGGTGAGATTTTCTTATCCCTTAGCCAGCCCTAGGTTTAGTCCGGTCTAGGCACGTGGGTTCGATCGCCCACGTGGGGTGGAGGTGCCGGACGACATGTGTCGACCGGTCGAGCCGCCTATGTGATGGATCTTTGATTTACCTAGAGTGAGCTATAGGTTAGGAATCCTATGCGTTGGCCAGTCCTATTCGTAGCCGAGCGATTTCCTGTTGTAAGCCTTAGGCTTTAGTCCTGCTGGGTTGGAATCCCAATTTCCCACGGTTTTGGCGCTCCTAATCTCCCTTGGAGGGATTAGTTGAGTTCGATCTTAGAGGACGGTAAAAGCTTTGTAGCTAGTCCGTCCTATAAGATCGGGGTGTCCGTAGAGCGGAAAAAGCTTTGTAGCTGGTCCGCCCTACGAACGGTGGAGAGTTTCCCCGCGAGAAATTGAAGCGGAAACCCTCTACATAGCCATGCCAAAACTGGAGGCGGCAATGCCACATATCCAAGTGCGTCAACCCTAGGTACCTATGTGAGGTCGTTAGGACGAGTTCGACGTGTCGTCGATCGTTTGGGTTTCATCGCATGTGCATGAACCATCTTGTTGCATTTTTGCATGTGGTCATTTGTTGCATTGTATGCATGTTCGCATGAGCACTTCGGGTCGATCGGCCGTCTCGGGCCGATCCCCGATCCTCGGTTGGGTTCGATCGACCGTCCCAAGTCGATCACCTATCCTTTAGGGTCGGTTTGGTTACCCCGAACTAATCCACCCATTTTTTTGGTCCGACCGGCCACCACGGTCCTGGTCGACCGAGCACTTACATGTTTGTATGCTTTTGCATCATATTGTGTGTTTGTATGCATGTGCATGTTAGTCTGATTGCATGTTGCACCAAATTTTGTTTCTTTGCATTTGCATTCGCATTTGCACCACACTTTTATGATTCTTCATAGTGAGAATTACTCCACCTCCGAGTCACTGCCCCTCGGCATACTCATTTGCTCGGGCCGCCGCCGCTACGGCATGCCCACTCCGGCCGCCGCCGCTACGGCATGCCCACCTTCTCAGTCACCGCCTCCTCGGCATACCCATCCTTTTGGGCCGTCGCCGCTACGACATGCCCACCTCCGGCCGCTCGCCACTACGGCATGCCCACCTTCGGGTCACCTGCCTCCTTGGCATACCCATCCTTTCGGCCGCCGCCTTCACGGCATGTCCGCTCTTTTCCGAGTCATCGCTTTCACGCGTATACTCACCCTCACCACTTTGGTGCATCCTCTTTGCATGTAGCATCTTTGCATTTTGCATGATATGAGTGCTTGCCCTTTTGGGTGCCCGTTGTGATTGTTTCGTACTTCGGTCGAGCGATCACAATGTGGGCTTCTTGCATGATTGTTGCTTACCCATTCCTCGATGACTTGTCCTACTCGTTAGGAGAGTGACACTTGTCGGTCACGATGCCTTAACGAGCATTGCTCTTCGGGTTGATCCCAATGAGCAATGCTTAGTTAAGTCATCGGGATCGACTACAAGTATGATCGTGCTTAAGGATCCATTGGATCTAACTTGTGTCACCCCTCTTCGTGACGCCCTTTAGATCCTTCGGATCTTTAGGATGGGGCCGGTATGACGACCCCATCAAAGTCATACAATACCCGCACTTACCCCGCACTTAGCGCACTAGGTTTGTGCACTTTCGTTAGATGGTGTGCTTAGGTAGGACTTAGGTTGCTAGGTAGTCTTTTTGATGCTCGGCTATTGTTCTTTGATGGATTGGTTGCCCTAGCAGTGTATCTTTCTTCCGCATCGTGCTCGTTGTGTGACTGCATGCTTCATATGTATGGTAGTGTGTTAGGGCGCTTTTTGCGAGGAGCCATGCTTATTTATACACACACACGAGTACCACTATGGGGGGAGCAAGTGATGATTTCGACATTTTTGTTTGCGAGTGCTTATTAGCTCCCCCATTTATAAAGCATGGCTCATTATACGTCATTTGCATGTGAGCTTTCCCGCTAACACTTGTTTTCATGCAGGATTGAGTCTTTTTATTTTCCTTTCGTACTTTTAGAGTCTAGGAGAGTCTTGTAGCGAGAAATAAGATACGGGCACGGGTTCCAGGCGTTTGGCGTAGGAACCACGTGGAGGGGATTAGGAGTCGATGCTTGTGCCCCGTATCTTAATTCCGCATTTTTATATTGATGTATAGAATTAGGACCGGGCATGTATATGCGGAGTCCGGCCGCATTTTTATTTTTCCGGATTATGTTGCGGTCCAGCGGCATTTTGGCCTCTTTTATTTTATTATGGAGTGCTTTCTTTCTTGCTTTTATCGCATATTTGCATGCCTGCATGTGTTTTCCTTGTTTCTTTCTGTGATCTGGGATTTCGCGATATCATTTAGGCTCTTTAAGGACCCTAAAATTGTAAAATTTATATGTTTAAAAAGTCCTAATAAAATATTCAAGATAAATAAATTTTAGGATTAAAATATTCAAGATATTAAAATATGCACTTTTACTTTCTTGCATGGCCTCGAGTTGGATTTTAAATGGGTTGCGTTGCGTCATTATCACCCAAGTCATACTAATAGGGCCTCCACATTACTTAAGGACCGCTCTGGATAACTCGCATTCATATTTGCATGTCCCGAGGAGGAGTCCCGTGCTTCTCCAACCTGATCGGCCTAAGCATACTTTTATAGGTGGTTGTCTGAGTGCGCCTAAGGTATTAGAAGGCTCCCCGACCCAGATGGGGTGTAAGTCCTTTTGTTTGGAGTGTTTGCGACTTTGTAGGCCGAACCTCCACTTCTCTTCCTTTCTTGAGGCATCCTTGTCATTTTGGCGGGTGTGAGACCCACCTCTTGGAGCTCCAACTTATAGTCATAGGATGAGTTTCCTTCCTTTGACCTTAGAGCTACCGAGGTCCCCGTGGAGGTCACAATCTATGGATTGCTTGACCGGGATCTCGGGACATGTTGGGTCGACTACCTTCACGTTCCGGTAGACTTAGGGTCCTATTGCTTGGGATGACGGGTCAGTGGTACCCCGAGCTCGGCTACCTCTACCTCTTTAGGATTACTCTTCCCTTCCTTCGACTACCCCTATTGAGCCATTTCGCTCCTCGACTTCGTTGATATCATGTTGACGGCCCGATGCCGATGAGTCGCCGCCCGTTTGGGATACGACGATTTGTCCTCTGCCCTTATGGCCGGACGTGCTTCGACGTGTTGGGATACCCCGCCAAGATGATTTAGGTTATTCCGTGGTTTTTAGTATGCTCGATGAGCCGCGACCCCATTTAGGATGTGAGAGACTCACTCTCGCGCCGATGGCTTAGCGAGAGCTTTGAAGCATCGAGACTTTCCCACACGGAATAATCTCCTTTGATTGCCTATACCCCAGTGTCCATGATAATATAAAGCGAAGCTTCTTTTATCGAGAGTATTCTTGGGTATCCCCAAGATGTAATTAACCGATAGAATACGTTCCTCCGGGAGTGCTCTTGACCCCGAACGGTACACACACTCGACTCTCCGGTTATGGGTAGTCTACGTAGATACTTGCTTTCGCGGATATTGGTTCGAGGTGCCTCCGCCCGATCTTGTTTGGGCGGACATGCTTGACTTATCCTTGCGAGGTTTTATCGAACGTAAACTCTCCATGTTTTTCTTTTCTCTTGTTTTGTCGTTTTTGTCGTATGTCCCTTCTTATTCGGTTCCTCTCCTCTTCAAATCACTTATTTGATTCGGGAGGGAGATTTGCTCGAATAGGGGAAGTATACGACGATTGACAAGCTGGCGACTCCTTTTAAAATAAAAAAAGAGAAAAAGAATGACGAAAACAGTCTAACCAAATCATGGTGATCAATATGAGGAGGAATGCAGTCTCCCCCTTCATATATATTATTTATGCAACTGTTCAAAATGCAGTCCGCTGGAAGTATATGCCACTCCACCATTCTTTTGACCATTTTCTTTATTTGGATGGCATCAGATCCACTTCATCATTTTGTAAGATCCCTGGTTCCTAGTTGATTTTTTGCAAATTTATAACAGCAACCAAACTGGATCGTTATTCTGCCTTTTCCTCTTTTCCACTTTGTCAGCTCTAAATATGTCTTCTCCCTTAAGCGGCCAGCTTTGCCCAAGTCTCAGAGGGTAAAAACACAATCCAGGATCTTACTTTCATCACTTCTAGAGAATACATCACTGTATAGCTCTAGGCCATCTAGGAAATTGATAGATCTTCCTTGAATTTATTTGTAATTCTTAAAGTCTTTCTTCCTAACATGGCGTATCTTTGCCATTGTGTAATATGAAATTTCTTTATGTTGTCATGGCTGAACATATTCTGGTATGTATGGCTCTACATTTAGCCCTCTCTGTTCCTTAGTAGCTTCAAAGCAGTTGCATATGCCTCGAACGTCCCATGCTCCTCTAAATGTAGGACATTATAGTTCGAACATTCTGAGAACAACCTCGTGGTTGACAGCTGTTTGGGTAATTCCGAACTACAAGTCAGACACCCAGTGAAGATCTCCTCAATCAGATCCCATGTCGGCGCAAGCTCCTCAATAAGCTATGACACTATCTCTGTAGCAGGCGGAATGACATCTGCCTCTTTCATTTCTGGATCGCAAAACTCCTCCGGAATTAGATGAAGCTCTACAGTTGTATCTCTGGCTTGTCTTCTTTCCATCCTATCCAACTGAAGGTGCTTGCGATGGTTAGCATTTCTTCTTTGTTTCTGCATCAACAGAGCATCTGGAGTTCTCTCTACGGAGGTAGTGACTAGATCTCCCTCCGGTGTGGTGATCATTAATGGGACTCATTTGTTTCTTGCTATACATATGTGCGAGTTAGTAAAACTTCCGGTGGCTCCATGTCTCAACATTTCTCCTTCCTCATGGTGACTGATTCTGACCAAAGATTGCAGGCATTTAGTTTCCCTGTGGCTGACTAAGTCCATTAGGGGGCCCTCATAATTCTCCATCGTGCCGCTCTCTTTATCATTCCTTGTAGTGAGTCCCCGTCGCTGTTCCTCATAGCAAGACCGAAAACAATATTCTCATCGCAAAATCGAGCCTGACTTCTAGAGAAACCCTAATTGTTTTTTAGCCAAATTCTTCACCGCAGTCCAGCATCCGACGCCAAGTTCTTCTCTCCAATCCAGGTGTGACGTCAAACTCGGTCGTCACACCTAGCCGTCTGATCGTAGAGATCAACCTATGGGAGAGGAACATCAACATGTTTATTTCAGCTTTCTTGGTAATTGCACGTAGGTCTTTTCTTCTTTAGTTCTTCATTCTAAGGTTTTGGCTTGATTTTCTTAATTAGGCTTCCTTATTGGATTCTATGGTGACGTCCTACAAAAAGGTTGTGGTAGGTAAACCTTTGGGTACGGGCGATTTCATCTTTCCCTTTGACTTTCATGAGAATTTGAGGGATTGTGATGCTAATAGCCTTCTTAAGAAGGCTTCTCGGAAGAATGATAAACCTGCCCTTTTCTTTACTAAAGAAGCACTGATATTCTCATGGAGCCTTTACGTTTCACCTTGATTGGTAAATTTTCATTCGGGCGCCCTAAATTTGATATTATACATATATTATTTACTGATTTGCATTTAGTTGGCGGTTGGAAGTTAGGGTTGATTGATAACAGGAATTTTATGATTAAATTACAAATGGAAGAAGATTATGCTTCTTTATTTGCTAAAAAAATTTTAATTATTGAGAAGTTTTATTTGAAACTTCTTAAATGGAATCCTAATTTCAATCCCTTGAAGAATCTCCTATTGTGCCTATTTGGATTCGTGTTCCTGGTTTTAAACTTCAATTCTTTAATCGACATGTTCTTTATTCTATTGGTGAGATTTTTGGCAATCCTTTAAAAATTGATGCTGCATCTATTGATCACTCTAAACCTGATCTAGCTTGGATTTTGGTTGAGAGGGATGTTACTTTGAGTTTACCTGATTGCATTTGGTTAGAGGATGCTAATATAGGATATTGGCGAAAAATTGAAACTGAATTTGTACCGCATTATTGTTCTCATTGTAATATTTTTTGTCACCTTCTTACTCATTGCTTTCATGCTCATCCGGAGTTGAAACAAACTAAGAATGTTTCTGTGCCTTTTAGACATGTTTCTAAAACAGTACGAAGAAACAAGTTGTTTCTAATATGGAGAATCATGATATTAATAACAACGTTAATAGTAATGTTATTTTGCAACATTCTGTGCCGGTTGCTATGGTTTTTAATTATCTTCTAAATTTGGATATTGCTACTACCGTGATAGACTATTCTTTAAATTCAAAAGATGGTACTGATTCCCATAGTGGTGCTAATGTTATTCAAGGTAATGTTGGCAATACTTCTCTTGCTGTGGTTCAAGAATTTATAGATGATGCTTTGCATGTGGTTAATAATGGTGTTCTTGAAAAATCTGCTACTGTTTTGGATATTAATCCTTGGATGAATTTGATGAATAAAGACTATATTGTTCCTCATGAATTTATCCAAAGGAATATTCCTAATGATAAGGATATTCTTAATATGGATAAGAAACTGGTGTTGCATTCTAAGCATAATTTGGAAGGAAATATTGCTCTTACTTATTTTGAATTAGAAAAGGTTGGATGATACAAAAGTCTTCAAAAAAGAAAATTTAGAGGTAACAGAGAACTCAGTTATGTTAATGTTGAAGCAAAATCTTTCTTTTATTAAGGGGAAGATTGAGGCTCCTCATTCTCAAGTGCTTATTCTTGAGTCTCCTTCTATTAATATAGTTATTGATGAAGTTTAATACTTTTATTGGTTTCGATTACTTATCTATGCTTAAATGGTTTGTTTAATTTTAAGCCTTCCTTGAATTATTAACATAGAAGCCATCTGAATATTAGTCATCTCTGCTTTGCTGATGACTTAATATTTTTTACTAATGCTAATAAACATTCTATTAAGAATATTTGGGAGTTACTTTTGAGATTTCAAAAAACTTCTGGTTTATGTTTTAATACCTCCAAATGCTCCTTCTCTTGTGCTAAACAGATTTATGTTTGTAAAAGACAGTGGATTTCTGATTTCATTGGTTGTAATAAGGCTATGCTTCCTTTAACTTACTTGGGTTTTACTTTGAATAAAGGTAAAAATCGAAGTGATCGTTTCTTAGGTTTGGTTTATAAAATCAAAACTAAGACTTTCTCTTGGGAGAATCGTTTTCTTTCCTTTGGTGGTCATGTTATTATTCATAAAAGTGTTCTCACTTCTCTTCCTCTTTATACTTTACAAATTATGAATATGCCTGGGACTATTATTAAGAAGATCGAAACTTTTTTTAATACATTTCTCTGGGAAGGAAACTGCCATTCTAAAATCCATTGGAAAAGTTCAAACAAGCTTTGTAAACCTACTGATCTTGGTGGTTTGGGTTTTCATAGTTTAGCTGATTCTATCAAAATTAAATTCTTGAAGCTTTGGTTCAAATTTCGTCAGAATAATTCATTATGGGCTTCCTTTATGCATTCTAAATATTGTGTCTTGAGTCATCCTATTGCTATTACTTATAAAAGTAATGATTCTTTTATTTGGAAAGAAATGTTGCCTGCTGCCAGAAACACTGAGTTTTTGATGTGCTGGGATGTTGGTAAAGGGTACTGTTCTTTCTAGTATGATGATTGGTTGGGTTGTGGGGCTTTAGCTAATTTTTATGGTGGGCCAGCTGACATTAATATTAAGGTTAATGATTTGTGGTGAATAACAGATGGTTCTATTTGGTGTTGGTTTACGGCCAGGTCTGTTTCTATTTCTCCTCTTTTTGCTGAAGCTGATGCTATGGTTTTTGGACTCCAGGTGGCTAAGTGAATTAGGTGGAACTGTGGAAGTATATTGAAATTGAAACTGATTCCTTGATTTTGTGGAAGTGTTTTTTTTGTAGGAGGATCACCATTGGATTATTAATATTCAATTGAAGAAGTTTAGGGCTTTATCTCAACATTTTATCATCAAATAGTCTCATACTAAACGGGATGGTAATAAGGTTGCCCATTGGGTGGCTAACTTAGGTCTGAAAATTAGAGGTGCTTGGATTTCTAAGTTTGTTCCATTGGAGCTGTTACTGGTTGCTAATTCTAATTTATGATTGTTTTCTTTTGTCTTCTTTTTTGTGGTGTGAGTTGTATTTTTATTTTTATTTTTTTGTTTTTTTTTTATATTACTCTTTTAGTTTTTTCTTTTTTGTGTCTTGTGTTCTAGTATATTAGTTTGGACTTTTTATCCATTTTTGTATAACTTCTTTTTTATTATTAGCACGTAAGGAGCCAAATAATGCTCTTTCTACTAAAAAAAAATCCAGGTCGAAATAAAGTACAACTCCCTCAAATGCCTTCTCTTCTTTGAGAGCTAGGTGTAAGTCGTCTTTTAATGCAAAAACCAGCTTTTGTCCTGACTTTTTTTCTTGCATAAAATAGGAGAAACATCAATAAGGTGGTTCTTTGCCCGAACAATAATAATAACAAACTTATTATAATTTAATGGATTTTAACTTTTATTAAATGTCATTGTCTTTTTTAATATAACTTTACAAGATTTGGAATTAAAAGACTTTAATTGTAAGAGCATTTTATTTCTTGAAAATTTATTTTATTCCACTTAATTTTGATTACAAAATTTCTTTAATTTGGGACCCAGTCACAGACACTGGCCACACGGCTATATCAGAATAAACGTCCTTCTTCAGATTTGTCTCATTACATAGTACTTCTTTAGATATTGTCCATTTTTCGACAACATGGGCCTCTCTCCTTGAGAATCCACCAGCTGGTATGCTCCACCGGAGTAAACTTTCTCCACCACGAATGGTCCCTCCCAAGTTTATGTTTTTCACCTTTCTTGCATTGTGCAAGGATAGGCCTTCTGAGAACGAGAACAAGGTCAACAACTTTGAACGACCTCGGGCAGACTAATTTGTCATGGGCTTGAATTATCTTTTCATGATAGAGCTCTAAGTTCTATAGCGCGAGCAATCTTCTCCCTTTAAGACTCCAATGTTGCAAGTCGAGGCTTGACATTCTCTTCTATCTTTATTTGATTGACGACGACAATTTTAAGCGAAGCTTAATCTCTAATGGAAGCACTACCTTGAACCCGTACAAAAGTGCATAAGGTGTAGACGACATTGGCATCCTGACTGTTGTCTTGTATGCCCGAAAAACTTCTAGTAACTTCTTGTGCCATGCTCTTTAGTTGTCATTGAGCATTTTCTTCAAAATATGCACAAGTGTCTTGTTGAAGGCTTCTGCCAAGCCATTTTCTTTGGGGTAGTATATGGTAGAGTACCTCCAATCTATCCCATGTCGTCTGACGAAGTTATTGATTTTAGTGCTCTCAAAGGCAGACCCATTATCTGAAATAATTTTGTATGGTTCACCGAAGCGGTAGATAGTATGATTTTTGAAAAACTGTAAGATTTGCTGCGTTGTAACTTCTCATAATGGAATTGGCTCTGCCCAATTGGAGAAATAGTTCGTAGCTGCAAGTATGAACCTGTGTCATTTAGAGGATGGAAGGTTTATCAGACCCACTATATCCATACCCCAACACTTGAATGGCCATGACTCGATCGTAGGGTGTAGAACATTTAGAGGTTGGTACAATACCACTCCATGCACTTGGCATTGATGACATTTCTTAGATATATCCAAGCAGTCTATCATCATTGCTGGCCAATAATATCTAAGTAACTTGATCTCATTTTCATTTTGGCCTTAACTAGTGAGCTCCACTCAATCTGGCAAGTACTTTGACGATATTATGTGCTTCTGCTCTGCTCAGACATCTCAACCACATCTGATCGAATGATCTTCTGTACAAGACATTGTTAATTATGTTATACGACATTGCCATTTTCTGAATCTGATGCGATAGTGACTTGTCTTCTGGTAGTTTTCCTATTTACAAGTATTCTGTTATCGGTTGACACCAATCTTCTGTATCGTCTGCCACTGCAGCTGCTATTTATTCTTTAACCAATTTGTGTAGAGTGTTGAGGTTAATCTGCGATAGGACCTGACATCCTTGTACTATAATGTCTATAGAATCTTCAGGTGGATAAGCCAATTCTTTAGCAAGCTTAGCTAAAGCTTTTTCTTGGGCATTGGCTGCTCAAGGAATCCTATAGAATGTCACGTTAGAAATCTGCTCTAAGAGTTTCATTGTGTATATGTGGTATTCTTCAAGTGTTGGTTTCAGAATTTTATATTGACCTACCACTTGCTGAATGACTAGATGGGAGTCGTCATGAATGATAATGTTCATTATTTCAATTAATATTGCCAATTCTAATCACGTTATTAGTGCTTCACATTCTGCTTCATTGTTGGTGTATGACTCTGTCAGGTGGTAGGAAAACCATAACATTCCCTGATCCAGTGTAACAAAGATCAACCTGATTCCTGCTTTGCCTGGTACTACTATTTGTTGTCCTTCGTCTCTTTGGGCTAACGAAGCTTCGTTGAAGTACATCTCCCAGCGTTTGGCATGTAGTTGTTCTACTTGCATTACCTGTTCATCTAGTAAATCATCATTGAGAAGGGATCCATATGGCAGTGGGTGCATAGAATCTGACCTTTGATAGCACTAATGGGCAAAAATTTATATCAAAGTGGAATTAAATCATTGACCACCTGGCTAGATGTTTAAAAAGTGTTGGTCAGGTGATCAGATATTCTAATTGATTAACTTTCAAAATTAGGTTGACCTTATGGGACAACATGTAATGTCTAAGCTTTTGAGCAGTGAAATATAAACCCAGACAATGTTTCTCAATAGGAGGATGCATTACCTATGCTAGTATTAGATGTCAACTCAAGTAGTAGAGCATGTTTTCCTTAACCTCATAATTGAGTTTAGCTAGTAAGGCTCCAAGGGATTCGTCTAAGGCCGTGGTATAAAGTATCAACGGTCTTCTCTACTAAAATAGGAGGTGTCGTTAGATATCGTTTAAAATCTTCGAAAGCCCATTGGCATGGCTCTCCCTAGACAAATTTGGCATTCTTTTAAAGTAAATTTGAAATGGTTGGACACATTCCTGAGAGATAGGATATAAATCGTCTTAAGTATGCTAATTCCCTTGAAAAGAATGTAGTTATTTCAAGGCTTTAGAGAGAGACATTTCTAAGATAGCTTAAATCTTCTATAGACCGATTTTGATTCCCCGATGACAGATAACAAATCCTAAAAATTTCCTGAAGGTAATGCCAAAGGCATACGTTAAGGGATTCATCTTGAGATTGTATTGTTGTAATCATTCAAATACGATCTTCAAATCATATGTGTGGTTATCCTTCAATTTGCTCTTAATGACCAAATCGTCCACGTAGCATTCAACTTGGTTGCGAATGAGGGCATCGAAGATCTTTGTTATTGCTCGCTGGAAGGTTGCTCCGATGTTATTCAATCCAAAAGACATTACTGTGTAGCAGTACATCTCAATCCGCATTCTAAATGTTGTAAGTGTTGCATCTTCTAGAGCCATCTTGATTTGCTTGTAACCCGACGATCCATCCATTAACGAGAAATTCTCGTGCGTCGACGCAATTTCCACCATTAAATTTGGTATCGGTAATGGGAATTCATCATTTAGACATGATTTATTTAAATCAGTGAAGTTGACACACTCTTGAATCTGTCCATTCTTCTTCTTTACAGACACAACGTTAGCTAACGACGTGGGGTATTGTTCCTTCATCACAAAGTTAGTGTCTATCAATTTCTTCACCTCAGCTGTGACTTGTTCTATTCAAGGCACATTCTTCTGGGATCTAGTTTCACTGGTGTTATACTCTGATATACTTTTTGTTGGTGAACTAAAACCTCTAAAGATAATCCTGGCATTTTGTCAAAGCTCGAGGTAATGCAATCTTTGAATTATGATAATAACTTAATCAAATCCATAGATTCTTCTTCACTGAGTAGAAAACTTATAAAAGTTGGTTGGGGCTGCTCTCCAGTCTAAGGGTTGATTTCCTTTAATTCATCTACCATTAATTTGATTTATTCTTCAAATTCTGGTGGAGCATCATCTATCATAACATCTTCATGATAATCATGAATGTCGAGGGAATCTTCATCTGACTGGCTAGTAACAAGCATGCAAAACTCCAATTCATCGACTACTCCTATCGTACCAAACCCGAGAGCATTTTAATTGAGATTCTATCCTTTTACATTCCATAATTTTTCTAATAATTGTAACTTATGTTTTGGCATTTTCTTTGGTGCATATCTTTGTTGAATTAATTTTTGTACACAAGGAAAAATGTAACCAAAAGGTAATTCCATTAATTCATTATAATTGTTTTCTTCGAGAATTACACAAGGTTTATAAGTAGAAGGAGAAGCTCAATAAAACTTGATCAGTATAAAACCACCATTATGAACTTCCTTGACCTCCATACTCTCAGTTTTTTTAGGATGGATCAAATTTAGGGTCATGGCTTGAACATAATGATTGATCTGATCGTACATTGATTTATATTCATTATTTTCTGTGTCTTCCAAAGAGATTTCGAACTGAGGCTTCTTCTGTCTTATCATCATTATTTCTTTAATGAATTCATCCTCCTAGGAGGTTCCTTCTACGTCGATGTTGATCGTTGGCTTCGTTTGTTCAACTGTTTGGTGAGTCCTTCGTCACCTGCGTCCCCGGCCTCAATCTCAGATGTGTGCACTAAGAGAACCTCCACCGACTCATTGCGAAGGAGTGGTGGGAGATCGTCGAAGTGAGGTTGGATTGTCCCGTTCTTGTGATCCATTTGAATCTTCGGTCTCATTTGGCACACTTTCTCTTGAAAATATTGTTTTCTTTGGGCATGTATTAAGAATGTTTGTAAGTCTCCCTTAATGTAATGTTCTTGTCCATCCTTGTAGTACTTGATGCATTGTTGAAGCGATGATAAGACCATATTGTACTCCAAAAGCCACGGTCGACCCAAGCAGGGTGTTGAATGATGTATCTACATTGATGACATGGAATTTTACAGTTGTTATTAGATCTCGAACTTTCATTTGCTGTGTTATAGATCTGAAGGCTTTTTCTTCTTTCTGATTGAATCCTCTAAGCATCATCTTATCCGTGGAGAGCTCTCGTGCTTCGATGTCCAAATAAGCTAACATCCGTAGACTCATTATGTTAAGAGACACTCCAAGATCTACTAACACTCTGGAAAGTACATATCTACCGATGTTGAGGGAAATGTAGAGCGGATAGTTATGGTCGTAGTACCGAGTATCAAATATTCATCGGTGAAGGTTACACCAGGTTGTTCCTTCAAAGTACAAAATCCATTCGAGAATGAGCTAGCAATTTTTTAGATCCAGTAGAGCCTTGATTAGATTTTTCTCTCATCTCATTTGACAGGATCAGTGCGTCATAAATGCTTAGTTTGGCTGAAAACTTCCTGAGATGAGCTAGTACATTGTAATTCACTTTATTTGAATTTTTAATTTCATTTTGAATCTATACTTTTATCAATTACAAGAGGCAGTTCTTCTTGAGTAATTATTTTTTTCCTTTCTCCACTAGAACTGTTCTTTGAGGTAGCATTTTTCCACTTCTTAAATCTACTTCTATTATTTCATCCTTCTCCGGACCTAAAGGTTCACCTCTTGCTGTAGCTAACTCTTCTAGTACTGTTTCCATATCTGAAAAGTTCAAGATGATTGCAAGTGGAGTTCCTTTGCACTCGAGAACAGGCTCCTTGCTTCCCAAACTATCGTAACTAGTGTTGTCGATATCTTCATTATTTCCATCAACATTTTCATCGGGAACTATATGACTTAAGCATCATTTTGGGAATCAAATCGGGTTTCGATAGGTTGTGATTACTTACGTCATCTCTATAGATAGTAAGAACGTAGCCAAAATCAACACTCTTATAATTATAAGATCCCGGAGGGAAGAATGAAATTATATAGAGTTAATGGTTCAGGGGATTTCTCCCCCAAATCTGAGACAACCAATCTAACAGGGGTAGCCCCTATCTTAGACCTCATGCTATCGATCTTTATCTCATCCAAGGTATCTTCCTTCTTGATCTTCTACTGCGGAGGTCTCTCTGGTATGATCTCCATCCTCAGCTTAGGAGGTGGCACACTCCGTGTAGCAGCTTATTCCGAAGCGGTCCGTATCTGATCCAGTATCTTCTTGGAAGACTTGGTCAAAATCGTGCTCCATCCATCTCTATTGGCTAATGGATCTACTAGATAGAATGGCTCGGCTCAAATCATATTTACAGAACCTATTTCAGGTTCTTTTAAATATTATTTCGGTATTGTTATATTTCCTTCTTTGAAGCTCCTCTCGAGTCAATCTTTGATACTAAAACATCCCTCTATGATGTGTTTAAGTAGCCTGTGGTACAGACAGTAGTTAAGATGATCCTTCTTATTGACCTCTTCCAGCTTCTTCAGCTCAGACAATCTGAACATGGGCTATTTCATTAAATTTCTGAACATCTTTGCTATGACATCATCTTTGAAAGAGTAGTTCCTGTGTAGCCGCTCTGACATTGTCCTACCTTCCTTCTGTCCTATATGGTCTCTGTTAGAAAGACTGCTGATTAACCTGATTGTTCCACTGTGGACGGGGTACTATTGAGGTTGACTGTACTGAGGTGGCTGATTGTGCTGCTACGGTGGCTGCTCAGTCTGAATCCTCATCCATTGGTTGACCTTGTCGGCCTTTGCTACTATGTCAGGTTTCTTCTCATATGTCTTGGTTGACCTAGGCTTTTCTGTCTTTTCCGCAGGCTCCATATGTTCGACGTCTTATTGAAACTGCTGGCCTTAATGAGTAACTTCCCAAAGGATTTAATAGTAAGGCTCTTAAGCATGAAAGTCACTGGACCGTGGATACTGTTGAGTAGTATCTCAATCGCATGTTATTCTTATAGCTGAGGGTCGCACTTCATGCTTAACATCCTCCATCTCAAAATGTAATCTACTAGGGTCTCATTAGGCTTTCGTCGTTCCACTAAAAGATCTTCTATAGTGATGTGGTGTTGTGTGCCAGTGAATTTATTCACGAACATATTTTCCATCTTCGCAAAGTTCTTCACTGATCCATTGGGAAACTCAACATACCAATCAAACGCTATCC
Organism: Papilionanthe hookeriana x Papilionanthe teres; assembly: GCA_022702705.1. Lineage (NCBI taxonomy): Eukaryota > Viridiplantae > Streptophyta > Magnoliopsida > Asparagales > Orchidaceae > Papilionanthe > Papilionanthe hookeriana x Papilionanthe teres. Next base: position 4,642,673 of record CM040433.1, on the reverse strand, counting down.
CTGACAAACTGCTGACGAACTGTCGGAATAACAATGCTTCACTCCGTCCTATGTTGCAGCAACTGGCTCTGAAGTGTGTTATATGAAGATGAGGGTTTCGTCGAATGTCTTGAAATTAGGGGGCACAAAGCCATTAGGGTAAGGCATGGCATTGAACTCCTCCAGGTTGGGTCTAACCTTTGAAACTGATGCCCCACCTTTGGACTGAGCGAAGGCCTCCCAAACTTGTTTGACCATCTGTTTGATATCTTACTCCAGCACACTCAGAGTTGAGCCCTTCTTTGGTAGCTGGTCTTCATTAGCGAAGCGACCGATAACCGATATTGATCCTTACGTTATATATATATATATATATATATATATATATATATATATATATATATATATATATATATATATATATATATATATATATATATACTCCTTTTAATGATACTTTAATCTTGATACTACGCAAGTATACGCATCGTTTATTAAGCATTATAGAACTTTCAGATTAAGCCTCGAGATGTTGAACCTACAGGGAAATTGATAAATAAAGGAAATATATTCTAGCACAGAAAACTAAAAATTAACATTTTTCTTTTAATTAAAAATCTTGCTCAAACTAAAGATAATATTCTTGGGAAATAAAATTCAATTCTTTTTGTTAATTTTAATAATTTGAAATGAAAGTAAGCAACTACTTTTTCTAAACTTTTGTAAGATGAAAATTTATGCAAATGAAGTATCTTTTTCCTTTTTATGAATCAGTAACAAGTTATGGAAATTATTCTTGTGGAAGTATCTAAAATATGTTGTGCAAAATAGGAGCAATTTTATTCTTTACCCTTTTTAGAGATGCTATAACATAGGTTAATCTACTATTTTAAAATCTTGAAGACCGCTAAGGCTGGAAAGATACTAGCTCTCGCTATATCGTTTCCTCAAATCCCTCTACATGGGGGCTAACATCTCGTATCAAAACATAAAATAATAAATCAATTTGGGGGCTTTAGCCTGTCACTCTAAAGTACTCTAATTTTATACCCATCAAAGTATATCTCCCTATTTATTTGCACTCAAACAAATGGATTACATTTTCACCAATACAATCTCATGTGATTCTTTCCTATTATTGATTGAGACAATATCATACCGGTTCTCGCATGTTCTCACAACATATTTTAACATCTTAGTTGGCCAAATCAGAAGTAAAAGAAGTGCAAGATTTTAAATCATCACAACTTCTTCCAACATTGAAATCCTATACTTCACACAACATACTTCCATAATTTTATTACTTCATCATTTTAAGGAAAAAGATAAAAAACTTACTCTGAATTCATGGAGAAAATACAATCACAACTTGGTTTAAAAGTAGAAATCATAATGAAATACAAGAAGTCTTAATTAAAATACGAATGTAATAACAAAGAAAAAGACTTATATGAAAATCCTCTCCACCAAACTCTTGAAGTTCCTTTGAAAACATTGCTTTCCCTTACAATACTCTTTAGAGGTTGCGCTCTAACCCTATGGGTTCTAAATCTCGCTTCTAATCTTAATACAAACTGTAATAAAGTAAAGTAAAGATGGTGAAGTGGAGAAGTGTGTTATAAAATAACTCTCTAACATAAACCATACTCTTAAACATAAACTACACCCTCCAACATCAATTCTTTTTCTGATCTTCAAGTCCTCTTTTTATACTTTTCCAAAAGGTGTCTTCGTATCTCTTCAAATTATGTCCAGATTCAATGTATCTTCCAAGAGATGCATTCAATCAAGAGAGATTTAATTTAAATTTGGTGCCAATAGAAGGTTACCCACGTTCTTACTAAGAGATGCCTCAAAATCCTTTTCAAAATGGTGCTTATAATTAAATAAATCCTCTTATATAACTCCCGCGCATAAGCGCGAAGTTCCGGCGCTTAGCCGCGAGCCTGCTGGCGCGTAAACTCTAGATCTGGGCGTATAGTCGTGGGGCCTTGGCGTGTAAGCGCGGATTGTGGCGCTTAGCTGCCACATATCATTTTTTTAATTTTTTTCACTTGTTCTCAAAATTGGATCATTTTTCACTTCTTTCATTACAACCATCCATTTAATGATACCTATAAGAAAACACACAAAACACCTTCCATTAAAATATAATATCATCAAAAATAGGTATAATATGTGTAAGAAATACTATATATTTTAGGTGTATCAAAATCCCCCAAACTTGAAATGTTACTTGCCCTCAAGTGACACTTTAATCATATAAAAAATCATACAAGTAAATTATGCGATGAGTTTCTTTAGGATTTTTAATAATTTTGTTCTAGAAATATAATAGTCCAATTTAGAAAAAAATCTAGTAAATGAGACCAATTTGAAGTTTAGAAATCTCTTAAGGTTAATGAAAAATACTAGTTCCTACCTTATTCAGAAATACTTGTAGATTCATTAAAATATTGAGCTTAGACATTTTATTTTCTTTACTTAAAAATCTTTATTAAAAATAATTGTACTAACTATATTATATTTATAAGCTTCAAGATTTTCTCAAATCTTATACTCTAAGAAGATCAGGTATGGAACTAATTTTTGATGAGGCTCTTAAATCCTTAAGCTTCTCCTCCCTTTTCACATATACTTTTTCACTTTTCTTTTCTTTTTTTTTCTTTTCTTTTTCTTTTCCTTTTTATAAGAAGAGGATTACTGTATTTGGATAGGCCTTTAATGATTTTGAATTCCACCATTCCTTTCCTAAAGTATAAGCTAGATATATATCTTTACTTAGAAATATAATAAAAGTTTTGAAAATTATATTCAATAAAAGAAATTTAAGAATTAAAAATAAAAGTCTAATCTTTCTATCGTTTCTAAAATACACTTTTTCTTACTAAAGATAGTTACATGATATTCATCATTACTTCACTAAGAAATTTTTAACTTTAAATTTTTCATCCTTACTATAGATTTCAACTAAATTCTCTTACCATTTCTATATTCAAAATTTTATTTCACTAATATAACTTCATACACATAATTATTTTTCAATTAAAATTAAATTTTTAGTACATTTGAGAACAAATAAAATTTTAAGTTTTTGAAAATTGTTCTTCCTTCCCCCCAAACTTTAAAACTTTCATTATGATGAAACATTTAAGCATAGTAACAAAATATATGGGTAGGAATAAAAATTATAAGTATTAAACTTGTCATAATTTTTATATCCTAAATATTTAGAATTAAAAATATGAATGAAAATGACTTGATCCAAAATTTTAAAAAGTTTTCATTTTATAAAAGAAATTCAAAAGACTTTTAAAGTAGTTGAGGACATAAAACATATTCATACACTTACAAACAGAAATCCATAACTAAGTCATATATATGGTAGTAAATTTAAAGGTTAAGTATGAAATTTAATTAATAGATTTTAATAGCATTTTAAAGCCTTCCTAAATAGTTTATGGAATTAGTAACAAACTACTAACGCATTTACTACCACAAACATTCACATCACATATCACAGACATATAACATCCACAACTAAAATAAACACAAACTAAAGTGTCTTAGCAACTATTATAACAAAATGAATAACATAGAATAGTCCTCTTTAACATCCACAAATAAAAATAAACCATACAATAAAAATAAAAAGTCCACACAAACATCACAAAACATAACATCACTCATATGAAATATCAATTCTAATCATCTTCTTTCTCCTCTGTATCATCCCCTTCATTCCAGGTACGGTTAGGCACATATGGACTATATTCTGGATGAGTGGGTAGCACATCACTAAAATCACCTCTGATCAATCTATCCATGTAAGTGTGATAATTTCTCTCTTACTCGCTATGTCTCTAAAGATATTCCCCAATATGGTCTATTTTTTCCTCTATATCGTGCACTCAATCCACAGTATAATTAATATTATCTTTCATCTTATTCAAAAGTTCAATCTGTAAATTAAAAAATTGACTTGATGATGCCAGAGATGTGGAAGTACGAGATGTACATGCTGCAGAAGCAGATGCACTAGAACTTTTAGAAATCCTCCTCTCCAGCCAAAAATTGAATGCTCAACATAATTCTTCAAATTTGAACTGGAAATAAGCTTAAGAGGCTAAAGAACCTCTACCCAATTTTCATATCAAACACCAGCCTGCTCACACAATGAATGTATAAAAAAAGCAAATTTCATACCTGCAGTGGTGGCAGATCAGGCAAAATTCCAGATACAATCATAAATAATATTTCCAATATCTATAGCTTTCCTCTGCTGAATATAGTAATTCAAAGTGGCTTTTTCTCCAGTCACCTCACTCAGATGATTTGTAGGAAGTAGCTTAAATGATATGAAATAATGTCAGGTTTGGAGGTGGCATTAAACTTTAGTGCACGAAAGTTTACTCTTCTTTCATTAGTAATCTTCCATAACCCCCTCCCATCAGTCAAAGTAGAAATAATCTCATCCAATTCTTCCTCAATATGATTGTAACTTGAATAAAACAATACGTACTAGGTGAGAGTAGGTAAAATCTGTTAATTACCTCAGGAGTAAAATGTACCAGCTGTCCTCGGACTAACACAAAGTTTTCTTCTGACTTCGGGAGGTTTGCATAGAACTCCCGAACCACATAAGTAACATCTACGGCAGTAAAACAACAAAATTTATCCCAGAGGCGACATACAATCATGTCTTCTATTTCTCCATCAGGTTGATCAAATCCTCGCTCCTAGATCAGTTTACATGATTGTAAAGCTTGCATGTAACGATCTTGAGCTTTAAACTGACGAACTTGTTAGAATCAAAAGTGGCTCTAGCTTTCCTCCTTTTCGGCGCCATTTCTAAAATTTGCATAAAAATCACTATAAACTCCACATTCAACTCAAAATTACTAAACTTAACTCTTGAAGGCTTAAACTACTACATCCAAGTAATTTCTCAACCATTTTCTCAAATTTTCACCATGAATAGTGATTTTCAAATTTCTTCAAAATACACTCAAAATATATGGTGAAAATAAAAGATTGTTACTTAGGAGAAGTGCTCTTACCTCAAGATGATCGAAACTAAAAATTTTCACTTGAAACGGCTCAAGATTTGCAAATGTGGTGATGACCAAGCCTCCAAGATTGCAACATGCCAAAGGAAGAAGATAAATGTGAGGAGAAATTTGTAATTTTTTGTTTTTTAAAACCTAAAAATCGATTTTTGTGAACCGGCGCCTAAGCGCGAAAATATGGCGCTTAGCCACGGAGCTCTGACACGTAAGCCCGACGTCTCACCACATAACTGCCAACTTGCTAATATTAATTTTTTGGTTTAATTCTCATTTTCGCTCCTTTAATCAACCATAAATTGTTTTAATAAGTATATCATCACTTTATAATCTTCTTATCTCCAGAATTACACTTTTTTTGATTAAAAATGATTCAACACAAGTTTTACACAAACACAAACTTTTACTTAATTAAACAAATAAAAATTACAAGTACAAATTATAAGTCTTTAATCCAAGATACATGGATAAGATCTCATCTTTCTTACTCAGAATAAATCACACAAACTAAATACTAGACACAAACTTAAAACATAAACACTTATATCATACAACATACATAAACATTAAACACCAATTATTAACACAATTAATTAAACATAAAGCATAAATAACTAACACTTAACACACTATAGAACTTAATTTTAGTCTCCATTAGGTGGAACATATCCAGTACATCCATTAGTTCCATCTGAACCATTAGGTAAATAGATTTGATAGAACACTATTTTAGCACAGGTTTGTTAAATGTCTAAATTCTCATTATAACTCATCCAAATTATCAATTAAGGTCTCATTAATCTCCGCTAACATATTATAAGCAAAATAACACGATATAATTCTTACTTCAAACCAAATAAAACACACTAAACACACTTAAAATAATGCACACTGATAACTATGGGTTGCCTCCCACAAAGCACTTGGTTTAACGTCGTCAGCTCGACTTACCCAATATTTAATTTGGGTGACCTAACATCATATTTTCATCAAGTTTGAGTTGATCTACTGAGAAATGAGGTTTCAGTCTATGATCATTTACTTTAAATATTTTCTTAGTATTAGGATCCTTAATATCCACAGCTCAATAGGGATAAACTTTTTTTACAATAACTTGGCCCATCCATCTGGACTTAAGTTTTCCAGCAAATAATCTTAATCTAGCATTATATAGTAAAAAAGGTTGTCTTGGCTCAATTCTTTTATTCAGAATCTTACGATCATGCCATATCTTCATCTTTTCTTTATATATCTTAGCACTTTCATATGATTCAATCCTTATCTTTTCAAGCACATTTAATTGTAATAATCTTTTCTCACCAGCATCCTTTAAATTATAATTTAACTCTTCAATAGCCTAATATGCTTTATACTCAAGTTTAACTGGTAAATGACAAGCTTTCCCAAAAATCAGCCTATATGGGGACATTCCTATAGGAGTCTTGTATGCAGTCCTATAAGCCCACAAAGAATAATCCAGTTTGATTGACCAATACTTTCTGTTTGGATTAACAAATTTTTTCAATATTTGTTTAATTTCATAATTAGATAATTCAACCAAACCACTTGTATGAGGATGATAAGCACTAGTAAATTTATGGATGATATGATATTTATTTACTAGTTTCTCCATAATTACATTTCTAAAATGAATTCCACCATCAGTTATGATTACTCTCAGCATTCCAAATCTACTAAATATGTTATTTCTCAAAAGCTTTGCAACACTTCGAGCATCAGATCGAGGTAAAACAACAGCTTCTATCCATTTAGATACATAGTCCACTGCTAACAATATATATAATTTTCCGAAAGATGGTATAAATGGTCCCATGAAACCTAATTCGCAAATGTAAAATATTTTTACTTCCAATATATAATTGAGGGGCATCTCACTTTTTCTAGGAATATTACCTACACCCTAACATGGATCACAATTTTTAATATGAGCATTAACATCCTTAAAAATTCTAGGCCATTAAATACAAATTGTAGAATTTTATATGCAGTTTTATCAACACCAAAATGTCCCCCAAAATCAGAATCATGAAATTTTTGAATAATTTCATAAGTTTCTTCTAATGGTACGCATCTTCTAATTATAAGATCTTTTCCTTGTTTATATAAAAATGGGTCATCCCAAAATAAATCTTAGCTTCAGATAAAAATTTCTTCCTATGTTGGTATGTCGAACCATAGTGTAATATGTCACTAATAATAAAGTTTACAATGTCGGCATACCATGGAACACACCACTCATTAATAGTGAATAATTTTTCATCAGGAAAATGTTTATTAATTTCATCATCAGAAGAGAGAGATTTTTCATTTTCAAGCCTAGACAGATGATCAACAATTTGATTATCAGCACCCTTACAATCTACTATCTCAAAGTTAAATTCTTGTAAAAGAAGAATCCATTTTATCAGTCTTGGTTTTGTATCCTTCTTTTTATTAAATATTTAATAGCAGTGGTCAGTATGCACCATACATTTAGTTTCAATTAAATATGATATGAATTTATCAAAAGAAAATACTATAGCTAATAACTCTTTTTCAGTTGTGGTACAATTATTTGGGTTTCATTAAGAGTTCTACTAGCATAGTAGATTACTTTATCATGTTTTTATCCTAAAACATCTCCAATAGTATAATCACTTGCATCACACATTAATTTAAAAGGTTTTCCCAATCTGGTGAAACAATAAGTAGTGCGGTGATTAATTTTTCTTTTAATAATTCAAAAGCTTTTAGGCAATCTTCTTTGAAATTAAATATGACATCTTCTTCCAATAATTGGCATAGTGGCCTAGCAATGTTTGAAAAGTCTTTAATATAATGCCAGAAGAATCCAACATGTCCTAAAATTCACCTAATTTCCCTCACATTTGTTGGCCAAGATAAATTAGCTATCACTTAAATTTTTGCAGGGTTTACTTCCATACCTTTTTCTGAAATTTTGTCCCAAAAAAATTCCTCCTGCTACCATAAATTGGAATTTTTCCCAATTAAGAACTAAATTTGTTTTTTCACAGCGTTTAAGAACTTTAGATAAGTGTTCTAAACATGATTCAAATGAAGTTCCAAACACTGAAAAAGTCATCCATAAACACTTCAATTCCTTTTTCAATTAGATCACATAAAATTGTCATCATAGATCTTTAAAATGTAGCAGGGGCATTACATAAATCAAAGGGCATTCTTCTAAAAGCAAAGATACTATAAGGACTGGTAAACGTCATTTTCTCTTGATCCTCAGGAGCAATTTGTATTTGGTGATAACCAGTATATCCATCCTGAAAACAAAAGTATTTATGCCCAACTAGTCTATCCAACATCTTATCAAGAAAGGGTAGTGGAAAATGATCTTCCCTGGTGGCAAAATTTAATTTTCTATCATCAATGCATATTCTCCATCCTGTAACTTATCTTGTTGGCATAAGTTCTTTCTTTTCATTAAGAATTATAGTTACTCCTCCTTTCATAGAAACACAGTGAATAGGACTGACCCATGAACTATCTGAAATGGGGTAGATAATTCCAACATCTAACCACTTTAAAAATTCTTTCTTAACAACTTCTTTCATAATAGGATTTAATCTTCTTTGAGGATCAGCCCTGGGTTTGTAATTTTCTTCCATAAGAATTCTGCGCATACAAATTGAGGGACTGATTCCTTTAATATCACCTATGGTCCATCCAAAGGCTTTCTTATATTTCTTTAAAGTTTCAAGCAAACTCTCTTTTTCTTCTGTAGTTAATTTTCAGAAAATTATAACAGGAAAAGTTGAGAAATCACCTAAGAAGACATAATTTAAGTGTTTGGGAAGTACTTTCATTTCAAGTTCAAGAGGTTTTTCAATTGATGGACTGAAATATTCATCTAAATTTGTCATGTCCAAAACATCAAAACTTTCTTGAATATAATTTAAGTTTCCTTCATTAAAATCATCAGAATATTGTGCTTTCTCTTCTTTCTCGTGTTCCAACTTTTCACATTCAAATTTTTCTTCATATGTTGCTTTGAAATGGCATTCACTCAAATATGTCATTACATCCATCCTGAAATGTTCATTATTGTTACCTTTTGTAGGATATTTCATTGATTTTGAAATATTAAATGTCACAGTTTAATCATTAACACGCATAGTTAATTTCCCTTTCTGCACATCTTTCATTGCTCTACCTATGGTTAGAAATGGTCTCTCCAAAATAATTGGTATTTCTTTATCTTCCTCCATATCAAGCACAATGAAATCAACAAGATAAACAAATTGATCCACTTTTACTAAAACATCTTCTAGAACTCCTTTATGATATGTTATTGAACGATCTGCTCACTGCAGAGTTACAGTACTAGGGGTTATTTCTCCTAATCTCAGTCTTTTAAATATAAATAATGGCATAAGATTAATGCTTGCACTTAAATCACATAAGGCATTCACATAAAATTTTTCTCTAATTGCACATGGAATTGTGAAGCTACTAGGATCTTTAAGCTTTTTAGGAAGTTTTTTTTTAATTATCGCACTGCATTCTTCACTAAGTGCAACGGTCTCTTTATTTTCAAACTTCCTTTTTCTGTTGAGAATATTGTTCATAAAATTCACATAGCTTGGCATTTGTTCTAAGGCTCCAGCAAATGGAATATTAATTGTAAGTTTCTTAAAATTTTTTAAGAATTTTGAAAATTGTTTATCCAAATTTTGTTGTTGAAGTCTCTTAGGAAATGGTGGTGGTGGCTTTTCTAAAAAAAAATTTAGGTGGAGAAATAGGTTTTTCCAAACCTTTCTGAGTGTCCTCTTTATGTTCTTCAATCTTTTCTTTCTCTACTTCAATCTCTTTTTGAACTCTATCTTCTAACTCTCTTCCACTTCTCAGTTGAATAGCTTTTACTTGCTTTTTATTTTTTTCTCTTGGATTTATCTCAGTATTACCAGGAAGTGTTCCTTGGGATATATTACTTAATGAATTGGCTATTTTTCTCAACTGATTCTCAATATTTCTAATTGTAGCACTTGACTTTCCAATTGATTTCCTATTTGTAACACTACTTCTTCTATAGACAACTTCTTCTCCTTATACTCTGAACCATTGTTAAAACCTGGAGGATAATTAGGTATATAATTATTATTCTCCGGATTGTTCCAATTCCTCAATGGGTTTACTTGATTTTTCCCCCTTTTTTGATTACTACTGCTTTGATTATTGTTATTCCAGTTAAAATTTGGATGGTTCTTCTAATTTGGGTTATAATAATTGGAATATGGGTTATTAGCCTTGTTTATGGAATTTAAAGTTTCTAATTATGTTTGAGAATCTACCATTTGGCCTAATGAATTTTTTTCAATTGGTCAAGAAAATTTTATTCCAAATTGGTCTATCTTCCTTGAAATTACAGCAACTTGATTTTCTAGCATTGCAAAAGCATTAGATTAATAAATATTGACTACCTTTCACGAATTACCCTTTTAGAAGGCCATTGAAAATTATTTATATTCATTTCTTCAATTAAGGCATAAGCATCATTAAACTGTTTAGACATTAATGAACCACCAGCAGTAGCATTGATGATAGATCTAAGGGATCCAACTAATCCATTATAAAAAGTTTGAATTATTAACAAATCTGGTATTGAATTATGTGGGTACTTTCTTAAGAGATCTTTAAAACGTTCTCAAGCTTCATAAATAGATTCCCCTTTAAACTGACAAAAGGATGTAATATCATTATTAAGCTTAGCTGTCTTTGATGGTTGAAAATATTTAGCAAGAACTTTATATGATAACTCACCCCAAGTTCTGATATATCTAGGTGCTAAAGAATGTAACCATATTTTAGCTTTATCCCTCAATGAGAAAGGAAAATTCTAAGTCTAATAACATCATCCAAAACACAATCATATTTAAATGTAGCGCGTAATTATAGAAAATTGGCAAGATGTAAATTTGGATCCTCAGTTCGTGCTCTCCCAAACTGATTATTAGATACCATTTAGATAATACAGGTCTAAGTTCAAATGAATTAGCCACTATAGCAGGATATTGAATACTACCATGAAACTCATCCACTGTAGGGTTAGCATAATCTCTTAAAGGTCTAAACTCTTGATGGATATCAGCATTTTAATTATTTGGATATGCCATTTCCTGAATATTTTTATATTTTTTATATATTTGATTTTTTTTATTTTTCTTATAGTTCTTTCTAATTCAGAATTGTAAGGCACAAGTTTTTTAGAACCTGAACTACACATACACTATTATAAACACAATAAAATAAAATCACAAAAAAACAACAACTTTCTAAAATAAATCTAAAAAGTGTAAATAAGATATTAAAAAGTAAAAATTAATTTTTGTCTTAAAATATTTTTGTTATTTAATTTCTTTCCCCGACAACGTTCCCAAAAACTTGATCCACCGATATTTATGCTTACGATGTATATATAAATATATACTCCTCTTTAAAGATATTTTTAATGTGGATACTACACAAGAATATGTATCGTCATCAAGTAATTCAAGACTTTCTGATTAAGCCCAGAGATATTGAACTCAGAGGGAAAGTGATAAATAAAGGAAATATATTCTAGCACAGAAAATAGAAAATTAACTTTTTACTTTTTAGAAAACATCTTACTCAAACTAAAGAAAATATTCTTAGGAAATAAAATTTGATTCATTTTGTTAATTTTTATAATTTGAAATGAAAGTAAGCAATTACTTTTTCTAAGTTTTTGTAAGATGAAAACTTATGCAAATGAAATATCTTTTTCCATTTTATGAATAAGTAACAAGTTATGGAAAATATTTTTGTCAAAGTATCTAAAATATGTTGTGCCAAATAGTAGCAATTTTATACTTTACCCTTGCTAGAGATGCTATAAAGAACATAGGTTAATCTACTATTTTAAAAATCTTGAAGACGGGTTAGGCAGAAAAGATAATTGCTCTAACTCTAGAGTTTCCTCAATTCCCTCCACCCAGGGAATAACATCTCGTATCAAAAAATAAAAAAATAAATCAAATTGGGGGCTTTAGCGTCTCACTCTAAAGTCCGCTAATTTTACACCCATCAAAGTATATCTCCTTATTTATTTGCACTCAACCATATGGATTACATTCTTACCCATATAATCTCATGTGATTCTTTCCTATTGTTGATTGAGACAATACCATACTGGTTATTACATGTTATCACAACAAATTTTAACATCTTAATTAGCCAAATTAAGAAGTAAATGAAGTGCAAAATTTTAAATCATGACAACTTCTGACATTGAAATCCTATGCTCACGCAACATACTTCCATAACTTTATTACTTCATCATTTTAAGGAAAAAGATAAAGATAAATACTTTGAATTCATGGAGAAAATACAATCACAACTTGGTTTAAAAATATAAATAATAATGAAAACACTAGAAGTCTTAATTAAAATCTAAATGTAATAACAAAGATAAAGACTTATTTGAAAATCCTCCCTATCAAACTCTTGAAGTTCCTTTGAAAACTTTGCTTTCCAATACAATACTTCTTAAAGGTTGGCACCTAACTCCAAGGGTTCTAAATCTCACTTCTAATCTTAATACAAATTATAATAATGTATAGTAAAGAAGTTGAAGTGGAGAGGTGTGTTCTAAAATAACTCTCTAACATAAACCACACTCTTAAACATAAACCACACCCTCCAACATCAACCATTTTTCTGATCTTCAAGTCATCTTTTTATACTTTTCCAAAAGGTATCTTCGTATCTCTTCAAATTTTGTCTAGATTCAATGTATTTTTTAAGAGATGCTTCTATTCAAGAGAGATTTAATTTAATTTTTGTGCCAATAAGATGTTACTCAAGGTCTTACTAAGAGGAGCCTCAAAAACCTCTTTAAAATGGCTCCTGAAATCAAATAAATTCTCTTTTATAACTCCCGTGAGCAAACACGGGGTTCCGGCGCTTAGTCGTAAGCCTGCCGCGTAAGCTCCAGATCTGGGCGCATTACCACGGGGCCTTAGCGCGTAAGCGCGGATTCCAGTGCTTAGCCACCATGGATCACTTTTTCAATTTTTTTCACTTTTGCTCCAAATTGGATCCTTTTTCACTTCTTTCATTACAACCATCCATTTAATGATACCTGTAAGAAAAACACACAAAATACCTTCCATTAAAGTGTAATATCATAAAAAATAGGTATAAAAATACTTTATATTTTAGGTGTATCAGTGACCTCTCTTCTCTCATCTGTGATATGGATAATTTCAAGCTGATTGACTTCTAGAGATGCTTCTGGTCATGACTGTGATTGTCCGTGTACCGTAGAGATGACGGACATGGAGGAGGCCATGTCTTCCATCGTCTTCTCCATTCAACTTATTTGTTCATCTCTTAATAAAATGACCCTCTAGAACTCCTCTGAGGAATTCCCCTCAGATGAAGGAGCATCGTGCGTAGACAACGTGGCCCTTGTTTCAACAACATTGACTTCCATGAATTCTTCCTTCATGTAGTCTGACAGGTAGTAATCTTCATCATCAATGTCCAACCCTCATTCTTTTGCTAACTTTGAAATCTCTGCTTAAAGCTTTCGGACTTTATCTTCAACCATTTTTCCTTTCATTAACTTGAGTTATGTTGGACTTTCTTGATTATCACTCCTTTCTGCAACTGAATCTGAGACAATGACAGTAGTGACAACGGAAACATCAAACTCATAATCCATCCAATGATTCACAAGCATTTCAGAATGTATTGGTGCAAAAACTATCGATATCCATACCCTCCTCTTAAATGTTGGAGCCTTGAGATGGAGTTTCTCGGCAGGGACATCAAGGTATCGAGGAGAGGTGTCCTCCCCTACAAATGGTACTCCACGTAGAGAGGAAGGTAGTCTACGTAGAGAGGTGTCCTCCCCTACAAATGGTACTCTACGTAGAGATGACGGACATGGAGGAGGAAAGATGTAGACCACGTAGAGAGGAAGGTAGTCCTCCCCTACTGTCCTTCTACGGGAACTCTTCACATAATGCAACAAATGGTACTCTCGGACTCAGCCGAGACTTAATTAATTTGCACAACGCGGACATCAGAGTGAAGGTGGTACGATCTGTAATGGTGACATCAACACACTTCCCCAAACAGTGTCTAACGGAAACATGTGCTAATGAGGTGTTAAAAAATCTCTGCGTCAGACGGACGGGTCTTTCCTTTTTCAAAATCTTCTTCTTCATTCTTGGGGATGTTACACATCCCATTCTCTTGAGGATCTTGACAACAGAACATCCTTCTTCATTGGCTAATCTCTGGAAAACTGTGCGGACACAGTTGACGAGTGTTTTCCTCTCCCTCACCTCATTATGACCATGTAGTGATGGTAAAGCAGCATCAATCTTGTTAAGGCTTTTATCTCCAATAGTATCAACGAACGGGTGAAACCGACCTCCTCGAAGGAGCGGATTAGTCTCCGTAAACCAAGTTCTCCTAGCGAGGAATCTCATCAATCACTGGTATATTTGTAGCCTATGTCCTGATGGTTTTGAGAATCTTGCGGCTGAGGTTCCTTCTTTGAGATCTAGTCCGCGGGGCAACTCTAGAGTTGGAACCAATCTCAAAAACAGATGGCTAGGCGAGAAGAACATCATTAAAACTTTATGGACGCAGAACCTCCTTCCCTTTGGCAGACTAAAAAGCAGGTACGCTAATGGAAAATCTTGTGGTAGTGGGGGTGAAAATCCTTCAGGGCACGAAAATGAGTGACTTTACGGGGGTGGGAGCAACCGTCATATTCATAGCGAAAATGAGTCTTGCTAGGAGTTCAGATCGAACTCGGCAGATGGTTCTAGAACTTCTAGGGTAGCAACTTTCATAATGACCAAAGAGAATTTTCCAAGCATGACTTTAAACTCTTTTAAGCTGGTCCCGAACTGGATCATTGGAGCACCAAGACGAGCCTCACGGGTGGTGGGCAAGTTGCAGGAGAAGGTAAGTGTAGGGGTTGACATTGTCATTGTCGAAAACAAAGCTCCAAAGGTTAGTGAGGGTCATTACCTTGGAATCATAGTGCGAACACTACGAAAAAAAGGTCATTCTGTGGACTCGGCACAATATATTTTTATTTTATTTCAGCTGATTTTTTAGTATTATGTTTTGTCTTTTTATTTCTGTAACTTGTTTTCAATCTTGTTGTCTTGTTATCGATTTAAAGAACTTTAGATTCAATTTTTTAAGGATTAATTAAGAGAAAATATTAGATTTGAAAAGGATTAGCTCGATCTGCCGATAGTAAAATCGAACCCGGAAAACATAAAGAGAAAGTGAAGTGCGGGACCCTGTCTGGGACCCTTTTCACAACGCACATTACTTTGGTGAAACTTGTTCACTAACACACCTATCGGGGGTCCGACCCCACAAAATCAAGAAGAATCCTAAAGATTCCAGAACACTTTGTCTAAAAGTGGTTAAATAGACGGTCTTGGAATCGAGAAGAGTTGACCATACTTTCCCAAGAAAGAAATGGAAATCTTGATCATGATGTATGTGAATGCATAACCGATGTATGAAAAAAAAAATTTCTAATCATAATGGAGAGAGAAACAAATCCCCAGCGGAGTCGCCAGAAAATTATCACTCACTAAAGCTTTGAGGGTTGTTGACCTCATTTTTGATGAGGTCTTTAGCTTCTCTCTTTACTACTGAGGATCTAGCTTTAGGCTTTTCCTTTGACTAATCTTAGAGGACTAGAAATGGAACCCACCACTTAGAAATTCAAACACCTCTTAACTCCCTGCAAACCCCACAAGCTTGATTGTAGACCCCTAATCACCTAGAGGGTTGAAATCAAATGTGGAGGTTTAAAGGATGAGTTCCCTATAGGACCTTTTGGCCTTAGGAATACCCCAGGTGGCCTGGTCTGGTGAGGGTTGACTTGCACATACACTACACTCTCACACACATTCAAAGTCCTAAAACCACACTCTCACCCAACTTGACTTCCTGACTCATGTAGGTAATTCATATGGATGGTCCTTAACCCCTAAGCCCCTGGCTAAGAGGGTTAGGAACAACATAGTGAATGCCTCTAATGAGTCCTCTCATAGCTTATATGGGCTTAATATGGCTTCATGGATCAACCAAAATGATTCCCTTTCACTCACATTTGATCAATCTTCTTTTTTCCAAAATTTCAATTTTTGACCATCGAGGGCCCGGACCCACCAAACCTACCAAATAGCCTTGAAATGACCCAAAATTTGCAAAATTGCCTAAATTACCCAAGATCCCACAAAATCAACCCTAAACACTTCCCACCATTCAAATTGACCATCTTTGGCCAAAAAAATACCAAAATTTCCAAAATACCCCTAAACCCCCCAAAATTACCAAAATACCCTTTTACCCCAAAAATCCAAAAATTCAGAAAATTCCCAAAAAATTCCAGAAAATCCCAACTATTCCCAATTTCATTTTGTTCAACTACACCATGGGCCAATTTGGCCAATGTACCCTACTTTTACCAAAACCCTCAATTTGACCCATTTTTAACCCATGTAAACCCAATGTCAAACCAAACCACCCCAATTGACCTCAATTTTAATCCAATTCAATTCTAAACTTCAATTCAATATCCTCAATATCAATTTAGACCAAATACAAGTCCAATTTAATTGAAATTTGAGCCCAATTTCAATTTGAAGCCTCAGGCCCAATTTTGGCCCATGACCTAAACCTAGCTCAAACCAACCCAATTCAACTCCAATTGACCCCAAATCTTTTCTAAGGCCATCCTAACATCCCCATAAACAAAACACTAACTTGATTTGCCCAAAATTTGAACCTAAACTCCACCCAAACCTAACCCAAAACCAAAATTCTTTAAATTAACCTAAGCCCAAACCTAACCCAAATGGGCCCAAATCCCAAAATCAAAGCCCAACCAAAGTTGAAAACTCTTTGTGACACTCCCATAAACATTTCTCAACATTAATTTTACATCAAATCCAACATTAGCCCAACCTTAAACCAAGTTAGCCCAATTTGGCCCCTTTACTATAAGACCCACATTAAACCCAATTCAATTCAAAGTCACTTCAAATTTGTTCCAAATTACTCATGACACATCCCTAAACTAAACCCAAAATTTATTTGGCATGGTCCTTCAGAAAAAATTAATCCAAAAGCCCATTTTAAAAGCTAAAAGTCCACTTCCATAAAGCCTTTAAAAGCCCATTTTCACCAAAATTCAAAAGGCCCAAAACTTATTTCAAAACCCATATGACATCCTCATTGGTCATCCATTTGATAAAATCACCCCCCTAAGTTTTATTTCATCATTTAAACAAACCAAATGTGGCCCCATGGAAATTTTCCATCAAAATGTCTAAAAATTCAAGACCCTTTTTCATGTAAATGAGCCAAGCCATCCCTAAGCCAAATGGAGTCCTTGGAGCCATGCACAACCTACATGAAAGCCATGAGAGCTTTGACTTATCACCACTCCCTAAATGGAAAAAGGAGGAAACCCTTTAATGATTCCCTTAGGAGTGATTAAACACTCCCATGTATCCCCTAATCTTGCTTAAGCCTAATTGTACTTGGATTGTGACTTGACCCCACTAATCAAGTCGACCCAGTGACTTTCTCTTCGGACCGAAACCGGTCTTGGGGAGGTGCACCTAGCCTAAACCATGACTTGACCAAATTGAATCCAAAATGCCCTCTCCCCCATACCATTTAAATCAAACCTCTTTACACATGGCCAATACCCATTGCTTGCACCAAACTCGACCCCCGACCCCATCGAGTCGGATGGTGACCCGACCACAGCGAGACCACCACTAGGCCGCCGGAAAACACCATACCCGTGAGCACCTATTTGATTCAAATTTCAAATTCCTCCTTGCTGAGGTGTCCCAACTCAATTGAACTCCATGGTTGTTCTTCCCTTGCCCTGAGCAGCTGATCCCAGCCTCCAATTGCCCCTAGGAAGCCCTCCAGCCACCTCTATTTAAACCTCACCACCTCTTGGCCGAAAAAGGTGTTGAACCAAACCTTACCAAAACTCTGCCAAAATTACTCCAGATCCCTCTCCAGACATAGAGAGCTCGATCCCCACTGAAATCCAGCCCTAAAATCCTCTTTGTGAGCTCAATTTCTGAGTTGAAAATCCACCCAAAAAACAGGACACTTCACCACAGTGAGCCAATCATCAAATTGATTGACCCTACACCTTCACCAGACCAAGAGGAGAAGTTCCCCAGCAAAAGTCCCCTCACCAGGCCAGCCATTACTTCCAGCCTCCAAGCTTTGTGATCGGCCTTGGTCACTTTAATACTTAGACAATTCCCAGAGCTAGAGAATTCATCTGGAGCTTGCCTGGACTCAATCAAAGGTGACACAACCCTTAGATCGAAGCTTCACTTCTCTGAGAAAAGGTATGAACTCATTCTTCCTCCTGAGCATCCAACAATTCTCCATTTTGTTTGGGTTAATTTCATAGCTTATAAACCGTATGGATGTGTTCGTCTCTTCAAGACGAATCGATAGAGTATAAGAACTCGAAAATCCATTGAGAATCGAGAGAGATATTAGGGTTTGAGTGTGGACGATCACGGGTGCACACCAGTCGTAGACGATGACCAGGAGCCATTGGATCGCGCGTGTATCGAGCGGACGGTCGAGATCAAGCCGGACAGCGGAATGGTACGTGAACCGCGGGCCCCTGGAGCGCTGAGTCAGATGGCAGCGGTGAATCATGGAGCGATGCATGGGCTTTCGATCTGCCGTAGGACGACGCAGCGCCGAGTCGGATAAGTAGAAAATTAGGGTATTTTTGAATTATTTAAATACCAGAACTTCAAAAATTCATATCTTTGCATAGAAAAATTACAAAAATAAAATAAAAATACCTTCTTGCTCAGTGAATAGAGGAGAATAATATGTAAAAGAAATCAAGTTAATTGGATGAGTATTTTATTTTTAATAATTTATTTACTATTTTCAATGTTTTGATTCTCCATTTGCATAGATAATTCACCATGGCATGAGACCATAGGGCTTTTGAAGCCTCTAATCTTGGGAACATTTCTTGAATTTTTCAAGGTCAGAGGCCATCTCTGTGAAAAGTTATTGATTTTTCAAGTTCATGTCACTGTTTTAGGTATTTTAATTCCAATAATTATCATGTTGTAAAATAAATTCTAGGAAAATTTGGTGATGTTTCTTAGGACCAGGGTACCCTTTGAAAAATATATTTTGAGTTAATTCATTCATAATAACCTTAATTGGCCTAAAACCCTAAAATTGAATTTGAATTAATTAGGGTTAACCACACATCAAATTCACTTAAAAACAATTCTCCATTACTCTTAAGGGTCAGAGGAACCTTACATAAAATTTTGAAATCAATTGGACTTAATTAACCCTATAAAATGGATTGATTAAACCTCATAAGCAAAATGAAACTTTAAAAAATTCATAACTCCAAAAATACTTTTTAAAAATTCACAAAAATAGTTTTAGAGCTTCTCTGATATCAGGGGAGTTCAGAAAAATTAAAATTGGAATTTTCTAAAAAAGTTGATCTTTCATAATATTTTAATATTTTAATAATTAAAAATAATAAAAATTATAAAAATATTAAAAATCATAAAAATGTCACATTTTGACTCCTAATCATTTAGGAACAAACCAAATATTTTTCCTAAGTCCCTAGGATAAGATATTGAATTTTAAAGGCTTAATGTAATTTTTAATATTAAAAAGTGAATTTTCAACCTTTTTCACTAAAATAATTCTAATAAATCAAAGAAAAATTAGAAAATTATAAAATTTATTTCTTTGGACTCCTTGAGGTTAGATCAATTTAAGAAAAATATAAAATCTATTTTTCAACTTTTATTTTATTTTAAAATTAATTAATACTCTAAAATTAAAAATAATTATAATAAATAAAAAATAATTCAAAAAATCACAAAATTTGGTTCAAGTGGTCCTCTACTCATTAGGAACATCCCATTATTTTCTTAAGGACAGAAACCTTTCCTTGATCATGTTGTTGATTTTTCTTTGAAAACCCCTATTTTCTACTAAAAATAATTATATAAATAAATTAAATTCAGAAAAATCACATTTTCTCCTCTAATGTCTTAATTGACATGTGAGTGAGGTGACATAAAAATGTCAAATTCATTTGAGCTCAATTTAGTGAGTTATGAAATAAATAAGCCTGAAAGGGCATAAAGGTAATTAAAAATTTTAACCCTTAATTAAAACTTTAGGTTTAATCAAAATGGGGGGTAAAATATTTGATTTTAACTTTCTCTTGGATGATTTAAACTTAGGGAAATTAAGGGGTAGAAACCCATTAAACACTTTGAAAATATCAAAATGAAACGTTAATTACTTAAATAATTTAAATTTTGGAAAGAATATATTTAAAATTTGGATTATTAAAATAGGGATATTATTAAGAGGATATTTATTCTTTAATTTAAAAATCCCTAAATAAGTCACTTTAACAATATTTAGTTCTTAATTAAAAATTAAAATAATAATCCAAATTAACAATTAAAATTAAAATTAAATTTAATTTAATTTAATATATTGAAACTAAAATTAAAACTAAAATTAAATTAAATTAAATTAAAATTAAATTAAAGTTAAACTAAAATTAAAATTAAATTAAAATTAAATAAAATAAAATAAAATTAAATTATATTAAATTAAAATTAAATTGAATTAAAATCACTTAACAACAAACCTAAATGAAATCATTAAGAGTTAAATCAAAATATACCAATAATTTCAATACCTCTTCCTATCTAAGTAAATTTAAAACATGAACATCAATTTCAAATACTAAGATAATTAAAAATGTAAAGATTTAAATTAAATCTAAATAATTTGAACACTATTCCAAACTTAAAATTATTAATTAAAATCTCATAATTAAATTAAAACACTTTAAATCATCAACTCAAACTTTAAATTAAGAATGATTAAAATTCTCGATAAACCAACTTGCCCTTAAAGGCTTTAATTATTATAACTCTTAAATAGAGTATTAAGTGAAATGTCACTTCATTCATCAGATAATCAAATACCCAAGTTCACTGAGCAAGAGACAAAGTTTAACTAAACTCCTGGATGATTAATTCATATGTGCAACTAAATTTACTTGAACTCAAAATAATCCCAGAAGTATTGAAAAGATGTTTAGGACTCGTCCTAAACACTTCCTCAATATGACGGGATGTTTTAGAAGAACAATTGAATCTAATTGTTCTTTGATGAAGAAAATCATACTTAAACCAAACCAACAACCTAGACGTCATAGGAGATGACTAGTTATAGGATTAGGATTCTGGTAGATAACCAAAACCCTTTCCCTTAGCTTTACCTAGGTATTTCTTGCAAAAATATGTCTAAATGCTCTAACATGTGTTTTAAGTGCAGCTTGGAATGACGGCAAGACTCTCCAGGTATGCTTTTATTTTATTGTAATTTGCTTTATTGCAATTTACTTACATGCACTGTACTTTAGTTTTCTTGCATGTTAAATAAGACTGTTGCATGAAAACCAAAACCTTTAGGATAGTCCCTGAACTAAAACCAAAACTAAATTAAAAGTCATTACAAGATAAAATTCACCGCCACAACATTCCAAAATATAAAACAACTCAAAAATTTAATCACAAACAAAACAACAAAACTACAATTATAACTAAATTAAAACGTCTCGTTGAATGATCGGGAATACCTCGGATGATGTAACCCACGTGTTGCTAATGGGATTTCCCACGGTCTAAATGAAAGTGTGGAACTCATTCAGTTGAGTTTAGCAAATTCATTTGGACTAAGTGAATTCGATGAAAATAACGGTGTCGGGATGACGGAACCGTGGGATCTTAATCGGTTCTGTTTAAACAAACTTTAAGATTTGTTTTAATTAAAATATTAAAAAACACTTGGATTTTAAGATTTTCTCTAAACCAAAACACTTCTCTCATCTCCTGATTTTCACTTTCTAAAACTAAACCTCTGCAACAACAAGGAGCTCGGAGCACGGTGGGCAGCACGACCATCTTCGTCAGCAAAACTTGTGTCTACATCAGCTAAACTATTCTTTAGTTTAAATAACCAAGTCATAGGACTTCGAGGTAGTTTTTCTAGTGCAACATAAATCCTCAACTCTTCGTTAGGCATTTGCATAATCATGTTATGCAAATTAAGCCCTAACCAGTCTTAGGACTCCGAGGTAGTCGTTCGGTACGACATAAACCCTCACATCTTCGAGGCTATTTGTATGATTATGTCATACAAATATAAGTCCTAATTAATTAAAATTGGCAGGATTGCAACATTAAATAAACTTCAAAATCTGAGCAAAACAATAGGATAGTTTGGGAAGTTGTCGAGATTCTTCTTGGATTCTCAGCTTCTCCTACTTTTCTTCCTTTGAACTCCTGAAATTAACTGTTCCAAACTTGATCCATTCCCTATTGAAATTTCCAAAACTCAATCGTTTGAAAACCTTAAACTTTGAAATTCTTGAGAGCAAAACCACTAATTATTATCGAGAGTTTTCTTAAATGATTCCCGTCATTTAAGATGTAATTAACTATAGGGGCTTGCCCTTATAGGGAACTTTAAGAACTCAGGTAATATAAACCCTGCTTAATTCATTTATATTAAGCAGGGAACTTGTCAGCTTATAAAATTGGTTCGCAGACCAAACAGATGCCACAAATCTCCTAATTTATTTAATCGAGCCGCATCATCAAGCAGTGTGTCTATTCTTCGGGATAGATACACAGTTTGTGATGCGGTGCTCGTTTATATAAACTATTTGGGATGTGAGATCGGTTTGATTTCATATCTTAAAATATTCAAATTTAAAAAATTATTTTTTTAAAATCAAATGCTACTTTCCAAATTATATATATATATTTAAATTAAATTTAAAATATGAAAATTCGCCGACAACTTCTGTAAGCGACCCCTTTTTAAAATACAACACACACAACCTAAAATATGCCGACAAGGGTATATAGAGGAAATTCAAAAAATTTGGAAAATATAGTTTTTAATTTAAAATATGAAATCAAATTGATATCATATATGTAATCCTTTAAATAATCAAGAATTAAACCACAAGCAATGTATCTATCCTGAGGAATGGATACTTTGCTTGGCGATGTTGCTTAATCAAAGAAACTAAAGAATCCATGACATCTGTTTGGTCTGCGAACCATTTATATTGACTGGGGGAAAGCTCGTTAACAGCCATAAGTTTCCTCCTCTGAGGTATTCCTGATCATCCAACGAGACATCTTAATTTAGTTGTAATTGTGATTTTTTTTTTTTGTAATTAAACATTGAGTAATTTTATATTTTGCTTTGTTGTGGCGGTGAATTTGATTTTTATTTTGTTTTGGTTTTGTGGCTACCCTAAAGTTTGACATGCAAGTTTTATAAACAGGAAAATACAGTAAAGTAAATGCAGAAAAAGAAAGTACTATAAACTATAAAAGCGTACCAGATCTCTTCTCGCACTCTAACCGAAAGATAAGCTTTTAGCAACAAATATAATTTTGTAGGGAATTTACAATTGCATATAAGAAAACAGGAAAAATAGGTTTAAATGACCAAATCCTATTTCATAACTTGGTGGGTTCCTACTTATTCATTTGTGAGGATGGTTTTTTTTAAGCAAAGCATAGTAGGTTCAGTCATCCTCCAAGATATCCAAAAGACTATGAAGGCGCCCGAGGTAATACCCTTAACATTTCACAACCTTTTGAATCGTCTCGAGCTCATTTGAATTTATTATGTTGCTAAATAATTTACCAATTTCATACACTTATGTTCAATGAGTATTGATGTTTCAATTAACCCAATGAGTTGGGTAATGATCACTTGATGTTTCATATATAAATTATGTGGGTGAAGACCCATAGGGGGAAAACTGATTTGATTAGGAGATTTAGCCAATTTTAATTTAGAATTGGGCTTGTTGTGTGTCGGCATATTTTTGGGTTATGTGTTTTATTTTTGAAAAGAGGTCGCCTACAAAAATTGTCGGCGAATTTTTAATTTAATTTAAATAAATAATTTGAAAAGTAGTATTTTATTTTGAAAATAATTTTAAATTTGAAAATTTTAAGATATGAAATCAAACTGATCTCACATCCCGAATAGTTTATATAAACGAGCACCGCATCACAAACCGTGTATCTATCCCGAAGAATGTACACACTTGCTTGATGATGGGGCTCGATTAAATAAACTAGAAAGGTTTGTGACATCCGTTTAGTCTGCGAACCAATTTTATAAGCCGACAAATTCCCCGCCTAATATGAAAACGTTAAACAGGGTTTATATTACTCCGGGTTCTTTAAAATTCCTATAAGGGCAAGCCCCTATAGTTAATTACATCTTAAGTGACGGGAATCACCTAAGAAAACTCTCGATAATAATCAATAATTCTGCTCTCAAGAATTTCAAAGTTTAAGTTTTCAAAGGATTGAATTTTTGAATCTCGATAGGGAATGGATCAAGTTTGGAACATTTTATTTTGGGAATTCAAAGGAAGAAAAGTAGGAGAAATTACGGATTCGAAGTGAACTTCGATAATCTCCCGACTATCCTATTGTTTGGCTTGAATTTAGGAAAGTCCTAATGTTTATTTAATGTTTTAATCTTGCCAATTTTAATTAATTAGGGCTTATATTTATATGATAGAATCATACAAATAGCCTGGAAGATATGAGGGTTTATGTCGTATCGGACGACTACCTCGGAATCCTAAGACCGGTTAGGGCTTAATTTGCAACGCAAATGCCTAACGAAGAGTTGAGGATTTATGTTGCACTAGGCAAACTACCTCGAACTCCTATGGCTTTGTTGTTTAATTCTAGGAAAGTTTTGCTTGAAGTAGATTCAAGTTTTGTCGACGACGATGGCCGTGTCGCCCACCATGCTCCGAGCTCCTTGTTGTTGCAGAGGTTTAGTTTTAGAAATCATAAATCAGGGGATGAGAAAAGTGTTTCGGTTTAGAGACGTCTTAATTTCCAAGTGTTTTTTGTGTTTTAATTAAAACAAATCTTAAAGTTGATTATAACAACACCGGTTAAGATCCCACGGTTCCATCCTTCCGGCATCATTATTTTTATCGGATTCACTTAGTCCGGATGAATTTGCTAAACTCAATCGAATGAGTTCCACACTTTCATTTAGACCGTGGGAAATCCCGTTAGCAACACGTAGATTACATCATCCGAGGTATTCCCGATCATCCAACAGGACGTTTTAATTCAGTTGTAATTGTAGTTTTATGTTCTGTTTGTGATTAAATTTTGAGTTGCTTTATATTTTGAAATGTTGTGGCGGTGAATTTTATCTTGTAGTGTCTTTTAATTTAGTTTTGGTTTCAGTTTTGGTTTCTGTCCTAAAGGTGTAGGTTTTCATGCAACAGTTGTTTTATCATGCAAGAAAAGTAAAATGCATTTCGCAATAAAATAAATTGCAAGAAAGTAAATTGCAGGAAAGTAAATTGCGATAAAATAAAAGCGTACTCGGAGGGTCTTCCCGTCATTCCAAGCTGCACTTAAAACACGATTAGAACATTTAAGCAAGTTCCTAGGTAATGCTAAGGTAAGGGTTATGGTTTTCTACCAAATTCCTAATCCTATAGCTAGTCATTTCCTATGACGTCTAGGTTCCTTGTGTTTTTGGTTTGAAGCTGATTTTCTTCATCAAAGAACAATTAAGTTCAATTGTTCTTATAAATATCCTATCATATTGAGGAAGTGCTTAAGAAGAATCTTAAACATCTTTTCAATGTTTCTAGGATTGTTTTAAGTCCAAATGAATTTAATTATGTAAATGAATCGATCGTCCGAGGTTTTCAAGTTTTGTTAACTTGCTCAGTGAACTAGGATATTTGAATGTCCTATAAGTGAAGTAACATTTCACTTGATACTCCATTTAGGAGTTATAATAGTAAAAGCTCCTAAGGGCAAAATGATATTTAATGATTTGTGATTCAAGTTCAAATTAATGGTTTAAGTTTGGAATAGTGTTCAAGTTATTTTAGATTTATTTTTGAATTCTTCATGTATTTATATTTAATTTAATTTAATTTAATTTAATTTAATTTAATTTAATGTGGTTTAATTTAAATTAATTTAACTTAAGTTAATTTAATGTAATATGATTTAATTTAATTTAATTTAATTTAATTTAATTTAGTTTTAATTTAATTTAATTTAATTTAATTTAATTTAATTTAATTTAATTTAATATAATATAATTTAATATAATTTAATTTAATTTAATTTAATTTAATTTAATTTAATTCTTAATTTTTAATTTAATTTTTTAATTTTAAGGGAATTTGTTTTAAATAATTTAACTTTAATTTAATTTAATGATTAAGTCTTTTAGCATTTTAAATCTTAAATTTGGATTATCATTTTAATTAGAAATTAAATATTATTGGGATGATTAATTTAGGGATTTTTAAATTAAAGAATAAATCTCTTCCTAATAATATCCCTATTTTAATAATTCCAATTTCATTATTCTTCCAAATTTAATTAATTATTTAATTAAGGTTTATTTCAATTATTTTAAATTGGTTAGTAGGTTTCTACCCTTTAATTATTTAAATTTCAATCATCCAAATCAGATTAAGATCAAATATCTTACTCTTTAATTTTATTAAGCCTAAAGTTTTAATTAAGGGTTAAAATTTTAATTACCATTTTGCCCTTCAAGCCTAATAATTTCATAACTCACTAAATTGAGCTCAAATGAACTTGAAATTTTTATGTGACTTCACTCATATGTCAATAAAGACATTAGAGGAGAAAATGTGATTTTTCTGTATTTAATTTATTTATATGATTATTTTTGGTGGAAAATAAGGATTTCCAAGGAAAATTTAATAATATGACCAAGGGAAAGTTTCTGTCCTTAAGAAAATTATGGGACATTTCTAATGACCAGAGTACCACTTGGACCAAATTTTGTGATTTTTTGAATTATATTTTATTTATTAGAATTATTTTAAGTTCTGGAGTATTAATTAATTTAAAAATAGAATATAAGTTGAAAAATGAATTTCATAATTTTTAAAATTCTGTCTGATATCAAGGATTCCAGAGAACCAAATTTTACAATTTTCTGATTTTTCTTTGATTTATTATAATTATTTTGGTGAAAATGCTAGAAAATACATTTTTTAATTTTAAAATTACCCTAGAGCTTTAAAAATTAATATCTCACCAAATAGGCCTAAGAAAAATATGGGGTTTGTTCCTAAGTGATTAAAATTCAAAATGTGAAATTTTGATGAATTTTATTATTTTTGTGATTTTTATTATTTTTTAATTATTAAAAATATTAAAATAATATTAAAAATCAACTTTTTTAGAAAATTGAAATTTTAATTTTCTTAAATTCCCTGATATCAGAGAGGCTCCAAAACCAATTTGGTGAATTTTTGAAAGACATTTTGAAAGTTATGAATTTTTAAAGTTTAAAATGACTAAATGGCTTAATCAACCCAATTAATAGGGCTAACCAAGTCCAATTGACTTTAAACTTTTATGGTGGGTTCCTCTGATCCTAAAGGTCAGTGGAGAATTGATTTCAATTCAATTTGATGTATGGTTAGCTCTAATTAATTAGAGACCTATTTTGAGTGTTTAAGCCAATTAAGGTTAATCTGAGTGAATTAACTCAAGTCCTATTTTTCCTAGGGTTCTCTGGTCATAAGGAACATCACCAAATTTTTCTAGAATTTATTTCACAACATGCTATTTATTGGAATTAAAGTACTCAAAACACCAATATGCATTTGAAAAATCAATAACTTTTCACAGAGATGGCCTCTGACCTTGGAAAATTCAGGGAATGTTCCCAAGTTCGGAGGCTTCAAAAGCCTCTATGGTCTCATGCCATGGTGAATTGTATACATGCATGGAGAATTAAATGTATGCGGAGAGTAAATAAATTATAAAAAATAAAATACTTGATGAAATTAAATGATTTCTTTTCCACATTATTCTCCTCCGTTCACTCGAGCAAGAGGGTATTTTTATTTTATTTTTGTGATTTTCCTACACAAAGTTATGGATTTTTAAAGTTTCGATATTTAATAAATACATTAAATACCCTATTTATCTACTTATCCACGCGGCGCCGGCGAAACATCGGCGACTCCGAAGGGTACGTGTCGCGCCGCGATTGGGCGCCGCCATCCGAGTCGGCCGTCCCGGACCCGCGGTTCACGTAACATTCCCCGGTCCGGCGCAATCCGAACCGTCCGCTCGATACACGCGCGATCCAACGGCTCTCGGTCATCGTCTACGACCGGTGTGCACCCGTGACCGTCAACCTTCTAACCCCAATTTCTCACTCGATTCTCGATGGATTTTCGTGTTCTTATACTCTATGGATTCGTCTTGAAGAGACGAACACATCCATACGGTAAACATGCATTTAAATTGACTCAAATTAAAAATGAGAATCTCTGGAAGCTCGGGAAGAAGAGGGTGTCCATACCTTTGCTCAGAGAAGTGAAGCTTCGATCTGAGAGTTGTTGCACCTTCGATTGGATCCTAGTAAGCTCCGGATGAAGTCTCCCGGTCCGGTGAATTATCCAGGTTGGACTTCGACCACGCCCGATCACAAAGCTTGGAGGCCGGAGCAAGCCGGGTGGCTCCGGAGATGGGGCTTTCGAGTGGGGAACTTCTCCTCTTGGTCCGGTGAAGGTGTAGGACCAATCAATTTGGGAATTGGCTCGACCGTGAAGAAGTGTCCTGGTTTTGGGCTAAAGTTTGAGCTCGAAATTGGGCTCGACTCGGAGGGAATTGAGGCTGGAATTCGAGTGGGGATCGGGTGCTCTATGTGTGGAGAGTGATGCAGAGTGATTTTGGCGAGTTTCCTTAAGGTTTGGTTCGACACCTTCTTTGGCCGAGAGGGTGAGGGGTTTAAATAGGCATGGTCGGAGGCTCTCCCGGGGGGTTTAATGGTTGGGATCACGTGCTCTGGTGAGGAGAAGAACATCTGCAATGGCCATTTGGAGTGAGGCAGCTCAACAAGGTGGAATTCCAAAATTTGGCTCCTCCCAAGGTTTCGGGCATGGTGTTTTCCGGCGACTGGGTGGCCGACCGGCCAGGGTCAGGTCACCCTCAAGCTCGGGTGGGTCGAGGCTGGAGGCTTGTGCGATCGATCGAGGTTTGACATGTGTAAAGGAGTTTGATTTAAATGGAATGGGAGAAGGCTCACTTTGGCTTGGTTTGGGTCAACCCACCATTTTGGGCTTGGTGCACCCTTCCAAGCTCGATTTTGAGCTGAGGGAATCATTTAGGTCAGCTTAGAAGGAGTGGTGAAGTCTCCATCCATGATGAGGTGGCTAAACATGGTTTAGTGTGTGACATGATTAGGGTAAAAGGGTTAAAGGAGGTTTAAGAAAGAACCCCTCTTCTTGCCATAAATGGACTAATGACAAGTCAAAGCCCTCATGGCTTCATGTGGCTTGAGAATGGCTTGTTCATGGCTCCATTTGGCTTGGGAAAAGGTTGATTTGTTTCATGAAAAGGGTTTTAGAAATATTTGACAATTAGGGGTAATTTGACATGTGGCTTGATTTGGAATGGTTTAATTGATGATTTTGAAACTTAGGGGTGATTTTGATCAAATGGATGATGAGGGGAAGTGTCATGTGGGCTTTAGGATGATTTGGGCTTTTGAATTTTGAAGGAAATGGGCTTTTAAGAAGGTTTAAGGGAAGTGGGCTTTTAAGTTTAAGGATGTGTTCATGGATGGGAATTTTTGTAAAAGTTTGGGCCAAATAGTTGTTGGTTTTGGTTTAGGGATGTTTCATGAATAATTTGAAATAAATTTAAGGTGGTTTGGGTTTGAATTGGGTTGAATTTGGGTTTATTTGGTAAATGGGCCAATGTAGGTCAAATTGGGCTAACTTGGGCCAATGTTGGGCTAGGGTTGAAATTGATGTAAAATAAATGTTGAGAAATGTTCATGGGAGTGTTTCAAAGAGGTTTTGGCTTTGGTTGGATTTTGATTTTGAGGTTTGGGCCTATTTGGGTTAGGTTTAGGTTTAGGTCAAAATTGGGCTTTTTGATTTTGGGTTGAATTTGAGTGGGGTTTGGGTCTAAATTTTGGGCAAATCATGTTAGTGTTTTGTTTATGGGGATGTCAAGGAAGGCTTAGAAAAGATTTGGGGTTAATTGGAGTTGAATTGGGTTAGTTTGGGCTAAGTTTGGGTCATGGGTCCAAATTTGGGCTTTAAGGCCCAAAGTGAAATTGGATCCCAATGCCAATCAAATTGGGCTTGGATTTGGTCTAAATTGGTGTTGGGGATATTGAATTGAAGTTTAGAATTGAATTGGACCAGAATTTGGGTCAATTGGGTAGGTTAGGTTTGACATTGGGTTTACTTTGGGTTAAAATGGGTCAAATTGGCGGTTTTGATAAAAGTGGGGTAAATTGGCAAAATTGACCCATGGTATAGTTGAACAAAATGAAATTGGAAATATTTGGGATTTTCTTGATTTTTCTGGGAATTTTCTGAATTTTTGGATTTTTTTGGCTAAGAGGGGTATTTTGGGTATTTGGAGGGTATTGGGAGGTATTTTTGGAATTTTTGGTATTTTGGTTATGGATGATCAATTTGAGTGATGAGGAAATGTTTGGGAATGATTTTGGAGAATTTTGGGTAATTTAGGTGATTTTGGAAATTTTTGGGTAGTTTCAAGGGCATTTAGTAGGTTAGGCGGGTGTAGGGTCCTGGGGGTCAAAAATTGAAAATTTGGAAAATTGAAGATTTAGTGAATATAAGTGGAATAAAATCATTTTGGTTGAGCCATGAAGCCACATCAAGCCCGCATGAGCCATGAAGGGACTCATTTGAGGCATTCACTATGTTGTTCCTAACCCTCTGCCAAGGGCTTAGGGGTTAAGGACCATCCATGTGAATCACCTACATGAGTCGGGAGGTCAAGTCGGGTATGGGTGTGTTTTTAGGAAGTGTGTGAAAGTGTAGTGTGTAGGTGTAGTGTATGTGTAAGTCAACCCTTCACCAGACCAGGCCACCCAGGGCAATCCTAAGGCCAAAGAGTCCTATAGGAACTTATCCTTTAAACTTCCACACTTGATTTCAACCCTCTAGGTGATTAGGGGTCTACAGTCAAGTTTGTGGAGTTTGCAGGGAGTTAAGAAGTGGTTTGAATTTCTAGGTGGTGGGTCCCAATTCTAGTCCTCTAAGATAGTCAAAGGAAAAGCCTAAGGCTAGATCCTAAGTACTAAAGAGAAGAAGAGAAGACCTCATCAAAAATGAGGTCAACATTGTGTTTCAATGATGTTTAAATTTGATTATATTTTATTTTCTAAAAGTCATTAAATTAAACCTTGACTAAGTCTAATTCACTACTAAACCCTTAAGACTTAATGGGTGGATTTGCAATCATAGGAAATGTTGAGTTATGTGATCTTAATTCTTATCAAAACATTGAAGAATCATTTCATCAGATTAGGAGTTCTAAATTGGTGAATAATTATATTCCAAAGTCAAACCCCTCACCATAGTATTATTTAATTTTAATCATCTTCCAAATTTTTTTAAATTAAGAATTGCAATGTTGTCCTTAATGTGGAGAAGTGTGAGATTGATTTCTACCATTAAGTCCCTTGTATTTCAATCATCTAAATATGTCAATTTATGATAATTAATATCCCATTTACCCTTTGATTAGGCATAAATACTTAATTAAGGCTTAAATTTCAAAATTACAATTTCCCCTATAAGGCCTATCACTTTATAATTCATTAAATTTAACTCAAATGACTATAAATTTTTTATGTTACCCCACTCATGGGTCAACTAAAACTTGAGAGGATAAAATGTGATTTTTCTGATTTTAATTTAATTTTTATAGGTTCTTTAATGCAAAATAGGGATTTTTAAAGTAAATTCCATATTTTACCGAGAGTAAAGAATCTGTCTTTAAAAAATTTATAGGATGCACATCTACATTAGAGGACCACTTAGACCAATTTTGATGATATTTTAAGTTTTAATTTAATTATTATAATTACTTGTCTATTTTGAGTTTTAATTAAATATAAAATATTATTTAAGTGAAAAATTAAGTTTTATATTTTTCTTAAATCTCTCTAAGGTTAGGGAGCCCATAGAAATAAATGCTATTTTTTTAATTTATATTTTAATTACTAGGATTATTTTAGTGAAAAATAAGAAAATTCAATTTTAGCCTTTCAAAATTATTTTAAGCCTTTAAAATTTAATATCTTCACTTCAAAAATTGAAAAACTATTTTAATTGGTCCAAAGTAATCAGGAGACCAAATGTGATATTTTTGTGTTGTTTAATATTTTTGTGATTTTTATGAATTTTTAATTGCTTTAAATTATTTAAATAATAAAATATTACTTAAAAATGAAATAATTATTTTAATTCCATTTTTAGTTTTCTTAAACTCTTTTACTCACAGAGAACTCCTAAAACCAATTTCATAATTTTTTTACTTATATTTTTATTATTATAATTATTTTAATTCCAAGATTGTCATTTCACTTAGAAAATCCATTTTAGTGATCAAATTAGTTCCCATTGACTTCAAATTTTTATGAAGAGTTCCCCTGACCATTATTCACAGAGGAGAATCATTTTTAAGCTTAAAAGAGACTACTAAGTTTAATTAACTTTTATTAAACCTTAAAGACATTAGGTTTAATATAAAATTAAATTTTGATTAAGCTTAAAAGACATTATTAAGTTTAATTAACCCTTATCAAACCTCAAAAACATAAGGTTTAATATAAATAAAATTTTAATTAAGCTTAAAAGACATTATTAAGTTGAATTAAGCCTCATTAAACGTTAAAGGTATAAGGTTTAGTACAAAATCAAATCTTAAGTAAGCTTTAAAGACATCATAAGGTTTAATTAATCCTCATTAAAAATACATTAAAACTTTAATTACATGAATGAATAACCTTAAATTCTAATTAAGTCTAACCCTAATTAAACTTAATTAACCTTTAAGCCTTACTTACATTAGGTTTAAACAACCTTAAATCCTAATTAAGTCTAAACCTAATTAGACTTAATTAACCTTTAAGACTTACTTACATTAGGCTTAAACAACCTTAAATCCTAGTTAATTCTAACCCTAATTAGACTTAATTAACCTTTAAGCCTTATTTACATTAGGCTTACACAACCTTAAATCCTAATTAAGTCTAACTCTAAACCCTAGATTTAATTAACCTTTAAGCTTTACTTACATTAGGCTTAAACAACCTTAAATCCTAATTACGTCTAACCCTAATTAGACTTAATTTACCTTTAAGCCTTACTTACATTGGGTTTAAACAACCTTAAATCCTAATTAAGTCTAACCCTAATAAGACTTAATTAATCATCTTACCCAAATTAGGTTTAGTTAACCTTAAACCAATTAAGCTTAACCCAAATTAAGCCTAATTAATCAATTAAACCTTACCCAAATTAGGCTTAATTAACGTTAAATCAATTACGCTTAACCTTAATTAAGCCTAATTAATCAATTAAACCTTACCCAAATTAGGTTTAGTTAACCTTAAACCAATTAGGGTTAACCTTAATTAAGCCTAATTAATCAATTAAACCTTACCCAAATTAGAATTGATTAACCTTAAATCAATTAGGCTTAACTCTAATTAAGCCTAATTAATCAATTAAATCTTACCCAAATTAGGTTTAATTAAATTTAAATCAATTAGGCTTCACCTTATTTAAGCCTAATTAATAAATTAAACCTTTCCCAAATTAGGTTTAATTAACCCTAAACCAATTAGACATAACCTTAATTAAGTCTAATTAATCAGCTAAACCTTACATAAACAACTTAACATAAATTCAAACATAAAGCTCCATAAACTATACCCAAAAACCTAGGTATAACCTAACTTAAACCTAAGCCAAATCTAATTTAAGTCCAAATCATATCAGACTTAAGCCCAAAACTAAACTTAGGTTCAATATGACATGAATCTAAGTTAACCTAAACCAAACTTAAATTCCATATTAAATTTAAGTCAAAACCACATAACTTAGGTTCAATCTAACTTGAACCTAAGTTAATTCAAACTTAACATCAATCCATATTGAACTAAAGTCAAAACTTAGGTTCAACCCAAATTGAACCCAAAGTAATAATACATAAGTTCGACCCAAATCAGACTAAATCTTAAGTTCGATCTAAATCAAACTTAATTCTACATAAATCTAAATAAACTTGTAAGTTTAACCAAAATCAAACTTAATACAATATAAGTTTGATCTAAGTCAAACTTAACTTGACATAAAATTAAACATAAAACAACATTTCAACTAAATTTGGACATCAGACAACTTTGAAACAATAGACATTCTTATGATTTTATTTCTGAAAATGTTTACTTTGTAGGTATAAAAGCAAAACCTCGTTTAGATTTTTCTGCATGTTATAGGATGTGCTAACTCTGTTTTGTAGGACAACAATGACAAAATGACGACAAAATAAACAACCAAAATAAAATAAAAACAACCTCGCTTAGATTTATTTTGCATGTTATAGGATGTGCTAAATCTGTTTTGCAGGACGTCGACGATGAAACATAAATAAAAATAACAAAACAAAAATACATTAAAACCAAAAAAATTACTAAATGACATTAAAAATGACAAAACACAACAAAAAATAAACGACATCAAAAATGACAAAATAAGACATAAATGATAAGACATGATATGATAAAACATATTTGACAAAATAAACAAACAAGACATGGAACAGTGACATGACAAGTCACAAAATAACAACATGACAAACAAAACCGACTTTACATGACAAAATAAAGTCATATCTTCTTGACATTTTAGAAGATAACTCATGACATAAATAAATTGACATAATATTGATCCACCTGATATTTATACTTACAAATATGATATGAAAAATGGCAACGACACCAAAAACTTGATTCTGTCGGATATATATATGCTGATGATTTTGATTTATAATGTGGATACTACGCAAGTATACGTATCGTTTATCAAGTAATATAAGACTTTCTGATTAAGCCCCGAGATAACCCACAGGGAAAATATGAAAATCTTTAAAGGAATCAGAAAAATATCATTTTACTTTATTTAATGGCTTTGGAAAGTATGCTTTGATTTTGAAAAGTTTTGAAAGTTCTCTTGTATTTTGAAATTTCCTTAATAAAATGTTAAACAAGAAATTAAAATTATAATAATTAATAACACTCTATGTAAAACACTATTAACTAGAATATCTTTTTCTTTTCCTTTTATGAAGTAGTAATAATTATTAAAGTATTGTTGTGGAAGTATTTAAATTTGTTGTGACAGATAGAAGTAAATGTGTTCTATACCCTTACTTGGTTCTATTAAGAACATAGGTTAATTTGAAATTTTTATCCTTTCGAACATGGTTAGGCAGGGAAGATACTAGTCTCTCACTCTAGAGTTCCCTCGATTCCCACCAGCTGGGGGCTAACTTCTCATAACAAAACTCAAAACTTCAAACCAAATTATGGGGTTTTAGCCTGTCACTCTAAAATCCTCTAATTTTACTCCATTCCATAAAAATATCTTCTAATATTACATTCAGTTATATTGACTCCAATTCTCACCCATATAATTGCATGTGATTCTTACTAACTTTTATGAGACAATACCGCATTGGATCTTACATAATCTCAAGAAATTCTACAACTTCACAGGCCAAATTAAGAAGTGAACAAAGTTTTCAAAATCAATCTTTTACAACTTCTTCCAACTTTAAACACTTATACTTTCCACAATAAGTCTCCATAAACTATTTACTTCTCCATTTAAGAAAGAAAAAGATAAAGTAAACTACTCAGAATGCCTTGAGAAAATACAAAAACACATTGGTTTGAAATTAAAAACCATATGAAAAATAACAAACAAAAACAAGTATTAATTTAAAAACTAAATGTAAGAACAAAAGTAAACACTTATCTGAAAATTCTCGCCACAACACTCAGGAAGTTCCTCTGAAACTTTAACTCTTCACTAAACTACTCCTCAGAGTGGATCTCTCAACTCCGATGACTTAGAATAAACTTCAGACTTCAATAGAAACTAAACTAAAAGAAAGAAAAGAAGTGGGAAGAAGAAGACTTCACTCCAACCCTTTTCTCCTTTTTACTCTCTACTCCTACTCTTAATAAAAACTCTCGCAAAATAAAAGTAAAATACTGTAAAAACTCTCTTCAAAATGCAAGTGGAAGAGCCTCTTTCTACTCTTTACTCCTACTCCTAATAAAAACTCTTTTCAAAATACAAGTGGAAAAGCCCCTTAATCTTTCCTAAGACTCTCTTTAAATAGTAAACCAAAAGGTGCCTTGGTGTCTCTTAAAATGTGTCCAGATTCAATGTATTCACTAAAGAATGCACCCCTTCATTCAAACTTGTCGCCTAAAGGAAGTTACGGAAGTTACCACCAAGAGTTACATTCCATCCCCTTTGAAATTGGCACCAAATTCCTTTTGGATTTCAATTTTTAACTGTGGCGGCTAAGCGTCGGCCCAGCGGCGCTTAGCCGCCAGAGCCAAAATTTTCATTTTTCATTTTTTCTTTGTTCCAAATTTGATCCAATTTTTCTCCTTTCATCATGAACATCCATTTTCATTATACCTGCAAGAAAAACACAAAAAACCTTCCATTAAAGTGCAATATCATTAAAAATAGGTATAAAAATGTGCATAAAAATACTATATATTTTATTTGTATCAAAAACCCCCAAAACTTAAATTGTTACTTGTCCTCAAGTGACAGTTAATCTCATAGAACATTTTAGCATGCAAATTATGTAATGAGTTTCTTAGGAAGATAACGAAATTTTTTTCTAGAAATGGAATAGTACAATTTAGAGAAAATTTCAGTTATTAAAACCAACTTAAAGTTTAGAAAGTTCTAAAATAAAGGAAAATGAAAAATATAAGTTTCTATCTAATTCAGAAATATTTGTAGATTCTTCAAAATATAGGACTCAAGAACTTATTTTCTCACTTAAAAATCTTTATTTGAAAATAATTTTACTTACTATATTATAACCTTAAGCTTTAGATTTTCTCTGAACTTATATCTTAAATTTTAGGTATGAAACCAATTTTTGATTAGTCCCTTAAATCCTCAAGCTTCTGCTTCTTTTCATATACTATTTTTCACTTTTTCTTTTCTTTTTCTTTTTTTTATAAGGCAAGGATTACTATATCTGGATAGGCCTTTAATGATTTTGAATTCCACCCTTCCATTTAAAATTACATCTTTCACTTAAAAATCATAATAATAATATTTAAAAATTACTCTTCAATAAAAGAAATTTAAGCTTTTAAGAATAAAAGTCAAATCTTCTATTTATCCAAAAATAGAAAACTTCTTACTAAAGATAGTTTAACTTTATTTAACACCTCTTCATTAAGAAAATTTTAACTTTAAGTTTTTCATGATTACTATAAATTTTAACTAAATTCTTTTATTCATTTCTATATTCAAAATTTTTGTTCCCCTAATATAACTTCATGTACATAATTGTTCTCAATCAAAAATAAGATTTATTTTAAGTATTCTTAAGAATCAAATAAAATTTTAGGTTTTTGAAAATATTTGTTTTTAAAATCCCCCCCCCCCAAAACTTTAATTTTTAGTTAAGATAAAACATTTAAGCATAAGAAATGATACATGGGTGATAAATAAAAACTAACATATCATGTTTGCAAGAATTTTTAATATCCTACTATGCAAGTATAACAATTTAAATAACAGGAGTAAAATGAAATCAAATTTAGTTTTTCAAAACATTTTTTTTATACAAAGAAAAGTAAAAATTTCAAAAAGACTTCTACAGTAGTAGCTTTTCAAAGCAAATACACAGTAACTTAAATAACACACTAATACAGATAACAGATGATAGTGGAATTTGAAAAATTTTAAACATGTAGTTTCCTAAGTAGAAGTTCCCAATAGTGGTTTATAATCTCCTAATAGTTTTTGAATTAAAGTACACACTACTAAAAACTCTGACATAACATACACATAAAAATATTTACTATTACACATCACTACCACAAAGCAACATATAAAACATCAATACAACAACAACAATACATATGAAAATGAATATTAGAAAAATAATACAAACTACAGTTTGCATACTATCAAGGTTCACATCACAACACAATGATCAAACTAAATACTAAACAAAACACACATCAGTACATCCATAACACCACAACGAAAACAAATAACACAAATCTACTCATCATCCTCATCATCATCATCATCATCCTGCTCGTTCCAATCCCTAGATGGCTCATAAGGTATGTAGAATGGATGAGAGGGTATCTCAGCACTTTGATCACCTATAATCCGTCTATCCAAATATTGCTGATAACTCTCCTCATACTCATCATGTTTACAATATATCTTTCCACATTATCCATCTTACCATCCATATCTTTCAGATGCTCTCGAGTAAAACTCACTTTTTTCAAAATATTTCTTAACAAAGTAGTCTCTGAATCTGTAGATGATGAAGCACGTGAAGTAGTAGCAC
Organism: Papilionanthe hookeriana x Papilionanthe teres; assembly: GCA_022702705.1. Taxonomy (NCBI): domain Eukaryota; kingdom Viridiplantae; phylum Streptophyta; class Magnoliopsida; order Asparagales; family Orchidaceae; genus Papilionanthe; species Papilionanthe hookeriana x Papilionanthe teres. Next base: position 4,603,951 of record CM040433.1, on the reverse strand, counting down.
GAGAAGTAGATGCAGCAGAAGTAGAAGCAGTGGAAGCCCTACCAAATCCTCTTCTCCAACCAAACTCTGAATGTACAGTGTAAGCACCAACGTTGACACTGGTAATTGGTCTCAATGGTTGAAGTACCTCTTCCCAGGTTTCAAACTTCACTCCAGATTGTTCACATAATGAATGAACCAAGGAAGGAAATCCCATACCTGCAGTAGTGGTTGATCTAGAACAGTTCAAAACATAATCATAAATTATAACTCCGATGTCGATAGGCTTCCCTTCTCGAATGCAATGGTTCAACACGACTCTTTCACTTGTTACTTCACTTGTATGACTCGAAGGTAACAATTTAGATGAGATAAAATAATGCCACGCCTTAGAAGTGGCATTCGATTTAGACGAGGGAAGTTCACTCTTCTATCATTTGTTATTTTCCATAATCCTCTTCCATCAGTCAGAAATTCCATGATCTCATCTAATTCTCCGTCCGTAGGATGATAGTTGGAATAAAAACAGAACATGTCGGGAGGTAGTCCACAAAAAGTGTTGATTGCCCGAGAAGAAAAGTTGACCTCATGCCTCCTAACCATCACTTGATTCTCTTCTGCAACAGACAAATTTGCATAAAATTCTCTGACCACAGAAACAACAGCAACAGTGGAGAAGCAACAATAATTCTCTCAGTTCCTTCTAGCAATCATATCTTCAATCACCTCTCCTGGTTTACTAAACACACTCTCAGGAATCAACTTACGTGACTGCAATGCATCGGCTTATCGTTCCTCAGCTCTCGTACTAACAAATTTGTCAGAATCAAATCTTGTTTTTTCTCGTGCACGCATTGAGTTTGGAGCCATCTCTAAAAATTCACGAAAAATTTACCATAAATTTCAAAATCAAACTAACCTTGCTAAATTATCTTCCAAAAGATATTTTCACTAAATCCAAGCAATTTCTCAAGTTTTTCCTCAAATTTTCATCATGAATAGTGATTTTAAGATTTTCCAAAATGTACTCAAAATACATGGTGAAAATCAAAAAAAATTTTACTTAGGAGTAGTGCTCTTACCTCAAGGAATCTAAATATAACAATTTTTGTTGAGATCGGCTTTTAAATGATCCACAATATGATGCCATAAACTCCTCTTTCGGGATAAACCGAAGGTTGAAGACGATGGGGTGGTTTAAAAATGGCAATTTTTGGGTTTTTAACTGTTGTGAACCAATTTTCGTAAACTGGTGCCTAAGCGCGAACCGCTCGGCGCTTAGCTGCGAAACGTGAGCTTAAGCGCCGGCACTCTGGCGCTTAGCCGCCAGTACCTAGATTTTCACAATTAAGGTATATACACTAAATCACCTTGTTAATCTCCCTTAATTACTCCAGAATAATTATTTCTCCCCACATAAATTTTCTAATATTCCAAATCAAAATTTAATATCCATTGATTCCACACAAATTTCACACAAACACAAACTTATATTAAAACAAACATAACACTTAATACAATTCTAGAATTTCTATCCACACATAAAGGATGAAATTCTCTAAATACAAGAGACTTTAATCTCAAGCTGATAAGTATACATCTACAGAATGTAACCATCACATCATCAGGCTTAGTTAATACTTAAATATAAACACTAAACACACTAAACATAACACACATGAACACTAAACATAACACATAAGAACACTAAACAAATAAGAACAAAGCACTCTTAATTCCATTCTCCAATATGCGGATTATATCCCGAACCATTATGATTCTCATTTGATCCTTCTGGAATATAAATCTGTTAAAACGGGCGATAATTGTTCATCCTTAAATCATCTTCTTCAATCCAATTATTCTTCAAAAACATCGCCTTATCCGCTTCTTCCACGTACCTTGAATGACTGGATTGCATCTTGAGTTGCCATCCCATGTGCTCCAAATGTAGGTTACTTTCATGGATTTTTGCTTCCATTGAAGTCACTCGGGCTTCAATTTTTGCAATTATTTCAGCAATCCCTTGAATACTAACAGCGAGATATCCATTGAATAACTCTTTAGCACTGTCACTAACGAACTTAATCTTGTCAGAATCTTGCTTCTTCTTAATCTCATTCTCCCAAGAAGACATGATGCACTCAAAACTCTCTTCTTAAGACTCAGAAATGAAAATAGGACTTGGGGCAAGTGTTTCTCTTAAATCAGGTCCTTTTTATAGAATTGGGTGCTAAAACTGCCCCAAGACGTTTTAAAAATCCAAAAGAACTTCCATAACCACTCTCCCATGATCTAGGCTTCTAGAACCTCATTTTTCACATTTTTTATAACTGCGGCGCCTAAGCGCCAACCAGTCAGCTCTTAGTCGCCAGTGCTTAAGTTAGCACAGGTCTGCTAAGTGTCCAAATTTTCATTCTGACTTCTTTAAAAATCTGTTTAGGGCAGCTGCAGATTATTGAATAATATGCTGATATGTTGATTAAAAATAATATGCTGATAAGTTAGGTGCGGTGACTATTATAAATTTTTATTTTTTTGAAAAAATCAGACTGCAGTCAGAAAGCCCTCACCGCACCTAGGTAGGTGCGGTGTGAAAATGCTGTTTTCAGTGTTTTGAAAACGCCTAAGCTGCCAGAACGCAGTTTACTCAAACAGTTCAGGTGCATTTTCAAAACGCTACCGCATCAAATAAGCTGCCCCAAACGGACCCTAAATCATCAATTAAGGTCAAATAAACTTTACTATAGTTTAAAAACTCCAAATTACTACCACTAAAAACATAAAAATAAACCAAACAAAGCAAACAAATCACACAAAACAAACATAAAGCAAAGCACACCAATAATTATGGGTTGCCTCTTACAAAGCGCTTATTTTAACATCTTCAGCCTGACATACCCAGAACTCATTCTGAGTGACCCAACATCAAATTATTATCAGATTTAGATTTATTGACTGAAAAATATGGTTTAAGACTATGTCCGTTAACTTTAAATATTTTTCTAGTCTTAGGATCTTGAATATCTAGAGCTCCATAAGAATAAACTTTTATCACAATAAATGGACCCATCCACCTGGACTTAAGTTTTCCAGCAAATATTCTCAATCTAGCCTTATACAGTAAAACTTTTTGTCCTGGTACAAGATATTTAGTAAGAATCTTCCTATCATGCCATAACTTCATCCTTTCCTTATAAATCTTAGCATTTTCATAAGATTCATTCTTTATTTCTTCAAGCTCATTCAATTGCAATAATCTCTTTTCAGCAGCATCTTTCAAATTATAAATGAACTCTTTAATAGCCCAATATGCTTTATGCTCAAGTTCAAAAGGTAAATGATAAGCTATTTCAAAAATCAGCCTATATGGGGACATTCCTATAGGTGTTCTGTAAGCAGTCCTATAGGCCCACAAAGCATAATCCAGTTTGATTGACCAATCCTTTCTATTTGGATTAACAATTTTTTCCAAATTCTTTTAATTTCACTATTGGATAATTTAACCAAACCACTTGTCTGCGGATGATAAGCAGTAGTAATGCGATGATTAATATGATATTTCTTTGCTAACTTTCCAATAATCGAATTTCTAAAATGACTTCCCCCATCAGTTATGATTACTCTTGGTATTCCAATTTGCAAAATATATTCTTTTCTAAAAACTTTGCAACACTTTGAGCATCACATCGAGGTAAAGCAATAGCTTCAATCCATTTGGAAACATAGTCTACTACTATCAAAATATAAACATTTCCTAAATATGGTGTAAATGGTCCCATAAAATCTCGGTCCTAAACATCAAATATTTCAACTTCCAACATATAATTGAGGGGCATCTCATTTCTTCTAGAAATAGTGCCTACACGCTGACATCTATCACAATTTTTAATATAAACATTCACATCCTTAAAAATTATAGGCCAATAAAATCCTGATTGTCATATTTTATATGTAGTTTTATCACTTCCAAAATTTCCCCCATAATAAGAATCATGACATTTTTGAATAATTTCATAAGTCTCTTCCAAAGGTACACATCTTCGAATTATAAGATCCTTTCCTTGTTTATGTAAAAATGGGTCATCCAAAAAATAAGTCTTAGCATCAGACATAAATTTCTTCTTTTCTTAGTATGTCAAACAATAGGGTATAATATTACTAACAATAAAGTTTACTATGTCTGCATACCACAGAACACACCATTCTTTAACAGTGAACAATTTTTTATCCGAAAAATGTTCATTAATTTATTCGATATCACAGAGAGATTTTTCAATTTCAAGCCTAGATAAATGATCATCAATTTGATTATCAGAACCCTTCCTATCACTATCTCAAAATCAAATTCTTTCAAAAGAAGAATCCATCTTATCAGTCTCAGTTTTGCATCATTTTTCTTCATTAAGTATTTAATAGCAGAATGATCAGTATGCACTACACATTTAGTTCCAATTAAATATGATCGAAATTTATCAAAGGCAAATACTATAGCTCTTAACTCTTTCTCAGTAGTGTTATAATTAATTTGAGCTTCATTAAGAGTTTTACTAGCATAATAAATTACTTTGAAAATTTTATCATATTTCTGATCTAAAACAACACCAATAGCATAATTACTAGCATCACACATTAATTCAAAAGGTTTCTCCGAATTTGGTGAAATTATTACAGGTGCAGTGATTAATTTTTCTTTTAATGTTTCAAAGGCTTTACGGCAGTCATCATCAAAATTAAAAATTGCATCCTTTTCCAGTAAACGGCATAAAGGTTTTGTAATCTTTGAAAAGTCTTTGATGTAACGCCTGTAGAATTCAGCATGTCCTAAAAACTTCTAATTCTCCTTACATTGGTTGGACAAGGTAAATTAGATATAACTTGAATTTTTACAGGATCTACCTCCAAACCTTTTCCTGAAATTCGATGTCCCAAAACAATTCCTCCTGCTACCATAAATTGGCATTTTTCCCAATTAATGACCAAATTAGTTTCTTCACAGCATTTTATAACTTTAGATAGATGTTCTAAACATGATTCAAATGAAATTCCAAAAACTGAAAAGTCATCCATAAAAACTTCAATCCCTTTTTCAATCAAATCACAAAAAATAACCATCATACATCTCTGAAATGTAGAAGGGGCACTACATAAACCAAAGAGCATTCTTCTAAAAGCAAACGTAACATAAGGACTAGTAAACGTAGTTTTGTCTTGATCCTCAGGAGCAATTTGAATTTGGTGGTAACCAGTATATCCATCTAGAAAACAAAAGTATTTATGCTCAGCAAGTCTATCCAACATTTGATCTTGAAAAGGGAGTGGAAAATGATCTTTCCTTGTGGCAAGGTTTAATTTTCTATAATCCATGCATATTCGCCACCCTGTAACTTGTCTTATTGGTATCATTTCATTCTTTTCATTAACAGTCACAGTCACTCCTCCATTCTTAGGAGCACAGTGAATAGGACTAACTCATGCACTATATGAAATAGGGTAGATAATTCCAGCATCCAACCATTTTAAAATTTATTTATTAACAACGTCTTTCATGATAGGATTTAATCTCCATTGGGGATCAGCCCGTGGTTTGCAATTATCTTCCATACGAATTCTGTGCATACAAATTGAAGAACTGATTCCTTTAATATCAACAATTGTCCATCCAAAGGGTTTCTTGTGCTTCTTCAAAATTTCAAGCAAACTCTCTTCTTCTTTTTTAGTTAATTGAGAAGAAATTATAACATGCAAGGTTGAGGATTCACCTAGAAAAACATACTTTAAATGATCAAGAAGCATTTTTAGCTCAAGTTCAGGAGGTTTTTTAATTGATGGACCATAAGATTCATCTTTTTCATTAATATCCAACAATTCAAAACTTTCACGAACATACTTTAAATCTTCCTCTTGAAAATCTTCAAAATCAAGTAACTCCTCTTCTTTCTTATATTCCAATTCTTCTTTTTCAGCTTTCTCTTCATAAGTTAATTTGAAATGACATTCATTTAAAAATTCAATAACATCCATCCTATAACACTCATCTTCTTTACCTCTAACAAGATATTTCATCAATTTTGAAATATTAAATGTAACAGTCTGATCATTAACCCTCATCGTTAATTCCCCTTTTTGCACATCTATCATGGCTCTGCCTGTAGCTAGAAAAGGTCTCCCCAAAATTATGAGTATCTCTTTATCTTCCTCCATATCTAACACAATGAAATCCACAAGAAAAATAAATTGATCCACTTTTACCAAAACATCTTTTATAACTCCTTTAGGATATGTGATCGAACGATCTACTAATTGCAGAGTTACAGTCCTTTGAATATTGATAGAGACATAAGGTTAATGATTGCACCCAAATCACATAAATCATTTCCACAGCATCTTTCTCCGATTGCACATGGACTTGTGAAACTACCAGGATCTTTAAGTTTTTCAGGAAGCTTTTTCTGAATTATCGCACGACACTCCTCACTATGTGCAACAGTCTCATTTTCTTCAAACTTCCTCTTTTTATTAAGAATATCCTTCATAAATTTTGCATAGCTTGGCATTTGTTCTAGGGCTTCGGTAAATGGAATATTAATGGTAATCTTCTTTAATATCTCCAAGAATTTTGAAAATTGCTTATCCAACTTTTGTTAACGAAGTCTATGAGGAAATGGAGGTGGTGGTTTTTCTAAATCAACCTTAGGTGGAGAAATAGGTCTTTCAAAACCTTTTGGAGCATCCTCTTTAGGTCTTTAAATCTCTTCTTTCTCTACTTCAGTTTCTTTTTGAACTCTACCTTCCAATTCTTTTCCACTTCTAAGTTGAATTGATTTTACTTGTTCTTTATTCTTTTCTCTTGGATTCACTTCAGTATTACTTGGAAGCATTCCTTGGGATCTATTACTTAAGTCATTTGAAATTTGTCCCAATTTATTTTCAATATTTTTGATGGTTGCTCCTTGAATTTGTAATTGGTTTCCCATATGTGATACTACTTCTTCCATAGACAACTTCTTCTCTTTTAATTGTAAAGCATTGTTATAATTAGAAGGATAAGTTAATTTATTATTATTATTACCTTGGTTATTCCAATTCCCCAATGGGTTTACTTGGTGGTTCCCCCATTGTTGATTAACACCACCCTGATTATTGTTATTCCAGTTAAAATTTGGATGATTCTTCCAACCTGGGTTATAATAATTGGAATATGGGTTGTTAAGTTTGATTATAGCATTCACAGTTTCTAGTGAAGAATAAGAATCAACCATTTGGCCTAATGAATTTTCTTCAATTATGAAATTTGGCTGAGAAAAATTCATCCCAAATTGGTCTATCTTCCTTGATACAGCAGCAACTTGATTTGCTAACATTGTAAAAGCATCATTTTCATAAACACTGGCCACCTTTTTAGGATTTAACCTTTCAGAAGGCCATTTAAAATTATTAGTAAAAATTTCTTTAATTAAAGCATAAGCATCACAAAATGGTTTAGACATTAATGATCCACCACCAGCAGCATCGATGATTGATCTAAGAGATCCAACTAATCCATTATAAAAAGTTTTAATTATTAACTAATCTGGTATCACATGATATGGAAATTTCCTGAGGAGATCTTTAAATCTTTTCCCTGCTTCATATATTGATTCCCCTTCAAACTGACAAAAGATATTATATCATTTCTCAATTTAGCAGTCTTAGATGGTGGAAAATATTTAGCAAGGAATTTTTGTGATAGTTCACCCCAAGTTTTTATTGATCTAGGTGGTAACAAATGTAACCATATTTTAGCTTTATCCCTTAGTGAGAAAGGAAAAAGTCTAAGTCTAATAGCATCATCCGAAACACCATCATATTTAAAAGTATCACACAACTCTAGAAAATTAGCAAAATGCAAATTAGGATCTTCAGTTGTTATTCCCCCAAACTGATTATTAGACACCATTTGGATAATAGCAGGTTTAAGCTCAAAAGAATTAGCAGCTACAGTAGGGTTGTGAATACTACCACGAAGTTCATCTACTGTAGGGTTAACATAATCTCTTAAGGGTCTTAATTCTTGATGGATGCCTACATTTTGATTTTGATGATTTGCCATTTCTTGAATATTTTTATCTTTTTCTGTATTTTTAATTTCATTGATTTTTCTGATAGTTCTTTCTAATTCAGAATCATAAGGAACAAGTCCCTCAGAACCTGAACTACGCATACAACAATAAAACAAAACAAAACATAATACACTAACGAAAACAAAGAGAAGTAAAAATTTAAAATTTCTTCATTCTCTTTAAAATGCAATTTAATTATTTTCCCCGGCAACGGCACCAAAAACTTGATCTACCGGATATTTATACTTACAAATATGATATTAAAATTGGCAACAGCACCAAAAACTTAATCTCGCCGGAATATATATATATATATATATATATATATATATATATATATATATATATATATATATATATAAAATGGCGAGCTTGTGAGGGTGAGAGAGAAGCTCTGCTAGGGTTCCCTTGGCGGCTGTGAGGGTAAGTGCTTCCTCCGGTGTTTCTCAAGGTTGGTTCTTCCTGGTTTGCTTTGGTTTGGTGTTGCTTGGCCTTTTTGGTGCTTTTGGAGTTTCCCAGGTTACCTGCTTTTCAAATTTTTTGAAGTGTTCTACTGTTCTATTGGTTCACTACTTGGCTGGTTCTTGGCTGAGATTCTGTTTTGAGTTTTCTTCCTGGTTCTTTGTGTCTTTTGTTGGTGTTTACTAGCCGTCTACTCTCTTTCTGGGTTTTCCTGGCTGTTTCTGCTGGCTGGAAGGACTTTTCTGGTTCTCAGTCTGAAGTTTGTTTTGGTGGCTTCTTCGTTTTAGTTATGGCTGATACTCCTGCCAGTCGTTTCCCCATTGATTTTAGCACTAATGTAAGTTGGACAAAGGCCACTTATGCTGGAGTGGTGGGGAAGGGGCAGGCTCCTCAATGCATGACACTGCAGTTGGTTTGGGTCAGTCCCCCTTCATCAGACCTGTTGGTAGTAAAGATGGCCTTCCTGTAGTGTTGTTTTCTAAACAGGATATGAAGTGTCTTAATGATGCTATTAAATATTGCCTCATTGGAAAATTCCAACTTGGCCATCCTAAAATGGAGTTTGTGAGAAAATACTTTGATGACCTTGGCTTGGTAGGAAGCTGGAAATTAGGCTTATTAGATGGAAGGCATTTGCTCATCGAGTCGTCTAATGAGGAAGACTATGCCAAAATATTTGGAAAACAATCTATTATCATTGCTGGGGTTACTATGAAGGTCCTAAAGTGGGCACCTGACTTTGATCCACTTAAAGAACCTCCCATCATACCCATGTGGTTTAAATTCCCCAATCTACCTATACAACTCTATAATCACAATGCACTCTATAATATCAGCCAAGCTTTGGGCCTCCCTTTAAAAACTGATACTCACACATTTGATATGGCTAGACCAGCAGCTGCAAGGGTTCTTGTGGAAAGAGATATCACCTTGCCTGAGATAAAGAAAATTTGGGTTAGAACAGATGAAGATGTTCCAGAAGAAGGTTTTTGGCAAGAGGTGGAAGTGGAATTCAAACCCCATTACTGTAATCACTGTAGGATGATTGGTCATATGAGGGAGCAATGTCACAGACTCCATCCCCCTTCAAAGAAAAGAAATGCTGGCCCAAAGACAGGCAACAATGCTACCATACAGCAGATGCAGGATGTGGAGCCTGTTGTAGCTAGTCAGGTAGCACTTACAAGGGAGGATGATTTTCTGGACATACCAGATGAAGGAGAGGTCAACACTGAAAAAATGGATACAGGTTTGAACACACTCCAAGTAGAACAAGTCAACCGAACCGATTACTAAGCCGATCGTTAACAGATCCTAAGAAGGTTCAAGAGCTTGGAAATACACTTGACAATAAACACAAGATCAGCGATGATATAATCGAAAGGGACATCTGAAGAAATGACAAATGAATGGCGAGTCACAAAAGGGGAACAAGAAAAAGAAAGGGAAATCAGAGTTGCAAGGGTTACTTGAGGCTCAATCTCCAAGAGCCCTTCCTGTCAGCCCTCCTTCTAGTTCTCACCCCAGAACTAGAGGGAAGAGAAAAATCACTTTAGATGATTAATTTCATGTGTTGGAACATAAGGGGGGTTGCTCATCCAACCTCCCATAGTAGAATAAAGCATTTTGTTAAGTTACACAAGTTATGGTGCTTTGCACTTTTGGAACCTTTGGTTCACAAGAATTCCAGGCAGATTGTTAAATCTTTCTCTGGTTTTAACTGTTTTGCTAATTTAAATAATAAATTTTCGAAGGCTGAATTATTTTCAGCCTCAGATTATTTATTAGCCCAAGTTAAATATCAGGAGGACTTTTATAAGCAAAAGGCTGGTACAGTAAATTTTAAGGATGGAGACAGGAATACAAGGTACTATCATGCCCACATCAACTTCGGGAGGAAATGTAATATGATCTTAAGTATCACGAGAGCTGATGGGGGATCATCGATGATCGTTGAAGAGATTGCCAATGATGCGAGTGTCACACTTTCAAGGTGTATTTAATGCGAGTTCAACCCAAGCAATACTACCATTAAACGAGGAATTATTCCAAGACGGTATCAATATGTGCAAAACTTAAATATTTCTAATATACCTGATGAAAATGAGATCAAATTAGCACTGGATTCTATTGATGGGAGCAAAGATGTAGGCCCAGATGGTTTTACCTCCACCTTCTACAAAAGCTGTTGGGATATTATCAAGCCTGATGTTATTCAGGCTGTACAATCTTTTTTTGAAGGAACGGATCCTCCCAGATACTTCGCTGCCTCAAACATTGTACTGCTGCCAAAGAACAAAACCAGGAGGAATTGGGGGGACTACAGGCCCATAAGTTTAACCACTGTGATGTCAAAAGTGCTGAGTAAGGTCATAGTCTTCAGGCTTCAACCCCACCTAAGTCATGCTAATCGAAGGCAATCAAGCTGCTTTTGTCGAAAGGCGAGAACATATCGATAATATCCTTCTAGCACAGGAGTTACTACTAGATTTGGACAATAAGTGCAGAGGTCATAACATCATTTTCAAATTGGATATCAAAAAGGCTTATGATACTATTAAGCTGGGATTTCATCATCGAGGTCTTACATGCTAGGGGTTTTCGATCCAACTTTATCCACATCATTCATAGATGGCTTAAAAACAATGCTCATTCTGTTCTTGTCAATGGTAAAGCTCATGGGTTCTGTAGTGCTGCTAGGGGTATCAAACAAGGTGACCCATTGTCCCCTACTATTTTCATTTTAGCTTTGGATTATTTATCTAAAGTTCTAAATCAGGAGTTCAACTTTGCTCCCCACATAGCTTATCATCACAAATCTAACATCAGAATTAGTCACCTTGCTTATGCTGATGACATTATAATTTTTTCTAGAGCCTCTAAGACTGCTGTTAAAACAGTTCACACCATTTTGAAACATTTTAGTCAGGTCTCTGAAATGGAACTTAATTTACAAAAATGTAATTTCATCCCCAACGAACATATCGATCTTAATGCGAAGCCTTTGGATTACTGGCTATTCGAGTTTCCATTCGGCTTCTCTTCCAATTAATTACCTTGGTGTCGAACTCCTTAAAGGAAGGTCCAAGCGGATTCGATTCCGGGATGTGATTGATAAGATCCAAAATCGGATTTCTAGTCAGGCAAACTCCTTCTTATCTAACGGGGGAGATTGACTCTGCTAAAGAGTATTATCACAGCACTTCCTTCCTATGCCCTCCAAATGTTCATTATGAAACAAAACACCAAAAAGAAGATTGGTAATTTGTTTAACAGATTTTTATGGTCTGGACAGTATAAGCAAATACATTGGCTCTCTTGGCAGCAACTTTGTAAGCCACTACATGCTTGGAGGCTTGGGCTTGAGCTTTGATCGGTTAGGCATAATAAATCTTTGCAAACTCTGCATTAGGTTCGAGGCCAATGACACTCTTTGGGCAAACTTTCTTCATGGCAAATATTGCAAAGTCTGTTCATCCCACAATGGTGCAACCAAAGGCGGGAGATTCCGAGGTTATGGAAAGCTATGATAAAAATTAAGGATAAAGGCGAGAACCTTTTTGTGTGGGAGCTTGGCGAGGGTAATATCAACTTCTGGCTTGACAGCTGGATCTGGGAAGGTACTAAGTTGGGCCCATCACCACATATGAATAATTAATGTGTTAATGATTATTGGTTGGACAATCACTGGAATTTGAGTCTACTCAGGACAATGTTATCTCCTGATCAGATACAACAAGTCTCAACTGTTAAGGTGCAACTTGGTATCAAAGATAAGCTGAAGATTAAGAACAATTGTTCTAAAAAAGTTTCTTCTTTCATCCACCAAAGCTTTTACGTTGGGATAGAATCCAGTGGGGCAGTGAGCTGTGGGGTAATCTGCTTTCACCATCTATGTCCTTCTTCTGCTGGAGGGTTAGACACCATCTCATCCCTACTGATGATATACTGAAATTAAAGGGTTTGAAAGGACCATCCTGTTGCTTATTGTGCAAAATGTCTGATGAATCCATCCCTCACTTATTTTACAGTTGTCCTTTCTCCCAAGCTGTTTGGAATGAACTTCTTTGTAGGTGTAATTTGGATACTTTGAATCTCAGCTAGTTTCACTTTTTCAGTTGCTGGAGGGGATTGGGAGAATGCTAAGCTGCTGGTTGTTCCATGTTTGGTTACCTGGTTCATCTGGATGAACAGAAATAAGGCTAAACATGAGGGAAATTTTTCTTCACCCTTATAGGTTACTATTCATTGCCTAACTTATCTTAGCAAGCTAATTAAACATCAGAATTTTAGAGACATATGCAATGTGGGACAGATTCCTCCAAGAAGATTTTTCTCTATGGTAAAATGGAACCCTCCTCCCAACAAGTGGCTAAAAGTGAATACTGATGGAAGTTTTCGGCCCTCGATTGCTTTGGGATTGGTGGAATCTTCGAGAGACGGTCATGGGGATTGCCTACTCCTTTTCCGAGTCTCCAACCTACGCTCTTGATGCCATGGAAGCTGAAATAATTGCTATATTTTGAGGTACATCGAAGCTTGCCTTTAAATGCCGATTCAAGCACTTGGTGGTTGAGTCGGATTCTATCAAGCTATATTAATTTTCTTAAAAATGCTGAGCCGGCCCATGGTACATTAACGGATGGGCGAGAAGGATGACCAACCTCATGGAAGACATGACGAGTGCGGTGGAGTCATATTGCTAGAGAAGGAAATGCACCGGCTCAACGGCTTGCATCACGGAGTTGCAATGATAGGATTATTGTTAGTTCTATTCCCCCTTCACCTCTTTTACTTTTGATTCATAGTGACAATCTGAATCTTCCTTATGTAATAAGATAGTGCACTCATATTTTAATATGAAATGAAATTTGTGCTTGCCTTTGGCGAGCATTTACAGTAATATATATATATATATATATATATATATATATATATATATATATATATATATATATATATGTTGATGATTTTGATTTAAAATGTGGATAGTACGCAATTATACGTATCGTTTATCAATTAATATAGGACTTTTTGATTAAGCCCCGACATATCGAACCCACAAGGAAAAAAAGAAAATCTTTAAAGGAATCAAAAAATTATCTTTTTACTTTTTTTAATGGCTTTTGAAAGAATGTCTTGATTTTGAAAAGTTTTTAAAGTTGATTTGTCTTTTGAAATTTCGTTAATAAAATGTTAAACAAGAAATTAAAATTATAATAACTAATAACACTGTATGTAAAACACTATTAACTAAAATATTTTTTTCTTTCCTTTTATGAAGTAGTAATAATTATTAAAGTATTATTGTGGAAGTATTTAAATTTGTTGTGACAGATAGAAGCAATTGTGTTCTTTAACCTTACTTGGTTCTATAAAGAACATAGGTTAACTTGAAATTTTTATCATTTTGAACATGGTTAGGCAGGGAAGATACCAGTCTCTCACTCTAGAGTTCCCTCGATTCCCACCAACTGGGGACTAACTTCTCATAACAAAACTCAAAGATTCAAACCAAATTAGGGGGTTTTAGCCTGTCACTCTAAAATCCTCTCATTTTACTCCCTTCCATAAAAATATCTTCTAATAATATATTCAATTATATTAACTACAATTCTCACCCATATAATTACACGTGATTCTTACTAACTTTTATGAGACAATACCGCAGTGGATCTTAAATAATCTTAAGAAATTCTACAACTTAACATGCCAAATTAAGAAGTAAACAAAGTTTTCAAAATCAATCTTTCACAACTTCTTCGAACTTTAAACACTTATACTTTCCACAACAATTCTCCATAAACTAATTACTTCTCCATTTAAGAAAGAAGAAGATAAAGTAAACTACTCAGAATGCATTAAGAAAATACAAAAACACATTGATTTGAAATTAAAAACCATAAGAAAAACAACAAACAAAAACAAGTATTAATTAAAAAACTAAATGTAATAACAAAAGTAAACATTTATCTGAAAATTCTTTCCACAAAACTCAGGAAGTTCCTCTGAAACTTTAACTCTTCACTAAACTACTCCTCAGAGCGGATCTCCCAACTCTGATGACTCAGAATAAACTTCAGACTTCAATAGAAACTAAACTAAAAGAAAGGAAAGAAGTGGGAAGAAGAAGACTTCACTCCGACCATTTTCTCCTTTCTACTTACTGCTCCTACTCTTAATAAAAACTCTCGCAAAATAAAAGTAAAATACTGTAAAAGCTCTCTTAAAAATGCAAGTGGAAGAGCCTCTTTCTACTCTTTACTCCTACTCCTAATAAAAACTCTCTTCAAAATACAAGTGGAAGAGCCCCTTAATCTTTCTGAAGACTCTCTTTAAATAGTAAACCAAAAGGTGCCTTGGTGTCTCTTAAAATATGTCTAGATTCAACGAATCCACCCAAGAATGCACCCCTTCATTTAAACTTGTCGCCCTAAGGAAGTTATGGAAGTTACCACCAAGAGTTGCATCCCATCCCCTTTGAAATTGGCGCCAAATTCCTTTAGATTTCGATTTTTAACTGTGGCGGCTAAGCACCGGCCCAGCGGCGCTTAGCCGCCAGTGCCCAAATTTTCATTTTTCATTTTTTTTTGCTCCAAATTTGATCCAATTTTGCTTCTTTCATCATGACCATCCATTTTCATCATACCTGCAAGAAAAACACAAAATACCTTCCATTAAAGTGAAATATCATTAAAAATAGGTATAAAAATGTGCATAAAAATACTTTACATTTTAGGTGTATCAAATATCTCATGACAATGAGATAAAAATCGGGTATAAGACATTTATATGTCTATTTTCCTAAAAACCCATTCAGAAAATGAATGTTTAATATTAATCAAAAGTTTTCTTTGGAAAAACTAGAATTGTCTAGGATGTAATTAACTATAGAAGCTAGCTTCTATAGGAGAAGTAAAAAGAACTCAGAATAGGTTGAGACCGAAAGCTTTTACGGTTACTAGACTTCTGATTTTTCTAATAGGATAAGAACATTCTAGAGTTCCCCCTATGATGATATCACTTTACCTTTCCTTAATTGTCTATTCTCCTTTCGATTATGATAATAGACTGGCGACTCCTTGAAATTTGACATGAAAGCCCTAAATTGGCGACGATATGAACGAACGAGTTTTTATCACCGATAAGGACTCATTTTGAATGATATTCATAAATCTATCTTGGGAAGGATTCTACCATAATTGATTTCTTAAATACATCCCAAACCCCTTTAACCCTAAATTTAGGTATAAATTTTGATATACCCCATTTGAGCTCAGATTTTGGAGACCTCCGATATATCTAAAACAAAAAATATTTTTATGCACATTTTCATACTTATTTTTGATGATTTTGCACTTAAATGGAAGGTATTTGTGTGTTTTTTTCAGTTATACTTAAATGGACCAAAGATGTCAGAAGAAGTGAAAAGGGATCAAATTTAGAGAAAAACTGAAGAAGGTGTTAAAATGAACTGGAGCGCCTAAGCACTCAAATATGGTGCCCAAGTGCCATCAGACAGAGAGGCCGGGCTTAAGCTCCAAATCTCCGCGTTTAAGCACCAGGTATTTACTTTGCTATTTTAAGGAATTTTTGGCAAATTTTGAAGAGGTGTTTGATGTATCCTTTGGTACAAATGTGGGTAACTAATCAAGAGTGTCAAAAGACATTCAAATTTCACTTGAAAGGATGCATCTCTTGGGTAGATCCATTGAATATGTACACATTTTGAAGAGATACCAATGCACTTTTTGAGAAAATATAAAAGCAGGACTTGTAGAGAAGCGCGTGTGTGTGTAGAGAAGCTGTACAAAAGGAGATTTAATGAGTAGTTAGAGTAAGAAGTTTTAAGATTCTTACTTAGGGTTTCTTCACACTTTTCTCATTCCTATTGAAAGAGAAGCTGAGTAGGGAATCATAAGTAAAAAGTCATTATTTTAGAGAGATTTAAACCCTCTTGGGTTAGGGGACTAGTTCAAGGGAGTGTTGTAAGAAAAAGGAGGAGATTCAAAGGAACTTCAAGATTTTGGTGGAGAGGAACTTCAGATAGGTTTTTATCTTTGTACTTCATTTGGTTTTAATTAAGACTTCTTGTGTTTTTTACATAGTTTCTACTATTAAAACTATTTGTTGTTGTGTTTTCTCCAAGGAATCTAGGTAGTCTTCTTCATCTTTTTCCTTAAAATGAAAAGTAATTAAGCATTGGATGAAAGTTGTGGAAGTATTGATCTTTAATGTTGGAAGAAGTTGTGTTGATTTAATCCTTGCACTTCATTTACTTATTGATTTGGCCAATTAATATGTTAGCATCAGTTGTGAGAACATGTAAGATCCTGGTAGGAATTGTCTCAATCAACAATAGGTAGGAATCACATGAGATTGTATGAATTAGAAAGTAATTCAAATAATCTTTTACAAATAAATAGGAAAATATACATTGATTTGTGTAGAATTAGAGACTTTAGAGTGACAGACTAAAGCCTCTAATTTGGTTTATTGTTTTAGGTTTTGATGTGAGAGTTAGCCCCAAGTGGAGGGAAAGAAGGAAACTCTAGAGTGAGAGCTAGTATCTTCCCTACCCAACCCATCTTCAAACTATTCAAACTTTAAATTAGCCAATGCTCTTTATAGAATCTCTAGTAAGGGTTTGCACAATACATGTTGAATATTTCCACAACAAAATTCTTGTACTTATTACTTATTCAAGATAAGGAAAAAGATATTTTCAACTATAATTATTTAATCTTACAAAAATCTCGTTATAGTTAGTAAATTATTTACTTTACTTCATAATTTTAAGAAATACCAAAATGAATCGGATTTTAAAGTTTTTTATTATCCAAAACTATTTATGTAAGAGTCTTTTCTAGAATTTGTTACCTAAAAACTTTTTTATCTTTTAATATCCATAAACTTTCCACATGGGATTGATATTATGGGGCTTAATTAGAAAGTCCTATATTACTTGAAAATGATACATATACTTGCGTAGAATCCCTAATTAAAATTTCACTATTGTATTCTTACTTACATCAGAATCATGTTTTTGGTGCTGTTATAAAGAACGATATTTTTATATCAAAAATATAAGTATAATATGATTACCACAAGCATATTTTTACCAGTATTCATTTGGTAGTAAAAAGAATCGGGATTAAGTTTTTGGCATCGTTGCTGGGGAGAAAAAAAATCAATTTTTCATTGAATTTGAATTAAAAAAAAGAAAAATTAATTAGAATTTTTAGAAAAACATAATTTTTATTTTTATAAAGTCTTATTTAAACATTATCTATTTATGTGTGTTTTATTTTTATTTTTATTTTTATTTTTATTGTTGTGTTGTAATAGTTTATGCGAAGTTCAAGTTCTGAAGGACTTGAACCTTACGATTCTGAATTAGAACGAACTGTTAGAAAATCTAAAAAATTTAAAAATACAGAAAAAATTTAAAAATTTCAATAAATGGCAAATCGAATTAATCAAAATGCTGAAATTCATCATGAATTAAGAGCTTTGAGAGACTATGCAAATCCTATAGTGGATGAACTCCATGGTAGTATTCAAAATCCTACTGTAATTGCTATTATCCAAATTGTATCTAATAATCAGTTTGGGGGATCACCAACTGATGATCCAAATTTACATCTTGCGAATTTTCTAGAATTGTGTGCTACATTTAAATATGATGGTGTTTTGATGATGCCATTAGGATTTTTTCCATTCTGACTTAAAGATAAGGCCAAAATATGGTTGAATTCTTTAGCATTTGGATATATTAGAACTTGGGGTGATTTAGCACATAATCTCTTGCTAAATATTTTCCACCATAAAAAATTGTGAAGCTTAGAAATGATATTACATCTTTTTATCAGTTTGAAGCGGAATCTATTTACGAAGCTTTGGAACAATTTAAAGACCTCATAAGAAAGTGTCTGCACCATGCTGTGCTAGATTGGTTAATTATTCAAACTTTTTATAATGGATAAGCTGAATCTCTTAGATCTATTATTGATGCCGCTGTCGGTGGTTCATTGATGTCTAAACCATTTTTTGAAGCTTATGTTTTAATTGAGGAAATGGATACTAATAATTTTCAATGGCCTTCTGAAAGGGTACATCCTGAAAAGGTAGCCAATATTCATGATACTGAAGTTTTTTCCATGTTAACAAATGAAGTTGCTATAATTTCAAGGAAGATAGACCAATTTAGAATTAATTTTTCTCAACCAATTCCAATGATTGAAGAGAATTCATTAGACCAAATGATAGATTCTCAAACTTCAAATGAGACTTTAAATGCTATAAATATTAATTCAAATAACCCATATTAGAACTACTATAATCCAGGTTGGAAAAACTATACTAACTTTAACTGGAATAACAATTTGGGTGGTACTAAACAGAAATGGGGAATCAACCAAGTAAACTCATTGAGGAACTAGAACAACCAAGCTAATAGTAAATATAGACCCACTTATCCTCTAGGTTTCATTAATAATCAACAATTTAAGAATAAGAAGTTGTCTATAGAATAAGTGGTGTTACAAATGGGAAATCAAGTAAAAATATAAGGAGCTGCTATAAGAAATATTGAGAATCCGTTAGGACAAATTTCAAATTCATTAAGTAATAGAACCCAAGGAACACTTCCTAGTGAATACAGAAGTTAATCCTAAAGACCAGAATAAAGAACAATTAAAGGTTGTTCAACTTAGAAGTGGAAGAGAGTTGGAAAGCGGAGTTCAAAAAGAGATTGAAGAAGAGAAAGAAGAAATTGAAAAATCTAAAGAAGACACTCTAGAATATTTGAGAGACATATTTCTCCACTTAAGATTGATTTTGAAAAACCGCCACTACCTTCATTTCTTCAATGACTTTGTCAACAAAAGTTAGATAAACAATTTTCAAAATTTTTTGAAATATTTAAGAAGCCTACAATTAATATTCTTTGTGTTGAAGCTTTAGAAAAAATGCCAAGATATGTGATGTTTATGAAGGATATTCTCCACAATAAATGTAAGTTTGATGCTAATGAAAATTTTGCACTTAGTGAGGACTGTGGTGTTATAATTCAGAAAAAACTTCCTGAAAAGCTTAAAGAGCCTGGAAGCTTTACAATTCCATGTGCAATTGGAGATAAATTTTTTGGAAAAATTTTACATGATTTGGGTCCAAATATTAAACTTACGCCATTATCTATATTTAAATGATTGGGATTATGAGAAATATCTCATGCCACTGTAACTTTGCAATTAGTAGATCATTTTATAACATATCCTAAAAGAGTTGTAGAAGATCTTTTGATAAAAGTGGATCGATTTATCTTTCCTATTGATTTCATTGTGTTAAATACTGAGGAAGATAAAGAGATACCTATCATTTTTTGGGAGACCTTTCTAGTAACGAGCGGAAGCAATGATAGATGTGCAAAAAGGGGAATTAACTATGTGTGTTAATGATCAAACGATTACTTTTAATATTTCTAAATCAATGAAATACCCTACAAAAGGTAAAAATGATGAATGTTTCAAGATGAATGTAATGAGATATCTTAGTGAATGTCATTTCAAAACAACTTATGAAGAGAATTTAGAAATAAAAGAATTTGAACATGAGCAAGAAGAGGAATTATAAAATCTTAATGATTTCATTGAAGAATATTCAAATTTTGTTCAGGAAAGTTTTGAAGTTTTGGATATGACATAAAAAGATAAATCTTTTTGTCCATCAATTGAGAAACCTAATGAACTTGAATTGAAGTTATTTCCTAATCATTTAAAATATGCCTTTTTAGGTGATTCCTCAACTTTGCCAGTTATAATTTCCTCGAACTTAACTTCAGAAGAAGAAGAGTGTTTGCTGAAAGGTTTGAAGAAATACAAGAAAGCCTTTGGATGGACAATTGATGATATTAAAGGAATCATTCCTTTAATTTGTATGCATAGAATCCTGATGGAAGAAAACTGCAAACCCAGGGTTGATCTTCAAAGGAGAACAAATACCATTATGAAAGAAGTTGTCCAGAAAGAGATTTTAAAGTGGTTAGATACTGGGATTATCTATCCTATTTTAGATAGTGCATGGTTTAGTCCTATTAACTATGTTTCGAAGAAAGGATGAGTAATTATAACTACTAATGAAAAGAATGAACTAGTACCATTAAGATAAGTTAATAGACGATGAATATGCATTGATTATAGAAAAATAAACCTTACCACAAGGAAAGAACATTTTCCATTATCCTTTCTGAATCAAATGTTGGATAGACTAGCTAGGCATAAGTACTTTTGTTTCCAAGATAGATATACTGATTATCACCAAATACAAATTGCTCCAGAGGATTAAGAGAAAACAACATTTACCAGTCCTTATGGTACTTTTACTTTTAGAATAATGCCCTTTGGTTTATGTAATGGCCATGCTACACTTCAAAGATGTATGATGGCTATTTTCTATGATTTAATAGAAAATGAAATTAAAGTTTTTATGGACGATTTTTCGGTGTTTGGAAATTTGTTTGAATTTTAGAACATTTATCACTAGTTTTTAGATGCTGTGAAGAAACATATTTAGTCCTTAATTGGAAAAAATGCTAGTTTATGGTAGCAAGAGGAATTGTTTTAGGAAATCACATTTCAGAGAAAAGCGTGGAAGTAGATCCTGTTAAAATTCAAGTGATCGCTAATTTACCTCATCCAACAAGTGTGATGGAAATTAGGAGCTTTTTTGGGACATGCTGGATTTTATAGGCGATATATTAAAGATTTTTTAAAAATTGCAAAGCCACTATGCCATTTTCTTGAGAAAGATGTGACTCTCAATTTTAAGAAGGATTGCCAAAAAGCTTTTGAACTTTTAAAAGAAATGTTAATCACTACAACAGTTATTGCTTCACCAGATTGGAAAAAAAACATTTGAATTAATGTGTGATGCAAATGATTATGCTATTGAAGCTGTTTTGGGACAAAAATATGATAAAATTTTCAAAGTAATTTACTATGCTTGTAAAACTCTTAATAAAGCTCAACTTAATTATACCACAACTGAAAAAGAGTTATTAGCAATAGCATTTCCCTTCGAAAAGTTCAGATCATATTTAATTGGAATGAAATATGTGGTGCATACAGATTATTCTGTTATTAAGTATTTAATGAAAAAGAAGGATGCAAAACCAAGACTGATAAGATGTATTAGTCTTTTGCAAGAATTTGATTTTTAGATAATAGATACAAAGGGAGCTGATAATCAAATTGTTGATCATCTATCCAGGCTTAACTCTGAGAAATCACTTTGTTCTTATGAAGAAATTAATGAACATTTTTCAGGTGAAAAATTGTTTAATATTAATAAATGGTGTGTTACATGGTATGCAGACATTATGAATTTTATTGTTAGTAACATTTTACCACATGGTCTAACACACCAATAAAAGAGAAAATTTTTATCTGAAGCCAGTAATTTTTTTTGAGATGACTCATTTTTGTATAAACAGGGGAAGTATTTAATTATTCGAAGATGTGTGCTTTTTGAAGAGACTTTTGAAATTATCCAAAAATTTCATGATACTGATTTTGGGGGACATTTTGGTGTAGATGAAACAGCATATAAAATCTTGCAAACTAGATTTTTTGGCCTACTATCTTTAGAGATGTTAATGCTTATATTAAAAATTGTGATTGGTGTTAACATGTAGGTAATATTTCTAGAAGAAATGAGATGCCCCTCAATTATATTTTGGAAGTTGAAATATTTGACGTTTGGGGATTAGATTTTATGGGACCATTTAAACCATCTTTGGGAAATTTATAAATAATGTTAGCAGTAGACTATGTGTCTAAATGAATAAAAGCTCTTGCTTTACCTCGATGTGATGCTTAAAGTGTTTCAAAGTTAATAAAAATGAATATATTTTACAGATTTGGAATGTTAAGAGTTATCATAACTGATGGGGAAGTCATTTAAAAGCTGTATTAATAGAAATATTATTGAAGACATATAATATCTATCATCAAGTTTCTACTGCTTATCATCCTCAGACAAGCGGTTTGGCTGAAGTTTCTAATCGAAAAATCAAAATAAGTTTAGAAAAATCTATAAATCCAACAAAAATCAATTGGTTAATCAAACTTGATTTTGCTTTGTGGGCTTATAGGAATGCATACAGAACTCTTATAAGAATGTCACCATTTAGGTTAATTTATGGGAAAGCTTGTTATTTACAGGTGAAACTTGAGCATAAAGCTTATTGGGATATTAATGAATTTAACTATAGTTTGAAGGATGCTGGTAAAAAGAGACTATTACAATTAAATGAGCTAGAAGAGATAAAGAATGAGTCTTATGAAAATGCTAAGATTTATTGATAATACGAAAAAGTGGCATGATTGAAAGATTCTTACTAAATATTTTGAGGCAGGAAAACAAGTTTTGCTTTATAATGCAAAATTGAGGTTAATTTCTGGCAAACTTAAGTCAAGGTGGATGGGCCCATTTATTGTGGTAAAAGTTTATCTCTATGAAGCTGTGGATATTAAGGATCCTAAAACCCCAAAAATTTTCAAAGTCAATGGTCATAGACTTAAACCTTATTTCTTAAGGGATCAAAGTAAAGTGAATGATATTTTTATGTTGGGTCACCTAGAATAAGCACTGGGAACGTCGAGATGAAGACATAAAACCAAGCGCTCTGTGGGAGGCAACCCATAAGTTATCGGTGTGCTTTTGCTTTGATTGTTGTTGTTGTGTTTGTTTGGGAGAATTGTGGTAGTAGTTTAAACTTTTAGTGATAATTTTAAGGCTTTGAATGATTTTTTATACTTTTAAGAATAAGTATTTGGACGTTTAGCTGACCTATGCTTAACTAAGCACTGACTCCCAAGCACCCAAAACTGGTGTTTAAGCGCTAGAGTTATAAAAACGTGCCTAAATGATGTTCTAGAATAATTAAATGTTGGAAAGTGGTTTTGAACATCATTTGGTACTTTTTAAATGTGGTAAGTGGGTATAGGCCCTACTAAAGTTTATAAATCGCATCGAAATGAAGGGGGAACTTGCCCCTTTCAAAATTTATTTTCTTAAATCTAAGAGAAGGAAGATTTAAGTTGTGTAAGGAGTGATAAGATTGCAAAGATGTCTTCTTGGGAGAATGATTTGAAGAAAAACAAGGAAGCCGTCAAGAAGAAGTTTGTAATTCAAAGTGCACAAGATTTATATAATGGATTTCTATTTGTTAGTATTGAAGGAATATAAGAAAAGAATGCGAAAATTGAGGCTGATGTGGCATCAATTGAGGTAAAGATAAATTAAATTAGTGCACATTTAGAGCGTACATTTAGTGCATATTGGTTGACAACTCAAAATGCAATCAGTCATTCAAGTTATATTGAAGAAGCGGATAAGGTGATGTATCTGAAAAACAAGTAGATTGAAGAGGGCTCTATCAGAGTTCTTTATCACTGCTGATTTATCAAATCTATTTGTCAAATGATTTAGAAGGAACAACTAAAGGTCAATGATATTTTCCACCTAATGAAGAATGGAATTAAGTTCTATGTTTGGTTTGTTCGCTTGTTTATTTGTGTTTGTTTGTTTTAAGTGTTTAATTTAAGTTAGACTGGTGTTATAAAAAACTTAGAGGGTATCTCATCCAAAACTTTATGGAATGAGATTAGATATGTGATGTGTTTTTGTACTTGTTCAATATATGTTAATGAAAGTGTTCTGTTTGTGTGAAAATATTTGTGTTATTGTGATGCAATCCAAGTTGTAAAAAGTTGAAATTTTTTAAAAAGAAGAGAGGAGAAGGGGAAGAAATTATTATTATGACTTATTTAAGACCATGTGAAGGAGGTTAACTTGAGAAGTTGAACATTTTAATTAAAATTTGGAAGTATTAAAAATTGTGCACTGGCCCCTAAGTGCCAAATTCCGCGCTAAAGTGTGAGCAAACACGAGAGCCCCACGCCTAAGCGCTGCAACAGTTGCGCTTAGGCACCGGTTCACTAAAACTAGTTTATGATGGTTTTAAGTTTTGAAAACCACCATTTTCTCCTAATTTCACCTTCTTCTTCCTCAAACATTCACGTTTTTCACATAGGGCATCCCTAAAAGTGAAGATTTCTTGGTGAATTCGAGCCAAATTCATTGGATTTCATCTTCTTATGGTTAGAGCTTCTATTTTATGTAAAAATTTTTTGTTTTCATCATGGATTTTGAGTTCATTATGGAAATTTCGAAAATTTACTATTAATGGAGAAAATTTGATAAAAATTAATGGATTTTACATAGAAGAGTGAGTTTAAGCTTTTAGAGTTAGATCTACTGAGTTAGAGTTGATTTTTTAAATTTATTGTGAATTTGTTGTAATTTTTAGAATGGCACCAAGAATAAAAAGAAGCAAGGGAAATGGTACATTCGATTCAAAAAAATTTTTGAGTTCAAAGGCTCGGGATTGTTATGCTGAAGCACTTCAATTGAGGAAGTTAATTCCTGAGCGATGTTTTAAAATTCTGGGTTGAGAAGTGGAAGATCTAATTGTTCACCAACAGTGGGATCAATTATGTTATTTCTCTACTGTTGTGGTGATCTCTGTAGTTAGGGAGTTTTTAGCAAATCTCCATGAATCTGAAGATGATCTAGTGATAGTAAGAAGGAAGACAGTAGCAATTACATTTGAGGTAATCAATTCATTTTAAGAATTTCCTACGGAGACTTTATGTTTTTATTCCAATTAAAATCCTACGTATGAGGAGTTAGATGAAATTATATCTTTGTTAACTGCTGGAAGAGGTCTCTAGAAAATTACCAGTAGTAGAAGTGTAAACTTTTCTACATCGAAATGGATGCCACAGCGAACGAATGACATTATTTTATTTCTGCTTGTCTACTCCCCACTAATCATCTAAGCGAAATTACCAGAGAGAGGGCTACACCGAACTAGTACATTCAACAGTACAAGCCGATCAAAATTGGATCTCTCATTTATAAGATTATCACTAGTTCTGCTTGAGTCTTTATTACTGAAGGTTTTGGATTCTCTTCCTTAATTTTTTCTTTATGTGAGCCAGCTTGTGTTACATTTGATAGTTGGGAGGAGATTTTTCAACCTCTGAAGCCAATTACTAGTGTGAATGTGAAGACTTATTCTGAACATTCAATTTTTAGCTAGAGAGTAGGATTTTTTAGAAGTTCTGGTGCTTCTATGTCACATGCTTCTACATTTAAAGCTTCCACATCTCATGGCAGATCCAGTCTTGCATCTCAATCTAAAATTCTGCAGACTATGATAAATAACGTTGATTATGCTATGGATAAGGTATCAAATCTTGAAAATTATGTTGATCATATTGATTCCTATTTAGGGAGACATAGTGATTATGAGGAGAAGAACAACACTTCTTTAGAGAGACTTATTAGAGGTGATCAGAGTGTGGTATTTCCTCCTTATCCACGATATATTTTGTTTGATTCTGCTAGTTTTTGGAAGGATGATGATCATGAATGAGATGATGGCGGAGATAAGGAAGAGTAATGGTTTGGGCTGTATTATGTTTTATTTGAACTTTTATTTGTGTTGATGTTTGGACTAGTTTATGTATTGTTATTTGTGGTTGTAGTGAACAATGTTATTATTGTTCGTTGTGATTTGAATCTATGTGATGATGATGTGGTGGCATGTATTTGAACTCTTTTATTTTAAATGTGTTTTTTTGGTTTTGTTGAACTTTATTGATGCTTTAAAAATTTTGGACAGAGCTAACCTTTATTTAAAATTTATTGTTTAAATTTCAATTTACTACAATGAATCTGTTGTAGTTGTGATATTATATTAGTTTTTGTGACTTACTTTTATTTTAGGCTCCACTGCATAGAAGTCTTTTGAATTTCTTAAATGTTAAAATCAAAATGACCTGTGATCATTTTTACTCCTATTTTTATGTTTTTGTATCTGAATAATTAGGATATGAAAATTCCTGTAAGCATAATGATTTAATTTTTCATTCTTATCTTTATATATTATATGCTAAAATGTTTAATCTTCGTAAAAATTTAAGTTTGGGCAGGGGGGATGGAAAATCAATTGTCAAAACTTAAAGTTTATTTATTCTCAAGTATGCTACAAATAAATTTTATTTTTTTATTTGAAAAATGATTATTTGTATGATGTTATATTAGGGTAATAAAATTTTATATATATAAATATGTAAGAAAATTTGGTTAAAACTTTATAGTGATAAAGAAAATTTTCAAGTTAAAAATTTTCTTAGTAAAGAGATGTTAATTATGATGTAACCATCTTTAGTAAGAGATATTGTATTTTTGAATAATATAGAAGGATTAGACTTTTATTTTTAATACCTAAATTTCTTTTATTAAAAGTAGTTTTCAGAACTATCATTATATTTTTATGTAAAGTATATATCATACCTTTGTTCTAGGAAAAGAATAGTGGAATTCAAACTTATTAAAGGCCTATCCAGATATAGTAATCCTTGCCAAATAGAAAAGAAAAGAAAAAAGAAGAAGTAAAAAAAAAGGAAAAAATGAAAAAAAAGGTTAAAGTCTATTATAGGAGGAGAAGCTTGAGGATTAGTGCCTAATCAAAAATTAGTTCCACATCTGATCATTTTAATGCATAAGATTTAGGAAATTCCTAAGCTAAAGAATATAATATAGTTAGTATAATTATTTATAATGAAAATTTTTATGTAGAGAAGATAGAATGACTAAACTCTATATTTAGAAAATTTACATTCGTTTTCACTTTAGAAAATTTCTAAACTTTAAATTAGTCTCATTCACTAAAGTTTTTTTCTAAATTGGAACACCACATTTCTAGAACAAAATTTTACAATCTCCTAAAGAAACTCATTCACATAATTTGCTTATGTTGGTTTTGAAAGATTATAGTGTCACTTGAGGACAAGTAACATTTTAAGTTTGGGGGAACTTTATATATCTAAAATATATAATATTTTTATGCACATTTTTATAACCATTTTTGATGATATTACACTTTAATGAAAGGTATTTGTGTGTTTTTCTTTTAGGTACACATAAATGGACCAAATATGTCAAAAGGAGTGAAAAGGATCAAATTTGGAGAAAAAATGAAGAAGGTGTTAAAATGAACTGGGGTGCCTAAGCGCCTAGATCTAGCACCTAAGTTCCAGCAGACAGAGAAGGTCGCGTCTAAGCGCCAAATCCCTGTGCTTAAGTGCCAGGTAGTTACTTTACTATTTTAAAGAATTTTTGACAAATTTTGAAGAGGTGTTTGAGGCATCCTTTGGTACAAACGTGGGTAACTAATCAAAGGCGATAGAAGACATTCAAAGTTCACTTGAAAGGATGCATCACTTAGGTAGATTCATTGAATATGGACACATTTGAAGAGATATCAAGGCACCTTTTGAGAAAATATAAAAGAATGACTTGAAGAGAAGTGCGCTTGTGTGTGGAGAGGCTGTAAAAAAAGGAGATTTAGTGAGTAGTTAAAGTAAGAAGTTGTAGGATTCGTACTTAGGGTTTCTTCACAGTTTTCTTATTCCTAGTGAAAGAGAAGGTGAGCAGGGATTCCAAAGTAAAAATTTATTATTGTAGAGAGATTTAAACCCTATTGGGTTGGGCGACTATTCCAAGAGAGTCTTGTAAGAGAAAGGAAGAGATTCAATGGAACTTTAAGAGTTTGGTGGAAAGGAACTTGAGATAATTTTTTATCATTGTACTTCATTTAGTTTTAATTAAGACTTCTTGTGTTTTCTACTTGGTTTCTACTTTTAAAACTATTTGTTTTTATTTTTCTCCATGGATTCTAAGTAGTCTTCTTTATCTTTTTCCTTCAAATGAAAAGTAATTAAGTGTTGGATGAAAGTTGTGGAAGTATTGATCTTTATTGTTGGAATAAGTTGGGTTGATTTAATCCTTACACTTCATTTACTTCTTGTTTTGGCCAGTTAAGATGTTAACATTTTTTGTGAGAACATGTAAGTCCTAGTAGGTATTGTCTCAATCAACAATAGGTTGGAATCACATGTGATTGTATGGATTAGGAAGTATTTCATATAATTTAGTGTAAATAAATAGGGAAATATACTTTGATGGGTGTAGAATTAGAGACTTTAGGGTGACAGACTAAAGCCCCTAGTTTGGTTTATTGTTTTAGGTTTTGATGCAAGAGTTAGCCCCCAGGTGGAGGGAAAGGAGGTAATTCTAGAGTTAGAGCTAGTATCTTCCCTACCTAACCCGTCTTTAAAACTACTTAAACTTTAAACAAGCCAATATTCTTTATAGCATCTCTAGTAAGGGTAAATAATAAGATTGCTTTTATTTGGCACAACACATTTTGAGTATTTCCACAACAGAATTTTTGTACTTATTACTTTTTCATGATAAGGAAAAAGACATTTTCATCAATACTTCTTTAATCTTACAAAAATCTCTTTATAAATAGTAAATTGTTTACATTATGTCATAATCAAAGAAAATACCAAAAAGAATCACATTTTAAAGTTATATGATATCCAAAACTTTTCATGTAATAGTCTTTTCTAAATAGAATTTGTGATCTAAAATCATTTTTATCTTTCACTATCCATAAATTTTCCCAGTGGGATCAATCAGTTGGGGCTTATCAGAACGTCCTATGTTACTTGATAACGATATATACTAACATAGAACACCTAAATTAAAATATCACTTTTGTATTCTTACTTACATCAAATCAATTTTTGTCACTGTTGTAAAGAAGAATATTTTTATCTCAAAATAAATTTATAATCTGACTACAACAAGCATAATTTTATCAATATTCATCTGGTAGTAAAAAGAATCATGATGAAAATCCCAGATGGACCAAACAAATGACAATAAACCCTAATTTAGACCATCTGGTCAACCATAGACTTAAATTGGTCAAACCTGGTCAAAATGGTTAATTTTTGACCCAATGACCACCACATTGATCATTTGGTCAACCCTAAGACCAAATTGGTGAAACTTGATAAAAATGGTCAGTTTTGCACCCAATGACCACCAGATTGACCATCCTGTCAACCCTAAGACCAAGCCATATCACCACACTCAATGAACCTTATGACTAACTAATACACATAAAATACA
The DNA here is from genome assembly GCA_022702705.1 of Papilionanthe hookeriana x Papilionanthe teres. NCBI lineage: Eukaryota > Viridiplantae > Streptophyta > Magnoliopsida > Asparagales > Orchidaceae > Papilionanthe > Papilionanthe hookeriana x Papilionanthe teres. The sequence goes on along the minus strand of CM040433.1, from coordinate 4,574,291 downwards.
TATTGTTTGTATGCACAATTTTATACATATTTGTGATGATATTGCACTTTAATGGAAGGTATTCTGAGTATTTTCTTGCAGGTATGATTAAATAGATGAATGTGATGAAAGAAGTGAAAAAGAATCAAATTTGGAGCAAAAATGAACAAAATTGTAAATTGATCTATGGAGGCTAAACGCTGGAACGCACACTTACGCGTCAAGGCCTCGCGGCTATGCACCCAGATCTAGAGCTTACACACCAAAAGCCTCGGGTCCAAGCACCAAGACCTCGCGCTTACGCGTAGTAGTTACAAAAGAGGAGTTATTTAATTTTAGGGGCCATTTTGAAGAGTTATTTGAGGCATCTCTTGGTAAGAATGTGGGTAACATCCTATTGGCGCCATATTCAATTTAAAATACTCTTGATGCATCTCTTAGAAGATTCATTAAATATGGACACAGATTAAAGAGATACGAAGACACCTATAGGAAAATTATAACAAGATGACTTGAATATCATAAAAAGAGAGAGTATAGTGAGAGATATATTAGAGAGTTATTATTATTAGGTTGTTAAACAATGTGGTTTATGTTTGAGAGTTATTTTAGTAACACACCACTCTACCTCACCATTTTACTTTGATATAGTTTGTATTAGGATTAGAAGTAGATAATTGGAGTCCTTTGAGTTGGGCGCCAGCCTACAGGAGTCTTGTAAGGGAAAGCAAAGTTTTCAAAGGAACTTCAAGAGTTTGGTGGAATGGATTTTCAGATAAATCTTTATCTTTGTTATTACATTTAGTGTTTATTAAGACTTCTTGTGTTTTCGCTATGATTTCTACTTTTAAACAAAGTTGTGATTGTATTTTCTTCATGAATACAGATTGTATTTTCTCCATGAATACTGAGTAGTTTTCTTTATATTTTTTTCTTAAAATGATGAAGTAATAAAGATATGGAAGAATGTTGTGTGAAGTATAGGAAATCAATATTGGAAGAAATTGTGATGATTTAAAACCTTGCACTTCATTTACTTCTTGATTTAGCCGATTAAGATGGTAAAATTTGTTGTGAAAACATGTAAGTACTGGTATGGTATTGTCTCATTCAATAATCGATAAGAATCACATGAGATTATATGGGTGAGAATGCAGTCCATATGATTGGATGCAATCAAATAGGGAGATATACTTTGACGGGTGTAGAATTAGAGGACTTTAGAGTGACAGGATAAAGCCCCTAATTTGATTTATTATTTTATGTTTTGATATGAGATGTTAGCCCCCAGGTGGAGGGAGAAGAGGAAACTCTAGAGTGAGAGCTTTATCTTTTCTGCCTAGCCTGTCTTCAAGATTTTTTAAACAATAGATTAACCTATGTTCTGTATAGCCTCCCGTAAGGATAAAGAATATAATTATTTCTTATTTGGCACAAAACATTTAGCATACTTCCATAACAAAGTTCCATGACGTACTACTGATTCATAATAAGGAAAAAGATATTTTATTTGCATTAATTTTCATATTACAAAAATTTAGTTATAGTAGTTACTTAATTTCATTTCGAATTATAAAAAATTAACAAAAAGAATCGAATTTTATTTCCTAAAATATTTTCTTTAGTTTGGGTAAGATATTTGCTAAAAAAAAGGTAAAAAAAGTTATTTATCTATTTTCTTTGCTAAAATTATAAATCTATATTTAGCACCTTCCCTGTGGGTTCGATATCTCAAGGCTTAATAAAAAATTCATATATTACTTGATAATGATATGTATACTTATATAGAATATCATTTTATAAAAATATAATTTAAATCTCTTATTTACATTGACAACAAGTTTTTTTCATTGTTGTAAAGACCGAGTTATAATTAAAGAGAACTATCAGTTCATATATAAAACATAAGCATAAATATAGGAGATCAAATTTTAAGAAAAACTAACTTTTACTTTTCAAAGTCTTATTTAAACTTGTTTGATTTATTTTAGGAATTTGTTGTGATGTTTTTGGTCTTGTTGTTTTATTGTGATTTTTAAAATTTTATGCATCGTTCAGGTTCTGAAGGGCTTGTGCCTTACGATTCTGAATTAGAAAGAACTATAAGAAAAATTAAAAAATTAAAAATTTATAAAAAACAAAAATATTCAAGAAATAAAAAATCAAAATAATCAAAATGTTGAAATCCATTAAGAATTTAGACCTTTAAGAGATTATGCTAACCCTAATGTAGATGAATTTCATTGTAGTATTCAAATCCTGCAGTAGTGGCTAATTCATTTAAACTTAAACCTGCTATTATCCAAATGGTATCTAGTAATCAGTATAGAGGAGCACCATTTGTGGATCCAAATATACATCTTGCCAATTTTCTATAATGGTTTGCTACATTTAAAAGTGCTGGTGTTTCGGATGATGCTATTAGACTTTGACTTTTTCCTTTTTTCATTAAGGGATAAAGCTAAGATATTTTTACATTCGTTAGCACCTAGATCTATCAGAACTTGGGGTGATTTATCGTAAAAATTTCTTGCTAAATATTTTCCACCATCAAAGACTAAAATGCTTAGAAATGATATTACATCTTATTGTCAATTTTATGGGGAATCTATTTATGAAGCATGTGAATATTTTAAAGATCTCCTAAGGAAGTTTCCACATCATTCAATACCAGATTGGTTAATAATTCAAACTTTTTGTAATGGATTAGTTGGATCTCTTAGATCTATTATCGATGTTGCTGTTGGTGGTTCATTGATATCTAAACAGTTTAATGACCCTTATGCTTTAGATGAAGAAATGACTACAAATAATTTTCAATAGCCTTTTGAGAGGGTAAACCCTAAAATGGTAGCCAATATTCATGAATCTGATGCTTTTGTAATGCTAGCAAATCAAGTTGCTGCAATTTAAAGGAATATATACCAATTTGGAATGAATTTTTCTCAACCAATTTCAATGATTGAAGATAATTCATTAGGCCATATGGTAAAATCTCAAACATCATTAGAAACTTTGATTGCCATAAACAAGCTTAACAACCCATATTCTAATTATTATAACCTAAGTTGGAAAAACCATCCAAATTTTAACTGAAATACCAATAATCAGGGTGGTAGTAACCAACAATAGGGGAACAATCAAGTAAACCCATTGGGGAACTGGAACAACTAAGGGAATAATAATTATAGAAAATCCTTATCCTCGAGGTTTTAATAATGCTTCACAATTTAAGGATAAGAAGTTGTTTATAGAAGAAGTGGTGCTACAAATGGGAAATCAATTACAAATTCAAGGAGCTACAATTAGAAATATTTAGAATCAATTGGGATAAATAGCCAATTCATTAAGTAATATATCCCAAGGAACACTTCCTAGTCATACAGAGATAAATCCAAGAGATAAAAATAAAGATCAAGTAAAAGTTGTTCAATTGAGAAGTGGAAGAGAGTTGGAAGATAAAGTTCTAATGGAGATCGAAGTAGAGAAAGAAGAGATTTATGAACCAAAAGAGGACACTTTGAAAGGTTTGGAAAGTTCTATTTCTCCACCAAAAATTGATTTAGAAAACCCACCACCACCGTTTCCTCAGAGACTTCGACAACAAAAGTTGGATAAGCAATTTTCAAAATTCTTAGAGATTTTTATGAACCTTACAATTAATATTCCATTTGTTGAAGCCTTAGAATAAATGTCAAGCTATGTGAGGTTTATGAAGAATATTCTCAACAGAATAAGGCAATTCGAAAATAATGAGACTGTTGTACTTAGTGAAGAGTGCAGTACAATAATTCAGAAGAAGCTTCCTGAAAAGCATAAGATCCTGGTAGCTTCACAATTCCATGTGCTATTGGAGACAGATTTTATGGGAATTCTTTATGTGATTTAGGTGAAAGCATTAACCTTTTTCCATTATCTATATTTAAAAGACTGGGAATAGGAGAAATAACCTTGACTACTGTAACTCTGCAGTTAGCAGATCGTTCGATAACATATCCTGAAGGAGTGATAGAAGATGTTTAAGGAAAAGTGGATCAATTTATCTTTCCTATTGATTACATTGTTCTTGATATGAAGGAAGATAATGAGATAGCTATTAATTTGGGGAGACCTTTCCTAGCTACAGAAAGAGCAAAAATAGATGTGCAGAAAGGGGAATTAAATATGCATGTCAATGATCAAACTGTTATATTTAATATTTCACAATTTTGATGAAATATCCTAGAAAAGGTAAAGATGATGAGTGTTTCATGATGGATGTTATGAGATATCAAAGAGAATATCATTTTAAAGCAACTTATGAAGAAAATTCTGAAAGTGAAAAGTCAGAACACGAGTAAAATAAGTACAATATTCTGATGATTTTGTTGAGGAAGATTTAAATTATGTTCAAGAAAATTTTGAAGTTTTGGAGATAACAAAAAAAGATGAATCTTTTTTTCCATCAATTGAAAAACCTCCTAAACTTCAATTTAAATTACTCGCTGAATATTTAAAACATGCCTTCTTAGGCGATTCCTCAACCTTGCCTGTTATAATTTCCTCAAAATTAACAATTGAAGAAGAAGAGAGTTTGCTTGAAACTTTAAAGAAAAATAAAATGCCTTTAGATGGACCATAGCTGATATTAAAGGAATCAACCCTTCAATTTGTATGCATGGAATCCTTATGGAAGAGAACTGCAAACCCAGGGTTGATCCTCAAAAGAGATTGAATCCTATTATGAAAGAAGAAGTTAATAAAGAAATTTAAAGTGGTTAGATGCTGGAATTATCTAGCCTATTTCAGATATTGCATAGGCTTAAGAAAGGAGGAGTAACTGTGACTGTTAATGAAAAGAATGAATTAATACCAACCAGAGAAGTTACAGGATGAGGAATATGCATTGATTATAGAAAATTAAACCTTGCCACCAAGAAAGATCTTTTTCCACTTCTCTTTCTGGATCAAATGTTGGATAGACTAGCTGGGCATAAATATTTTTGTTTTCTGGATGGATATATGGGTTATCACAAAATATAAATTGCTCTTGAGGATTAAGAGAAAAAAAATTTTACCAGTCCTTATGATACATTTGCTTTTAGAAAAATGCTTTTTGGTTTATGTAATGCCCTTGCTACATTTCAAAAATGTATAATGATAATTTTCTGTGATTTAATTGAAAAAGGATTTGAAGTGTTTATAGATGATATTTGAGTGTTTGAAATTTCATTTGAATCATGATTAGAACATTTGTCTAAAGTTCTTAAATGCTGTGAAGAAACAAATTTAGTTCAATAATTGGAAAAAATGTCAGTTTATGGTAGCAGGAGGAATTGTTTTGGGACGTCAAATTTCAAAAAAGGGTATAGAAGTAGACCATGCAAATATTCAATTGATCGCTAATTTATGTTGCCCAACAAATTTAAAGGAGATTAAGAGCTTTTTGGGACATGCTGGATTCTACATGTGTTATATTAAAGAATTTTCAAAAATTGCTAAGCTTTTATGCCAGTTATTCAAAAAATATGCAATTTTTAATTTTGACAATGAATTCTTAAAAGCTTTTGAGCTGTTAAAAGAAACATTAATGACTGCACCAATTAATGTTTCACCAGATTGGTAAAAATCTTTTAAGTTAATGTGTGATGCAATTGGTTATGCTATTGGAGCTGTTTTAGGACAAAACATGATAAAATTTTTAAAGTAGTCTACTATGCTAGTAAAATTCTAATTAAAACCAAAATTAATTATACCACAATTGATAACGAGTTATTAGCTATAGTATATGATTTTGATAAATATAGATCATATACGATTAGAACTAAATGTGTGGTGCATACTGACCATTCTGCTATTAAATATTTCATGACAAAGAAGGATGCAAAACCAAGACTGATAAGATGGATTCTTCATTTACAATAATTTAACTTTGAGTTAGTAGATAGAAAGGGTGTTGATAATCAAATTATTGATCATTTTTCCAAGCTTGAGAATGAAAATCACTCTCTTCTAATGAAGAAACTAATGAACATTTTCCTGCTTAAAAATTGTTCATTATTGATGAGTGGTGTGTTCCATAGTATGCCTACATTGTGAATTTTATCGTTAGTGACATATTACCCTATGGTTTGACATACCAACAGAGGAATAAATTTTTATATGAAGCTAAGACTTATTTTTAGTACAACCCATTTTTATATAACAATAAAAGGATCTAGTTATTTGAGGATGTGTGCCATTAGAAAAAAACTTATGAAATTATTCAAAAATTTAATGATTATGATTTTGTGGGACATTTTGGTATTGATAAAACTACATATAAACTTTTGCAATCTGGATTTTATTGGCCAACAATTTTAAGGATGTTAATGCTTATATTAAAATTCGCGATCAATGTCAGCGTATAGATAATATTTCTAGAAGAAATGATATGCCCCTAAATTATATGTAGGAAGTTGAAATATTTGACGTTTGGGGATTATATTTCCTAGACCATTTATACCATCTTTCAAAAATTTATACATATTATTAGCAGTAGACTATGTATCTAAATGGATAAAAGTTGTTACTTTACCTCGATGTGATGCTCGAAGTGTTGCAAAGTTTTTAAGAAAGAACATATTTTGTAAATTTGAATGCCAAGAGTAATCATAACTGACGGGGGAAGTCATTTCAGAAATGCAATTATGGAGAAATTAAAAAGGAAATATCATATCATCAATAAAATTGCTACTGCTTATAATCCTCAGACTAGTGGTTTGGTTGAATTATCCAATCATGAAATTAAAAAAATTTTAGAAAAATATTTTAATCTAAAAAAAGATTGGTCAATCAAACTAGATTTTGCTTTGTGGTCTTATAGAACTGCATGTAGAACTCCTATAGGAATGTCCCCATATAAGCTAATTTTTAGGAAAGTTTGTCATCTACCAGTAGAACTTGAGCATAAAGCATATTAGGCTACTAAAGAGTTCAATTATAATTTAAAGGATGCTGGTAAGAAAAGATTATTGCAATTAAATGAGCTTGAAAAGATAAGGAATGAATCATATGAATGTGCTAAGATATATAAAGAAAAGATGAAGATGTGGCATGATCTTAGGCATCTGAATAAGATTATTAAGCTAGGACAACAAGTTTTTCTATATAATGCCAGATTAAGATTATTTATTGGAAAACTTAAGACAAGGTGGATGAGCCCATTTATTGTAATAAAAGTTTCTCCCTATGGAGCTGTGGATATTAAAGAACCTAAAACTGAGAAAATATTTAAAGTGAATGGTCATAGACTGAAACCTTATTTCTTAGTAGATCAACTTAAACTTGATGAGAATTTTATGTTGGGTCACCGAGGTTAAGTACTAGTGTATGTCGAGCTGACGATGTTAAGTCAAGCGCTTCATGGGAGGCAACTCATAATTATCAGTGTGCTTTGTTTTAAGTTTGTTTTAAGTGTTTGTTGCTTTGTTCGAAGTAATATGTGGTAGTATTTTGATTATAATATGTTAGTGGAGGTTAATGTGATCTTAATTGATAAATTAGATGAGTTAAAATGAGTTTTCAAACTTTTAGTAGATCTATGCTGAAATGAGCACTGGCGGCTAAGCGTCAGTAGTTGGCGCTTAGGCGCCGGAGTTATGAAAAACATGAAAAAAGTGTTTCTAGAAGACATTATCATGGGGAAGTTATATGACATGTTAATTGGTGGTTTGTGAATGTTCATCTAAATTTTATAAATAGGGACCAAATTAAAGGACATTCATCCCATTCCAATTTTTCATCCTAAGAGCATTTCAGAAGAGTTTAAGTGAGAAAAATGTCTTCTTGGGAGAGTGAAGTTAAGAAGAAGGAGGATGGAAACAAGAAGAAGTTTAATTTTGAAAGTGCGCAAGAGTTATATAACAAATTTCGAGTCGTTAATATTCAAGGAATACAGAGAAGATTGTAAAGATTGAGTCTGATGTTACATCTATTGAAGAAAATGTAAATGAAACTAACGCACATTTAGCACATATTGGATGGAAATTAAAGATGCAATTTAGTCACACTAGCCATATTTAAGAAGCAGATAAAGCAATGTTTTTGAAGAAAAAGTTGATAGAAGAAGATTCAGTAAGAGTTTTCAACCATCGTCCATTCTATCAAATCAAAATACCAAATAGTTCAGATGGAACTAATGGAGGTTCTGGATATGTTCCTCCTAATGGAGAATGGAATTAAGTTCTACATTGTGTTAAGCGTTAATAATTTGTGTTATTTGTTTATTCAATCGTGATAAGTGTTAGTGTTTAATGTTTTATGTATGTTGTGTGTTATAAATGTGTTTGTGTTTTAAGTTTATGTTTAGTGATTTGTTTAAGTGTTTTAAGTTTGTGTTTAGTGATTTTTTAAGTGATTTAATGTGAGTAGAAAAGATGAGATCTTATGCAAGGATCTTGGATTAAAGACTTGTGGTTTGTATTTGTATTTGTTTTTGTTTTGTTAAGTAAAGAGTTTGTGTTTTGTGTAAAACTTGTGTTGAACCCATTTTTAATCTATAGAAGTGGAATTGTGAGATTAGAAGATTATAAGGTGATAATATATTACAACTTAGGGTTAATTAAGTGACCAAAATGTGTATTTAACAAATAATCGAAAACAGCGAGTTCGCGACTAAGCGTTAAGCCCCCACACTTACGCGTCAGTACTCCACGTCTAAGCGTCATACATTTGCACTTAGGCGCTGACCCGATTTTTGTATTTCCAAATACAATAATTTGTTACCACTACTAGAAAATTTAATTTCTGGCAAAGGCGCGAAACACTTGACCCGGAATAACTTGCTATATAGATGTGTACCAAATTTTAATTTACAGTAATAGCATTAAATAAAACTTGATTGCTACTGAATGTTGGGTCGTTAGTGATTAATAATTTTTAAATATATGTTTATATAGCAAAATATAATTTTAAAGGAAAATATTTTATATACTTTTTGGGTACTACGCAAGTATACGTATCGTTTCAAGTAATAAAGGGCTTTGAAACAAAGACCCCAGTATCGATCCCACGGGGAAAAAGGGTAATAAATTTTTAAATATTGTATTTCAAAATCTTTTTGTATTTTAATCTAACTATAAATTACTTTTAATTTACTAGATGCAGATAAAGAAAACAATAATAAGAAAATGATTTTGTGAAAACAATATAAAACAAACAACTTTCTTCCTTTCAATTAATCCAAGATTTTTAAGATAATTTAATATTCGTTGGAGAATCTATTTTATGGTATTGTGCCAAATAGAAGCATTCTATTCTTACCCTTTGATCCAGTGCAAAGAACATCGCAATCACGTATCAGTCCGGATGTATTGTTAGTAGAATGGGTTAATCTAGGCTCACACTACTAGATGTCCAAGGGTGGCTATGGTCGGCCCTACTAGTGACCCTTTCCTTATCTATAAATCAAATTATAAGAATTTAGTCTGTCACTCTAAAAACTTATCAATTCTACGCCCTTTAAATCTTATCTTCCTATTTATTTGCACTTCACCTTGAATAGCCCGCGCATGGCCTTCGACTACCCAAGGATTCATGTGACATCTACAAGTTAAGAGTTCTTCTCCTTCTAGGTCTCAAAACTCTTCAACAGTGTTTTAACAATTTAAATGGCCAATTTAAAAAGTAAAGTAAGATCAGGTATTAATATCATCACAATGTTTTGAAAATATTTTGATTTTCAATTCTCCATCAAATTTTATATTATCTTATTTATCTTTTCATAATTGAAGGAAGAAAGTAAACTAACTACTCAGAACACATTGAATATAAACAACAAAACATAATAAATAAACTTTGAATCAAAAATAAAATACTTATCTCAAATATTCCTTCTACAGATCTTCTGATTCCTACTGACTCCACAGTGTAATGAACTCCAGATGCAACAATTTGAAAATAAACTCACTAAACTAAATAAAAGTGGCCCTAAATTTCTCTCTCTATTTCTCTCTCTAAGGATGAGAGATCCTAAAGTGGCTAAGAGATAGGGAATACAATGGGGGCACACCCATACTTTTCTCGAAGGAGTGGACTCCTATTTATAGGCTTCAAGGGTTGCCTTGAGGCACCTCTTCAAAACATGTCCAAATTCAATGAATCTTCTAGAAGGTCTGTCTGGAGCCTAGTCACCTGAATCTGGCGCCTATGCGCCAGACACCGCGTCTAGTTCTTCGCACCTCTTCACTTTAGCTCGCACCTCTTCGCGATTAAAACCGTTTGGAGCGTCCAAATGCAATGTATCACATGTCCTATTATCAAGGAACAACTGCCAGTCTTCTAGAATGTCCAATAACCGCTCACTCCGTCAAAATAACCATCCAAAAGTCGTCAAAAACTTGACAGTTTCTGTATCGAGTCTGGCGCGTAGGCGCCAACTTCTGGCGCCTAGGCGCCAGGCCATAATTTTTTATAATTCTTGTATTTTGTTCCATTTTTGCTCCTATTTGCTCCTTTTTCGCCCTTTTTCCTTTATTGGACCTTTTTACATCACCTACATCCAAAAACACAAAAATACCTTTCATTAAAGCATAATATCCTTAGAAATTGATAAAAATCAAGGCATAAAAATAGGTATTTTTTTCATGGATCAAAATCCCCTAAACTTAAATGTTACTTGTCCTCAAGTAACCCTTTTTACTATATAAAATGTATAACCTTTGGAATAAAAGATAAATATTTAAGATTCCTTATAATTTTTTATTTTATAAAGTCTTTAGTAAATTATTAACCCAATTTCACTAACTAGGTTTAATTTTAAGAATTTAAAGAATATTCAACTACCAAATCATAAGATTTCAAATTTTTCATCCATTTTGAAAATAATAGAAGTTTATTATATTAAGATCTCATAGATTATTTACTAGAAAAAGATCTTCTTGAAAAACCTTTCTTAAATAAAGATTCATGAATAAAAATTTAAGTAAAATATGTAATTAGTTTTCCTTCTATAAGATAATTCAAGTGAAGCCAATTTTTTATTAGGCATTTCCTCAAGCTTCTCCTCTCTTCTCTTTTCTCTTTTTTTTTTAACATATAGAGAGGATTACTATATCTGGATAGCCTGTTAATGATTTTGAACTTCACTATCCTTAACTTATATTTTCAAAACTTATACATTTCCACTTAATTATTATAACATGAATAAAAATTCAAAAAGATTTTCAATCTTTTCTTTTTTCAAGTGATAATTTTTTATTACTTAATACTTCTAAAATTCCATTATTTCTACCATGAATAGAAAAATTCTTTAATCTTATTCTTCTTTAAGTTAAATAATTCTATTCTTAAAATCAATCAAAGTTATTAAAATTTTGGTTAAGTTCACTAAATTGTTTATAATTTCAAAAATAAAAGTGATCTTAAATAGATTCTTCATTCCTTAAGTTATGTTAAAAAGTTTTTATTTTAAGAAAATATTAGCTCTTTAAGGACAAATAAAATTTAAATTTGAATGTATTTTCCCTTCCCCCAAACTTAAGTTTTGGTATACTATGAAAATTTGAAAGTATGAGAGAAAGAAAATCATAATTTTAAAAAGGAAATTTTTATAAGTATGTAAAAACGATCTTAAAAAGAAAAATTTACTTCTACTCATGCTTTTATGAATAATAAAGATAAAATTGAAGCAGGTATAAAAAGTAAGCAGACTAATTTTTATGATTATACTAAATTTAAAACAAAATAAAAGCAGAGCAAAATTACTAATTACTAAACAGTAGATCGAAACAAACATATCATAAATTAACTCTAATCTCGGCCTCAAACACAATATACTAAGAATATTCTAACAACGAATCTTAACACTAATCAATCCACACAGTACATAAACAAATCAACATACATCAAACATCAAACTAAACAAACAAAATAAACAAAATAAACTAACAACAAAGTAGCACAACATAGAGATCTATCAACTACTAGTCACTGATTGTAGCCTCATCATCATCATCGTCACCAAAGGAAAACTCAACATCCTTAGGATCAACAAATGGTGTGAAACTAGGAAAAGTAGGGAAACTAACATCATGCTCACCCTTCAGAAATCTGACAAGGGCTTCATCATACTCAGCATCATAGCTACTCTTCCTCTGGGTATAGTCAGATAAATGATCAAGTTTCCTATCAATAGTATCAACCCTGCAGTGAGTTTGAAATAACTCCTGCTGTCGCTCTATAAACCGATCATGCATTGACTCCTGAAACTCGATAGTGGCTCAGCATAAGTAGAAGGTCTGGAAGTAGAAGGTCTACTCTGGAGTGGGTGCGAAGAAGAAGGAGCAAGTCGATCTCTTCCCTCGAAGATGATCATATATGCTAATGCTCTCCTGACCAATCGGCTTAGTAGTCTTCAACCTTTCCTCTGAAATAACTGCAATGACTCCATTGCTAATACATGATGAATAAATCGTAGATGGGAATCCCAATCCAACGAAGTGCTGGATCTCGCAAGAGAATCTACGTAATCATAAATAATACCGCCGACATCAATAGGCTTCCTTTCCTGAATGCAGTAGTTTAAGATCGCTCGATCTCTAGTCACTTCACTCAAGTGGTTGGAAGGTAACAATCTTGCAGAAATAAAATAGTGCCATGCTTTAGAAATACCATTTAACTTGGAGGATTTGAAGTTTACCCTTTTTCCGTTCTCGATCTTCCAAGATCCAAGACCATCTATCAATATAAGTAATGATCATATCCAAATCTCCCTTAGATGGAGATAATCCGTAATAGTGGCACTCTATAGTCGGTGATGTGCCATAAAATACATTGATTCTTTCGAGAGTAAATCCTACTCCGACACCTCTCGACAAAAACTTCATAATCTTCGCATCCGTAAAATTCGCATAAAACTCTCGAACTATAGGGATAACAGCAACAACAGTGAAATAACAGAATCGTTGCCAGTTGTGCGCAACAATAGTGTTTTCAATCATCTCCCCCGGATGATAGAAACTTCGTTCTGAAATGAACTTCCTCGACGTCGCAAATTCGTGGAATCGAAAATGCGCAGCCGCAATAGAAAATTTGCTACTATCGAAGTTGTCTCGTGCCTTCCCGCGTTTAGATTTCGGAGCCATCTAAACGTGAAAGAAAACAAGAACAAATTTAGGAATAAAAAATTTAAACTCTCTTTAAGTTTAGAAAACTTAAAATAAGTTTAAAAATCCAAAGAAATCACTAAAAATCAAAATTTTTTTTTTCAAAATTTCGGTTCTTAGCAAAACATAGGGAAATCTATGGTGAAAATTGAAAATAAATGGTTTAAAGTGTAGATCTGACCTTGAGACGAAGAATTCTAGTGGTTTCGCGCCCAAATCCTTGAGGTTTTGACCTCAAAATAGATTCTAAAAGCTGATTTTCGCGAAAAATGGAGGAAGAAGAAGGCTTAGGCGTCGATAATGGCTTTTGGGGGTATTTAAGGAATTTTTCGGGTATAGGGAGAACCGGTGCTTAGGCGCCGAATTCTGTCGCCTAGGCGCCAGACTCGCCTTTCACAAAAAATTATTTTTAAATTTAATTTTCCACCAAAATTCATAAATTCAACTTCCAATTACTCACATTAGAGTAGGGCTTCAGTTTCTAACTTCCAAAATATTTTCCAAAAATTTTAAAAATTAAATATTAAATCCACCAATCAAACATAAAGTTTAAATCAAACTTCACTAAATTCCTTTTATAATCTTCAATATTAGCTCAATATTTTCCAAATAAGTATCATACTTGATTCAAGTTCCTAATACACAATCAAACACAACAATTTCTAAGCAAAAACAACACACATTGAACATGAAAGCAAATACACAAATACAATCGATTCACTACATCGATACAACGACTCAACAAACCAGATAATAACGATCTCATTACCAGAATACTCTAATCTTCACAAGGGAAATTGTGTATTCCGCTTGGAAAGAACACTAACGCTCTCGAGAAATCAGTAGCCGTCTTTTCGTCAATCCACTTGTTCTTCGCATACATTTCAACTTGAGCATCTTGATAAGCCGCAAAATGATCAAATTGAAGTTTCATCTGTCATTCTAGATTTTCAATCTGATGAAACATCTCATGAAGGCGATCTCCAATGCTTTTAAAGTCTGCTTCAAACTTATCTAAGCGACTAGAAATTTTCTCTAAACTTACTGTGATGAAACCATTGAAGTAGGGTTGAGGATCCTTTGAAACCTTGTCCCTAGCCTCTTCTCAAAGATTTCTTCCTTCCATTTCTTCAAAAATTTCTCAATTCTCTCAAGAATGAAGTGTAATGGATGTAACTTTGATTGCTTGATGGTTAGGGATGAAGATGGGTTGATTTAAAGGTGAAAATCGTGTGAAAAACTAAAAATTTTCAGATTTTGCACGACCCAGTAACCGTGGTGCTTAGGTGCCAAATCTGGCGCCTAGGCGCCGAACCTATTGATACATAGTTTAACTCGGGCGCTTAGGCGCCTAACCTTGGCGCCTAGGCCCCGGAACTATGTTCAACTCTGTTTCGCCTAATCGTCAAATTTCAATGTTTCGTTCTCCAAGATAGGTAAATTATACTGGTAAGAGTAATCTAGACTCAATGACACAAATTGTAAGCAATCATAATGAAGGGTAACTTGATCTCCTTTTTACTCATATTTAGAATAGAGTGATCCAATTTCTAAATCTTACGTACTTCAAAATAGTCTTCAACTTAAGTCAACAAAGACTTATAAGCATCAAATTTTTCTAAAGTAATATAAACTTAGTCAAGATCGAGGCATAACCTTACATTAAAAGCACTCAAAACAAAAGATAATTATGGGTTGCCTCCCACAAAACGCTTGGTTTAACATCGTCAGCCCAACATAAGTAAATCTTTAATCAGGTTGACTCAATTCATTTGCCTCTTTATAAATCATTTTAATATCTCCCAAATAAGGCTTCAATCTTAATCTATTTACTTTAAAAAAATTTTCTGTTTTGGTGTCTTTAATATCCACAGCTCCATAATGGTATATTTTTTCAATTATATAGGGTCCAATCCATTTTGATCTCAATTTTCCAGGAAAAAGTTTTAAACGAGAATTAAACAGTAATACTTCTTGTCCAGGCTCAAAAATTTTTCCTGAAATTTTCTTATCATGTAACAACTTCATTTTCTCTTTATAAATCCTTGCATTTTCATATGATTCATTTCTTATCTCTTCCATCTCATTCAATTGCAATAATCGCTTTTCTCCTGCTTCATTCAAATTAAACTTAAACTCCTTTATCGCCCAATAAGCTTTATGTTCAAGTTCAATAGGTAAGTGACAATGTTTACCATAAATTAACCGGTAAGGTGACATTCCGATTGGTGTCTTATAAGCTGTTCTATAAGCCCATAATGCGTAATCAAGTCTATCAACCCAATCTGCTTCTTTTAGGATTAACAAGCTTTCTCTAAAATTCTTTTAATTTCTCTGTTTGATACTTCAGCCATTCCACTTTTTTGTGGGTGATAAGCAGTTGCAATTCTATGTTTGATTCCAAATTTTTGTAGTAATGATTGAATTCTTACATTCCTGAAATGACTTCCACCATCGTTGATAATTACCTTAGGCATTCCAAATCTTGAAAATATCATTTTCTTTAAGAATCTAGAAACACTTTTGGAATCACTGTTTGGTAAAGCAACAACTTCAATCCACTTTGAAACATAATCAACTGCTAATAAAATATAAGTTTTTCCAGATGATGGAACAAATGGTCCCATAAAGTCTAAACCCCATATATCAAAAATTTCAACTTCCAATATATAGTTTAAAGGCATTTCATCTTTCCTAGATATATTTCCCAACCTTTGACATCGATCACATGTTTTCACATAATGTCTCACATCTTTAAATAAGGTAGGCCAATAAAATCCAGAATTTAAAACTTTAAATGCAGTTTTATCTATGCCAAAGTGTCCTCCAAAATCGGAATCATGACATTTTTGAATAATAGCAAAAGTTTCCTCATAAGGTACACATCTTCGAATTATAGAATCTCTTCCAATTTTAAATAAATGAGGATCTTCCCAAATATTTTAGCATCATATTTAAATTTCTTAATAAATTTGTTATCCAATTCTTAAGGTAAAATATTGCTAACTAAAAAGTTAACAATATCAGCATACCAAGGTGTTTTGCATCCTTAAATAACATATAAAGATTCATCAGGAAATTTTTCATTTATATTTTCTTCCGAAATAATATCATTTTTAATTCTAGACAAATGATCAGCAATTTAGTTTTCAGTTCCTTTTCTATCTACATTTTGAAAATCAAATTCTTGTAGAAGTAAAACCCATCTTATCGCTCTAGGTTTAGAATCCTTCTTAGATATTAGATATTTAATAGCAGTAATGATCGCATATAACTATGCATTTAGTACCAAGAAGATAAGGTCTAAATTTATCAAAGGCATATACTATAGCTAGAAGCTCCTTCTCAGTGGTAGTGTAATTTCTTTGTGTTTCAATGAGAGTTTTACTAGCATAATATACAACTTTGAAAACCTTCTCATATTTTTGTCCTAATACAGCTCCAATTGCAAAATCACTTGCATCACACATTAATTCAAAAGATTTATTCCAATTAGGTGCAACAATGATAGGTGCAGTTATTAGTTTTTCTTTTAGAATATTAAAAGCATTAATACATTCTTTGTTAAATTCAAATTTTGCATCTTTTTTCAATAAATGACAAAGAGGTTTAGCAATTTTAGAAAAATCCTTTATGTATCATCTATAAAATCCAGCATGACCTAGAAAACTTCTCACATCAGTAACAGTAGTAGGTGGTTGCAATTCAACAATAATTTTCACTTTCGCTTGATCTACTTCCATCCCTTTTTGTGAAACTTTGTGAGCAAATACAGTGCCTTCTGTGATTATGAGTTAACATTTTTTCCAGTTAAGAACTAAATTTGTTTCTTCACATCTTTTCAGAACTTTGGAAATGTTTTCCAAACAAGATTCAAAAGAAGTTCCAAAACTGAAAAATCGTCCATGAATATTTCAATTCCTTTGTCAATCAAATCACAAAATATTGACATCATACATCTTTGAAAAGTTGCAGGTGCATTACATAAACCAAAAGACATTCTTCTAAAAGCAAATGTTCCATAAGGACTTGTAAATGTTGTTTTTTCTTAGTCCTCAGGAGCAATAAGTAATTGATGATAACCAGAATATCCATCCGTAAAATAGAAATATGGGTGTCCAAACTAGTTTATCGAGCATTTGATCCAAGAAAGGTAAAGGAAAATGATCCTTTCTAGTGGCGTCATTTAGTTTCCTATAATCAATACAAATTCGCCATCCAATAACTTGTCTTGTAGGAATTAGTTCATTTTTATCATTTACAATGACAGTTACACCTCGTTTCTTCGGATCACAATGAATAGGACTTACCCATTGACTATCTGAAATAGGATAAATAATACCAGCATCTAACCACTTAACAAATTCTTTTTTAACAACCTCTTTCATGATAGGATTTAATCTTCTTTGCGGTTTAATAGTAGGTTTAAAATTTTCTTCCATTAAAATTCTATGCATACAAATGGAAGGGCTTATTCCTCTTATATCGGCAATAGTCTAACCAAAAGCTTTCATATAATTCCTTAACACACCTAGTAATTTTTCTTCTTGATCTTTACTCAGTTCAGAAGAAATAATAACAGGTAAAGTTAACGAATTTCCAAGAAACGCATATTTTAAATGTGAAGGTAACACTTTTAATTCCATTTCTGGGGCTTTTTTAATTGATGGTAAAAGTATATCATTTTGAGTTATGTCTAAAGTTTCCCAGCTTATCTTTAATAAAATGAGTCTCTTCTTCTTTTACTTCTTCATTTTCATCAGTTAAAAATTCAAAATTTTCTTCAGAAATGACTTTACATTTTTCTTGATAATGTTTCTCAATTAAATAATCAATTATATCCATTCGATAATATTTCTCTTTATCAAGGTACTTCATTGATTTAAGAACATTGAATTTAATCTCTTGATCATTAACTCTCACGGTTAATTCTCCCTTTTGCACATCAATCATAGCTCATCCGGTAGCTAGAAAAGGTCTCCCTAAAACAATAGGTATCTCTTTATCTTCTTCCATATCAAGTACGATGAAATCTACAGGGAAGATAAATTTATCCACTTTAATAAGGACATCCTCTATAACTCCTTTAGGATAAGTGATAGATCTATCAGCTAACTGAAGGGTTATGGTGGTGGGAGTAATCTCTCCTAAATTCAATTTTCAAAAAATAGAAAATGGCATGAGATTAATACTTGCTCCTAAATCACAAAAAGCTTTTCCACAAAATTTTTCTCCAATAGCATAGGGTATAGTGAAACTTCCAGGATCCTTAAGCTTTTCAGGTAATTTCTTTTGAATTATTGCACTACATTCTTCACTTAATGCAACAGTTTCAAAAGCTTCAAATTTTCGTTTCTTGCTTAAAATATCCTTCATAAATTTTGCATAAGTTGGCATTTGTTCCAAAGCTTCAACAAAAAGTATGTTAATAAGTAAGTTTCTTAAAAATTTCAAAGAACTTAAAAAATCGATGATCAAGTTTTTGTCGTTTAAGTCTTTGAGGAAAAGATGGTGGTGGTTTTTCAACTTCCACATTAATAGGTATAACAGTCTGATCTTGACTAGAGAGAGAGTTTCTTTAGGTTTTTCGATCTCTTCAACCTCAATCTCTTTTTCAATTTCATTCTGCATTCTTTATTTTAATTCCTTTCCACTTCTAAGTTGTACAGCCTTAACATGTTCATGTTCTTTTCCAGTTTCCTTTGGATTAATTTCAATATTACTAGGAAGTGTTCCTACAGGTCTGTTATTAATTAAAGTAGCAATTTGCCCCATTTGATTTTTGATATTAAGAAAAGCAGTATTTTGATTTTGTAAATGATTATTCATTTTTAAAATTAATTCTTCTATCGATAACTTTTTCTCGTTGATTATTAAATCCATGAGGTTTATAATTTGGATTAACTTAATTATTCCAATTTCCAAGTGGATGAGATCGATTATTACCCCATTGTTGTTTTGAATTATTCCAACTTAAAATTAGGATGATTTTTCCACCTGTGATTATAATAATTTGAATAAGGATTATTTTTACTTGCAATAGCTCGTAAAGTATCAATAGTTTGAGAATCTTCAATATTAGTAGAGTTATTATGTGAAATATTAATTGCAAAATTATCTAATTTTTTATACACTGCTGCTACTTGTGAAGCTAGGATAGAAAAGACTTCATTATCGTGAATACTTGCCATCTTTTTAGGATTAATCCTTTTGGAAGGCCATTGAAAATTGTTATTAGCCATTGTCGGCATATTTTTAGGTTGAGTGTTTGTATTTTTGAAAAGGGGTTGCTTTCAGAAATTGTCGGTGAAATTTAAATTTTAAATTTAATTTAAATATATATATATATAATTTAGAAAGTAGTATTTGATTTTGAAAATAATTTTTAAATTTGAAAATTTTAAGATATGAAATCAAACCGATCTCACATCCCAAATAGTTTATATAAACGAGCACCGCATCACAAACAGTGTATCTATCCCGAAGAGTAGACACCTTGCTCGATGATGGGGCTCGGTTAAATAAACTAGAAGATTTGTGACATCCGTTTGGTCTACGAACCAATTTTATAAGCCGATCAAGTTCCCCCGCTTAATATAAATGAATTAAGCAGGGTTTATATTACTCGGGTTCTTAAAGTTCCCTATAAGGGCAAGCCCCTATAGTTAATTACATCTTAAATGACGTGAATCATTTAAGAAAACTCTCAATAATGATTAGTGGTTTTGCTCTCAAGAATTTCAAAGTTTAAGGTTTCAAAGGATTGAATTTTGGGGTTTCAATAGGGAATGGATCAAGTTTGGAACAGTTTATTTTAGGATTCTAAAGGAAGAGAAGTAGGACAAGCTGAGGATCCAAGAGGAATCTTGGCAACTTCCCGACTATCCTATTGTTTGGCTTCAATTTAGGGAGAATTATTTAGTATTTCAGCCCTGCCAATTAATTATAGGAATTACATTTACATAATCACCTGGTTATGCAAATAACCTGAAAGATAAGAGGATTTACATCGTATCGGACGGCGACCTCGGAATCCTAAGCGAGTTATGGCTTATATTGCACAGCAAGGCTATGCAAAGGCCTAAAAGAACAAGTGAGGATTTATGTCGTGCTAGACAGACTACCTCGAAGTCCTATGGCTTGGTTATTTAATTCTAAGAAAGTTTTGTTGAAGTAGATCCAAGTTTTGCTGATGACGATGGTCGAGCTGCCCACCATGCTCCGAGCTCCTTGTTGTTGTAGAGGTTTAGTTTTAGAAGTCATAAATCAGGAGATGAGAGAAGTGTTTTGGTTTAGAGAAAATCTTAAAATCCAAGTGTTTTTTTTAATATTTTAATTAAAACAAATCTTAAAGTTGTTTAAACAGAACCGATTAAGATCCAACGGTTCCGTCATCCCGGCACCGTTATTTTCATTGAATTCACTTAGTCCGGATGAACTTGCTAAACTAAACTGAATGAGTTCCACATTTTCATTTAGACCTTGGGAAATCCCGTTAGCAACACGTGGGTTACATCATCCGAGGTATTCCCGATCATTCAATGAGACGTTTTAATTTAGTTGCAATTGTAATTTTGTTGTTATGTTTGTGATTAAATTTTGAGTTGTTTTATATTTTTAAATGTTGTGGCAGTGATTTTTATCTTGTAATGACTTTTAATTTAGTTTTAGTTTCAGTTTTAGGGACTACCCTAAAGGTTTTGGTTTTCATGCAACTGTTGTTTATCATGCAAGAAAAGAAAGTGCAATGTGATTAATTAAATTGCGAGAAGGTAAATTGCAATAAAATGAAAGCGTACCTAGAGGGTCTTCCCGTCATCCCAAGCTGCACTTGAAACACATGTTAGAGGATTTAAGTATTTATAGCAATTACCTAGGTAAAGCTAAGGGCAAGGTTTCTGGTTTTCTATCAAGATCCTAATCCTATAACTAGTCATTCCTATGATGTCTAGGTTTTCAATTTTGTTTATGGATGATTTTTCTGCACCAAAGAATAATTAAGTTCAATTGTTCTTATAAAACACCCCGTCATATTGAGGAAGTGCTTAAGACGAATCTTAAACATCTTTTCAATATTGCTGGAATTGTTCTAAGTCCAAATGGATTTAATTAATCAGGTGAATTAATCATCCGAGGTTTAATTAAGTTTTGTTCTTTTGCTCAGTGAACTAGGATGTTTGAATATCCTATGAATGAAGTGACACTTCACTTAATACTCCATTTAGGAGTTATGATAACAAGAGCTTTTAAGGGCAAATTGATGTTTTAGTGATTTGTGATTTAATTTAATTTTAATTAATGGATTTAAGTTTAGAATAGTGTTCAAGTTGTTTTAGATTTATTTTTGAATTCTTTGTCTTAAGTGATGTTATATTTAATTTAATTTAATTTAATTTAATTTAATTTGGTTTAATTTAATTTTATTTTAATTTTATTTTAATTTTAATTTAATTTTAATTTTATTTTAATTTGATTTTATTTTTAATTTAATTTAATTTAATTTAATATGTTTTAATTTAATTTAATTTAACTTGAATTTACTTTGATTTAATTGTGATTTAATTTAATTTTTAGTTTGACTTAATTTTTATTTTTAATGTTTTAAAGATGACTTAATTTAATTGTTAAAGTATTAATTTAATTGAAATTTTGATTTAATTTAGTTTAAATGTTTTAATTTTAATTTAATTTAATGATAAAGTCTTTTAGTATTTTAAATCTTGAATTTGGATTATCATGTTAATTGGGAATTAAATATTATTGAAGTGATTAATTTAGGGACTCTTAAATTAAAGAATAAATGTCTTCTTAATAATATCCCTATTTTAATAATTCTAATTTTCATTAATCTTCCAAATTTTATTAATTAATTGATTAAGGTTTACTTTAATTAATCTTAAAAATGATTGATGGGTCTCTACCCTTTAATTATTTAAATTTCAATCATCCAAATCAGATTAGGATCAAATATTTTACTCTCTCATTTTATTAAGCCTAAAGATTTAATTAAGGGTTAAAATTTTAATTACTGTTTTGCCCTTCAAGCTTAATAATTCCATAACTCACTAAATTGACCTAAATGAATTTGAAATTTTTATGTGACTTCACTCACATGTCAATTAAGACATTAGAGGAGAAAATGTTATTTTTCTCTATTTAATTTATTTATTTAATTATTTTTAATGGAAAATAGGGATTTTCAAGGAAAATTCAAGAAGATGACCAAGGGAATTTTTCTATCCTTAAGAAAATTATGGGGCATTCCTAATGACCAGAAGACCACTTGGACTAATATTGGTAATTTTTTGAATTTTATTTTATTTATTATAATTATTTTTAGTTTTGGAGTATTAATTAATTTAAAAATAAAATAAAGGTTGAAAATTAAATTTTATATTTTTCAAAAATCTCTCTGATATCAAGGAAACCAGAGAACTAATTTTTATAATTTTCTAATTTTTCTTTGATTTAATAGAATTATTTTAGGGAATGTAAAGAAAATTAATTTTTTTAATTCAAAAAAATTAATTTAGGCCTTTAAAATTCAATATCTTATCCTAGAGACTTAGAAAAAATATTTGGTTTGTTTCTAAATATTTAGCATTAAAAATATGACATTTTGGTGATTTTTAATATTTTTGTGATTTTTATTATTTTTTAATTATTAAAAATATTAAAATAAGCTTAAAAATCAACTTTTTTAGAAAATTGTAATTTTAATTTTATTAAATTTCCCTGATATCAGAGAAGCTCCAAAACCATTTTTGTGAATTTTTGAAAAGTATTTTGTGAGTTATGAATTTTTAAAGTTTGATTTTGTATATGGGGCTTAATTAACCCATTTGGTGGGGCTAACCAAGTCCAATTAATCTCAAATTTTTATGTGGTGTTCTCCTATCCCTAGAGGACAGTGGAGAATTGTTTTTAAGTTAATTTGAGGAATGTTTAACCCTTATTAATTAAAGTTCAATTTTGGGTATTTAGGCCAATTAGGGTTTTTCAAAGTGAATTAACTCAAAACTTATTTTTCCTAGGTCCCACTAGTCACAAGAAACATCACCAAATTTTCCTAGAATTTATTTCTTAACATGCTAATTATTGGAATTAAAATACTCAAAATAGTAACATGAAATTGAAAAATCAATAACTTCTCATAGGGATGGCCTCTGACCTTGGAAAATTCAAGGAATGTTCTCAAGTTCAGAGGCTTCAAAAGCCCTATGGTCTCATGCTATGGTGAATTGTTTACATGCATGGAGAATTAAAATAGTCCAGAGAGTAAATAAATCATTAAAAATAAAATACTTAATGAAATTACTTGATTTCTTTTCCACATTATTCTCCTCTGTTCAATGAGCAAGAGGGTATTTTTATTTTATTTTTAGGATTTTTCTACACAAAGTTATAAATTTTTGAAGTTCTGGTAATTAAATAAATAGAAAAATAGCCTATTTTCCTACTTATCCTACGCGGCGCCACGCCATCCTCGGCAGCTCCGAAAGGCCACACGGCGCGTTCTGATTCGGCGCCGCCATCCGACCCAGCGCTCCAGAGGCCCGCTGTATCGTTCCGTCCCCTCATCCGGCGCGATCTTGGTCGTCCGTCCGCGCGTGTATTAAATGAATGGCATCTGTTCATCGTCCCCAAGCCTCCTAGACCGAGAACCATCCACACTAAATCCTTAATATCTCACTCAACACTTAACGGATTTTCGTGTTCTTGTGCTCTATGGATTCGTCTTGAAGAGACGAATACATCTATACGGTGATCATGCATTGAAACTAAGGCATTTAAAATGGAGAATCTCCAGAAGCTCGGGATAAAGAGTTAGCTCATACCTTGGCTCAGAGAAGTGTGGCTTCAATCTGAGAGTTGTATCACGTTTGACTGGGTCCGAGTAAGCTCCAGATGAAGTCCCTTGGCCTGGTGAATTGCCTAGGTACAAAAGTGACCACAGCCGATCACAAAGCTTGGAGGCTGGAAAGAATGGCTGGCCTAGTGAGGGGGCTTTTACTGGGAAACTTCTCCTCTTGTCCGGTGAAGGTGTAGAGTCAATCAATTTGAGGATCGACTCACCGTGGTGAAGTGTCCTGGTTTTGGGCTTGGATTTCAACTCTGAAATCGAGCTCACAGAGAGAAAATGGCAGGGGATTTCAGTGGGGATCAAGTTCTCTATGTGTAGAGAGTGGCCTGGGATAATTTTGGCAGGGTTTCAGTAAGGTTTGGTTCAGCACCTCCCATGGCCGAGAGGAGGGGGTGTTTAAATAGGAGAGGCTGGAGGGCCTCCCAGGGGGGTTTAAGGGTCGGGATCAACCGCTCTCGGTGAGGAGAAGAACAACTCGCAATGGCCATTTGAAGTGAGGCAGCTCAGCAAGGTGGAATTCCAAAATTTGGCTCCTCCCAAGGTCTCGGCCATGGTGTTTTCCGGCGATCCAGCGGCCGGCCGACAGACAAGGGTCACCCTCAAGTTCAGGTGGGTCAGGGCTGGGGTTTTATGTAGGCAATTGAGCTTTGCCATGTGTCAAAAGCTTGGATTAAAATAGCATGGGGGAAGGCAAATTTTGGCTTGATTTGGTCAAGTCTACCTTTTGTGCTTGGTTCACCCTTCAAGGCGGCTTTGGGTGTTGTGGGGAGTCAAAGGAATCAGCTGGTTTGGCATGGAGAAGTCCTTATCCAAATATATTTGGATTAAATTTGGGTTAAGGTGAAACATGTTTAAGGTTAATTACTTTTAGGAGGTGCTTAAAGGACCTCCTCCTTTTTCCATTTAAGGAGGGTTGACAACATAGAGATCCTCATGGCTTTCCAATGGCTTGCATGTGGCTTCATGGCTCCATGTGGCTTGGGAAAAGATTTGGTCAATTTCATAAAAAAGGGATTTTGTGAATTTTGACATTTTGATGGGAATTGTTATGAGGCTTGATTTGGAATTATTTAATTTATAAATTAGAACATTAGGAATGGTTTTAAATTGAATGTGTGATGAGGGAAAGTGTCATGTGGGCTTTAGATTGATTTGGGCTTTTGAATTTGGTAGAAGTGGGCTTTTAGGAAGGTTTAAGGGAGTGGGCCTTTATGTTTGGCAATGGGCTTTTAGATAAAAAATTTTGTAAAGGGCCATGTCAAATAAATGTTGAATTTAGTTTAAGGATGTGTCTTGAATGATTTGAAGCAAATTTGAGGTAGTTTGGAATTGAATAGGGTTGAATTTGGGTTCATTTGGTAAATGGGCCAATGTAGGTCAAATTGGGCTAATTTGGGCCAATGTTGGGCTAAGGTTGAAATTGATGTAAAATTAATGTTGGGAAATGTTTATGGGAGTGTTTCAAAGAGGTTTTAACTTTGGTTGGGTTTTGGTTTTGGGACTTGGGCTTATTTGGGTTAGGTTCTGGGTTTAGGTCAAAATTGGGCTTTTTGGTTTTGGGTTGAATTCGAGTGGAGTTTGGGTCCAAATTTTGGGCAAATTATGTTAGTGTTTTGTTTGTGGGGATGTTAGTGGAAGGTTTAGAAAAGGTTTGGGGTCAATTGGAGTTGAATTGGTTTGGTTTGGGCTAAGTTTGGGTCATGAGTCCAAATTGGGCTTTAAGGTCAAAAGTGAAATTGATTCAAATGTTAATCAAATTGACTCGATTTGGTCTAGATTGATATTGTGGATATCAAATTGAAGTTTAGAATCGAATTGGACCAAAATTGGGGTCAATTGGGTAGATTTGGTTCGACATCGGGTTCACTGGGTTAAGAATTGGCTAAATTGGGGTTTTGGTAAAAGTGGGGTAAATTGACAAAATTGGCCCATGGTGTAGTTGGACAAATGAAATTGGGAATATTTGGGATTTTCTGGAATTTTCTGGGAATTTTCTGAATTTTTGGATTTTTTGGCTAAGAGGGGCATTTTGGTATTTGGAGGGTATCGGGGGATACTTTTGGAATTTTTGGTATTTTTGGCTATGGATAATCAATTTGATTGGTGAGGAAATGTTCAAGGTTAATTTTGGGGAATTTTGGGTGATTTGGAAATTTTGGAGGATTCGGGCAATTTTAGGGCTTTTGGCAGTTTCGATAGTGTAGGGTCCCTGGGCCAAAAATTTAAATTTTCGAAGAATGAAGATTGATCAAATATGAGTGAAATGGAATCACTTTGGTTGAGCCATGAAGCCATGTTAAGCCTATATGAGCCATGAGAGGACTCATTTGAGGCATTCACTATGTTGTTCCTAACCCTCTTAGCCAGGGGCTTAGGGGTTAAGGTCCATCCATATGAATTACCTACATGAGTCAAGGAGTCAAGTTGGGTATGGTATGGTTTTAGGATTTGTGTGTGTAAGAGTGTAGAGTATGAGTGTAGTGAGTGTGTAAGTCAACCCTCACTGCACCGTGCCACCTGTGGTAGTCCTAAGGTCAAAGAGTCCTATAGGAACTCATCCTTTAAACCTTCACTTTCGATTTCAACCCTCTAGGTGATTGGGGGTCTACAATCAAGCTTGTGGGGTTTGCAGGGAGGCAAGAAGTGGTTCAAATTTCTAAGGGATGGGTCCCAATTCTAGTCCTCTAAGATAGTCAAAGGAAAAGCCTAAGGCTAGATCCTAAGCACTAAAGAGGGAAGAGAAGACCTCATCAAAAATGAGGTCAACAAATGGACCCCCAATGGTGTGGTGTGCTAACCAAGTAAACCACGCGTATTGGCGTTGACCGAAGAGATCAACCAAAGAAAAACAGATGTCCAAGTGACAAACTTAGGACGAAGTGTAAGAAATTTCTACTGGGGAGTATCAGGTAAATCTCCAAGACTGAAGATTCCGTAACTCTCACTGGGGAAAAAGGAGGTGAATTTCATATCACAAGATTTCAAGAGATCGGATCTTAGATTCGTTTCATTTTCTCGTTTCAAGTTTTAATTATGAGTTTGAATTTCGATTCGAGTTTCAATTTTGGTTTTATGCGGAGAAAAGAGTAGAGCTAAGGCCCACCCGAATGCATTTCAGTATGCCGAGAAGGAAGCAGACCGAACCTATTCCAAATGTGTATGCCGAGAAGGATTAGACCGAGCCTATCCCAAATGCCGAGGAAGAATAGACAAAGCCTATCCGAAATGCAGAGTGTTTTAATTTCAATTTCGCCGAGAGGATCAAATTTTGAGATTGCCGAGAAAGGAGTAGGACCGTGCCTATCCCGAGTGCCGAGAATTGCCGAGATGGGAGTAGGGCGGAAGCCTATCCCGAATGCCGAGATTCGCCGAGATGGGAGTAGGGCGAAAGCCTATCCCGAATGCCGAGATCGCCGAGATGGGAGCAGGCGGAAGCCTCATCCCGAATGCCGAGATCGCCGAGATGGGAGTAGGCGGAAGCCTATCCCGAAATGCCGAGATTGCTCGAGATGGGAGCAGGCGGAAGCCTATCCCGAATGCCGAGATTGCCGAGATGGGAGCAGGCGGAAGCCTATCCCGACGTCGAGATGCGGAGTAGGGCGGAAGCCTATCCCGAATGCCGAGATCTGCCGAGATGGGAGTAGGGGCGGAAGCCTATCCCGAATGCTGAGATTGAAATGAGATATGAAAGTGTTCCATATCCCATGGGAATCAATCAAAGTCTGATTACTTGGCGAAGGGTGCGAACCCATGCCATCCGAATCAAATTGAAAATTCTTCGTGATTCTGAAATCATCCCGAGGGAGGGTTTCAAAGGAGGTCTGGAATAGATCTTGATTTGAGGAAGGATTGGAGGATCTGAAAAGATGGACGTAAACTGGAATTCAATTTGAGCTTTAGATTTGTTTTGTTTGTCCTTTAACTATCCCATTTTTTTTTGTTTATTTGGTGTTCATGTGGATTTGAAATTCTTTTTAATGTTTGAATTTTTATGAAGAGAGTTCTTATTTATTTTCCTTTTCTTTTCTGTTCTTTGTTCGAAGTTCATTTAACTTTAATGGCGTTTCCTCAATCAATTTACACAAAAAGAGGTGAAGGCAAAATGTGACATGGTCACTTTCATTCCAATCTTGTTGAAGATACATCATACAACTCGATCTGAAATATTTCTCATACAATCCATGACTCAAAACGGACTATGTATGATTCTTGTTGATCCATCCAAAAAAGTGCCTGTTAAATCCATTTCTGAGTAATGAGATATACGGTCAACAACATCACCTTCCAAGCCATCCTTGGCAGAAATGCCGCAAGGATGTGCATTGGAGGTGTGCTATTTCCCGTGTAACTCACAGCTCGTAGGGCCGGAGACTCTCCAATTCGGGATCTGGCTGGAAGTGGTAAGGCGCCTTTCGTCGTCCATCCTTCTAAAAGTGACGGAGATCCGCTCCACCGGTACTCCCGTATACAATGTTTTGCGATGTCTCGCTCCATTTACTTGTAATATCATGACGGAACCTACCGGAAGTGGTATCTCCACCGGCCCTCGGAACTTACCCGGGCTCGCTATCCGGAGGTCGCATCCGAACATGATATTGCATTGGTCGACGAACGAAACCGTGCGAGAGGTCCGACAAAGTCGTGGTGGTCTATGTGTGGAGGTATGCGATCGCTCTTCCGATAAATGTCGATGATGCAACTCGTTGGGTATGCAGCCTGTCGGCGATACCCTCCACGTTATCATTCTTTTCACCATTCTTTTAATTATTCTCGGCATCGGATCCACCTCACCATGACGGAGTATCCCCGGTGGATTTCCTTTTCGTCCTCTCGCGAAGTTATAGCAACATCCGCATTGTATCGTGACTCTTCCTTTCCCCGGCATCCATTTCCCGGGTTCCGAATAAGTCTTTTCTCTCGTACGGCCTGCTCGACCCATCTTCTGAAGTTCTAAAATGCAATCCACAATCTGCTGTTGCTCGTACTCTAAGAATACACATGTGTGTAACTCGAGGCCTTCCAAAATGTTGATTCTTTTGCCTCTAATCCTTTCAAAGTATTCGAAGGTTTTCTTCTCAACATTTTGCATTCTTTCTAGTTCATATTCTGGGATGATCTGCAAGTGACGAGGCCTAGTAATGTATTGCGGGATGTATGGCTCAATCCCGTCACGTTCTCCTCGCATACCTCGGCTCCTCGGGGATTGTCTCCGTCGGGACATCCTCCGGGTCGCTTTCGCAACAAGGTTTCTTACGCACATGGTAGCTCTGTCCGGCGTCGAGGTAATCTTTCTACCTCTCATCTTCTTAGCAGTTTCCTTATCCTTTCCGATTGCTCTTGGAGCTTGTTCTCTCTTTTCGGTCCCCGATGAACCGCTACCTTCGAAATGTGTGTGTCTGCGAAGGTGGTCGTTTCCTCGTGTCGATCCGCTGCTAGTTTAGTCAACATCTTCGCGGATACGGCGATTTTTATTCCTTCTTTGAGTAGCGAGTGAGCGTAGCTCTCCTCACTTCTTGAACTTCTGCGGCGCGGCGCCGACGAGCCTCGCCTCTCGTCGCGGCAACTATCGACTCGATTTTCTTACTTTCCTCGGTGTTTGTCTTTCTTTTCTTGTTGCCGGATTGGCGGCTCGGGCCACCCATCTTCATCACCGTCCGGCTATGAAGTTCTTCTCGGTCCACTGGGACCCAATCATTTTCTTCATATCGTAGGTCGGCCGGTGTGAAGTCGAATCAATTTCTATCACTGCTCCATCCTTCAACCTCTTTTCATCGAGTACGAGACTCACGCCATTTTTAAAGTTTAGGACCAACCGCCCGTTCGACATTTCCCTGCAAAGAAGACAAGGAAAGGATCAGGGGCTGTACTAAGAACAAGAACATTAAAAAAATATTTATCACTGAAGGTTCTTATTCACTTATTCCAATTTTAAATTTTAAGGAAAGTAGGAAAAGATAAAGAAAGATCAGGAAAAAAGATTTGATTTGAAATGAAGGGTAAAACTTTATTATTATGATTTTCACATATTTTATTTTTAGTACATTTTTTTATTTTATCCATTTTTATGTTTTTGGGTTCGGACCAAGTCACAAAGTGATTGCCTCACCTGTGTTTCTAGGGATAAGACTCTACTTTAGAGGCCACCCTTCAAAACATCAGGTTGTGTAATACTTCTCAAATATCATTCATTGATTGGAAGCATTTGTCGTTCTCCTTGGCAATTCACAAGTTGGTAGGAGCCTCCTCAGTAGACTGCCTCAACTACAAACGGCCTTCCCAAGTCGGTTCAAATTTGCCTCCTATCTTGCGATGTGCAAGAATAGGTCTTCTGAGAACAAGAACTAAGTCACCAACTTTGAAAGTTCTTGGGCGGACCAGTTTATCATGGGCCTGGATCATCTTAGCTTGGTAGAGTTCCAAATTTTGTTGCGCTACAAGTCTTTTTCCTTCCAAGTTTTCCAGTTCTTTCAGTCGTAATCTGGCATTTTCTTCTGTAGTAATCTTATTTGCAACTGCAACCCTGAGTGATGGAAGCTGGACTTCCAATGTTAACACTGCCTCGGACCCGTATAATAAAGTATAAGGCGTAGACTGAGTAGGAGTCCTGAAAGTTGTCCTGTAGGCCCATAAGGCTTCTAACAACTTCTCGTGCCAATTTCTCTTGTTGTCGTCCAAAGTTTTCTTTAAGACTTGAACGAGAGTTTTATTAAAAGCCTAAGCCAAGCCGTTCGCTCTTGGGTAGTAGATTGTTGAGTATCGCCAATCGATTCCATGTCTTTTGACAAAATTGTTGATTTTTGTGCTTCTGAATGCGGACCCATTATTTGAAATGATTCTCGCGGTACTCCAAAATCGGTAGACGACATGATTCTTGAAAACCGCAAGCACGTGGTGTGCCTTTACCTCTCCGAGTGGAACCGCTTCGCCCATTTAGAAAAATAGTCCGTAGTCGCAAGGATGAAGCGATGTCCTCTCGAAGAAGGTGGTTCTATCGGACCCACTATATTCGTGCCCCAACACTCAAATGGCCACGACGCAATTGTCGGATGTAGCACGTTTGGAGGTCGGTGTAGAACCACTCCGTGCACTTGGCACCGGTGACAACTTTTGGCGATCTTCATGCAATCGGTCATCATCGAGGGCCAGTAATACCCTAGTCTTTTAATTTTCATTTTCATTTTCAGACCCGACTGATGAGAGCCACAAAGTCCTGAATGCACTTCTTCGACAATTTCACGAGCCTCGGACCCACTCATGCATCTTAACCACATCTGATCAAAAGACCTTCTGTATAATGTATTGTTTATTAATGCGTAAGACAGAGTTCTTTTCTTGATTTGATGTGCTAATGACTTATCATCCGGTAATTTCCCCGTTTGCTGGGTAGTTCATTAGCGGTCGACGCCAATCTTCTGTGTTTTCCGTCACCGCCGCAACTCAATTCTTCGCTTTATCCGATTTCGTATCATATCCATGTCGAGCCGTGATAGGACTCGTCGTCCTTGAACCGACACCTCAACCGACTCATCTTGTAAGTAGGCAAATTCTTTTGCAAGGCGAGCCAGCGCATCCGCGAGAGCATTTTCTCTTCTGGGAATCTTGTAGATTGTTACATTCGGAATTTGTTCCAACAGTTTCATGGCATACTGAAAGTATTGCTCGAGTCTTGGCTTCAAGATTTTGTATTGTCCTGCGACCTGTTGAATTATCAACTGAGAATCTCCGTAGATGTTGATACCCGTTATTCCCATTTGAATGGTCAGTTCTAGTCCTGTTATGAGTACCTCATATTCTGCCTCGTTGTTTGTGCACGGCTCTGTTAAGTGGTAGGAGTATCTTAACATCCCCTGCTCCGGTGTTATAAAGATTAGTCCGATTCCTGCCTTACCGGGCACTATCGTTTGCAATTCATTGTCTTTCTGTGCTGAGGACGCTCCGTCGAAGTATAGTTCCCAACGTCGATCATCAGTGTCTTCTAGGCTCATTATCTGTTCGTCAGGCAAATCGTCGTCAAGAGGCGAATCGACCGGTAAAGGGTGTGCTGCAAGGAAGTCAGATAGCACTTGTCCCTTTACGGTACGGAGAGGAAAGAAAGTTATGTCGAATTGCAATAGTATCATCGACCACCTGAAAAGTCTGCCAGAAAGTGTTGGAAGGGTCATCAAATATTGCAACGGATTAACTTTCGAGATAAGGTTAACCTTATGAGAGAGCATGTAATGCCTGAGTTTCTGTGCGGTGAAGATCAGGGCCAAACAATGCTTCTCAATTGGAGGATAATTTACTTCCATCGGAATTAAACGACGGCTTAAGTAGTAGAGAGCATTTTCTTTTCCGTCATCATTGACCTGGGCTAGTAGGGCTCTAAGGGAGTCGTCTAGAGCCGTGGAATAAAGTATCAACGGTCTACCTGAGACTGGGGCTGCTAGGACAGGAGGTGTCATTAAGTATTGTTTAATGTCCTCGAAGGCCCGTTGGCATTTCTCTTCCCAAAAGAATTTGGCGTCCTTTTTAACTAATGCCGAGAAGGGCTGACACCTACTCGACAAGTTCGAAATAAAGCGTCGAAGATATGCCAACTTCCCTTGAAAGGATCGTAGCTGTTTTAAGGTTTTGGGAGGCGGCATTTCTAAGATAGCTTTAATCTTTTCCGGATCAATTTCAATCCCGCGATGTCGGACAACAAATCCTAAGAATTTCCTGGAGGTAACACCGAAGGCGCATTTTAAGGGATTCATCTTAAGGTTGTATTGCCTTAGTCGCTCGAAGACAATTCTCAAATCATACAGGTGATCTTCCTTCAGTTTGCTTTTGATGACCACATCGTCCACATAGCACTCGACTTGGTTGTGAATGAGATCATCAAAAATCTTTGTCATTGCTCTTTGGTATGTTGCTCCTGCGTTCTTTAGTCCGAATGGCATTACTCGTGTAAGCAATACACTCCGATTGATGTTCCGAATGCCGTGAGCTTTTCATCTTCCGGTGCCATCTTTATCCGGTTGTATCTCGAAGATCCATCCATGAAAGAGAATATTTCATGTGTCGAAGCGATGTCGATCATTAACTCTGAAATTGGTAGTGGAAATTCATCCTTTGGACATGCTTTGTTCAAGTCTCTGAAATCCACGCAGATTCTGATCTGACCATTCTTCTTCCTAATTGGTACCACATTGGCTAGCCAAGTAGGGTATTGTTCTTCATGGACAAATTAACGTCGATTAGCTTTTTAAATTCAGCTATTACTTGTTGTTCAATTTCCAAACGCATTCTTCTGGAAGCTTTTCTGACTGGAACTAAAGTAGGATCCACTCCTAGCCTGTGAACTGCAACTTCTGGAGCTAATCCTGGCATTTCGTCGTAACTCCAAGCAAAACAGTCCTTGAATTCCATTAATAGCTTGATCATTTCCTCGAATCTTCTTTATTGAGTAAGGAGCTAACAAAGGTTGGTCTAGGCTTTTCGCTAGTACCTAAGTTAACTTCCATTAACTCATCTATTGTAGATTTGATTTCTTCTTCGAATTCTGGTGGAGCGTCTCCAATTGGTAGATCCTCGAGGTCCTCTGAAGCTTCCAAGTAGTCTTCATTAGGTTCGCAAGTGACAACTAAACAAAGTTCCATATCGTCCACTGAACCTACTGTGCCGAATCCGAGACCATGTTTTGAATTAGGAGGCCGACCGGCATTATTCCATAATTTTTTGAAGTTTTGTGATCGGCCTTTTGTCCATTATCGAGGTAAAACACCACACTGAATTAAACTTTGAACACAGGGAGAGT
Organism: Papilionanthe hookeriana x Papilionanthe teres; assembly: GCA_022702705.1. Classification (NCBI taxonomy): domain Eukaryota; kingdom Viridiplantae; phylum Streptophyta; class Magnoliopsida; order Asparagales; family Orchidaceae; genus Papilionanthe; species Papilionanthe hookeriana x Papilionanthe teres. The sequence continues at coordinate 4,540,543 of CM040433.1, read as the reverse complement.
GCCACTCAAAAGGTAATTCCATTAATTCGGAAGAAGTGACATCTTCAAATTGTACATCGTTTTCAGTATTGGAAGAAGAACTGTCACGGTAAAATTTGATTGGCTTTGCACCGCTGCTATGTACTTCTTTGACCACCATACCCTCGATCTTATTAGACTGGATCGGTGTCAGGGTCATAGTGTGAACATAGTGGTTAATCTTCTCGTACATCGATTTGTATTCTTCGTTCTTCTCATCTTCGAGAGAAATCTTGAATTGTGGTTTCTTCCGGTTTATTGTAGCTGCTTCTTTCTTGACTTCCTCTTCTTCCTCAGAGTTGTTCTCCCAATCAACGTTGATCACCGGCTTTTTCTGTCCAACTGTCCCAGTGTCTCTTCCATGACCTCGTCCCCGGCCTCGACCTCGGATGCGAGTTCTGGAGAAACCTTCACCATCTCGCCGTAAGGGAGTGGTGAGTGACTGTTGGACTAGAACTTCAGGTTCTTCATTGTCTCGAATTTCTTTTGCTTCATTTGGCACGGTGTTTCGGAGAAGATTGTTTTCTTCGGAGGTGCGTAATAAGCTGCATCTTCATGGATTCCAATCTCATGTACGGAGAAAGGTTGCAACTCACCTTTAATGCACTGTTCTCCTCCTTCGTAGTATTTTATGCACTGATGCAGAGACGATGGTACCATCCGGTTTTCATGAATCCACGATCGGCCCAGTAGAGCGTTGAACGATGTCTCAGAGTCAATTATGTGGAATTTTGCAGTTGTCTTTGCTAAGTCACTGGTCTTCATCATCAGTGTTATTGATCCAAGGGCTCTTTCTCCTTTCTGGTTGAATCCTCTTAGTAACATCTTGTCCGTTTCAAGCTCGCGAGCATCAATTTCCAAGTATACTAGCGTCCGAAGATTCATTATGTTGATCGATGCTCCCGGATCTACCAATACTCTGGAGAGCGTAAATTTTTCGATTGTAACTGAAATGTACAACAGTCAGTTGTGATCGGCTGTCCCAAGTAGTAGATCACTGTCCGTGAAGGTAACACCTCGTTGTTCCTTTAACAAGCAAACCTCCTCTAACGAATCTCCGGCCATCTGAGCTAAACAAATCTCTGGATCAAGTAAGGCCTTGATCAGAGCTTCCCTCATCTCTTTTGATAAGATGAGAGCATCGTAGATGCTCAGTTTGGCAGGTAGTTTCCTAAGATGGGCTAGCACGTTATAGTCCACTTTGTTACCATGTGTCTCAGTTTCTTCTCGAATGGACAATTCTTCTGCTGGGGTTGATTTTCCTGAACAACCACCTGCTTTCGTTTGTCTTTTGGGCCCATTCTCAAAGGTAGAACCCTTCCGCTCCTTAAGTTGACTTCTGTGATTTCTTCTGAATCTGGTACTGAGTTTACAGGTGTCTCCTTTTGAATCTACATGACAGGTTCTTCTGGAGTCGCTTCGGAATCTGAAAGCTCTAACTCTATGGTGATTGGAGTTCTTTGGAATTCACAAATAGATTCATTGCTTGTTGAACTTTCGTAGCCTTCCTGATGAATGTCTTCTTTGTCATCGTGATTGTCGAGGTTGTGTATGATTTGAGAATTTTTATTGGTATCGAAATCGGGATCCGGATTAGATTGGTTGTCGTTAGTTACGTAATCTTTAGAAACAGTTAAAACGTAGCCAATGCCATAACTCTTATCATTTTAAGATCTCGCCGGAGCGAGCAAATAATCATACAGAGTCAGAGGTTCAAGGAATTTTTCCCCCGAATCGGAAACAACCATCCTAGGATAAGCAGCCCCTAGTCTAGCCTTAAGAGCCTTGGCCTTTTCTTCTTCTATGATCTCCTTCTTTTCTATGATCTTTTCTTCCTGGAGCGGTTCTTCAATTGCAAGTGATAGCGCCGACTTGATAGGTTTCAAACCCCGAGTTGAAGAGCGTGCCGGAGCGGTTTGGATGTGATCCAAAATTTTCTTCGATGACTTCGTCCAAGCGGTACTCCATCCATCATCAATTGTGTAAGGGTCTATCGGAACAATGGGATTCGTTGAAATAACATTGACAGAACCTCCTTTCTGGGGTTCTTTCATGTATTCCTTTGGGATCGTTATGTTCCCCTTTCGGAGATTGTTGTCAAGCCAACTCTTGAAGGTAATGCAATCCTCTATCTTATGTCCAAGCATCCGGTGGTAAGGGCGTAGTCGGGATGGTCTTTCTTATTAACTTCTTCGGCTTCTCGGGTTCTCGCGATCCGAAAATCCGAAGTCTTCATCAAACTACGGAACATCTTTGGCATCGCCTCATTCTTGAATGGATATTCTCTATTTATAAGCTCCTTTAACGTGCGCCGTGGACGAGGCGGTTGCTCATATTGTTGAGTTGGCCGATAACCGGGTCGAGGTTGTTGGTAGTTCTGTCGAGGTTGTCGATAGCTGGGCCGCGCTGCTCCGCTCGTATTTTGCATTGGCTGCTTGCCCTTATCGACTGCCGCGACGATCCTGGATTTCTTTTCAAATGTCTTCATAGGCTTCTGTTTGTCTGTTTTGTCGACGAAACTTAGTTGCTTCGCTTCCTCTTGCAAGCTTCCGGCCTTGCTTAAAAACTTCTCGAAAGTCTTAATTGTAAATCCCATAAGGAGAAGTGCTATCGGGCCATGAATGCTTTTAGGCAAGATACCGACTGCATGCTGCTTTGTAGCTGTGGCTCACACTTCATGCTTATATTTCTCCATCGAAGTATGTAGTCCACTAAAGTTTCATTCGGTTTCTGTTTCTCCACCACTAAGTCACCGATGGTGATATGGTGTCGAGCTCCGCAAACCGTTTCACGAAGAGGTTTTCTAATTCCGAAAATGTCTTTACCGAACCGTTCGGTAACTCCGGGTACCAATCGAAGGCGATCCCCGACGAGTCGCCGACGAATTGTCGGAAGAGTAAGGTGTCACTTCCACCGGCGTTGCAACAACTAGCGCGAAAATGTGCAACATGCTGTCGAGGGTTTCCGGTACCATCAAAAGTCTTGAACAGAGGTGGTACGAAGCCTTTTGGGTTTTGTACTGCATCAAATTCTTCGGGGTAAGGTCTACCCGTCTGAATAGATGCTCCACTCTTAGACTGTGCTAAGGCTTCTCACACCTGCTGTTCTACCATGTTCTTGATGTCCTTCTCTGGAATCATATTCTGAGTAGAGTATTTCTTTGGCTGATCGTCTCCATTAACGGATGTAATCTCTTTTCCTCCGTCTGTAATATGAATAACTTCTGGAGGCATTTCTCTTGGGGGTTGAACCTGACTCTGAAGAGTGGCTAGGGTTGCAGCCATCTCTTCCATCCTTTTTTCCATTTGAGAGATTATATCATCTTTTTCTCGAATTTGTGCTCTTAATGCTTCCAGTTCATCTCTCTCCGCAGCTGCCGGAGCACCTTGGGAAGCTGACGATGCTCGTGTCTCAACCATATTGATCTCCACATATTCGTCATCCATGAACTCTGACGAGTCAACTTCATCTCCAAACTTTTCTTCTCCTTCTCTTGCTAATCGTTGAATGTCGGTTCTTAGCTTTTCCATAGCGTCTTCCAATAGTCTTTTCCGTGCGGTATCGCAGTTATCATGCGATGACCGTTGGGTTTCCTTTTTGGGAGTCCCCTTCATTGCAGTGGCGCTCTCTTCGGACTCGATTCTCCTGACGAGAATTTCCTTTTCTGGTCGTTGTTTTGGTCTTAATTGGACAGTAGTAGGACGCCATACCATCCTTCTAGTAGCAGAAGGCCTAGGATCGGATGGTCTGTCGGCTGAATGCTGGAAGGTGGTATCCTCCCTGATCTGTAAACCTGAAACAACAACAGGTGGACTAGCCTTCATCTTCTTATTCGGCTTTTCTGTGGCGCTAACGGGCTCTGCTCGCGGTCTAAGACGGGACTTGGCTGACACCCGCCCTATTCTTCTTAAATCTCTAATACAAGACAATTCTCTTTCTTTGCTAACTTCTCTATCACAGTCTGTAGTCGGGCAACTGGTGTAATCCTAGCCCTTTTCTTTCGGTTGTCGCTATAGTATGCGGGTCGAGGTAATGTAGAAGCAATCTTGCGGACATTTTCCTCGTCAGCTGCGGCGGAAAGGGAATGGAACCTACTTCCTTCCAAAAGCGGTGTATACTCAGGCAATGGTATGTACTCAGGTAGTGCTGTGTACTCAGGGATTTCTTCCAAGAAAGCAACTTCAGCAGCTCTGGCCTTTCTGGCAATCGTTCTACCTCTGTTTCTTCTCTGAGTCGGTGTTAGGGGTTGAGCCCTTGAGCTGGACCCAATTTCGAAAACAGAAGGTCTCGCACAGAGATCTGTACCCTCCACGGTAACATGCTCATTACAAAATTGAATTTCCTTCCCCTTCAGTTTGGCGGAAGCCGGGGTAGGTGCAGAGACGACTAGACCGGTGGGGGTAGAGATGACAGTCCTCCTATGGACAGTAGAATTCCTCTCAGCTGGAACCCTTTGCAGGGGAGGGAACTCTTGAGTCGACTCGAGGTCGAACTCGATCAAAGGTCTTTCGGCTTCGGGCACTTTGTCTGTAAGTGTGAAAAGGGTAACGTCAGTGATCTTGACATTTGTGTTCTCGAATCCTTGCCCGAAACGGATGAACCCATTGTCGTGCAGCTCATCCTTGTAAACAACGAAGTCCAGTCCATTGGTGAAGGAGAAAATCGGCTTTGGGGCGACATTTTCCGCAAGGTAGATTCGATTGTCGGTCCCAAGTTATGCTTCTTCTCATCAGAATGAAAAGAAAGGAATCGAAAAGAGTCCGAACACATTTTTGTTCATGTATTTATAAAAAGGAGTTATTTGTTAAAAGAGTCATTCATTAGAGGGTTTGTTTATTAGGAACGAGATGTTCAAAGGTGTAGAGAAGGTAAGGAATCCGATTCAGAATTAGAAAGGAAGAGAAATTCTTATGCAAGACTTTTCGACTCGAAGGATCGCTCCTAAACTAACACCTATTGGGGGTCCACCCCACCTCAGAAAAGAGGTAAAAGGATCTCGGAACCTCTCCGTTTAGGGGTGTCTAAACAGTGGCTCCTAAATCTGAGAGGAGTTGGCTATACTCGTCCAAGACAGAAATGAACGGGGTAATGCAACGGAAGAATGGTAGTCTGGTCCACTAGGGGCATGGGCTCACTACCGATTTATGAAAGCAAAGCCGTCTGATCAAAATGTAAAGAGGAACTAATTCCCCAGCGGAGTCGCCAGAAGTTGTCGGCATATTTTAGGTTGAGTGTTTGTATTTTTGAAAAGGGGTCGCCTACAGAAATTGTCGGTGAAATTTAAATTTTAAATCTAATTGAAATATATATATAATTTAGAAAGTAGTATTTGATTTTGAAAATAATTTTTAAATTTGAAAATTTTAAGATATGAAATCAAACCGATCTCACATCCCAAATAGTTTATATAAACAAGCACCGCATCACAAACCGTGTATCTATCCCGGAGAGTAGACACACTGCTTGATGATGGGGCTCGGTTAAATAAACTAGAAGATTTGTGACATCCGTTTGGTCTACGAACCAATTTTATAAGCCGACAAGTTCCCCTGCTTAATATGAATGAATTAAGCAGGGTTTATATTACCTGGGTTCTTAAAGTTCCCTATAAGGGCAAGCCCCTACAGATAATTACATCTTAAATGACGGGAATCATTTAAGAAAACTCTCGATAATGATTAGTGGTTTTGATCTCAAGAATTTCAAAGTTTAAGGTTTCAAAGGATTGAATTTTGGGGTTTCAATAGGGAATGGATAAAGTTTGGAATAGTTTATTTTAGGATTCCAAAGGAAGAGAAGTAGGACAAGCTGAGGATCCAAGAGGAATTTTGGCAACTTCCCGACTATCCTATTGTTTGGCTTCAATTTAGGGAGAATTATTTAGTATTTCAGTCCTGCCAATTAATTATAGGAATTACATTTACATAATCACCTGGTTATGCAAATAACCTGGAAGATAAGAGGATTTACACCGTATCGGACGGCGACCTCGGAATCCTAAGCGAGTTAGGGCTTATATTGCACAGCAAGGCTATGCAAAGGCCTAAAAGAACAAGTGAGGATTTATGTCGCGCTAGGCGGACTACCTCGAAGTCCTATGGCTTGGTTATTTAATTCTAAGAAAGTTTTGTTAAAGTAGATCCAAGTTTTGCTGATGACGATGGCCGAGCTGCCCACCATGCTCCGAGCTCCTTGTTGTTGCAGAGGTTTAGTTTTAGAAGTCATAAATCAGGAGATGAGAGAAGTGTTTTGGTTTAGAGAAAATCTTAAAATCCAAGTGTTTTTTTTTAATATTTTAATTAAAACAAATCTTAAAGTTGTTTAAACAGAACCGATTAAGATCTCACGGTTCCGTCATCCCGGCACCGTTATTTTCATTGAATTCACTTAGTCCAGATGAACTTGCTAAAATCAACTGAATGAGTTCCACATTTTCATTTAGACCTTGGGAAATCCCGTTAGCAAAACATGGGTTACATCATCTGAGGTATTCTCGATCATTCAACGAGACGTTTTAATTTAGTTGCAATTGTAGTTTTGTTGTTATGTTTGTGATTAAATTTTGAGTTGTTTTATATTTTTAAATGTTGTGGCGGTGATTTTTATCTTGTAATGACTTTTAATTTAGCTTTGGTTTCAGTTTTAGGGACTACCCTAAAGGTTTTGGTTTTCATGCAACTGTTGTTTATCATGCAAGAAAAGAAAGTGCACTGCGATTAATTAAATTGCGAGAAGGTAAATTGCAATAAAATGAAAGCGTACCTGGAGGGTCTTCCAGTCATTTCAAGCTGCACTTGAAACACATGTTAGAGCATTTAAGTATTTATAGCAATTACCTAGGTAAAGCTAAGGGCAAGGTTTCTGGTTTTCTATCAAGATCCTAATCCTATAGCTAGTCATTCCTATGACGTCTAGGTTTTCAATTTTGTTTATGGATGATTTTTCTGCACCAAAGAATAATTAAGTTCAATTGTTCTTATAAAACACCCCGTCATATTGAGGAAGTGCTTAAGACGAATCTTAAACATCTTTTCAATATTGTTGGAATTGTTCTAAGTCCAAATGGATTTAATTAATCAGGTGAATTAATCATCCGAGGTTTAATTAAGTTTTGTTCTTTTGCTCAGTGAACTAGGATGTTTGAATATCCTATGAATGAAGTGACACTTCACTTAATACTCCATTTAGGAGTTATGATAACAAGAGCTTTTAAAGGCAAATTAATGTTTTAGTGATTTGTGATTTAATTTAATTTTAATTAATGGATTTAAGTTTGGAATAGTGTTCAAGTTATTTTAGATTTATTTTTGAATTCTTTATGTCTTAAGTGATGTTATATTTAATTTAATTTAATTTAATTTAATTTAATTTAATTTAATTTAATTTAATTTGGTTTAATTTAATTTTATTTTAATTTTATTTTAATTTTAATTTAATTTGATTTTATTTTTAATTTAATTTAATTTAATTTAATATGTTTTAATTTAATTTAATTTAACTTGAATTTACTTTGATTTAATTGTGATTTAATTTAATTTTGAATTTAACTTAATTTTTATTTTTAATGTTTTAAAGATGACTTAATTTAATTGTTAAAGTATTAATTTAATTGAAACTTTGATTTAATTTAGTTTAAATGTTTTAATTTTAATTTAATTTAATGATTAAGTCTTTTAGTATTTTAAATCTTGAGTTTGGATTATCATTTTATTTGGGAATTAAATATTATTAAAGTGATTAATTTAGGGACTCTTAAATTAAAGAATAAATGTCTTCTTAATAATATCCTTATTTTAATAATTCTAATTTTCATTAATCTTCCAAATTTTCTTAATTAATTGATTAAGGTTTACTTTAATTAATCTTAAAAATGATTGATGGGTCTCTACCCTTTAATTATTTAAATTTCAATCATCCAAATCAGATTAGGATCAAATATTTTACTCTCTCATTTTATTAAGCCTAAAGATTTAATTAAGGGTTAAAATTTTAATTACCGTTTTGCCCTTCAAGCTTAATAATTCCATAACTCACTAAATTGAGCTTAAATGAATTTGAAATTTTTATGTGACTTCACTCACATGTCAATTAAGACATTAGAGGGGAAAATGTGATTTTTCTGTATTTAATTTATTTATGTAATTATTTTTAATGGAAAGTAGGGATTTTCAAGGAAAATTCAATAAGATGACCAAGGGAATTTTTCTGTCCTTAATGACTAGAGGACCACTTGGACTAATTTTAGTGATTTTTTGAATTTTATTTTATTTATTATAATTATTTTTAATTTTGGAGTATTAATTAATTTAAAAATAAAATAAAGGTTGAAAAATAAATTTTATATTTTTCGAAAATCTCTCTGATATCAAGGAAACCAGAGAACCAATTTTTATCATTTTCTGATTTTTCTTTGATTTATTAGAATTATTTTAGGGAATGTTAAGAAAATTCATTTTTATAATTAAAAAAAATTTCTTTAAAATTCAATATCTTATCCTAGAGACTTAGAAAAAATAATTGGTTTGCTTATAAATTTTAGAAATCAAAATATGACATTTTGGTGATTTTTAATATTTTTGTGATTTTTATTATTTTTTAATTATTAAAAATATTAAAATAAGCTTAAAAATCAACTTTTTTTAGAAAATTGCAATTTTAATTTTCTTAAATTTCCCTGATATCAGAGAAGCTCCAAAACCATTTTTGTGAATTTTTGAAAAGTATTTTGTGAGTTATGAATTTTTAAAGTTTGATTTTGTTCATGTGGCTTAATTAACCCATTTGGTGGGGCTAACCAAGTCCAATTAATCTCAAATTGTTATTTGGTGTTCTCCTATCCCTAGAGGACTGTGGAGAATTGTTTTAAAGTTAATTTGATGAATGTTTAACCCTTATTAATTAAAGTTCAATTTTGGGTATTTAGGCCAATTAGGGTTGTTCAAAGTGAATTAACTCAAAACTTATTTTTCCTAAGTCCCTCTGGTCACAAGAAACATCACCAAATTTTCCTAGAATTTATTTCTCAACATGCTAATTATTGGAATTAAAATACTCAAAACAGTAACATAAACTTGAAAAATCAATAACTTCTCATAGGGATGGCCTCTGACTTGGAAAATTCAGGGAATGTTCTCAAGTTCAGAGGCTTCAAAAGCCCTATGGTCTCAAGTTATGGTGAATTGTTTACATGCATGGAGAATTAAAATAGTCCAGAGAGTAAATAAATCATTAAAAATAAAATACTTAATGAAATTACTTGATTTCTTTTCCACATTATTCTCCTTTGTTCACTGAGCAAGTGAGTATTTTTATTTTATTTTTAGGATTTTTCTACACGAAGTTATGAATTTTTGAAGTTCAGGTAATTAAATAAATAGAAAAATAGCCTATTTTCCTACTTATCCTACGCGGCGCCATGCCAACATCAGCAACTTCGAAAGGCCACGCGGCGAGCTCTGATTTGGCGCCGCCATCCGACTCAGCACTCCAGGGGCCCGCTGTATAATTCTGTCCCCTCATCCGGCTCGATCCTGGCCGTCCGTCTACGCGTGTATTAAATGAACGGCATCCGTTCATCGTCCCCAAGCCTCCTCGCCCGAGAACCGTCCACACTAAATCCATAATATCTCACTCAATACTTAACGGATTTTCTTGTTCTTGTGCTCTATGGATTCTTCTTGAAGAGACGAATACATCTATACGGTGATCATGCATTGAAATTAAGGCATTTGAAATGGAGAATCTCCAGAAGCTCGGGATAAAGAGTTAGCTCATACCATGGCTCAGAGAAGTGTGGCTTCAATCTAAGAGTTGTATCACGTTCGATTGAGTCCAAGCAAGCTCCAGATGAAGTCCCATGGCCTGGTGAATTGCCTAGGTACAAAAGTGACCACAGCCGATCATAAAGCCTAGAGGCTGGAAGCAATGGTTGGCCTGGTGAGGGGGCTTTTGCTGGGAAACTTCTCCTCTTAGTCTGGTGAAGGTGTAGAGTTAATCAATTTAAGGATTGACTCACTGTGGTGAAGTGTCCTAGTTTTGGGCTTGGATTTCAACTCTTAAATTGAGCTCACAGAGAGGAAATGGCAGGGGGATTTCAGTGGGGATCAAGTTCTCTATGTGTAGAGAGTGGCCTGCGATAATTTTGGCAGGGTTTCAGTAAGGTTTGGTTCAGCACCTCCCTTGGCCGAGAGGAGGGGGTGTTTAAATAGGAGTGGCTGGAGGGCCTCCCAGGGGGTTTAAGGGTTGGGATCAGCTGCTCTGGTGAGGAGAAGAACAGCTGCAATGGCCATTTGGAGTGAGGCAGCTCAACAAGGTGGAATTCTAAAATTTGGCACCTCCCAAGGTCTCGGCCATGGTGTTTTCCGGCGATCCAGGTGGCTGGCCGGCAGGCAAGTGTCACCCTCAAGTTCAGGTGGGTCAGGGATGGGGTTTTGTGTAGGCAATTGAGCTTTGCCATGTGTCAAAAGCTTGGATTAAAATAGCATGGGGGAAGGCCAAATTTGGCTTGATTTGGTCAAGTCTACCTTTTGGGCTTGGTTCACCCTTCAAGGCGGCTTTGGGTGTTGTGGGGAGTCAAAGGAATCAGCTGGTTTGGCATTGAGAAGTCCTTATCCAAATATATTTGGATTAAATTTGGGTTAAGGTGAAACATGTTTAAGGTTAATTACTTTTAGGAGGTGCTTAAAGGACCTCCTCCTTTTGCCATTTAAGGAGGGTTGACAACTTAGAGATCCTCATGGCTTTCCAATGGCTTGCATGTGGCTTCATGGCTCCATGTGGCTTGGGAAAAGATTTGGTCAATTTGATAAAAAAGGGATTTTGTGAGTTTTGACATTTTGATGGGAATTGTTATGAGGCTTGATTTGGAATTGTTTAATTGATAAATTAGAACTTTAGGAATGGTTTTAAATTGAATGTGTGATGAGGGAAAGTGTCATGTGGGCTTTAGATTGATTTGGGCTTTTGAATTTGGTAGAAGTGGGCTTTTAGGAAGGTTTAAGGGAGTGGGCCTTTATGTTTGGCAATGGGCTTTTAGATAAAAAATTTTGTAAAGGGCCATGCCAAATAAATGTTGAATTTATTTTAAGGATTTGTCTTGAATGATTTGAACCAAGGTAGTTTGGAATTGAATTGGGTTGAATTTGGGTTCACTTGGTAAATGGGCCAATGTAGGTCAAATTGGGCTAATTTGGGCCAATGTAGGGCTAGGGTTGAAATTGATATAAAATTAATGTTGGGAAATGTTTATGGGAGTGTTTCAAAGAGGTTTTAACTTTGGTTGGGTTTTGGTTTTGGGACTTGGGCTTATTTGGGTTAGGTTTGGGTTTAGGTCAAAATTGGGCTTTTTGGTTTTGGGTTGAATTTGAGTGGAGTTTAGGTCCAAATTTTGGGCAAATTATGTTAGTGTTTTGTTTGTATGGATGTTAGGGAAGGTTTAGAAAAGGTTTGGGGTCAATTGGAGTTGAATTGGTTTGGTTTGGGCTAAGTTTGGGTCATTAGTCCAAATTGGGCTTTAAAGTCAAAAGTGAAATTGGATTCAAATGTTATTCAAATTGGACTTGGATTTGGTCTAGATTGATATTGTGGATATCAAATTGAAGTTTAGAATTGAATTGGACCAAAATTGGGGTCAATTGGGTAGATTTGGTTTGACATTGGGTTCACTTGGGTTAAGAATGGGCTAAATTGGAGGTTTTGGTAAAAGTGGGATAAATTGACAAAATTGGCCTATGGTGTAGTTGGACAAAATGAAATTGGGAATATTTTGTATTTTCTAGAATTTTCTGGGAATTTTTTAAATTTTTGGATTTTTTGGCTAAGAGGGGCATTTTGGGTATTTGGAGGGTATTGGGGGATACTTTTGGTATTTTTAGCTATGGATGATCAATTTGATTGGTGAGGAAATGTTCAAGGTTAATTTTGGGGAATTTTTGGGTGATTTGGAAATTTTGGAGGATTTGGGCAATTTTAAGGGCTTCTGGTAGGCTTGATAGGTGTAGAGTCCCCGGGGCCAAAAATTTAAATTTTTAGAGAATGAAGATTGATCAAATATGAGTGGAATGAAATCACTTTGGTTGAGCCATGAAGCCATGTTAAGCCTATATGAGCCATGAGAGGACTTATTTGAGGCATTCACTATGTTGTTCCTAACCCTCTTAGCCAGGGGCTTAGGGGTTAAGGTCCATCCATATGAATTACCTACATGAGTCAAGGAGTCAAGTTGGGTATGGTATGGTTTTAGGATTTGGATTGTGTATATGAGAGTGTAGAGTGTTAGTGTAGTGAGTGTGTAAGTCAACCCTCACCAGACCAGGCTACCCAGGGTAGTCCTAAGGTAAAAGAGTCCTATAGGGAACTCATCCTTTAAATCTTCACTTTTGATTTCAACCCTCTAGGTGATTAGGGGTCTACAATCAAGCTTGTGGGGTTTGCAGGGAGCCAAGAAGTGGTTCAAATTTCTAAGGGATGGGTCCCAATTCTAGTCCTCTAGGATAGTCAAAGGAAAAGCCTAAGGCTAGATCCTAAGCACAAAAGAGGGAAGAGAAGACCTCATCAAGTGGAAATTGCTAGAATTGATCTTCTCGAGGTAAAAGCATTACTCCCAAGTAGAAATGTTTTATAGTTTGAGTGTATTTTAGAGAAATCTGAAAATCACTATTCATGGTGAAACTTTGATAAAAAACTTTGGAAATTACTTGGATTTAGTAGTTTAAGCCTTTGGAAATTAAGTTTAGTGATTTTAAGCTAAATGTGGAATTTATAGTGATTTTTATACAAATTATAGAAATGGCACCAAAGAGGAGCAAGTCGAAATCCACTTTTGATTCAGACAAGTTTGTAAGCTGGAAGACTCAAGATTAATATGTGCAAGCTTTACAATCACGTAAAATGATTCAGGAGCAAGGTTTTGATAAGCCAGGAGGAGTAATAGAAGATATGATCGTTAGAAGACTTTGGGACAAATTCTGTTGTTTCACTGCTGTGGCAGTCACTTCTGTTGTATGGGAATTCTATGAAAATCTCCCTGATTCAGAAGAAAACTTTATGTTAGTCCGAGGACAGTTTGTTCATTTTACTCCTAAACGAGTTTTACCTATTGCCGCTTTCTACATTTTTTTCTATTCAAATTATTATCTTGCGGAAGAATTGGATGAAATTATTTTTGCTTTGAGTGATGGAAGGAGATTATGGAAGATAACTAATGAAGGAATACTTAACTTCTCTGCTTCAAAGTTGAATGGCACCTCTAAGGCCTAGCATTATTTCACATCATCCAAGTTTATTCATACAAATCATCTGAGTGAGGTGACGAGAGCAAGAGCTACATTGAATTATTGTATTAAACAGGGGAAGGCGATATATTTTGGAAAGATTATTTATGATTGTATTTAGATGTCTGCCATAGCTGCGACCACTACAGGTATGGGATTTGGTTCACTTACACATTTGTTGTGTGAGTGGACTGGTGTTAGATCTAAAAATTAGGGAGAGGTATGTCAGCCTCTTAAGCCTATTACTAGTACGAATGTAAAGACCTATGCTGAGCAATCACTTTTTGGCTAGAGAGGAGGATTATCTACAGTTTCCAGTGCATCTACTTCTGCTGCTTCTACATCTCATGCTTTCACATCTCCGGCTTCATCAAGTCAGTTTTCTAATTCACAGACTAAGATTTTAAAAAAAATAAAAGATAATATCAATTATATTGTGGATCGAGTTCATGATATAGAAGAAAAAGTAGATCATATTGGAGATTATCTTCAGAGACATAGTGAGTAAGAGATGAACTATCACAGTTATATGGATAGATTGATCAGAGGTAACTATAGTGTTGTGCTACCCTCACATCCACACTTTGCCCCATATGAGCCTACTCATGCATGAAATGAAGGACACGATGATGAGGAAGAAAATTAGGATTAGGATTTATAGTTTGTAAGTGTTGTGGATTGTTATGTTTTGTTTTATGTTGGACTTAGTAGTTTTTTTGATGTTGTGAACATTTCAGTATGGTTGTTATGTGAACTTTATTGATGTAATAGTTAGTAAGCTACTATAGTATGTTTTTATGTTATTTGTGGATGTTGTGCACTGTGAATGTTTATGTGTTAGTGAATTTTTAGTGTATTTTGTTTGTTAGTTTAAGAACTTATTCCAGAAACTATTTTGGAAGGATCAAAACACTATTAAAATCCATTAATTAAATTTCATACTTAACTTTCAATTTACGACCATACTTATGTTTTAGTTGTGGATTTCTATTTAAGTGTTTATGAATTTGCCTATATTTCCTCCACTACTTTAGAAGTCTTAATTTCCTTTATTTTTGTAAGGTTAAAATTTGATCTAGTTGTTTTTAATTTTGTTTTATTATACCTACATATTTAGGATATATAAATTCCTGCAAGTATGATATTTATAGTTTTCAATTCCTACCCATGTATCTGCTTACTATGCTTAAATGTTTTATCATAACAAAAATTTTAAAGTTTGGGGGGAATGAAAAACAATTTTCAAAAACTTAAAATTTTTTTTGTTCTCAAATGTGCTATAAATCAAATTTTGATTTTGATTAAAAAATGATTAATATTAGGGAAGTAAAATTTTGAATATAGAAATCAGTAAGAAAATTCTGTTAAAATCTATAGTAATGATGAAAATTTTAAGGTTAAAAATTTCTTAGTTAAGAAATGATAAATATTTTGTAACTATATTTAGTAGGAAAATTTATATTTTTGGAACAATATAAGGATTAGACTTTTATTTTTAATATTTAAATTTCTTTTATTGAAAATAATTTTCAAAAATTTTATTATATTTCCTAGTTAAAAATATATATCTACCTTATACTTAAAAAAAGGAATGGTGGAATTCAAAATTATTAAATGTCTATCCATATATAGTAATCCTTGCCTGAAAAAGAAAAGGAAAAGAAAAAGAAAAATGAAAAAATAAAAAATAAAAAATAAAATAATATAATAATATAATAAGTGTGAAAAAAAAGGAGAAGCTTGTGGATTAAAGGACCTAATCAAAAATTGGTTCCATGCCTGATTTTTCTAGAGTATAAGACTTGAGAAAATCTTGAAGCTTATGAGTATAATATAGTTAGCTTGATTGTTTTTAATAAAGATTTTTAAGTAAAGAGAATAAAATGCCTAAGCCCTATATTTTGAAAAATCTACAAGAATTTCTGAAGAAGATAGGAACTCATATTTTTTATTCACATTTACTTAAGAGATTTCTAAACTTTAAATTGGTCTCATTTACTAAAATTTTTTATAAATTGGATTACTACATTTCTAGAACAAAATTTTAGAAACTCCTAAAGAAACTCATCACATAATTTGCTTCCTTGATTTTTATATGATTATAGTGTCACTTGAGGACAATTAATATTTCAGATTTGGAGGATTTTGATACACCAAAAATATATAGTATTTTTATGCATATTTTTATACCTATTTTTGATTATATTGCACTTTATTGGAAGGCATGTTGTGTATTTTCTTTGTGTATTTTCTTTCAAGTATGATTAAACAAATAAATGTGATGAAAAAAGTGAAAAAGGATCAAATTTTGAGCAAAAATGAAGAAAATTATAAAATTGATCTGTGGCGGCTAAGCGACGGAACCAGTGCTTAGGCGCAAAGGCCCCGCGGCTATGTGCCTAGATCTGGAGCTTACACGCCATAAGCCCCGCGACTAAGCGTCGAGACCTCGCGCTTATGCGTTGCAGTTACTAAAGAGGAGTTGTTTAATTTTAAACATCAATTTCAAGAAGTATTTGAGGCATCTCTTGGTAAGAATGTGGGTAACTTCTTATTGGCGCCAAATTCAATTTAAAATATTATTGAATGGATGCATCTCTTGGAAGATTCATTGAATCTGGACACAAATTGAAGAGATACGAAGAGACCTGTTAGAAAATTATAAAAAGAGGACTTGAAGATCAGAAAAAGAGGGAGTTTTGTTAGAGGAGTGATGTGAGAGAGATTTTAGAGGGTTATTATTATTAGTTTGTTGAAGATTGTGGTTTATGTTAAAGAGTTATTTTAGTAACACATCACTCCACTTCACCACTTTACTTTGATATAGATTGTATTAGGATTAGAAGTAGAGAATTGAAGTTCTTTGTGTTGGGCACTAACCTATAAGGAGTCGTATAAGGGAAAGCAAAGTTTTCGAAGGAACTTCAAGAGTTTTGTGGAGAGTATTTTCATATAAGTATTTAGTTTTGTTATTACATTTGGTTTTTAATTAAGACTTCTTGTGCTTTCACTATGATTTCTTCTTTTAAATCAAGTTGTGATTGTATTTTCTCCTTGAATTCTGAGTAGTTTTCTTTATCCTTTTCCTTAAAATGATGAAGTAATTAATATATGGAAGAATGTTGTGTGAAGTATAAGCATTCAATGTTGGAAGAAGTTGTGATGATTTAAAACCTTGCACTTCATTTACTTCTTGATTTGGCCAATTAAGATGTTAAAATTTGTTGTGAGAACATATAAGAACCATTATGGTATTGTCTCAGTCAACAATTGATAAGAATCACATAAGATTATATGGGTGAGAATGTAGTTCATATGATTGAATGCAACTAAATAAGGAGATATACTTTGATAGGTGTAGAATTAAAGGACTTTAGAGTCACAGGCTAAAGCCCCCAATTTGATTTATTAATTTATGTTTTGATACGAGATGTTAGCCTACAAGTAGAGGGAGAAGAGGAAACTCTAGAGTGAGAGCTAGTATCTTTTCTGCCTAACCCGTAGTCAAGATTTATAAAACAATAGATTAACATATGTTCTTTATAGTATCTCTAGTAAGGGGAAAAAATATAATTGCTCCTATTTGGCACAACAAATTTAACATACTTTCACAACAAAATTTCATGACTTATCACTGATTTTAAATAAGAAGAAAGATATTTTATTTGCATTAGTTTTCATCTTACAAAAACATAGTTAAAATGGTTTCTTACTTTCATTTCAAATTATAAAAATTAACAAAAATAATCAAATTTTATTTCCTAAAATATTATCTTTAGTTTGGGTAAGATCTTTTCAAGAAAAAAGTAAAATGTTATTTTTCTGTTTTCTTTGTTAAAAATATAAATCTATATTTAAAATTTTCCTTACGGGTTCGATATCTCGGGGCTTAATCAGAAAGTACTATATTACTTCATAATGATATGTATACTTACGTAGAATCTCATTTTATAAAAATATCATTTAAATCTCTTATTTACAATGGCAACAAGTTTTTAGCATTGTTGTAAAGAAGGAGATATAATTATACAGAAGTATCAATTCATATATAAAACATAAGCATAAATATCATGGATCACTAACCTGACCATGACAAAAGGGTCAACATTGATTAACATTGGTCAACTTTGGTCAAACATAGTCAAAAAGTCAACCTTTTAGCCAAATTCATGAAAATTGGTCAAATGGTTAACCACCTAAAATCATTTTGACCAATTTCTAGGTTAATATTATAATTTCATATCTTTTTAATTAATTACATAATTAATTAAAATTGAAATTATAACCAAATTATCCAAAATTGAAATCAAATTTATGACATCATACATGACATCTAAAACCCATGAATGATTTTTAAAATTAAATTCAACCCATGGGGGGTTACCAATGGGTCACCCATGACTCATGAGACTCACCATGACATTATTAAGCCAATAACAAACCCATAAGCCACAATATTTGACCAAGGTTAAAAATCATCATGAGGCCATTATGAGGGAAGTGAAGTGGTGTCATTCCTTCATGAAATAATTGGAGAAAAATATGGTGAAGTTGTCACTCACCTCAATCATCACGCAATGGAAGAGAAGCCATTATGCTTAACATAATTAAGCTCACCATGGGGATGAGGGAAAAGAGGCATATGTTTCATTCTCCTCTAAATTTAAAGCATGACTTGGATGATCAAATGGACTGAGTTAGCTAGCTCTATCTCAAAATTTTCTCCACTTTTTGAACCACCCAATGGATTGAAGCTAGAGAACATAGCCAAATCCATGTATTAATCAAGTCTCATCATGGATATCACTTGAGGAAGTTCATCCATGGTTATCTTGGCTATAAAACTTATCCACAGTCGTCATGGAACTTTGAACTCCTTCCCTAAGTAAACCCAAGCTTATCTATGGCCATTCATGGCTATAAATATAGCCTAAACCGAGAGCCTCAATATAAGAGAGAGACTCATATACAGTCCTCAATTCCAAAAGCTTTAAACATAAAACTTGCTCTACAAACCCTAAGGAATTGATCCGCCATGAAATCAGTTCCTAAAATCCACTAACCTGCTCTAATTTAATGCCCTAAAAACAAGAAAATTTTACATAAAGTCTTTCAAATAACCATATGGATATGATCTCCTTGCTTCGATGAACCTTTAGAAACAAATTTAATTTATGTCCATAAAGAATTAACAGAGATCAAAAGGTTTTAAAACATGCAGTGTGCTGGATACACCAGGTTGGGGAAGAGGACTGGATTCCGTCCATTTTTATGTATTAAGAATGGACGGTCATGATTTCGTCGAACAGGAGTTTCATCCATATCAAATAGATGAAACCACTGGCCACGTGGCAGCCCGTCTGGATCTCTCTCCAATTGAATGGCATCACGTGTTATTTTGATAGATCGGAGGATTCAGTTAGTGCCGCTTCACTTAGATAAGAAAATCTTGATTTTCTTATTTAATTAAATACGAAAATCTTTAAAAAATTCATATCTTGACAAAGAAAAATCACAAAAAGATGATAAAAATACCCTTGGATTCAGGAGAACAAGGAGAAAATTATAAAAATTAAATTTGAAATGAATAAGTTATATTTAATTTTTAATTAATTAATTACACTCTCGAGTAATTTAATTGTTAAAAATTATTTATAAACTCAAAAATTATGAAAATGTCACAAATTGATCCTCTCATCCTTGGGACACTCTGTGATTTTTCCAAGTCTAGGTTTGGTCTCTAGCATAAGATATCCAATTTTTAACCTTGCTTTTTAATTATTTTAAAAAATAATTACAATCATTAGAAAATTGGAAAAAAAATTTTAAAATGATTAGAAACTTTAAGGTGATGAATTTGAACCCAAAAATGAAATTTCTAATCATTGAAAATTTTAAAATGACATTTTAGCCTTTTAGGGTAAAATTTGTAAAAATTGAAAATTATAAACTAAACCCTAATAATTAATATCTTTTATAAAATAAATTATTAGGATTAACTAAATCCTAATATTTAAGGTTAAATCACTTTAAACTTAAAATGAATCCCAAAGTTTTAGTTAGGTTAGTTTTAAATATATAACTTAAACCTGAAAACCTTAATTAAGCTTAATCACCTTAAACCTTAATAACATTAGGTTTAAGTCAAACTTTGAATCCTTAATAACATTAGGTTTAAGTCAAAATAAACTTTAATTAGGTCTTATTAATTAAATTAAACCTTATTTAAATTAGGTCCACTTAAAGTTTAAATCCTAATTAGCTCTAACCCTTCATTAGACCTAATTAATCATTTTAAACCATAAAAAGATTAGGTTTAAGTTAAAATAAACCCTAATTAGACCTAACCCTAATTAGGTCTAATTAATCAAACTAAAAATTATCTAAATTAGGTTAATTAATCTTAAACCCTAATTAGACCTAACCTTAATCAAGTCTAATTAACCCAATTAAACCTTATCAAAATAAGGTTTAAATAATCTTAAACTCTAATTAGACCTAACCCTAATTAGGTCTAATTAATCCAATTAAACCTTATTTAAATTAGTTTTAATTAAACTTAAAACCAAATCAGACCTAACCCTAATTAGGTCTAATTAATCAAATTAAACCTTATATATATTAGGTTTTAATAATCATAAACTCTAATTAGACCGAACCCTAATAAGGTCTAATTATACCTTAATTACATTAGGCTTAATTAAACTTAAACCTTAATTAAACCTAACCCTAATAAGGTCAAATTAAACCAATTAAACCATACCTAAATTAGGTTTAAGTAATCTTAAACCTTTATTAGTCCAAAC
Organism: Papilionanthe hookeriana x Papilionanthe teres; assembly: GCA_022702705.1. Classification (NCBI taxonomy): domain Eukaryota; kingdom Viridiplantae; phylum Streptophyta; class Magnoliopsida; order Asparagales; family Orchidaceae; genus Papilionanthe; species Papilionanthe hookeriana x Papilionanthe teres. The sequence continues at coordinate 4,520,448 of CM040433.1, read as the reverse complement.
CCAAATTAGGTCTAATTAATCCAACTAAACCTTCTTTAAATTAGGTTTAATTAAAACTTAAACTCTAATTAGTGCTAAGCCTATTTAGGTCTAATTAACTCAATTAAACCATACCTCAATTAGTTTCAATTAATATTAAACCCTAATTAGACCTAACCCTAATTTGGTCTAATTAATCTAATTAAACCTTACCTGAATTAGGTTTAATTAACATAAACTCTAATTAGGCTAACCCTAATTAGGTCTGATTAATCCAATTAGACCTTACCTAAATTAGGTGTAATTAATCTTAAATTTAAATTAGACATAACCTTAATTAAGTCTAATTAATCCAATTAAACTTTACCTAAATTAGGTTTAATTAATCATAAACCCTAATTAGACCTAACCCTAATTAGTTCTAATTAATCCAATTAAACCTTACCTAAATTAGGTTTAATTAAACTTAAACTCTAATTAGACCTAACCCTAATTAGGTCTAATTAATCCAATTAAACCTTATTTTAAAAAACCCTAAATAGACCTAACCCTAATTAGGTATAATTAATCTAATTAAACTTAACTAAAATTAGTTTAATTAAAACCTAAACTCTAATTAAACCTAACCCAAATTAGATCCAACTAAGTCAATTAAACCTTACCTAAATTAGTTTTAAATAATCTTATTAATCTTAAACTCTAATTCAACCTAACCCTAATTACGCCTAATTAATTAAATTAAACCTTACCTAATATTGGTTTAATTAATCTTAAACCCTAATTAGGTGTAATTAATCCAATTAAACCGTACCTAAATTTGGTTTAATTAATCTTAAACTCTAATTAAACTTAACCCTAATTAGGTCTAATTAACTAAATTAAACCTTACCTAAATTAGGTTTAATTAATCTTAAACTCTAATTAGACCTAGCCTAAATTAGATCTAATTAATCCAATTAAACCTTACCTAAATTAGTTTTAATTAATCTTAAACCCTAATAAGACTCAACCCTAATTAATTCTAATTAATCAAATTAAAACTTTCTTAAATTAGGTTTCATTAAACTTAAACCCTAACTGGCTCTAACCTTAATTAGATCTAACTAATCGAATTAAAATTTATTTAAATAAATCCTAATTAGACCTAACCCTAATTAAGACTATTTAATCCAATTAAACCTTACGTAAATTAGGTTTAATTAAGTCTTAAACTCTAAATAGACCTAACCCTAATTAGATCTAATTAATTCAATTAAACCTACCTAAATTAGGTTTAATTAACCCTATACTCTAATTAGACCTAACTCTAATTAGGTCAACCTAATCAAATTAAAACTTACATAAATTATGTTTAATTAAGCTTAAACCCAAATTAGACCTTACCCTAGTTAGGTCTTGTTAATCTAATTAAAGATTACCTAAATTATGTTTAATTAATCTTAAAACCTAATTGGACCTAACCCTAACTAGTTTTAATTAATCCAATTAAAGCTTCCCTATATTAGGTTTAATTAAACTTAAAGCCTAATTATACCTAACCCTAATTAGGTCTAATTAATCCAGTTAAACCTTATTTAAATTAGGTTTAATTAAACCTTAAACTCTAATTAGACCTAACCCTAATTAGGTGTAAACCTTACCTAAATTATGTTTAATTAATCTTAAACTTTAATTAGACCTAAACCTATTCAGGTCTAATCCAATTAAATCTTACCTAAATTAGGTTTAATTAATCATAAGCTCCAATTAGACCAAACCCTAATTAGGTCTAATTAATCCAATTAAAACCTATTTAAATTATTTTTAATTAATCCTAATCCCTAGTCAGACCTAATCCTAATTAAGTCTAATTAATCGAACTAAACATTACCTAATCCAAGTGTTATTAATGTTAAAATCTAATTAGAACAAACCCTAATTAGGTCTAAATAATCTAATTTTACCTTATTTAAATTAGGCTTAATTAAACATAAACCCTAATTAGACCTAACCCTAGTTAGGTCAAATTAATCCAATCAAACCTTATTTAAATTAGGTTTAATTAAAACATAAACTCTAATTAGACCTAGCCCTAATCAGATCTCATTAATTTAATTCAAAGTTACCTAAATTAGGTTTAATTAATATTAAACTCTATTAAGACATAACCCTAATCAGATCTAGTTAATCCAATTAAACCTTACATAATTAGGTTTAATTAATCATAAACCGTTACTAGACCTAACTCTAATTAGGTCTAGTTAATTCAATTAAACATTACCTAAAATATGTTTAATAAAGCTTAAACTCAAATTAGACCTAACCTTAACTAGGTCTAATTAATCCAATTAAACCTTACATAAATTAGGTTTAAGTAAGCATAAAATTTATTTAGACCCAACCCTAATTAGGTCTAATTAATCCAATTAAACCATACCTAAATTAGGTTTAATTAAACTTAACCCTAATTAGTCCTAACCCTTATTAGGTCTAATTAATCCAACTAAACCATATTTAAGTTAGGTTTAATTAAAATTTAAACTCTAATCAGACCTAACTCTAATTAGGTCTAATTAATTCAATTAAACCTTACCTCAATAAAGTTTAATTAATCTTAAACTCTAATTGTACCTAACCTTAATTAAGACTAATTAATCCAATTAAACCTTACCTAAATTAGGTTTAATTATCATAAACCCTAAATAAACCTAAACCTAATTAGATCTAACACTAATTAGGTTCAGTTCATTCAATTAAACCTTACCTAAATTAGGTTTAATTAATTTTACACTCTAATTAGAACTAACCCTAATTAAGTCTAATTAATCCAATTAAACCTTACCTAATACAAGTTTAATTAATCTTACCCAATTAGAGCATACATTAATTAGGTGTAATTAATCCAATTAAACCTTACCTAAATTAGGTTTAATTAATCTTTAACTCAAATTAGACTTAAGCCTAATTAAGTCTAATTAATACAATTAAACCTTACCTAAATTATGTTTCATTAAACCTAAATTCTAATTAGGCCTAACCCTAATTAGGCCTAATTAATCCAATTAAACCTTGCCTAAATTATTTTTAATTAATCTTTATCCCTAATAAGACATAATTATGGTTAGGTCTAATTAATCCAATTAAACCTTACCTAAATTAGGTTTAGTTAAACATAAACCTTAACTAGACCTAACCCTAATTAGTTATAACTAATCCAATTAAACCTTATTTAAATAAACCCTAATTAGACCTAACTCTATCTAACTAATCCAATTAAAACTTTTCTAAATTTGGTTTAATTAAGATTTAAACTCTAATTAGACCTAACCCTAATTAGGTCTAATTGATTCAATTAATCCTTAACAAAAATATAATTAATTATTCTTAAACTCTTATTAGACCTAATCCTAATTAGGTCTACTTAATCTAATTAAACCTTACCTAAATTATGTTTAATTAATCTTAACCCTAATTAAACCTTACTCTAGTTAGGTCTACTTAATCTAATTAAACCTTACCTATTAGGTTTAATTAATTATAAACACTAATTAGACCTAACCCTAATTAGTTCTAATTAAGCTAATTAAATCTTATGAGAATTAGGTTTAAATAATCAAAAACCTTAATTGATCAAACCCTATTTAGGTCTAATTAATCCAATTAAACCTTACCTATATTATGTTTAATTAAACTTAAAGCCTAATTGGACCTAACCCTAATTAGGTCTAATTAATCCAATTAAACATTATTTAAATTAGGTTTAATTAAAACTTAAACTCTAATTAGAACTAACCCTAATTAGGTATAATTAAATCAATTAAACCCTACCAAATTTAGGTTTAATTAATCATAAACTCTAATTAGACCTAACACTAAGTAGGTTTAATTAATCCAATTATACCTTACCTAAATTAGGTTTAATTAATCTTAAACCCTAACTTGATCTAACCCTAATTAGGTCTAATTAATACAATTAAACCTTACCTAAATTAGGTTTAATTAACCTTCAACTCTAATTTGATCTAACCCTAATTAGGTCTAATTAATCCAATTAAACCTTATCAAAATAATGTTTAGTTAATCTTCAACCCTAATTAGACCTAACCCTAATTGGGTCTAATTAGTCCAACTAAACCTTACCTAAATAAGGTTTAATTAAACTTAACCCCTAATTAGACCCCACTCTAATTTGTTCTAATTAATTAAATTAAATCTTATTTAAATAAACCCTAGTTAGACATAGCCCTAATTAATTCTAATTGATCCAATTAAACCTTACCTAAATTAAGTTCAATTAAAACATAAACTCTAATTAGACCTAACCCTAATTAGGTCTAATTAACTCAATTAAAACTTACCTAAATTAGGTTTAATTAAACTTAAACCCTAATTAGACTTAATCTTAATTAGGTCTAATTAATCAAATTAAACCTTATTCAAATTTGGTGTAATGAAACTTAAACCCTAATTAGACCCAAACATAATTAGGTTTAATTAATGCAATTAAACTTACCTAAATTAGGTTTAATTAAGCCTAAACCCTAGTTAGACCTAACCTTAATTAGATCTAATTAATCTAATTCAACCTTATCTAATTTGAGTTTAATTCAACCTAAACCTTTTAAGTCTAACCCTAATTAGATTTAATTAACCCTTAAGCCTTTCTTACATTATTCCTAAGTGACCTTTAAACCCTAATTAAGTCTAACCATAATAAGACTTAATTAACCCTTAAGCGTTACATACATTAAGCTTAAGTAATTCTAAATCCCAATTAAGTCTATCTCTAATAAGATTTAAGTCAAAACTATAAAGTACGTTCAACCCAACTTGAACCCAAGTTAATCAAACCACTTGGTTCAACCTACATTGAACTTAAATCAAACCTGACCTTAGGTTCAACCCCAATTGAACTCAAGTTAACCTAAACCCTTAGGTTCAACCAACATTCAATTTAAGTCAACAAACTTTAGGTTCAATCTACATTGAACCTAAATCAACACTATAACTTAGGTTCAACTCAAACCGAACCCAAGTAAATCTGACCTTTAGGTCCAACCTGCATTGAACTTAAATCAAACCTAAACTTAGGCTCAACCCAAGTTAACCCAAATCGTTAGGTTTAACATACATTAAACCTAAGTCAACCTATACCTTAGGTTCAACCTATATTGAACCTAAAACAACATTTACCTTAGGTTCAATCTACATTGAACCTAAATCAACATATACCTTAGATTCAACTGGCATTCAACCTAAGTCAACACAAATTGAATCTATAACAACTAAAATCTGAGGTTTAACCCGAATTAAACCTAAGTCAAACCAAGTTGACATAAACTTTAGGTTCAATTTTAATTGGATTTAAAACGGTTGTACAACTTAAAACTATATTAGGTTCAACTTAAATTGAACCTAAATTTAGATTCTACATATATTGAATCTAATAACATAATACATAAGGTTCTACCAACATTGAACCTAAATTATCTTATACATTAGGTTCTACCTAAATTGAGCCTAAGTTACCTTATACTTTAGATTCTACCAAAATTGAATCTAAATAAATCAAGCCTTAGACTCTACCTAAATTGAATCTAAGTAATATCAACCTTTTTTGGTTTTACCCAAATCTTAGGTTCAATACAAATTGAACCTAAGAGATATTATACTTTAGATTCTAACTAAATTGAATCTAAGCAATATTGAATTTTAAGTTCTCTTGAATCATCTAATGCTTTGGAGTTTTACTTAATTACCTAAGGTTCTACCAATATTGGACCTAAATCATTTTATACATTAGGTTCTACCTATCTAATTTGAATCTAAAATCACTTTAAACTTGGCTCTATCTAAATTAAACCTAAACTTAACTATTTTGAGTGGATCATTAAAAATAAAATAAATGACAAAATAAAATCGGTTAATAAATCGTAAGCAACTAAAAATATTTCAGCCTTAAAAATCCGACAAAAAACATTAAAAATTAAATGAAACATTAATAAAAAAAGATCACCGAACGTAACTTGAAACACAGTATGCTTTGATCTACGAAGATTTCTTGGACGATACAATCAGTGGTTGTTGACAAGAAACTTCCGGTCCTTGTTTAAACATATTTCCGACTTAGTAGATCGAGGCATCCGATAAACACTGGGATGACTGAGCCATAGACATCTTGATTGGGTTGTCTAAAATTAAAATGTAACCAACTAAAACAACAATTTAAGAAATGAAATCGATATTATTTCTTTTATAAATCTGACACTATTTTTCTTACAGGTTGAAAATAAATTACATTTTAGATTTACTTTACATGTTATTAGAATGTGCTAGCTCTGTTTTGAAGGGCGAAATTCTGAAGAAGGGACAACAAAACTTTAAAACATAACCAAAACAACAACAAAACAACAACTACAAAACAAAACAACAATGAAATCAAAATAAAAAAAATGACAACATGACGAACAAAACCAAAACAAAATAAACCAAAACGAAAACAAAATAAAACAAACAATGATATGAAAATAAAATAAAACTAAAAAAATAACAAAACAAAACAAAATGACAACAATAAAACCAAAACTATAAGGTACTACGTGACATTTAGAAACATATTACCCTTTGGATCGAACATTAACATTTCCTTCCATGATCTTAAAATTTCTTGTCGAACGAATGTTAACATTAATCTAGAGTTTTCCTAGGCAAATCCTAAGTGTCTAAGATGTAATAACTAGAGAAGCTTGTTGTTATGAGAGATAAAGAACACAGAAAAGTTATCATACTTAAAATCTCTGGTTACTAGATTTTCCATGTGATTGTTCTTATATAGGGATCTCTAGAATTAGACATTCCAGAGTTTTCTCCGTAATTTTCACCACAATCCCGATACTTCCTTTATTTACGATTTTCTATTTTCATCAGCAATTTTATTTCTTCTACAAGCTTCTTAATATCTAAGGATTCTCTACATGATCCAAAAAGAAAAAGGTCGCTTAGAGATTAGAGCAATGTAATAGATAATCAGAGTGGCGACTCCTCAACCTCAACACCGACATCGACAGACATACGACATTCATAACGACATGAGAGAATTCAAGGCAACGATAGCGACCAGGTTTCAGATGCCATTAATTGTTTGAAGAAATAGTTGTGAAAGTGCTAAAGAATAACCTTTTATTCAAAAAGTTGCGATGGCTCTTACAAAAAAAATCTTTTTGAAAAGACAAACCACAACTTTCTAGCAGCCACTGCAGGAAGCAAGACGTTGTGGGAAAACACAACTTTCAACTGTAGATTTTTTAGAATGCAAACAAAACACAGTTCTGCCAAATAGGTCAAATTGCAGTGTGGCATTGAAACACCATCTCATCACCTCCCCAAACTCACCATAAGCCCCTCTAACCTTAAACCTACTTGCAAGCAAACACCTGCCTAGGGCATAGCTAAACTGTAATAAATAAACCTAAGGCAAAATGAAATAATTTTGCAAAGAAAAATTGAAGGATTGGACAACAAGAGGGAAAAAAGAAATTTTCTTGGGAAAAATGTACAGAGATGAAGATTCATCAGAGTCACGAGGTCGTCATACAGTCGTTAGAGAGCAAGTGTTTCAATAAAAAAGAACGGAACAACAGAGAGCGAGAATGAGCGCAAATGATGTGCGTTAAGATTTTAAGAGTTAGATGTCAAATTTGCATCGATCATTTTTTATGCCATGTAATTTGTGCCAAATTTAACATCGGCTAATTCTTTCACTATTGTTTGACAAAGATAATGACGAATAACGATCGCCAGTATTGGCGACATAAATTTGTTGCGTTGGCATACGATGACACAAACTGTCATTAATAATGCTTGCTATAAATCAAACGCGAAAGTGACAAATAACTGCATCAGACAAGTTCTGACGCAAATGTTTACACCATTTAACTGTTTTCGTGTAGTGAATTTAAATTAACAGATGTGAAAATGAATTTATTTTAGGATACTACATCTTAAAATTCTTATAAAATCAAATAAATGATTTTTCTTAACTTCTGCGATTTGAATAGAAAGTTTACCAATAATAAGTATTAAAATTTATAATTTTATTGATAAATTATATCGTATATAAGCTAAATAAAAATAGATTTTGTACAATTTTTAAGATATAAATTTATAGAAGTAGACTTATTTTTATTCCATTCGTTAACTTTAATGCTAATTTTTATCACTTGTAAAGAGAAAATTAGTTTGTATTTATTTTAAGAGTTGATGCATCAAATAAAACTTTTTTATATGATAAATTTCATCTCTCTCTCTCTCTCTCTCTCTCTCGGCAGAGAAATTATTCCATACGGAATACATAAGAAAAATTCTTGCAGCTCTCAATAACCATGCAATACCCCCATAATAATCTATGAATAACTCTAAAATGGAATCCGTACATTAACCTGCAAGTAACCCTATATTTAATTAATACCTAATAACTTGTAAATAACCCCCCAATAACCCCAAACTGAAGTTATTGGAGGGTTATTCCGCACGCACTTATTGTGTACGTATTTTCTATGGAATAATGCCTCCTATTGGCATCAAATATTAACAAAGGTGAGAAAAAAAAAATTTGAAAATCAAACTCAATGTTAAATTGACAGATTTAGTTCGATTAATTTTAAAATTGATTTTTTTTAAAGATAATTTTAAATCTAACTTAGGTTATATGCTTTGTAAAGATGAGATAATTAAATTTGAACCTGTTAATCATAATTTAAAATTATAAATCTTTTTCTTTATTTTAATTTTTCATAGTCTTTTGATTAATTGAGGAATTATAATCTTTCTATGATTTATTATTAGGGATTTACTCACAGAGCACTCAAAATAGTATGATTCACAAGTTTAACATCTAAACTTTATTATTTAGGTCATCCACTATTTTGTTAATTCCGTTAACAGAACTCTTTGAACACATAAGAGAAAAAATTAAAAAAAAAAAAAAGAAGATATGTGGTGATGATGGTGAAGTTGGCCACAAGGTGGCTGGTAGGAACTTTGCAAATTGTTAGGCTGGTGCTGGTACTATTGACAGCTTAGGATATGTTGAGATAGAAGATGTGTCAACACGCATGTGGTGAGACAATGTTTATTTGGGGATGATGAGTTCATGGGGAAATATCTGTGATTCGAACCTACGATCTCACCGTCAGAGATTACACTCTCAACCACTATGTCGCAGAAAAACTGCCCAAGGTTATATGTGATGGAGTCAAAGATAATGAGGTGGGCTGTAACGAATTTGATGACGGTTAGATTAGAAGTGCCAAAATCGAAGTTTCTTAGATAGGGCGGCAACAAACTATGGAATATATATATATATATATATATATATATATATATATATATATATATATAAGTTCAGATTTTACATATGAAAATCTTAATATTTTTTATGAACCACCATTGTTTTATAACTTTATTGATAATTTAATGATTTGTCAAGTCAAACTTGTTATGCCATGAGAGGCACTAGACTCGAAAATGAAGCAACTTATAATGTGCTCTATTCTTAAAAGAAAGGCAAGGGAAAGAATATCAAGTTGGGTTTAAAATTCTTTAGTTAAATGAGAACATATTAGAATTTTCTTGACATAATATTTTCCAAATGAAGTTGAAATTAAAAACTAACATTTAAAGATATATTCTAAACTAAAAGTTAAAAAGAAATTAAATCAAACATTCAAGTATAATTTATCATAATGTCAATTTAGTTTTAATTTTGCTAATTAAGTTTGATTTAATTTTAAATATAATTCAATTTAAAATTAAACTGAATCATCCCTGAAAAAAAAATATCATATATTTGGTTGAGGAATTGTCCATCACTTTTTACAATATCCCTTCCCCCACTATTTAGATCACTCTCTACTCGTGCTTAGATTTCCCTCTTTCTCTTTTCTAAGGAACTGTTTCTTATTTAAGAATTTTTGGATCAATTTACCTGCATTTTCTCATATTAGAGATTTTGTCTATACCAATGCATCTAGATCCTATTTTTTCTATGATGAAAAAACTTAAATGTTGAAAGTTAGATAGAAAAAGTTTAAATGCAACTTTGATTTTTACTTTATGCAAGCCTTTATTACTCCTAACACTCTCCTTTCTCCAATTTGCTCCACTTGAAGAGATTTTTAATTCCAGGCTCAAGCAAGTCAATAACAATCTTTCCAATATATTAAATTGTCAAGTTGAATGAATTATTTGAAGGGCTGAGCCTAACTGACTCGCTTCTGATGAGGTTGACATTAATTTCTTCTTCTCCAAGGTAAAATCAGGAGAAATAAAAACTCCATCGCTTTATTGACGCTCAAGAGGGTGCTCTAAGAAATCACAATGACATTGCAATGGATGTCATAAACCACTTTAAGGGTCACTTCAGAATTGTGTTTATCCTACTCTTACTTGGGATCATATTCCTCAAGGTAAAGTAGCTCTACCACTTTTTCTACCTTCTTTGTGTGCTCATGTATCCTTTAAAGTTATTAAAGCCATCATTTTCAATGTCATTAAGAATTTCACACAAAGTCCTAATGTTGTGCTACTTTTGAATTCTTTCAAACATGTTAATATTTGGTTGAAAATGTTATTTGCGCTGTATTGGAGCATTTCTTTTTTTTTTTAACCAAAAGACTACCTTCTTTTCTTAAAGCCATTATATTTTCTTATTCTCGAAATATCCCATGCCCAAAGGTTTTCATAGTACAGGTCTATCTTTCTATTGTAATATTTTTTTTATAAATTTATTGCTAAATTTCTTGCTAGTAAACTTAAGATTATTATGCCTGACATCTATCATGAAGCTCGTGAGAGTTTCAGCTTGAAAATAAGTTTTGTTGATAGTATTATTTTAACTAGTATGGTGCTTCATAGTAAAATTCTCTACCCTATTTTCCATGTCTAGCTCGATATGAAAAAGTCCTTCTATTTCGTTAACAAATTTTTTTATTATTGACATATTACATAAAAAATTGCATTTTCCCTTCTCTATTGATTGGGTGCATTAATGTATCTAAGATATAAACTTTTTCAGTTTGCATTAATGAGGCTTTGGAAGGTTACTTTTTTCTTCCTTTACTGGCTTAAGACAAAGATGTCCCATTTGCCTTTATTTAATTTGCATTTCCATGAATGGGTTTTAAATTTAATTAACCACAACATCAATGGAAATCTTTTCATTCCTCTAAACCTTCATAAGAATCATAATCTCTACCACAATTTGTATGTGGATGACTTGATTAGCTTTGGAAAATCTTCTCCTCTTAATCTTTAGAATCATAATGATATCTTTGATACCTTCTACAAAGAATGTAACTTTATGACTAATTCATCTAAAAGTCATACCAGCTTATTAAACTAAACCTTAAATGATAGAGCTCTTACTAACATCCTCGGTTATGTTTTCTCCTCTCATTTGCACTTCTCTTGGTCTCCATCTCTGGCCATAGGCCCAAGCTACTTACTTTTTAGGCTTTAAAGAATAAGCTTAGGCTTTTTATGTAGGGGTAGAAAGCAAAAAACCTTTCTCATTCAGGTAGACTTCAACTTATGAGATTCAGTGTTTAGAATACTATCGTGTACTTTAATAGAATTCTTTTTACGCATTAATTTTTATATCAAAATTATTCACCTATTATGTTTATTGATCCTTCTAATTGGAAACATCTACAATAGAAAAAACTTCACATATTTTCTTGGGATAAAATTTGCAAATCTAAGACTAAGGTGTTTAGGAATCCACCCATTCAAAATCTTTCTTTTTTTCTCTCATGAGTAAATTAGTTCTTTCTTTTTTTAGAGGTAATTCCCAACTTGCTACGTAGCTTCATTATTACTATATTGCCTCTAGATACCACTTTCATCAGCAAACCTCTCCTTCTTTGACAGAGATGAAAGAAATTGTTGACCTCATCTGTCTTTTTTATTTTCTTCTTTGAAGGTGATGGTTTTAGTATCTCATTACTTAGAGATCCATGGTTCTTGGGAATATCTCTTTGAGATATTTTTGGTGCTAATACATTAAATCATATGCAATCCTCTCCTCATGATAAGCTCAATAAATTCATTGACTATGTAGGCATGATATCTAATTCTGTATGTTTTATACTGCTCATAATATAAATATAATGTTTATATTTACTAATATAGTGGAGGACAAGCCTCTTTGGAAGGGGACAAAATCCCTCTCACTAGCTTTTTATTTGTGATCATAATTGTGAAGCTTTTCCCTTTCTTAATTGGGGTGACAATATTTGGCATAAAATTATGCACTTTAATATTCTACTTACTCATGATTGGTTATTCATGGTAAATTTAAAACTGTTGATGCTTTTTTTATCCAGGAAAATTTACTATAATTTTTTATTGCAATCCTTGTTCTCTAACAAAGAAACTATCAATTATTTATTATTTTCATGCAATTCTTTTTAATGTTATCCTCAACTGCTTTACCACTTATTTTTATACTGGTATCACAACGATTAAGACAAAAGAAATCAATTCATCTGCTATGTGGGATAAAGATGTCAAATTAATAATTTGCAGCCTCTACCTTAAGAATTGGAAAATAGGCCAACAATCTATTTTAATAAGGAGGGCTGGCAAAATATTATAAAAATGTTTAAGGAAAGCACGAGAAGGGAATACGATAGGATGTAATTGAAAACAAGTGGAATCAATTAAAAAACATTAGAAAATGTAGCAAGGATTGAAGTGAAGATCCACAGGTTTGGGTTGGGATTCGATAAATCTAATAAATGTTGCTTCAGAAGAATGGTGGATCGAGAGATTGAATGTGAGAATTTATGAAATGTATAATCCTTCTATCAATTTTATTTTTCTTCAGATACATCAACATATCAATCTTAGATTACATTGTAGTTAAAGCCAAATGCGAAAAAAATTCAAATTCAGTGGCATTGACCTTGAGCTGGAGGAGAAGTTGAATCATATGTTTGGTAGAGTCGTTGTAACAAGCGATCATGCATGAGCCCCTAGTGTGAGAGGAATTGCTGGCATAGTTGAACACTTGAATGTCAAACAAATAGTTCACTCCAATGAAGGTCCTAGCCCGAACCTCAATGAAGTCGAATCCACTAGTCAATCAAGGTGTCCTAAGGCTAAGAAAAAGATAAGCTTTCATTAGAAGAAAAATCTCATAGTTAATTGCATCATGCACCAATGTCCCTAACACATCACAAGTAACTTCTTTTCAGCAGTAATGCAATTTCTAGAAGCAACTCTAGAAATTTATGTGGATATGGCAATGTACTTATTCTCTATGAAGTTTCTTGAAGTCCCTAACTAGTGAGTGTTCTTTATGACTATGACCCCTGAGTGTAGTTCAATTATTTATGTTATTTCCATGACAATCGAGTTGCATGAATATCATTTTAATTTGTTGGACATTTTATAGTTGCTTGTTCATGGGGGAAATATTTATGCCACTTGTAAGATGCTCCAGTATTATTTCTTGGATGCTTTTTAATTGATTTTCAAAGTTTTTTTTATTGAATAAACCATTTTATGATTCTAGCTAATATGATGATATTTATATGTGTTAGCTTCATAAAAAATGAAGGACATGGATAGAGAAAAATGTTGAAAGAGAATTGCAGTTGTGTTATGCCTGATGTATGAGTTCATATATTGCTCGTTCTCCTTGTATTACATCAACAAACATAGGTGATAAGTGGGTTTGAGAGTTGTTTGTGGGTCACCCAACAACATTTAAAAATATGTTATGTATGACATAGCCCACATTCATCGAACTTTTAGAGGAACTACACTTAGTCATGGACTTCATGGCTCCGCCAAGATGACTTCCATAGAGGTGTTAGCAATAACCCATTACATTCTATAACAAAATGAATCTATGAGTTTCAAGGAGAAATGTTATGACTCATTTGAAAAAAATCAACAGATATTTTTCAATTGGGTTGAATGCTCTGATCAGTTTATCATCTGAAATTATCAAACTCTAGAACACTCCAAAGCATGCCCGATGAAATTTCACTAAACCTGCAATATGTGCCATATTTTAAAGTGATTCCATTCATTCATATTTTTATGAATTCAAAAGAACATAATAATTCAAATACCCTTGTTAAATGGTTTAAAATTATATTGGAACGATAGATGGAATACATGTGGATGCACGTGTGTCGAATAGTGAAAAGATCACATTCATCAGACGATGCAGATTGCCAAATCAAAATGTCATTGTTATATGTGACTTTAAAATGTGCTTCACTTTTATTTTGGAATGTTGGGATGGTAGTACACACGAGATTCACATATTTAAATTTTCCACAAGAACTCTTAAATACAAATTTATGTAGCCATCCCTAGGTTTGTTTCAATTCGAACAAATGATAAGATATTTTCGGTGAAATACTAATAATCATGTTTATTTTAGATAAATATTATTTGGTCAAATCTAGATACCCCATACAAAGAGGGTTTCTTAAATATTTTTTTGTACTAAATACCACATTTCTTATTTTGAAAAAGTTAGTAATATCACTTGGGGTAGGAAAATATGTTTAACAAGAGATACTCATCTTTACGCAGTGTTATTGAAATGACATTTGGAGCTTGGAAGAAAAAATGGGTCATTCTGCAAGATATGTCGACTTATTCATTTTGCAAACAAGTACAAATTGTTGTCACCATAATGGCTCTCCACAACAAAATTCAGTGGCATCCTTCACGTAATGACATTGACTTCAGTAGGCTGATGAAGATTATTCATATGTCTTTGATGAAGCGTATCAATATCGCTTGGGATAATTTTTATCACAACCTGAAAGTGATTTGCCTGAGACATACAGTCAGGATGGGGAAGGTGCAGGGGAGATGATAGAGTTGAGAGAGCGAAATATGGATGACATCATTGGCAGTTGAATGGAGCAAGTGTATGTATCTTTATTACTTTCTTTGCATTTTGTTGTAAAAATATTTATTGTTTATTGTATTGATGTTTTATGCAACGATGTCCATTTTGAATCTCATTTTAAGGAACCTTCTATTTCCATTTCTTTTACATGTATTTCTTCCCACTTAAATAACCTATGAGGCAATCGCGAGCATAATATGTAATGTAAATTTTTATTGTGTGTTTTGTTTTTTTATTATTATTTTTTTTTTTTGGAGGCTATGATGACATATTCAACCTTTTGGGTTCTTCTAAATGTCCTATATCTTGCTATTGGTTCTTGACTCGTATGAAATCTTAATGAATGTTACCAAATTTCTCACCTTTTAGTCCTATTGCTTTTGAGATTTTTTTGGATGGCTTTTTTAGTGATATGCAAATGTGGCACATACAAGCTCAGATTTATGATTTTTAAAGCCATCTAAGAATCTTTTTTTTATAAGGTCTACCATCATCTTGCAGTGACAAGTTCTTTTATTCATATATTGTTCTCTGACTCCTCATAGTTTTATAAAACTTGAATTGATTACTTTTAATATTCTTTATTAATAATATTGCATATAAGGTTCGTGCTTTGTGATTTTAAACCATTAGAAAAAATGAGCTTGAGAACTTCCGATACTTACAGAGCATTGTACTACTATTGTGGACTACGATGTCCCCTCCTTACTTCGCGACAACAACATAGCTATGATAGACAGTTTTATAGGTGTCTAAGGAAAAGAAAAACAAACTGTGACTTCTTGAGATGGGCAGATTAGTTCGAGGATTCCACTGCCGATAATAATCAAATGTTGAGTGTTTCGTTGGAGAATGGATTGTCTGGTGAAATTAACAAACTGTATTTTAAAAAAATATTATTATATTATTAATTATTATTTTAATTTTCCTTTTTTTAATTTTGATTATGGTGTTACTCACTATTTTTTGAGGTGTTTTTTTTTTTGAAATTTTATATCATTCAAACTTGATATTTGCTTTCAATTATGAAATGTGCTACCGGGATTGGTTCTATTATAAACAACATTATACTATTGGGGCGGAAAAATCATTTGTTCAAAAATAGCTGCAACATAGTAGTTGTAAACGCCGTAAAAAGACGGATAGCAGAACCTATCTGCAATGACTTACCGACATAATTATTGTCTGCAATAGGCTTTTTAATAGGCTACGAAGTTGCTCTACCCATAATCTTGATTTTATTTTATTTTGTATGAATTTAAAATTCTTTTGTAGTCCTTCGTATTATGGAATATTTCCTCATAAAAAATAATATAAAATAAAATAAAATAAGACAACCACATGACAAATCATACAACACATGTCCCTAAATAATTCAAAGCTACCATTCATTACATTATGAATGTGTCATCATTTTGTGAAGCCTAAGGGTTCTCGTCATCAATTGATAAGGTCATGTTCGGTGCTCCATCATAAAGGTCCAAAATGCTATGAATCTCCTGCACCTACCTATATGCCTAGACAGGCGACATATGTGGTTCTCGCCACTTTTCTCATATTTTTAAAATTTATTTCTTATCCTATTATTATTCCTTCGGAATCTCATCAGTAGCTTCCATTATGAAGACATATTACGTGGCTATATCCCAAACATTTGATCCATCTTTCATTATTGCACCTAATGCACGTGTTACATTTCATTTTTTTTTTAATTTAGGAGATTTTTCATTAGCTGAATTATGAATATAATGTAAGAGATTTACAGCGACTTCAAAAATCACGTATTTAGTCGAAATAAAATAAATGTATTGCAATACATTTAAAATTTGTTTTTTAGTTTGATGCGTGCTAGAAAACTTGTGGTGGTAGAGTAATGATTATCATTTTAGCATTACATGAGAATACAACATACAGCCAGATGAAAAAAACAATCTGCAGGAATACCAGAAGTTTTTAAGTGGAAAACACAGAAGAGAAAAACCGCGGAGCATAGACCAGTTGAAGAGTTCCAATATAAAAAGATGATTACAGTTGCAATGACTTGTCCCACAGGCGATAAATGGTTACTAGGTTTCTGAAGTTACAACGTAGACGTGCTGATAAATTTGTTTCAAAGAACTTGTAGCGACCGATAGCAATTGGCAGTGTCTGGTTAGTTGTTGGCGGTGATTGACAATGTTCAATGGTGATCGATGGAGATTAGCGATGATCGACAACGTTTGACGATGGTTGCAAAGATTTGTGGTGATCAATACTGGTCAACGGTGGTTGATGAAAGTCAGTGGTGGTTGATGACGGCTGACGGTGGTCGACGACGATCGGCGACAGTTGACGGTGGTAGTGCTAGACTTTAGCTCTTTCTCGAAGCCTCAAGCTTTTTCTTAAATCTCAAGCCCTGCTCTCCGCTCATGAGAGCGGCGGGACTCTAATTTTATTGTTCTGGGTGCAATTAATGCAAGAATATGAATCACTTTAATCGGATAGTCCGAATAGCTTCCTTTGATCAGTCGATGTTTGTTAGACATTTAAGTGTCTTAACAATGTTAAAATTGAGCGATCTCGAGCTCTTTGGTTTTGTCTTGTCGGGACGCTCGATTCGACTATAGGCTTGCCAGAATTTTACATTCATTTGACCTTATAAATATGCTTGGAAAGTTTCAAAAGTCATTTAATGACTTCATCTTCTTCGGCTCGGATTGGATTGATTTTGGTACTATTACGTCCGCCTTATCGACCTAGCATGTTAACTATAAGTTTGCTGAAATTTGAGCTCAAAATGACCTCTCGTTAAAATTTGAATATTTTTGCTTAAAAGATGTCTTGCGATTCGTGCTTGATGATGAATTTATTGATGTATTATAGTTTAGTTTTATCATCTATGTATTTCATCAAATTTGCATAAGTTTTAAATATACTATTATATGAAATATTGACTTCTATCCTCCATAATTTCTCATAATTTATATTGATTTCATTTTTCATCCAAAGAAATACAAAATATAAATTTAACAATTTATTTTACTAACTATAATGTCTTTCATATATATTATAGTTTAATTATTTTATTTTTTTATATACTTGCATTGAATTTTCAGCAAACTAATTATAATTTATAACGTCTTATAGAAATTAGAACTTAAATTATTACCCAATTTCTAAAAAAAAGAAAAAGAAAAAAAAAGAAATTTGAACACTAGTTAGAACAATCGGATTGGTTATATTGTTCTACATAAAACAATATCATCATAATCTGATTTTTACTTCAATTTGTCAATATTTTTTTCACTATTATTCTGTACTGATGCTAATGAACACTAGTTCTTAATCTCAAACCTTAAAAATAGTAATTCAGCTTAAAATAAATTTACACCTAAAATTCACCCTCTATATAATTAGAATCTTATTTATTCCAGCATTTGCGGCGGTAGCACCCAAATAAGTTAACTTTTAGTGCCTGTATGGGACAACTTATAAGTGTGGTAGTGTTTTTGAGAACGTCGCCTAACCGTTTGGCTTGCGCGTTTTTAAAAATGCTGCCGCCGCGTTTAGATTTTTTACACTAAACGTAGGCCGCGAATCGACCCACGCGGCCGACCCGCTGGCCGCGTTTCAGGATAAGCTGCTTTTCTTTAAATGCACAAGCTGCCTAAAACAACCCCTTAATAATTCTCACCCATTTGCTTATAGGGATCATAATGCATAAAAATTCGGGAAATCAGTGATCTGAAAGAAAATTCAAAAAATAAATGAAAAATTTAATCTGTGGATAAAAATGTTTTTTATTTAAAAATTCAAAATTGTAGGGCAAAGAGCTTAAGATTTAGTATTATTTGAAAATTTTATAGTTTATTATGTCGGCAACACAGTAAAAGGCTTAAATCTATCCTGCTGCATATTATATTTTGTGATAAGATTTGGGGGACACCTGTTGGCTTACGGCACTTCACTTTGTTGTCGAAATTGGGCTACAATTGCTACTGTTCAGCTGCTGCAAGTCAAATGATTGTTTTGAGAACACCATGAGCTGTATGTTTTATATGTAACAGTTTCATTCTTTATTTTCTTCTGATTTTTTTTACTTTTATGGGATCGTTGAGAGCAGTATATAGCTTAATGTCACATTAATAATGAAAAACAGATCATAAATATGATCAGCTAGGAGCTTAAATCAATTACAATTTGAACAATGCTCAAAACAAATTGAAGCTAAAGATATTACAATAAATGTAAATTATGATGTTTACTATCCCGCTTAAAAGGAAAAAGAATTATATGCGAACCAGAGACCAGAGATCGTATGGCCACTGTTGATTGACCGTCCGATCACAGTCCAATGACCCTCCAACCACTGAGAGATGAACAGACATCCTCTCCAGCGACCATCCAGTCACTGAATGAGCTCCCAAGCAATGTTCAGTTTTCCCACAAAAAAATTTAGTGATTCCATTAATATTTTCTTAGCCGAATGAATCCATATTGCTTTAGGTAAATGTAGTAAGGGGTTTGATTGCATGCTTGTAGGATTTAGGATTTATTTGATCGAGGTTTTAGTGAAAGTGGCATTTGCATACATACCCCCAATTCTCAAGTACTTGCGCATCTCCCCTAAAGTCAACTATTTGCATCAAATTTGTGGGGTTAGTTTGTAAAATTGAAAGTTTAGGTGTCCCATTTGTGATGCATAAGAAATGTGTAGTTTGTATTTGAATATTTATGTGTTGTTAAGATAAGAATGCTTAAGTGGATGAATGAATTTACACTTAGAGACTAAATGCGAAATAAATCTGCATTTTTATTATTGAAACTATTACTTCTCTCTCTCTTTCTCTTAATTATCGAAGGCTCTATGAGTTTCCAAACAAAGTCGGATTTAGGCGCAAAGGGACTCAGTTAAATGTTTTCGATGATACAGAAGTAATGGTAAAGTCCGTTTTCAAAACTAATGACTTTTTAAAAAGTTCTATGTGTGACTATTTTTTATTTATGAAAACCCTAAGTGCACAATTATACATAAAAATAGTGTTCGATGATCTTCAACAGGTTTGCAAGCTCTTCATATGTGATTATGAAGATGAAGCAGCTTAAGAAATGTAATTTGGATCATCAGATTGATATGTGGAGAAAACAATAACTTTAGCGTTTGTGACGATAATATTCATGCAAGAAAATTTGAATTAAAGAGTTCAACACAAACATTGCCTCAAACAATCATTGAAATAATGCACCAAATCTTACTGCGAAGTAAGATAGTTGTACAACCCAACTAGACATATTAAGTAGTATGCAGTCTATAAGTCAGCGTATCAATCCAGAAAAGGCTTAAAAATTATTCATGTAGAAAAATTTCTAGTTTAGGAATCTGATGAACCTAGCGTGGCGGTATTGCAAAGAATGTATTTTTATCCAAAAATTCTAATAAAAGGAGGAAGACTTTTTTTTTTTTCTAACTATAAATTATGTACCTAGAACTCTTCACTTTTAAGATAATAAAATCTCTCGTTTAGGTACCTAAAATTATGTACCTACGGAGTGGAGAGTGACTCTCTTGCAGTCCCTACCTGAGTAATGGACTCATCGGCATACAAAATCTGTAAAATAATTGAATCATCCTGAAAGGAAATCTCAATACGTCAATGTACATTGGAGCCATAAGGGCAAAGGGCAAATCGTTGTATCCTAAACGGGAGATAGCTCATCAACAATTAGATCATTGAGATGATACAAACAAAGGCAAAATGAGTGATAGAGCTCGATAGAAGTAGTCAAATGAAGGGAGGAGTAATCCCTACAAGGCAGAAGTAGTCAAGTCAGGATAACACGAATCTGTCATTCCAAGTAGCTATGCCTCTAAGTCTACTTGGTCGTGAAGGTAGTTGACCTAACACTTCCACAGATCCTCGATCAGCAATCCATGAATCACGTCATATGTTGTGACCTTGATAGCTGATGCGATGCGACTTTAATTAAGCTTTAAAATACAAGATTTTGATACCACTTTTTAGAAGATTTAATTCCTAGCAAATGGCTTCAAAAACTTGATGTGCGAGGTTTACTTTTATAATTTTATTAGATTTAATTATTGTAAAAGTCACAATTTTAAACGCAAGTATACGTATCGTTCAAGTAATACAGGGCTATAGTGGAGTCCTGGTTATCGATCACACAGGGATAATAAAAACAAAAAGTAAAAATATATAAAAACAATATTTTAAAATTTTCTTAAGCAAATTATATATACTTTTTTTTAATATATATATTCAAATTTAATTAACTAATAACTTTTACTAAAAGAAAGTAAGCAATAAGCAGGAAAGTAAAGCGAGTAATTTAATGCGATTATAAAAACGACTTTATCCTTTTTCAACTAATCCAAGAATTATAGATTAATTATCTTTTGTAGCGAATTAAGATTATAGTATTGTACCAAATAGAAGCATTCTTATTCTTTACTCTTTGGTCCAGGTGTAAAGAACATTAGCTAATCTATAGTTAGGATCAGGATGTATTATTAGTAGAATGGGTTAATCTAGGCTCACACTACTAGATGTCGAAGGGTGGCTATGGTCGGCCCTACCAGTGACCCATTACCTTTCTATAAACCAAATTATTAGAATTTAGTCTGTCACTCTAAAAACTAATTAATTTTACGCCCAATAAATAATATCTTTCTATTTATTTGCACTTCACCTTAAATAATTCGCGTAAACCATTCAATTATCTTAAAGATTCATGTAATATCTACTAGTTAAGAATCTATCTCCGGATAGGTCTCAAAATTCTTCAACAGGTTTAAACAAATTAAATGACCAATTTTAAAAGTAAAGTAAGATCTGGTATTAATATCATCAAAATATTTTAAAATATTTTATATTTAATTCTCCTACGAAATTTAATTAATTTATAATTTTTTCATAGTTGAAAGGATAAAGATAACTAACTACTCAGAACTCATTAAAATAACATAACAAAATATATTTATAAAACTTTGAACCAAAGTACAAATACTTATCTGAAGTGTTCCTTCAAGTGCTCCGCTGACTTCTACTGACTCCAACGCAATGATGAAAGACTCCGACAGCAATTACACACAATAAACACTCAAAATAAACTCACTAGATACAAAATAAAGTGGCACCATAAGTATGGAAGAGACTAAATTAAACTAGAATACGTTAAAATGGGTATGTGTACTAAGAGGGGGGTTTTCTCTGTAGAATGGGCTCCTATTTATAGAGCTCTGAATTTGACCAGGGGTTGCTTAAGGCACCTCTTCAAAATTCGTCCAAATTCAATGTATCTTCTAGAAGGTAACAGTCACGCATATGCGCCGGGATCTGGCGCCTATGCGCTGGGATCTGGCGCCTAGGCGCCGGACTCTATGTCCAGATCGTTCGCACCTCATCACTTTAGGTCGCACCTCTTTGCGATCCAGACCGTTTCCTTGTGTCCAAATACATTGTATCACATGTCCTATATATTAGGAGTAACTTCCAGTCTTCTAGATGCTCCTATAACCGCTTAAAACCGTCAAAATAACGGCCCAAAGTCATAAAAAAAAATTAACAGCGTCTGTATCGAACTGGCGCTTAGGCGCCGGACTCTGGCGCCTAGGCGCCAGGCCAATAATTCTAAAAATTGCTCCATAAGCTCCATTTTTGCTCATATTTACTCTTTTTTTTCCTTCTTGGACTCTTTTTAATCATCTACATCAAAAAATATGAACATACCTTTCATTAAAGCATAATATCCTTAAGAATTAAATCATAAATAAGGCATATAAATGGGTATTTTTTAAGTGGATCAAATTCCCCCAAACTTAAATGTTACTTGTCCTCAAATAACCCTTTTAATTACATAAAATAAATTACATTTGGAATGAAGTTAAAATATTTAAGATTCCTTATAGTTTTTGGTTTTATAAATACTTTAGCAAATCATTAACCAAATTTCACTAATTAAGTTTAATTTTAAGAATTAAAGAACATTTAACTACCAAATCATAAGACTTCCAATTTTTTATTTTTTTCAAGAATAATTGTAGTTTATGATATCAAGGTCACATAGAATATTTAGAAGAAAAAGATTTTCATGAAATATTTTTCTAGTAAAAATATATGTACATAGAAATTAAGTTAAAAATGTAATCAGTTTTCTTATTATAAGATAATTCAAGTGAAGCCAATTTTTTATTAGGCATTTCCTCAAATTTCTCCTCACCCTTTTTCTTTTCCTTTTTTTTAAGTGAGGATTACTATTTTTGGATAGCCTGTTAATGATTTTGAACTTCACTATTCTTAACTTATTTTCAAAAACTTATACATTTTTACATAATAAATATGACATTAATATTTTTCCAAACTTATTTCAATATTTTCTTTTTCAAGCAATAATCTTGATTCCTTAGTATTTCAAAAATACAATTCTCTTTACCATAAATAGAAAAATTTTCATCTTATTATTCTTTAAGGTAAATAATTTTATACTTAAAATCAACCAAAATTTTTTGAAATTTTAGTTAAGTTTACTAAATTTTTTATAAATTCAAAAATTTATGTATTCTTAAATTTGTTTTTCATTCCTTATGCTATGTTAATATATTTTTAAAGAAAACATTAGTTCTTTAAGGACAAATAATATTTAAATTTGATAAATATTTTCCCTCCCCCAAACTTCAGCTTTAGTATAAATATGAATTATGAAATTTTCTAAAGCATGAGAGAAAGAAATAAACAGGAATTAATCTAAGTATAACAATGATGTAGTAAGGAAAAACTATACTCTACTTCTACACATACTTTAATATGAATATAACAGAAATAATTAAGCATATATAGAAATGTTTGGCAGAGCAGGAGTTAATTTCTAAGAGAAAATTTTATTTTAAAACATGCAAATTTACTAACTATTCATGAACACTAAACAGTAGGCTGAAACAGAAATAAACTTTTATATAAATTCATTCACATCTCAGTCTTAAACACACATCAGATAATCTAAAAACAGTTTAACATAAAAAGTTCACAAATAACATCAATAAATAACATCACAAAAAACAATATAATACTCTAAAAACAGAATCAATAATCTCTAGAGATAAATCAAGCTACTAATCACTATCTATAGCTTCATCATCATCATCACCAAAAGAGAACTTCATATCCTTAGGATCAACATAGGGTGAAAATTTGGGACAAGTAGGGAACTGAACATCATGCTCACCCTTCAGAAATCTCACTAAATACTCTAAAAATTTAGCATCATAATCACTCTTTCTTTGTGTATGCTCAGAAAGATGATCAATCTTCTTGTCTATGGTATCTACTCTACAGTGAGTTAAGAATAACTCATGATGCTGCTCTATGAACTGATCATGTATGGTTTCCCAAAATTTAGATGATGGCTCAGCAGAAGTAGATGGTCTAGAAGTAGAAGCTCTACCTGAAGTAGGTAATGAATCAACAGGTGCAGTATAACTCTTACCTCGCAGTCGGTCATAAATGCTGAAACTCTCTCTTCCTATAGGCTTCGTGGACCTAAGTTTTTCTTCAGAAAGCTTAGCAACTACTCCAGCACTTTGATAAAGAGAATAGATCAGTGATGGAAAACCAAGTCCAATAGATGTGCTAGAACAAGTAGTAGCTTCCACAGAATCATAAATAATGCTCCCTACATCAATAGACTTCCTCTCTTGAATGAAGTAGTTTAGAATAGCTCTCTCTCTGGTAACTTCACTCAGATGATTGGATGGAAGGAGTCGAGCAGAAATAAAGTAGTGCCACGCCTTGGAAACACCATTAAGCTTAGAAGATGAAAAATTTACCATTTTTCTATTTCGAGTCTTCCAGGGTCCAGTACTATCAGTCAGGTAGGTAATGATCATGTCCAAATCTTCCTCAGATGGAGATAAACCTAAGTAATAACACTCTATGTTTGGCAGCAGGCCATAGAAAATGTTGAGACGTTCAGGAGTGAATCCTACTCCAACTCCTCGAACGAAAATCTCGTATTCCTCCGCATCCACGAAATTAACATAAAACTCTCTAACCACCAGGATAACGACAACAGCAGTGAAATATCAAAATCGTTGCCAAGTGAGTGCAACGATTGTCTCCTCAATTTTTCCTCTGGGATTATAGAAACTTCGCTCTGAGATAAACTTCCGAGTCATAGCAACATCATTATATCGGAAGTGTGCAGCAGCAGTGACGAACTTGCTACGATCAAAGTTTTCTTGTTCCTTTCCTCGCTTAGATTAAAGTGCCATCTAAACGTGAAAGAAAAACGCAAAATAAATTCAACGGATCTAGGAAAATAAACTAATTTAAGCTTTTCAAATTTGAAATAACTTAAACACCCATGAATTTGATCATAAAAAAAATCAAATTTTTTCTCAAAATTTTATTTTTTCTTAATGAGAGTAAAATCCATGGTAAAAATAAAAAATAATGAGTTTAGAATGTAGATCTGACTCGAGATGAAGAAATCGGGTGATTTCAAGCCCAAAAACTTACAAATCCGGCGCTAAATGGGATCTCTAGGTGGTATCGAAAATACTGTGGAGAAGGAAGCTTAGGCATCAAAAATGGCGTGGGGGGTTTAAGAAGATGAGTTTTCGGGTTCAGGCTGAACCGGCGCCTAGGCGCCAAATTCTGGCGCCTAGGCGCCAGACTCGCCTTTCCAAAAAATTCGATTTAAATTAAATATTTTCCACCAAATCTTATCAAATTCGACTCCTAATTACTCTTATGAGAGTATTAATCCATTTTATAACCTCCAAATATTTTCACAATCAATTTAAAATAAAAGCATAGATCCACATAAATGTATCCAAATTCTTCAATTCAAAATCCTAATATCCATTCCAAATTCAACAATCTTTAGTACAAGAATTGTATCAAGGTTCATCTTTTTATAAATAACATAATCAACAACATATTAAAAGCAAACATTCCAATCCAACAACACACATTGAACAATTTAAGAAAATACACACACTAGATATTCAACACACTAAAACAAGGCTCAATCATACCTAAAACACCGATCTTCAATTTCCATCTCTTTCGCAATGAAGCTCGCTAGGACCGATGAGATAGAACATCAATGCCCTTGGAAATTCCAAAGTCGTCTTTTCATCAATCCATTTGTTCTTTGCGTACATTTCTACTTGAGAGTTGATAGGCATCCATGTTATCAAATTGAAGTTTGGTTTGCCATTCTAAGTATTCGTATTGGTGGTTCATCTCATGGAGACGATTACCAATACTTTGAAGTTCCGCTTCAATCTTATCCATTCGATTAAACATTTTCTCCAAACTAACAACAATAAAACCATTAAAATAAGGCTGAGGATCTTTAGGAGACTTGTCTCTTACCTCATTTCCATGATTTCCTCTATCCATAGCCTCCAAATCCTTCCTAACTCCTCCAAAATGAATTGCTCTGATCGAAATTAGTGTGTCTATGGGATTGGGGACGAAAAATAAGCTATAAATAAAGAGATTTCGTGTGAAAAGCTGAAGAAATTTGGTTTTTCCATGATTTGTAACCGCGGCTCTTAGGCGTCGGAATCTGGCGCCTAGGCGCCGGATTCATCGATATGCCAGTTATCCTGGCTCTTAGGTGCCAACTTTTGGAGGCGCCAACTTTTGGCGCCTAGGTTCCGGAACCTCTATCGACTCTGATTCGTCTATCGTCAAATTTTGCAAAGTTTCGGTCATAAAAACAGGTCTAATAAATGAATATGATCAATACACAAACACAATTATGAAAGATTCAAATCACAAACAATCACAAACGAAGGTTAACTTAATCTCCTTTTTACTCACATTTGTCATGGAGTGGTCCAAGTCCAATTTCTATATACTTCAAGAAAATATTTAGCTTAAGCCAATACAGACTTGTTAGCCTTCTTTTTCCAGAATTTATATAAAATTTAGTCAAAACTAAGGCATAACCTTTCAGTGATAATTAAACTCAAACTAATAAATATGGGTTGCCTCCCATAAAGCACTTGGTTTAACGTTGTTAGCCCAACCTAATTAATTGAATTAATCGGGTAGACTCAGTTCATAAGCCTCTTTGAAATTTAATTTCATTTTTCCCATATAAGGCTTCAATCTTAATCCGTTAACTTTAAATACTTTTCCAGTTTTGGGATCTTTAATAGCCACAGCTCCATAAGGGTATACTTTCTCAATTATAAACGGTCCCGTCCATTTAGATTTTAATTTTCCAAGGAAAAGTTTTAAACGAGCATAAAACAATAATACTTCTTGTCTAGGCTCGAATATTTTCCTTGAAATCATTTTGTCATGTAATTTCTTCATTCTATCCTTATAAATTTTTACATTTTCATAAGATTCATTTCTTATCTCTTCCATTTCATTTAGTTGTAATAATCATTTTTCTCCTACAGTATTCAAATTTTAATTGAACTCTTTTATAGCCCAATAAGCTTTATGCTCGGTTCAACAGGTAAGTGACAACGTTTACCATAAATTAACCGATAATGTGACATTCTGATAGGTGTCTTATAAGCTGTTCTATAAGCCCATAATGCAGAATCAAGTCTATCAACCCACTCAGTTCTTTTAGGATTAACAGTCTTTTCCAATATTCTTTTAATTTCTATGTTTGATACTTCAATAATTCCACTTGTTTGAGGATGATAAGCAGTTGCAATTTTATGCTTAATTATGAATTTTTCCAGCAATGATTGAATTCTTATATTTCTGAAATGACTTCCCCCATCTGTGATAATTATCCCAGGCATTCCAAATCTTATAAAAATCATTTTCTTTAAAAATTTTGAAACACTTTTGGAATCACAGTTCGGTAAAGCTACAGCTTCGATCTACTTTGAAACATAATCAACTGCTAATAAAATATAAATCTTTTTAGATGATGGTACGAAAGGTCCCATAAAGTCTAAACCCCATACATCGAAAATTTTGATTTCTAGTATAAAATTTAGAGGCATTTCATCTTTTCTGCATATATTTCCCATTCTTTGACATCGATCACAAGTTTTCACATAATGTCCAAAATCTTTAAATAAAGCAGGATTATAAAATCCAGAATTTAAAATTTTAAATGCAGTTTTATCCACTCCAAAGTGTCCTCCAAATTTAGAATCATGACATTTTTGAATAATAGCAAAATTTTCTTCATAAGGTACACATTTTCAAATCACAGAATCTCTTCCTATTTTAAATAAATGAAGATCTTCCCAAATATATGATTTACAATCATTCTTAAATTTCGTAATATATTTACTATTCATCTCATATGGTAAAATATTGCTAACAAGTAGTTAACTATATCTGCAAACCACGGTATCTGTAATCCTTGAATGACATATAATTGCTCATCCGAGAATTTTTCATTTGTAATTTCTTCATAAATCTTCTCATTATTGTTTTTGATTCTTGATAAATGATCAGCAAATTAGTTGTCAGTCCCTCTTCTATTTATTATTTCAAAATCAAGTTCTTGCAAAAGTAAAACCCATCTGATCAATCTAGGTTTACCATCTTTTTTAGATATTAAATACTTAATCGCAGAATGATCAGTGTGTACGATACATTTTGTTCCAAGAAGATATGGTCTAGATTTATCAAAGGCTTATACTATTGCTAACATCTATTTTTCAGTAGTTGTGTAATTTATTTGAGTTTCATTAATAGTTTTGCTAGCATAGTATATAACTTTGAAAATCTTCTCATATTTTTTTCCTAATACAGCTCCGATTGTAAATCACTTGCATCACATATTAATTCAAAAGGTTTATTCCAATCAGGTGCAACAATGACAAGTACAGTGATTAACTTTTGTTTCAGAATATTGAACGCATTCAGACAATCTTCATTGAATTCAAATTTAGTTTCATTTTCTAATAAGTGGCAAAGAGGTTTAGCAATTTTAGAAAAATCCTTTATATATCTCCTATAAAATCCAGCATTACCCAAAAAACTTCTCACATCAGTAACGGTAGTAGGTTGTTGCAATTCAGCAATAATTTTCACTTTGCTTGATCAACTTCCATCCTTATTTGTGAAACTCTATGTCCAAGTACAACGCCTTCTGTAACCAAAAATTGACATTTTTCCCAGTTTAGAACTAAATTTGTTTCTTCACATCTCTTCATAATTTTCGTTATATTTTCCAAGCAAGATTCAAAAGAAGTTCCAAAAACTGAAAAATCATCCTTGAATACTTCAATTCCTTTATCAATTAAATCATAAAACATTGACATCATACATCTTTGAAATGTTGCAGGTGCATTGCATAAACCAAAAGGCATTCTTCTAAAGGCAAATGTTCCATAAGGATTAGTAAATGTTGTCTTTTCTTGATCCTCAGGAGCAACAGGTAATTGATGATAACCAGAATATCCATCCGAAAAACGAAATATGAATGTACAACGAAGTTTATCCAACATTTGATCCAAGAAAGGTAAAGGAAAATGATCCTTTCTAGTGGCATTGTTTAATTTTTTATAATCAATGCAAATTCACCATCCGGTAACTTGTTTTGTTGGGATTAATTCATTTTTTTCATTAACAATGACAGTTACTCCTCCTTTCTTCGGAACACAATGAATAGGACTTACCCATTGGCTATCCGAAGTAGGATAAATAATTCCAGCATCTAACCATTTCAAAATTTCTTTCTTAACAACCACTTTCATATTTGGATTTAATCTTCTTTGAGGTTCAATAATGGGTTTACAAGTTTCTTCCATTAAAATCGTATGCATACAGATTGAAGGGCTTATTCCTTTTATATCTGTAATAGTCCAACCAAAAGCTTTCTTGTAATTCTTCAGAACTCTAATTAATTTTTCTTCTTGATCTTTGCTTAGTTCTGAAGATATAATTACAGGTAAAGTTAATGAATCTCCAAGAAATGCATACTTTAAATGCGCAAGTAACATTTTTAATTCCAGTTCAGGGGCTTTTTCAATTGAGGGTAATAATATCTCATTTGTATTTGTGTCTAAAATTTTGCAATTTTCATGAATATAATGAACTTCTTCAGATGAATTCTCTTCATTTAATAAATCATCATATAACATAGATTCTTTGTTTTTATTATCAAAAATGACCTTACGTCTTTCTTGGTAATGTTTTTCAATCATATAATCGAAAAAATCCATCCGATAGCATTTTTCTTTTTCAGGATACCTCATTAATTTCAGAACATTAAATTTTATCTCTTGATCATTAAGTCTCATTGTTAATTCTCCTTTTTTGCACATCAATCATTGCTCGACCGGTAGCTAGAAAAGGTCTTCCTAAAATGATAGGTATTTCTTTATCTTCTTACATATCTAGAATAATGAAATCTACATGGAAGATAAATTTATCTACCTTAACAAGCACATCCTCTATAACCCCTTTAGGATAAGTGTTCGATCGATCAGCTAACTGAAGAGTTACAGTGTTAGGAGAGATCTCTCCTAAATGTAACCTTAGAAAGATTGAAAATGACATGAGATTAATACTAGCTCCTAAATCACATAAGGCTTTTCCACAAAATTTTTCTCCAATAGCACATGGTATAGTGAAACTTCCAGGATCTTTAAGTTTCTGAGGTAATTTCTTTTGGATAATCGCACTACATTCTTCACTTAATGCAACAGTTTCATAAGCTTTAAATTTTCTCTTCTTACTTAAAATATCCTTCATAAATTTTGCATAGCTTTGCATTTGCTCCAAAGCTTCAGCAAAAGGAATGTTGATAGTAAGTTTCTTAAAAATTTCAAAGAACTTGAAAAATTGATGGTCAAGCTTTTGTTGTTTAAGTCTTTGAGGAAAAGGTGGTGGTGGTCTTTCAACTTTTACTTCAGTAGGTACAACAGTATGATCTTTACTTTGAGAAAGGTTATCTTTAGGTTTTTCAATCTCTTCAACTTCTTTCTCTTTTTCAATCTCATTCTGTGTTTTCTCTACTAATTCCTTTCCACTTCTAAGTTGTACAGCTTTTTTTTGTTCATGTTCTTTTTCAGATCCTTTAGGATTAATTTCGACATTGCTAGGCAGTGTTCCTTGAGGTTTGTAATTAATGAAATTAGCAATTTAACCCATCTGATTCTCAATATTACGAATAGCATTGTTTTGACTTTGTAACTGATTGCTAAGTTGCAAGATCAATTCTTCTACAGACAACTTTTTCTGTTGATTGTTATAACCAGGAGGATAAGTTGGTCTATAGTTTGAATTTCCTTGATTGTTCCAATTTGGATTGGTTTGATTTCCATTACTCTAATTAAAATTAGGATAATTTTTCCAACCAGGAATAAAATAATTAGATTAAGGATTTTTAGTTTTACTAGCAATAGCTTGCAAAGTTTCCATTGTTTGAGAATCATCAGAATTTCCAGCATTTTCATTATTCACATGCGATATATTAATAGCAAAATTATCTAATTTCTTAGATATCGCAGCCACTTGTGAAGCTAAAATAGAAAAGGCTTCATTATCATGAATACTGGCCATTCTTCTAGGATTAACCCTTTCGGAAGGCCATTGAAAATTATTATTAGCTATTTCTTCAATTAAGGTGTAGGCTTCTTTAAATGTCTTAGCCATTCAAGAACCACCAGCAGCAGCATCAATAATTGATCTAAGTGATCCAATAAGTTCATTATAAAATGTTTGAATAATTAACCAAAAGCATGATGAGGACATTTTCTTAATAGTTCTTTAAATCTTTCTCAAGCTTCATAAATTGTTTCTCCATCAAATTGTGTAAATGAAGTAATATCATTTCTCAATTTAGCAGTTTTAGAAGGAGAAAAATATTTAGCAATGAATTTTTGTGTCATATTTTCCCATGTTTTAATAGAACAAGTTGTTAATGAATTAAGCCACATCTTTGTTTTATCTTTTAAGGAAAAAGGAAAGAGTCTAAGCCTAATTACATCATCAGAAACATTATTATATTTAAAGGTAGCACAAAGTTTTAAAAAACTAGCAAGGTGTAAATTTGGATCCTCATTAGTGTTCCTCCAAATTGATTGTTTTGAATCATTTGAATAATAGAAAGTTTAAGCTCAAAAGAATTAGCATCTACAGCTGGAATTTGAATACTAACATGAAGTTCAACAGCTGTAGGGTTTGCATGTTCCCTTAATGGTTTATAAATATTTTGTTCATTAATTTCGATTCGATTTTGATTATTGTTATGTATGTTAGCCATTTTTTTATGTTTTGAAATTTGTTTTTTTTTAATTCTTTTAATTGTTCTTTCTAATTTAGGATCAAAAGGCAGTAATCATTCATATCCAGAACTACGCATAAAAATTCAGAGAAAATATTTTTGTTTTGTTTTTATGTTTTTGTTATTTTTGTTTTGTTTTTTTTTATTTTTACTTTTACTTTTTACTTTATCTTATTCCCGTCAACGACGCCAAAAACTTGATGTGATGCGACTTTAATTAAGCTTTAAAATACAAGATTTTGATACCACTTTTTACAAGATTTAATTCCAGGCAAATGGCTTCAAAAACTTGATGTGTGAGGTTTACTTTTATAATTTTATTAGATTTAATTATTGTAAAAGTCACAATTTTAAACACAAGTATATGTATCGTTCAAGTAATACAGGACTCTAGTGGAGTCCTGGTTATCGATCCCACATGGATAATAAAAACAAAAAGTAAAAATATATAAAAACAATATTTTGAAATTTTCTTAAGCAAATTATATATACTTTATATATATATATATATATATATTCAAATTTAATTAGCTAATAACTTTTACTAAAAGAAAGTAAGCAATAAGCGAGAAAGTAAAGTAAGCAGTAATTTAATGCAATTATAAAAATGACTTTCTCCATTTTCAGCTAATCCAAGAATTATAGATTAATTATCCTTTGTAGGGAATTAAGATTATAGTATTGTGCTAAATAGAAGCATTCATATTCTTTACCCTTTGGTCCAGGTGCAAAGAACATGGACTAATCTATAGTTAGGCTCAGGATGTGTTATTAGTAGAATGGGGGTTAATCTAGGCTCACGCTACTAGATGTCCAATGGTGGCTATGGTCGGCCCTACCAGTGACCCGTTACCTTTCTATAAACCAAAATATTAGAATTTAGTCTGTCACTCTAAACACTAATTAATGCTACGCCCAATAAATAATATCTTTCTATTTATTTTCACTTCACCTTAAATAATCTGTGTAAAGCCTTCGATTATCTTAAGGATTCATGTGATATCTACTAGTTAAGAATTTATCTCTGGATATGTCTCAAAATTCTTCAACAGGTTTTAACAAATTAAATGGCCAATTTAAAAAGTAAACTAAGATCAGGTATTAATATCATCACAATATTTTAAAATATTTTATATTTAATTCTCCTATGAAATTTAATTAATTTATAATCTTTTCATAGTTGAAAGGAGAAAGATAACTAACTACTCAGATCTCATTAAAATAACATAACAAAACATATTTATAAAACTTTGAACTAAAGTACAAATACTTATCTGAATTGTTCCTTCAAGAGCTGAAAACATAACATAAACTCAAATCTCAATCATATAAGTCTGAAATCACACCAAAAGCAAGCAAAATACAAACCAAACTCAAGCAAATAAAGTCCAAAAACTAAGTAAAGTAGATAAAAGAGTAAGTCACTACTCCTCATCAATGTCAGTACTATCATCTCTGATTTCTCCCATGCATTGGTGGTGCACAAACAGATTGTTAAAGAGTCGATACGGGAATTCATCAGTTGTATCATCTTCAACCCAAGACTTTTTCTTCATCAAACGTATTAAAACTTCCTCTATACGCCAAGTGTGATCAAATTGTTCCTTCATCCCCCAAACTATATAATCAAATAAATCAGAAATATTATTGATTGTATTCATAACATTATGTACCTCTTTCTCCAACTATTTGAACCTCCTCAGTATCATTCTGGAACTTTCAGGAAAATATGGTTGAATCGGTTGTGAAGTCTGTGTTGGTTGATCAGCAAGCAGATTCATATCATCTTCATCTCCTACTGTTTGGTAGTCATAAAGATTAGTTGGATCAATAGGCCTCCATGGAAGAAGAATCTTTTCCCAACTCTCATATGGTACTTGTGATTGACTACACAACAGAAATATGGTGGACGGGTGTCCAAGCACATATTTATATCCATGAACAATTAATCCCAAAACTGATTTCACAATTATATTACCAATGTCAATCGGCCTCCCAGTTTGAATACAGAAATTCAAAATGGCACTTTCCTTGGTTACCTTGCTAATCTTCAAAGTTGGAAATAACTTTGCTGAAATAAAGTAATGTCACTGCTTTGACACCGGATTTAAAGATGCAGAAGAGAAACTAATATATCCCTTTTCTCTAACTTCCTAATCTTCATTCTCAACCGTCAAATAACGATACACATCATTCATCTTATCACTTGTGGCATTGAAATTAGAATAATGGAAAATAGGTACATTCTCAATCATAAAGAGATCATTAATTCTTGCAGGAATGAATTGCACAAACTGACCTCACACAAATACGAATCCTTGGTTGATCCCTTGAAGATTTGCATAGAATTCTTTCACAACTAGAACGACTACGGGAGCGGTAGTGTAGCAAAGCACTTCTGAACGTCTTTCCTTAATTATCTCTTCAATTCTTGTAGTAGGATTATCCATACCTCAATTTATGAAGCCTCTTTCCTTGATAATCCTCCTCTTCATCATCACTTTGTTGAACAATCGCTACGCTTCGAAACATATAAACTTCCTTCAGTTAAAAATGTGAGATCGAGGGGCTTCTATAGAGTAGGAATCCATGAGATGCAAATTGGGAATGGTAGTTTTCATTTTTCTGGAGTTTGGAAGTCTAAAATGGAGTTTAGGGAGTTATAAGGACGAAGATCCTACTCAAAACCGCCAAAACTCGCATTTTGAAACTCCAAATACCGTCAACAGGTTTTGGGCGCCGGCAGCGCTCAAACCCGAAATTCAGCAAACTCCTCTGTAATTGGGCGCCGGCGGCGCCAGTGGTAAAAAAACTCATCGAACTTCGTTTGGCCCAAAATATTCCAATATCTCAATTTGATCCAATATTTATCAATTTTAAAAGTATTTAGGACCGATTAGGATTCAGAAATAATTATCTAAAAAGCACAATACACAAAGATACATATGAGTTGCCTCCCATAAAGCGCTTGGTTTAACGTTTTCAACCTGACAAACCATTCAGTTAATCGAGATGACTCAGCATTAAAACCTCTTTGAAGTCAGGTTGAAACCCATCAAAGTAAGGCTTTAATCGATGCCCATTAAGTTTGAAAATCATTCTAGTATCAGGATCCTTAATATCAACAGGTCCAAAAGAATGAACTTTTACAACTGTAAATGGTCCTAACTATCTAGACTTGAGCTTTCCAGGAAATAACTTCAATCTTGTGTTGTATAACAAAACTTTTTGTCCAAATTCCATTTTCTTTTTCAATACCTTCCAATCATGCCACAATTTCATTCTCTCTTTATAGATCCTGTCATTGTGATAAGATGCATTTCTAATCTCTTCCAATTCATTCAATTGCATAAATCTCTTCTCTCTAGCATTTTTCAAATTAAAATTCAACTCTTTTATCGCCCAATATGCTTTATGCTCCAATTCAACCAGTAAATGGCAAGTCTAACCAAACACTAGTCTATAAGGAGACATTTCAATAGGGATTTTAAAAGCAGTCTCATAAGCCCATAAAGTAGTATCTAATCGAGCAGACCAGTCTAATTTATGATTATCCAAAGTTTTCTCCGAAATTCTTTTAATTTCACGATTAGAAACTTCTGCTAAACCACGAGTCTGGGGATGATAAGCAGTAGAGATTCTATGAATAATATTATATTTCTTAATTAATCTCTTTATTTGATTATTCTTGAAATGGGTTCCACCATCAGTTATAATCACTCTCGGCATTCCATATCTTGTAAATGTATTTTTCTTTAAAATTTTGAAACACTCCGAGCATCACATCTAGGTAAAGCAATAGCTTTAATCCATTTCGAGTCATAATCAACTGCAACCAGTATATATTAATTCCCAAATGAAGGAGTAAATGGTCCCATAAAATCTAATCCCCACAAAAATTTGAACTTCTAAATTATAATTTAAAGGCATTTCATTTCTTCTAGAGATATTACATACTCTCTGACGTCAATCACATGATTTAATATATTTATATACATCCTTAAAAAGAGTAAGTCAATAAAATCCAGATTGTAAAATCTTAAAAGCAGTTTTATCAACACCAAAATGACCTCCAAATTCATAATCATGACATCGTTGAATAATTAAATTCGTTTCTTCTTGTGGCACACATCTCCTAATAATCAGATCCATACACTATTTGTATAGATAGGGCTCATCCCAAAAATAAAATCTTGCATCATTTTTAAACTTCTTTTGTTGTTGTTTTATTAAATCAGGTGGTACAATATCACTCACAATATAATTCACAAAATCAGCATACCAAGGCAAATTTCTTCCCATAATAGTATAAAGTTGTTCATCAGGGAAAGTTTCTATAACTTCCTTCTCAAATTCAGATAATTTATCATACTCTAATCTTGATAAATGATCAGCTATTTGGTTATCATAACCTTTCCTATCAAATATCATAAAATCAAATTCTTGCAGAAGAAGTATCCATCTAATCAGTCTAGGTTTCGCATCCTTCTTTTGCATTAAGTATTTGATAGTCGAATTTTCTGTATGCATAACTTTTAGCTCCAATTAAATAAGTTCTTAACTTTTCAAAAGCAAATACCTTAGCTAATAACTCTCTTTCAGTAGTGGTATAATTAATTTGAGCTTCATTAAGAGTTTTACTAGCATAGTAAATGCCTTTGAAAAGTTTATCATACCTTTGCTCCAATGCTACTCCGATCGCATAATCACTAGCATCACACATGAGTTCAAATGGTTTCTCCCAATTTGGTGAAACAATTATAGGTGCAGTAATTAATTTCTCTTTCAATAATTCGAAAACACTCAAACATTCATCATTAAAATCAAACTTT
The DNA here is from genome assembly GCA_022702705.1 of Papilionanthe hookeriana x Papilionanthe teres. Taxonomy (NCBI): domain Eukaryota; kingdom Viridiplantae; phylum Streptophyta; class Magnoliopsida; order Asparagales; family Orchidaceae; genus Papilionanthe; species Papilionanthe hookeriana x Papilionanthe teres. The sequence continues at coordinate 4,483,494 of CM040433.1, read as the reverse complement.
CTATCATTTTCTAGAAGTCGGCACAAAGGTTTAGTAATTTTAGAAAAATCTTTAATATATCGTCTGTAAAATCTAGCGTGTCCTAAGAAACTCCTCACCTCTCTTATGGTAGTGGGTGGTGGCAATCTCTCAATCACTCTAATTTTAGCAGGATAGACCTCCATACCATATTCAGAAATTGTATGCCCAAGCACAATTCCTCGTGCAACCATAAATTGACATTTCTCCCAATTTAGAACTAAATTTATTTTCTCACAAAGCTCCAAAACTTTTGCTAAGTTTTATAAACAGATTTCAAATGAAGTCCCGAATACAAAGAAATCATCCATGAAAAACTATATTCCATTATCTAATCATACTACTAAATATAGACATCATAAATCTCTGAAATGTTGCAAGTGCATTACACAGTCCAAAAGGCATTCTTCGAAAAGCAAAGGTTCCATAAGGGCTAGTAAATGTTGTCTTTTCTTGATCCTCAGGAGCAATAGGTATTTGATGGTAACCAGTATATCCATCCAGAAAACAGTAGTACTTGTGTCCAGCAAGTTTATCCAACATTTGATCGAGAAAAGGGAGAGGAAGGTGATCTTTTCAGGTGGCGGCGTTTAATTTCCTATAGTCAATACAAATTCGTCATCCATTAATTTATTTTGTGGGTATAATTTAATTACATTCATTCACTTCAACAATCACTCCTCCCTTTTCAGTAAACAATGTATTGGACTCACCCAAGCACTATCCAAAATAGGATAAATAATTCCAGCATCCAGCCATTTTAAAATCTCCTTTTTAACTACTTCTTTCATCATTGGATTCAATCTCCTCTGCGGATCAACTCTCGGTTTATGTTCTTCATCTAATAAAATTTTTTGCATACAAATCAAAGGACTGATTCCTTTAATATCTGTTAAAGTCCATCCAAAAGCTTTCTTGTGTCTTTTTAAAATTTCCAACAACTTTTATTCTTGATAATCGTTTAACTCTGAAGAAACAATAACTGGCATAGTAGATGATTCTCCTAAAAACATATTCTTCAAACGATTAGGGATAATTTTCATCTTAAGTTCAAGAGGTATTATTATAGATGGAATTAAGCTTTTATTTCCACCTTTCATAGTGTCTAATACTTCAAATCTCTCTTGAACATACTCCAAATCTTCATTCTTCATACTATCTAAATTTTCTTCATTTTCAATTTCTTCTTCAAACATATTTTTATACTCTACTTCTTTTTCAAATATATTTTTAAAATGATCATTTCTCAAATATTCACTGACCTCCAACCTAAAACATTCATTATCTTTTTCCATTGAGGGATACTTCATTGATTTCAAAATATTAAGGGTCACCTCTTGATCATTAACTCTCATAGTTAATTCCCCTTTTTAAACATCAATCACAGCTCTTCCTGTAGCAAGGAATGGTCTTCCTAGAAAGATTGGAATTTTTTTATCTTCCTTCATATCAAGTAAATAAAATCCATAGGAAAGATAAATTTATCTACTTTCACTAAAACATCTACCATCACTCCTTTAGGTAAGTAACAGAATGATCGGCCAACTGAAGAGTCACAGATGTAGGAGAAATTTCTCCTATTCCCAACCTTTTTATAGTTGATAAAGGCATAAGATTAATACTAGCTCCTGCGATCACATAAGGCTCTTCCGAAAAAATTTTCACCTATAGCACACGAAATAGTGAAACTACCAGGATCTTTAAGTTTTTTCGGAAGCTTCTTGTGAATAATTGCACTAAACTCTCCGCTAAGTGCAACAGTTTCATGATCTGTAAATTTTCTTTTCTTTTTTAGAATACCCTTCATAAACTTGGCATAGTCAAGCAGCTATTCTAATGCTTCAACAAAAGGAATATTTATCGTTAATTTCTTAAGGATCTCTAAAAATTTTCCAAATTTATTATCCCTGTTTTGTTTCTTCAATCTTTGAGGAAATGGAGGCGGTGGTTCTTCAATAGTTATCTTCATTGGCTCAAGAGGATAATCCAAGTCTGGATAAATCTTGTTTGAACCTTTTTTCAATTTCCACCTTCTCCTTTTCTATTTCCACTTCTTTTTATACTCTTGTCTCTAATCCTTTTTCACTCCTTAATTGAATAGCCTTAAGTTATTCCTTATTTGGATCTTTTGGATTGATCTCAACATTACTTGGAATCGGTTCAGAAGGTCTATTATTAAGTGCAGTGAAAATATGCCCCATTTGATTTTTAATATTTTTCATCGCAACACCTTAAGCTCGTAATTGATTTCCCATATTCACAATCACTTCTTCAGTAGATAACTTCTTATCCTTAAACTGCGGGTTACTATTGAATCCAGGAGCATAAGATGGTCTAAAATTGGTATTTCCTTGATTATTTGAATTTCCAACTGGATTTATAAAATTGTTCCCCCAATGTGGGTTAAGATTAGCATTACTATTATTACAATTGAAATTTGGGTGATTCTTCCAACCAGGATTATAATAATTTGAATAAGGATTGTTAGGTCAATTAATAGCGTTCAAAGTCTCATAAGGTGTTTGAGAATCTGTTATCTGTCCAAATAAATTTTCCTCTAACACTTGAGATGTTTGAGAATAACTCATTCCATACTGATCTATTTTCTTAGAAAGGGCTGCAATTTGAGAAATTATCATAGTCATCATATCGGAATCATGAACACTAGCTACTCTTTTAGGATTTACCCATTCAGAGGGCCATTGAAAATTATTAGAAGTCATTTCTTCAATTAATGTGTATGCTTCATCAAAAGGTTTTGACATTAATGATCCACCAGAGGCAGCATCTATAATTAATCTCAATGATCCCACTGATCCATTATAATATGTTTGAATTATTAACCAATCTGGTAAAGCATGATGTGGGCACTTCCTAAGAAGATCTTCAAATCTCTCCCAAGATTCATATATTGATTCTCCTTCAAACTAACCAAAATATGTAATATCATTTCTTAACTTAGCAGTCTTTGATGGAGGGAAATATTTTGATAGAAACTTTTGAGACAATTCTCTCCAAGTTCTAATAGATCCAGGTGCTAACGAATTTAACCACGCCTTAGCTTTATCCCTTAATGAAAAAGGAAAAAGTCTAAGTCTGACAGCATCACTCGATACTTTGTCATATATAAAAGTAGCACACAGTTCTAGAAAACTAGCGAGATGTAAATTTGGATCTTCTTCAGGTGTTCCTCCAAATTGATTATTTTGTTCCATTTGGATAATAGAAGGTTTAAGTTTAAATGAATTAGCAGCAACTTCAGGATTTTGAATAGTTATATAAATTTCATCTGTTGTTGGGTTAGCATAATCTCTTAAAGGTCTTAGAAAATTTTCAATATCATTTCAATGATTATCTTGATTATTCTCCATTTCACAAGGATTTCAGTTTGTTTTTGTTGTTTTCTAATTTTTCTAACAGTACACTCTAACTCTGAATCGTAAGGTACTGAACCTATAGATCCACTACGACACATATAAAGTCACACAAATACTTTAAAAAGTAAACAAACACACACAATTACACACTACAAAGTAAAGGTTTTCAGTTACTATATTATCAATAAATACTGTTTTGACTTCCTTCCTTCTTACTTACTTACTCACTTAGTTAATTAGTTACATCTCCGGCAACGGAGCCAAAAACTTGATGCGGCGGACTTTAATATTGCAAGAACTTATGAACTAAAATTTATATATATTTATAATTATTTTGTAAAGTCTAAGCATTCAACACAAGTATACGTATCGTATCAAGTAATACAATGCTCTAATGGAGTCCTGGTTATCGATCCCACAAAGAAGTGATGAAGTAAAAAGTAAGAGTTTCACTGTAGATAATGTAGTACTGAATTTCAATACTCAAATTGCAATTAAAGTTTAATATTTACTTCTACTACCAAGATGCAGGAAATAGTAACAATTAAGCAAACTGCAATTACTTCTAATATCTTTAAAATAAAATTAACTAACAGACACACACTAAGTCATATATTTGAAAGGTTTTGATATATAAGAAAAGTATATTTCCACTTGCAACGAGAATATGATGTGTGGATGATATGGATTGATTATCTATAGTATTGTGCTAAATAGGAGCATACTTGTTTCTTTACCCGTAAAAGAGTACCCCCTCTTCCAAGCATGAAATGAACATTGGCATATCCTAAGTTTAGTCACTAAATCTAAGGCTAGGCTGGGAGGATACCGGCTCTCACTATGGAGCTCCCACTCACCCTTCACCTGAAGGCTAACCTTCGAGTTTAGTTACTAATCTTAGTACCAAATTGTGGATCTTAACTTGTCACCCTGAAACCTCCAATTTGAAGTCCATCCAAACACATTTCCCTATTTATTTGCAATCAATTCCCTTGAACTACGCAATTCATCCATGGAAATTGAATGGATTCTTCATTATTGTTGTAGGACACTAAATCCTTTCAGAGTTAATGTTCAACAACATATTTTAACAATTCAATTGGCCAGATCAAAAAATAAATTAAGTTCTAAATGAAAACCATCAAAATTTCTTCAATACTTTAAAAGCACTTCAAATCCATAACAACACATCATCACATCTCTATGCAAGAAGAAATACAAAGGAGACTACTCAGAATTCATGAAGAAGATACAATAAAATATAGATTTTATATATAAAAAAAAAGTCATACAAACCACAAAAAAAATACAACTTATATCTTTCTCGTCCCCAATGCAACTCCCTTGAAGTTCATTTGAATCCTTTTCTCTCTTCTTTGCAATACTCAATTCCCTCTTTGGAATGGAAAGGAAGAAGCGATCTCTCACTTTACTTCTTCTCCTTCACTCCTTAAAGAAAAATTCCTCTCAAACTATCTCTTCTACACTCTTCTCTTCTACACCCTGACCCTCAACACACACTAGACTCTCTAAAACACATAGGATACACAATAGAAACCACACAATTTTCATCCAAAAATAGTTACTTATAAGTTAGAGACGAAATCTCAAGAGTTTCCATAGGCATCCCTTTAAAAAGTCGCCAAAACTCTTCAAATTTAAAGTCCACCGACATTGGTCGCCGGCGGCGCTCTATCGTCCAAATAATTGCTGAGCTCTCGAGAAAATTGCTGAGCTCTTGAGAAGTTGTTTCCTCCTTTTTGCTCCTTTTAGCTCCGAATTCGTTCCTTTTCGCTTCTTTTCGCTCCAATCACCTAAAATCATCATAACTGCACAAAATCACGAAAAATACCTTTCTTTAAAGTGCAATATCACCGAGAATGGGTAAAATTATATAGCTAAAATAGTATATTTTTTGGTGCATCACTGATCGATGGCTTTGTCAGTTCAACAATCTTGTGAGTTCTTCCTTGCACGTGTCCCCGACCTCGACCTCAGATGTGTGGGCTAAAAAAATCTCCACCAACTTTTAGCAAAGTAGTGGTGAGAAATAGTTGAAGCGAAGCTGTATGGTCCCATTCTTGTGGTTCTTCTAAATCTTTAACTTTACTTGTCACAACTTCTCTTGAAAAGACTATTTTCTTTGAGGGATCATAGTAGGCGGTGTCTTTGTGAATGCCCACTTAATGTATTGAGAAAGGTTGTAGATCTCCCTTGAAGTAATATTCTTATCCATCCTTGTAGTACACTATGCATTGGTGTAGCAACGACGGGACCATATTGTACGCATGTAGCCATGATCGACCAACCAAGGTGTTGAATGAAGTATCTGCGTCGATGACATGGAATTTTGCGGTTGTTACTAGATCTCCAACTTTCATTTGCAGTGTTATAGATCTGAGGGCTCTATCTCCTTTCTGGTTGAATCCTTTTAGCATCATTTTATCTGAAGTGAGCTCTCGTGCATCGATTTTTAAGTAGGCCAACTGTCATAGACTCATTATGTTGAGTCACGCTCCAGGATCTACTAACACTCTGGAAAGTACAAATCTTCCAATGATGACGAAAATGTAGAGCAGACAGTTGTGATCGGCTGTACCGAGCAGCAAGTCTTCATCGGTGAAGGTTACGCCAGGCTATTCCTTCAAAGTATAAACTTCATCCAAGGAGGTGCTAGCCAACTGTGCTAAGTAAATGTCTGGGTCAAGTACAGCCTTGATCAAATTTTCTCTCATCTCTTTTGACATGCTCAGACGGTTTTAAATGCTTAGTTTGGCTGGCAACTTCCTGAGATGAGCTAGTACATTGTAATCCACTTTGTTTGAATTCCCGATCTCATTTTAAATCTATACTTCTTCCATTGCTGAAGGAAATTATTCTTGAGTAATTATATGTTTTCCTTTCTCCACTGGAGCTGTCCTTAGAGGTAGCACCTTTCCACTTCTAAGATTCACCTTCGTGATTTCTTCCTCCTCTAAACCCGGAGGTTCTCCTGGTGTTGTAGCTAACTCTTCTGGTATTGTTTCTGTATCAGAAAGATTCAAGTTGATTGTAAGTGGAGTTCCTTTGCACTTAAGAACTGGCTCTTCACTTTTCACGCTGTCATAGCTGATGTTGTCAATATCTTCCCCATTTTCATCAACATTCTCATCGAGAACTACTATCATTTGAGGATCATTTTGGAAATAAAAATGGGGTTAGATAGGTTGTGATTAGTTACTTCATCACTAGAGATAGTAATATCATAGCCAAAATCATTTCTATTATCATTATAAGACTCTGGAGGGGCATAAAGATAATCGTAGAAAGTCAGAAGTTTGATTGGTTTCACCCCCGAATCTCAGACAACCAATCTAACAGGGGCAGTCCCTATCCTATCCTTCATGTTATCGTCCATAACTTCTTTGCGATCTCCTTCTTCTTTCTTTCCCACTACAATAGTCTTCTTGGTGAAGTCATTATCTTAAACTTGGCTGGTGGCAGATTCTGGACAGCGACTTGCTTTGAAGTGGACTAAATCTGATCCAGGGCTCTCTTGAGCTCGTTCCAAATCATACTCCATCCACCCTTGCCGGCATATGGGTCATTAGGAGAGACTGACTCGACCGAAATCATATTTACAAAACCTCTTTCAGTTTCTTTCAAATATAATTTCAGTATTGATATATTCCCTTCCTTGTAATTCCTCTCGAGCCAATCCTTAACTGAAGCATCCTTCTATCTTGTGTCTGAGTAGCCTATGGTAGGGACAAAATTTGGATTGAACCATCTTGTTCATCTCTTTCGGCTTCTTTGACTTAGGCAATCTGAACTCGTACTTCTTTGTCAAGTTTTTAAATATCTTTGCTACGGCATCGTCTTTAAAGGAGTAGTTCCTGCGCAACCATTCTGATATTGTAGGACCCCGTCATCTGTCTGTCTTCTACGATCTCTGTTCAAAAGATTGCTGATTAGCTTGATGAAGCGACTTTTTTTATATGCAAGGATTTATGAACAATAGATATATATTAATTAATAGATATATAATAATTTTTATAAATTCACAATGATCCAACGCAAAAATACGTATTGTATTAAGTAATACAGGGCTCTAATGGAGTCTCACTTATCGATCCCACAGGGAAGCGAGGTAAGAGGTCCTTAATCAAATTCTAATCTACTACTAACAACCTTAGTTTGGAAGGGTGATATAAGTGGTTTTTCAAACAACTACTCCTAAATGCATATGATTATATGTAAAAATAATAACTACTCCCTAATGCAAATATTAATACTAAAGATAACCCTTTTTGGGGAAATTGGTTTGGTAAATTTTGAGATAATAAAAACTACTAGATGCATTAAATATTGTATTTGCTAAATAGGAGCAATTCTATTCTTTACCCTCTTCCAAGTACCCCTCTTCAAAGTGCTATAAAGAATACTGGCTGCCACTTCAGAGCTCACACTTCCCTTCACCTGAAGGCTAACCCTAGCTTTAGTTACCAAACTTTAGGACCAACTTGAGGATCTCAGCCTGTCACCCTGAAACCTCCAATTTGACGCCCATGAAACCATATTTCCCTATTTATTTGCACTCAATCTCCATGAACTAAGTAACTCATTCATGGACATTGAATGTGGTTCCACTTTGTTGAGAATTACACCTCTCTTTTGAGACAATGCAATTACAACAAATTTTAACAATACAACGGGCTCTTTTTGTAATGTAAATGAAGTGCAAGTAAAAACTATCACATTTATAATTAAAACATCTTTTAGCAAGCATCCCAATATCCTAAACATGAATCCTACTCATTGCAAAAGAAAAGTAGAGTGAAAACAATCGCATAAACTTCTTATGCCACTATTTCTAAACAAGAGGGAAGAGTAAGAGAAAGACATCACAAAACAATAAGAAAACACAACATAAAACTTCATTTCAAAGCAAATCCACAAAATAAGTGTTTACAAAACCATAAGATAATGATGAACACAATACTTAGATTTTTCCCCTTGAAATAAAGATGAAAATCTCTCCCACAAAGTCTCCCGCCGATCCATGCAATGCTAGAACATTCCCTTACATATTCTCTCAAAATCCCCTCACTAATCTCTCCAAAAAGATATGAATCTACATTTCTACTCCTAACCTAAGATCTCTAATTATTCTCCACGTTATAACTATCATCTCCTCCATTTTTTGGCTTCAAATTCAGTTTAAAATAGTGTAGAGACGAATTTCCCATGAGGTACATGAAGAAACCTTCGAAAAAGCGTCCAGATTCGATGTATATGGCAAAAAACTGCCCAATATCGCATCCCAAACGTCTGAAGCGCCGCTGACACTGAATAAGGCATTGTTGTCGCCCTATTTTGGTGGTCTCGGGTTTCTGGCGCCGATTTGGGCGCCCCCGGCGCCCATCCTGCGCAGCTCCACCATGTTGCTCTGTTTGTCTCCGTTTCAGCTCCGATTCACCCCGTTTTAGTTACGTTGTGTTCCTAACAGATAGCCCTACAAAATAAGCATAAAAATAAAATTTTTTTAAAGTATAATCTCATTTAAAAATATGCAAGAAGTGTAAAAGATATTAAACATAGAAAGACTTATCGAAATGTGTCAAGCCAAAATTTACTTTCTTGCTCATTTTTGCTCCAAATTGCACCATTTTTGCTTCTTTTTGCTCTAATTACCATTTCTTGTACCTAAAACAAATAAACATACAAAATATCTTCTTTTTAAACTTTAATATCATCATATAGCAAAAACTGTATATATTTTTGGCGTGTCACTTGACTATTCTGCTACGGGTGGGGTTGACCATATTGCTGAGACTAACTATAATACGAAGGCTGACTGTACAGAGGGACTGTCTGTACTGCTGAGGTGACTGCTCAGCCTGAATCCTAATCGGATGTTTCCCTTTATCGACCGTTTCCACTACGCCAGATCTCATTTCATATGCTTTGGCTGGTCTTGTTTTCTCTGCTTTCTCTGTAGGTTTTGTATGCTTGACTTCCTCTTGTAAACTGCTAACTTTGCTGAGTAGCTTCTCAAAGGACTTGATAGTTAGACCCTTAAGCATGAAAGCCATTGGACCATGGATACTCTTGAGTAGTATCTCGATCACTTATTGTTCTTATAGCCGTGGCTCTCATTTCATGCTTAAGTTTCTCCATCTCAGGATATAGTCAACTAGAGTTTCGTTGGGGTTTTGTCGTTCCACTAAGAGATCTCCTATAGTAACATGGTGTTGTGCGCCGGCAAACCTCTTCACGAACATGTTCTCCATTTCTGTTAAGGTTTTTACTGATCATTGGGAAGCTCAGCATACCAATCAAATGCAATCCCTTCAAGCTATTGACGAACTGTCAGAACAATAATGCCTCATATCCTCCTGTGTTGCAACAATTGGCTCTGAAGTGTGCTATGTGTTGACGAGGATTTCTCGTCCCATTAAACGTATTGAAACTTAGGGGCACAAAACGTTTGGGGTAAGGCACAACATCGAATTCCTCTGGATAGGGTCTACCCCTTTAAACGGATGCTCCACTTTTAGATTGAGCCAAGGCCTCCCAAACTTGTTGTTCAATCATCTGATTGATGTCCTTTTCTGCTGGATTCAGAGCTGAATCCTTCATTGAAGGTTCATGCTCGTCAGCAGAAGCAACTTCTCTTCTTTCGTTCGTGATGTATATGACTTTAGGCTGGTTAACTTCTACAGATGCCACTAGTCGTGAATGTGACTGTCCGTGTAGTGCAGCCATGGCAATCATGGTAGCAGTCATCTCCTCCATTCTCTTTTCCAGAAAAATAATCTGTTCATCTCTTTTCAATATGGCCCTTTGAAGCTCATCCGCGGTGTTCTTCTCACTAGAGCATCGCATGCAGATGATGTCGACCTAGTCTCAACCACATTAATCTCCATTAACTCTTCTTCTATGTTATCTGACAGGTTGTAATCTTCATTTTCAATATCTAGTCACCATTCTCTTGCTAGTTCTGAAATTTCTACTCAGAGCTTTCGGACTTTATCATCGACTGTTTTCTGTCTAATCACCTTTAGATCGGTAGATCTCCCTTGACTATCACTCCTTTCTACAACTGACACAGAAGCAACTTTGGTAGTGGCAACAGGAGCATCGGACTCATGATTCATCTAGTGATCCACGGACTTCTCAATGTGTACTGGTGCAACGACCTTTAGTAACCACACTTTCATTTTAAAATTTGATGCCTTGAGACAGAGTGTCTCAGCGGGGACATCAGAGTGGTGAGGGGAAGAGTGCTCCCTAGTATGTAGACAATGTACAGAGCGAAACAATTTTCTTTTATTCTTCCTCTTCGGGGGTTCCTTATAATTGTCGGTAGATGGTACACTTGAACCCAACCAGGACTTGACTGATCTACGCACTGCGGGTATCGGAACAGTAGTAGTAGCATCTATAGTAGTGGCATGAACATGCTTCCTCAAACGGTGTTTGAAGGATACTCGGATGGTTTTCTCCATCCTCAGAATCTCCTTCTTTATTTCAGGGGATATTGAACATCCCATCCTCTTAAAGAGCTTGACCAAGGAACATCCTTCTTTCTTGGCCAATCTCTAGAAATGGGTGTAAGTTCGAGATGGGTGCATGCCTCTCCCTGACCTCATCACAAACATATGGTGATGGATACGTAGCAGCAATCTTATGGAGGCTTTCATCTCTAGTGGTATCAACCAACGTGTGGAACCTACTCCCTCAAAGGAGAGGATAGGTATCTGGTAAACCTAGTTCCTCCTATTAAGGAATCTCATCAATCACTGACAGACTTGCAGCTTGTGCCTAGCGGCATTGAGAATCTTACAATAGTGGTTCCCCCTTCGAGACCTAGTCGGCGGGGGAACTTTAGAACTAGAACCAATCTTAAAGACTGATAACGGTGCAACAAATGCATTACTAGAATCTTCTTCATGCAAAATTTTCTTCGCCTTGGCAGACGGGAAAGTAGGTGCGGTGACGGCAAAATCGGTAGCTGTAGGGGTAACAACTCTCCTAGGCACGGAGATGACTGACTTGACGGGGGCAGTAGAAACCTTCACCTTCATAGTAGAAGGAAAATCCTGGTGGGAGTTCAGGGGATAGACGGTTCATGAACTTTGGGGGTAGCAGCATTCACGATAACGAACGGGGCTTTTCCATGTACAACTTCGAACTCATTAAAGTCGATCCCGAGCTGGATCATTAAAGCAGCAAGACGGACTTCATGAGAAGTGGACAAGTTGCAGGAGAAAGTCAATGTAGGAGCCAACGTCATGATTGTCGAAGGACAAAAAAAATTTTGAATGTTAGCAAAAGCTTAAACGCTTTAATCATAGTGCAAACTCTACGAACAAGGTCGCTTTGTGAATTGGGCACAATTTCACTTCATTTTGTATTTTAGCATTTTTATCTTGTTTTTCATTTTCATATATTCTTTAAAAGGAGTTTAAGATTTAAGAGGGACTAGTTCGATTTGCCGATAGCAAGCTCGACTCGGAAGGTACAGAGGGAAAGTGAAGTGTGGGACCCCGTCTGGGATCCCCTTCACAACGCATATTGCCTTGGCAAAACTTGCTCTCCAGCACACCTATTGGGGGTCCGACTGCACAAAAATCAAGAAGAAAGCTAAAGACTCCTGGACCCCTAAACCACTCTACGCACTTTGCATAAACTTAATATTGCTAGAATTTGATATAGATGTGTATAGATTTTTTAATATTCGCAGAGTTAATCTTCAACGCAAGTATATGTATCGCTCAAGTAATATAAAGCTCTAATGGAGTCCTGGATATCGATCCCACAGGGATAGTCCAGAGGCTATGGACTAGGATTATAGAAACCAATTCAGAATCAAAACCTTGTAAATTGAATTTCCTATATGTTACTAATATGAAATCGTAAATAAGATGGAAATTAAAATAAACTAATTCTACTAACAATTAACTACTTCTACTAATAAAGTGAGGTTCAAAATATATGCAAGCATCCTTCTCCTTGTTAAGAAATTTAATTGAATGGATAATTAGAATTAGTTTAAAACTGTGTTATGCCAAATAGGAGCATACCTATTCTTTACTCTTTGGTCCAAGCATAAAGAATATTGACTAATCCTATGCTTGGTTACTGAATCGGCGGCTAGGCTGGGAGGATACTGGCTCTCACTTCAGAGCTCCCACGTTTCCCTCAACTGAGGACTAACATGTATACTTCAACACCCAAACGATAGGACTGAATTGAGGATTTTAGTCTGTTACTCTAAAATCTCTAATTCTACGCCCGATAAATACTATTTCCCTATGTATTTGCACCCTACTTTCAAGGACTTTGACCTCCCTAAATCTTAGATGTAATCTTTACTTTAGTAGTTAAACTCAACATATTTTAACAAATAAATTGGCCAAATTGAAAGCAAATTAAGATTAAAGTAAAAAGATTATCACAACTTCTTTAACATTATCTTGGCACACTAATTCAAATCACCATTTCACAAAAATCTCAAAGCAAGGAGAAAGATAGAGAAACTACTCAGATTTCATGGAGAAGATACGACAAAACTTAGATTTCATAAATAAAAGCAAAGTTATGCAAACTAGAATAAGTGGATACAACTTATCTCAAAATTGTCCCCAAGCAAACTCCTTGAAGTTCCTCTAAATATCTTCCTTTCTTTACAGCACACAATATTCTCCTTCGAAACGACAAGAAGGAATAAATCTCTCACTTTCCTTCCACTCTTACAATCTCTCGAAGAATTCCTCACAAATAACACTAATTGAACTCACTCTCTAATACTCTAATGGCACCACCAACACTAATAGATACACTACTGACTCACTATGGACTCGGTGGACTCTCTAGACACTCCAGACACACGCGATTTTGGTCCCAAATTGTTTCTTTTAAAGTAATTGAAGGGTTTCCAAGAGTACCCAAGCATCCCTTCAAAATTCATCCACATTCGATGCACCTTGTGAGAGAACCAACTTTCTCGACATCAGCGGCCTCGATCTCACCGTCGGCAGCCTTGATCTCGCCATCGGCGGCCTTCAAGAATACTTGGCTTTGGACCCTCTCTCGTAAGGCCCGCTGTCGGCGGCCTTGATCTCCCCGTCGACGGCCTTCCTTGTAATACATTTTCTGACTCTCGGGAAAAATTCGTCTTCGGCTTCGTCGATCTCGCCGTCGGTGCCCTAGATCAAATCTTTAAAATTTGATCCCTTTTGCTCCAAATTCACTCATTTTTGCATCTTTTTGCTTCAATGTTCATAAATCAACATACCTGTAACAAAAAATCAAAAATATTTTTCTTTAAAGTACAATATCATCAAAATTATAATAAAATAGGCATGAAAATTTCGACATATTTTCAGTGGATCAAAATCCCCCAAACTTAACTATTACTTGTTCTCAAGTAATTTTTAGTACTACATAAAAGTTCTGATTTATTGTGGTAAAGTTTTAATTCAGGAATACTATAATTTGATTTAAATAAATATCATAGTAAGACTTCTTAGAAAGATTTTCAAGTAATTAGATTAACTCTACAGATTTAAGGCTATCTAGTCATCAAGTCTAAGAGTTCTAGTCTTCTATTCATTTCAAGAATGACTATATGTTGCAATATTAATTCACTTAGAATATTCAGATGATAGGAAATTCATGAGAACACTATTAGTAAACGAAACTAGTCCATAAATATAAGTTCAGAAATGTATTTAGTTTTCCTTTTAGGTTAATCCATGTGAAGCCATTTTTTGATAAGACATCTCCTCAAGCTTCTCCTAACTTACTTTTATTCTTTTCTTTTGGATTGCTTTTCAATCCTATATATATTTTTCTTTTCTTTTGAGAGATTATTTTTCAATCCTTTCTTTTCTTTTTCTTTTTCAAGTGAGGATTAATATATCTAGATAGCATGTTAATAATTTTGAACTTCACCCTTCTTTTCCTAAATTTGAATATTAAAACATTCATTTACCTTATATGTAATTCATAGTCTTTACATCATTGAGCCCCAATCTTTTCTTTCTCAACTAAATTCCTAAGATTCTTAATATTTCAAAATATAGTTTTCTTTACTTAAGATAGTTAACCATAGTTATATCCTCTTATACTAAATATCTTAACCTACAAAATTAATTTTCATTACCAAAAATATTTCTTTGAATATTCTACAATATTTAAATAAAATCTAAATATAGTTAATCGAATTAACTTTTATTAAAAAATCATATTTATAAATTTTAAAAATATTTTAACTGAGAACACATAACAGTTAATATTTTTCTTCCCCCCGTAAACTTAAAGTTTTCAATAATAGAAAATACAGGTGGAAAGAAAAATTCTAAATATATAAATCATACCTTTGCACTTTAGGTATTTTCTTCTCTCTAAAATTTTTGCAGGTTCTTCTCAAAATTTTTTAACTTCAACTAATGTGTAATATTAGAAACTTTTCTATGCATATAATAGATTAGAGAATTGTTGGGGTAATGAAATTTTGAAATAAGTACATAAATAAAACATTTAACAACAACAATTATACAACACAACACAATACCTAATACCAATTGCATTTCACATCACAATAACAAACAGTCTACTATTTTAACTTAGAGTTCACAATTGCAAATACAATTAAAATCTACACATCACAATCATCCAGAAATAAAATACAAACTACAAACAAAATACTAATCTCTGAAACAATACAGTTCACTAAATACAAATAACAAAATAAAAATATTACAACAAAACAAAACATACATCACATCACAATCAGCAAATTTTAAAAATCAGATATCAAAATCCCATGCTATGTCTTCATCTCCTTGGTCAGCAGGTGGATTAGGCTGATAGCGAGTATAACGGGGGCATTCAGGAAAAGTAACATCAGGCTTACCTCTATAGTATCTAGCTTGAGCATCGTAATAAGCAATCTCGAAATCAGAAAGCCGCTGAAGATACTCACTATCATGATCATGTCTCCACTCTAATCCTTTAATCCTCTTATCTATTCTCTCAAGTTTTTCATCAAACTTTTCAAAGCTCTTCCACTGCAGGGTCATCTCATTCATCAAATCATAAAGAGTAAGGGAGCTAAAGGCAGGAGGGTCATAACTAGTAGAGGGGATATCACTACTGGTAGAAGGTGCTTTACTCCTACTCCCATATCTCCATTCTTCATGGGATTCGTAAGTTTTCAGATTAGCTTTGCTAATGGGTTTCATAGGGTGCACCCATTCTTCATCATCTCTAGCTTTCACTCGAGATAATTGGTAAAGTGCATAAATGAGGCCAGGATGTCCGAGTCCTCCACTTGATTCACTCTTTTCCATGGCCAAAATATTCTTATAAATTATATTACCCACAACTTCTATTGTTCTGAATATAGAAATTTAGAACAGTTCTATCTCTCGACACTTCACTATGGTGATAGGTAGGTAGCATAGTAGAATAAATGAAATAATGACATGCCTTAGCTGTGGCATTCATCATAGAAAGATGAAAACTAATCCGTTCACGCTGTTTAATTTTCCATGTTTCTTTCCCATTAGTGAGAAAGTCAATAACATCGTCTAACAGACCTTCCATAGTTCCAAATGTTTCATACGCGCTAGAGTAAAAGTCGTGAAGTTCATAAAAAGAATTAATGCGGGCAGCATTAAAATCAACAGAAAATCCTCTTCCTTTTACAGGCTCGTCCTCAAGCTGAGTCAGATTGGCATAGAACTCTTTTACAACTTCAACAGCAGTTTTGTTGGTAAAGTAACAGAAGTTTTCCTAATTACTTTC
This sequence comes from Papilionanthe hookeriana x Papilionanthe teres, assembly GCA_022702705.1. Classification (NCBI taxonomy): domain Eukaryota; kingdom Viridiplantae; phylum Streptophyta; class Magnoliopsida; order Asparagales; family Orchidaceae; genus Papilionanthe; species Papilionanthe hookeriana x Papilionanthe teres. Next base: position 4,467,301 of record CM040433.1, on the reverse strand, counting down.
TCTAATAACTCATTCCACTTCTCCTACAGGATTATCAAAAACTCGATCTTGTATACACTTCTTTCCTTGAAAGATAGAAATGTATCTTGATTGGGCCTTAGCATTAACAAATTGAGCCTTGTCAAATTCAAGTCACCTCTTTTGAAGGGGGGGGGCATTTTTTGATCTATCAAATTTACAAAAATCTAAACTAAACTCCAAAATAATGATAAAATGGCTTTTAAAGGTGACTTTAAGGATTTTAAATTAAGTTCCATGAATTTCTTCCAAGTATTTTCTCCACATTTTCAATTTTTCCGAAATTCCTCGATGTGAAAGAAATTCATGGTGAACATTAAAAATGTTTACATAGTAGGGAAGCTCTTACCGAGTGATCATCAAATCTGGTGTCAAAATGAGTTGAAATCGCCCTAAATACAAGATCTCTCAAGCCCTATGTCCAAATTTTTGGTAAATAAGGGAAGAAGACAATGAATAGTGGTGTTTGACTGGTCAAAATCATGGTTAAAAGGAAAATTTTGGGATCTCGCCGTCGGCGGGGTCGTTCACGCTGTCGGCGAGCTCAATTGAATTTAATTTCAGTAGTCTTGAGAAAAACACGCCGTCGGCGGCCTCGAGCATGTCGTCGGTGAGATTCTTAAGTTTTGATAATTTTTCTGATTTTTAAGATTTCGATCAATTTTTAAGCCTCATCGTCATCTATTCGATCATTTTAAACATAAATTTTAAGTGATTAAGTGATGTATTATCACAAATAAACATTCACAACACAAAACATCATAATTACATAAAAATTCTAAGGTTTACAATGCACATTACATAACACACATAAGTTAGGTATCTTTTCAATCTAAATTCATCAAATCAGCATCGCAATCCAAGCCGCAACACTCTAAACGCTGAAAATAAACATTCCAAACATAATCTCAACTATACTGAGATAAAAAAACAAACTACGAAAGCAATCAAACAAATATTGTTCAAATCAAGTCCAACATAAAAAAAAACATACAAAGTAAAGCAATTCCACTACTCTTCTGATTCAGGACAAGTTTCTCCTCTAATATCACCCATTGCTTGAACATGAACATAAAGGTTATAGAAGGGCTGGAATGGAAATTCTTCAGTTGAATCTTCTCCAATCCATCCCATATTTTTCATTAATCGTATCAAACTTGCTTCGAAATGTCTAGTATGATCAAAGTGTTCTTTCATCCTCCAATCGATATGATCAAAGAAATCAGAGATATTGTTAATTGAATTCATTAAATTTTGTACCTCTTTCTCCAGTTTCTTGATTCTGTGTAAGATCATCGGTGTCTTGTCCGCTACTAGAGGTCGAACTGGAATAGAGTTTTGCGATGATTGATCCATAATAGCGCCCATATCATTCTCTTCTTCATTGGCTGGGAACATTCTAGTTGGGTCTAAAGGTTTCCAGTGTAGAAGTACCTTCTCCCAAATCTCGTATGATATTTGGAATAGACTTCATAATGAGAAAATTGTTGAAGGATGTCCAAGCCCCTGAGATGATCCTTGAACGATCAAGCCCATAACAAACTTCACAATTATTGATTCAATATCAATTGGCCATTCCATTTGAATGCAGTAATTCAATATAGCACTATCTTTGGTAACTTTACCAATCTTCATCATCGGTAATAACTTTGCAGAGATGAAAAAGTGAAAATATTTCAAAACAGGATTTAAAAGTGTAGCAGAGAAACTAACATGCCCATTCTCTCTAACTTCCCAGTCTTCAGTTTCGTCCGTCAAATATTGGTAGGTTTCATTCATCAGATTTTTCGTTGAGACGAAGTTGGAATAATGACAGACAGAAACATTCTCGAGCATATATAATTCATTAATTCATCCAGAATTAAAAGTTATCTACCTATCTCGCACATAGACGCTTCCTTGGATGATTCCATGCAAATTGGCGTAAAACTCCTTTACCACAGGAACGACTACTGCGGCAGTAGTGTAGCAAAATACTTCCCATCGTCGTCGTACAATCATTTCTTCAATCGTTTTCAAAGGATTGTTTAATCCTCGACTCACAAAACCTCTTTCTTTAATTAGCCTCCTCTTTGACAACACCTTGTTGAAGAGTCGTTGTACCTTGACACTTACAAACTTTCTCTGGTTGAACACTCAAAATCTAGGGTAATCTATTGAATTGGAAGCCATTTAAGAAGAATTCTAGGGAGTTTCCATTCATTTTTTAGAAATGAAGAGTTTAGGAACCATCCGTAGAAGATTATAGGGGGAAAATTTGCCTAAAACTGCCAAAAACCACCATTTCAAACTCCAAAAACTGTCCACTCGCCGATCTCGCTATCTGCAGCCTCGATGGCGCCATCAGCGAGCTTTGTGCAACTAATTTTCAGGGCCCTCTAGAAAAACTCGCCATCAACGGTGTCGAGCGCGCCTTTTGCACCCTAGGCAAAATTTTGCACAAAAACATTGTGGTCAAATACGTTCCAAATTTTCTCTATGGATCCAAATTCTATGATGATTAAAGGGTAAATACGAGCAGTAGAATTCAATACTACCGCAAACAAATGATAAATTCAAACAACTACTCAACAAATAAAGACAACTATGTGTTTCCTCCCATAAAGCGCTTGGTTTAACATCGTCAGCCCGATCTATTCAAGTGTTATTCAGGTTGACTGAGCATTAAAACTTATTTAAAGTTAGGTATTTTACCCTTAAAATATGATTTTAATCTATGTTCGTTTACTTTAAATTTATTCCCAGTCTTCAGATCTTCAATTTCAACAGCTCCATAAGTATAAACTTGAGTCACAGTAAAGGGTCCTAACCAACGAGACTTCAATTTCCTAAGAAATAACTTCAGCTTTGTATTGTAAAGTAAAACTTCTTGTCCTGGTTCAAAGTTCTTCTGGTTAATCTTCTGATCATGTCTTAACTTCAATTTTTACTTATAAATTCTGTCATTATTATAAGATTCATTTCTTAATTCTTCCAATTCATTCAATTGTAACAATCTCTTCTCACCAACATTTTTCAAATTATAATTAAAATCTTTAATCTCCCAATACGTTTTATGCTCCAATTCTACTGGTAAGTGACAAGTCTTTCCAAAAATGAGTCTGTAAGGAATCATACCAATATGAGTTTTATAAGCAGTCATGTATGCCCATAATGCAGTATCCAGTCTCATAGACCTATCTAATCTACTAGGGTTTACAGTATTTTCTAAAATTTGTTTAATCTCTCGATTAGAAACTTCATCTAATCCACTAGTCTGAGGATGATAAGCAGTAGAGATCTATGAATAATAGTAAACTTTTCTGCCAATCTCTGAATATATTTATTCCTAAAATGGGATCCTCCGTCAGTGATAATTACTCTCGGCATACCGTATATTATGAAAATGTTTTAAATTAAGAATCTTGAAACACTTGTATCATCATAACGAGGGAAAGCTTGTGCTTCAATCCACTTTGATACATAATCAACTGCAATTAAAATATATAAGTTCCCAAATGAAGGAATAAATGGTCCCATGAAATATATTCCCCAAACATCAAAAATCTCAACTTCTAACATGAAATCCAGAGGCATTTCATTTCTTCTAAATATATTACCTACTCGTTGGCATCTATCACAAGTTTTGATATATCTGTAAACATCTCTAAAGAGAGTAGGCCAGTAAATTTAGCTTGCAAAATTTTATGCGCAGTTTTATCTATCCCAAAATTTCCTCCAAATTCAGAATCATGACATTTTTGAATAATTAGTTCAGTTTATTCATAAGGTACACATCTCCTAATAATAAGATCGTTACATTGCATATATATATATATATATATATATATATATATATATATATGGTTCATCCCAATAATATGCTTTGCATCATGAATGAATTTTTTCTGTTGCTGCAGTGTTAGCATAGGTGGAAAAATACCACTTACTATATAGTTAACTATATCAACATACCAAAGTATTTTCCACTCATTAATATTATAAAGTTATTCATCAGGGAAACTGTCTGTAATTTCATTGTCGGTGTCAGATAATTTATGATATTCTAGTCTCGACAAATGATCAGCAATTTGATTGTCAGTTCCCTTTCTATCAATTACCACAAAATCAAATTCTTGCATCAAAAGTATCCATTAAATTAATCTTGGTTTGGTATCCTTCTTTTACATCAGATATTTAATAGCAGAATGATTAGTATGCACAATACATTTAGTCCCAATTAAATAAGATCTAAATTTTTCAAAAGCATACACAATAGCCAGTAACTCTTTTTCAGTAACCGTATAGTTAATTTGAACATCATTAAGAGTTCTACTAGCATAGAATCTAGCTTTAAAAATCTTATCATATCTTTGTCCAAGAACAACTCCAATAGCATAATCACTAGCATCTCAAATTAATTCAAGTGGTTTCTCTCAATCAGGTGAAACTATTATAGGTGTTGTGATTAGTTTATCCTTTAATAACTCAAAGGTATTTAAGAAATCTTCAATAAATTCAAATTTCTTGTCCTTTTCTAAAAGTTGGCATAGAGGTTTAGTAATTTTTGAAAAATCTTTAATATCACGCTTGTAAAAACCAGCATGTCCAAGAAAACTTCTTACCCCTCTCACTGTAGTAGGAGGTGGTAATTTAGCTATAACTTGAATTTTTGCTGGATCAACTTCCATGCCATTTCTAAAATTTTATGCCCTAATACAATTCCTCCTGCAACCATAAATTGACACTTCTCCTAATTTAGAACTAAATTAGTTCTTTCGCATAACTCCAAAACTTGTTCAAGATGATTTAAGCATGCGTGAAATGATGTTCCAAATACTGAGAAATCATCCATAAATACTTCTATTCCATCATCAATTAATTTACTAAATATGGACATCATACATCTCTGAAATGTTGTAGGTGCATTACATAATCCAAAAGGCATTCTTTGAAAAGTGAAAGTCATAAGGACTAGTAAATGTAGTTTTCTTTTGATCCTCAGGAGCAATAGAAATTTGATGGTAACCGGTATATCCATCCAGAAAGCAGTAATACTTGTGTCCAGCAAGTCTATCCAACATTTGGTCTAAAAATGGAAGAGGAAAGTGATCTTTTCTAGTGGCAGCATTTAATTTTCTATAATCAATACAAATACGCCATCCAGTAACTTGCCTGATAGGTACTAATTCATTATTCTCATTTGCTTCAACAGTCACTCCTCCTTTCTTAGGAACACATTGAATTGGACTTAACCAAGTACTATTCAAAATATGATATATAATTCTAGCATCTAACCATTTTAACATCTCTTTTTTAGCTACTTCTTTCATAATCGGGTTCAGTCTCCTTCGTGGATCAATTCTTGGTTTATGTTCATCGTTTAATGAAATTCTGTGCAAACAAATCAAAGGACTAATTCCTTTATATCAGCTAGAGTCCATCAAAAAGTTTTTTTGTACTTATTTAATGTATCCATTAATTTTTTTTCTTGAATTTCAATTAAGTTTGAGGATACAATTACTGGTAATGTTGAAACCATTCCGAAAAATACATACTTTAAATGATTTGGAAGATTTTTCAATTCAAGTTCAGGGGGTTTTACAATAGATGGAATTAAAATTTCGTTCTCTGGTGCTGTTGAATCGAGCGTTTCAAATTGTACCTGAATATAATCAGCTTCTTTGTTATCAATTTCATCATATTTATCATTTTCCATTTCTTCATTTTCTTCATATTTTTCTTTAAAATATTCTTTTCTCAAATAATCACATATATCCATTCTAAACATTCATCATCTTTTTCTATTGAAGGATATTTCATTGACTTTGAAATGTTAAAGGTCACTTCTTGATCATTTACTCTCATAGTCAACTCTCCTTTTTGAACATCTATCATGGCTCTTCTTGTAGCTAGGAATGGTCTTCCAAAAATGATTAGTATTTCCTTGTCTTCTTCCATATCTAAAATGATAAAGTCTAGAGAAAAGATAAATTTATCAACCTTAACCAGAATATCTTTTACAACTCCTTTAGGATGTGTAATAGATTGATCAGCTAACTATAGAGTTACAGAAGTTGGTGCAATTTCTCCTATTCCTAACCTTTTAAAAGTTGATAAAGACATCAGATTTATGCTAGCTCCTAAATCACATAATGCTCGTCCATAAAAGTTTTCACCAATAGCATACGGGATAATAAAACTACCAGGATCTTTAAGTTTTTCAGGAAGCTTTTTTTGAATTATAGCACTACACTCTTCACTGAGTGTAAAAGTCTCATGATCTAGTAATTTTCTCTTTTTGTTGAGTATATTCTTCATAAATTTAACATAATCAGGCATTTGTTCCAAAGCTTCAACAAAAGGAATATTTATTGACAATTTTTTTAAAATGTCTAAGAATTTAGCAAATCTTTTTCCCTTGTCTTGTTGCTTTAATCTTTGAGGAAATGGTGATGGTGGTCTTTCAACAGTAATTTCATAGGTTTAAGAGGAAAATCAGGATATAAATTTTCATTTTCTCCTTCAGTTTCCACTTTTTTCTTTTCAACTACTGTTTCTTTTTGAACTTTTATTTCCAACTCTTTTCCACTTCTTAATTGAATAGCCTTGATCTGTTCTTTTCCTTGGTCTTTAGGATTTACTTCAACATTGCTAGGTAAAGTTCCAACAAGTTTATTACTCAGTGCAGTAGTAATATTGCCTAATTAGTTTTCTATGTTTTTAATAGCAGCTCCTTGACTTTGTAATTGATTTCCCATATTCAAAATTAGTTCTCCCATGGATAACTTCTTCTCCTTGAATTGTGAATTATTATAGAAACCTGGTGAATTAGAAGGTCTATAATTGGAATTACCCTGATTGTTTATATTTACTAATGGGTTTACAGGATTGTTCCCTCACTGAGAATTAATAGGATTTATATTACCTTGGTTATTCCAATTAAAGTTTGGATGATTCTTCAAACCTGAATTATAATAGTTTGAATAAGGGTTATTTTGTCTATTATTAATAAAATTTAAAGTTTCATATGAAGATTGAGCATCTACAATTTGTCCCAATGAATTTTCTTCTAATGCTGGAGGTGTTTGAGAACGATTCATTCTGTATTAATCTTTTTTCTTTGAAAGAGCAGCAATTTAAGAAACTATCATAGTTAAAGCATCTGAATCATGAATACTGGCTACTCTCTTAGGATTTACCCTTTCAACAGGCCATTGAAAATTATTGGTAGTCATTTCTTCGATTAAAGCTTAAGCTTCTTTAAAAGGTTTAGACATTAGTGATCCACCAGCAGCAGCGTTAATGATAGATCTAAGAGATCCTACTAATCTATTATAGAAATTTTGAATAATTAACCAATCTAGTAAAGCATGATCTGGGCATCTTCTAAGAAGTTCTTCAAATCTTTCCCAAGATTCATATATCTATTCTCCCCCATACTGACTGAAAGATGTGATATCATTTCTGAGTTTAGTAGCCTTAGATGGTGGAAAATATTTTGATAAGAGTTTTTGTGAAAGTTTCCCCCAAGTTTTAATAGATCCAGGTGCTAACAAATTTAACCAAGCCTTAGCCTTGTCTCTTAGTGAAAAAGAAAAAAGTCTAAGTCTGACAGTATCATCAGACACTCTGTCATATTTAAAAGTAGCACAATGTTCTAAAAAACTCGTAAGATGTAAATTAGGATGTTCGTTAGAAGTTTCGCCGAATTGAGTGTTTTGTACCATTTGGATAATTGCACTTTTAAGCTCAAATTAATTAGCAGCTACATCTGGATTTTGGATAATTAAGTGAATTTCATCAAATGTAAGGTTAGCGTAATCTCTTAGTGGTCTAGATTGATGTTCATTTTCTAATCTTTGGTTGTTTACGTTGTTTTCCATTCTGTTAGGATTGTTAGGATTTCTAGGTTCTTTTCTCAGTTTTCTAATTCTCCTAACAGTGCGTTCTAATTTCGAATTGTAGGGTATAAGATTTTTAAGTCCAAATTTACGCATACAATCGAAATCAGTGCACAGAAAAACATTTTACTAAACATAAAAATAAGATGCAATTTCTGTTAAAAAGTTTCTAATTGTCCTAATTTGTCTGCCACTCTAATTATGTTACATTTCTATCTATCCCCAGCAATGGCGCCAAAAACTTAAACTACTCCACACACTTTGCGTAAACTTAATATTGCTAGAATTTGATATAGATGTGTATAGATTTTTTAATATTCGCAGAGTTAATCTTTCAACGCAAGTATACGTATCGCTCAAGTAATACAGGGCTCTAATGGAGTCCTGGATATCGATCCCACAGGGATAGTTCAAAGGCTACGGACTAGGATTATTGAAACCAATTCAGAATCACAACCTTGTAAATCGAATTGCCTATCTGTCACTAATACACAATCGTAAATAAGATGGAAATTAAAATAAACTAATTCTACTAACAATTAACTACTTCTACTAATAAAGTGAGGTTCAATATATAAGCAAACATCCTTCTCCTTGTTAAGAAATTTAAGTGAATGGATAGAATTAGTTTAAAACTGTGTTGTGCCAAATAGGAGCATACCTACTCTTTACCCTTTGGTCCAGGTATAAAGAACATTGACTAATCCTATGCTTGGTTACTGAATTTGCGGCTAGGCTGGGAGGATTCAGACTCTCACTTCCGAGCTCCCACGTTCCCCTCGACTGAGGGCTAACATCTACACTTCAACACCCAAACGATAGGACCGAATTGAGGATTTTAGTCTGTCACTCTAAAATCTCCAATTCTACACCCGATAAATATTACTTCCCTATTTTTTTGCACCCTACTTTCAATGACTTTGACCTCCCTGAATCTTAGAGGTAATCTTTACTTTAGTTGTTAAACTCAACATATTTTAACAAATCAATTGGCCAGATTAAAAGTAAATTAAGATTGAAATAAAAAGATTATTACAACGTCTTTAACATTATCTTGGCACACTAATTCAAATCACCATTTCACAAAAATCTCAAAGCAAGGAGAAAGATAGAGAAACTACTCAGATTTCATGGAGAAGATATGACAAAACTTTGATTTCATATATAAAAGTAAAGTTATAAAAATTAGAATAAGTAAATACAACTTATCTCAAAATCCTCCTTAACCAAACTACTTGAAGTTCCTCTGAATCTCTTCCTTTCTTTACAAAGACGCAGAATTCTCCTTAGAAACGACAAGAAGAAAGAAATCTCTCACTTTCCTTCCACTCGTACAATCTCTCAAAGAATTCCTCACAAATAACACTAATTGAACTCACTCTCTAATACTCTAATGGCACCACCAACACTAATAGACACATTATTGACTCACTTTGGACTCAGTGGACTCTCTAGACACTCCAGAAACACGCGATTTCGGCCCCAAATTGTTCTTTTAAAGTAGTTGAAGAGTTTCCAAGTGTTACCCAAGCATCCCTTCAAAAATCGTCCACATTCGATGCACCTTGTGAGAGAACCGACTTTCTCATCATCGATGGCCTCGATCTCACCGTCGGCGGCCTTCTAGAATACTTGGCTTTGGACCCTCTCTCATAAAGCCCGCTGTCGGCGGCCTCGATCTTGTCGCCGGCGACCTTCCTTGTAATATAATTTCTGAACTCTTGAGAAAAATCCACCGTCAGCGTCGTCGATCTCGTCGTTGGTGCCCTAGATCAAAACTTTATAATTTGGTACTTTTTGCTCCAAATTCGCTCCTTTTTGCATCTTTTCACTCCAATGTCCATAAATCAATATACCTGCAACAAAAAATTAAAATAATCTTTCTTTAAAGTGTAATATCATCAAAATTACTATAAAATAGGCATGAAAATCTCGTCATATTTTCAGTAGGTCAACCTCTCTGTTTAAGGATAATTAAACAGATGGTCCTGAAATCAAGTAGAGTTTATCATATTTTTCCCAAGAAAGAAATGGGTAAGGTATACCAATAAAAGAATGGTAATCTAGTCCAAGATGGACATGAACACATTACCAATGTATGAATATAGTATTTCTCGATCTTAATGAAGAGAGAAACTGTCCCTAGCGGAGTCGCCAGAAAATTGTCGAGCGCATTTTGAGGCGTCGGTTAATTTAGGAATATATATATATATATATATATATATATATATATATATATATATATATATCATTTTAATTTTTATAGATATGTATGTATGTATGTATGTATGTATAGATATGTATGTATGTATGTATGTATGTATGTATGTATGTATGTATGTATGTATGTATGTATATGTATAGAAATATCATTTTAATTTTTAAAAGAAATATCAAATCAAACTGTTCCCATATAATCAAATGTTTGAATAATCGAGCGCTTCACTACAAGACATGTATCTATTCCGAAGAATAGATACATTGCTTGGTTGTGAGGCTTGATCAAATAAACTAAAGAATTTATGACATATGTTTGGTCTGCGAACCACTTATGTTGACCGACAATTTCCCCTATCTAGTATGAAGCAACTAGATAGAGTTTATATTAATCTGGGGTCTTTAAGTTTTCAATAAGGGCAATCCCCTAAATTTAATTACATCTTAAGTAACCAAGGTCACCTAAGAAAACTCTTGATATAGATCAGGAAATATTTATATTCATCTTAAATACTTAATGAGTTCCATACTTTCATTTAGACCATGGGAAAGCTCATTAGCAGCCGTAGGTTGCCTCCTCCGAGGTATTCCCGATCATCTAAAGAGGCGTTTTAATTTAGTTGTAATTGTGATCTTATCTTATTTGTGATTAAATTTTGAGGCGTCTTATACTTTGACTGTTGTGGCGGTGAATTTTATCTTGTTTTGTTTTGAAATTGTTGTTTAATTTTGGTTTTGGTTTTGTGGCTATCCTAAAATTTTTGGTTTTCATGCATGGTGACATTGTTGTTTAACATGCAAGCTTGTAAGAAAGAAATACACAATAAAGGCAGTACAAAAATGAAGTTACTAGAAAATTATAAAAGTGCACCTGACAAGTCTTCTTGTTTCTCCACTTGAAATTTTTAGTATCTTTTGCAATAAACATTTTTAATTTTGCAGGAAAGAAAAGACTGTAAATAGGTTCGTCACAAGCCTACCAAATCTTATGTCATAACTTGGTGGGTCCTATTTATTCATTTGGGGATGCCCTCTTTTAATAAATATGATAGGTTTAGTTGTCCTACAAGGTGTCCAGAAGACATGTGAGAAGTTCTAGGAAATACCAAGATATTTTATAACCCTTTTGAACTTTCTTGGGTTCATTCGAACTTATCATACTCACTAAATGATTCATTCATTTCATACCTTATGCTTAGTGAATTAATATTTTAATTATCCCAAAAGATGGGATAAATATCATTTGATATTTTATTTATGAATTATGAAAGTGAGGCATTTGGAGGCAATTTAATTTATGAAAGAATTTAAACAATTTTGATGGGCTTGTAGTGTTTCAAATGTGTTGCAAAATTAATTGAATTTTCTTTTCTAAACCTCATTAGTCAAATTCGATTGAACCTAATCTCACTACCAAGCCCTTAAGACTTAGGTGGGTATATTTATAACTTTTAGAAAAGTTAAGTTACATGAATATGATATTAATGTGTTGTATCATTGCTTTATCATCAACTAGGGGTGTTGAATTAGTGAGTTATCGACTTCCAAAGTCAACCCCTAACCTTAAGGATCATTTAATTTAATTTTTGCCTAGTCAAAATAATTAAGGAAATTACAAATTTATCCTTAAGTGCGACAAAGTGAGGTGGGTTTCTACCATTTATCCTTTTTGTGTTTCAATCATCTGAACATCTTAGTTAAGATCATCAGTTGCCCTTTTCTCCCTTTTAATCAAGCCTAAATGTTAATTAAGGCTAATTTTTCAAAATTGCACTTTTGCTCCTAAAGGCCTTATCATATCATAATACATTAAATTTAGTTCAAAGGACTTCAAAATTTCTATGTTACCCCACTCATGGGTCAATTAAAACATTAGAGGAGAAAATATGATCTTTCTTAATTTAATATAATTTATATAATTATTTTCATACAAAATAAGGATTTTCAAAGAAAATTTATTAACTTAGTAAAAATGACGCATATGTTCCAAAGAAAATTATTGAAAGTGCACATAGATCAGAGAATCATTTGGACCATTTTTTATGATTTTTTGAATTTTAATTTAATTATTAAAATTATCTCAATTTATATAGTATTAATTAAATATAAATTATTATTTAATTGGAAAATTGTGTTTTATATTTTTCTTAAATCTCTCTAATGTTAGGGAACCCAGAGAACCAAATTTCATATTTTTATAATTTATATTTTAATTATTAGAATTATTTTAATGAGAAATTAGGAAAATTCCATTTTAGCCATTAAAAATTAATTATAACCCTTTAAAATTTAATATTTTTATTTAGAGAGTTAAGAAAATTATTCCAATGGCTCCCAAGTGAACAGGAGGCAATTTGGAACATTTTCATCAATTTTACTAATTTTGTAATTTTTATTAATTTTTAATTATTTAAATACTAAAATTATGTTTAAAAATGAAAATTTTATTTTAATTACAATTTTGTTTTTCAGAGACTCCTCTTATCACAGAGAACTCCCAAAATTAATTTGGTTATTGTTTGAAGTCTATTTTAATTATTATATTTATATAAATGTGAAAGGTGTGATTTAGCTTGGAAAATTCATTTAAGTGTCCTAATGAACTCTAAATGAATTGAAAATTTTATGATAAGTTTCATTGACCTTAAATTACAATGGAGAATTATTTTTAGGTTACTTTTATTTACATTTAATCCAATTATTTTTCTTTAAAATTTATGGTTTAATGACAATTAGAGTTATACTTAATGAGTTAAACTAAGTTTACATTTTTTCTATGTTCATCTGGTCACAGTGAACCTCCCAAAATTTACTTTGGATTTTTCTGATCAATATTTTAATTATTATAACTTCTATACCAAAACAGACACAAGAACATTGAAAAATAGAGATGTCCTCATAGAGATCTCCCCTGACCTTAGAAAAAATAGGGAAGATCTCCCATGATAGAGAGAACAAAATCTCTAAATTTTAAGCCATGGTGAAATGTGCATACAAATGGAGAATTGAAATAAGTAATACTTTATTTAATTAATTAAAAATAAAAAACACATGAACTAAACTTGAAGCTAATTTCACATTGTTCTCCTCGATTCACTTAGCAAGTCATTATTTTTCTTTTATTTTTCTAATTTTTATACACCAAGTTATGATTTTTCTAAGGTTCACTGATTTATATAAATCAATTAATCCAAAATTTCCTACTTATCCAGCACGGCGCCACGCAATCCTACGGCGCTCCGAAGCGCTACGCATCGTCTCAACATTTGGCGCCCCATTTTGAGTTGGCTGCTATGCGGCTGTGCTTTTTGTTAGGATCTTTTATCCAGCACGATCCCAGTTGTTCATTTGATACGCGCGTGATCCAACGGCTCCTGTTCATCATCTTCACCTGGTGTACACAGAGAACCGTCCACACTCTAGACCTAATATCTCGCTCGATACTCAATCAACTCACTTGAGGTTCATTTCTATGGACTCATCTGACCTAAAAGAACCTATCTATATGGCTAACCTAACTTGAAATCAACCCAATGTGCATGGAGAATCAAAATAAGCTTGGGAGGAGGAGAGAGTTCAATACCTCTGTTTGAGAGGGGAGGCCTCAATCAAATGGTTGTAGTAGCTTCGATTGGTCCCAACAAACCTCCAGATGAAGCCTCGTGCCCTGGTGAAATACCTAGACCTGAATTCAACCAAAGCCGATTTTAATTGTTGATCAAAGTATGGTTTGGAGGCTCTCTGTGATGGGGGTTCGATGGGGGAACTTCTTCTTTCAGTGTGGGGATGGTGTGGGTGCAATTAATTTGGCTTTTATGTGATGTGGAGCTGTGGTGAATTGTGCCCTAGTTTCCGCTGGAATTTCAGTGGAGAAATTGGCTTAGAGCAATGGGGATGAGTGACTGAAGACAATGGGACTACACTTAAGGAGGTTTGATGAAGCTCTGGTGAGGTTTTGGCAGGGTTTCCTTAAGAAAATTTCATCACCTCTCTTTGGTCGTGGAGTACTCTATTAATGACCATGGCTGCCTGGTGGAGCTCAGGGGGCCAATGTGAGTGGAATTGTTCGCTTAGGTGGAGTGTTGAAGAGCTCCAATGAGCAATCAGAGTCAAACAATCAGAACGGGTGGATTTGGATTTAAAGGGCATAAAGTGGCTCTCGGTATTGGCTCCTCCAGCAACTAGGCCAGCCTGCCAGACCAGGGGAGGTAGCCAGTGATCAGGTGAGCCAGAGGCAGGCCATAAGTGCAAAGAGTTTAAGTGGCTAAGTGTTCATTGCAAATCCCTTTAGGTTTTACCCATTTAAAGAAGGGGATCCCCTAATTTAGGGGACCCTTGGTCCATGGCTCCACTAGAGTGGGCTAGGTGGATCTAGCTCAGTCCCTAAGGTCAACTTGGTGGCTGTGGTGAGCTTGGATTGATTAATTTGGCTATGTTTAGTCAATTTGTCTCATGGGTTCAATATTGGGCCATGTGGGGTTAAATTGGGCTAGATTGGGTTCAAGCTTGATTTAGGTCCAACTAATTGTTCAAAATGATGTATATGAATGTCATAAAGTGTTTAGAAGAGGATTGGGCTGGTTTTGAATACGTTTGGGGGATCATTTTAGCTTGATTTGGGTATTTGGTCAATTTTAAGCATGTTGGGTTAGCTTGGATTTAGGTTAGGCTAGAGTGTGGTGAAAGGCCAATTGATGGTTTCAAATGGTCTAAGGGGATGACTTGAAGAGTGCTTAACATAAATTGGGTGGATATTTTTAGGGTTAAGGCATTCAATTTGATGGATTTTGGACATAAGACGCATTTGAGGGAAATTTGAGGATTTTAGGTTTGGTTTGACTTAGGTGAGGTTTGGGCTCAAATTAGGGCCATTGATGGTTCAGTTGGATGTAGGGAAATCTCATGAAGAGTTTATGATTCAAAATTAGGGGAAATTGATTGATATTTGGTTCAATTTGGGGAGATTTGGTCATATGGTCAAAATTAGGGTTTTTTTGGTTTGGGCTCAAATTGGCTTCCAATGTGGGTCAAATTGGACTTAGATTTGATTTGGGCTGATATTGAGCATTGTGATTTTGAGTTTAGAATTGAAATTTTTGGGAATTGAGGTCGATTTGGTGGAAATTAGAGGTAATTTAGGCATTTTGGGCCTAAAGGGTCAAGTTGGGGATTTTTGTAAAAATGGGTCAATTTGGTCAAATTGGGCCCATGCAATGGTTCAATACTGAAAGTAAGAATATTTGGAGAGTTTTGAGAATATTTGGAAATTTTTGGAATTCTTAGAATTTTTGGACTAGGAGGGGCATTTCAGTAATTTAGGGGTTTGGGGGAGGGTATTTTGGAATTTTTGGTAAAAATGAGGTGTTTTGGATCTTGAGTGGTGAGGAATGTTTTGGGATGATTTTTGGGAGATTTTAGTAATTGTGGTTGATTTTGAGAATTTTGGGCAAAATTAGGGTTTTAGGGGTAACTTGGTCATTTGGTAGAGTTTAGGGCAAATGGGTCAAAATTAGGGACTTTTGGTAATATTTGAAGTTGAGTGAGATTGATAACCCATTTGAGCCATGGACTAAGAGAATTCCTCATTTGGATCCTCCATGTGTTGGTACTAGTCAAACCCTAGCCTAGGGCTAAGAGCATGGGGAAACCACTCACATGAGTTTCCAAAGGAGCAGGGGATAAAATATAGGTAGTTTGGTGTGTTTGGTTTAGGGTTGTGAGGTAGTGTGTGAGAGTGCAATGTGCAGTTGTGTGTGTGTGCCAGCTCCAAACCAGACAGGGTCAGTCCTTAGGCTTAGCCACCCTGTAGGGAACTCCTTTTAAGCTTTCTTATGTTTGGTCTTATCCTCTTAAGTACTTAGAGGTTAGACTTAAAACATATGAAAATTCTAAGTGAAGCAAAGAGGTGTTTTAATTTTCTATGTCGTAGGGTTCCATTTCTAGTCTTCTAAGATAGTCACCAGAAAAGTTCTATGGCTAGATCCTGGGCTAATCTAAATAGACACTAGACCTCAACAAAAGTGAGGTCAACAGCCGTCGATGTAAGATAGGGCACCATCGGTGGCCTATCACACAATTTAATTTTGAAGTCTCGGGAAAAACTCATCGTCGGCGCTGTATATGGAGTCGTCGGCGCCAAATCTTCAAATTCTAGTTTTTTGCCTTTTTTTCGCTCCATATTTGCTCTTTTTTTCTCCAATTACCTAAAATCATCTTACCTACAATAAAACATAAAAAATACCTTCCATTAAAGTGCAATAGCACAAATGAGTACAAATTCTACATGAAAATTCACATATATTTTTGTTGCATCACTTAGGCGACAATATAAATCGGTGCCAAGGTGCCACACCAAAGATAGTGGCAACACCACTCCTCCTGTTTGAATAAAATGCCTAAATCGCCCTGGTTTAGTCATTTTAGCAAGACCTCTTTTATGATTCCTTTTCAGCGATTTAGAGGAGATACCATTTGTGCTCAATAACTAAAGTTTGGAGAGTGAAAAACACCTCCCTAAGGTAAATTTCTACTTCTTGACCTTGCATTTCTATGCTTCATCCGGAAGATGTTCTTATTTTTTTGTAAAATAATGAAGAAGAGGGAATTTCATGTGGAGAGGATTGATTAAGCACGTAACTAGCATCTTTTGTGCATCAATATTATTTCTTTGGCTTCTTCTTATTGCAATTTCCGTAGTACCAACTTCACGAGCATACCAGCTTATCTATGGAGGTAGATAAAATTGAGGGGGACTCTGATGATGATGAGGATGATGATTAAATTTCTTTTGATGTGGATGTACTGATGTATTTGTTATTTTTCTGCTGCTGTTGCTAATTTATTCTATATATTTTATGACGTATCGGACATTATTTTATTTTCCTTGCTGCTATTAATGATGTACTCTCTCGATTACTTTATGTTATTGTTTTGGAAATAACTTGTACCTATATGTTGTAATATTTAACTTTCTGTGGTTTAATTTCGTGTTAAACTTGCTTAACTGTGATTTACTTACTGCTGCATATATGTTTATCATGCATATATTTTTTTTCTTGTGGATAGATACATGTAGTATAAGGAATTTTAGTTTTATATTCTCCCTTCTTATATTTATGTTTTACATTGCTCTATATGTTATAAATCAAGTTTGAATGGAAGAATGAAGGGGAAGGGGGAGGGGGAGGGGGGAGGGGGGAAGGGGGAGGGGGGTGGGGGGAGAAAAATCTATTTAAAAGCTTAACTTTATTTATCCTTAATAAACGACACTTAAATTGTTATGTTTTAAAAATATTTAAGGAGTGTGGTGTAAACTCTAAGTTATTTCCAATATTGATTAAAAGAATGACATTGTATCTGTATTTTGAAATTCTATGTAAATGAGATAGTACTAGAGTTAAGTTAACTTGTAGTTAAACATGTAAAATAATGATTTTATTACTTATTTTTGAAAATAGTTATATATTTGAAAAACTAGGAATCCTTAGATATACATTTTATAAGAATTGAGCCTCTATTAAAATCCTATTTTCAACTAATACATAAAACTTTTTAAAAATTTTAAAAGTGAAGGAGTGTGATGAGTTTTACTTTAGGGAGATAATAGTGAAATTCAAAATTATTAAAATCTTATCTAGATATAGTAATCATCTTATAGAAATGATAAAAATTGAAAAGTATCCTAAAATAAAAAATAATTAAAAGGAAAATATTAAGTGAGGGGATGCTTGATGAGAAGCCTAATCAAAAATTGGCTTCAGTAGATTTTTTTTTAAAATTAAAAACTTCATTAATTCCTAAGCTTGTTTATATTTCAGGAGTATTAGCCAGTCTTTCTTAAATAGAGAAATTAAATTCTATTTTTTAAACTATCTAAGGTTGCTATGTTTAACAAGTATCAATGGTTTTTGAAGTAAATAGGAAATCATGATTTCGAAGTTAATACAATGTTTTATTATACCCATGTTCTAGGCTTATTTACATGAGTTATTCTAAAATTACACTGTGAGTTTCTTGAGGCAAAATTGCTGATAATTTTAAAGAAACCACTCCCTCAAATTAAATAAATATGTTATTGATATTCTAGAGATACTTAAAGATAAGTGAAATTCAAGTTTGGGGGATTTTGATGTGTAGAAAAGTATACATAATTTTCTTTTGTGAATCGCACATTTATGTGGATGAAATTCCACTTTAAAGAAGGGTATTTTTATCTTTCCTTGCAGGTATAGTAGGTAGTAGAAGTGGGACAAAGTGAAAAAGAAATGGAGCTAAGCAGGGGTGAAGTGGAGCAAAAGGTGACTCAAGAGATTGGCGCCTAGGCGCTAGCCATTGGGTGTCTAAGCACTCCTACCAAATGCCTTAGCACCACCTTCTTGGCCACCATGCACCCTTGGCGCCTAGGCGCCAGCATTTGCTGGGCAGTTTTTCAACAGTTTTGCCCACTAAGTTATGAGTTATTTGATAGATGTAAGGGAAGTGTTTAGAGAGTTTTGGATAAGACTTTTGGGGGCTTCTGGAGGATAATTAGATAGGATTGCTGTAGGGAAGATTTTGGTGAATTCACTTAGAGATTTTGGTGAGATTTGTGCGTTGTATTGGAGGGAAGACATTCAGCATTGCGGTGAGGATTGGAAGATCCCTTGGGGAGGCATTTCCAGATCTTGATATAGGAAAAAACTAAGTATTGTGTAGTATTTTGTATTGTATTTCTGTAAATACAATTTTAGTGGATTTGCATTGTTTCAAAGATGTTTTGTGGTATTCTCTCCATACTTTGTGAGATTTTTTTTTTTTTTTTTTGCCTTTCTCTTGTGATGATTAAGTAAGAATGGTAGGAATGAAAGAATGCTTTTAAAATTTCTTTTAAAACCATAATGTGATGAGTATTCTTCAGGTCTTCTTTTACTTTTCATTCTAGCCAAATGATAAGTTAAAATTTGTTGCGATCCATAATGAGTCAGGAGAGCAATGGAGGAGCAATTAAGTTATTCACATTGATCTATAGGGTATGGTACAAGTATACCATAACGAGATGCAAATGTTAGGGAAATTATCTATGTTGGATTCCACTTGGGGTTTAAGGAATTAAAACCAGTTGAACCAAGCTTCTTTATGCACTCGAAAGATGGTAAGGAAGATAATTGTTTCTATTTCTCACTAGCCTAATTCACAATTTGTATTCTTGCACCTTAAATCATTTCAAGGGAAGGAAGCTTTATAACTTGATTTTCACCAAGTCAAATAGATTAGATTATAGGTAGGAGTAACCTGTTAAGAGTAGTTTTAAATTCATTGGGACTTGTTAGAATAACTTTAAAACAACTCGATTTCCAAGCTAACAATGATTTTAGTAGTCTATAACTTTTCCTAAACTTAATTACCTCATTTCCCTGTAAGTTCGACAACATGGACTCAAAAGTCACTATTTACAAAAGCGATATGTGCGCTTAAGTTAGGCCCCAATGTGTTATACACACCTGGACTTAAGTTAACGCCACATCAGTGACTACTTGGATTTCTGTGGGAAATTAAAACACAAATTTTTTTATGGATCCTTGGCAAAATTTTCACCTAAATTTTTATTTGTTAATTTTCCACCATTTTATTTTTTCTGACAACAATTTCCTCGAATTAAAATCTCACTAAAATTTTCATGATTTTGACCAAATTTCGGTTGAAAACCCATCAAAAATCACTCTCCCATTAATTTCTTATTTGTTAGAATGCATTTCCAACCAAGATGTTTTGGGATACCCATTTTTGCTGGAAATTTGCCAAAAATGTACATCTCTAATGAATTTTTAGCTAGTTCTAATGGAATCATCATTAAAAAATAGCCAAATTTCTTGAAGTGAATCTTGAAGATTAAATAAAATAAACCCAATTAACTCACTTAGCTTTTAAGGTGGTGTGAAGCACTTCTAAAGTGAGGTGACCACCCATTTAAGATTGGGGCGCTATGAATAGTGGGATCCTGGTCAAGTGAGTTCTGTTATTCATGACGCTATTTATAATTTTAGATCAAACTTGAACCTAAATTAAATTTAAAATTTAAAATATATGCTCAAAACGTAAATCACATAAACTATCAAACGATGAAAATAATCTAAATATATAACACATAATTCAAAACTCAAATATAATGACTAGACTTGCCTCACTTTACTTGCCACGCATAGTTTGATAGTTTACTAGTCCATTTACCGATATTTAGATAAGGCCAATTATGGTTGTGTGTTTATGTTATATTTGTTATTGATTTCGTTTGTCTTATTTGTGATGGCTTGTTTTTATATATGGATATTAGGACAATTATTGCCTGCATGCATTGGATGTTACGGCGATTTATTTTAAAACATATGTTTTATATAAGATGTCACACTAAGAAAAGGTAAAGGAAGCATAAAGATAAATTGAATTTTAAACTAATAATTTTTTGCATGTGCTGCCCCCCCCCCCCCCCCCCCCCCCCCCCCATAAATACGACCTAATAAGATAAGGTTGTGTTGGTGTCTAAGGGTGCTATGCCCACAAATTTTATGGTATGCCTCTTGATGTGTTGGCTCGCTTTTCTACTAATCACATTTATGCATAACTTTTAGTTAGGCTTTTTAATTATAAATATAATTCAGAAGATTTGGTTTGAGCTAGTAGGATTAGGAAAAACAAGGACGTGTCACTACTAGTGATGTTTTACGAACCTAGAGGATCAAAATCTTGAAAGAAAAATCACCTAAAGATGGGGGATGAGAAAAATTTATGGGCCATCGTTAATTACAGCATCACTGGATTGTATATGGCTAGGACCTTAGCTTCTTTTTTTTCTTCTTCTTTGGGGTGCCTAGTGGTACCGGACAACACTGCCTTTTTATTGTTATATTGTTGTGTTTCGATACTATCTTATGACAAGTTCAATTGATTGTGCTTTAGAAATGTTATGGTTTTTTAGGTTTGGTTCTAAATTTTTGTTTCTAAATTAGGATAATTAATAAACTAAATAAAATAAAATAAAATGAACTAAAAATAAAATATCAACATATAGGATAATTAATAAACTAAAATCAATTAGTAATCATAAGGATAATGAACTTATATGCATCCATGTAGGGTTCACTCCTTAGTTTCAGGCACTTCACCCATTGCACAGGAAAGGAAAGGGGAATTGAACTTGTGAGGATTACCACCATTATTGAGTTAGTCTACATTTCATATGTGGTTGGCCTAAATCAACTTTTTATATATGTGTGCATGCTTAGTTTGCATAACCAACACAAAATTCAATCACAAAAGTCAAAATATCAATGAAGTCAACATAATAAAAATTTATAAGTAAAATTTGTATTAATTAAGTTTGCCGCTCGATCTTTATGGTAGGAATGTAAATTTCAATGTATCTATTCTAAAATTATAATAAGCTACCACTATTAACGTGCATTTGATTTAGTCATGATTTTAAAACATAGCTGGTGTTAGCAGCAGCCCTCTCAAGGCAGGATTGTATGTCCAGAAGAGTCGTCCAAAATGATCTCACTCTTGAATGCGAATGAACTCGATAAGCTTCACTTTTTCTCTCTTGGATTAGATTCAAGCCTCTACTCATACTAATAGGCCTCATCTTTGTTTAGGGTTTGAGATAATATTTTAAAATAGTATTTATTCAGTAAAATAGCAAAAGACATTCCGGTAAAAAGAATGGCGATTAACATTAAACGTAATATCTAATATTAGATGTAAAGGCTAATCTTTAAAGAATGATTGATCTTTAGTAGTAGCAGTAGTTGTTGCAATAATAATAATAATAATATTAATAATAATAGCGATGATGATTATATGTTAACCGGATTCACGTCTCCCCGGAATGTATTTAGCACGCAACAGCATGTTAGTTATCATAATGTGGTCTTTAACCGAGCTTCGTGCGTACAATTATTGATGAATTATCAATTCTCAAACGTATATTCTGACACATGCGATAATGGTATTCTTACCAAAGCTAGCTATGGTAACAGACTAACAGAGGGGCCAAACGACACATTGGCTCGATTGGTTTCATTTATTAAATTATAAGCGGCAAGGAATTTGAATAAAAAATTTATTATATAAGGAAGATAATGCGTGCCGACTAAGCCTAGTTGGATAGATCTTCATTTTCATAAAATTTACAAAGAAGTTTCTTTTTTATTTTTCTTTTTTAACAGTTGATTTGTTTCTAAATTAAGTTTTTTCTTCTAAATTATTTACTATGATTAACTTTATAGAGATACATTTTTTATTAAATTAATTTAAAAAATACTAAAACGACGGGATTATATATATAAGCTGTTTAATAAAATCTACTGGTATTCATATATTTTTCCAATTGAAATTATATAATGCACGAAAGATATACATCAACAAAAAATTTATATATTTGATCTTAAGCCGCATAAAAGTAATATATTTAAAATTATAATTATCGAATTCATTTGATTTTAATGATCAAAAGTCCTTGAATATTATTAAATGTTATACATCATTTAATGATGATAACAGTGATGAATAACTTTGATATTTTCTTCTAAAGTTACCATATGGAAAATAAATTTATAGGGACAAATTATGATTCTCCGCCCTTAAATTTTTTTGCAAAGATGTGTATGTAAAAAGAAAAATGTATAATAGGGACAAGATATTTTTCTGGTTGTACATATTTCCGACGGTTTTTCATTAGAAATCTAACGTCTTCCAATACATTTGTCAAATGTATTATCCCATGGATATTAACTCTTAGTAAATGACAAAAACTCGACGACTCTTCGATGAGCTATCACTAGACTGATGACCACTAACCTACCGGCTATTTCAATTCTTTGATTATATTCCAAGTTACCAATGGATTGGGTCATCAGTGATTTCTAACGGCTTATCGATGCATAACCAATAACCAAACTCTAATAGAGTTTGATGGATTTCAGGTCATTATTACCGACATATATCAACGACTTGGCAAGTATTTTTCATTTCATCTAACATCGATAGGCATAGCCCGTCTGAATACTATCCCAAGTTAAAAGCAATCGATAAATCCTTCATTTTTCTAATTAGTGACAAGTAATTTGCTTACTCCTCCTAAACCTATGCTCGGTTGTCGGAAATATATTAACCGGTGGTTTTACAATTTTAACTGATAGCATTTGACAGTCGGAAATTCTTATAGTGATCGCAGCCTTCACGGGTGTAATAGTCAAGACTTGCTATTGGGTGATTTGCATGGTTTCCTTCACATAGTTTGTCACTACTGGGTAGAGAACCACCTCTAGAGCTTTTATCAGTGCCAAGCTAGGAAACGTGGGCTTTAACGGTGCTTGGGTATCGAGGGTCGATTTTTGTGTTTTAATGCCTATTATATGTATTACGTCATTGTTGGTCATTTTCAATACTCTTTATCAATCAAAATTCATAGCATCCTTGTCGATTTTACTTACTCAATATCAAGTTTCCCAAGCATTAGTCAGATTTTGACGACCCCTTTCATGAACTCCTCGAGTTCCCCATGTGTTGGTTAGATTTGCGATCATATGCATAATTAGATAAGTTTTATTTATATTTTTATGAATGAAACACATAAAAGTTGAAATGATAGCATTTTTATATTTGCATTAGTCCTGGATTGGTGGTCATCTGGACTTCTAGTCGTCTAGACTTCTAGTCGTCTGGACTTCTAGTCATCTAGGCTTCTGGTCTTCTACATTTCTAATTGTCCAGGCTTCTAGTCATCCAAACTTGCTGTCATCTAAACTTCTGCTCGTTCAGACTGTGGGTCGTTCTAGTTATGTTGACTGGGATCTAACTCTTGGTACTTCTCCTTGTGCTACTCCTCTTCTTGTTAGTGTCATGATCCACAATTATCACATATTATAGAATTTTGAATCTGAATTTATCCTTGGATCACACCTCAAGAGATTAGAGCATTAGAAATGAGAGAGAAAGTGATTGAGGGAAGAGTGGAGAGTGCACAACAATTTTTCCATCTATGGAAAACTGAGGTATTCCCATGAATTTATGATCCTTCTATATAATCAAATATTTTTTATACACGAGGGAAATAGCCTAAAAAAGGAGGTGATATTACATGAAATGATTTCTTATTTTTAGTAGAGAGAGTAAAATGAAGTAAAATTACATTTCTAACTCCATTCTAGTGAGGGTTGTACATGTTATTTTGGTCATTTTACTTAAGTGAGCTCGTGGCTCGACTTTCTTCAGGCTCATCCAAGCTACTGGTCATCTGGACTTCTGGTCATTTAGGATTAAGGTCATCTATGCTATTGGTCTTCTAGTTATCCAATCGTCTAGACTTTTGGTCATCCAGACTTCTAGCCTTATCAACCTTTAGTCGTCTAGTTTTTTGGTCATCTAAACTTCTTATCATCTGAACTTCCACTGATATGGACTTTTGGTCGTTCGGATTTTGGGTTGTCTAGGCTTTTAGCATCCAGATGTTTGATCTTCTATACTTCTAGTCATCGCTCTGAGAGTTTCAGTACACATGTTCTGTTTGGAATAACAAATAAATCAAAAATCAAATATAATGACTAGACTTGCCTCACTGTACTAGCCACACATAATTATACAATTTTGAATTAGGTAAGGCCGATGTTGGTTGATGTGTTTATGTTATGATTATGAATGACTTAGTTTATCTTATTTGTAATGGTTCATTATTATAGATGGGAATTAAGATGATTATTATTGCATGTATTAGATGTTGGGGCAATTTATTTCAAAAATATTTTTTCTGCAAAAGGAAAGAATAAAGGGCTTGGTGCCCGAGGGTGCTAAGCCCACAAATTGTGTGTTATACCTCTTGATGTGTTGAACTATATATCTACTTCTCCCTTTTAATACATAATATTTAGTTAGACTTTTTAATTTTACATATAATTATTTGATTTAGGTTAGTGTTGATAGGATTAGGATAATATCACTACCGGTGATGTCTTACGAAGCCTATAGGACGCAAATCATGAAAAACAAACTACCTAAAGATGGAGGAAGTGAAGATATTATTGGCCATCCTTAATTAGAGAATCCTTGGGTTGTACTTGGGCAGGATCTTGGCTACACTTTTACTTTTCTTCTAGGGTGTATAATGGTACCTGATCACACTCGCATTTTTTACTATTATTTTGTTGTGTTTCGGTACTCACTTATGACTGGTTTAATTAATTGTGCTTTAGAAATGATATGCATTTTTAGGTTTGTTTTCTATGGTTTTGTGTCAAGCCTTACCTAGGAATTTTTGTTAGCCTCAAAGAGTAAATTAAATTTTCCACCAATAATAAAAATTAAATTTTAAAAATACAATTCAAAATTAAAAAGAAAAAATAAAATCACAACACAGGGTAATTAATTAATTAAAATCTATTAGAAATCATAGAAGTAACTATGCTTTATGCATCCCTATTGAGTTCTCTCTTTAATTTCAAACACTTTACCCATTGCATAGAAGAAAGAATTAGACGAGTGAACACAACTTCCCTTTATGAAAAAGTCTACCTTTCGCATGTGATTAGCCTGAATCAACTTTCCTCATATGCATGCATACTTAGTTTACATACAAAACACAGAATTTAATAACAAAAGTCAAAACACTACAGGAGTTAAGCATATTTGTGTCAGCAAGATCAGACCCAAATTGGATGCAGATCCGATGACATTTAATGGTTATCGTCGGATTGCATTTGATTTAAATTCAATTTTTTCCTCCCTTAAATCAGGGGTCGCTAACTTTATTTACATCAAAATATTTTTACACGAATAATTTGTGTTTGTTGTTACGTCGTACTAGTGTCTGATTTATTTTTACGAAACGTGAGTTGAAATTTACGTCTGAAAATATCAGACGATGAATATAACTTCGAATTTCCATCAAATTTTTGTTGAGAAATATTGTATAGTGTTGAGATATTATTGTTGATTTCACATCGGAATTTGAGTAAAAAAATGAATACAAATCTGACGCAAACCTGTAATATAATAAAAAAAAGATTAAGTATCGATTACATTTCCATAATATGCACAAAATTACATTCCACATCGCATACCATATTAAGCAATAATCATTTTACAGTTCAAATCTCTAAAAAATAGCATTAATAAAAGGAAGGTACTGTCACAAATCATCCTAAATAAGAATAAAAATATTAATTCAAAAATTCTGCAACAAATGTTCTGCCTAATATTTACAAATTAGAAAAAACTAGTCATCATCTCCGTCCACTCTCTCCTCCTCCTCCTCCTCCTGCACTGATGTTATCAGTTGCTTGCTCCGACAATTTGCTAAGGTCCCCTCCAAGCGTATTATATAGTTCTCAACTCTATGATGGCCTTCCAGCATTTGCCCGTGCAACTGGCGGATTTCTTCGTTTATTGTAACCCCATGCCTGATAAGGGCCTCCTGCTCTGGTTGTGAGGAGCTAAGGAAACTAAGAAAGGACCACAGTGTTAGGTATGTCTCATATGCCAGAAATTTAGAGTCTCCTGAAATGAAGAGGTGTGTCTTCTAGAGAAGTGTATATCTTGGAATTTAGTGGGTTTGGGGAGCGAGGGCGTTTTAGTAATATATCTGTGGGTTTTATGTATAAATAGATGTGTACCCTATAGGTATGTAACCGAACTATGTAACTCATCTGAAATAGTAAATTCATCGCTCTGCTCCCGAGAACGTAGGCATCTTTGCCGAACCTCGTTAAATCTTTATGTTCTTCTAGTTCTGTGTCTATTCCTGCCTTTCTTCGCCCTAAATTACACCCCACACATAAGAACTCGACCTCAAAGGCTATGTCGTTCGCTATAAGGCAAACCATCACCTTATTCCTCTTGTCGCCTAGGTCTAAAGCTCGTACACGGACTACATAGTGGTAGACTGAGTACCACTACTGCTGACAGAAGTTTGAGCCTGAGCGATTAAGTGCTTCTACTGGAACTACTCGAACTCCTCCTACATAATGAAAACCAATGTTTTATGTAGTCTTTAACGCAGAAATGTATTTTGCACGCAACAACATAGTTAGCATAATGTAGTTTTTAATCGAGCTTCGTGCGTACAATTATTGATGAATTATCAATTGCCAAACGTAATTTCTGACACATGCGATAATGATATTATTACCAAAGCTAGCTATGGTAACAAAAAGGGCCAACAGACACATTGGCTCAATTGTTTTTTATTTATTAAATCATGAGCGGCAAAGAATTTGAATAAAGTATTTATAATATAAGGAAGATAATGCGTGCCGACTAAGCCTAGTTGGATAGATCTTCATTTTTAAAAAAATTATAAAGTTCTTTTTTTAGAGTGGAATTGTTTCAAAATTATGTTTTGAAATATTTTTCATAGGCACCCTCTGTTTTTTCTTTTAAACTATTGATTATGATTAACTTTATATAGTGATACCATTTTTTTATCAAATTAATTAAAATTGCAAAAATGACTGTATTATATATATAAGTTTATTGAGAATTTTAGGACTAAGAAAATAAGAATTGACACAAATCCAGAGAACATACAGAGATTTAACGAGTTTCGGCAAAGATGCCTACGTCCTCGGGAGCAGAGCGCGACTTTCTTTCAATTTCAGAAAAGAGTACAGAATAAGTACTGGGGTTACAATATATATATATATATATATATATATATATATATATATATATATATATATATATATATATATATATATATAATCCCAGTGTACAATATGAATTACAAAATTACTCCTATACCGTATCATGGGAGCGCTGCCCCCGCACCACCAACTCACATAATGTAACTCCCCCAATTAGACAGATGCTTCCGCTCGCGATCTCTGCTATGCTCGCTCCACTCTACTCTAGCATCGGTTCTTTATCTGATATATGAGCAATACTGAACGAAGCTGTTTAAGAAAACCTACAACTCATATAAATCAAAATTACCTGTACAAAGCATACATAATACACCTAAAAAGCCTAAATCATTACTACAATAAAATAAAAAAATAAAAAAAATAAAAAAAATTGTACTTCGGGGAGCAACTCCAATCTTAACCGAGCATTAATAAGATCTAATCCTCCTGCACATTGTTACCATATTCATTGACAAAAAAAAAATGTACTTTGCAACCAAATAATAAATCTCCACAAGGTTTCCTCCAGGGCAGCAATAATAATAATCCAAACTTGCGAACCACTACCTCTATTATTTAATGATATATGTGTACAAGACCCTCATTGTGTGCAACAACGGACCCATTGCATGCAGAATCGAGCTGGAAATTGAAAAGGAAAGGGAATAATCCAGGGTGTTTTGATTGAAATAGGGTTAGGAATAGCAGCAAGAGATGAGTGAAGATGATGGCCGAGGTGTTAATAGGATTGGGTCTTTATGGTTATATCATGTGAGCCCATGTGCAATAGGGTAGGAGAACATGGATGACCTATACTAAATAAGGAAATTTCTCCCTTTCTCTCTCTCTATTCATCAACCCCCTTGTCTTGAGAAACAATTGAAATCATGCATGGTTGTGAATCATCCACATATATCACATGTCTCTATATAAGATCACCGTTACTGAGCTCTTTTTACCTGTTGAGTTGCAATCATGGTGATCGTATTGAAGGAACTTTTGCTGGCCGTTGAGGGAGAGGAGAGAAGGAAGAAGAAGAGGAGCGCGTTGAGAAGGAGAAGGTGCGTGGGGAGGAGAGTAAGAGCTCTGAGAAAACTGGTGCCGAATGGGGAGACAATGGAGATTGGAAAACTGTTCAGTGAGGCGGCTGACTATATATCGAGTTTGCAGATGCAGGCGAAGGCAATGCAGATCATGGTTAGGGTTTTGTCGGGAGAGGAGATGTAGCTAAGTGATTGATACGTTTAAGGTTGGATGTTGATGGGTTTGATGAAGACGTTGTGTTCTTCTTTGGCTGAGTTTAAGTGAAGGCTTTTTATTTTATTTTTTTATTTTTTGATTTGCTTGTTTTGAGTATGGTCTTTTTAGTTAGGTATATGTTCTATGTGATTTCTAGAGGAAGTACATCGACGGTTCATTAATTCATGAGTTTGGTGATACATTATTATTATTATTAGTTAGGTCTGTTGGAAATTCTTGTGTTTTATATGGATTTTTAAGTGGATTAGATATATTATTTAGGTTTTTTATGAACTCAAGTTATATTGTTTGATTGGGTTGACAGGAAATGTCAGGATGAACAAATAATAGGCTTTGTCATAGATTTGTTTGGGATTAATTTTATTTTTCAATTTTTATTTGTGATAATTATATACACAACACTCAAAAGAATTAGCACCTAAGTGATATTTGAGAGAGAAATTGAAAAACTGATGAAATAGTGCTAGATTGATTTGTAGACAGTAATGTTTCGAGTGTCGTGCTATTTTAAAAATATGTTTGTTTAGTATATATTTTACATGTTTTTATTTTTTATTTTCAAAAATAATTAATTTATTTTTTAAAAAACACTCAAAGCACCTTAGAACTGCTTTGACTATTTTTCAAAATAACAAACTATATTGTATATATCAAATATGTGTGTTTCATTTTAAATGAAAACATAAACAAAAAAATCAATAAAAAGAACACAAAATGATCTCAAATCGATCCAAACCATTATTTGCACATGCACTCACACACAATGAGAGAGATCTTTTTAGGGATCTCGAGCTAAATTCAACTCATTAGAGTTTTAGCCAACAGGATATGATATTGTCACGTTCATACATTTTACTTATTACATTTATACCGCAACATCTTTACAATCACTTGAAAAAATACACCATTTTAACTTTTAAAAAGAGCGACAAATTTTTTTATGCATAGATAAAGTGATATATACATACATACATACATATATATGTATATATATATATATATATATATATATATATATATATATATATTATATGATTAAAGTTTAATTATTAGATATATAAATACACAATAACTGGTGGTATGTATGTATGTAAATTTTCTTTTGAATTATAGATTCAGAGCCATGGCCAAGAAAAATCTACATAGTAAAATATAGGGGGAAAAAAAAAAGCGTCTCCATATAACTAATTGTTTTGTGGGCTAATCATGGTTGAGAATTATCTAATAAGTGATAGCTTTGATCAGCTATTAAACTTCCTAAAGATTATTCCTCTTAAGGAGTTAATTGCTAGAGTAACCTCTGGGAATTTGCTCCTGAAATAGTAGGCTTTGGGGAGACCCCTCATGATTTTTTGAGCTCATATGATGAATAGCTTAAGCAAGCTGGTAATTTTTTTTTAACAATTCAGTAGTTATAATGAAGAAAGTTTTCCCACTATTGTCACTATGGATCGCTATGCAAAAAATATGTAAGTTTTGAGCCCCAAATTTCATTGAATCCATCATCAGTTTTTGCCTCATTAAGCTCCGAAAATCAACTTAAATTTTGTAGTATAAAATTAATTTTAATTTTTTTCACCGAAGCTTAATATAATGCCTAGCAGTTCCCATTGACTAGTAGACCTTTTTCTGAAAGTGAATGTCTGCAAGCGCTTTATGTGGACATTAAATGAGTGGGTCGGTATATCATTTCACAAGGTTGCTCCCAAAATGATCAATATAATCCAATTCATTATAAGGGCAATTAACGAATTATAAAATGATTATAGTTGAAATAAGATTGATTAATCCAAAACACAAAAAACAATAGGAGTTAACAAAGATGAATGCCAACATGATTCGATATAGATCTGTTCGGCATTACTGGTTGCCATAGATTTCGCTTGGCATCGCAAATTAAATATGCCGGCGTTACTGCTGGCGGTCCTGTTAGTTTCGAATGCCCCGGCTCTATTAATAACTGTTACAGAATGAGAAAAAGAAATTAATGGTCTTACTTTAAAAGTGACAGTAGCTTGAATATGATTATATCTATGATGAAATGGAAGTAGATATTTATACGAATGGAATTCCTCTCAGATTTGACAGAAATTGGTCAATGTATAATGCAGACTGATTATAGCTTTCTGCTCCCGGATTATTCTTGCGGTTAGCTGCCTTGGTTTGGTGAGGCGGTTGAGTGAATCTTCAATGACTGAATATTTATAATCCGATCACTCAGAATTTGCTCGATAATCTTCTGTTAAGAGAGAAGGTTGAATGACTGCGTCCGCACCGTAAGCAAGCGAGAATAGTGTTTCGAGACCATGCTTCCTCTAATATTTAAGATATGTTTGGGGCAGTTGCAACTTAATAATAAAATGTTGCGCCGCAACTACCACAGGAAGGAGCTGCGCAGAAGCTGCTTCGAATAAGCTGAAGAGTTTGTTTTTTATATTTTGAAAAAAGCTATGTTGTAGCTATTTTTGGAAAAATAACAATTCTGCCCCTGTATTGTAATATTGTTTATAATATAACTATTCATATCAATACATTTAATACTTTAAAAGCAAAAATCAAATGCAGAAAATTATTAAAAAAAAGATAAACAGCTCACTTAACAGTAAGTAGCATGATTATTAAAAGTATAAATAAGACTATTAAAACAATAATTAATAATATTATTTTTAAAATACAGACGACGTATGTCACGAGCTATGTCATCCTCCAGGGATACTCTCCATGACTGATCACTCTCAGCGGTATAATCTTCTAGTCTATATGTCTACCGAAAAATAATCGCAATTTTTTGTGATTCTCCACGGGCACTTGTAAAACTGTCTTTTGTAGCTATGTGATTGAGGTGAAGTTAACAGGAAACATTGAAGTCCACAGTAACAGTGCAACCCTTGGGAGGTACCAAAAATCCTTGAGTTCATCTTTCTAAAAAAAACTCATTAGACATAACGCATGTAAAAATTAATAACATAAGTAATTAATTATAGTTTTATGTAGCTATGAGGTCTTAGAGAACTTAGTATATAAACCAACTAATATGTCACTTTAAGAAGTCATCAGACCTTATAAAATAAGGGTTTTTGGTTGTCTTTAACTCACAAAATACTAAGCTCGTGTGTGACACATATTCATATCACCAAAAAATGTCATTTACAAGAATCTAAAAAACGTAGCACTGAAAAAAAAGAAAGGAATTTTGTTGTCTTTATTATGATTTCACATGTGACACCAAGCAATAGCGACAAACAGGTCATCCAAAAGAACTCACAAGATCAAAAGTTTCATTAGATCTTCAAAATCCACAAAAAGAAAAAAAAATGCAAAAGGAAAAATGATACCTTCAAACAAAATGAAAAAGTAAAACAATTAATATCAAATACACATGGAATAATAATAAACATAAACTGTATAAAATACTGATATAATAAACTGTGAATTTCTTTAATAATCATTACAATTAATAATATGATAAAACTCCAATCACCTTTCAGTTATCACATCTTTAATTCATTACTTCAACTCTATTATCTATTTTTCTCCTTCCCCATCTAGTACAGGTCTCAAAAACATCATTTTTAGCCTATGACAAAGACTGTCCAAGACAGTACTCATATGCCTCGACAAGGACATGTTCACAATCCTCGTCTGCCCTACGGAAGTCAATGTCGTTGCAAAAAGGCTGTCGTCGAATATAATTGTAGAGAGTTAATGTGGAAATCACAATCAACACCTTTTTGAGAAATGGGTAAGATGACATATAGCGAAGTATAATAAATAGCTTTTTCTATACACCCAAAGTCCTCTCAATAACCCTGTGTAAAGATGAATGCCTTTTGTTGAACGTTTCTTTCCTGCCTTGCACGAGATTGCTAGCTCGCTCAAAATCAGGTAGATGGTATCTCCTATCAGGATAGAGCTTGAGATACCCTCGTTGCAATAGATTATCCAACATCAACCAATTAACATTTACCTGATATGAATTGAAGGATCAGTGTTGAAACAAAAAGGAATTAGAACAATAGTTCAGTCTCAACTGAACATGTTGGTAGATGTGAGAAGTTGTATTTATTATTGACAGTCATGTGCACTGCCCTCTCAATAGGTCATGTCAAAAGTGAAGCACAAGTTAAAGTCACATAGCACCATGACATTATGCATCGGCGACCCACAACGGCTGATGAATGCAATCTTCTCATTATTTGGAACACGTGCATCAGTGTGTGTTCCATAGATTACACCAATATAATTCTAGAAAGATAACAAACTATTTTGTAATTATGATATTTATATGAAAATAGAATGTAATAAATATGAGAAATTACCTTAAAATATGACATATACCGTGCAATGTATAAAATCTCTGTGGGGGTCCATTTGAATGTAGGATCAGTTGGTTCTATGACTTGTAAAGAAAAACATACAAGTGCATTCAACATTATTCAGAAGTATCTGTAAATTATTTTGAAGGAGTGTTGAAATTACTCCATAGCTGCTCGCATTGATTCATTCTACGATAATACGTAGAGCGTTATTTTCAGCACCTCTCATGAAATCGTTCTTGATGAACCATGAGGTCCATAATTTCTGTGTAGTCCCTGCAACATAATGAGAAATATCACTTATGTCATGCAGAACATATTTTTAAATCTTGTTAAGTGGTTCGAAAGCAACTCCCCAATCCATTTGTCACCAACAAATGAAGATGTCATGTAAGGGGAAAGCTCTATGGAAGAGTTAAAATATTCATAAATCAAGCATACGTCAGCTGATGCACCCAAAATATGTTTGATATTTCACATATATTTTATACTCATTTTTTATGATATTGCACATTAAAGGAGGGTATTCTCATGTTTTGTTGCAGGTATGTAGGATTTTGGCATTTGGAGCAAAAAGAAAGAAATTTGGAGTCAAATAAGGCATTTTTGAAAATTGCTCTAGCGCCGACGGAGCTAGTATCCCAAAAGGGGGCAAAAATCTATACAATGCGACAGTGTCAGGATGGTTGTCGACGACATCAGGATGGGCACCGACGACTCCATTTGGCAGAGCCTAAGTGCTGACGACACCCATGACGGTTAATTGACAGATTCAATGTATTGTGATGATTTTTGGAAGGCTACTTGAGTCATCTCTTGTGAAATTCGACCCTACACTATATTAGAGTGATTAAATGCCAGAAAAAGGATTGTAAGCGAGAGGGGGTGTGTGGAAAGTGTGTTAAAATTACTGTAAGTTTTGAGAGAAAAGTAAAATAAGGGTTTTCTCTAGAGTTGTAGGAGAGGAAGGATAGCGAGAGATTTCTTCTTCCTTTTCTAAGAGAGAATTGAGTGTTGTTGTAAAGAGAGAAAGAGATTCAAAGAAACTTCAAGGGATTTGCTTTGGGGAAGAGTTTTAGATAAGTTGTTTTATTAATTGTTGTTTGTATGAAATTTCTCTTTTATATAACATCCATGTTTTGTTGTATCTTTCTCATTAATTATGAGTAAATTTATTTAGCTTTATCCTTGCAATGAGATATGGTAAGATGAAGAGATAGATTGGATATTCAATTTAAATGTTAATACTTGTGATGATATTACACTTCGTACTTTCATTTACTTTTTGATCTGACCATTTAAAATATTAAAATTTATTGTGAAACATATGATCTGAATAGACTATGCATTTTAAAACAAAGTAAAAATCACATTCAATTCCATGGATGATAATGTAGTTCATGGGTTTGAGTGCAAATAAAAAGGGAAATATGCTTTGTTGGGCGTAGAATTTGAGATTTTTTGGGTGACAGACTAAAATTCCTAATTCAGTGCTAGTGTTTGGAAACTAAACTGAGAGTTAGCCCTCAGGCAAGGGGGAAGTGGGAGCTCTGGAGTGAGAGCCAGTATCTTCCCAGCCTAACCACAGATTCATGGATTAAAACTAGGATTAGCCAATGTTTTTATGCTTCTATTTGACACAATTCAATTTCCAACAATCTAAATCTTTCACTAACTATAACCTCATTGTAAAGGGAATGATACATTCTCCAAATTGAACCGTTCGTTACAAAATTGTAAAACTTTGTTTAGAATTAGTAAATTTACTTTGAAGTTTAGAAAGTAGTTTGGTAAACATAGTTCTATTAGCATCATTAAACAATAGTAACTTGTGCTTTTCACTTATAAGTTTTATATAATTTGAACGTTGTGATTTAGTGCTACTATCATAAATTTACACCTTCCTTATGGGATCGATAATCAGGACACCACTAAAGTTCTATAATACTTGAGTGATATATATACTTGTGTTTATATTTTGATGACTATATAAAAATATATAGATATACAAAACACCGCATCAAGTTTTTGGCGCCATTATTGAGAAATGTAACACTAAATTTAGTAGTATTTGAAAGACTTTGGTTTGATATATAGAACTTATTTTTGTGTTATTGATTATTTTTAAGTGTGCTTATTGTGTATGTATATTATTTTAATGAATATGATTATAAACTAGAATTTTATTCACAAAAAAGTCTATATCTAATAATAAATGAAGTTCTAAAAAATGAAATTTTGAATTGGTTGGATATATTAACTTATCCAATTTATAATAGTTGTCAGTTGAGTCATATTCATTTTGTATCTAAGAAAACGGAGATGATTGGGACAACAAAAGAAAAATAAATTAATTCCCACAAAAATATTCATAGGGTAGAGAATTTATATATATTAGTAGGACATTAATTTTTATTGATCTTTTTTGATCAATTAATTGATAGATTAGTAGGACATCCAATTATTATTGCATAGATGGTTCTTGATGTGAGGAAATTCCTAAGGTACACGAGGATTGAGAAAAACAACATTTATAAACCTTTATAAAACTTTTGTCTTTATAATAATGCATGTTAAACTCTACAATAATCTTGCTAAATTATAACAATAAATAATAACTTTTTTTATTTGATTGAGTATGATATTAATGTGTTTATGAATAAATTCTTGTTTTTGACACTATTGTATATAACTATCTTGAACAACTATCTTTGGTTTTATGAAGATATAAAAAGACTAATTTGATTTTAAATAAAAAGTAGTGTCAATTTAAGGAGATCGGGGACATAAAGTTTCAATAAAAGTGATTACAGTGAACAAAGTAAGAAATTTAAATAATATAAAAACTTTCAACAACACATTCATTAAAGAATTAGAAGTTTATTTAGGCCTGATCACAGAAAAATACATTAAGAAATTCATATCTATTTTTGATGAAATTGCACTTTAAAGAAATGTATTTTCTTTATTTTATTGCAGGAATGAAGATTTATAAGTGATGGAAGCAAAAAGCATGAAATGGAGCAAATTTGGATCAAAAAAGGAGGAAATTCATGCAAATTAAACTAAGTCGCCGACGACGAGATTGAGGCCGCCGACGGCGAGATCGTGAGGAGAATTTCTGAAGGAATTATAACTACCTCGCCGACAGCGAGCCCGAGCCCCGCCGACAAGCCGAGATCGCGCTGTTTGAAGACCTTCTAGAAGCCCCGCTGACGGCGAGGTCGTTTCCCGCCGATGGCGAGACAGTTCAAAATGCATATACATTGAACCTGGACACTTTTTGAAAAGGTGTTTAAGCACCTCTTGGACCTTTGCCTACCTCTATAAATAGAGGACGAATTTTAGTCATTTGTGTGTGTGTCTCTTTATAGTGTCTTAAGTGTCATTTGTGTGTGAGTTTGAGTGTGTTTAGTGAGTTCACTAGTTTAATTGAGTGCTAATTAGTTTGTTGTACTAGAAGGAAAAGTCAAAGGAACTTTAAGGAGTCTGCTTGGGGAGGAAATTAAGATAAATATCTTTGTTTATTGTTGTTAACTTTAGATGAAATCCATGCTTTGTTTTATTCCTATGCATTTTGAGTAGTTTTCTTAGTCTTTCTCCTTGTTTATGAAAATTATGCGGATTGATGAAATTAAATAGAAGCACCTAATATAATATAAATAAATTTTCATAATTTTTACTTAAAACTTAATTTACTTTCAATCTGACCAATTGAGTAGTTAAAATATGTTGAATTATCAACTATAGTAAAAATTACATCCAATATTCAGGGAAGTCAAAAGCCTTGGAAGGCGGGTGCAAATAAATAGGGAAATATTAATTATCGGACGTAGAATTGAACATTTTAGTGTGACAGACTAAAATATTCAATTTGGTCCTATTGTTTGAGAGCTGAAGTGTAGATGTTAGCCCTCAGGTGAGGGGAACGTGGGAGCTCTGAAGTGTCGACCAAGTATCCTCCCGAACCTAGCCGCAAATTCAGTAATCAAACATAGGATTAGTCAATGTTCTTTGTACCTGGACCAAAGGGTAAAGAATAGGAATGCTCCTATTTGTCACAATACAATTAAAAAAATCCTATTTAAATTCATCATTCACCTAATTTTCTAAAAACAAGGAGAAGGATACTTTTTCTAAATTATTTAAATCAACTTATTTCAAGCATTACTTTACTTTAGTTTATTATAGTTACTTTGAATTTCCGTTAACTTTATTAGTAAGTAATTCCTTTAAATTTAGCTGATAACAAATTCTGTTAAAAACTTCCCTGTAGGATCGATAAACAGGACTCCACTAGAGCCCTGTATTACTTGATACGATACGTATACTTGCGTAGAATTCACATTATACATTAAATCATATATCTATATTTAAAGCGGGATCAAGTTTTTGGTGCCGTTGCTATAAACATAAATTGCAAACTTATTAAAAGTGGGTCAAGTTTTTGGCGCCGTTACCGGGGAAGTAAAGAAATTATTTACTAAAGTAACAGACTAATCTAAAATTTATTTTATAAAATTGTATGCGAAAATTTGGAAACAAAAATTTAATACCTTACGATTCAGAATTAGAGCGTATAATTAAAAGAATTAGAAAACAAAAAGGAGAAATTATAAACTTAACACAAATGGCAAATATACCTGAAAATGAAAATATAAATCAACCAAGACCATTACGAGATTATGCCAACCCTACATTAGATGAAATTCATTTAACTATTCAAAACCCTGATGTAGCTACTATTTCATTCGAACTTAAACCTGCAATTATCCAAATGGTACAAAATAATCAATTTAGTGGTTCACCTACTAAAGATCCTAATTTACATCTTGCTAGTTTTTTAGAACTATGTGCTACTTTCAAATATGAAGGAGTATCTAACGATGCTTATTAGACTTACACTTTTTCCTTTTTCTTTAAGGGATAAGGCTAAAATGTGGTTAAATTCGTTAAGCACTCGGATCTATTAAAACTTGGGGAGAATTATCACAAAAATTTCTATCCAAATATTTTCCGCCATCTAAAACTGCTAAGCTTAGAAATGATATAACTTATTTTAGTCAGTTTGATGGAGAGTCAATATATGAATCTTGGGAGAGATTTAAAGAACTTCTTAGGAAATGCCCACATCATGTGTTACCAGATTGGTTAATTATCCAAACTTTCTATAATGGATTAGTAGGATATTTAAGATCAATCATCGATGCTGCTGCTGGAGGATCATTAATGTCAAAACCATTTGATGAAGCCTATGCACTAATCGAAGAAATGTCAACTAATAATTTTCAATGGCCTGCTGATAGAATGAATCTGAAAAAAATAGCTAGTATTCATGAAAATGATGCAATATCTATGTTAGCTTCACAAATTGTTGCTATATCTAAAAAATTAGATCATTTTGGAATGAATTACTCTCCAACTATATCAGAAGAAAATTCATCTGGACAACTTATAGAATCCCAATCTTAATATGAAATAATTAATGCAATTAACAACAGACCCAATAATCCTTATGCAAATTATTATAATCCTGGATGGAAAAATCATCCTAATTTTAATTGGAATAATAATACAACTAATCAACCATGGATGAATAATATGACACAACAATTAGGAAATCCATCTAATCAAGGAAATCCTAATTATAAACCTAATTATCCACCTGGATTTAATATAATAACCCTCAATTTAAAGATAAGAAATTATCTATAGAAGAATTAATATTAAATATGGGTCAACACTTACAAAATCAAGGAAATAAATTACAAATACACGGAAACCAATTACAAAATCAAGGAACAACTATAAAAAATATTGAAACTCAATATCGCTACTGCACTTAATAATAGAATACCTAGAACATTTCCTAGTAATGTGGAAATAAATCCCAAATACAAAGGAAATGAACAAATTAAAGCGATACAATTATGAAGTGGAAAATAATTAGAACCTCAAATTCAGAAAGAACTTGAAAGTCAAAAAGAGGAAGTGGAAATTGAAAAGGAAAAAAATCAACAAGATCCAAATTTAGAAAATCCTTTAATACATATGAAAATTTCTGTTGAAAAACCTCCACCACCATTTCCTCAACGACTAATTCAACATAAAAAAGACAAACAATTTGCTAAATTCCTTGAAATTTTGAAGAAATTAACGATAAATATTCCTTTCGTAGAAGCTTTAGAACGTATGCCAAACTATGTAAAATTTATGAAAGATATTCTAAATAAAAAAAGAAAATTTACCGATAATGAAATTGTTGCATTTAGTGAAGAGTGTAGTGCTATTATTCGAAAAAACTTTCCGAAAAATTAAAAGATCCCGGTAGTTTCACTATACCTCGCGCTATCGGAGAAAAATTCTATGGAAAAGCATTGTGTGACTTAGGTGCAAGCATCAATCTAATGCCTCTATCAATTTTTAAGAGATTAGGATTGGGAGAAATTTCACCTACTTCAGTAACTCTTCGCTTAGCCGATCGTTCGTTACATATCCTAAGGGAGTTATTGAAGATGTATTAGTAAAAGTGGATAAATTTATCTTCCCCGTAGATTTTATTGTTCTAGATATGGAAGAAGATAAAGAAATTCCTATCATTTTAGGAAGACCATTTTTAGCCACTAGAAAAGTTATGATTGATGTTCAGAAAGGAGAATTAACTATGAGAGTAAATGACCAAAAAGTAACTTTTAATATTGCTAAATCAATGAAATATCCTGGACTAGAAAAAGATGATGAGTGTTTTCGAATAGAAGTACTCGATCATTTACAAAAAGAACATTTTAAAGAATATTATGAAGAAAAATTAGAAAAAGAAAATATTGAATTAATTGAAAAATCTGAGATAAATGAAGAATTAGATTATATTCAAGAGAAATTTGAATTTTTGGATAACACGAAAAATACTGAAAAAAATATAGTTCCATCAATTATTAAAACTCCTGAACTTGAGTTAAAAATGTTACCTAATCATTTAAAGTATGCTTACTTAGGTAATTCTTCAACTCTACCGATTATTATTTCATCCGAATTAAATGAATCTCAAGAACAAAAACTTTTAGATACATTAAAAAAATATAAGAAAAATTTTGGTTGGACTTTAGCAGATATTAAAGGAATTAGTCCTTCAATCCGTATGCACGTAATTATTTTAGATAATGAACATAAACCTAAAGCAGATCCACAAAGGAGATTAAATCCGATAACGAAAGAAGTAGTTAAGAAAGAAATTTTAAAATGGTTAGATAATGGTATTATATATCCTATTTTCGACGATGCTTAGGTAAGCCCAATTCACCGTGTACCTAAAAAAGGAGGGGTGACTCGTCAAAGCTAATGAAAATAATGATCTTATCCCTATAAGACAAGTTACCTGGGTGGCGAATATGTATTGATTATAGAAAATTAAACACAACCACTAGAAAAGATCACTTCCCTTTACCATTTCTAGACTCGGATGTTAGATAGATTAGCCGGACATAAATATTTTTGTTTCTTAGATGGATATACCGGTTATCATCAAATACAAATTGCTCCCGAGGATCAAGATAAAACTACATTTACTAGTCCTTATGGAACTTTCACTTTTCGAAGAATGCCTTTTGGATTATGTAATGCACCTGCAACATTCCAAAGATGTATGATGTCTATATTTAGTAAATTAATTGATAATGGAATAGAAGTATTTATGGATGATTTCTCTATATTCGGAACAACATTTGACACATGCTTAAATCATCTTGAAAAATTATTTGAAGTATGTGAGAAAACTAATTTAGTTCTTAATTGGGAGAAATGTCAATTTATGGATACAGGCGGCATTGTATTAGGGCATAAAATTTCGGAAAAAGGCATGGAAGTAGACCCTGCAAAAATTCAAGTAATAGCTAAATTACCACCTCCAACTACGGTAAAAGGGGTAAGAAGTTTTCTTGGACATGCTGGATTTTACAGGCGCTATATTAAAGATTTTTAAAAAATTACTAAACCTCTATGCCAACTTCTTGAAAAGGACAAGAAATTTGAATTTAGAACTGAATGCTTGAATGCTTTCGAATTATTAAAAGATAAATTAATTACAAGACCTATAATAGTTTCACCTAACCTGGGAGAAACCATTCGAGCTTATGTGTGATGCTAGTGATTATGCTATAGGAGCAATTCTTGGGCAAAGATATGATAAGATTTTCAAAGTTATATATTATGCTAGTAAAACTCTAAATGATGCTCGAAATAAATTATACAGATTATCGAAAGAGAATTATTAGCAGTTGTATATGCTTTTAAAAATTTCAGCATTATCTAATAGGAACTAAATGTATTGTGCATACTGATCATTCTGCTATATAATATTTAATGCAAAAGAAAGATTCTAAACCAAGATTAATCAGATGGATATTATTAATGCAAGAATTTGATTTTAAGATAATTAACAAAAAGGGAACTGATAATCAAATTGCTGATCATCTATCAAGATTAGAAAATCATAAATTATCTAATATTGATAATGAAATTTTAGACAGTTTTCCTGATGAACAACTTTATAATATTAATGAGTTGAAAATACCTTGGTATGCTGATATAGTAAATTATATTGTAAGTGATATTTTACCACCTATGTTAACTTTGCAAAAACGAAAAAATTCATTCACGATACTAAATCATACTTTTGGGATGAACCATACTTATATAAGCAATGTAAGGATCTAATTATTAGAAGATGCGTGCCTTATGAAGAAATCGAACCAATTATTCAAAAATGTCATGATTCCGATTTTAGAGGACATTTTGGGACAGATAAAACTGCATATAAAATTCTACAATCTGGATTCTACTGGCCTACTCTATTTAGAGATGTATATAGATATATAAAAACCTGCGATAAATGCCAAAGAGTAGGAAACATATCGAGAAAAAATGAAATGCCTCTGAATTTTATATTAGAAGTTGAAATTTTTGATGTTTGGGGATTAGATTTCATGGGACCTTTTATTCCTTCATTTGGAAACTCATATATATTAAGTAGTTGTTGATTATGTTTCCAAATGGATTGAAGCACAAGCTTTATCTAGGTGTGATGCTAAAAGTGTTTCAAAATTCTTAATGAAAAATATTTTTACTATATTTGGAATGCCGAAAGTGATTATCACTGACGGAGGAACTCATTTTAGAAACAAATATATTCACAAGCTAGTAGAAAAATATAATATTATGCATAAGATATCAATCGCTTATCATCCACAAACTAATGGATTAGTCAAGTTTCTAATCGAGAGATTAAGCGTATATTAAAAAAGTCCGTAAATCCTAATAGATCGGATCGGTCTATAAGACTAGACACTGCATTATGGGCATACATGACTGCTTATAAAACTCCGATTGGAATGACTCCTTATAGGCTTATATATGGAAAAACTTGCCACTTACCAGTTGAATTAGAACATAAAGCATATTGGGCGATTAAAGAATTTAATTATAATATGAAAGAAGCTGGTGAGAAGAGATTGTTGCAATTAAATGAATTGGAAGAACTAAGAAACGAATCATATGATAATGATAGGATTTATAAAGAAAGAATGAAATTATGGCATGATCGGAAGATTAATCAGAGAAATCTTGAACCAGGACAAGAAGTTTTGCTTTATAATACTAGATTGAAATTATTTCCTGGGTGTTGACCTCATTTTTGATGAGGTCTTTTCTTCTCTCTTTAGTACTTAGGATCTAGCCTTAGGCTTTTCCTTTGACTATCCTAGAGGACTAGAATTGGGACCCACCACTTAGAAATTTAAACCACTTCTTAACTTCCTGCAAACTCCACAAACTTGATTGTAGACCCCTAATCACCTAGAGGGTTGAAATTAAATGTGGAAGTCTAAAGGATGAGTTCCTATAGGATTCTTTGGCCTTAGGACCGCCTGCCGGTGGCCCGGTCCGGTGAAGGGGGCCGGCTTACACACACACTACACCTATACACCGCACTTTCACACACCTCTTAAAACCACACCCATACCCAATTTGACCTCCCGA
Organism: Papilionanthe hookeriana x Papilionanthe teres; assembly: GCA_022702705.1. Taxonomy (NCBI): domain Eukaryota; kingdom Viridiplantae; phylum Streptophyta; class Magnoliopsida; order Asparagales; family Orchidaceae; genus Papilionanthe; species Papilionanthe hookeriana x Papilionanthe teres. The sequence continues at coordinate 4,423,927 of CM040433.1, read as the reverse complement.
CTCATGCAGGTGATTCACATGGATGGTCCTTAACCCCTAAGCCCTCGTGCGAGAGGGTTAGGAACAACATAGTGGATGCCTCAAATGAACCCCTTCATGGCTCATGTAGGCTTGATATGGCTTCATGGCTCAACCAAAATGATTTCATTCCACTTACATTCACCCAAGCTTCAATTTTCCAAATTTTCAATTTTTGACCCCTGGACCCTACACCCACCTAAACTTACCCAAAACCCTTGAAATTACCCAAATTTTCTAAAATCTCCAAATCACCCAAAATTCCTCAAAATCAATCATAAACATTCCCACATTACTCAAATTGATCATCCACACCCAAAAATACCAAAAATTCCAAAAATACCTCCCAATACCCTCCAAATACCCAAAATGCCCCTCTTAGCCAAAAAATCCAAAAATTCAGAAAATTCCCAGAAAATTCCAGAAAATCCCAAATATTCCCAATTTCATTTTGTTCAACTACACCATGGGCCAATGTTGTCAATTTACCCCACTTTTATCAAAATCCCCAATTTGACCCATTTTAACCCAAAGTGAACCCAATGTCAAACCAAACCTACCCAATTGACTCAAATTCTGGTCCAATTCAATTCTAAACTTCAATTCAACATCCCCAACACCAATCTAGACCAAATCCAAGTCCAATTTGATTGGCATTTGGATCCAATTTCACTTTTGGCCTTAAAGCCCAATTTGGACCCATGACCCAAACTTAGCCCAAACTCACCCAATTCAACTCCAATTAACCCCAAATCTTTTCTAAACCTTCCTCAACATCCCCATAAACAAAAAAATAACATGATTTGCCCAAAATTTAGACCCAAACCCCACTCAAATTCAACCTAAAATCAAAAAGCCCAATTTTGACCTAAACCCAAACCTAACCCAAATAAACCCAAACCTCAAAATCAAAACCCAACCAAAGCCAAAACCTCTTTGAAACACTCCCATGAACATTTCCAAACATTTATTTTACATCAATTTCAACCCTAGCCCAACATTGGCCCAAGTTAGCCCAATTTGACCTACATTGGCCCATTTACCAAATAAACCCAAATTCAACCCAATTCAAACCCAAACCACCTTAAATCTATTTCAAATTACTCATGAAACATCCCTAAACCAAAACCAACAATTATTTGACCCAACCTTTTACAAAAATTCCCATCCATGAACTCATTCTTAAACCTAAAGGCCCACTTCCTTAAACCACTTTAAAAAGTCCACCCAATACCATTTCAAAAGCCCAAGTTTTTAATCCAAAGCCCACATGACATTTACCCACATCATCCATTTAATCAAAATCACCCCTAAGTTTTAAAATCATCATTAAGCCATTCCAAATCAAGCTTCATGAAAATTCTCCACCAAAATACCAAAATTCCTAAATTCTATTTCCATGAAGTTGACTAAACTTTTCCCAAGCCAAATGGAGCCATGAACAAGCCATTCTCAAGCCACATGAAGCCATGAGGGCTTTGACTTGTCATTAGTCTATTTATGGCAAGAAGAGGGGGTTCTTTCTTAAACCTCCCTTAAACCTTTTTTACCTTAAGCATGTCACACACTATACCATGCTTAGCCACCTCACCATGGATGGGGACTTCACTACCCCAATTCGAGTCGACCCAAATGATTCTCCCTCGACCTCAAGGTCAAGCCTTGGATGGTGAACCTAGCCCAAATGCATGAGTTGAACCAAAACAAGCCAAAATGAGCCTTCTCCCATTCCATTTAAATCAAACTCCTTTACACATGTCCATGGCCGATTGATCGCACTAAACCCCAGCTCCGACCCACCCGAACAAGATGGTGACCGAGTGCTCGGCCGGCCACCACCGAGCCGCCGGAAAACACCATGGCCGAGACCTTGGGAGGAGCCAAAAATTTAATTCTCCCTTGCTGACTTGTCTCAACCCAAATGGACAGCATAGCTCTTCTTCTCCTCACCAGAGCAGCTGATCCCCAGCCTTAAACCCCCCTGGGAGGCCCTCCAGCCATGCCTATTTAAACACCACCTCCTCTCGGCCATGGGAGGTGTTGAACCAGACCTTACTGAAACTCTGCCAAAATTGCTCTAGATCATTCTCCATACTTAGAGCGAGTTGATCCCAAGTGCTCAATTTGCTCGATCCCCACCAACGAGCCCAATTTCTCGACCAAAATTCCACCCAAAACCAGGACACTTCTCCACAGTGGATCAATCCTCAAATTGATTGGTCCTACACCTTCACCAGGCTAAGGGAAGAAGTCCACCAGCAAAAGCCCCCTCTCCAGGCCACCCATCTGTTCCAGACTCCAAGCTTTGTGATCGGGCTTGGTCGAAATCATACCTAGACAATTCACCAGACCAGGAGACTTCATCTGGAGCTTGCTGGGATCCAATCGAAGGTGACACAACCCTCAAATTGAAGCCACACTTCTCTGAGCAAAGGTATGAGCTAACTCTTTATCCTGAGCTTCTGGAGATTCTCCATTTCAAATGCTTTGATTTCAATGCATGATCACCGTATAGATGTGTTCGTCTCTTCAAGACGAATCCATGGAACACAAGGACACGAAAATCCGTTGAGAAATGAGTGAGTTCTTAGGGTTTTAGTGTGGACGGTTCTCGGCCTCAGGAGGCTTGGGGACGATGAACGGATGCCGTTCATTTGATACACGCGCGGACGGACGGCCAGGATCGCGCCGGATGAGGAGACGGAACGATACAGCGGGCCCCTGGAGCGCTGAGTCGGATGGCGGCGTCGAATCAGAAAGCGCCACGCGGCGCTTCGAAGATGCTAAGGTTGACGCGGCGCCGACTCGGATAAGTAGAAAAATAGGGATTTTCTGATTTATTTAATTCCCTAAACTTCAAAAATTCATAACTTTGTGTAGAAAAATCAGAAAAATAAAATAAAAATACCCTATTGCTCAGTGAACAGAGGAGAATAATGTGGAAAAGAAATTAATTAATTTTGTCAAGTACTTTATTTTTAATTAATTATTTACTCCATGCATTGTTTTAATTCTCCATGTATTCATACAATTCACCATGGCATGAGACCATAGGGCTTTTGAAGCCTCTGAACTTGGGAACATTCCCTGAATTTTCCAAGGTCAGAGGCCATCCCTGTGAAAAGTTATTGATTTTTCAAATGCATGTTGCTGTTTTGAGTATTTTAATTCCAAAAATTAGCATGTTGTGAGATAAATTCTAGGAAAATTTGGTGATGTTCCTTATGACCAGAGAACCCTAGGAAAAATAGGACTTGAGTTAATTTACTCAGATTAACCCTAATGGGCCTAAAACCCTAAATAGGTCCTTAATTAATTAGAGCTAATCATACATCAAATTGACTTAAAATCAATTCTCCACTGACCTTTAGGATCAGAGGAACCCACCATAAAAGTTTGAAGTCAATTGGGTTTGGTTAACCCTATCAAATGGGTTGATTAAGCCATTTAGCCAATCTAAACTTTAAAAATTCATAACTTTCAAAATACTTTTCAAAAATTCACCAAATTGGTTTTGGAGCCTTTATGATATTATGGGAATTTAAGAAAATTAAAATTTCAATTTTCTAAAAAAATTGATTTTTTGTATTATTTTAATATTTTAATAATTAAAAAATAATAAAAATCACAAAAATAATAAAATTCACCAAAATGTCACATTTTGAATTCTAACCACTTAGGAACAAACCCCATATTTTTCTGATGTCTCTAGGTTGAGATATTAAATTTTAAAGCCTTGGGATAATTTTTAAAATTAAAAAATACATTTTCTAGCATTTCCACTAAAATAATTCCAATAAATTAAGGAAAAATCAGAAAATTGTAAAATTTGGTTATCTAGAATCCTTGCTATCAGAGAGAATTTTAAAAATTATAAAATTCATTTTTCAATTTATATTCTATTTTTAAATTAATTAATACTCCAGAACTTAAAATACTTTTAATAAATAAAATATAATTCAAAAAATCACAAAAATTGGTCCAAGTGGTCCTCTGGTCATTAGGAATGTCCCATAATTTTCTTAAGGACAGAAACTTTCCCTTGATCATATTATTAAATTTTCCTTGGAAATCCTTATTTTCCACCAAAAATAATTACATAAATAAATTAAATACAGAAAAATCACATTTTCTCCTCTAATGTCTTTATTGACATATGAGTGAAGTTACATAAAAATTTCAAATTCATTTGAGCTCAATTTAGTGAGTTATGAAATTATTAAGCTTGAAGGGCAAAATGGTAATTAAAATTTTAACCTTTAATTAAAATTTTAGGCTTAATAAAATGAAAGGGTAAAATATTTGATCTTAATCTGATTTGGATGATTGAAATTTAAATAATTAAAGGGTAGAAACCTACTAAACAATTTAAAAATAATTAAAATAAACCTTAATAAAATAATTAATTGAATTTGGAAGAATAATAAAATTGGAATTATTAAAATAGGGATGTTATTAGGAAGAATTTTTTTTATTTAAGAATCCCTAAATTAATCATCTCAATAATATTTAATCCCTAATTAAAATGATAATCCAAGTTTAAGGTTTAAAATGCTAAAAGACTTAATCATTAAATTAAGTTAAGGTTAAATTATTTAAAGCAAACCCTTTTAAAATAAAAAAAAATTAAATTAAATTAAATTGAATTAAATTAAATTAAATTAAATTAAAAAAAAATTAAATTAAATTAAATTAAATTGAATTAAATTAAAACAAATTAAATTAAGTTAAATTAAATTAAATTAAATTAAATTAAATTAAATTAAAACTAAATCAAATTAAATTAAATTAAATTAAATTAAATTAAATTAAGCTAAATTATATTATATTAAATTAACTTAAAATTAAATGAAATTAAATTAAACCACATTAAATCAAATTAAATTAAGTTAAGTTGAATTAAATTAAATATAGCATCACCTAAGTCATAAAGAATTCAAAATAAATCTAAAATAACTTGAACACTATTACAAACTTAAATCATTAATTTGACCTTAAATTTGAATCACAAATCATTAAATATTATTTTGCCCTTAGGAGCTTTTACTATTATAACTCCTAAATGGAGTATCAAGTGAAATGTCACTTCACTCATAAGGATATTCAAACATCCTAATTCACTAAGCAAGAAATAAAACTTAACTTAAACACCCTGGATGATTAATTCACTTGCACAATAGAATTCATTTGGACTTAGGACAATTCCTGAAATATTGAAAAGATGTTTAAGATTCGTCTTAAACACTTCCTCAACATGATGGAATGTCCTTAAGAACAAATTGAGCTTAGTTGTTCTTTGGTGAAGAAAATCATCCTTAAAACCAAAATTGAAGACCTAGACGTCATAGGAATGACTAGTTATAGGATTAGGATTTTGGTAGAAAACCATAACCCTTCCCTTAGCTTTACCTAGGAAATTGCTATAAATGCTTAAATGCTCTAAATTGTATTTTAAGTGCAGCTTGGGATGACGGGAAGACCCTCCAGGTACGCTTTTATTTTATTGCAATTTACTTTTGCTGCAATTTATTTAATCGCATCGCACTTACTTTTCTTGCATGATAAACAACTGTTGCATGAAAACCTACACCTTTAGGATAGTCCCTAAAACTGAAACCAAAACTAAATTAAAAGTCATTACAAGATAAAATTCACCGCCACAACATTTCAAAATATAAAACAACTCAAAATTTAATTACAAACAGAACAACAAAACTACAACTACAACTAAATTAAAACGTCTTGTTGGATGATCGGGAATACCTCGGATGATGTAACCTACGTGTTGCTAACGGGATTTCCCACGGTCTAAATGAAAGTGTTGAACTCATTCAGTTGAGTTTAGCAAATTCATCTGGACTAAGTGAATCCGATAAAAATAACGATGCCGGAAGGATGGAACCGTGGGATCTTAACCGGTGTTGTTATAATCAACTTTAAGATTTGTTTAATTAAAATATTAAAAACACCTGGATTTTAAGATTTTCTCTAAACCAAACACTTCCCTCATCTCTTGATTTATCACCTTCTACAACTAAACCTCTGCAACAACAAGGAGCTCGGAGCATGGTGGGCAGCACAGCCATCGTCGTCAGCAAAACTGAAATCTACATCAGCAAAACCATTCTTAGAATTAAATAACCAAGCCATAGGATTTCGAGGTAGTTTGCCTAGTGCAACATAAATCCTCAACTCTTCGTTAGACATTTGCATGATCATGTCATGTAAATTAAGCCATAACCGGTCTTAGGACTCCGAGGTAGTCGTCCGATACGACATAAACCCTCACATCTTCGAGGCTATTTGTATGATTTTATCATACAAATATAAGTCCTAGTTAATTAAAATTGGCAAGATCAAAACATTAAATAAACATTAGGACTTTCCTAAATTCAAACCAAACAATAGGATAGTCGGGAAATTACCGAAGTTCGCTTCGAATCTGTGATTTCTCCTACCTTTCTTCCTTTGAATTCCCAAAATAAAATGTTCCAAATTTGATCCATTCCCTATTGAAATTCCAAAATTCAATCCATTGAAAACTTAAACTTTGAAATTCTTGAGAGCGAACTACCGATTATTATCGAGAGTTTTCTTAGGTGATTCCCGTCACTTAAGATGTAATTAACTATAGGGGCTTGCCCTTATAGGGAATTTTAAGAACCTGAGTAATATAAACCCTGTTTAATGTTTTCATATTAAACAGGGGAATTTGTCGGCTTATAAAATTGGTTCGCAGACCAAATGGATGTCACAAATTTCTCTAGTTTATTTAATCGAGCCTCACTATCAAACAGTGTGTCTATTCTTCGGGATAGATACACGGTTTGTAGTGCGGCGCTCGTTTATATAAACTATTCGGAATGTGAGATCAGTTTGATTTCACATCTTAAAATTTTCAAATTTAAAATTATTTTCAAAATCAAATACTACTTTTCAAATTATTTATTTAAATTAAATTAAAATTCGCCGACAATTTCGTAGGCGACCCCCTTTCAAAATAAAACACCACAACTCGAAAATAAGCCGCACACTCGGGAAATTGAAATCTCGATGGTTAGGACCTTTCACCATAACTCAAATATTTTCATATGGAACTATAGAAATTGAAGATCCAAAAACAGGACATAGATTTAAAGTAAATGGACATAGATTAAAACCATATTTCAAAAATAGAAGACCAAATTTTAAAGAGGTTTTAATGCTTAGTCAACCTGAACACTAACTAAATTAGGTCGGGCTGACGACGTTAAACCAAGCGCTTTATGGGAGGCAACCCATAGTAGTCTTTTATTTTTAAATATCTACATATTAGTGAGTCTATATTATTAAAACAAATCTTACTACTCAAATTTTTATTAGAATCATCACCAAATTGAACCTATTTGATGAGATCAGAAAATAATCAGACTAGAGCGAAAATGGGCAATTTTTACGAATCTCGCCGACAGCGAGCTCGAGCCTGCTGACAGCGAGATCGTGGACCATTACTTCATTCAGTTTTATAACTAAGTCGCCGACGGCGAGGCAGTTGAAAATTTGGTTTCTTAAAGATTTTTTGTGCGGTTTTGGACGGATCTAAGCCATTCCTTCGTAAGAAATTATTCCAAATCCGATTTTACACCATTTTCTTCCTTAGGAACGACTAGAGACCAATCCTTTCCATCCAAAATGGCCTCCAAATTCTTAGAAAACACAAAAACTGAAGTTTTCAACCAGAGAAAATTCGTCAGTTCGAAGGCACAGCGAATCTTCAACAAAGGCTTGATGAAGAAAAGACTTATTAAAGAAAGAGGATTCGTCAATAGAGCAGTAGAGAATTATACTACAAAAATCAAAGAAATGATCGCACAGCGGCATTGGGAGGTATTTTTTTATACAACATCCGCTGTAGTTATACCAGTAGTTAAAGAGTTTTACTCTAATTTACATGCGATCAACAATGGAAATGTCTACGTCAGAGGAAGATGGGTAACATTTACTCCTACAAGGGTAAATGAATTGTTTTCTATAGAAAATACCTCTGTTTATCATTATTCCAACTTTGTGCCTTCAAGATACAATATGAACGAAATCTATAGATACCTGACTGACGAACCAGATGATTGGGAGTTATGAGAAGACGGGTATGTCAGTTTTTCTGCATCACTTCTTAACCCTGTCTCAAAGCACTTCCATTTCTTTATATCATCAAAATGATTACCTACCATGAGAGTAAATAAAGTTTCAAAGGAATGAGCTATTTTAAACTATTGTATTCAAATTGGATTACCTATCGATATTGGATCAATAATAGTAAAGTCTGCATTGAGATTAATTGTACATGGGTCAGTGCATGGACTTGGACACCTATCTACTATATTTGCTTTATGCAGTCAGTACCAAGTTTCTTATGAGGCTTGGGAAAAAGTACTTTTACCATGGAAACCCCTGGATCCTACTGATATGTTTCCCACTTTGGATAACAATGATGAGATTACCATTATTTCTGAAAGAGCATCACAAAACAATCCTTTAGCAAGGCCCTTTACTGATAAGACTAATTTCATTCTGAAGAAGATTAAATGATTGGAGAAAGAATTGCAAAATGTGATGAATTCCATTGACAACATCTCTGATATGTTAGATCATATTGATTGGAGAATGAAAGAGCACTTTGATCATAATGGATATCTGGAGGCCAGTTTTATTCATTTACTAAGACAGAAAGGATGGATTAATGAAGAATCTACTGCAGAATTCCCTTTCGGGCCTTTCTACAATTTATTTGTGCACCTGCGTCGCATTAGAAATATCAGAGAAGATGTCAGTTCAGACACTGAAGAGTAGGAAAGATTTCTATATTTATGTTATATTTGTTTATATATGTGTGTTTGATTTGGAGTTAGGTTTTATTATGAGTCAAACTTTGATTTGATCATCTCAGATTTGATGAGATTTTATGTAAATTGTTATGTCTCAGCATTTAGAGTATTGTGGTGTGGATTGCGATGCTGAGTATTATGGATTTGAACATTTAAGTTAAGTATGTCTTAAGTTATTAGTGTGAAATTTGTAAATCTCATGGATTTCATATATAAAGTTATATTGTTTGTGTTGTGTGACTTTTTGTGAGTATAAGTATCTAATCTTCGTATTATTATTAAATTAAGTGATCGGAAGATTGATTAAGAACAATTCGAGGTTGAAAATGATTGACGAAGTTCAAAAATTTAAAATTTTTGGGAGCTCGCCGACGGCGAGAATTACCTCGCTGACGGTGAGAAAACCTGCTGACAGCGAAATCGAGCTCGCCGACGGTGGATTTTTCCCGAAACTTTTGCCTTATGAAATTAATTAGCTCGCCGACGGCGAGAAAAATCCTCCGGCAGCGAGATCGCGAGAAGACCTTTATTTGACCGGTCAACCGACACTATTCATCATCCCTTTCCTCAAAATTTCGAAAAAACCGACCTAGGGCTTGAGAGATCTTGGATTTGAGGCGATTTCAACACTTTTTGACATCGGATTTCATCTTCCCTTGGTAAGAGCTCCACTCCTATGCAAAAAATTTTTATTTTCACCATTGATTTCTTCTACATTGGAGAATTTTGAAAAATTTCGAAATGTAGAGAAAATAGTTGGAAGAATTTCATAAAAATTGATTTAAATGGATTTTAGTTGTTGTAGGAAGCCTTCTTAGTAATATTTTGGAGTTTAGTTAAGATTTTTTCAAATTTCACAGATCGAGAAATGGCTCCACGACAAAAGTGACGAATAGATTATGATGAAACCCGATTCATTAATGCAAGGGCACAAACACGATATTTTCAAAACATATAAGCAAGAAAATGCATGCAAGATCGAGTTTTCAAGAATCCAGGAGGAGAAGTTGAGCGAATCATTCAGGAGCGGGATGGGAAAATTTCTGTTTCGTTACCAACAGAGCAGCTGTAGAAGTAGTAAAGGAATTTTATGCAAATTTAACACAGGCTGAAGATGCACCAGTCAAGGTTAGAGTATTTTTTTGTAGATTTCAACGCTGCTAGGATAAACACTTATTATGAAGTACGAGACACCTACACCAGTGAATATGAAACTTTTGGAACTATGGAAGGAGCACTGGAAGAGGTGATCGACTTTCTCACTGATGGGAAAGGAGTCTGGAAGATAAAGCAGCGGGAACGGGTAAACTTCCCTCTCTCTATGCTAAATGCAACATCTAAAGCCTGACATTATTTTATTTGTTCTACTTTGTTGCCTACCTACCACCATAGTGAGGTAACAAGAGATAGAGCGGTTCTGAATTACTGTATTCAGAACCAGAAGAGTATTAATGTGGGAAATGTTATATATAAAAACATATTAGCCACTGCTAAAAATGAAAGTGGAGGAGGACTAGGACATCCTGGTCTTATCTATGCACTTTGCCAATTATCTGGGGTAGAGATAAGAGATGATGAGAAATGGATTGAACTTATGAAACCCCTTACTCAGGCTAATATAAAGAAATATGAATCCCACGAAGGATGGAGATCTGGGACAAGTGATTATGTACCTTCTTCAAGTAGAGATATACCCTCTACTAGTTATGAACCACCCCCTCAGTACACCACTCCTATCCTTCAAGATCTGATGAATGAATTAACCCTGAGTAGAAAGAGTTTTGAGTTATTTGGAGAAAATATGGAGAGAAGATTTGAGCATATAGATCAAAGGATCGGAGGCTTGGAGAAAAGATACGATTATGATAGCGAATATATCCAGCGACATTCAGAGTACGAGATTGCAAACTATGAAGCTGAACGTCGATATAGGAGTGGTGATTTAGATGTTGTCTTTCCTGAGTGCCCCCGTTATTCACAGTACCAGCCTGCTCAGCCTTCTCAGCCTGGAGATCAAGGAGATGACATAGCTTGAGATTTTGATGCAGAAGATTAGAGCTTTGGTTTAGTTTGTTAGGTTTGTTTAGATTTGTTGTTATTTTGGGAAACTTTATTATTTTGGATGTGATAATTTCGTACTTTCTAGAGACTATGGATGTTGATATGTTTGTTTATGTTTTTGATATTAGATTTCTTGTGTGTTAAATAAGTTGCATTTTTTATATATAGGATGTTAGTCTTTCTTTAATGTATTGTTTAAGTTTGAAATGTATGTGTAGTAATATATTAAGTTTTCTTTGTTATGTTTGATACTTATTTTAAAATTTCATCCCTGCACTTTCTTTTAAATATTATATGTGGAAGAATACTAACGAGTACGGGTTCTGTAAGTAATGAAAAAGCCTGCAAAAATTTCAAATAAAAGAAATACCTAAAGCCCAAAGGTATGATGAATTTTAATATATACTTTCCCTTTTTCACTATGTAGAATAGATAGAAAAATTTAAGTTTGGTGGAAGGTAAAAATACAAATTTAATTATTAAAATTGTTCTCAATTTCTATTTTCAAAAATTATTATTAAATGATTTTCTATATTAGTTTTTCAAATTCAATAAATATGAGTTACTTTATTTAATTATTATATAAAGTTAAAGAAAATATTTCTAGTAATCCAATTAATTAATGGAATAAGATATTTGGTTAAAAGGAATAAGAATATAGTAAACTATTTAAAGTAAGGAAAACTATATTTTGAAATTAAAAACTCTTAAGTATTTAAGTGAAAAAGAAAGGATAGAAACTCAATAAAGTAAAAGCTATGAAATATATATAAGCAAAGAAATATTTTAAGTTTCAAATTTAGGAAGAGAAATTGAAGTTCAAAATTATTAACAGGTTATCCAGATACAGTAATCCTCACTTAAAAAAAAGAAGAAAAAGAAAAAGATGGATTGAAAATCAATCCAAAAAGAAAAGAAAAGAAAAGAAAAACAAAAAGTGAGGAGAAGCTTGAGGATATATCTTATCAAAAATTGGCTTCAATGGATTCAAGCTAAAGGGTAAAACTTAATTATATTTCTAAACTTATATTTGTGGATTAGTATTTTTTACTAAATAGTGTTTTCTTGAACTTCCTATCATCTAAATATCTTAAGTAATTTACTATTTTTAATATAGTCATTCCTGAATTAAATAGAAAGCTAGAAATCTTAGACCTGATAACTAAATAATCTTATCTCTATAAAGTTAATCTAATTACTCGAAATATTTATATTTAACTTTATTATAATGTTATTTAAATTTAATTCATATTATCCGAATTGAAAAATTCTATTATAGAAATCATTATTTTTATTTAGTATTAAAATTACTTGAGGACAAGTAATAATTAAGTTTGGGGGATTTTGATCACAGAAAAATACATTAAGAAATTCATATCTATATTTTGATGAAATAGTACTTTAAAGAAATGTATTTTCTTTATTTTATTGCAGGAATGAAGATTTATAAGTGATGGAAGCAAAAAGCATGAAATGAAGCAAATTTGGATAAAAAAAGGAGGAAATTCATGCAAATTAAACTAAGTCGCCGACGGCGAGATCGAGGCCGCCGATGGTGAGATCGTGAGGAGAATTTCTGAAGGAATTATAACTACCTCGCCGACGAGCCGAGCTCGAGCCCGCCGACGCCGAGATCGCGCGGTTCGAAGACCTTCAGAAGCCCCACTGACGACGAGGTCGTTTCCCGCCGACGGCGAGACAGTTCAAAATGCATATACATTGAACCTGGACACTTTTTGAAGAGGTGTTTAAGCACCCCTTGGATCTTTGCCTACCTCTATAAATAGAGGACGAATTTTAGTCATTTGTGTATGTCTTTTGTGTCTCTTTCTAGTGTCTTAAGTGTCATTTGTGCGTGAGTTTGAGTGTGTTTAGTGAGTTCATTAGTTTAATTGAGTGCTATTTAGTTTGCTGTACTAGAAGGAAAAGTCAAAGGAACTTCAAGGAGTCTACTTGGGGAGGAAATTAAGATAAGTATCTTTGTTTATTGTTGTTAACTTTAAATGAAATCCATGCTTTGTTTTATTCCCATGCATTACGAGTAGTTTTCTAGTCTTTCTCCTTGTTTATGAAAATTATGCGGATTGATGAAATTAAATAGAAGCACCTAATATAATATAAATAATTTGTGATAATTTTTACTTAAAACTTAATTTACTTTCAATCTGGCCAATTGAGTAGTTAAAATATGTTGAATTATCAACTATAGTAAAAATTACATCCAATATTTAGGGAAGTCAAAAGCCTTGGAAGGCGGGTGCAAATAAATAGGGAAATATTAATTATCGGACGTAGAATTGAACATTTTAGTGTGACGGACTAAAATATTCAATTTGTTCCTATTGTTTGAGAGCTGAAGTGTAGATGTTAGCCCTCAGGTGAGGGGAACGTGGGAGCTACGAAGTGGCGGCCGGTATCCTCCCAGCCTAGCCGCAGATTCAGTAATCAAACATAGGATTATTCAATGTTCTTTGCACCTGGACCAAAGGGTAAAGTATAGGAATGCTCCTATTTGTCACAATACAATTAAAAAAATCCTATTTAAATTCATCATTCACTTAATTTTCTAAAAACAAGGAGAAGGATACTTTTTCTAAATTATTTAAATCAACTTATTTCAAGCATTAGTTTACTTTAGTTTATTATAGTTACTATGAATTTCCGTTCACTTTATTAGTAAGTAATTCTTTTAAATTTAGCTGATAACAAATCTGTTAAAAACTTCCCTGTGGGATCGATAACCAGGACTCCACTAGAGCCCTGTATTACTTGATATGATACGTATATTTGCGTAGAATCCACATTATACATTAAATCATATATCTATATTTAAAGCGGGATCAAGTTTTTTGTGCCATTGCTATAAACATAAATTGCAAACTTATTAAAAGTGGGTCAAGGCCCTACTAAATTAAAAAAAAAATTAAGAATATAAAAACTATGTCAACTATTAGAGTGAAAAATCCCTTATAAATTTAATAATGAATACATAGTGGCCACTAAAACATTAAAAAATAAATTAATCAGTGAATGTGGTATAGTAGTACTAGATTTGAGTTTACTATCTAAGCGTATGGATGATGTAAATTATTATGCTATTGAACCAATTTTAGGGGAAAAAATAAAAGAAATTTTTAATATTATATAATATGCTAATAATTTATTAAAAGATGTACAAATAAATTATACAACAACTGAAAAAGACTTACTAGTTTTTATCTTTGTCTTTAGCAAATTTAGATTCTATCTACTTGTAATTAAAATTGTTATGTATATTGATCATGCTATAAGCTAGACCAAGACTTATAAAACTGGAATTTCATCTACAAGAATTTTATTTTGAAATTAGTGATAAAAAAAATAAAAATCTTATAGTTGATCAGTAACTTGGTTGGAGAATGAAATAAATGAGAAAATATAAGAATACATGACTTTTTTTTTTTTACAGATGAACATGTGTTTGCATTGAATTATAAAATTTTTTCATGATATGATAATATTTTAAATCATCTTGGTAGTGATGCGTTACATCTTAGTTTTTCTTATCATTAAAAAAATTTATGATGCCAATCTTTATTTATTGTATGAACCATATTTCTATGAATGGTGTAATGATAAAATTACTATGAAATATACCCCTAGGGAGGGAGTGGATAATATAATTAGCCAATATAATGATTCAAAGTATGGTGAGGATTTTGGTATATCAAAGAATATCTAAAAAATTCTTCAAAGTGAATTTTATTGGCCTACCTATTTAGTGATGTCCATGAATATGTTAGAAGACATAATATATGTCAAATGATATGAAATGAATCTAGTAGATTTGTTTGGGTTTTGAATTATATCTTAGAGATAGAATTTTTTATATTATGGAATAGATTTTATAAGAATTTTCATTCCCTATTTTTATAATCAATATAATGGATTGAAGGAGTAACATTATCTAATAAAAAAATCTAAGGTGGTAGTCAAAGTATTGAATAAAAAGTTTTTACTCAATTTGGAATACTTAAAGTTATTATTAGTGATGAAATCATTTTTTATAATAAAAGTTTGAGGTATTAGTGATTAAATTTAACATCAAACAAGATATTCTTACTACTTAAAATATCCAAAATAGACAAGCTAAAATTGTGAATTAAGAAATAAAGAAATAAAGAAAATGGTAAATTTGTCTAGAAATGATTCATCTCTTAGATTTGATGATACTCTTTGGGCTCATATAACAACCTATAAAACATTTTTTACGATATCAACATATAGGCTAGTTTTTTGAAATCTTAACATTTATCTCAAAAATTGGACCATAAAGTATATTGGGTGATAACAAAGTTTGAAATATTAAAGAGAAAAAGTAACTATAATTAAATGAGTTTGATGAACTAAATTACAAACTTATGAAAACACAAAGATCTATAAAGTTCAAATCGAAAGATGATATGATCAAAAGCCTTTGAAAATATAATTTAAAGTTAGATAAGTAGTTATTTGTTTAATATGATTTAAAATTTATTTTTAAGAAAATTAAAGTCTTGATGGCTAGAGCTTTTCACTGTAGTTAAATTATATCTACATAGAACAGTTGATATTCAAGTTAAAAATATTGCCAAAATTTTTAAATTGAAATGTTAAAAATTAAAATATTATTAAGGAGAATTTGTGAATTGACTTAATAGGTTAATTAATATATAACACAATTTTTGTAACTTAGCATAATAAAAAAAGGGATTGTATATTAGGACTGCATTGAGGCAACCCAAAAGTTTTAACGGTCCAAATTGTCATCCATTGTGATATTTTCTGCTTTGGATTAATAGCTTAATAAATTTGTCCTATTTATGCAACTTCTTAAAAGGTCAGCCATCCTGAGAGTTCTCCCACAAAAGCACATACCTCAGTATTTAAGATCTCAACTTTATTCTACTTAAAGAGTTTAAAAATCTCCCCTACTTAAATAATTAACATCCTCATTTATTTTCTTAACACTAATTTATCCATGAGTATATAGGATTCAAGAGTTAGGCCTTATTGTTTCAAAGTTAACACGCATCATGTGGCAATTTTTCCTATCTAGAATTGAAGAAGTGGCTCCCATGGCATATCACTTTTTATATATTGCACATATTACCGAGCTTTGGGTTGATGTAATGCTCTGAGGGCATTTTAATAGCCCAAAATTTAATCCATTAAGATATTGTCCTCTTTGATCTAATAGCCTCACAATTTTATTATATTATTCATATAACTTCTCAAGTGGTCACCCATCTTGGATTGCTCTTATATAACCATGTTTAACTATGGATTCGTAAATGCAATTCTAACTATCACACCAAAGGCACCTCAATATTTACAATTTTAACTTTATTCTACTTGAGGAACCAAATTTGTTTGGTATTGCATGTGCATGTGTCATTGAAGTGTTGTATTTAAATATAAAGGTTTTATAGCTATGCCATTGAAAATTACCCTTATAAATATTTAGCACTTAAACTTTATATTTTATGTGGATGCCATGCATGTCATCCAAGCAAAATAGGAATCTCACTGCCTTCCTCTCCCAACATTTATGGGTGTTAACGAGCCGAACAAGAAAGAGCCTAACATCTGTTAGTATCGTCTCAATCCCAATTTCTTCAACACGACTCCTGTTCAATTAAGCTAGTGATTATAAAATTCGTGTTTGGCTGTAATTCTGTTTGAATCAACCCGAATTTAGCTCGTTAGCTTGAAATGAGGCGAAAAAGCTAGCGGCCATAGCTAGAAACCCAAGGCCTACTACCCAGCCAACTCAATTTGGAAATTGATCTCGTTTGACATAGCAATGGGTGAAGGCAATCCTATAATCTTCTGATGTGGGACTATATTGCGGGAGGTGGATTTGTTTTTTCTTTTCCTTTATTTCTTAAGGCTTCTACTTATGTACCAGCCGATTCTTATACAAGTTGGCAATTAGCCAGGCCGGAGTGCACAGGACAAAAAATTTTTTGGGAATTTACATACATACCAATCAATTCATATGTATTTACCTATAGATACCACCAAATTCTAATTTATATATATATCTGTCACTGGTGTTGCACCAGTGATTGATAAAATTAGAGAGAGTCGTCTTAGATAGTTTGGTTACATTAAACATCGACCGCCTGATGATCCAATTAGGAGAGTAGGTGTTTTAGAAACAACTTATGTTAATAAAGGCAGAGGTAGATCTAGGAAAACTTGGGCTTATTGCATAATAAATGATCTTAATTTATTAGAATTAAACAAAAATTTGACACTAAATAGGACGCAATGGAAAAAAAAGATTCATGTAACCGACCCCACTTAGTGGGATTAAGGCTTTGTTGTTGTTGTTGTTGTTGTATTATATACATATCTAAGTCTAGAGGCAGAAAATACACCAAGCAAAGCTGGATTTGGAGGAACTCTAGTAACCTTTACTTACATACCACCCAATTTTTATTTATTTACATATTAACATCAAAATTTTGTTTTATATATATATTAATATTATTTAATTAATTCAAAGTCTAAACAAGTCGAATATGAGCAACAAATCTTTATTGGGCTCTACCCGTTCATAAATGGAGCTAAAAAAATTTATCGTGCTCAGCTTGTTGCTTAACGAAGAATACGAGTCGCTTAAAGAGCCGAGCTGTTTGGACAGCCTAGGCGACATTGTTTCTCCCCACCCCATCAAACTACACGAAATGGCTTCCCCAGGCGGTCTGCATCTCGTCCATATCCTCCCCATTGGAATCCAGGCGCCCACCCCTTCCTTCCTCTCTTGGCGTGCAGGCCTAGGGTTCTTCTGCATTCGTCCTCCTCTCTTTGGGCAATCAAAATCATGTCAACAATCAAGAGTCCAACCTGTCCTTGCCCAAGCAACCTCCTCCTCTTTCAACCTCTGGCCCAGCCGGGTAATAACTTGAGCCTCTTAAGGTATAGGTCTATTAAATTTACTTATTTCAGTTATTAGAGTTTTTCATTCTCCTTTTTAAGCTATCTATTTCTCCCTAAAATATTTGATGTTAAAATGAATATATGTTTCCTTAGATTTTGAAGCTTGGAACTCCTTTATAAGTTGGTTTTAGTTAATTTACAGTTATACAAAATCTTATTTGATTGAGTATAAGTACTGCAAGAAGAATAAATTTGTTAGCCAGATGTTTGGAGGGAAAAATTTTATTAGAGAATGATATTTACAATCTTAACAATATTCTTTGTAACCTTACTGGTAACAATGAATTGGGATATTACATTTGTACCACCAAATTGTTATGCATTTACATGTCTAACACCCAAGATTTGATGCATACAGTTAAATAAATGTACATACTTAACACACAGTCTTATGTATTTACATATCTCACACCTAAACTTTCATTTAAAAAAATGTACATATGTATTTACATTGCTAACAATTTTCTTTATCAACTTATGCATTTTGCTGCTTTAAACATATGCATTAACAAGTGTATTTGATGTGATAAGGAATTGGGATATTTACATACGTAACATCCAATTGTTATGCATTTACATGTTTAACACCCATAATTTGATACCTGCATTTAGGAAAATTTACATACTTAGTACTCAATTCTCATGTTATAGATGCTAAATATATAAATACATAAGAATTATGTGGTATTTATGCCTGAATGAATTGTGCAGCCTGTTATATCTTATTTATTTAATTATACCTACTTTTATGTCATGTGGCTTGAGATAATGTAATCAACAGATTTTTACTCAAAAGACATGAGCTTTAGTCAGTCATCTTGAATAAGGGACAATATCTAATATTGCGAAGTGTATTACAGATAGAAGTTAAAATGCGTTATTTTCACTTACCATCATGTACCAAATAGCTTAAGAAATTTTTATTGATGCTTACAAAACTAATCCAAAGATGAATGTGAATATTTCATGTGATTGGAAAATGATGAATTGACTAAAAATGATATTATATATCGCTGAGAAGCCCACAACGAAATGATTAAGAAGAAATTTAAATCCGACATAACTAAAATGTATTTTTGATAGTGTCATTGTTATAACTATGTTGTACTCTTCATGTATTTAAGATTTCTATTTTGTTTCTGATTTTTTGTGTTTGTGATGGTCAATGTGTTGTTGGTTGTTTAAGGTAGTTATGCTGCTTGATGTTCAAATATGCCAATTTGTTATAACTATAAGATAGTTATGGACGGCAACTATGAATTTGGTGTGCTTTTCTACCTATTAAAGTGCTGTGTTGGAAGTGTGATTTCTGTATAAGGATATGAGGTGTTGTATTCTAATTAATGAATTGTTCTGCCATCTTATGTTATATACTACCAACCTATACAGGGCTTCAACTTCATTAAAGAAGTTGACACAATTCCTAGAACTAAATGAGGACATTAAAAGATTCTCTACATGGTGACTTATTTATGAAAGAATAAAGTATTGGAAATCCTTAAATACCTTGCTGCTTCTTGGTCATTCCTAATACATGTCTGCCGTCACTAAATTATTATTTATTTAAATATCTAACATTTCGGCAGCCCCATTTAAGGGCCCATTTGGGGCAGCCTGTTCGTGCATTTTGCATTTAGAAACCGCGTAAGTAGCATTTGTTTAGTGAGTTGTGTAACCCGCCTCGCAGTTTCAATTCGTCTATTAGACGCTGCCCGCAGGATCAACCCTACTGCCCGCGTCTTCAATCAGATTTTTACTCCCTTACCCCTCTGTTTGACCTTCTCTCGCTCGAGCCCTAGGTTAATCCCTTGCTCAGCTCTCTCCCTTGTTTGCTACTATCTCGCTCGCTTGCCTCTTCCTCCTACCTCCGATCCCTGGTAACCGTGCTCTGTAAGTATTTTCGATGGAATGTTGTTTTATATGCAATTTATGATGAATTTATTGATGGAATGGTTTCTCTATGCGGTTTTCCGTTGAACTGGCTTTCTTTACGAGATTTTTTGATTTTTTGGATAATTTGGAGAATGGAATGGAACTTGGTATATATGAGCTGGTTCAATGACTCTATCTTTTTTACATGTGTGTGTTGGTGGTGGATGTAATTGAATAGTATGTATTGATATGATTGCTTCATCATGCTCATGACGTGAAACAATGCATGATGTAAATATTGCATCAAATATTTGTGGTGAAGAAAAATAATCTTCATACACAGAAACATCATGCTGTTAAATATTGCATGAAATAACATTAGCTAATCTGTTAGAGAGAATATTATGCATTGATAGCCCTTGGCTATAGTCTATAAAATTCAATAACGAATGCCACATAGTTACTCTTTCAATAAATATCATTGCCATGCCCACTGTCATCACTGTTAGGAGATAAATACAATAAGATTGATTCATCATGCTTATGCAAACCCAGTTTCAAAAAATATGAAAAAGTGAAATTTTTTTCACTCTACAAAAACTTCATTGTGTGCAGCATTGCATCTAAGTGCATCAGAAAATCTGTTAGATAAAATAGTATGCATTGATAAACCTCATCTATACTTTGTAAAATTCTGTAAGAAATGCCTCAAAGTTTCTTTTGCTACGATCATTGTTCAGTACTGTTATGATCACTCTGATCACTGATAGGAGATAAGTACAATAGGTTTGCTTCATCTTGCTCATGCAAACTCAGTTTCAAAAGATAATGGTGAAGAGATATTACTTGACAAAATAGTATGAATTAATAGGTTTGTTTTATCATGCTCATGCAAACTCATTTTCAAAAAATTTTGGTAAATAGAAAGTCTTTTCACACAACAACTTCAAGATGTGAGATATTGCATGAAATTTCACAAGAAAATCTTATATACATATTAGCATGCATTCATATGTCTTGCCTATAATTTGTATAATTATGTGAGAAATGCCCAAAATTTTTCTTTTTCTTGCTTCATAATTGTTATGATCACTCTGATCACTATAAGAGACAAATACAATGAGTCTGTTTCATCATACTCGTGGAATAGTATGCATTTGATAGGCCTCAACTATACCTTGTAGTATTCTGTACGAAATGCCTCAAAGTTTCTTTTGCTATGATCACTGCTATCACTGATGGGAGACAAAAACAATAGGTCTGCTTCGTCATGCTCATGCATACCCAGTTTCAAAAAATAATGGTTAAAAAAATCTTGGACAAAATAGTATGCTTTGATAGAGTTGCTTCACCATGCTCATACATACCCAGTTTCAAAAAGTTATGGTAAGGAAATTTTTTTTTTCACACAAAGAACTTCATGGTGTGAGAAATTGCATGAAATTTCATAAAAAAATATGTTAGACAAATTAGTTTGCATTCATATGACTTATAATTTGTATAATTGTTTGAGAAATGCCCCAAAGTTTCGTTTTATTTGCTTTATCATTGCTATCATCACTCCGATAATCGATAGGAGACAAATATAATGAATTTGCTTCATCATGCTCATGCAAACCTAGTTTCAAAAAATAATGGTAAAAATATATTCTTGGACAGAATATTATGCATTGATAGGCCTTGGTTATACTTTTCAGTATTCTATAAGAAATACCTCAAAATTTTTTTGGCTATGTTCGTTGATCAGCATTGTTATGTTCGTTTTGATCACTAATATGAAACAAATACAATAGATTTGCTTCATCATGCTCATGCAAACCCAATTTCAAAGAAAAATTGATAAAGATAAATTATTTTCGCTGTAAGGAATGCTTCAAAGTTTCTTTCTTTTTGCGTCATCATTTGTATGAGTGTGTGTGATTGTTCTGGTGTGTATGTGTAGTGGGTTGGTGGCTGTGGGTGCTTTGCATATTTGTTATGTGTGTTGGCGGTGGGTGCGAGTATGCGTGTGTTTCTTGGCTATGATTGCGGTGTGTCATGGTATTGGATGTGTCTCTCCTCTGGTTGTTCTGAAATCTTACTGTTTTTTTTTTCTTTATTATTATTGTAATGGTTAAGAGCAAGCAAGTTGCTCCATCAGCAATGTGGGATAAGGAAGTCACGATCATATTTTGCAACCTCTGCTTTAAGGAAATTGAACTTAGAATAGACCACTACCTACTTTAACAAAGAAGAGTGATAGAATATTACGAAGAAGTTCCATGCAATGACAGGAAGGGACTACGATAAGTTAAAATTTAAGAATAAACAGTATCGGTTGAAGAAAGACTGGATGTTATGGAAGGAATTGAAATGAAAATACACGGGTTTGGGTTGATGTTTCAGAGGATTGGTGGACTGAGAACTTGGAGGTAATAATTAAACCCATATATGCTTGTTCTTCCATTAGTTATTCATGTAATCTATTTTAACTAATATACTTTCTCGTACGTTGCAGGCAGTGCTAACTGCCAAAAAATTCAAGATAAGTTGCATTGAGCCGGACCTGGAGGACAAGTTGGACCTCATGTTTAGTAGAGTTGTTGCAACAGGCGTGCATGTCTTCACCCTAAGCGAGCATGGGTTTGCAAGCAATTATTACTAATTATAGTATTTGGGACAAGTAAGTATTATTTGGTTGATGCTGGATATCCCTTATAGAGGGGGTATCTGAAACCATTTCCAGATACTAAATACCACATTTCTGATTTCAAGAGATCCAGCGATGTTGCTCGTGGCAGAAAATAAATTTTTAACAAAAGACACTCCACCTTACGCGACATGATTGAAAGAATGTTAGAAGTGCTGAAGAATAAATGAGTCATAGTACGTGATATGTCGACGTACCCGTTTCCAAAACTGGTACATATTATAGTGGTCACGATGATGCTCCACAACTACATTCAACAACATCGTTCTATGTGGGATGCAGACTTCAGTATGTCTGACGATGATCACATGCAGATCCCATGGAGGTATTTGAATTTCACCTTCGGACAGTCTATACCCCAGACATTAGTGGAGTCACTGAAATTTTACACCCATGATGGCAAAAGTGCCGCAGAAATAGCTGAATTGAGATAGCGAATAACAGATGTTATTGTAGAATGTTGACAGGACTTTTCATGTTTATTTCTTGGACTCTATTTGTATTTTATGTCACTTATTTTATTGATAATTTTGATTTTATAATTTTCACCTACTTTACACAGTTTATTTATATGAGATTTTTTTATGGATTTGTGAGGTCCATGATGAAACATTTGACCTTATGGGTTCTTTTGGATGGTCTATTAGTCGTTGTTGATTTGTGTTGCATATGAAACACTGATGAAGGCAACCAAGTTTCTATCTTCTTTTCGGTGCATCAGTTTATTAGAACATCCTGAATGTTTTTTTTGTGATATGCACATGTGACACAGGAGGTTGGTTTTACGTGAGTTAAAGATAACTAAGAATTCATTTTTTTAGAAAGTCTACTGTCTTCATGTAGTGACAAATACTTTGGTTAATTTAGTTAGTTCTTTGAGACCTCACGCCTATACAATAATTTAATTATTTATTTTTTTTATGAATTTATGCTTTTTTATTCAATTTAGTTTTCGTTTATTTCAATTTCCTTGCATTTTTTTTTGAATTTCATCTTCTGTCATGACTAATGGGTTCTCTCTCATATCTTTCAAGGAACATGAGCTTCAGGATTTCAGAGACCTCCCGATGTGTGACTGCAGACTATAGACTTACTTACTGACGTCACGTCAGACACATAGCTACGAGAGATAGTTCTACAGGTACCCGTAGAGCATCACGAAGAAGTGTGACTTCTTTCGGTGAGCAGACAATCTAGTAGATTTTACTGCCGATAGTGATCGGGTTGGATGATATCTCAGGAAGACGACATAGCTCATGACATATGTTTTTTGTATTTTAAAATGAATATTATCATATTTTTAATTATAATTTTAATATTTTTTTTTTCTTAATATACTTGATTATCACTGCTAAATGAGATGTGTATATTATATTTTCTACTTATCTGAAGTGATTTTTTTTTTCTTCTCAAGTATCAAATATATTGTTAGCTATAAATGAGTTGTTTTCAAACATCAAACCAAACAATAACTAAACTTATCCGGATAAGTTCGTCGATCGCCTATTTATCAGCAGATTATTCAATAAGCTGCATCTGCCCCAAACAGACCCTAAGTCTCTGTGTGTGTGTATCAACCTTTTTAGCTAGTTAAAGGGCTTCCACCTATTGTTATATATCTTCAAAGTCTTAAAAAGTAGAAGAGGGCAACTCTTGCAAATTTGGGCAGTCCTTGAGGTAGAGCTCAATTAAGGAAAGTCATCTTTTTCAACTCCAGCTGCATCAAACCAATCCTTGATACTTTTGATTTCATAATATGTAACACTTCCTTTGATGGAAACACAACTCGTCGTTCCCATGAAATTTATTTGCAAACTGCTTCACATTTGGTATGTTATGATGGTACAGAGACCCAAGGAAAGGAAGCTGCCTAAAAGGTGGAATAGTTGCCTACTCGTAACTCGTTCATTTTATTATTATACTTTAGATTGGATATCAAACTGGCACTGCACATCCATATTGCAGGCCTTGCAACCATGTGTGCATATATGAACAGTTACTTTTGATTGTTGTGTGGTTGAAAATTTTCAAGCATCTTCTCTTCTAAGTCAGGATCTACAATGTTCCATGAGGTTTCACAATCCTAATCTACAATTTTCCATGAGGTTTCACAATCCTAATCTAAGTGGTCATTTAGGTTGTTGCTAGAACATTTCAAGAACTACAGGATCAGATAATACATTTGAATAGCTTAGTTTCACCTCAATCTATGGAAAAATCCTTGAGGATTCCTTTGTTACACAAGTTGGCATTCCCAGTGTGTTTCGCATTCTTCATGTTTTCAATTTTTGTGGAGAGTTTACCTTCCAAATTCCGGGCATTTCAAAGAAGACGCTCCAAGACATTGCAGCTAACACAGATTAAAATAACTATTCATATATGTTGATAATAAATAATAAAAAACAGCATCATAACAAAAAATTAACATAGATTATAAATTGCTGCATAGTGCTAATGGGAGCAAAGTGACTTTAATTTCAGGAAAATTTAGGTTTTTTAGATGCGCCAAATTTTTGTCAGAAGTGTCATTTGAAGGATCGGGAAAATATAAACAACACACGGATACTTCTTGATACTTTGAAAATTCTGTAAGCACTTCAATAAAATTTCGATAATTTCTCTCACAAGTCTAAAAAAAGTGAAATGCAAAGTTTTAAATTTTCTAATCTTTCTGACACTTTATGCATTCTCCATAAATTTGAAGCATTCCTCTGCATAAACAGACTTTGCTAATTGATGCGATAAGTCATGTATCGTGTAATATCATTCAAAATAACTCTTATAATAGTCAAAGAAAGATTTTATGACTAAAATATCAAAGTTCCCTCCTCCTTTATCTTCCATAGTCTCTCTCGGAATAGAGAGTGGCTGAATGTTACACAAAGAAATCCCGATTAGGAATAAAACATATTTATTATGCTTGCACTCCTGTAGGAATATGCTACAAAATGTGGAGGTTTTGGGAGGAATATGTATCTTAATCTTAAGATGGGCACCATTCGTCTATATTGCAGGCCTTGTTCCCATTTATGCATGTATCACACTTTATTTAGATTGTAGCGTACTCGAAGATTTCAAGCAACTTTTCTAGAGTTGATTTTAATAGTTTTCTGTTCACTCCAAATTGGAGAACTTGATATCTATATCTATATATATATATATATATATATATATATATATATATATATATATATATATAGAGAGAGAGAGAGAGAGAGAGAGAGAGAGAGAGAGAGAGAGAGAGATCAATAGATATATGTATCAGTTGTGTGTGCACTCGACGGTATAATTCCTCGAAGTAATAAAATCCTCTGCAGCTCCGTAGACGTAGGTAAATTTGCCGAACCACGTAAATCTGTATGTCGCTCTGTGTTCTTTTCTAATTTCAACTTTTTCTCGATCCATTTTTTCACTTTATTGCCTTCATTTTATTTCACAACACATTGACCTTCCAGATCAACTTAATCAATCAACAACTTCAGTGATATGTCTAAATATAGGGCTAGCAATACAAAATCTTTTTTTATTCATCAAACTCAGTGCGGTGCTAGTTAAGGCTATGAGTATAGATTCTGGAATATCCGTTTGTGTAGAAATATCAAAAAGTTTTCCCTTGAAAGAGCAAAGCAGGGAGTACAGAATGAAGAGAAGAATCACTAATCTCTCTTTTTCTTCTCTCCCTCTCTCTCTTGCCCTCATATCAGAGGGGGCTTTGCTTGGCTTAGCGATTTATGACAGACCAAAAGAGGCTATTTAAAGAAAATGTGAGAGAGGTAGTTAGAGAGAGGTAGGTGGGAGAGAGGTGGATGAGAGGTGGGAGAGAGGTGGATGAGAAGTGGTAGGTGAGGTAGGTGAGTGACAGGCTCCATATATTTAGCAATTCTCCCACTTAGAGACTGGACACATACTGCACCACCTGCAGGCTGCACTATCTGTTGGCTGTACCGACATTTTTTCTCAAACGTAATATTCCTCCACATTCCTCTACCTTTACAACTCGAAGCCTCGGTCGTCATGACAACTGAAGTCGAGCACAACTTCAACTTCTCAAGAGTAACACTCTTAGTCGACATATCAGCATCAACATTGTCTTATACATTCAAGCTATTTCCTGGATTACTCATGTATCTGCTTACAACTCCCACTGCATGGGCAATATCCTGCCTCAGCTGAAAGCTTTTTTCAACAAGTCCAGCTTTGTACCTCTTACTGCCATCAAGCGCAACCTTCACTTGGTTTACCCACTTGTTGTGTAATGTCTTCTTCCCTGGTGGAAGTTCTGCTAGCAACCAAGTCTGATTCCCTGACAGAGAATCCATCTCCTCCTTCATGGCCCGATCCCACTTGTTCGAATTTTCATATTGCATGGTTTCTTCATACTTCTGTGGTTTTTCACCATCTGTCTGCGGAAAAATAGGGATGGGTCCCCAGACCCACTCTCCTCATCACTTCCATCACTACCCTGCATTGTGACCTTTGGTAGATCATCAAATCTTACTTTTCTACTGTAGTCACCTGTAGTCATATATAGTGTGTCCATTCTCTGACCCCAAATCAGCACCATTGCTCTTTTAGTGACCTTCCAGGTGATATCTGAGAACATTACTGAATGACCACCCTCATTGAGTTGCCCAACAGAAATGAGGTTTTTCTTCAACTTAAGAACGTGTATAACTTTTTGCAAAGTCTATTTTCTTTTGTTAGGAAATGCAATATCAATGTCTCTCATCCCCACCATGTCCAAAGTTTTTACATCAGCTAGATATACCTTCCCAAAGTCACCAGCAACATAGTTTCACATCAACTCCCGGAGGGAAGATGTATGGAAGGAAGCCCCTGAATCCATTATCCTGTCATCAACAGAACTGTGAACTACCAGCAAAAGTGCATCATGTATTTCTTCAATTACCACGTTTGCACTATCATTCTCCTTCTTCTTTGAACTCCTGTAGTTTCCTTTTTATGTGGCCAGCCTTGCAACAATTCCAGAAGGTTGCCTGCTGACCAGACTTTGATTTTGATTTTCCTTTCTTTCAGTTCTTGTCTTGTGATCTCCTTCTGAAATCAACAATCAGTGCCGAACTTGAACCCGAGGTGTCACCAGAATCTTTTCTGTGCACCTCCTCAGCCAAATCAAATTACTAATATCATCATATTTCAATTTAGATTTACCTGCAGAAGTGCTAACTGAAATCCTCATGGCTTCTCAGTTTTTTGGCAATGAAGCCGACGAAATCAACGCACGTATCTCATCATCAAAATCAATTTTAACAAACAACTATTGATTTTTGAGATTATTAAATTCATTTAGATGCTGTGCAACAAATGTAGCTTCCGCCATCTTCAAATTGAATAACTTATTTATCAGACGCACCTTATTATTTGTCGAAGGTATTTCATACATACCAGATAAAGCTGCCATGTGACCTGCTTTTGTCCTCTCCTTGATGATGTTGTGGGGCAACGGACCTCGAATGAGTTAATCGAATAACCTCCAAAACCTGTTGATCCAATAGATTTCATTCCGCTTCATCCATTTTTTCGGTCACTTTCCCAATAACGAAAAATTGAGTTTCTTCCCATAGAGGTAGTCATATATCTGCATCCTCCAGTAACTCAAATGTGTCATTGAACTTATCGATCCCGATGCCATCACTTCATCTCCGCCCATTGTTCTCTTTCAGCCTCGAACCACGACTCTGATATTGTGAAATAAAACGATGGCAATAAAGCAAAAATATGGATAAAAAAAATTGCAATCAGAAAAGAACACAGAGCGACATATTGATTTACGTGGTTCAGCAAATTTGCCTACGTTCATGCAGCTGCAGAGGATTTTATTACTTCAAGAAATTACACCGTCGAGCACTTCAATGTTTACAAGAAAAACTCTATTTTTCTTCTCTCCCTCTCTCTCTTGCCCTCATATCAGAGGGCTTGGCTTGGCTTGGCTTAGCGATTTATGATAGGCTAAGTAAGGCTATTTAAAGAAAACGAGAGAGAGGTAGGTAGAAAGAGATAGGTGGGAGACAGGTAGGTAAGATGTGGTAGGTGAGGTAGGTGAGTCACATGCTCTATTTATTTAACACAATACTATTTAGAAAACTAGGAAAACTAGTGAATTCATTGGATCTTGCAATAATACCAGGAAAGAAATGATAATTCTGTTTCACACCTCTTAAGTACTACTGAATGGAACTTCCCGAATCTACAACAATGCTTTAGGGCTGAATTATGCAATCATATCACCCAGATCCAATTTACGTGTCATTTATGCAGGACCAAGCCAAATTCACACACTTATGCTAGAAGGAATGTGACTATTCTCTATTATGAGGCTGCGATGGGCAAAAAACACAGCAGATTTGCTTGGCTAAAGAGGCTCAAAATACACCAAAGAGTATTTATTTTGGTAGAGGCTTAGTATTAAAGTG
Organism: Papilionanthe hookeriana x Papilionanthe teres; assembly: GCA_022702705.1. Taxonomy (NCBI): domain Eukaryota; kingdom Viridiplantae; phylum Streptophyta; class Magnoliopsida; order Asparagales; family Orchidaceae; genus Papilionanthe; species Papilionanthe hookeriana x Papilionanthe teres. The sequence goes on along the minus strand of CM040433.1, from coordinate 4,395,023 downwards.
ATACTTTTTGGAACTGTGCATGTTTGAAGTTAAAGGTAAGAGTGAGAACCACAAAATCATCGCATGCTTACTATTTGACACCTTCAAAGATACCTTGACATTGTCAGCTGGTTTTAAATTCAATAGTGGCTATTGACCACCTTGTCTCGCTTTCTGAGCTCCATCACACGAAAGTTTGATGGCAGAAACTGGCCTACTGCATGCAAGGGATGCACATAAAACTAAAAAAAAAAAAAAACATAGAAAAATAATACATCTAACTCCAATGAATTATGTTGTAATTGAAACTTTATAGAAGGTTGTTTAAAAGAAATCATCAAACTTTTAAGATGTACAATTTCAAACTTACCAAAATAACAATAATATTTTTCCACGGTTGTTTTTTAGCCAAACGAATTATGTAACACATAACTCCCATTGAACTAACACTCAATTACAATGTCAACAACTAGCAAAAGGCCTATTTTGAATGTTTACTTTCACAAAAGCAATATGCCACTTGGACCTGAGGGAAATAGTAGAATTGAGTAGTAATAGATATAATCTAAATGTTCGTTTACATCTTCTTTCATATAAGAAACCTAAGTGTTATTCATAAAGCCAACAATACGTTAAATTTACAGGAGAGAGTGCTGATCATAAGATTGGACAACGAAGTCACCTGAATTTGGTTGGTAGTGGAAAAGAAACTTGCACTGATATATTTCGACCAATATAATAGATGTACCATAAGTATACATATGGAAAGTTCACAAAACTAAGGTCTGGTTGATACAAATAGAATCTGGCATACACACATTAACAGGCTGTTTGGTTGTCTTTAAAAAAATACGAAGTAAAAGAATTTTATGTATTATAATTATAGTGTATTATGTTTATGTATCTATTTGGTTGTCTGTAAATAAATGCAAGGGAATTATTTTTCTTGTTTGGTTATATGCATGTAAAGTAAAATTAAAAAAAAAACAGTGTATTCAAAATATCCGAGCTTGTTTAGCTGTCTGTAAACTAATTTGAGACTGTGACCACTGCAACAATCTTAAAAATCAAATAATTTCATTACTTTGCTTACCACATATATTTACAATGCAACTGACTTTGGGTTTTGAAATGCAGTCAGTACAAATGTGGATTTTCATTATAACAAATGTTTAATTTTTTGAAGATAATTTATTACGATAACATTCAGATATGTGATACATAAGTCGAGATTCTTGGAGACTGTAAGACCCACTCTGTTGAGTTGGGTCGTTAAATACAATTTAATAGCAAGCCTTCAATTATGACTACTAATTTAAAAATGTAAGCTGCGTTTGAATTCAAATAATTTAAATTAAAAAAAATCTTAAAAAACAAAATCAATGTTTGCCGATTAATAATCTACATATAAATTGTTATAAAATTTAATTCTTTCATTCTCGTTGCCAAAATGAAAAAAAGAAAAATATTTAACCATCCGAACTATTATTTCACTGAAAATGGTATGAAGGGCTTCATTAAATATCAATATTAAAGCTACATAATGTTTAATAATGAAAACAGTCTATGAAAAAAGTAGTTCTTTTTGTAAAATTAATAGACTCCATCAAACTACAACGAGGGAGCACTTCTTTTTGTTCTTCAATTTGCTATAAGGCAGTCTTCCTTGCTGGTGTGAATGATCTTGTTTTCATTATATACTTAGCAGATGGACCCTCTCATGTATAAAATTAACAGATCAAGAGAGTTTTCATCTTCTTCTTTCAAGCAGGAAAGCTCTTGTTGTCTCCCTGTAAGGTATGATATTTGAACAAGTAAAAACAATATCTAAATTTAAAATTGAAAAGCTAGAGGTGTAGAACAAAAACAATATATGAATGTAACCAATTATGAAATACATGATAACCTTGTCAGGGTAACGTTGCCCTAATGAGAATTATCAGTGTGTATGTCGAAGACTTTAGATCATCTCTTCTACTTCCTATGTAACCTAAATGGGCATGAACACAAAGAACAAATATCTTCATAAAAATGACTATTTTTGAAATTTAAAACTCTCGAAGTTCAAAAGTGAGACTATTATAATTTTACAAAAAAAAGATAAATGGCATTTCAGCTAATAACCAATAGTATTCATGCGATTCCACATGGCAGCAGATATTTGATCTCTTTTTTCTAGCTACTCTTAAGAGTCCTCTTAAATGTGTTCAGATCTTCTCTTAACTTCACCTCATCTGACGCATCCATATCTTGAGATAATAAAATTATCCTCACCTTCAATGAGTATCCAGTTATGTAATATGCAACAAGTAACCACTATGCCAACTTAACTTTCTAATGGAAAATACGGCTCTCTTTTTAAAATTATAAATCTGTTCTTCAATGAAGCAAAAGCACGCTCGACAGTTGTCCGTAGAGAGAAGTGTCAAAGATTGATTCTTTATAATTTGATATAATGTCACTAAACTTTTTTAAATGATATCTTGTTGCACGATATGGAGATATAAAGTTTTTATGGTTGAGTAACCACTATCAGCTAAGTAGTATTTGTCTGCACTAATTAATAATTTATAGTAATTAAAAAACATAATTGTTTATGATATTTAATAATTTATATCCTTTTGGAAAACTTAAACAATCAGGTCGTTCTAATGCATTTCTAGGGACAGTGGCATCATGATTGAACATTCCCAACCTGATAAAACATATGTAAACCTTAAGTCGAAGTCCACTGCTGCTAGTACATTTTGACTTGGATATGGTTTCCTTCTTCTAAAGGCGAATTCATATTTCTTTGGTACTCTCGCCTTAATGTGTGTATCATATATGGCGTCAACACAATCCTATTCGCATAATTAATTTAGAGGAAACTCTATAAAAAAAATGAAACATGAAATGATATTTTCAAATATACCTTAAAAAATGACATAAATCTAGAATTTGCTTGTATTTTTGGAGTAATTGAGGCATAATCATTTCATGTCGCATCTCTCCAATGACATATAATATATTGTCAAAGTACCTACTAATAGTTTCTCTTGATTATTGAAAGAATTGTATTACTCAATTATGAATAATGTGACCAAGTGTAACAATGCAACTTGTTCTTGTATGCGCACATAGCTTGTATCAACAAGCAGTCTTCTTGTTTGCAATAAGTTGCATAACTTGAAAAAGTGATATTTTCTCATTCGTACATTGTTTACACAATTAGAATCAAAACTAAGATATAATCTAGAGAGATATATTGGATGTTAGATACCTCGTTCAGGATTATAATTTCTTATTTAACATCACGTCTCATCTAATAAAACATATATACTACTTACTGTGGTAGTGACAATTACATGAATAATTGAATGATATTGCTTATTATATTCCGACAAGTTATTAAATCAGACAACTCTTCTTCATTGTCTTCTAATCGTTCATCCATTTCTATAATACATGCATAGACATTATTAAATTAGTTTATATATTAAAATATTTCATTCTGTGATAAAATATAAAGTTATTGTAATTTGGCCTACCCAACACTTTCAAATATTTTAGTAACATTTCACTTTTGTAGGAAGACAGAACAGTCATGTATCATCTTATCTAGTAAAGGATAATAATTGAATAGCACAAGCTCATTCATATCATCTTTGATTTTAAGAAACCACTCGAGAAAAATAAATCTATGTTACCACAAAACTGAATAGAAAAATGATACACTCTACTTTGTAAAGTGCACTTTTATTGACTTGGTTATTAAAAACCCAACATAAGAGGATATTCATGAACAATTTCAAATGCAAGCTAATTTTGAACAAAATAATTAATAATAATAAAATAGGAAAGGATGAGCAAACAATCCATAGTTCGAAATTAGCACTTTTACACCCTTAGACCTTATCAAGCGCTTGGGAGTTTCAATGGCTCAAGTTCAAATTTCCAAAACAAATTTTGATTCAATTTTTTTAAAAAAATGCCAATCATAAGCATCACTTGATAATGGAAATTGTTGCTAGAATAAAAATCTCAAATCGAAGAATGAGGACATTAGTAATGGTTATATGATTATTTAAAGTTTCAGCGTACCTAGAAATGTGCTACAATTGAGTCCTATTCGGCATCCCAAAAAAATAAACATTTGTTATAATGAGAATCCACATTTATACTGACTGCATTTCAAAACCCAAAGTCAGTCGCAATGTAAATATATGCGGTAGGCAAAGTAATGAAATTATTTTATTTTTAAGATTGTTGCAGTGGCCATAGTCTAAACAAAATAATTTTATATTAATTAGTATATGATAGTCTCAAATTACTTTACAGACAGCTAAACAAGCTCAGATTGAATACACAGTTTTTTATTTTTATTTTACTTTACATGCATATAACCAAACAAGAAAAATAATTCCCCTGCATTTATTTACAGAAAAACAAATAGCATACAGAGACATAATCCATTGTAATTATAATACACTATATTCTCTTTTACTCTTCATTTTTTTTAAAGACAAACAAATAGCCGTTTAATATGTGTATGCCAGATTCTGTTTGTATCAACTAGACCTTAGTTTTGTGAACTTTCCATATGTATTTTTATGGTACATCTATTATTTTGGTCGAAATATAACCGTGCAAGTTTCTTTTCCACTACCAACCTAATTCAGGTGACTTCGCTGTCCAATCTTATGATCAGCACTCTCTCGTGTAAATTTAATGTATTGTTGGCTTTATGAATAACACCTGGGTTTCTTGTATTAAAGAAGATGTAAACGAACATTTAGATTATATATATTACTACTCATTTCTATTATTTCCCTCTCAAGTCCAAATGGAAGATTGCTTTTGTGAAAGTAACACATTCAAAATAGGCCATTTTTGCTAGTTGTTGTCATTGTAATTTGAGTGTTAGTTCAATGGGAGTTATGTGCTACATAATTCTTTTGTCTAAAAAACAAATGTGAAAAATATTGTTGTTATTTTGGCAAGTTTGAAATTGTGCATCTTAAAAGTTTGATGATTTCTTTTAACCAACCTTCAGGAAAGTTTCAATTACAACATAATTCATTGGAGTTGGATGTTTTATTTTTCTATGGCTTTTTCTTTTTTGTGTTTTTATGTGATTCCTTTGCATGCAGTAGGCCAGTTTCTGCTATCAAAGTTTCGTGTAGATGGAATTCAGAAGGCGAGACAAGGTGGTCATCAACTACTATTGAATTTAAAGCCACTATTGAATTTAAAACCAGCTGAAAATGTCAAGGAATCCTTAAAGGTATCAAATAATAAGCATGCAATGATTTTGTGCTTGTCACTCTCAATAATAATACCCAACTTCAAGCATGCACAGTTCCAAAATGTATCACATTAATACTGAGCCTCCACCAAAATAAACACTCTTTGGTGTATTTTGAGTCTCTCTAGCCAAGCAAATCTGATGTGCTTTTTGCCCATCGTAGCCTCATAAAAGAGAACAATCACGGTCCTTCTAGCATAAGTGTGTGAATTTGGCATGGTCCTACAAAAATTGCGTATAAATTGAGATCTGGGTGATATGATGGCATAATTCAGCCCTAAAGCATTGTTGTAGATTGTGGACGTACCATTCAGTAGTACTTAAGAGGTCTGATAATTCTGTTAATAGAAACTTTTTTATAATAGAATGGTGAGTTCATTGAAGATAATCATCGATATTACAATTAGAAAATTCTTAATGTCTGAGCTATTTGATAAGGCATACGTATTTATAAATAAAATGTTGATTAAAAAATTTTCAATTTCCTTTTTATAAAATTAGCTCTATTTGTAGTTAACATTCATAAAACTAATATTTTATCCATTTTGACTTTAAAGGTTGTTATAATTTTCAAGAAGTTAACATATGAGTGAATCTAAGTCAAGTATCACTCATAATTTATGATGATAATAAAATTTCTCAATTAGGTGAACCTTTTCTTCAAAAATGAACTTAATAAACTTTATGAGCAATAGAAAAAACATACCTTATTGAAACACACATAATCCTGATATGAGAAATCACTTAAATTTTAATTAAAATGATTAAGAAAACACAAAAAAATGATGATTAGAATAAAAAAATATCATGAAGAATATTGGAATATTCAATTAATTAAACTTTCAAAATTTAGACCTAATTACTCATTAGGGTTCATTCACAAAAGTAATTAAATGAAAAAAATTATATTTGGAAGAGAGAGCGTTCAAAATTAACACTTATTTATAACTTCAATCAATAGCCATTAAGAATAAAAAAATAGACCTCAAGAGACATTACCAAATAAAAAATTAGTGAATCCTAAAAATTAAAATAAATAATAATATAAAGTTACTCAATTAAGAAGCAGAAGCAAATTAGAAGACGTCAATAGAGAAAAAGAGATAAAAATGAATGAAATTGAAATTGTGTTTTCAACAAAATTGATAAACTAAAATAATATAGTAAACTAGGAATGCAATGATAGCTATTCAAAAATGGAAATTAAAAATATAAGTTTATGATAAAAAAATTAATTTCTAGTGTCTTTAGATCAATACAGTTCATTTCTGACACTAATTATGAGTACTTTAGGAGTACTAGGCTAGGAATAGGGTGTTAGGTTGTTTTTTTTCGATGTCCTAACTTTAGTTCTATGTTGGTTCGATTACCCTAGCCAGAAATCACTTTTGTGCTGCTTTTTGTGTTTACTGGGTGTGAAACATGCACACTATTATGTTAGGGGCAGTCTTTTTGCAGAGAACTATGTCCGACAGGGAGAAGCAGTAATGATTTAAAGCTAACATTTTGCTTGCAAATACTGTTTATCTCTCCTCCAACCGGGCATGGTTCAAAATGTTGCATGTAGATGGCTTTTATGCTAACTCAAGTTTCATGTATGCCGAGAATTTTTTAGAATTTTATATTTACTTTTTAGAGTCCTAAGTGAGCCATGTAGTGGAAATAAGATAAGGGCACAGATTCTGAGGTACCAGGGGGGGCGTGAAACCACATGGCGGAGACTAGGAGCTGCTCGCTCATGTCTCGTATTTTAATTCGAAACCATATTCATGTATAGGATTAGGATTAGGCGTGTACTTATGGGGTGCCTAGGTGTCTTTTTCTGTTTATGGGATATGTCGCCGACCTAGTGGCACCGACCTTCATTATTTTACATCTGACTTGATTTATTGTCTTTCTTGTATATTGTTGCTTGTATTGGCTTTGCTTTTCTGAATTGTGCTTTTCTCTAGGAATCTAGTGGATCACTTAGGCACTCTAAGACCTAAAATTATAAAACTTTTCTACAAAATTCTTATAAAATTTTATGATTGATTAAAATTTAGGATTAAATGATTGAGAACTTTTAGGACGTGCTTTTACTTTCTTGTAGGGTCTTTGGCCAGTTTTAAAATGGATTGTATGAGTTGTGATATCCCAATTCATGCTAATAGGGCCTCCACACTAGCACTTGAATAGTTAACTGCATCATTTTGTTTATCTCGAGGAGAAGTCCTGGTTCTTCTCTAACTTGACTGGCCCAACATTGATTTATACTTAGGTGATTTTCTAGTGCGCTTAGGGTGTTAGTGGTTTCCCCGACCCAGGCATGGAGTAAGACTTATTGTTGGGAGTGTTCCTAGCTTCGTAGCTAAACCTCTCTTTCTCTTCTTTTTTAGAGCCATCCATGGTATCCTGACCCAGCTATCTCTATCTATTTAAGACTACTCTACCTCTTCTTTGTTGAGCCCCTGTGAGCCTTGTTATTTTTTTGGCACCTCGTTGATGTCTTCTCGTATGCCATATTGCGGATAGATCACAACTCATTTGGGTTACAGTGATTCACCCTCTGCCCTTATGGCTCAGTTTATCATTGGAAGCATAGTGTGGATCCTATAGGTCGACTTGACTATTTCTTATGTCTCGATTACCAATGAGTCGTTACCCATTCGGGATGTGAGAGATTGACTCTCTTCCTTGTGTCTTAGTGAGAGCTTTAAAAGCATCGTGATGTTCCTATGAAATAACCAACCTTTTGGTGACCCATTTACTGGTTATCACAGTAATGCAAACAAGACTTCTTTTATCAAGAGTATTTATGGGTATCCCCCAAAATGTAATTAACCAAAGGGATACATTTCTTTGGGAGTGCTCTTGACCCCAGAACAAAAATATTCTTTTTGTTTCTCCGGTAAAGTGTGGCTTACGTAGGGATTTTCTTTGTGGATACTATGTTTCGAGGTATCTTGATCTGATCCTATTTAGACGTATACTCTCGACTTATCACACGAGGATTAACTTTTACATAAGCCCTCCATGTTTTTTTTTAAATTTGTGTATAATTTTGCTGTATGTCTCGTATTTTTCGATTCCTCTCTGCTTCAGATCATTTAATTTGATCCGAGAGGGAGATTTATTTGAAAAGGAGAATTATTGGATAACAACATATATATAAATAATCTGGCGACTCCGAATTTTTAAAAAGAACCAATAACAATTCGAGGAAGAGTCTCTCTCTCCATATTTTGAGTTCTACTTACATTATCGTGACCTGGTGTTTCTTCTTGTGTCACTCTTGAGCTTTTTGGACCTTCGATTTCAAACTATGTGTCAGTTGCTATAGCTAGTTACTGAACACTTTTCCGTCCTTTTCTGATGTCATCAACATTTCGATCGTTGTATTATTGCATGCATCAGTGTTGTTATACTCTTTTAATTGGTTCTTTAACCTTTTGTTGAACTTGATCGATCTCTCTTTAGTTGATAGAAACGGACAATTAGAGTTTTATCGCGATCAAACCATCTGGGGGGGTATTTAATTTCCTTTTCACCCAACATTTTCAGTGCGGATGAGGTGACCATTACTTTTGGTCATTTCAAGCACCAAGTTGAGATTACCTAGAATAATTCTACGCCTTTTGAGGCATTTGCTACATGTCCCCCTTTTAAAAAGAGGATTCATGAGTGTGGCACTTCTTCTGCTTTAGCTACTTGTATCAGTACTACCCTTCCCTCGAGGAAGGTGCCAATATCAGATGACAATGTGCTGAAAGGCTCTTCAATGTTATTTAGCCTGTCTGGTGGTCTTTCCATATTTTCGAGGATTTCTATCATCGTAGATGTTGAACTATCTAGGAGCGCTAGAATTAACTTACCATGCAGTGTCTGGCCGTGTGGATCATGTCCCCTCCATGACTTGTTCTATCTTTTTGTGCAGATCATATCCCCGTCACGACTTAATTCGCTTCCAGCCCGGAATAAAGCTCAAATCCAGTAAGCTGAGAATCACATTTCTCATTCTCTGGCTGTGCAGACCATCTCTTAATGTCTTTATATTGAGTTATTTTATACAATGGAAATATTTTAAAATGCTATTGTTACCAAATAATATAGTTATAGAAAGTTAAACTTGAACGGTTGATTACTTATATCACATAATAATGTTATTTTTCATACTAATATTATAGATAAAACTTTATTAGTTTATGAAATATGCTTTAAATTATATTTTATAAGAATTTCTAGTTTTATCTAAAATGATATCTTAGAATCTGTGCTTAGATTTGCGTCCAGACTATAATTGTTTAACCCAAGTTCCTCTAGTAATGCCAACCTTTTAACCTAAAGGCTTTTGTTTAAAATACATTCTTTTTTATTTTTGTGATAAAAATCATAGTTTTGAGAGTTTTTGATAATAAAGTTATAAAGACTATTATATTTCGCGTTTTGTTTAAGGTAATTCTTACATTTGATTAGTTTGTCTTGGATGAATTTAAATGAGATTGTGTTCGTTAGCATGAATGGCTTTATTGATTTTATTAAATTATAGATGAACAAAGGGCTGGTTAATTAACATGATTTTAGGAGTTTAAAAAAAAATAAAAATGCTGTGATAAGATTTTACTAAAACTTATATAGCCAAAATTTATGTTTCTGAGTAGTTTGTGTACATGCAAGTAAGTGTGTCGCATGCATCGCAAGATAATGAGAAGCAGACAGATTTGGATGAGGAAGCAAGCATGGCATGAAACCTAATTTGCTCTCATTGGGCATAAATGGCATGTTTGAATTTGGATATTTAGAGATCTCCTGGGGTGGTCAGTGGAGTTGATTGCGGCTTGTACCAGTTGATATAACCAAAAAGTTTATAAACCTATAGCATAGATTGCATTTGAGCTCGCCATGATGGGTAATTGCTTCAGTTTTGAGTGGGTAGTAGGATTAATGAATACTAGTAGGGGTTTGATTGCCAAAGGAGTTAGTGGGGTTTGTGCTTTCATTGGCCATTAAAATGTTAGGTAAGACCAACCCATTTTAGATAGGCAACTAAGATGCCATATATAAGCTATAGAACTATATTTGGAAAAAATTGAAAGTGGTAAAGAGAATGAGATTGAGATCCATATGAGAATTATATGGTGGTTTTGAAAGAAAGTAATAAAAAATATCACTAATTGTAATATATTTAATTAATTGCATTATGAAATGGTAAGTTAAGGTGAATTACTGTCTTGAATCCGAAGTTGGTATTTTCTAAATAAAACTGAATATTAATTTAAATAGAGACATTGTGAGCTAAAAAAAACATCAAATTTTCTATATATTAAAAGAGTGGTTTAAGGTATTTTAATTAAAATTTTAAATTAGGATTATTGAATTCAATTTATGTTTAATTTTCCATTGCTTTTAGTAATTTTTGAAAGATTCTACTTATGCTAAAAGAATGGATAATAACATAAATAGCACCTGAAACATTGCTATTTCTAAATCTCACGCTGCAGATGATTTTTTGAAGTACCTAACTGAAGCATTTGTGTTCTGAACAATCAAATTTTTAAGAGTTATGAGTTGAAGTTTTATCATGAATTTTAATATTTGATTGAGAATATGAAAAATAGGTGAAAAAAAGTGCTAGATTTGCAAATGACAATGGTTGGTGCTTCTGTACGATTCTTAGGCTACCAATTTCAGTAATAAAAACCGCTACCACCTCCACCTGTAGACCTGCATACGGAAAGTAGCAGAAAAAAAAAATGTTTGTTGGATTTAAAAATATTTTGATAAAACCGTTATGTGGTAAAATCGTCTTCTCAACATATAATTTTTCATGCTGATCGCTTGTTAATCTAATAATTTTATCGATTTAAAAATTTATTTTCTGAGTGTTGATTTAAAATAATAAATTTAGAAAAATTATATTTTTAAAATTTTATCGAGGTGAAAACTCATTAAATATATTTTATGTAAAAATTTTGATACGAAGAAAATTAATAATTTTGGTTGTATAACTTAGGGTCTGTTTGGGGCAGCTGTAGCTGCATTGTCTTTGGAAGCTGTTCTGAGACAATTTGGGTGTCTGTTTGTTGCAGCTGTGGTGCAACTATTTTTGGAAAAATGAACATTCCGCCCTTGTTTAGTTAAGCTATTTAAAACAGAACTGTAACAATAACACATTTGATAATTCAGAAGCAGAAATTTATTTAAAAAAAAATATAAGTTCAGAACCGAAAGTACTAAATAAAAATAAAAATAAAAACTAATAATATTACAAGTAATGTTGATATTATTTTCTACATGAAGGTGATGTATGTTTGGTTAATTATTTTGCGATGTAAAGTAATTACTACTAAAGTAATTAACACTTCTCAGCTTTCTTATTGGTTAATTTTCTGCTCATTACCACATGTCTCTTTTCAGTTACATGTGTAATACTTAATAACTCTAGATTTAAACTGTCATGGTATATATATATAATAGAATGATCGAAGATGAAGCGAGACGAGAGCAGCAAGTTTTGCATTTTTTTTTTTGTTTTTACCGAGCTAAAATAAAAAAATCTCTCACTTGGAGACCGTTACATAGGCTACAACGTCCTCTTCCTCAAATTGATGTCCTTCACTAGCGGTGTCGCCGTTTCCTTCAAACGTGATATGCTCCACTGACGACATCGCCCTTTCCTTCAAACGTGATATCCTCCATCTCTGCAGCTGAAGGCTCCTGTCTTCAAGCTAGATGAACAACTAAAGCTGCACATAACTTCAGTTTCTCTAGTGTGACACCCTTAGTCAACATATCAGCAGAGTTCTCACTTACACAAATTTTCTCAAGCAACAATTATCTGTCATCCATCAATGACCGTATGAAGTGATACTTGATCTGAATGTGTTTAGTTCTGGACTGAAATGCTGGATTCCTGACAAGGAATATGGCGCTCTGACTATCATTATAGAGAATGCCCTTCTGAACTTCTTGCCCAATTCTTCCAATAAGCTCTGTAGCCATAACATCTCATTTGCAGCCTCTGACACTGCTATATACTCAGCTTCTGTAGTAGACAAAGAAACTGTCTTCTGCAGATTAGAGCCCCATGATGCTGCAGTGCCACAAAAAGTATAAATATAGCCTATAGTACCTTTTCTAGTATCAATGTCTCCAGGTAAATCAACATCAACATAGCACTGTACCTCTAAGTTCTTTCCTGAGAAACACAAGCAAGTTTCTGAAGATCCTCTTATGTTTCTCAAGATCTACTTCACTACTTCCCAATGTTCCTTTCCTGGATTACTCATGTATCTGCTAACAAATCCCACTGCATTGGCAATATCCAGCCTGGTGCAAACCTAGCATACATAAGTGAACCAATAGCTGATACATAAGAAACCTTACTCATGTGGTCTCGTTCCTCCTCTGACTTGGGTGACTGATTCTTTTTGAGTCTGAAGTGACTGCCCAAGGGTGTGCCAATTTGTTTGGTCTTATCCATATTGAGCCTGCTAAGTGCCTTTTTCACATACTCAGCCTGAGAGAGACTCAACATGCCTCTGACTCTATCTCTGACAATTCTCTTGCCAAGGATTTGCTTCGCAACTCTCAAATCCTTCATTGCAAAGTACTCTGACATCTTCTCCTTCGAATTATCGATCTTATCAATACTAGCCCCTGCAATAAGCATATCATCCACATACAATAGTAAGATGATGAAAGAATTGTCAAAATACCTGACATAACAACAGTGATCTATCTTACATCTGTTGTACCCTGCATTGTACATGAAATTATCAAATTTCTTGTACCACTATCTAGAAGCTTGCTTCAGGCAATACAAGTTTTTCTTCAGTCTGCAAACTGAGTCTTCCTTTCCTTGTGCCACGAACCATTCAGGTTGATGCATGTAGATGTTTTCTTCAAGTTCTCCATGAACAAACGTTGTCTTCCCATCTTAGTGCTTAAGGAAGAGATCTCCAATATCCACCATACACAATATCATTTTGATGGTTGTATGCTTCACCACAAGAGAGAAAATGTAGGAATAATCAATACCATGCTTCCGCTGAAAGCCCTTTACAACAAGTCTAGCCTTATACCTCTTACTGTCATCATGCTCAGTCTTCGCCCAGTACACCCACTTGTTGTGTAATGCCTTCTTCCCTGGTGGAATATCTGTCAATTCCCATGTTTGATTTTCTAACAGAAAATTCATCTCCTCCTTCATGGCCAACTCCCACTTGTTCGAACTTTCATATTGCATGGTTTTTTCATAACTCTGAGGTTCTCTACGATCTATCTGTAGAATATAGTTCAAAGTTGGAGAGTAACTCTGTGGAGAACGTCTAGTCCTTTCAGACCTGCAGACTGCAACTGCAGGGGTTAAAACTGACGGAGAAACAATATGAATGGGTGCCCCGGACTCACTCTCCTCATCACCTGCATCTCTACCATGCACTGTGACCTCTGGCTAATCATCAAACTTTACTAACTCAGATTGATGCACTGCTTTTTCATAAATAGTACTAAATTTGTCCTTGTACATAACATTTTCATTGAAAATCACGTTCATACTCATTATGATCTTCTGATCCTGATCATCCTAGAAACGATATCTAAATGCATCATCTCCATAGCGAATGAATCACCACTTCTTTGACTTAGTCTCAAGTTTACTTCGAGATCAGGATTAATTAGAACATAAGAAAGACATCTAAAAGTTTTAAGGTGAGAAAATTTGACCTCTTTCCCACTCCAAACCTCTTTAGGTAATTCACAATGTAACATAACAGAAGGACCCCTGCTGATCAAATAAAATGCAGTGCTGACTACTTCTGCCCATGAAGTAAGTGCTAGTCTGACGTGCAATCTCATGCTTATAGCCTGCTTATTAATGGTTCTATTCATGCGCTCTGCAACACCATTTTGTTGTGGTGTTCATGGAATGGTCTTCTCCATTATGATGCCCGAGCTGCACAATACTTCTTGAACCCAACTTCAATGTACTCAACACCATTATCAGACCTCAGACATTTCAACTTTAAAACGACAAAATAATAATTTTAGGACTTAAGCCTTAATTAAAGGGTAAATGAGCAATGAATAATCTTAATTGACATTCTTAGTTGATTGAAACTTAAGGGGTTAAGAGGTGGGAACCAATTCACCACTTTTCAAGAGTAAGGGTAAAGTTGTAATTTCTTAAAATTTTAAATTTAGAAGTTAATCAAACTTGATGATCCCAAAGTAAGGGAGTTTTGATCTTGGAAGATTTTAACTCACCAATCTAAAACTCTAATCAATGGTTTGACGATAATGACATCTTTAATAAAGATGAAATGTCACTTAACCTAATATCAAATTTAATTACAAACCTATCCATAAAAGCTTAAGGGCTAGGTAGTGAACCAGGTTTGATCTCAACTTTAATTAATAAGGATTAGAAAAGAGAACACACTCATTTATAAACATTTTGAAAACACTACTAGCCCAACCTTAATCAAATTGGCTAAGTCCCCCTAATAATTGAATTTGCCCTTAAAGGCTTTCACTCACATAACTCCTAATTGAACATCAAATGAATGTTACCCCACTCAATGGATAATCAAAACATCTAAGTTCACTGAGCAAGAATTAAGATACCATTAACAAATCCTAGTTGAACATGGGTGGTAAATTGAACTAAACAGTGAAACCAAATGAACTCTAAGTGGACCCAAGGCTTTGAGAAAGATGTTCAGGGTTATGCCCCGAGCACTTTCTTAATCTAATGAGTTATTTTAGAAGAACAATTGGATTTCATTGTTCTTTGATCAGCAAAATCATCCTTAACATACTTTAGAGACCCACCAAGTTATGAAATAAGATCCCTTGTTGGACTTAAACCTCTGAACTCTAATTATCACTCTTATATCTGCTTTAAAATGCTAAATTGCAGCGGATGTACTCGAAGACTGCCAGGTACACATTTATGTTTATTTATTGCAATTTACACTGCTTTATTTATTAAATGATTTACTTCTTCCTGCATGTCAAAACTGGAACTTTTCAGATAGCCAAGAAAACAAATTGAAACCAAAAATCAATTCACAATAAGGAAAATAAGAGAACTATAAAATTTAATCACAAACAAAATAACAAAATAATAATTGTAATTAAATTAAAACATCTCTATCGAATGATCGGGAATCCCTCAAAGTAGGTAACATACGGTTGCGAACTAGATTTCTCACGGTCTCTATGAACTTATGGAACTCATTCATTTGAGTTTAGTAAATTCATCTATACTATGTGAATCCAAATAAAATAGTGGTTCCGGAATGAGGGAACCGTGGGATCCTAATCAGTGTCTCTATAATAATCTTAACTCCCACTTAATTAGGACATCTAGTGACAACAAAACAAAACTTGAACTCCAGAAAATGACACTTTTCTCATCCCTTTAATTTGACACTTCTAAAACTAAACTTGCTGCAACGAAGAACTTGGAGCAAACATAGTGGGCAACATAACGAGGAAGCAAATGACTCTACTTCAGCAAACCTTCTTAGAAATAAACAACAAGTTATGGGATTTCAAGGTAGTTCGTCTAATACAACGTAAAACCTTATTTTATCTCTCAAGCCTTTTCAACTCATGCAATATAATTTCTAACTCATCTTAGGATTCCGAGATTATCATTTGGTACGACATAATTCCTCTTATCTTTCAGGCTATTTGTATAATCGTTATTATGCAAATATAAGCCCTAAATAATAAAATTAGCAAGATGAAACATCTAATATCACTTCTAAAATTAATGTCATGCAATAAGATAATTGGGAGGTCATTTTAGGTTCCCCTCAAAGTCTGTGATATCCCCCACTTCTTCGTTCCTTTGGACACTTAAAAAACAGTTGTTCTTATTTGATTCATTCCCCCTTTGAATTTCTGATGTCCAACAGTAAAAACCTCAAACTTTAAAAATCTTGAGAGCAAAACCATTGATATTTATCGAGTGTTTTCTTGGGTGACTTCAGTTATTTAAGATGTAATTAAATGTAAGGGCTTATCTTTATAGAGAACTTTAGAACCCAGGTAATATAAACCTTGTCTAATTCTTTTGTATTAGTTTGGGGAACTTGTCAGTTGATCCCGCACAGATACTTGTATATTTATACTTGTGGTGATATGATTATAGTTGTATTTATGATATAAAATTTCATTATTTACAATGACACCAAAAATTTGATTCCAAAGTAAATAAGAATTCAACATTTATATTTAAATTTATGGATTCTACGAAAGTATACATATTGTTATCAAGTAATATAGGACTTTCTGATTAAGCCCCGAAATATCAATCCCATGGAGAAGAGTTTTGGATATTAGAAAATACAAAAGAATTAGATCACAAAAATCTATTTAGAAAAAAACTTAAACAGTTTCAGATAACAAAAAACTTAAAAATACTATTCTTGGTATTTTATTATATTTTGAAATAAAGTAAACAATTAACTAAATATAACGAGATTTTTGGAAGATTAAAAAAGTATAAATAAAAATATTTTTGTCCTTATCATAAATATTTTTGTCCTTATCATGAATAAGTAATAAGTGCAGGAGTTCTATTGTGGAAATATTCAATTTTATTGTGTCAAATAGGAGCAATATTTTTCTTTAACTTTACTAGAGATGCTATAAAAAAACATTAGCTAGTTTAAAGTTTAAATAATTTTGAAGATGGGTTAGGTAGGGAGATACTAGCTCTCACTTTAAAATTCCCTCCTCTCCCTCAACCTGAGGATTAACATCTCGCATTCAAACTTAAAACAATCAACAAAATTAGGAGCTTTAATTTGTCACCTTAAATTCCTCTAATTCTACACCCATCAAAGTATATTTTCCTATTTATCTGCACAAAATTATATGAATTACTTTCTCATCCATACAATCTCATGTAATTTCTTCTAATAGTTGATTGACAATACCTACAAGGATCTTACATGTTCTCACAACAAATGTTAACATCTTAATTGGCTAAATCAATAAGTAAATGAAGTGTAAGTATTGAATCAACGCAACTTATTCCAACATTAAAGATCAAGACTTCTATAATTTCCATCCATC
This sequence comes from Papilionanthe hookeriana x Papilionanthe teres, assembly GCA_022702705.1. Taxonomy (NCBI): domain Eukaryota; kingdom Viridiplantae; phylum Streptophyta; class Magnoliopsida; order Asparagales; family Orchidaceae; genus Papilionanthe; species Papilionanthe hookeriana x Papilionanthe teres. Next base: position 4,377,685 of record CM040433.1, on the reverse strand, counting down.
ACTTAATTACTTTTCATTTTAAGGAAAAAGATAAAGAAAACTACTCATAATCCATGGAGAAAACACAACAACAAGTAACTTTAAAATTAGAAATTATATAGAAAACATAAGAAGTCTCAATTAAAAACAAATGAAGTACAAATATAAAAACTTATCTCAAGTTCCTCTTCACCGAACTCTTGAAGTTCCTTTGAATCTCTTCCTTTCGCTTACAAGACTCCCTAGGACTGGTTGCCCAACCCTAAACGGTTCAAATCTCTCTAAAACAATGAATTTTTACTTAGAAATCTCTACCCACCTTTCATTTCACTAGGAATGAGTAAAGTGTGAAGAAATCCTAAGTAATAATCCTGCAACTTCTGACTATAAGTACTATGTCTAAACACATTAGTTCAACTTTCTAACTGCCTCCCTAAACTCTCTTTAAGTCCATTCTCTTATACTACCTCAAAAGGTGCCTTGGTGTCTCTTCAAAAATGTCAATATTCAATGAATATACCCAAGAGATGCATCCTTTCATATGAAATTTGAATGTGTTTTGGCGCCCTTGATCAGTTACACACATTTGTACCAAAGGATGCCTCAAACACCCCTTCAAACTTTGCCAAAAATTTCTTGAAATTGCAAAGTAACTACCCTGCGCTCAAGCGCAGGGCTTTCGGCTCTTAGGCGCTCCTTCTCTGTCTGCTGGCGCTTAGGCGCCAGATTTGAGCGCCTGCCCCAGTTCATTTTAATACCTTTTTTTCTCTAAATTTGATTCTTTTTCACTCCTTTTGACTTATTTAGTCCATTTAATTGTACCTGAAAGAAAAACACACAAATACCTTCCATTAAAGTGCAATATCATAAAAAATAAGTATAAAAATGTGTACAAAAATATTATATATTCTAGTTATATCAAATTTCCCCAAACCTAAAATGTTATTTGTCCTCAAGTGACTCTACAATCCTTTAAAATCAATATAAGTAAATTATGTGAATGAGTTTCTTTAGGAGATTCTAAATTTTCGTTTTAGAAATATAGTATTCCAATTTAGAAAAAACTTTGGTGAATAAGGCTAACTAAAAGTTTAGAAAATCTCTAAAGTGAAAAAGTATGAAAATATGAACTCTTATCTAATTCAGAAACACTTGCAAATTTTTCAAATATTGAGTTTAGGCATTCTATCTTCTTTATTCCCTTTTTGAAAAGGGTAAAAGAAAAGGAAAAGTAGCAAAATAGACAACCAAGGGCAAGGTAATGTGATATCTTTATAGGTAGAACTCTAGAATGTTCTTATCATATTAATAAAATCATAAGTCTGATAACCAGAGATTTTTAGGTATCTAACCTATTCTAAGTTCTCCTATAGAAGCAAGCTTCTATAGTTAATTACAACCTAGGCAATTCTAGTTTTGCCTAAGAAAACTCTTGATTAATGTTAAAAACTCGTTTTCTGAATACTTTTTTAGGAAAATAAACATACAAATGTTTTTATTCCTAATGTTTATCTCATTTTTTCGTGAGATATTGATCCCACACAAATATATGTGCTTACGATTTAGATATGAAAATTATGATTTTATAATATGGGATACTACACAAGTATACATATCATTTATCAAGTAATATAAGACATTCTGATTAAGCCCCGAGATATCAAACCTACAGGGAAATGTAAAATTTTTTTAAAGAAATAAGAAAATTATATTTTTTACTTTTTAAATGACTTTTGAAAGTATGTTTTGATTTGTAAAGTTTGAAAGTTGTTTTTGGTATTCTTGATAAAACGTTAAGCAGGAAATGAAAATTATCAGAACTTTAAAATACGATATAAAATACTAGGAAATAAAATATTTTTTTCTTTCTCTTATAAAGCAGTAATAATTATGAAAGTATTGTTGTGGAAGTATTTAAATGTATTGTGACAAATAGGAGCAAATGTATTCTTGACCTTTACTTGGTTCTATAAAGAACATTGGTTAATTTGAAATTTTAAAATTTTGAAAATGGCTAGGTAGGGAAGATACCAGCTCTCAATATAGAGTTCCCTCAATTCCCTCCACCTGGGGGCTAACTTCTCATACCAAATTTAAAATATCAAACCAAATTAGGGGACTTTAGTCTCACTCTAAAGTTCTCTAATTTTACTCCCCATTAAAAACATATGTCCTACTATATTTGGATTCAATTATATGGACTACAATTCTCACCCATATAATTGTATGTGATTTTACCAATTGTTGTTTGAGACAATACCGCTCACAACAAGTTTTAACATCTTAACTGGCCAAATTAAGAAGTAAATTAAGTTCATGGAATTAAATCTTCACAACTTATTCCAACTTTAAACACTTATACATTCCAAAACAATCCTACATAATTTAATTACTTCTTCATTTAAGAAAAAAAAAGATAAAGAAAACTACTCAAAACTCATAGAGAAAACACAAGCACACATTGATTTGAAAATAAAAATCATAATGAAAACACAACAAGTTTTAATTAATAACTAAATATAAAAACAGAAGTCAACATTTATCTGAAAATCCTCTCCACAAGACTCCGGAAGTTCCTTTGCAATTTGACTTTCCACAGAACAACACTACAGAGGTTGGCGCCCAACTCTGTTGACTCAGAAACTGACTTCAGACTTCAATAAAAACTAAATAAAAGGAAGGAAGAGAATTGATGAGAAGAAGGCTTCACTCCAACCCCTTTCCCCTTTCTACCCTGTACTAACTCTAAAAGACTTTAAAAACTATAATCAATAAAAGACTAAAAGTAAAACTAGAAGAAGACTATCTGAAACTAATAAGATTCACACACACACACATTAATTCCAAGTCTTCATGATATAATTTTCTAAAAGGTGCCTTGGTGTTTCTTCAAATCATGTCCAGATTCAACGTATCCACCAAAAGATGCATCCCTTCATTCAAATTTGCCGCTCATGGGAAGTTAAGGAAGTCACCACCAAAACTTGCTTTAAAAACCCCTTAAAATTGGTGCCAAAAATGAAGAAAATTCAATTTTTAACAGTGGCGCCTAAGCGCCAACCAGACGGCGCTTAGCCGCCAGTCTCTAATTTTTCATTTTTTTCATTTTTTTGCTCCAAATTTGATCCAATTTTGCTCCTTTCATCATAATCACTCATTTTCATCATACCTGCAAGAAAAACACAAAATATCTTCCATTAAAGTGCAAAATTATCAAAAATAGGTATAAAAATGTGCATAAAAATACTATATAATTTAGGTGTATCAAAATCCCCCAAACTTAAAATGTTATTTGTCCTCAAGTGACTCTTAATCATATAAAAAATTTTAGCATGCAAATTATGTAATGAGTTTATTAGGAAGGTCACAAAATTTTGTTCTAGAAATGGAATAGTCTAATTTATAAAAAATTTCAGTAATTAAGATCAACTTAAAGTTTAGAAAGTTCTTAGGTAAAGGGTAATGTAAAATATTAGTTTCTATCTAATTCAGAGATACTTGTAGATTCTTCAAAATATAGGATTCACACTCTTATTTTTATCACTTAAAAATCTTTATTTGAAAATAATTTTACTTACTATATTATAACTTTAAGCTTTAGATTTTCTTAGAACTTATCTTATACTTAAAGTATGGAACTAATTTTTGATTAAGCCCTTAAATCCTTAAGCTTCTCCTCCCTTTTCACAAACTTTTTTCACTTTTTCTCTTTTTCTTTTTCTTTGCTTTTCTTTTCTTTTTCTTATTTTCTTCTTTTTTTTATAAGGCAAGGATTACTTTATCTGGATGAGCCTTTAATGATTTTGAATTCCACAATTTTATTTAAAATAAAGGTCTGATATACATCTTTCACTTAAAAATCATAATAATAGTATTTGAAAATTACTCCTCAATAAAAGAAATTTAAGCTTTGAAGAATAAAAGTCAAATCTTCTGTTTATCCAAAAATACAACATTTCTTAATAAAGATAGTTGAACTATATTTAACACTTCTTTACTAAGAAAATTTTAACTTTAAAATTTTCATTATTACTATAAATTTTAACTAAATTGTCTTATTCATTTATATATTCAAAATTTTGTTCCCCTAATATAACTTCATATACATAATTGTTTTCAATCAAAAATTAAATTAATTTTAAGTATTCTTGAGAACAAATAAAATTTTAGGTTTCTGAAAAATTTTCCGTTTTTTAAAATCCCCCCCCCCCAACTTTAATTTTTAGTTAGGATAAAATATTTAAGCATAAGAATGATATATGGGTAAAAATTAAAAACTAACATAACATGCTTGCAGGAATCTTAATATCCTTAATATGCAAGTAAAACAATTTAAAAACAGGAGTAAAAAGAAATCAAATTCAATTTTTTAGTTTTTCATTAAATAGAAATTTCAAAATTTCAAAGGACTTCTACAATAGTGGAGGTTTTCAAAGTAAATACACACAAACTGAAAATAACTGAAATCACACCAATACTCGATAACAAATGGTTGTAGATTTTAAAAAGTTTTAAACATGTAGTTTTTAAATAATAGTTTTTAATAGTGTTCCATATTCTTCTAACAGTTTTGGAATTAAAGTACACACTATGAAAACTCTGACACAACATACACATTAAAACATTTACTACTACACATATATCACACAAAGCAACATATAGAATATCAATCCAACAAAGATACATCTGAATGTGCATACAAAAAATAGTCTAACTATAATCAGCATACTACCAGAGTTCACACCACAAACACAATATCAAATTAAAACACAAGACATAACATACATCAGTACATTAAGAGAAACTCAGTAACACATAAAAATAAACAAATCTTCTAATCATCCTCATCATCATCATCATCATCATCATCTTGCTTGTTCCAATCACTGGATGGCACATAAGGTATATAGAATGGATGAGGGGGCATCTCAGTACTTAGATCACTTCTAATCAATCTATCCAAATAATGCTGATAATTCTCCTCATATTCATCATGTTTTACAATATATCTTTCCATATTATCCATCTTACCATCCATGTCTCTAACATGCTCACGAGTAAGAGTAAGACTCACCTTCTTCAAAATCTTTCTTAACAAACCAGTCTGTGAATCACTAGATGATGAAGCTCGCGATGTAGTAGCACGAGAAGTAGAAATAGTAGAAGCAGAAGCAGAAGTAGTAGAAGCCCTACCAAATCCTCCTCTCCAACCAAACTCTGAATGTACAGTGTAAGCTCCAACATTTCCACTAGTAATTGGTTTCAAAGGCTGAAGAACCTCTTCCCAAGTTTCAAATTTCACACCAGACCGCTCACATAATGAATGGATCAAAGAAGGAAAACCCATACCTACAGTAGTGGTAGATTTGGCACAATTCAAAATATAATCATAAATGATTGCTCCAATATCTATAGGCTTCTCTTGTTGAATGTAATAGTTCAACACAGCTCTCTCCCTTGTAACTTTATTAGTATGACTTGAAGGCAACATCTAAGCTGAGATAAAATAATGCCATGCTTTAGAAGTGGCATTTAACTTAGAGACCTGAAAATTGACTCTTCTATCATTAGTTATCTTCAATAATCCTCTTCCATCAGTCAGAAATGCCATTATCTCATCTAACTCTCCCTGAGTAGGATGATAGTTAGAATAAAAACAAAACATATCAGAAGGCAGTTGATAAAAAGTATTGATTACTGCATATGTAAAATGTACTTCTTTCCTGCTCACCATCACCAAGTTCTCTTCTGCTGCAGGTAAATTCGCATAAAATTCTCTGACCACAGAAACAACAACAATAGCGGAGAAGCAACAGTAATTGTCCCAATTCCTTCTAGAAATCATATCTTCAATACCTTCTCCTGGCTTACTGAACACATACTCAGGAATCAATTTACGTGACTGTAGTGCGTCGACGTATTGTTCCTCAGCCTTTGCACTAACAAACTTCTCAGAATCAAATCTTGTCTTTTCTCTTGCGCACTTTGACTTTGGAGCCATCTCAAAAAATTCACGAAAAATTTCACCATAAATTCCAAAATCAAACTAAGCTTGAAAAATTAACTTCCAAAAGTAATTTCCACTAAATCCAAGAAATTTCTCATCATTTTCCTCAAATTTTTACCATGAATAGTGATTTTAGGTTCTTCCAAAATGTACTCAAAATACATGGTAAAAATAAATAATTTTTACTTAGGAGTACTGCTCTTACCTCAAGGAATCCAAATCTAACAATTTTTGTTGAGATCGGTTTTCAAATGATCCAATATATTGATGCCCTAGGCTCTTTTTTCGCGAAAATCAGAGGTTGAAGATGATAGGGGTAGTTAAAAATGGCGATATTTTGGTTTTTAACTGCTGAAAATCAATTTTCGCAAACCGGCGCCTAAGCACGAGGCCTTCGGTGCTTAGCAGCGAAATCTGGCGCTTAAGCGCCGGCACTTTGGCGCTTAGCCTCCAGTGCCCAGATTTTTGCAATTAAGAAAATGCACTAAACCACTTAGTTAATCACCCTTAATCTTCTCAAAATAATTGTCTCTTCCCCATAAATCTCCTAATACTCCAATTTCAAATTTTAATATCCATCGATTCCAATCAAGTTTAACACAAACACAAACTTATATTCATTAAAAACAAATCACACTTAATACAAACTAAAAATTTCTATCCAAACACTTTGGATGAAATTCCATAGATACAAAAGACTCAATAATCATAATGATAGGTTTACATCACTAAGATGTAACAATCACACATTAAAGTGCAACAGAACACAAATATAAAACATTAAACACTTAAAACATCAAACACATAAAACATAAGATACATAAAACAAACCACAAGATTAAACTAACATTTAATTCCACTCTCCAGTAGGCGGAATATATCCAAAACCACTATTATTTCCATTTGACCCTACTGGAATATAAATCTGATATAACGGGCGATGATTTAACACACTTACATCTTCTTCTTCTAACCACTTGTTCTTCAGGAACATCACCTTATCTGCTTCTTCCACGTGACTTGTATGGCTGAATTGCATCTTGAGTTGCCATCCCATATGCTCCAAATGTGTGTTCGTTTCATTAATCTTTGCTTCGATTGAAGTCACTCGTGCTTCGATCTTTGCAATCTTTTCTGCAATTCCTTGAATACTAATGGCGAGAAATCCATTGAATAACTCTTTAGCATTGTCACTAATAAACATAATCTTTTCAGAATCCTCTTTCTTCTTGATCTCATTCTCCCAGGAAGACATGATGCACTTAAAACACTCTTCTTAAGACTCAGGAATGAAAATAGGACTTGGGGCAAGTGTTTCTTTTAATCCAGGGCCTTTTTTATAGATTTTAGAAGTGCATAAACCGCCCTTACACGTTTTAAAACTCCAAAATAACTTCTAAAACCACTTCCCCATGATCTAGGCTTCTAGAACCTCATTTATCACATGCTTTCTAACTCCGGTGCCTAAGTGCCAACTAGGCTGCACTTAGCCGCCAGTGCTCAATTTAGCACAGGTCTGCCAAATGTCCAAAATTTCATTCTGACTCCTCTAAGTCATAAAATAAGGTCAAATAAACACTATTATAACATAAAAACTCTAAAATACTACCACCAAAACATAAAAACAAACCAAATAAAGCACACAAAGCAAACATAAAGCAAAGCACACCGATAACTATGGGTTGCCTCCCACAAAGTGCTTGGTTTAATGTATTCAGCCTGACATACCCAGAACTCATTCTGAGTGGCCCAACATCAGATTCTCATCAGATTTAATTTGATCGACTGAAAAATAAGGTTTAATCCTATAACCGTTAACTTTAAATATTTTTCCAGTCTTAGGATCTTGAATATCCACAACTCCATAGGAATAAACTTTTATCACAATAAATGGACCCATCCACCTGGACTTAAGTTTTCCAAAAAAATTCTCAATCTGGCATTATACATCAAAACTTTCTATCTTGGTACAAGATTTTTAGTAAGAATCTTCCGATCATGCCATAACATCATCTTTTCCTTATAAATCTTAGCATTTTCATAAGATTCATTCCTTATCTCTTCAAGCTCATTTAATTGCAATAATCTCTTCTCAACAGTATCTTTCAAATTATAATTGAAATCTTTAATAGCCCAAAATGCTTTATGCTCAAGTTCAATAGGCAAATGACAAGCTTTTCCAAAAATCAGCCTATATAGGGACATTCCTATAAAGGTTCTGTAGGCAGTCCAATAAGCCCACAAAGCATAATCCAGTTTGATTGACTAATCCTTTCTGTTTGGATTAACAGTCTTTTCTAATATTCTTTTAATTTCACGATTGGATAATTCAACCAAACTACTTGTCTGAGGATGATAAGCAGTAGCAATACGATGATTAATATGATATTTCTTTGCTAACTTCTCAATAATCGCATTTTTAAAATGACTTCCCTCATCAGTTATGATTACTCTTGGTATTCCAAATCTGCAAAACATATCATTTCTAAAAAACTTTGCAACACTTTGAGCATCATATCGAGGTAAAACAATAGCTTCAATCCATTTGGAAACATAATCTACTACTATCAAAATATAAACATTTCCGACAGTTGGTGTAAATGGACCCATGAAATCTAATCCCCAACATTAAATATTTCATCTTCTAACATATAATTGAGATGCATCTCATTTCTTCTAGAAATATTGCCTACACGCTGACATCTATCACAATTTTTTATATAAGCATTCACATCCTTAAAAATTGTAGGCCAATAAAATCCAGATTGTAAGATTTTATATGCAGTTCTTTCAACTCCAAAATGTCCTCCATAATCAGAATCATGACATTTTTGAATAATTTCATAAGTCTCTTCCAAAGGTACACATCTTCGAATTATAAGATTTTTTCCTTGTTTATATAGAAATGGGTCATCACAAAAATAAGTCTTAGCATCAGACATAAATTTCTTCTTTTCCTGGTATGTCAAACCATAGGGTATAATATTACTGACAATAAAGTTTACTATGTCGGCATACCATGGAACACGCCACTCATTAACAGTGAATTATTTTTCATCAGGAAAATGTTCATTAATTTCTTCGACATCACAGAGAGATTTTTCATTTTCAAGCCTGGACAAACGCTCAGCAATTTGATTATCAGAACCCTTCCTATCTACTATCTCAAAATCAAATTCTTACAAAAGAAGAATCCATCTAATCAATCTCGGCTTCACATCATTCTTCTTCGTTAAATATTTGATAGCAGAATGATCAGTATGCACCACACATTTAGTTCCAATTAAATATGATCAAAATTTATCAAAGGCAAATACTGTAGCTAATAACTCTTTCTCAGTAGTGGTATAATTAATTTGAGCATCATTAAAAGTTTTACTAACATAATAAATAACTTTGAAAATTTTATCATATTTTTTACCCAAAACAGCACCAATAGCATAATCACTAGCATCACACATTAATTCAAAAGGTTTTTCTCAATTTGGTGAAATTATAATAGGTGCAGTGATTAATAATTCTTTTAATGTTTCAAAAGCTTTTAGGTAATCATCATCAAAATAAAAAATTGAATCATTTTCCAGTAAACGGCATAATGGTTTTGTAATCTTTGAAAAGTCTTTGATGTAACGCTTGTAGAATCCTGCATTTCTCAAAAAATTTCTGATTCCCCTTACATTGGTCGGGCAGGGTAAATTAGAGATAACTTGAATTTTTGCAGGATTTACCTCCAAACCTTTTTCTGAAATCCGATGTCCCAATATAATTCCTCCTGCTACCATAAAATGACATTTTTCCCAGTTAAGGACTAAATTAGTTTCTTCACAACATTTTAGAAATTTAAAAAAATATTCTAAACATGATTCAAATGAAATTCGAAATACTGAAAAGTCATCCATAAAAAATTCAATCCCTTTTTCAATTAAATCACAAAAAATAGCCATCTTACATCTCTGAAATGTAGCAGGGGCATTACATAAACCAAAGGGCATTCTTCTAAAAGAAAACGTACCATAAGGATTGGTAAACGTAGTTTTCTCTTGTTCCTCAGGAGCAATTTGAATTTGGTGGTAACCAATATATCCATCCAGAAAATAAAAGTATTTATGCCCAGCCAGTCTATCCAGCATCTGATCCAGAAATGAGAGTGGAAAATGATCTTTCCTTGTGGCAAGATTTAGTTTTCTATAATCAATGCATATTCGCCACTCTGTAACTTATCCTGTTGGAATCATTTCATTCTTTTCATTAACAATCACAGTTACTCCTCTTTTTTTTAGGAACACAGTGAATAGGACTAACCTATGCACTATCTGAAATAGGGTAGATAATCCCAGCATCCAACCACTTCAAAATTTCTTTCTTAACAACATCTTCCATGATATGATTTAATCTCCTTTAGGGATCAGCCCAAGGTTTGCAATTATTTTCCATAAGAATTCCGTGCATACAAATTGAAGGACTGATTCCTTTAATATCAGCAATTGTCCATCCAAAGGCTTTCTTGTACTTCTTCAAAATTTCAAGCAAACTCTCTTTTTCTTTTTCAGTCAATTAAGATGAAATTATAACAGGCAATGTTGAGGACTCACCCAGAAAAACATACTTCAAATGATCAAGAAGCATTTTAAACTCAAGTTCAGGAGGTTTTTCAATTGATGGACCATAAGTTCATCTTTTTCAGTCATATCCAACAATTCATGAACATAATTTAATTCTTCCTTTTGAAAATATTCAGGATGATGTAACTCCTCTTCTTGCTTATGTTCTAATTCTTCTCTTTCAGGTTTTTCTTCATAAGTTGACTTGAAATGGCATTCACTCAAATATCTGATAACATCCATCCTATAACATTCATCATCTTTACCTCTTGCAGGATATTTCATCGATTTTGAAATATTGAATGTAACAGTTTCATCATTAACCCTCATCGTTAGTTCCCCTTTTTGCACATCTATCATTGCTTTGCCTGTGGCTAGGAAAGGTCTTCCCAAAATAATGGGCATCTCTTTATCTTCCTCAATTCAAACACAATGAAATCAACATGAAAGATAAATTGATCCACTTTAACCAAAACATCTTCTATAACTCCTTTTGGATATGTGATTAAACAATTTGCTAATTGCAGAGTTACAGTAGTTGGGGTTATTTCCCCTAATCCCAGTCTTTTGAATATTGATAGAGGCATAAGGTTAATGCTTGCACCTAAATCACATAAAGTTTTTCCATAGAATCTGTCTCCGATTGCACATGGAATTGTGAAACTAACAGGATCTTTAAACATTTCATGAAGCTTCTTCTAAATTATTGCACTGCACTCCTCACTAAGTGCAATTGTCTCATTATCTTCAAACTTCCTCTTTTTGTTGATAATATCCTTCATAAATTTCACATAGCTCGGCATTTGTTCTAAGGCTTCAGCAAATGGAATATTAATGGTAGGCTTCTTAAATATCTCCAAGAATTTTGAAAATTGCTTATCCAACTTTTTTTTGATGAAGTCTTTGAGGAAATGGAGGTGGTGGCTTTTCCAAATCAACCTTAGGTGGAGAAATTGGTCATTCCAAACCTTTCGAAGTGTCCTCTTTTGGTTCTTCAATCTCTTCTTTCTCTACTTCAGTTTCTTTCTGAACTCTACCTTCCAACTCTCTTCCACTTCTCAGTTGAATTACTTTTACATGCTCTTTATTCTTATCTCTTGGATTTACTTCAGTATTACTTGGAAGCATTCCTTAGGATCTAGTACTTAATGAATTTGCAATTTGCCCCAATTGATTTTCAATATTTATGATGGTTGCTCATTGAATTTACAATTGATTTCCCATATGTGACACCACTTCTTCAATAGACAACTTCTCTTTTAATTATAAAGTATTGTTAAAACCTGGAGGATATGTTAGTCTATAATTATCATTTCCTTGGTTGTTCCAGTTCTCTAATGGGTTTACTTGATGGTTCCCCATTGTTGATTAATACCAACCTGATTATTGGTATTCCAGTTAAAGTTTGGATGATTCTTCCAACCTGAGTTATAATAATTGGAATATGAGTTATTAGGCTTGCTTATAGCATTCAAAGTTTCTAGTGAAGAATAAGAATCAACCATTTGGCCTAATAAATTTTATTCAATCATGGAATTTGGCTGAGAAAAACTTATCCCAAATTAGTCTATCGTCCTTGAAATTGTAGCAACTTGATTTGCTAACATTGCAAAAGCATCATTTTTATGAACACTGTCTACCTTTTTAGGATTTAACCTTTCAGAAGGCCATTGAAAATTATTAGTAGTCATTTCTTCAATTAAAGCATAAGCAACAGAAAACTGTTTAGACATTAATGATCCACCAGCAGCAGCATCGATAATTAATCTAAGAGATCCAACTAATCCATTGTAAAAGGTTTGAATTATTAACCAATCTGGTATCGAATGATGTGGATATTTCCTGAGGAGATCTTTAAATCTTTCCCATACTTCATATATTGATTCACCTTCAAACTGACAAAAAGATGTAATACCATTTCTCAACTTCGTAGTCTTCGATGGTGGAAAATATTTAGCAAGAAATTTTTATGCTAAATCACTCCAAGTTCTGATAGATCTAGGTGCTAAAAAATTTAACCATATCTTAGCTTTATCCCTTAGTGAGAAAGGAAAAAGTCTGAGTTTAATAGCTTCATCCGAAACACCATCATATTTAAAAGCAGCACACAACTCTAGAAAATTAGCAAGATGTAAATTAGGATCATCAGTTGTTTCTCCCCCAAACTGATTATTAGACACCATTTGGATAATAGCAGGTTTAAGCGCAAAGGAATTAGCAGCTACAGCAGGGTGTTGAATATTACCATGAAGTTCATCCACTGTAGGGTTAGCATAATCTCTTAAAGGTCTGAATTCTTGATGGATGCCAACATTTTGATTTTAATGATTTACCATTTCATGAATATTTTTATATTTTTCAGAATTTTAATTTTTTAAATTTTTTTAATAATTCTTTCTAATTCAGAATCGTAAGACACAAATCCCTCAGAACCTGAACTGCGCATACAACAATAAAATAAAATAAAAAACACTAACAAAAACAAAGAAAAGTACAAATAAAATTTTTTCTTAATTTTCTTTAAAAATGCAGTTTTTATTAATTTCCCCAGCAACGGTGCCAAAAATTTGATCCTCGACAAATATATGTGCTTAGGATTTTGATATGATAATTATAATTTTTTAATATGGGATACTATGCAAGTATATGTATCGTTTATCAAGTAATATAGGACTTTCTGATTAAGCCCCGAGATATTGAACCCACAAGGAAATGTAAAAACTTTTTAAAGCAATAAGAAAATTATATTTTTACTTTTTAAATGACTTTTGAAAGTATGTTTTGATTTGTAAAGTTTGAAAGTTATTTTTAGTTTTTTTTATAAAATGTTAACCAGGAAATGAAAATTATCAGAACTTTAAAATACAATATAAAATACTAGGAAATAAAATATCTTTTTCTTTCTCTTATAAAACAGTAATAATTATGAAAGTATTATTGTGGAAGTATTTAAATGTGTTGTGACAACTAAGAGCAAATGTATTCTTTACCCTTACTTGGTTCTATAAAGAACATTGGTTAATTTGAAATTTTAAAATTTTGAAAATAATTAGGCAAGGAAGATACCAGCTCTCACTCTAGAGTTCCCTCGATTCCCTCCACCTGGGGGCTAACTTCTCATAACAAAATTTAAACTATCAAACCCAGTTAGGGGACTTTAGCCTGTCACTCTAACGTTCTCTAATTTTACTCCACATTAAAAACATATCTCGTACTATTTTTACATTCAATTATATGGACTATAATTCTCACCCATATAATTGCATGTGATTTTTACCAATTATTGTTTGAGACAATACCGCATTGGATCTTACATAATCTTACAACAAATTTTAACATCTTAACTGGCCAAATTAAGAAGAAAATTAAGTTCATGGAATTAAATCTTCACAACTTATTCTAACTTTAAACACTTATATATTCCACAACAATCCTACATAATTTAATTACTTCTTCATTTAAGAAAGAAAAAGATAAAGAAAACTACTCAAAACTCATAAAAAAATACAAGCACACATTGATTTGAAAATAGAAATCATAATGAAAACACAACAAGTCTTAATTAAAAACTAAATATAAAAATAGAAGTAAACACTTATCTGAAAATCCTCTCCACAAGACTCTGAAAGTTTCTTTGCAATTTGACTTTCCACAGAACAACACTACAGAGGTTGGCGCCCAACTCTGTTGACTCAGAAACTGACTTCAGACTTCAATAAAAACAAAATAAAAGGAAGGAAGAGAATTGATGAGAAGAAGGCTTCACTCCAACCCCTTTCTCCTTTCAACTCTCTTCTAACTCTAAAGACTTAAAAAACTATAATCAATAAAAGACTAAAAGCAAAACTAGAAAAAGACTATCTTAAACTAATAGGACACACACACACACACTAATTCCAAGTCTTCATGATATAATTTTCTAAAAGGTGCCTTGGTGCCTCTTCAAATCATGACCAGATTTAACGTATCCACCAAAAGATGCATCACTTCATTCAAATTTGCCTCCCATGGGAAGTTAAGGAAGTCACCACCAAAACTTGCTTTAAACACCCCTTGAAATTGGTGCCAAAAATGAAGAAAATTCGATTTTTAACTGTGGCGTCTAAGCGCCAACCTGGCGGTGCTTAACCTCCAGTCTCCAATTTTTCATTTTTTCATTTTTTTTGCTCCTAATTTGATCCAATTTTACTCCTTTCATCATAATCACTATTTTCATCATACCTGCAAGAAAAACACAAAATATCTTCCATTAAAGTGCAATATCATCAAAAATAGGTTTAAAAATGTGCATAAAAATACTATATATTTTAGGTGTATCAAAATCCCCCAAACTTAAAATGTTACTTGTCCTCAAGTGACTCTTATTTATATAGAAAATTTTAGCATGCAAATTATGTAATGAGTTTCTTAGGAAGGTAACAAAATTTTGTTCTAGAAATGGAATAGTCTAATTTATAAAAAATTTCAGTAATTAAGACTAACTTAAAGTTTAGAAAGTTCTTAGGTAAAGGATAATGTAAAATATTAGTTTCTATCTAATTCAGAAATACTTGTAGATTCTTCAAAATATAGGATTCACACTATTATTTTTCTCACTTAAAAATCTTTATTTGAAAATAATGTTACTTACTATGTTATAACTTTAAGTTTTAGATTTTCTCAGAATTTATCTTATACTTTAGGTATGGAACCAATTTTTTATTAGGCCCTTAAATCCTCAAGCTTCTCCTCCCTTTTCACATACTTTTTTCACTTTTTCTCTTTTTCTTTTCTTTTCTTTTCTTTTTCTTCTTTTCTTCTTTTTTTATAAGGCAAAGATTACTGTATTTGGACAGGTCTTTAATGATTTTGAATTCCACCCTTTCATTTAAAATAAAGGTCTGATATACATCTTTCACTTAAAAATCATAATAAAATTATTTGAAAATTACTCCTCAATAAAAGAAATTTAAGCTTTGAAGAATAAAAGTCAAATCTTCTATTTATCCAAAAATACAATATTTCTTACTAAAGATAGTTGAACTATATTTAACACTTTTTTACTAAGAAAATTTTAACTTTAAAATTTTCATTATTACTATAAATTTTAACTAAATTCTTTTATTCATTTCTATATTCAAAATTTTGTTCCCCTAAAATAGCTTCATATAAATAATTATTTTCAATCAAAAATCAAATTAAATTTAAGTATTCTTGAGAACAAATAAATTTTCGATTTCTGAAAAAAAATTTCATTTTTTAAAATTCCCCCCCCCCCCAAACTTTAATTTTTAGTTAGGATAAAACATTTAAGCATAAGAAATGATACTTGGGTGAGAATTAAAAACTAACATAACATGCTTGCAAGAATCTTAATATCCTAAATATGCAAGTATAACAATTTAAAAACAGGAGTAAAAAGAAATCAAATTCAATTTTTTAGTTTTTCATTAAATAGAATTTTCAAAATTTCAAAGAACTTCTACAATAGTGAAGCTTTTCAAAGCAAATCACACCAACTGAAAATAATTGAAATCACACCAATACTCAATAACAAATGGTAGTAGTAGATTTTAAAAATTTTTAAACATGCAGTTTTTAAATAATAGTTTTTAATAGTGTTTCATATTCTCCTAACAGTTTTGGATTTAAAGTACACACTATGAAAACTCTGACACAACATACACATTAAAACATTTACTACTACACATATATCACACAAAGCAACATATAGAATATCAATCCAACAAAGATACATCTCAATATGCATACAAAAAATAGTCTAACTATAATCTGCATACTACCGGAGTTCACACCACAAACACAATATCAAAATAAAACACAAGACATAACATACATCAGTACATTAACAGAAACTCAGTAACACATAAAATTAAACAAATCTACTAATCATCCTCATCATCATCATCTTGCTCGTTCCAATCACTGGATGGCACATAAGGTATATAGAATGGATGAGGGGGCATCTCAACACTCAGATCACCTCTAATCAATCTATCCAAATAATGCTGATAATTCTCCTCATATTCATCATGTTTTATAATATATCTTTCCATATTAACCATCTTACCATCCATGTCTCTCACATGCTCACGAGTAAGACTCACCTTCTTCAAAATCTTTCTTAACAAACCAGTCTGTGAATCACTAGATGATGAAGCTCGCGAAGTAGTAGCACGAGAAGTAGAAGCAGCAGAAGCAGAAGCAGAAGCAGTAGAAGCCTTACCAAATCCTCCTCTCAAGCCAAACTTTGAATGTTCAGTGTAAGCTCCAACATTTACACTGGTAATTGGTTTCAAAGACTGAAGAACCTCTTCCCAAATTTCAAATTTCACACCAGACCGCTCACATAATGAATGGATCAAGGAAGTAAAACCCATACCTGCAGTAGTGGTAGATCTGGTACAATTCAAAATATAATCATAAATGATTTCTCCAATATCTATAGGCTTCTCTTGTTGAATGCAATAGTTCAACACAACTCTCTCCCTTGTAACTTCACTAGTATGACTTGAAGGCAACAGATTAGATGAGATAAATTAATGTCATGCTTTAGAAGTGGCATTTAACTTAGAGGCCTGAAAATTGACTCTTCTATCATTAGTTATCTTCCATAATCCTCTTCTATCAGTCAAAAATGCCAATATCATCTAACTCTCCCTCAGTAGAATGATAGTTAGAATAAAAACAAAACATATCAGGAGGCAGTCGATAAAAAGTATTGATTACTGCAGATGTAAAATGTACTTCTTTCCTCCTCACCATCACTAAGTTCTCTTCTGCTGCAGGAAAGTTTGCATAAAATTCTCTAACCACAGAAACAACAGCAATAGCAGAGAAGCAACAGTAATTGTCTCAATTCCTTCTAGAAATCATCTCTTGAATACCTTCTCTTGGCTTACTGAACACACACTCAGGAATCAATTTACGTGAATGTAGTGCGTCGACTGTTGACCTCATTTTTGATGAGGTCTTCTCTTCTTCTCTTTAGTACTTAGGATCTAGCCTTAGGCTTTTCCTTTGACTATCCTAGAGGATTAGAATTGGGACCCACCACTTAGAAATTCAAACCACTTCTTAACTCCCCGCAAACTCCACAAACTTGATTGTAGACCCCTAATCACCTAGAGGGTTGAGATCAAATGTGGAAGTTTAAAAGATGAGTTCCTATAGGACTCTTTGGCCTTAGGACCGCCACTGGTGGCTCGGTCCGGTGAGGGCCGACTTACACACACACTACACCTATACACTACACTTTCACACACCTCCTAAAAACACACCCATACCCATTTGACCTCCCGACTCATGCGGTGGTTCACATGGATGGTCCTTAACCCCTAAGCCCTTGGCTGAGAGGGTTAGGAACAACATAGTGGATGCCTCAAATGAGTCCCTTCATGGCTCATGTGGACTTGATATGGCTTCATGGCTCAACAAAAATGATTTCATTTCACTTACATTCACCCAATCTTCAATTTTCCAAATTTTCAATTTTTGACCCCCGGGACCCTACACCCGCCTAGCCTACCCAATACCCTTGAAACCCTCCAAAATTTGCAAAATCACCTAAACTACCCAAAATTCTCCAAAATCATTCCTAAACATGTCCTCACCAATCAAATTGATCATCCATACCCAAAAATACCAAAATTCCAAAAATACCTCCCAATACCCTCCAAATACCCAAAATACCCCTCCTAGCCAAAAAATCCAAAAATTCAGAAAATTCCCAGAAAATTCCAGAAAATCCCAAATATTCCCAATTTCATTTTGTCCAACTACACCATGGGCCAATTTTGTCAATTTACCCCACTTTTATCAAAACCCCCAATTCGACCCATTTTAACCCAAAGTAAACCCAATGTCAAACTAAACCTACCCAATTGACCCAAATTCTGGTCCAATTCAATTCTAAACTTCAATTCAACATCCCCAACACCAATCTAGACCAAATCCAAGCCCAATTTGATTGGCATCGGGATCCAATTTCACTTTTGGCCTAAAAGCCCAATTTGGACCCATGACCCAAACTTAGCCTAAACTCACCCAATTCAACTCCAATTAACCCCAAATCTTTTCTAAACCTTCCTTAACATCCCCATAAACAAAACACTAACATGATTTGCCCAAAATTTAGACCCAAACCCCACTCAAATTCAACCCAAAATCAAAAGCCCAATTTTGGCCTAAACCCAAACCTAACCCAAATAGACCCAAACCCCAAAATCAAAACCCAACCAAAGCTAAAACCTCTTTGAAACACTCCCATAAACATTTCCCAACATTTATTTTACATCAATTTCAACCCTAGCCCAACATTAGCCCAAGTTAGCCCAATTTGACCTATGTTGACCCATTCACCAAAGAAACCCAAATCCAACCCAATTCAAACCCAAATCACTCCCAACTTGCTTCAAATCACTCATGACACATCCATAAATCAAACCCAACATTTATTTGGCATGGCCCTTTGCAAAAGTCTCCACCCAAAAGCCCATTTTGAAACTTAAAAGCCCACTTACATGAAACCTTCCTAAAGCCCATCTCCACCAAAATCCAAAGGGGCAAAATCAATCCAAAACCCATATGACAATTGCTCTACACCATATTTTCAATTAAATCAATCCCTAAGTTTCAAAACTCATCATGAAGTCATTCCAAATTAAGCCCCATACAAATTCCCATCAAAATACCAAAATTTTCTTAAATCCATTTCCATGAAATCGACTTAACTTTTCCCAAGCCAAAGATGAGCCATGAAGCCATGCATGAGCCACATGGAAGCCATGAGAGCCTCTTTACATGTCACCATGCCATTTTGGGCAAAAGGAGGACACTCTTTCCTTAATTCCTAAAGGTGATTAACCATGTTCATGTCTCCTCTAAACCATGTTTGATCTTAATTGTACTTGGATGGTGACCTTTCCCCACTAATCAAGCTGACCTAAACCACTTTCTCTTCAGCCCAAACTAGCCATGGGGAGGTGCACCTAGCCCAAAAGGATGGGTTGACCCAAATCAAGCCAAAATGGCCTCTTCCCCATTCCACTTCGATTCAACACCTTTACACATGGCTAATGCCGATCGACTTCACCATTGCCAAGCCCCGACCTCCCCGGTCAAGATGGTGACCCTTGCTCGCCGGCCAGCCACCCGGCCGCCGGAAAACACCATGGCCGAGACATGGCGGGAGCCAAACATTGAAATTCCACCTTGCTCGAGCCGCCCCATGCCCAATGGCCACCATGGTCGTTCTTCCCTCGACCTAAGCAAGCTCGATCCCAACCATTAAACCCCCCGGGAGAGCCTCCAGCCCATGCCTATTTAAACCCCTCACCCTCTCGGCCAAAGAAGGTGCTCGAACCTAACCTTAAGGAAACTCGCCAAAATCATTCCGCATCACTCTCCACACATGTAGCACTTGATCCCCACCGAATTCCAGCCTCTATCCCTCCAATCGAGCTCAATTTCGAGCTCAAACTTTAGCCCAAAAACCAGGACACTTCTTCACGAGTGAGCCAATCCCCAAATTGATTGGTCCTACACCTTCACCGGACCAAGAGGAGAAGTTTCCCACCGAAAGCCCCATCTCCAGGCCACCCAGCTTGCTCCGACCTCCAAGCTTTGTGATCGGCCGTGGTCACTTTCATAGCTAGACAATTCACTGTGCCAAGGGACTTCATCCGGAGCTTACTTCGGACCCAATCGAAGGTGACACAACTCTCGGATCGAAGCTTCACTTCTCTGAGCAAAGGTATGGACTCCCTCTTCTTCCCGAGCTTCCAAAGATTCTCATTTTAATTTGAGTCAATTTAAATGCATGTTCACCGTATGGATGTGTTCGTCTCTTCAAGACGAATCCATAGAGCATAAGAACATGAAAATCCGTTGAGAATCGAGAGA
Organism: Papilionanthe hookeriana x Papilionanthe teres; assembly: GCA_022702705.1. NCBI lineage: Eukaryota > Viridiplantae > Streptophyta > Magnoliopsida > Asparagales > Orchidaceae > Papilionanthe > Papilionanthe hookeriana x Papilionanthe teres. Next base: position 4,357,195 of record CM040433.1, on the reverse strand, counting down.
GTTCTTAGGGTTAGAGTGTGGACGGTCACGGGATCGCACCAGTCGTAGACGATGACCAGGAACCGTCGGATCGCGCGTGTATCGGATGGACGGCTTGGATTGCGTCGGACCGGCAGATGATACGTGAACCGCGGGGCCCCGGATAGCCGAGTCAGATGGCGGCGCCGAACCAGGGAGCGACGCATGTCGATTCGGAGCCGCCGAGGTTGAGTCAGCGCCGCGTGGATAAGTAGATAAATAGGGTATTTTCTGATTTATTTAATTCCCTAAACTTCAAAAATCCATATCTTTGTGTAGAAAAATCACAAAAATAAAATAAAAATACCCTCTCGCTCGGCTGAACGTAGGAGAATAATGTGGAAAAGAAATTAATTAATTTTGCCAAGTAGTTTATTTTTAATTAATTATTTACTCCTCGCATTGTTTTAATTATCCATGCATTCATACAATTCACCATGGCATGAGACCATAGGGCTTTGAAGCCTCCGAACTTGGGAACATTCCCCGAATTTTCCAAGGTCGTAGGCCATCTCTCGTGAAAAGTTATTGATTTTTCAAATGCATGTTTTTGTTTTGAGTATTTTAATTCCAAAAATTAGCATGTTGTGAAATAAATTCCAGGAAAATTTGGTGATGTTCCTTATGACCAGAGAACCCTAGGAAAAATAGGACTTGAGTTAATTCACTCGCATTAACCCTAATCGGCTTAAACACCCAAAATAGACCCCTAATTAATTAGAGTTAACCATAGATCAAATTGACTTGAAATCAATTCTCCACTGACCTTTAGGATTGGAGGAAACCACCACAAAAGTTTGAAGTCAATTGGACTTGGTTAGCCTTACTAAATGGGTTGATTAAGCCATTTAGTCATTTTAAACTTTAAAAATTCATAACTTTCAAAATACCTTTCAAAAATTCACCAAATTAGTTTTGGAGCCTCTCGATATCAGGGAAATTTAAGAAAATTAAAATTTCAATTTTCTAAAAAAGTTAATTTTTTAGTATTATTTTAATATTTTAATAATTAAAAAATAATAAAAATCACAAAAATAATAAAATTCACCAAAATGTCATATTTTGAAATTTAATCACTTAGAACAAATCCTATATTTTTCCTAGTGTCTCTATGATGAGTTATTAAATTTTAAAGCCCTAGGGTAATTTTAAAATTAAAAAAATGTATTTTCTAGCATTTCCACCAAAATAATTCTAATAAATCAAAGAAAAATCAGAAAATTGTAAAATTTGATTCTTTGGAATCCTTGATATCAGAGAGAATTTTAAAAATTATAAATTTCATTTTTCAACTTATATTCTATTTTTAAATTAATTAATACTCCAGAACTTAAAATAATTCTAATAAATAAAATATAATTCAAAAATCACAAAAATTGGTCCAAGTGGTCCTCTAGTCATTAGGAATGTCCCATAATTTTCTTAAGGACGAAACTTTCCCTTGGTCATATTATTAAATTTTCCTTGAAATCCTTATTTTCCACCAAAAATAATTATATAAATAAATTAAATACAGAAAAATCACATTTTCTCCTCTAATGTCTTCATTGATATATGAGTGAAGTCACATAAAAATTTCAAGTTCATTTAAGCTCAATTTAATGAGTTATGAAATTATTAAGCTCAAGGGCAAAATGGTAATTAAAATTTTAACCCTTAATTAAAACTTTAGGCTTAATAAAATGAAAAGGTAAAGTATTTGATCTTAATCTGATTTGGATGATTGAAATTTAAATAATTAAAGGGTAGAAACCTATTAAACAATTCAACAATAATTGAAATGAACTTTAATTAAAATAATTAACTAAATTTGGAAGAATAATAAAATTGGAATTATTAAAATAGGGATGTTATTAGGAAGAGGTTTGCTCTTTAATTTAAGAATCCCTAAATTAATCATCCCAATAATATTTAATTCCTAATTAAAATGATAATCCAAGTTTAAGATTTAAAATGCTAAAAGATTTAATCATTAAATTAAGTTAAAGTTAAATTATTTGAAGCAAACCTTTTTAAAATAAAATATTAAATGAAATGAAATTAAATTAAATTAAATTAAATTAAATTAAAACATATTAAATTAAATTAAAATAAATTAAATTAAAATAAAACCAAGTTAAAATTAAAATTAAATTAAATTAAATATATCAAATTAAATTAAAATTGAAACTAAACCAAATTAAATTAAATTAAAATTAAATTAAATTGAATTAAAAATAACATCACCTAAGACATGAAGAACTCAAAAATAAATCTAAAATAACTTGAACACTATTCCAAACTTAAATTTGAATCACAAATCATTAAATATCATTTTGCCCTTAGGAGCTTTTACTATTATAACTCCTAAATGAGATATCAAATGAAATGTCATTTCACTCATAAGGATATTCAAATGTCCTAAGTTCACCGAGCAAGACAACAAAACTTAAACTCTCGGACGATTAATTCATTTGTGTAATTAAATTCATTTGGACTTAAAACAATCCTAGAAATATTGAAAAGATGTTTAAGATTCGTCTTAAGCACTTCCTCAATATGATAGGATATTTATAAGAACAATTGAACTTAGTTGTTCTTTGATGAAGAAAATCGTCCTCAAACTAAAATACAAGAACCTAAACGTCATAGGAAATGACTAGACTATAGGATTAGGATTTTGGTAGAAAACCATAACCCTTCCCTTAGCTTTACTTAGGAAATTGCTATAAATGCCTAAATGCTCTAAATTGTATTTTAAGTGCAGCTTGGGATGACGGGAAGACCCTCCGAGTACGCTTTTATTTTATCGCAATTTATCTTACTCGCAATTCATTTACTCGTGTTGCACCTTACTCCTTTTTTGCATGATAAACAACAGTTGCATGAAAACCTACACCTTTAGGACGAAACCAGAACCGAAACCCATAACTAAATTAAAAGACACTACAAGATAAAATTCACCGCCACAACATTCAAAATATAAAACAACTCAAAATTTAATCACAAACGAACAACAAAACTACAACTACAACTAAATTAAAACGTCTTGTTGGATGATCGGGAATACCTCGGATGATGTAACCTACGTGTTGCTAACGGGATTTCCCACTGCCTAAATGAAAGTGTGGAACTCATTCAGTTGAGTTTAGCAAATTCATCTGGACTAAGTGAGTCCGATAAAAATAACGATGCCGGAAGGATGGAACCGTGGGATCTTAACCGGTGTTGTTATAATCAACTTTAAGATTTGTCTTAACTAAAATATTAAAAACACATGGAAATTAAGACTTGTTCTAAAACCAAACACTTCTCTCATCTCCTGATTTATGACTTCTAAAACTAAACCTCTGCAACGACAAGGAGCTCGGAGCATGGTGGGCAGCACGGCCATCGTCATCAGCAAAATCTGAGTCTACTTCAGCAGAACTATCTTAGAATTAAATAACCAAGCCATAGGACTTCGAGGTAGCTTGCCTAGTGCAACATAAATCCTCAACTCTTCGTTAGGCATTTGCATGATCATGTCATGTAAATTAAGCCCTAATCGGTCTTAGGACTCCGAGGTAGTCGTCCGATACGACATAAACCCTCACATCTTCAAGGCTATTTGTATGATTTTATCATACAAATATAAGTCCTAACTAATTAAAATTGGCAAGATCAAAATACTAAATAAACATTAGGGCTTTCCTAAATTCAAGCCAAACAATAGGATAGTCGGGAAATTACCGAAGTTCGCTTCGAATCTGTGATTTCTCCTACCTTTCTTCCTTCGGATTCCCAAAATATAATGCTCTAAATTTGATCCATTCCCTATTGAAATTCCAAAACTCAATCCATTGAAAACTTAAACCTCGAAATTCTTGAGAGCGTAACTACCGATTATTATCGAGAGTTTTCTTAGGTGATTCCCGTCACTTAAGATGTAATTAACTATAGGGGCTTGCCCTTATAGGGAATTTTAAGAACCTGTGTAATATAAACCCCGTTTAATGTTTTCATATTAAACGGGGAATTTGTCGGCTTATAAAATTGGTTCGCGGACCAAACGGATGTCACAAACATTTCTAGTTTATTTAATCGAGCCTCATTATCAAGCAAGTATGTCTATTCTTCGGGATAGATACACGGTTTGTAGTGCGGCGCTCGTTTATATAAACTATTCGGGATGTGAAATTAGTTTGATTTCATATCTTAAAAATTTTCAAATTTAAAATTATTTTCAAAGGCAAATACTACTTTTCAAATTATTTATTTAAATTAAATTAAAATTCGCCGACAATTTCTGTAGGCGGCCCCCTTTTCCAAATAAAACACCAAAACCTAAAATAAGCCGCACATCGACGTATCATTCCTCAGCCTTTGCACTAACAAACTTGTCAGAATCAAATCTTGTCTTTTCTCTTGTGCGCTTTGACTTTGGAGCCATCTCAAAAAATTCACAAAAAATTTCATCATAAATTCCAAAATCAAACTAAACTTGCTAAATTAACTTCCAAAAGTAATTTCCACTAAATCCAAGAAATGTCTCATCATTTTCCTCAAATTTTTACCATGAATAGTGATTTTAGGATCTTCCAAAATGTACTCAAAATACATGGTAAAAATCAAAAATTTTTCTTAGGAGTAGTGCTCTTACCTCAAGGAATCCAAATCTAACAATTTTTGTTGAAGACGATATTGGTAGTTAAAAATGGCGATCTTCGGGTTTTAACTACTGAAAATCAATTTTCGTGAACCGGCACCTAAGCGCGAGGCCTTCGGTGCTTAGACGCGAAATCTGGCGCTTAAGCACCGGCACTTTGGCACTTAGCCTCCAGTGCCCAGATTTTCAAAATTAAGAAAATGCACTAAACCACTTAGTTAATCACCCTTAATCTTCTCAAAATAATTGTCTCTTCCCCATAAATCTCCTAATACTCTAATTTCAAATTTTAATATCCATCAATTCCAATCAAGTTTAACACAAGCACAAACACAAAATTATATTCAGTAAAAACAAACCACACTTAATACAAACTAAAAATTTCTATCCAAACACTTTGGATGAAATTCCTTAGATACAAAAGACTCAATAATCATAATGATAGGTTTACATCACTAAGATGTAACAATCACACATAAAAGTGCAACAAAACACAAATATAAAGCATTAAACACTTAAAACATCAAACACATAAAACATAAGATACATAAAACTAATCATAAGATCAAACTAACATTTAATTCCACTCTCCAGGAGGTGGAATATATCCAGAACCACTATTATGTCCATTTGACCCTTCTGGAATATAAACTTGATAGAACGGGCGATGATTGAACACTCTTACAACTTCTTCTAACCACTTGTTCTTCAGAAACATCGCCTTATCTGCTTCTTCCATGTGACTTGTATGACTGAATTGCATCTTGAGTTACCATCCCATATGCTCCAAATGTGTGTTAGTTTCATTAATCTTTTCTTCGATTGAAGTCACTCGGGCTTCAATCTTTGCAGGTGAGAAATCCATTGAATAACTCTTTAGCACTGTCACAAATAAACTTACTATTTTCAGAATCATCTTTCTTCTTGATCTCATTCTCCCAGGAAGACATGATGCACTCAAAACACTCTTCTTAAGACTTAGGAATGAAAATAGGACTTGGGGCAAGTGTTTCTTTTAATCCAGGGCCTTTTTATAGACTTTAGAAGTGCATAAACCGCCCTTACACGTTTTAAAACTCCAAAATAACTTCTAAAACCACTTCCCCACGATCTAGGCTTCTAGAACCTCATTTATCACATGCTTTGTAACTCCGGCGCCTAAGCTCCAACTAGGCGGCGCTTAGCCACCAGTGCTCAATTTAGCACAGGTCTGCCAGATGTCCAAAATTTCATTCTAACTCCTCTAAATCATAAAATAATGTCAACTAAACACTATTATAACATAAAAACTCCAAAATACTATCACCAAAACATAAAAACAAACCAAACAAGGCACACAAAGCAAACAAAAAGCAAAGCACACCGATAACTATGGGTTGCCTCCAACAAAGTGCTTGGTTTAACGTAATCAGCCTGACATACCCAGAAATCATTCTGAGTGACCCAACATCAGATTTAAGTTGATCAACTAAAAAATAAGGTTTAATTCTATGACCATTAACTTTAAATATTTTTCCCGTCTTTGGATCTTGAATATCCACAACTCCGTAGGAATAAAATTTTATCACAATAAATGGACCCATTCACCTGGACTTAAGTTTTCCAGAAAAGATTCTCAATCTGGCATTATACAACAAAACTTTCTGTCTTGGGGTTATTTTCCCTAATCCCATTCTTTTGAATATTGATAGAGGCATAAGGTTAATGCTTGCACCCAAATCGCATAAAGCTTTTCCATAGAATCTGTCTCTGATTGCACATGGAATTGTGAAACTACTAGGATCTTTAAGCTTTTCAGGAAGCTTCTTCTGATTTATTGCACTGCACTCCTCACTAAGTGCAACTGGCTCATTATCTTCAAACTTCCTCTTTTTGTTGATAATATCCTTCATAAATTTCACATAGCTCGACATTTGTTCTAAGGCTTCAGCAAATGGAATATTAATGGTAAGCTTCTTAAATATCTCTAAGAATTTTGAAAATTACTTATCAACTTTTGTTGACGAAGTCTCTGAGGAAATGGAGGTGGTGGCTTTTCCAAATCAATCTTAGGTGGAGAAATTGGTCTTTCCAAACCTTTCGAAGTGTCCTCTTTTGGTTCTTCAATCTCTTCTTTCTCTACTTCTGTTTCTTTCTGAACTCTACCTTCCAACTCTCTTCCACTTCTCAGTTGAATTACTTTTACATGCTCTTTATTCTTATTTCGTAGATTTACTTCAGTATTACTTGGAAGCATTCCTTGGGATCTATTACTTAATGAATTTGTAATTTGCCCCAATTGATTTTCAATATTTCTGATGGTTGCTCATTGAATTTGCAATTGATTTCCCATATGTGACACCACTTCTTCAATAGACAACTTCTTCTCTTTAAATTGTAAAGCATTATTAAAACCTGGAGGATAGGTAAGTATAATTATTATTTCCTTGGTTGTTCCAGTTCCCCAATGGGGTTACTTGGTGGTTCCCCCATTGTTGATTAATACCACCGTGATTATTCGTATTCCAGTTAAAGTTTGGATGATTCTTCCAACCTGGGTTATAATAATTGAAATATGGGTTATTAGGCTTGCTTATAACATTCAAAGTTTCTGGTGAAGAATTAGAATCAACCATTTGGCCTAATGAATTTTCTTCAATCATGGAATTTGGCTAAGAAAAATTTATCTCAAATTGGGCTATCTTCCTTGAAATTGCAGCAACTTGATTTGCTAACATTGCAAAAGCATCATTTTCATGAACACTGTCTACCTTTTTAGGATTTAACCTTTCAGAAGGTCATTGAAAATTATTAGTAGTCATTTCTTCAATTAAAGCATAAGCATCGGAAAACTGTTTAGACATTAATGATCCACCAGCAGCAGCATCGATAATTAATCTAAGAGATCCAACTAATCCATTGTAAAAGGTTTCAATTATTAACCAATCTGGTATCGAATGATGTGGACATTTCCTGAGGAGATCTTTAAATCTTTCACATGCTTCATATATTGATTCACCTTCAAACTGAAAAAAAGATGTAATATCATTTCTCAACTTCACAATCTTCGATGGTGGAAAATATTTAGCAAGAAATTTTTGTGCTAAATCACCTCAAGTTCTGATAAATCCAGGTGCTAACAAATTTAACCATATCTTAGCTTTATCCCTTAGTGAGAAAGAAAAAATTCTGAGTCTAATAGCATCATCCGAAACACCATCATATTTAAAAGTAGCACACAACTCTAGAAAATTAGCAAGATGTAAATTAGGATCATCAGTTGTTGCTCCCCCAAACTGATTATTAGACACCATTTGGATAATAGCAGGTTTAAGCTTAAAGGAATTAGCAGCTACAACAGGGTGTTGAATATTACCATGAAGTCATCCACTATAGGGTTAGCATAATCTCTTAAAGGTCTGAATTCTTGATGGATGCCAACATTTTGATTTTGATGATTTGCCATTTTATGAATATTTTTATCTTTTTCAGAATTTTAATTTTTTTGATTTTTTTTAATAATTCTTTCTAATTCAGAATCATAAGACACAAGTCCCTCAGAACCTGAACTGCGCATACAACAATAAAATAAAACAAAACACACTAACAACAAATAAGAAACGTAAAAATTTAAATTTTTCTTAATTTTCTTTAAAAATACAGTTTTAATTAATTTTCCCGGCAACGACGCCAAAAGCTTGATCCCCGACAAATATATGTACTTAGGATTTTGATATGAAAATTATGATTTTATAATATGGGATAATACACAAGTATATGTATCATTTATCAAGTAATATAAGACTTTCTGATTAAGCCCCGAGATATCAAACCCACAGGGAAATGTAAAAACTATTTAAAGCAATAAGAAAATTATATTTTTACTTTTTAAATGACTTTTGAAAGTATGTTTTGATTTGTAAAGTTTGAAATTTGTTTTTAGTATTTTGATAAAAAGTCAAACTGGAAATGAAAATTATCAGAACTTTAAAATACGATACAAAATACTAGGAAATAAAATATCTTTTTCATTTTCTTATAAAGCAGTAATAATTATGAAAGTATTATTGTGGAAGTATTTAAATGTGTTGTGACTGCTTGGAGCAAATGTATTCTTTACCCTTACTTGGTTCTATAAAAAACATTGGTTAATTTTAAATTTTAAAATTTTGAAAATGGTTAGGCAGGGAAGATACCAGCTCTCACTCTAGAGTTCCCTCGATTCCCTCCACCTGGGGCTAACTTCTCATAACAAAATTTAAACTATCAAATCAAATTAGGAGACTTTAGCGTGTCACTCTAAAGTTCTCTAATTTTACTGCCCATTAAAAACATATCTCTTACTATATTTGCATTCAATTAATGGACTACAATTCTCACCCATATAATTGCATGTGATTTTTACCAATTATTGTTTGAGACACTACCGCATTGGATCTTACATAATCTCACAACAATTTTTAACATCTTAACTGGCCAAATTAAGAAGTAAATTAAGTTCATGGAATTAAATATTCACAACTTATTCTAACTTTAAACACTTATATATTCCACAACAATCTTACATAATTTAATTACTTCTTCATTTAAGAAAGAAAAAGATAAAGAAAACTACTCAAAACTCATAAAAAAACACAAGCACACATTGATTTGAAAATATAAATCATAATGAAAACACAATAAGTTTTAATTAAAAACTAAATATAAAAACAGAAGTAAACACCTATCTGAAAATCCTCTCCACAAGACTCCGGAAGTTTTTTTGCAATTTGACTTTCCACATAACAACACTACAGAGGTTGGCGCCCAACTCTATTGACTCAGAAACTGACTTCAGACTTTAATAAAAACTAAATAAAAGGAAGGAAGAGAATTGATGAGAAGACGGCTTCACTCCAACCCCTTTCTCCTTTCTAGTCTCTTCTAACTCTAAAAGACTTTTAAAACTATAATCAATAAAAAACTAAAAGTAAAACTAGAAAAAGACTATCTGAAACTAATAGGACTCTCTCTCTCTCTCTCACACACACACACACTAATTTCAAGTCTTCATGATATAATTTTCCAAAAGGTGCCTTGGTGTCTCTTCAAATTATATCCAGATTCAACGTATCCACCAAAAGATGCATCCCTTCATTTAAATTTGCCACCCATGGGAAGTTAAGGAAGTCACCACCAAAAGTTACTTCAAACACCCCATGAAATTGAAGCCAAAAATGAAGAAAATTCGATTTTTAACTTTGGCGCCTAAGCGCCGACAAGGCGGCGCTTAGCCGCCAGTCTCCAATTTTTCATTTTTCTTTTTTTTGCTCCAAATTTGATCCAATTTTGCTCCTTTCATCATATCACTCATTTTCATCATACCTGCAAAAAAAAAACACAAAATACCTTCCATTAAAGTGCAATATCAATAAAAAATAGGTATAAAAATGTGCATAAAAACACTATATATTTTATGTGTATCAGATATTATGATAATTATTTATGTCAAGAGGTATCCTATAATATCAAGATGATATTTGTTATTTTATTTATGATTGTTTTTGTTTGTTAATTGTCATGTCACTGTTTCATATCTTATTTTTTTGTTTTATTTTGTTTTATCATGTCTTGTTGTTTTGTTTACTACTATTTTGATGTTGTTTGATTGCTTTTGTTTAATTTTGATGTCTTTTATTATTATTATTTCGTTGTCGACGTCCTACAAAAAAGAGTTAGCACATCCTATAACATGCAAAGAAAATCTAAGTGAGGTTTTTGGGTTAAATTATTTTTGTTTGTTTTATGTCATGTCGTTTTGTTTATTTTTTTTTAATGTCATCGTCTCGTTGTCATCGTCATGCAAAATAAAGTTAACACACCCTATAACATGCAAAGAAAATCTAACAAGGTTTTGTTTTCAACCCTGCAAAGAGAATAGTGTCAGAAAATAATAGTCGGTCGTTATTTTATAATTTGATAGATGTCCAAATTTAGTTAAGTTTCATTTACTGATTTATGTTTTTAGATGTCGATTTATGTTTTATTTGATATTTAATTTTTAGATTTTGTTGAAGATTTTATTGATGATTTATGTTATTTAAATCAATTCGAATTTGTGTTAATTATTATTTTTAATTTGTTTAGTTATGTTTGATTTGATTCAAAATCTTATGTCAAGTTGGATTAAATTCAAACTTATAGTTTATGTTTATTTATTAAAATTCTTGTTGTATTAGGTTTGATTAAACTTTAAGAAATATGTCGATTGAAATTACATGTTAATTTATGTTGTATTAAGTTTGATTTAGGTCGAACACATGAATTATGTCAGTTTTTACTATGTTAAGCTTGATTTGGGTCAAACATAAGCATTTATATTGGTTTATGTCGAGTTAAATTCGATCTGGGTCGAACTTAAGAATTTTATTGATTTATGTCGAGTTAAGTTCGATTTTGGTCGAACTTTAGAATTTTGTTAATTTATGTTCAATTAAATTCAACTTATTTTGAACTTTAATATTTTTGTCGCTTTATGTTATGTTAAGTCTGATATAAATCGAACTTTAAGTTTTATGTTAATTTAGATTCAATTTAGGTTGAATCTAAATTTATGTCGGGTTATGTTTGATTTAAGTCGAACTTAGGGTTTACGTTGGTTTTAAGTTCAATTTTAAGTTAAATTCTAAATTAAGTTGAACTGGAATTTTTGATTTTTTAACTTTGGGTCTTGTTTGATTTAAGTTCCATTAGGTTTAGTTTAAGGTTTGATTTATGTGAAACTTGATGTATGATGTTTGATTAAGTCTAATTGGATTAGACTTAATTAGATTTTGAGTTTAATTAAACCTAATATAATTAAGGCTTAATAGTTATTTAAGTCTAATGAGGTTAGACTTAATTGAGTTAAAATTTGATTAACTTAGGTTTAATTAAAGTTAATCTTTTATTATATTTAATTTAACTCAGAAGCTAGGTTTAGTTCAAACCTAGGCTTTAACTTAAGTTCAATATGAATTAAACTTAGGTTTAAGTTTAGGTTAGGTTTAAGTTAGGTTGAACCAGAATTTGACTTAAGTTTAATATGGGTTCATGTCATGTTGAGCCTAAGTATAGTTTTGGGCTTAAGTCCGATGTGAATTGGACTTAATTTAGGTTTGACTTAGGTTTAAGTTAGGTTAAACCTGAGTTTGGCTTTAGTTTATGTTAGGCTCAAGTTGTGTTTGAGTTTATGTTAAATTGTCTGGTTTTAAGGTTAATTAAACCTTATTTAGGTAAAGTTTAAGTTGATTAATTTAGGTTTAATGTGGGTTACACCTAATTAGAGTTTAAAAGTTACTTAAACCTAATGTGAGGAAGGTTTAAGTTGAAAATTAGGTTTAATGTAGGTTAAACCTAATTAGGATTTAATGATTACTTAAACCTAATGTAAGTAAGGTTTAAGTTGATTAATTAGGTTTAATGTAGGTTAAACCTAATTAGGGTATAATGGTTACTTAAAACTAATGTAAGTAAGGTTTAAGTTAGAGTTATGTTAGGTTCCAGTTAGGTTGAACCTAGACTTAAAGTTGACTAAGTTCAATATGGGTTGAACTTAAGTTTGGTTTAACTTGGGTACAAGTTAGGTTGAACCTAAGTTATAAGTTTTGTTTGATAGGGGTTTGTGGTTAATTAAACCTAATTAGTGTTAAGTTTAATTGGTTCAAGGTTAATTAAACCTAATTTGGGTAAGGTTTAATTAATTAATTAGACTCAACAATTAGGGTTAAGTCTAATTGGTTTAAGTTTAATTAAACCTAATTTGAGTAAGGTTTAATTGATTAATTCGACGTTAAGTCTAATTGGTTTAAGGTTAATTAAACCTAATTTGAGTAAGGTTTAAATGATCAATTAGACTCAATTAGGGTTAAGTCTAATTGGTTTAAGGTTAATTAAACCTAATTTGTGTTAGGTTTAATTGATTAATTATTCTTAATTAGAGTTAAGCCTAATTGGTTTAAGGATTGTTAAACCTAATTTGGGAAAGATTTAATTGATTAATTAGACTCAATTAGGGTTAAGACTAATTGTTTTAAGATTTAATTAAGTCTAATTTAGTTAAGATTTAATGAATTAATTAGGTCTAATGGGTTAGGCTTACTTAGGGTTTAGGATAGATTAAGTCTAATTTAGTTAAGACTTAATGGTTTAATTAAGTCTGATGATTTAGACCTAATTAGGGTTTAGGTGTGATTAAGTCTAATTTAGTTAAGACTTAATGATTTATTTAGGTCTAATGGGTTAGACCGAATTAGGTTTTAAGTTTGATTAAGTCTAATTTAATTAAGACTTAATGATTTAATTAGGTCTAATGGGCTAGACCTAATTAGAATTTAGGTTAATTTAATATATTCTTAAATTTAATTAAAGTTTAATTTTTATATTAAGGTTTAATTAATTAAGTTTAATATATCCTTAAACTTAATTGAAATTTAATTTTAATATTAAGGTTTAATTAAAATTTAATTTTTAATATTAAGGTTTGATTAATTAAGTTTAATATGTCCTTAATTTTAATTAACATTTGATTTTTCTATTAAACCTAATGTAATTAAGGTTTAATTAATTAAGTTTAATATATCCTTAAACTTAATTAAATTTTAATTTTTACATTAAACCTAATGTAATTAAAGTTTAATTAATTAAGTTTAATATGTCCTTAAACTTAATTAAAATTTGATTTTTTTATTAAATCTAATGTAATTAAGCTTTAATAGATTAATTAAGTCTAATTTGATGTCTTAAACTTAATTAGGGTTTGATTTTATCCTAAGCCTAATGTAATGAAGGCTAAAGGATAATTAATTAGGTTTAATATATGATTAAACCTAATTAGGTTTTAACTTTGTTTTACCCTAATTTAATTAAAGATTAATAGGGTCAATTAGGGTTAATGTTAAACTAATTCTAATTATATTCTCATTTGAGTTCATTTGATGTTTAAACTCAAATTTGACCTAACTCATGGTGGATGAGTTAAGTGAAGTGGATATTTATATTTTAAAGTTATTTTTAAGGTTTTAAATTTTAAAATTTTTAACCCTAACAAAAGAAATGTCATTTTAAATTTTTGAAAGGTTAGAATCTGTTATTTTAGGGTTTAGATTTGTTCCCCTAAATTCCTAGTCAATTTTCAATTTAATCTTTCTATTTTCTTATTTTTAGAATTATTATTGAAAATAATTACTAAATCTCATGAAAATTAAGAAATATTATCCTAGAGAATTTTTCTGTCTTTAAAAAAATCAGAGATTGTTCCTATGGTGCTAGGAATTATTCCCTCAAATTTTCATATTTTTCGAACTTAAAAATAATTTTTAATAATTAAAATTCTCCAAAGAGTATTTAATCAATTAAAAATTAAATATAAATCAAAAATTAAAAATTTCAATTCCACATTGTAGTGCTCACTGTCCTGAATCCAGAGGTATTTTTATTTTATTTTGTTATTTTTGTGTGCAAAGATATATATTTTTAAAGTATTTAAGGTTTATCTGGATTTTATTAAATCCAAATAAATCTTAGACCGCCACGTGTCCTCGGACGGGTCGAAACACGGTTGATCCACTGCAGGGATCAGAACAGCGGATCAAGCTAGAATGAATCATAGTCGTCCATTTCCAAAACACGGAAGTAGACGGCATCCGTTCATCGTCTTCATCTATTCTATACCTGAACACCGTCCATGTTCTAGAGACAATGTCTCACTCAATCCCGAATGGAATCGAGTGATTTTTATTTCTAGAGCTTCATCGAGAGGAGACGAACATATCTATACGGATTTGTATGGGTTTTGAATTGGCTAACCCTACTCTAGACCAAGCCCGAACTCGGCTTGGGAGTGAAGAACCATACGTTGGCCTTAGTGAGTTTGGCTTCAAATTGATTGGTTTGGAAGCTTCGTGTGGTTCTACAAAGACTCTCTGTCAGCTCAATTTGATGTCAAATTGGGTGCCTATATGATTTTTACCAAAAAGTGCTTGGTTTGGGGGAAGAAGTTCAAACAGTGGCTTATAGGCTATGGGAATGGAAATTTTTTATTAGGCTTGTCCTCACACAGTCCCTAGATGGATTTAGGATGGTTAATTTAAAGTTTTGAGAAGTTTGGTTTCACACTTCCATTTTGTCCTTGTTTTAGGCTTCTTGGGTTGGCTCAATTGAGAAAGATGAGTAGGCAAGAGGGGCTAATTTCAGTGGGACTTCATTGCTTAGGTCCTCAGGAGGATTTTTGTGTTCAAAATTTTTGGATTTGTGCAGTGGGGAAGGATTTCTGATTTTCTCCCACCTCTCTCATCTGTTCATGTTTAGCTCTATTTATAGCCATGGGGATGGCTAGGGCTGAGATTGGTTTAGCTAGGATTCATCTAGGGAAGTTCTTAACTCCCCTATAAATGCTTTAGATAGAATGGTGGCTGTTAAGGCAATTAAAAAAATTGAAAATATGCTACGTTTACCCATGGTTATATTTCCTTGCTATTTTTTATATAATGTTATAATAAACTTAAACATGGTTTCAAGAGGTGGTTTGGCCAACCCTTTTTCTTTATTGGATGAAAGGAGAGGTGCTTGATGACTCATTCATTTCTTCCTTTAAGTGTATGAAGAGAATATGATCCTTAAGTTGGCCTTCAAATCATGGTTGTAATGGTTCTTTAACCATGGTGAAAGATGAGTTTAAATGATGTACTTTTACCATTGGAGAATCCATGAGGTGATCAAAATCTTTTTGTTTATGGTCAGCCAACTCACCTCATGCAAGTAGATGAGTCATAGCTAGGTTTTGGGATGGAATGACACTTCATTTCTTCTTATGATTTAAATATCATCATGGGTTTAACCATGGTTAAAAATATTATATTATAAATTATTAATGGGTCAATTCATTTTTGATGGGTCAGATGGGTTGTGTCTAACCTATATGAGGTTATCCATGATATCATTAATGAGCTTAAAATTTTGAAAATTATTTATTATGTCATAAATGGTGCATGGGTCAAAATTTCTTTTCATGGCTTTTTTAATATAATTTCATTCTTAGTTAATTATGTCATTAATTAAAAATATTGGAAATTATATTATTAGTCAATAAATTAATCAAAATGATTTTAAAATTAATTATTTGATTAATTTATATCATTTTAGTTCAAAATTAGGCATGGTCTAAATTTATGGATTTTAATTATATTTCCATTTTTAATTAATTATTAATTAATCAAATTATTGGAAATTATATTTTAGCCAGTAAATTAATCAAAAATAATTTTGGAATTACTTATTTAATTAATTTTATTATATTTTGTTCAAAATTGGGTATTTTGACCAAATTTGATAAATATTGACTAGGGTTAGCCAATTTTAGGGTTTATATCAATCCAATGGTCAATGTAGTTATTTTTGGATTAATTTTTGGTCATTGATCATTGTGAAGTTGATCATGTCAATGTTTGTATTTTGAAGTTAAGTTTGTGGTCAAGGGGGCATGGGTTAGCCATTTTTTTCCAATTTTAGACCTTTTAGGTAAAGAATTGATCAATGGGGTTAATGTATTTGTCCTTATATTATGTATGGATTATTTTGACTAAATTTTAATTATTTAATCAAAAATTGACTAATGAAGTCAATGCAGTATTCTTTGGGTCATGGTTTGATCATCTTGACCTAATTTGTCATTTAGGCTATGAGATCAATCTAGTGGTGTTTAGGTCATAGGTTGACCATTTTTGTCTTGTTTATGTCGAAGGTTGATCATTATTGATCTAGGTTGATCATGATTGAATTGATTACACTTAACATTTCAATAGAGGTAATGCTCATAAACTGAATGATGGCAAACACACGATGAATTGATTACACTTAAAAAATAATAGAGGATTCGATAGAATTATTCTATAATTTTATGTGTACTTTGGTTGATTTTCTATTCATTTTATCATTTTTCATTAAATTAAATATGTTAAATATATATATAATATTTAGTTTGTTATATACACTTGATTGAAGAGTCATTTTAATAATGACTATCAAAATGTAAAAGTAAGTTAAGTGATAATATAAGTTCAATATATATCATTCACTGACTAATAATGAGAAATAAGATTAATTTAAATATTGATAATTTTCTTTAAATAAGTTCTTCTCCACTTAGTCCAACAAAACCTAACATTTCAATAATAAGATATTTACATACTTAACACACAATTCCTATGCATTTATACACTAATAACTTTCTAGTGTCATAAAATATGCATGCAAAACATGTATCTCACCTTTTCTAGGAATTTTTTTTATTTAATATTATCAATTTGAATGGTACGCAGGTAAAGACGAATGTTTAGGTGTAGGGGTGTAAACGAACCGAACACGAATGAACAGAGCTAGTGTTCGTGTTTGAAATGTTCGAACACATCACTGTTCGTGTTTGGTTCGTTCAACAAACCGAACGAAAAAAAAAATTATTCGTGTTCATCTCATTTGCTTATCGAACGAATCGAACACGAACTGTTCACGAACAATGAGCTTTTTTGACCGCCCTAGCTTTGATATTATACTTCCTCAAAATGAAGCAAATTGATCAGGTATTCCGTATACATCAGGTAGTCCATACTTCCTCAAAATGAAGCAAACTGAATAAAGCATTTAGGTTTTTGCTTAGGGTTTTATTTAATATGTAGTATAGTATATTAATTATAATATTATAATATTTATATTAATATAATTAATACTATAATATTGTTATTGTTATGAATAATTTATCATATATTATAATTTATAGAAGTTTAATGATTTAAAGTATGACAAATTTTTATAATATATAATTATTTTTAAAATATCATAAATTTTTAAAATATAATAATTTTAAATCATTTTATATTTCGAACAATAACGAACCGAACACAAACGAACACATCACTATTCGTGTTTGGTTCGTTTAACAAACCGAACCAAAAAAATTATTCGTGTTCGTCTCGTTTGCTTATCGAACGAATCGAACACGAACTTCTTGGTGAACCAAACACGAACTGTTCGAGAACGACCAGCTTTTTCGACAGCCCTATTTAGGTATTAGATATGTAAATATATAAAAATTGTGTCGAATGTATGTAAACGTCCCCTTCAATAAATTATAAGAAAATTAAATATGCTTCATTACAATCTACATATTCAAGAATCAGAAAATAAGGACATTTAACCATTATAATCAAATCCTGGAAGAAGAATAGTAGCCTGGAAACTCAAGCAAGCCTCCTATTAACTTAAACAGAACGAGACACTCTGCTCTAAATTCAATTACCAACTAATATGCATCAATTTATGAAAAGGAAAAACAACACCACACTTCAGGGTAAAATAAGCAGAGAAGAGAATTATACTCCTTGCAAAACAAAGAAAAATCATGTCTGCAATTTCAGAGATCTGCAAGTGAAGGTATGTTTAGCAGTCAACAGATCATTTGGTTTGACATGCAAATGATGTTGTTATCCCACCCAATTCAAAGCAGAACGCTTATTTTTTAGGAGATATTGGAGTAAACTCTACACAGTTCAAAGCAGAACACTTATTTAAAAAAAAAAAAATTGAGAGGTCCATGTTATGTTTAATCCAATGCAAGGATACGAACAGCAAACCACAACATAAAAATTAAGGGGCGATTACATTCATAACACACAATTCTAATATATTTACATATCTAACACCTAAACATTCATATTTATGTTTAAGACACTGAAAACTTTAATATCACATCAAAAATACCACCATCACCATTATAAACTTTTTAAAGTGAAATGCGCATAATTTTCCGACACAACAGTATTATAAGTGTAAATATCAAATTTTAGGTGTTAGATATGTAAATACATAAGAATTGTGTACGTAAATATTTCAAAAATGAAACAGACAACCTAGCACTCAAGCGACAAGGATCTTGAAATGCAGAGAATCCAAAATTGAGGTGCATGGAACCAACATGGACCAAAGACAATGAGGAAGGGTGAAATGAGAGTGCATAATAACATGGTGGCTCTATTTTCTGAAGTTTGTTCCTTAGAGCACCTGTTAGGACTCCTGACACCATTCTAGAACTTCTTGATGGTATGGGAGAACACAAAATATGGTTGGGGAAAGTTCTAGGATGGGTAATGGGAGTGGAAAGAGTGATGTCTGACTGAAATCAGGCGTTAACGCCTGCTAGACAGGGATCCGGAAGATGCAAACAACAGATTTCTGCAGTCGACAATAGATAACAGTGAATTCGAGAGGAAGGAAACTTTTGGATTTTCAAGAGAGATCACCACCTCGAGACAGTTAGATTACAATCACATCACTTGAGAGAAATAAAATGATACAACACTCTAACAAAGAAAACAGGGAGAAAGAAATTTTAATTAACACAAAACAAAGCAAAAGTCTGCACAATCAGGATCTAAGCAACATACTTGAATAAGACATCAGTTAAGCCAGAATTCTAATTAGACTAAAATTAAAATAAGAATAAGAAAGGTCCCTTACGACTAAAAAAGCCAAGGGAAGAGAAAATCCCGCTCTCGGAGCTATAGCGGGACTGGATTCCATCCCACTTCAATTGCAGAATCGTAGGATGTGGGAAGTGAAGCTCCTAAATCACACTCCCCAAATAGGAAAGGCTTCTATTCCACTTTCTGATATTACTAAAAAGATTTCGAAGATTATTGTTTGCCACTCCTGTCTGACCATCTGTTTGGGGTGTGCTATTGTACCGAACTAGAACTTAGTACCTAGTTTACTCCATTGATCTCTTTAGAAATAGCTTAAGAACTTCTCATTTCTATTTGAAGTGATATCATGTTGGATCTCCCATAACAGTGAAAACCTCGGAGGTAGACTGTAACTCTGAAAATCAAAGATTAGCGGGCTTTGGAGGATATAAGATTGAAAATCAAAGATTGGCGGGGGCTTATGTTTTAGTAATAGGTGTCAGGACTGATTTTTGGTTGAGGTAGAAAGATTAGCATTTAAATATTTAGAATTTGTGCTAGAAATTGCATTATGAATTATTATGGTATTGAATTGGCGAAATGTTTAAGTTATGTATTTTCTTATATAGGCTTAAAAAAGACATACTTGTAAACTTTTATCAGGCTCTGATATCAAATGAAACAGCTTTAGAGCTCCTAGACGGTGTGAGAGCACAGAAAATGGTTGGGAAAAGTTGCAGGATGTGTGACGAGAGTGGGTGGAGTGATGTCGGTCAGCGTGAACAAGGCTGGAAGCAACCTGACAATGACACACAACATATTTCTGCTGTTAACAGCATATAGCATCATGACCAGAGAGGAAGGAAGCCTTCCGATTTTGGGGAGAGATCACCACCGCAATCCAATTCCGACTAACACAATCCAATTTAGGCCTGCTATGTCAACTGGAGTTCGTGGGCAACTCGCTAGAGACAATGGGGCTATTGGATGCAAGTAGGATTTAGTAAATCCTGTTAATCTATATTTATTAATCCCTGACTGACGTTAAATTTTGAAAAATGTTTGGAATGAAAAATGTTCAATGTGGTTAAAAATTGTGAAACTGTTTGGTAACTTATTTGAAGATTTAAGTTTTGTTGCTTCAGATATGAGATGCACAGTTCAGGATTTGAAATGAGATTGGCCTTGGAAAAAATTTCTATGGTGATGGCAGGGAAACTTAACACTACTTATTCCTGATTTGATGCAACACATCCTAAATTTGCTCATGTAAATGAATTGAAATATCTGCAGTTAAAAGTGATTCCTTTTATTTTCCCCAAGCACCTACTCCCAATTCCATTTTTTTTTTATAGTTTTAAAACTTTTATTTTGTATCATCTGTCAGTCGCCTATCAAAGAACTCATAAACGAAGATGATCAGATATTTAGATTGCATTTCGCAAAAAAGAAAAGTAAGCAACTAACATAGGCAGAGAAGAAAAGGGAAAGTTATCAAAGTAAAAAAAAAACCTTAATAGTCATTGCCAATCATATGAACATTTCTTTTTAAGAGCATATACTACGATCAAACCGTCGTTTAATTTTCTAAAACCAAATTCTAAAAGCAAAGGGACAAAAAAAATATAGGTAATACCATAAACCCTGAAGTATTTTTCTAAAACCAAATTCTCAGAAATCGCCATCATTGAGCCTCCTGCCGATCTCGAAGGAGACGAAGGCATCGACACATGCGTACATTATCTGATCCAATGAAAGATAAAATTTATCCCAGCGACTCATCGTCACATGTTTCGGCTTATTCAGGGAAACCCCCATTACCTCCCAGGCAAGCCCGGCGAGCCCCTTCTGCCTCATGTCATTTCGCCCCATTACATCTTTTGCGAGATCCCTAAGATCGACTGCATTGGAGACGTGCAAATCCATCTCACTAGCGAGACGATCGACGTCAGCGTTGATTCCGACCCCCACGAAGGTGAAGCGCGAGTCTGTGAGGAATTCGCGGAGAGCAGTGGGGATATAGTCAGCGAAGAGAAGTTGGAATATGAGGCAACGGCGTCCAACGCAGAGCTGGAGTAAGGCAATGGGATTCGGGTGGCGAGAGTATGAAGGGCGCCATTCGAGATCGATGCCGACGATTAGGCGTGAGAGGCGGCGGCGATGGATTCGGAGGATCTCTGTTATCCAGGTATGGACTTGGTCGCCGGAGGACGTCACAGTCGTCTTGATGTAGTCGGATTCATTGAAGATCACAGTGAAGTCTGTGCTTGAGTGTGGCTGTATAACTGTCGTCATTTTCTTCCAAGGTGGTTTCGCGCTCGGAGGAAATTAGGAGGCCTGCTTGCCTTTGTTCTCTGGCAATAAGAGTATGTAAGGATGGATGATTTAACAGAATTTCAAAATTATTATTTTTTTTTTCATTTAGCGGTAATTTAATACATAGCATATCAAACATTACTATTTACAAATAAAACGCCATTTTTTATCTATTTTTTAAATTCTCAATCAAATATTAAAATTCATGATAAACTCTCCACCCATAATTTTTAATGATTTGATAGTGACAAATCCTAATGCATCAGTTCGGTACTTCAAAAATTCAGCTCAGGGTGCGAGATTTATAAAGAGCAAAAATGCTTCACGTGCTCTGTATCTAATTATTCATTTTTTTAGCATAAGTAGAATCTATTAAAAATTACTAAAATCAGTAGTAAATTATATTTAAATTGAATTCAATAAGTTTAATATAAGAATTAAATTAGAATATCTTGAAACACTTTTTAATATATAAAAAAATTTATTTTTCATCTCATAATGCACCTGTTTAAGTTAATATTCATATTTATTTAAAAAAAAAAACCAAATCAAGATTGAAGACAATAATTCATATTAACTTACTTACTATTTCATCATACAATAAATTAAATATTTCACAATTAGTGATTTGTTTATCACTTTCCCTCAAACCCACCATATAATTCTCATATGGATATCTGTCTCATTCAATTTTTACCACTTTCAAATCTTATCCAAATATACTATAGTTTTTATATGTATGTGAGTTGGTCCTATCTATCATTTTTATGGCCAATGAAAGCACAAACCCCACTACTCCTTTGGCAATTCAACCCCACCACTCAAAACTCAAGCAATTACTAAGGATATAACCTTTTTGGTTATATCAACTTGGACATGCCACAATTAACTCCATCCACCACCAAAGGAGATGTCCAAGTCTCCAAATTCAAACATGCCATTTCTGTCCAATATGACCTAATCTGGTTTCATGCTATGTTTGCTTCCTCATCCAAATCAATCATGATTCAGATAGTCCACTATTCACTATCTTTGTGATGCATGAAACACACTCACTTGTATTTAGACCAATCACTAACAAACATAAATATTAGCAATATAAGTTTTAGTAAAAATTATATTACAACATTTTTATTTTTTGAATACATAAAAATCATGTTAATTAACTAGCCCTTAGTTGAACTAGAATTCGAAGAATCAATAAAACAATTCATGCTAAATAACACCATCTCATTTAAACCCATCCAAGACAAATTAATATAAGGACTTCCTTAAACAAAACCCGAACTATGATAGTCATTATAATTTAACTCTCAAAATTATAATTCCTATCAAAAAAAAAAAAAAATTATTTTAAACAAAAGCCCTTAGGTTAAAACATGGCATTAGTAGAGGGACTCGGGTTAAGCAATTCTAGTCTTGAGACCAAATCTAAGTACAAATTCTAGTATATCATCTTAGATAAAACTAAAAACTCTTGATAAAAATATAGTTTAAAGCATATTTCTATATACTAATTATGTTTTATGTATAATATTAGTTTAAAAAATAACATTATTATGTGATATAAATAAGCAACCGTTTAGTTTTAAATTTCTATAGCATATATTATTTGATAACAATAACAGTCTAAAATATTTTCATTGTATAAAATAACCTAGTGTTAAAAAAAGAAATGAAAAGAAATATCAATTGTAAAAATTATAAAGAGATATCAATCAACGAAATTTTATTATAATAAAATTTTCTCGTAGAATAATAGCAATTTATTTAAAATTTTTTTAAAACTTAATAAGAGATAATTATATTAAAATATTAAAATTTTGGCATATCACACACATACATAGACAAACTTAATATGTAAATATTAAGAGAAATTTTAAATAATTTAATTAAAAACGTTTTTCTTAAATCTTGTGGGAAGTGGGAAATCTATTAAGAAAAATTTAAATTTTCTGATTGGCTATTCTTAATTTTGTTCCTAGAGAAAATGGAACAAGCTATGACACAAAGAATACAGATCTTAATAAAATATCACAAAACATAATGAAAGGGACAAATTTCATTCAGGCAAATGATAAGTAATAGTATCTTTTAAAATCAAGGCAAAATTACTTCATTTAGGTGAACAATAACAAAATAAAAAAAAAACTTGAAGAATGATATCTTTATAAATTTACACAAATGTTAACATAAAATCCATTTTTGGATTTCTTATGAGTTTCAAGGCATAGCCTATATATTTCATAGTTATAAAATCATTACAAAACTTATAAGTCTCAAGATTAAATATTTTTTTCACAAAAAATTATTTTATTTCAAATTCATTTAATTTTTTTTTCTCTTTATGAATTAAGAGAAAATATGTTATAACTGCAAGGCATTAATATTTCACAAATGATTTAAATCCCTTACGATTGTCTCCTTGCGATATTTTGATATATGATAAGCATGTTATTTTAAATGATTTATGCCTAGATTATGAAGGCTAGACTTAAAAGGTATACAAATTTTATTAAATAGAAGAATTAATCCAGGTGACTCCACCATTATGAATATAAATCAAACTTGATTTTAACTTTGGTACTCTGCACCCATTCTAAGGAAACTAGGCCAAAGAAAAGTACTTTTTTTTTCACAAGGCTAATTTTTGTTTCATAATTTATCATAGACAATAGTAGATGGTGATTTGATGGGTATGTAATAACATTATCATACGTGAGTAAGGGAAAAGTACATTATAAAGTGGACTTATCTAAGTCATCACAAGGTGTGTCCATCATTCTATAAACTTGTTTTAGTTGCCTTCATTGAGTTTGGTTAATCCAAAGCTAATCTAAATTGTAGCAACATGTTTAATAATGAAGGGATTAAATAATCCTCATTTCTAGGATTCCAAAATTTATGATGCACTAGTGAAAATGGAAAGGAAGGTATCTCATTTTTTGGGAAGTTCTTAATAGCCACAAGCACTTCATATAAGCTCATCAATTTTATTAGGGTACAATGTAATGGCATATTAATGTATTTCATTTCTAACTGTTTATAATTTTTGAATGATGAGACTAAAGAAGTTCAAAATGAAATTTGATGATTTATGGAGCACTATGAGAATAACATCAATGATATTGATGAGTAGTCTATCCAAATTTGAGTCACAATGAGCGGTGTTTAGGGCATATGACTTTATTTTTTACCTTCAAGCCAAACTACCTCGACAGAATCCAACATATACCTTAATCATGATTGTGGCCTAAGCTTCCCTTTTATATATGGCAATAAGTTAATCATAAAAATATGATATATCATCCTTCCTAATTTTATGGTTAAAAGAGGATTCTTGAAACTAAATAAGAAAAAAAGATTTTTTATTCATGGAAAGCTAATTAGAATGCTTTGTATTTTTGTACATACACTATCTTGCATGGTAAAGGAAATGAATAATTTTGATAACAGAAGGGCTAAAATTTTCTATTTTAGGATTGAATATTATATTATGAATAATAAATCATTTAGAAATATAAAAAAAATATTTGATAATTGTTCTACTTAGTAATTTTTGGACTCAAGATCTACGTTACTAAAATTTTTTCCCGTCACAACTTGGCTTGGATATGATGTATTTTCTTATGGAGTACACATTCCATAGAGAGGGAAGACACAATAATTAATTACAACATAAGGGGATTCTCCCATAAAAAAAAACTCTAAATTAAAAAATGGCTCTCATGTTCTTATAAATTTAAGAGTTGAGTTTTCAATATTAATCATTTTAGGAATTCAATCATGATTTGCTCGAGTTTGGAATAATTATTATTTTTTGTTAAAGATAAAAGGAGGGTAGGAAGTGTCAAATACTTGATAGCCTTGTGAAACTTTAAACTATCGTACAATCAGACTTGATATTTTATAGAAGAATTAAATTTTTATTCTAAATTGTTCATTTTATTAAAAAGATAGAACTTATAACCTTTCGACTTGCGATTCAAATTAAATCCAAGATGTGAGGGCTTTTATTGCAATGAAGAAATGAATTATCTGAAATCTTAAAGTTAGGGTGAGCATTATTAATACAAGTAGGTGTCATTCGTTAAATTGTTACTTCTGAAAGATATGATTATAATGTGATTTTGATTTAATTCATTACACACACGCGCGCGCGCGCGCGCGCACACACACACACACACACACACATATATATATATATATATAAATATATATATATAAATATATATATATATATATATATATATATATATATATATATATATATATATATATATTGATTTTTGAAAATATTTTTTTTTAATTATGAAAAATGAGAATGAACGGATCTCATTCATTTAGTAGTTTCAATAAAAGATCACAATATGAAAAACAATACATCTATCTCAAGGAATAGACATACTTCTAGATGATACGACTTGATCAAATAAACTACAAAATTTATGACATTCATTTCGGCCTGCGAACCTTTGTTTTGAACACTAAGTTCCTCTATCTAACATGGAAATTTAGATAAAGTTTATCATACCTGGGTTCTTAAAGTTCCCTCTAAAGGAAAGCTCATAAAGTTAATTACCTCTCAAATGATCGAAGTCACTTAAGAGAACTCTTGATGTTGATCGAAGGTATCGTCTTCATGAATTTCTAAGTTTCAAGGCTTTCAAGGTTGGACATAGGAAATTCAAATCGGAAAGGATCAAATTGGGATAGTTATTATGGAATCAAAAGGAAGAAAATATATTGGATGTCACAGTTCCTAAGGAGAACCTCGATGACTTCCCAAACTATCTTATAGTTTGGATTCAATTTCGGAGAGATGTCATTTAGTGTTTCATCTTGCCAATTTTATTATTTAGAGCTTACATTTGCATGATATCGGTCATACAAATAGATTTGAAGATAGGGGGATCTACATCGTACCGAATGACGACTTCAGAATCCTAAGACGAGTTAGGGTTTATATTTCACAACGTGATCGTATAAAAGCCTATAGATCATGTGAGGATTTATGTTGCACTAGACAAACAACCTCGAAGTCCTATGACTTATTATTTACTTTTAAGGAGAGGTTGTGTTGTTGAAGATCTGTTTGCTCTCTCAAAGATGTTCTTCTGCTGGTCCCTTGTCGTGTTGCCCACGATGTTTGGTCCAACCTCCTTGCCGAAATAGCAGTCCTAAAGTCTAAGGTTCAAAATATTTTACAGTGTATGTTTCAATGTTCAGTTTTGTTGTATTGATGTTGTTTAAGTGCCTTATTTAAGGGGATTTTAATTTAATTAGAGCGACACCGGTTAGGATCCCACAGTTTATTCATTTCAGTACCATTGTTTTCTTTCGAATTTACTTAGTCTAAATGAATTGTTAAACTCTTCCAGATCAGGGAAATCTCATTAGCAATAGTAGGTTACCTCCTTTGAGGGATTCCAGTAGATTCAAAAGGGGTGTATTAAGTTAGTTTCTCTTTTTTTTTTTGTTTTGAAAAATGTATTTAACTTTTAAAATGGTGTTATTTTGTTTTGTTTTTGGTTTTGCATGCAGTTTTGTTTTGAGTTTTGCAGGTAAAGTAAATAAACGCAAGTAGGAAAATGTGGTAAAGTAAGATTGAATGAAATTGTGATACAAAAACGTAAATGTGTACCTGACATCTTCTCTTGCATCCGATGAAATGTTAGCATTTGTAGTATGTATATGTATGTTTCAAAAGAGTAGGAAACAAAAGTATATGTCGCTAAGCTAAGCAGTAGTGTGGCTTAAACAAGTTGAATTTCGAAAGATACCTCGAAACATAACTTGGTGGATCCCTAGAAGGATTTAGGGATGATTTGCTTCATCAAAATATAATAAGTTCAATTTTCCTTCAAAACATCCAAAAAATCATAAAAGCATTCAGGGTATGACCCTAAACAAATTTTAAATCTTTTGAACCATTTCAAGTTCTTCTGAACCTATTATGTTGATAAGTCATTCATCTGCAATCAAATTGAGGTTTAGTGATAATACTTTTAACCTGTACTCAGTGAACTTTGATATTTTAATTACCCCTAGAGGGGGGTAACAAGACATTCACTTGAATTTTATTTAAGGATTATGTGAGTGGATGCCCTTAAGGGCAAGTGGAGTTATTTAAAGGAATTTCACCCTTTAATTTACATGGGACTAGTAGTGTTTCCAAAGTGTTTACAATTAATTATGCGTTGTTTTCTAAATCTCATTAAGTAATTCAGATTAAGCTTAGTTCACTACCAAGCCCCCTAAGCTTATAGTTAAGTTTGTAATTTCGGGAATATTAGGTGAGGTGAATTTAATTCTCATTAACACATAGTGTTATCATTCAACCATTGACTAGGGGCTTTGAATTTAATGAATTATAGTCTTCCTAAACCAAACCCCTCACCTCAAGATCTCTTGATTTTAGTTAACTTCTAAATCATAATAAATTAGGAAATTACAATTTTACCCTTGTTATGGAAAAGCGGTGAGTTGGTTTCTAGCTTTTAATCTCTCATGTTTCAATCACCAAAGAGAGCTAATTAGGATCAACATTACCCACTTACCGTTTAGTTTGACCAAAATATTGACTAAAGCTTCAAATTTCATTAATTACCATTTTTCCCTAAATGACTTTTTTCACTTCATAATTCCTTAAATTTAACTCAAATGACATTGAAATTTTTATGTTACACCACTCATGGGTCAAATAAAATATTAGAGAAGAAATTATATTTTTTCTGATTTTCAATTCATTTTCAATAATTATTTTAAGCCAAAATTAGGGAATTTCTAAGTTACTTCATTTAATCAACCAAAATGAAGTTTTTGTCATTAGGAAGAGGTTAACCTAGGTCAGAGGACCTCTATGAATAATTTTTTAGATTTTTTTAATTTAATTTTAATTATTATAATTATTTTTGTTTTTATGTATTAATTAAATAAAAAATATAATTTAATTTGAAAATTACTTTTTATATTTTTCTTTTGTTCCTCTGAGTTCAAGGAATCTAGAGAAGCAAACTTTATATTTTTATGATAACTATATTATTTAGTATAATTATTTTAATGCAAATTTAAGGAAAATACATTTTAGGGACTTAAAAATACATAACTATATTTAGCAAATTAGGAAAATTATTTTATGTGTTCCCAAGTGATAAGGAAATTATTGGTGACATTTTGATGCATTTTTATATTTCATGATTTTTTGACATGTTTAATTATTAAAAATTAGAAAATAACTCAAAAATGAACTATTCATCTTAACTTCATTTTTATTTTTCTTGAGTACCCCTGGTCACAAGGATCACTCCAAAACAATCTTTATATTTTTCTAATTTTTCTTTTAATTTATATAATTATTTTTAACAAAAATTTATGTTTTCTTTGAAAATTCTTTTTTATATCAATAACATTTTTTATTGTATTAAAATTTTTATAGGAGCCTTATGAATTGGTCAGCTTCAATTGAGCTCAATTTCGTACTTATTTGAATTATTTTGTCTTTTTCTAATTTTTGGAGTTTTCCTTAATTTTAAACCAAGAAAATAAGTTTTAAATTGTTGAAATTTGATTTTTATTTTTTTCTAAGTTCCTCTGACTACAGTGAATCTACATGAGCCATTTTTGTAATTTTCTGATTTATATTTAGTTTTTCATAATTATTTTAAGCAAATGAGGGTGATTTATCTTGAAAATTAGGGTTTCCTATGTTAGAGATACTCTCTTACTTTCGAAAAATCAGAGATCATCCATAATCATGAGAGTAATGAATCCCCAAAATTTCACATTTTCTTGATTATTATTTAATTATTTAAAATTAAATGAAGTATTTGAGTAGTTAATTAATTAAAAATAAAATATGAGTTAAATACTTTTGATTTTTGTTCATAATATTCTTTTCTATTCACTAAAAACCGAGGTGTTTTTATTTTATTTTTATGGATTTTCTACACTAAGCTATGATTTTTCAAAATTTCTGAATTAATTTAAATAAAAAATAGGCTATTTTCCTATTTAACCACGCGGCGCTGACTCATTCCTCGTACCTGTCGAAGCTAAGCGTGTCTTCACACTATTGGACGCCGCCATCTAAGTCAGTTGTCACGCGGCTAGCGCTTTATACTTAGTCGTCTCGTCCGACGCAATATGGTATGTTGATTCGATACACACGCGAATTGATGACATCTGTTCATTGTCCTCACCTGTTCTAAACCAAGATCCATCCACACTAAAGCACTTCGATCTCACTCAATTCTTAACTAAATCACTCGTGGTTTGTTCCTACACATGCATCTGACCAGGAAAAACATATCTATACGGTTGATCAAACATGGAATTAAACTTTTCTTCATAAAGGCACAAACCGAGCGTGGATTTGGATGTTTTGATGTATACCTAAGCTCGAGAGGTGAGGACTCAATTGGGATGGTTCTTATGCTTTGTTATGAGCTATTGCACCTCCTCCAAGTGTTGGTTTGAGTTGGGGTTGAGGCTGTGTAGAACTTCGATCAAAAGGTGGCACGACCTTGGTCAAAATCAAGTGCAAAGAGGTCTAGGTATGGGGTTTCAATGGGAAAATTCTTCTTTTGATGTGGGGAAGCTTATGGGTAAATCAATTTGAAGATTAGTGGAGTTTTAGGAGATGACCGTGAAATGTCTTGTTTTTTAGCTCAAAAATTAAGCTCAGGCAAGGGGAATGGGGGCTGGAAAATAGTGGGGATGAGCTTCTCTAGGCTGCTATGTGGTCTGAGAGAATTTTGGCAGAGTTTCATTTTGGTTTTTGAAGCTCTTTTTTCTTGGTCGTGAGGGGGTGGTGTTTAAATAGAAGGGGAATGGGTGGCTAATTATGTTGGTCAGTGGGTGCTAAGTGAGGCTTAGGTGGAGGCCTGAGCAGCGCAAGTGACCAATGAAAGTGAGTCACATTGGATGGGTGCAATTAGGTTCAAACTAAGGGTGAGGCTCTCTTGATTATGGGTTTTCCGGCGACTAGGCTAGCCGACCATGGAAGGGCTAGTGACTAGCTGGGTCAGAGGAGTCAGAGAAGCTTAATGGTGATGGCTTGGGGGCTTGAGAAGGCTGGTGGCAAATCTTCCCTTGGTTTAGCCATTTTCATGCAGAAATCCCCCAAATTGGGGACCCATGGTCCATGGCTCATTTAGGGCAGGCTAGGTGGATCTAGGTTGGTTCTTAGGGTCCAAAAGATAGTTGTCGTGGGCATTGGGCTAGACCAAGTGGCTTGAGGTGAATTTGAGGTTTGGGTTCAAAGCATGGCTTAGGCTTGGACTTGGGTTTAGACTTGGTTAGGGTTTGAATTTGGGTCAATTAAAGATTTAATTTGGTGTATAATATTGGCATGAGGAGTTTAGGTATCAATTGTGTTAAAATTGGGGTCTCATGAAGTTTAATTTGGGAGATATTGAATTTTAGGTCAATATTGGGGGTTTTGACTTAGGTTGGATTTAGGCTTGGTTTGAGCTTGGGTCTAGGCCAATTGAGGGTTCAATTTGATCTTAGGGGATGTTAGGAAGGATTCAAATTTGGGGGAATTGAATTGATTATGAAGTTGAATTTGATGGAATTTAGGGATGCGGTCAAACTGGGGATATTAAATTGGGCTTGGAATTTGAGCTTGAAATTAGGTTCAATTAGGCTTGGATTTGGTTTCAATTGAGTTTAGACAAGTTGAATTTGAATTTAGACTTGACATTGGGGAAATTTAAAATCAACTTGTTGGAAATTAGGGATGATTTGAAGACTTTATGCATTTAGGGGTATTTTGAGAATTTTTGTGGATTTGGGTGGAATTGAAAATATGGGGTTGTTCAAATTGATTTTGGAGGCATTTGGAGTGAATTTGGATATTTTGGCAATTTTTGGGACATGAGGGGTATTTTGGTAATTTTGACAAAATTGGAGATATTTTGGGAATTTTGAGGATTTTGGAGTGGTTTGGGCAATTTGAGTGGCTTGGAATGGTCTGAAATGATTTTTGAAGAGAATTTGAGAATTTGTGCAATTTTGGGAAAATTAGGGTTTCAAGGACATTTTGGTAATTTTGGGAAAGTTTAGGGGTAAAAGGTCAAAATTGAGAATTCGGCAAAATTGGGGTCAATTGAGGATGCTAATCATAAAATTATTCTTTTTGAGCCATAGGACTAAGGGAATCACATTTTGGATCCTCCATGTGTTGGTCCTAACCAAACCCTAGCCTAGGTCTAAGGGTTTGGAGGACCAAGGGAATCCCATTTTGCATCAGACAAGTTGAGGTCTTCTTTCATGATGTTGTATGAAGAATGATTGTCAGAGGCTCTAGATGTTTGCATGTAGAGATAAAGTAGAGGAGATGCGAGATTAGAGAGGCTAGTTATGAGTTGTTGGAATAGAGGGAAAGGGAGAAGGTTGATTGAGTTCAACCTATAAGAGGAGTGGGTTGCTAGAATTGAGAGAATGGGAATGGAAGAGGGATTTGGCCCTGCTATGTCACCTGGAGTTCGTGGGCAACTCACTAGAGACAATGGGGCTATTGGATGCAAGTAGGAATTACTAAATCCTGTCAATCTACATTTATTTATTCCTAACGGGGTTAAATTTTGAAAAATGTATGGAATGAAAAGTGTTAAATCTGGTTAAAAATTGTGAAACTATTTGGTAACTTATTTCAAGATTCATGTTATGTTGCTTCAGATATAAGAAGCACAATTTAGGATTTGAAATGAGACTGGTCTTGGAAAAGTTTTCTATGGTGATCTACTTATTCCTGATTTGATGCAACACATTATAAGTTTGCTCATGTAAATGAATTGAAATATCTGCAGTTCAAGGTGTTCAACCCCACTCACCCTTTATTTTTCCCAAGCCCCACTCCCAATTCCATTTCTTTTTTAGTTTTTTTTTTTACTTTTATTTTGTATCATCTGTCAGTCGTCACCTATTTCACAAAAAAATATTTGAAAAAACTGATAAGCGAAGATAATCGAATATTTGAAAGAGCTCATAAGCGGATGATCAAATATTTATATTGCAATTCGCAAAAAAATAAAACTAAGCAACTAAAATAGCCATAGAAGAAAAGGGAAAGTTATAAGAAAAAAACCTTAATAGTCATTGTCAATCATATGAACATTTCTTTTCAAGAGCAAATACTTCGATCAAATCGTCGTTTAATTTTCTAAAACTAAATTCAAAAAGCAAAGGGAAAAAAATATAGGTAAAACCATAAACCCTGAAGTATTTCTCTAAAACCAAATTCTCAGAAATCGCCATCATTGAGCCTCCTGCCGACCTCGAAGGAGACGAAGGCATCAACACATGCGTACATTATCTGATCCAATGAAAGATAAAATTTATCCCAGCGACTCATCGTCACATGTTTCGGCTTATTCAGGGAAACCCCCATTACCTCCCAGGCAAGCCCGGCGAGCCCCTTCTGCCTCATGTCATTTCGCCCCATTACATCATTTGCCAGATCCCTAAGATCGACTGCATTGGAGACGTGCAAATCTATCTCACTAGCGAGACGCTCGACGTCAGCGTTGATTCCGACCCCCACGAAGGTGAAGCGCGAGTCTGTGAGGAATTCGCGGAGAGCAGTGGGGATATAGTCTGCGAACAGAAGTTGGAATATGAGGCAACGGCGTCCAACGCAGAGCTGGAGCAAGGCAATGGGATTCGGGTGGCGAGAGTATGAAGGGCGCCATTCGAGATCGATGCCG
Source organism: Papilionanthe hookeriana x Papilionanthe teres (assembly GCA_022702705.1). Taxonomy (NCBI): domain Eukaryota; kingdom Viridiplantae; phylum Streptophyta; class Magnoliopsida; order Asparagales; family Orchidaceae; genus Papilionanthe; species Papilionanthe hookeriana x Papilionanthe teres. Next base: position 4,324,073 of record CM040433.1, on the reverse strand, counting down.
ACGATTAGGCGTGAGAGGCGGCGGCGATGGATTCGGAGGATCTCTGTTATCCAGGTATGGACTTGGTCGCCGGAGGACGTCACAGTCGTCTTGATGTAGTCGGATTCATTGAAGATCACAGTGAAGTCTGTGCTTGAGTGTGGCTGTATAACTGTCGTCATTTTCTTCCAAGGTGGTTTCGCGCTCGCAGGAAATTAGGAGCCCTGCTTGCTTTTGTTCTCTCGCGGTAAGAGTATGTAAGGATGGATGATTTAAAAGTATTTCCAAATTATTATTATTATTTTTCATTTAGCGGTAATTTCATACGTAGCATCTCAAACATTACTATTTACAAATAAAGCATCATTTTTTATCTATTTCTTAAATTCTCAATCAAATATTAAAATTCATGATAAAATCTCCATCTATTATTCTTAATGATTTGATCGTGACAAATCCTAATGCATCAGTTCGGTAGTTTAAAAAATCAGCTCGGGGTGCGAGATTTATAAAGAGCAAAAATGCTTCACGTGCTATGTATCAAATTATTCTTTTTTTTAGCATAAGTAGAATCTATTAAAAATAACTAAAATCAGTAGTAAATTATATTTAGATTGAATTCAATATGTTTAATATAAGAATCAAATTAGAATATCTTGAAACACTTTTTAATATATAAAAAAATTATTTGTTTATCTCATAATGCACCTATTTAAGTTAATATTCATATTTATTTTAAAAAATGCCAAATCAAGATTGAAGACAATAATTCATATTAACTTACTTACCATTTCATCATACAATAAATTAAATAAATCACAATTAGTGATATCTTTATTACTTTCCCTCAAACCCACCAATTCTCATATGGATATCAATCTCATTCAATTTTTACCACTTTCAAATCTTATTCAAATATATTATAGTTTGTATATGTATGTCAGGTGGCCTTATCTATCATTTTTTATGGCCAATGAAAGCACAAACCCCACTACTCCTTTGGCAATTCAACCCCGCCACTCAAAACTCAAGCAATTAATAAGGATATAACCTTTTTGGTTATATCAACTTGGACATGCCACAATTAACTCCATCCACCACCCAAGGAGATGTCTAAGGGTCTGTTTGGGGCAGCTGCAGCTTATCCAGCTTATCCAGATAAGCTGCTTATCCTGATAAGCTGCTGATAAGCAGCTGATCCGGATAAGCTGTCTAACTGTTTGGTTTGTGCGCTTGGAAAACAGCTGATAATGGATAAATGACTATTCTTCCTCTGTTTTAGATAAGTTGTATAGCTATTTGGTGTTAATTTTTTTAAAATTTAACCATAAACCCTAAACCCATATGTCTTACTTATGTGGACCTAAAATTTCATGCTCTATGAGTGTTTCAATTCATAACAAACCTTAAGGAAGCGGAACTCATAAATAATCCTCTACAATAAAAAGTGCAATTCATAATCATAACGATAAAAAATGTCAGCAATAATACAACACAGAACAATAAAAAATATAGCATAGGAAATATGAATTTACCCAGCTTACTTGCTAGCAGATTCATGGAGAAAAACATTGAGGGCTTGAAGTGTGTTTTTGTGATTATGCATCCATGAAAAACATTAGTCCTATATAGCTGCCTGCCGCCCTTCCCAAATCCTGCTACCCTGGACCTTCCCCGCCAGCCTATTCCACTTGCCTGCTAGCCACTAAACACAGCCCCAGCTCCCTGGTTGCGAGAGCAGCACCCACCTGCAAGTCCCCACTGCTGTAACTTCTTCCCAGGCCCCTCCCCACTGCCGTAAATCCTTACCAGATCTACTCTCTGCTGCTTCAACTCCCTTTCCCCTCCATTACTATAGCATATACCCTCCACTACCTAAGCCATTCCCGTAACCCATCATTCCCTACGCCAAGCGGGAGAGCCTCGATCGACAGGGGAGGCCGAATGAAAAGGGAGCCAAATTCTTTCACCCTGAGATTGATTTGGGACGAAGGCTTGGATGTCATTGTTATCCCTTTGAGGTTCTCTAGTGTTCTTCCTCCTGTTGTCTTCACCGCCGACGGAGATCGTCTGGCTAGGCAGAGGAGAGCGACCGAGGATGTAGGAAGGGACCGCTGCAGGAGAGTACGGATGAAGCCATTAATGGCGGAGGTGGAGGGTAGGGGCGGAGAGCAGGACCTTCGTGCGAGGTGGAGGGGCGAAGGCAGAGAGCATGACCTTCGTGCGAATTGGAGGGGCACGGGAGTCATTCGCGAACGAAAACGCAGAGGAAAAAGCCGCCTGCGGGGTCCTGCCGAGTATCGTGTGTAGTATAAATTTGAAACAACATTTTAAAATAAGCAGTTGATAAGTGCAAACTAAACAGGATGGCAGCGTTTTCAATAACGCCACCACAGTTTTAAGCTGTCCCAAACAGGCCCTAAGTCTCCAAATGCAAACATGTCATTTCTGTCCAATATGACCTAATCCGGTTTCATGCAATGTTTGCTTCCTCATCCAAATCAATCATGATTTAGATAGTCTGCTCTTCACTATCTTTGTGATGCATGAAACACACTCACTTGTATTTAGACCAATCTCTCACAAACATAAATATTAGCAATATAAGTTTTAGTAAAAATTATACTACAACATTTTTATTTTTTTAATACATAAAAATCATGTTAATTAATTAGCCCTTAGTTGAACTAGAATTCAAAGAAATCAATAAAACCATTCATGCTAAATAACACCATCTCATTTAAACCCATCCAAGACAAATGTCGGTCGTTAAATCGTTGGGATTAAAACTTATAAAAAGTGTATAATGTAGCTTTATAAAATACGATTTTGATTTAATTTAATTTATTTGGATTTTTAGAAATATATTTTAAATTTGAAAAATGAGAATGAACGGATCTCATTCATTTAATAGTTTAAATAAACGAGCACAATATCATAAGCAATTTATCTATCCCGAGGAATAGACACACTACGTGATGACAAGGCTCCATCCAATAAATTAAAGAATTTATGACACTCGTTTGGTCTATGAACCATTGTTGACCTACAATTTCCCCTATCTAGAATGGAGCAACTAGATATCGTTTATATTAATATGGAGTCTTTAAGTTTCCTATAAGCCCCTATAGTTAATTACATCTCTGATGACCGAAGTCAACTAAGAAAACTCTTGATAAATATCAGGAAATATTGTATCCATGAATTTCAATTGGTAGGTTTCTTCAAGAAAAAGTGGTAAAAGGAAATCCAACAGGTGAATGGCTCAAACTTCAGAACATTTATTGTAGGAGTCCAAAGGGTAAGAAAGCTCGGGGAAAAGCAAGGTTCTGAGAAAATCTCAGTGTCTTCCTAAACTATCTTATTGTTTGGTTCCAATTTGAGACATTTATTTGATGTTTCATTCTGCCAATTTTATTATTTAGGACTTATTATCACCTCATACCGATCATGTGAATGCCTGGAAGATAAGAGGATTTATTTCATATCTAGATGATTACCTCAGAATCCTAAGAAAAGTTAGGGCTTCTATTGCACAACAAGATTATGCAAGAGCCTAAAGGGATAAAGTGAGGGTTTATGCTGTTCTAGGCAACCTAGCTCGAAGTCTTATGGCTTGTCTTAATTTCTAAGGAGTTTTGTTGTTGAAGATAGCCGTGCTGGCCATTGCACATGTTCTAAGCTCCTCGTCGTAACAGATTTAGTTTAAAGAAGTGTCAATTGAAGAGCAAAAGAGAAGTATCATATTCTAGAAATGTTTAAATTGAAGTGTCTTAATGTTTTATTAGGGATAATGTTTAAGTTGATTAAGTTGAACCGATTAAGTTCCTACGGTTCCATCATCCCGGCACCGCTATTTTCTTTGGATTCACATAGTACAAATGAATTTACTAAACCCAACTTAATGTGTTTCATACTTTCATTCAGACCGTGGGAAATCTCGTTAAAAACTGTAGGTTGTATCCTCCGAGGGATTTCCGATCATCTAATAAGACATTTTAATTTAGTTTCACTTGTAATTCTTGTTTTATTTGTGATTAAATTTTGAGTTATTTTATATTTTAACTGTTGTGATGGTGAATTTTAGCTTGTTTTAATTTTTTTAAATTTTGATTTTGGTTTTGGTTTTGTAGCTATCCTAGAAGTTTTGATTTTCATGCAAGGTGATATTGTTGTTTAGCATGCAAGCTCGTAAGTAAGAAAAGTAAATAAAGTACAAGAAAAGAAAGTGTTGTAAACTATAAAAGTGTACTTGGCGAGCCTTCTATTTCCTCCACCTGAAACTTTAGTATATTTATTATAAACATTTATAATTTGCAGGAAATTAAAAGCCTATAGATAGGTTCGTCACAGGCCTACCAAACTCTATGTCATAACTTGGTGGGTTCTATTTATCCATTTAGGAAATATCTTCATTTAATAAATATGATAGGTCTAGTTGTCCTACAAGGTGTCCAGAAGATTTGTGAGAAGGGTCTAAGAATTACTTAGACATTTCACAATCCTTTTGAGCTTCCTTGAGTTCATTTTTGGACCTAACTATTGACATCATTTTTGGTGAGGTCTGATCTCTCCTTAGTGCTTAGGATCTAGCCATAGGTTTTTCCTGTGACTATCTTAGATGACTAGAAACGGAACTCACCATTTAGAAATTCAAACTGCTTCTATACTCTCCTTAGAACCCCACATGGATGATCATAAACCTTCGAGCCCCTCGGAAGGTTAAAAGTCAAAATGAGGAGGTTCAAAGAGGAGTTCCTATAGGATCCTTTAGCCTTAGGATTATCCTGAAGAGTCTGGTTTTGATCCGTTCAATCTGTATACACTACACTTTGCACACATCCTAAACCTCTCAAAATCATTCTGAAATGTTCCCCACCAATCAATTTGACCAAAATTACCTAATTCTCAAAATTTCCAAAATTCCCAATATACCCCCAAAATTATCAAATTGGCTCTAAAAAGGGCCCCAAAACCCAAAACTTCACAGAGTCACTCAAACTCCCTAAAAATCATTCCAGAGCATTCCTCTCGTCAAACTGAGAAGATTGACTATAAACATGTCATACTTCCGAGTTACCGTTGGGCCCCTCGCAACCTAAATAATCAATACTTGAAAATTGTTCTGAGTCCGACAAAATCCTCCACACTGGTCAAAATTGCTCCCGGACACTTCCGTTCAACTCCAAATTTCATTTTATGTTGCTTTGAGCTTTTGATTTGACTTTTTAACCAAATTCTCAAAATTTTCTAGAAATGACCAAAATGCCCCTCCCGGGGAAAAATTTCCCAAATTTCCAAAAAATTCTGAAAATTTCCAAAAATTCGCAGAGTCTTCCGACACCCCACAATTTCACAAAATTGAATTTATTTTTTATTTCGATCGATAATGAGTCGAAATTTTGAGTTGAATCGAATTCGACGTTTTCGACCTATTTTGACGACAAAGTGGTCCGAATGACCCCGGATGAAGAAACGGACCGCGCGAGTGCATCTGGAACATCAATTTCACCTAGGAGAGATGTTTATTTCATCGAGACACCGTGTTTGACAAACATGAACGATAATAATAATATTATTAATATATATATATATATATATATATATATATATATATATATATATATATATATAAGCATAAACATATATATATGGAGCTGTTCCTGGTGGCGGCTGGGGCTCTGCTAGGGTTTGATGGCTGATCCTGGTGGCGGCTGGTGGATCTGTGGAGCTGGCTTTCTTGTTTCAAATTTTGCTCTCTTTCTGAGTACTTGTTGGTGCCATCTTCTCCTTGGTTGGACTGGGGCATACTTACCCTCTCCTGTGGGAGGGTCCATTTATTGGTTGTCATGGCTGATGGAAGTTATGTTGACAGACTCAGCAGTGGTGCCTCATCCACTTATGCTTCAGCTGTCAGTAAAGGCTTGTTAAATAATAACCACTTAATTTTTCCCCAACTGCTACATGATGCTGCTGCTGGCAAGTCAGATTGTCCCTATATCCGATCTCTTGGCCCTAAGGAAGGAAGGCTCGCCGTCCGTTTTACCTCTCAGAGATGAATTCTTTAGCGGATGCTATTAAATTCACCATCATTGGCCGGTCTCAGTTTGGACATCCTAAGATGGACCTTGTAAGACAGCTTTTTGAAAATTTGCACTTTGTTGGTCGATGGAGATCGGGAATAATGGATGGCAGGCATCTACTAATTCGACTGTCCAGTGAAGAAGACTATGCCAAGCTATTGGACATGGAAACACTACAAATTGCCAAAGCTACTATGAAACTCATGAAGTGGTATCCAGGATTTGATCCCTCCAAGGAACCCCCCGTTAAGCCCCTTTGGTTCACCTTACCTAACCTACCTCTACAATTGTATCACACTAATGCCATTTTCCAAATCAGTAGAGCAATTGGAACTCCTCCGAGGGTGGACTCCCCAACCTATGAGATGGGTAACCCAACCGTCGCTAAAGTGTTGGTAGAAAGAGATGTTTCCCTCCCGTAACCGGACAAGATATGGATAACAACATCCGATGATGGAGATGGCTTCCGGCGAGAGGTTATCCTCGAGCGTAGAACCTATTTTCCGCCATCATTGCAGAATGTTTGGTCATCTAAAGGAGAAATGTTATAGGCTGAAACCAACTTCAAAAAAAACAGTTCATACTAAAAGTGGGACTACTCAGGTAAGGATCCCTAGTGACTTACCTTCTCAAAAAAGTGCACAAAAGGCTATTCTGATGTTAATCACAGGGGCTGAACCTGAGGCTACTCCCCAGAATGTCAATAACAACATTAATGGAAAGGA